>CM066143.1:39832500-41082500 GCA_033617975.1 Populus alba x Populus glandulosa
CATCTTATAAGAAGTTGATGAAGAATAGCAACATTAAATTAAAATTAAAATTCTACTGTATTGTATTATATTGAAAAAAAACTAATTGCCCTCAATAATTCACTATACTATATGTGAGAAAAAAAATACTCTGGATTATAGTAATATTTTCCTTTTTATCCCTTAAATTTTTCATACTCGGATGATTCAACTTAAAAAAAAAAAATTACATTGTATTAACTAGAAATTAAGCTTTATAAAATTTTTTATATTTATTTTCTATAAAGTTATCACAGTATTAAAGATTGATATTCAATTTTATATATATAAAAAATATAGTTTCATTGCTCATGAAACATTAAAAATACAGGGATAAAAATTGATAATAAAGCAAATATACAAACTTCAAAAAAATTAATCATAGAGCGCTTTCCAATGATTTTGGCCTTCATTTTTTTTTCCTATTGCATCCTTTTAGTTTGAGACTTTTAAGTTTTAATCCAAAATTTATTTTATTTACTTTTCAATCCTTGCCTTTAAGAAAGAAAAGAGAGTCGTAGAAAAACTATGGAGGAGAAAGAAAGTTGTTGGTTCATGAAATTTCATGAACAAAAAAGGTCAAATTTGATATCAATGACCTTCTTGACAAAATAAGTGTTATTGAGATGTTTTTTAGTTTTCATATTATTGAAAAAAAAAAAGGTTGAAAGAGTTTTTTCCTATTTATTTTTATATTTTTAAACTAGTTTAAACAGTGGCGGAGCCACATGGTATCAAAAGGGGGCAATTGCCCTCTTATTTTTTTTTTCAACATATTTTTATATTAAAATATATAATTATCCCTTTAAACTTTTTTTTTTCAAAAAACTTTTATATTAGAATATTAATAATATCTTACATATTTAATAACCCAAGTTAGCTATTATTAACTTACAACATAATATAATATATAATATATATGTTTAGCACATTTCACTAATTTTTTTTCTTTTTCTTTCATTAATTAACTGAGTCTTTTTTCTTTCAAGCTATTATTCTTGCCTCTTTTTCTTTCGCAAAATTTTGCTTCAAGTTCTAAGCTATTAATTAGTTAAGTAAATAACTTCATATGCTTTATGCTTTAGTTAAATTTTTTTTTATTTTTTATATTTGTTTCACTGTTTAATTTTAGTTTTATTTCTTTACAATTAGTTATTGAAAATGTTAGGATTTATAATAATTTATGATTTTGTTGAATTAATATATGTATTAGTAATGTTATATGTACATGGATATGAATTGAAATAAGTTTTAATGAATTTATAAGTATTTTATTATAAATTTCATATTGAAAATGGATAACGATGAACTTACTAGTGATTAAAAATGAAGTATAGGACAACTCAAAAAATTAAGGATACAATAGAGAAATAAAAAAAAATAACATTTATGTTTAACTCACCTGTAGAAAACAATAAGTCAACAATAACAACATCAATTTGTCATGACAATCCTTTTAAGCTATGGTTTTAGCCACTTTCTACCATATATCAGCATAAAATTGTTGCCAACTTCACTAGTCCTTTGAAGATTTATAAAACACAAGCATTGAACCCACCCTAAATTAAAAATTGATGAATGACAGTTTGATTGTATATATGAAGAAAAATATATTTGATGAGATTGATAATAAAGTTATTATGAAGCGGTTTTAAAATATAAAACTCGAAAAAAACAATTATAACGTAATTTTATTTTTTTTATTTTAAAAGTATTTTTAAATTAATTTTGTTTGATATGAGTTAGTATATATATTTTAAATTGATTTCTTAATATAATGCATGTCTATATAATACATAATATCAAGTATTTGTTAATAATTTGCCTCCTTATTTAAAACATTTTGGCTCCGCCACTGGGTTTAGAGATGTTTTGATTTGAGAAATTAGTTTATAGATATTTTAAGAATGTTTATTAGATGAAAAAAAAGGTTTAAATTGGATTTTTAAGTCCAAAAACACCTAGCTTAATTTTTCTAGGAATACAATCTATTTTATTTCAATTTTTTTTAAGAAAAACAGACAACTTTGACGAAAAAGAATAGAAAGCTAATGGTGCAGGTCTTCTTTCTCTTAGGCCAAGGCTTGGGCCTCATCTTTTTTGCCTTAGTTCCTAACCTTTTTTATGGTTTTTATTTCTAGATTTGTTTTTTTTTATTTATTGAAATGCAAAATAAAAAATGTTTAACCTAATATTTAAATTATTATTTACTATTTTTCATGGTTCTTAAATAATATTATGAGTTTCTATTGGAAAGTTAACAATTTCCTTTCAATTATCATGCAATATGCCAAAACAAATTATTCATTAATATTCAATAAAAATATTTTTTTGTTATTTAAATTTTTAATTGAGTTTTGACATGACTTTATTACATTTGACTTAAAAATATATCTTCAATTACATATAAAAATATTATTTTGAGATCATGATTGGTTTTTATAATTTCTTTTAAAACTTACTTTTGAGATTATTATAGGTTTTTATTTAAAATATGGTGTTTACAGTTAAAAAAACATACTTTTGTTAAAAAAAAAAAGATATATTGATGCGAAAATAGAGTTTGCATTAAAGAAACACAACTTTCTCAATAATTTTATTCATTGTTTTTAATGCAAATGCCTATTCATAATTGTTTAGTTAAATAAAAAATTTATTCTAAAATTCAAGGTTATTAAACCAAACCAAGGCAATGACTTAGATCATGGGTTAGGCAGTTTAACTTGGTTTTACTTAGGTAAATTCAAAACGTTGTTTTTTAGATATTTTTGTAAGAAAAATAAATTAAAATCATTTTTAAATATATATATTTTTTAAAAATCTAGGTTTTGATCAAGTCAACCAAGTTGCAAGGATACCCGTCGAGTTGGTTAGGCTATACTAGATCAACCCCCACCTAATTTACTTTTAAATCTAGTCTAGCTTAGAAGTTGGGTTGACATGTAATGCTCATCACTTTATTTTGATATTTTCAAACATGCATATAATCATTTAAGGTAAAAAAAAAAGTTGTATTTTTTTAAGCTAACTTGTTCTTGTTTTACTTCATCATATTTTATTCAGAACAATTTAGACATAACTTTTAACATTCATGATACACTAGAAATACATATCTAACATACAAGAGATTTTCCATTTAAAATAAAGAACTTATTCAATCTAACAAGTTTTTAGCAAAATCTCCCCTGCACAAGGGCTCTACCTAAATTTTTTTCTTGTATTAATACTTGCAAACACAACAGCAGCAACTCAAACCACATTTGGCTCACTCAATAATACTTAGATAGCCTATGACTTACCACCCAAATAATTTCATCAATTACATAGTCAAACGCATTACATAAACATAGTATAAGATCACAACATTCTTTGAAATATTTATATACAATCATTCTCAAACAATAGAGTCATCTCTTCTTTTCTTTTTCTTTTTTCTTATAATGCACATATTACCTTTACTTAAATACAAATATTAATTACATTTACATAGCATAAGCTAGTTATTGCAAGATACCACCTTATAAAAAGACTAAGCCAAGCAAGCACAATGTATTAAGATGACAATGTCAAATAAACAAGTATATGCAAAACATATAGAGTTGTGAGATAAATATTAAGCATAATATATAATCATTTTCTTACTAATGGTCACAAAAATATTTAAGTAAACACAACATCATTAGACCTTTTATAAGCATATTTAATCTCTCACAAATCTTCAATTCATTACATCCTTGTTATTAACCGATAAACAATCATTTCCTATAGTACACATATTAGGCTATCACCTTCATGAATACATCAAGACCTTGTCATCTATATGTTCATTATTCCATTTCAATTAATTATAGCTCATACTTTAAGTTAATTGCATTCATCAAATCGTTTCAATACCCCTAACTTGTGGTTTATATTAATTATGCATTCATTTACTCATTTTAATGATCATAACTCATGCTTTATTTTAAACACATTCATCGAATCACCCCAACACATTTAGTACATGGTTTATTTCAATTTTTTCTTTTGGTATCCAGGATTATAATCTTATACATAAGATGTATTCATGATATTAAATAGAAAAGTTTGTTTTGTTTTATTGATGATAGAGCAATTATGTTTTCTTTACTTGATAAGATAAGGATCTCCTTACCGATGAGAACTTTTCTTCTTGTTTTTTTTTTAAGAAATCATTGTCAAGACAATTTTAAAACCTTCTGTAACACATCAAAGTCACGAAGCAGCTTACCTTAGGTAGGGTGCGTTAGGGGTGCTAAATGCTAATACCTTCCCTAACCACAACCAGTCCCTACCCGTGAATCTCTGATAAGATCAGTACATTTGGGTTTTCTAGTAGCCCTCAATTAAATACTAGGTGGCGACTCCCATCAAATCAAGCAAATGAAATGAAAAATCATCGACTGATGCTACGTGGGTGACGTGTAACAATGTTGGTGTACTAATTTTTAGTGATGACAGTTTGCATTCAATATTTAAATTGGTCACCAAAAATAGATTGTAAATTTTAGAGCTCTACTCAAATAAAAGGCGTAGACAAAGAAAGTCTTATAATATAGAGTTTATTTAGGTCCCAAGTTATATTCAAAAGAGCATACAAGCATCATTATCAGTTAGGGCGTCGATACTATAAATTACGGATATGAAAGCTTAGTTAGGTATGATAAATGCTTCATATTATTATGGTTAATCTGAACCAAGTGATGACAAAAATAACCTTTATGTTGATATAGTTGAGGAAAATGAGTTAGTTGGGCCACTAAGCTAATTAATAGGACCTCTCATTCTTAAATTTGAGTATGTGAAAGGGTATGCCTAAATGACATGCAATGAATTAGGCTTTAAATCAAAAAAAACTCAACCTTATCGAGCAATGAATTAGAGGGTGGTATATCAAGAATTCATTACAATACAAGGTACAACGTTCAACTAAAACTTACATGCAATTACAATGTATTAATGAATCATTCTGTAAATGGTATTTCCATGAAGGTGCCACTAGAGGTCTAATTCATTTTAGATCTCAAAATTAAAACGGTCACACTCATATCAAAATTTATTGGTTATGTAAAGCCACCAACAAATTGACTCATATCTAATTATTGATGTGATATTGGAAATTATAAAAGCCAATATAAGTATATAATTTAAAAATATTAAAGCTATTATACATCTATTGGGATGCATGCCTTCATCAATTGGTTTTAAAGGTGATAGTATCAAGTAAATGTAATTGTCTGGTAATTTTAAGAACCCCTGGATGATATGATAGAGCTGTATTTTATTATGTACGCTTGAGCATATATAATGCACATGTTTAGGAGTATCATATTCACAAGTTTTACTAGCAATGCAATTTCAGTTTACTTTCTGACACTCTTTAAGGACTTTCAGGACATCCATAGCTAGGGAAAGAACATGCTTTCATATTTGTACATGTAAAACATGCATGAAATAAAATAAACAAATAGATGATTATTTACTATTCCTTTCGATACAATTATTTTAAATATTCTCGGTTAATAATTTCTTTTTAAAATTTAATTATTTTTTAAACATTAAGTAATAGTTTTAATCTAAATATATCTAGCTTTGATCGTAAGAGCGCATATTCACATCGATCATCTAAAAGTTAAAAAGACATAATGTTCAAAGCTGAAATGAGGAGGTAACTTTAAATGGAAGCTCGATAATAATAATTTTTAATAGCTAAAAATGCACTAACGTTTTGGCTTGTCGTATCAAATGGTGTGACTCTAGATGTTTTATTATAAATCTTACCTACTTTTATGAGTTCTACCGAGACAAGTTGCATGCACAATAATCTCATCAAGTATGCATCACATAATTTTTTTTATTTCTTATTTGTGACTTTATTTTTTGTTGTCAGATTGTTTTCTTATATATGTATTCTATGTCTTAATAAGTCATATATGATTTGATATTAGCAGCTTCTCTAATGTGCTAAGAGGGGGATGATTAACGGCTAGTAGTGGTCCCAATACACTACTTTGATATTGTTAAGATACATTGTCTTGATCAAATAATACGACAGTTTGGTTTATCTCAACACATCATAGATTATGTTGATACAAGTGATGAATTGCATAATGATAATTGCTAAGGCAGAAGAGAAGATAATTGTTTCGTAATTCCTTTAACTTATCTAAATCTTTAGCATGCTAAAAGAAATAAGATATTTGTAGAGCGACACTTGACTCGACAATTGATTTAGAGAGTTGCATGAGATGATATATAAGTATAACACAACGAATTATTACATCAACATGAATGCGTTTTTCAAGGCGTTCATAAAATCTAATGCATTATGAGCCTTGTTTTTCGAGATAGAATCAATTGATATGCGTTAGTTTCTTTTATAACATTTATTAATATTTTGTTTATATATTATAGATGATGATAATAATAATTTTGTGTGTGTGTATTATTTAATACAGAAATGAGACATGTCATGACCAATACTATGCCTTTTTTGTGTTGTGATGAATTTTAGAAAGTTAGGGAGACAGCATCTCAAAAAACATTTTTGATGAAAAATAACATTTAATCATTTAGTTAGGAAGGCATGCTCATCCATGAGTGGTTTAAGCTAAGCTCGTCCACAAGCTACTAAAATGTTTTTTAGATATAATTAAATGATATATTTAAATGTTATGAGAATTGATATTTTTTAATTAAGAATTTAGTTGAAATCAAATTAAATTAAAGGTTATATAAATTATTACTGTGTAGAATTTTGAAATATTGACTTGATTTTTTTATATGATGGAGTTAAAAAGCTCAAGAAAATATCACATTTAACTTCACAAACTATGCTATTTTTCAATTAAAAATTTATTTTAAATAAAATATTTTTCATGAAGACATTATCAAGATTTTCTTGTGTTTGATTTCTAAATATATTTTTTTAAAAAATATTTTTATACCTTCATCTTCATTTCCCATAAAATATTTTACAAGAAAATTATTCATTAAAAATTATTTTATAAACCCTCAAACTTAATTTATTTGCTAGAAAATATTTTTAATTTATAAAGTTTCATAAAATATTTTATGAATAATAATCTATTTATAATATTATCCACCAACTATTTCAATCACCAACGCCATTTCACCATCACCACCATCTCTTTCATCACTAGACCTATCTCACCACCATCTCCTCAGCCATGAAAAATATTTTACATGTAAATTAAAAATTATTTTCAACCAAACATTAAAAAATATTTTACATGGAAGACATTTTACGAGAAAACACTTCTCATGTAAACTAGTTTTCATTTATAAAATATATTACACAACAAAAGAACCTAGGCTTACTCGGGAAAAAAATAAATCATACTCTATTCCTTCGCTTGGGTGAGGAAGAGAGTCTGAAAATACTTGTTACAATCTAACAACAATTAAATTGTAACTGCGAGTACATGCTACAGAACATAGGCTATTTATTAGTGATATCTGAAAAGCTGATGACTTAACAACCAGAGCTCTTTTGGTTCCAAAATAAGTTGATTCATGCCTGTTTACTTTCACAAGATTATTTTTTACTCCAATTTTTCACTCATTCTTATGAATCCTTTTTCACTTCCCAAAAACATGGATTGCTCTAAGCCAAAACCTAAATTAAAAACTGCACGCCTAATCCAGCTGTTGTAAGTTGTAACCCGAAATCATAACAAATATGCACCTTCATATTTGGCTACCACATCAATCAAAAGCAGATGAAAGCTTGAACATACTCATACTGTGAAATTTATACACGATACAGCATTTCCCCGAAGAGAAGCACTGTTTATTGATCGTTTCAGACACACAAAGCACATTGAAGGAAGTTCATCATCCTAACAAACCAAAGATACAAGATATAAGGTCCATTTATCAAGCATGATGTGGTACTAGACATGCCCTATGCATATGTAGCTTTTCATAGTTACCCCCAACGGTCCTTGAGATTTTATCCAAACGACATGTTAATATAATTTCTTAAATTAGAGATTTATCTCCCACGGTGTAAGAGAATATAACCATCTAACTTGTCACACAAGCTGGCTAAGCACCATCATCTTCCAGGCTGTTGACCCTTTCACATTCATCAATCCATTCGCTATATCTACAGTAAAAAACAGTTAGAAATGTAAATATCTTGCGATTCTTGTCTTATTCTGAGCAAATATGAAATGTGCATTTCAACTTACATGTCTATGGGCTCAGTCAAAGCTGCAAAAACACGACAGAAAAGGAAGGTTAGTTCATCTCTGTTCTCACACATCAAAGAAGGGAGCGAAAAAATGGGCAGGAACAGAAGTTCAAAGACATACATTAAAAATTGGACTAAACAATCATGACTTAAACTAGTATAATAGTTAATGTACAAGGCCTAATCATACTTGTCAAACCTCACACAGACAGATCATATGAAGCATCACAACCCTTGGTGGAAAAAAATAAACCACTAATGCAAGCATATTGAAAGTTCTTGACAACATCACAGAAACCAGTAATTAACTGCAGAAGAACACAGCACTAGCTATTTCCAATGGATTCTTAGTTGAAATGGTTTGTCTGCAGGCTAGGAAGTCCTGATGGGCTAAAAAAAATTGCATATCCAATATCTCAAGATAAAAGGTCAAAAGAAATTAGGGGAAATTGCCATAGAACTAAAAATGTTGTTAGGCTCCTCCTATTTGCATATCTAAAATTGCCTATAATGCTTGACCACATCTACATGTACCACAACCACCAGGCAACAGTGACAGCATATTGTTTTCTGATCTAGCTACATGAAATCATAAATTTTCAAACAGATTAACACCAATGCACTCCTGAAGCACTTATAACTCACAGGAAAACAGGAAATCCTGTCACATCCCAACATCCTTAACTATCAAGGGTATAGAAAATTCTGGAAAGTCTCTAGATAATGGGTTTTCAATCCTGAATTTATGCATTTTCTCATTAATGTTCAGGAAAAAGTACTTATAAATGCATGAATTTATGCGTTTTTCAATACTGAGTTGATGCATTTTCTACACAGAAGTAGTTCTCTTTATTCTAGGGAAAGCTTTTAGTCCCTGGGATTCCACGGGATAACTTGTGAATTCAATCAGCAAAGACTGTGATTCATATTGAGCATGCTTTGCCACAAGATTTTAGTTGGGGTTTTGGGTGGTTGTCGGATGTCATGTCCTATTTCGTTAGGTCTTTCTGTTTTTTGATGTTTTAGTTTTGTTGCTACTATCCTTATGGTATCTTTGGAATAAAAAGTGAATGGACATGTGCAAAATTTGGCTTGTTGCTGCAAATCGAAGAGATGGTGGTTATTGGATGGTTTTCACACTGAGACTTGACGTCATGTGCACTTTATGCAGTCAAATCCTCAACAGCCTAGACTAAAAGGTGTTGGTGATTCCAACAAGAAGAAAAATATGGTTCAAGGAATCTAAATTGAGGATTTAAAGATGCAAGGCTAATCTCAAATTAAGCAAAGCATGGGATGCAGAGGTGTAAGTATGTTTTATCCTTTGTTTTTTTAACTCAGATTCAGAGGCTGCCTAAATAAGCTCAAGTGTCACTCACAAGCTAGTCACGTTCACAGTACTAAGGTGTGGCAACTTCTAACTCGTAAGATGACGACTCAGGGATGGAGGAGAAAGACTACAATCTTTGATATTATTTTAGAACATTAAATAAGAACTCAAAATTCTTTGGCAGTCACCATCTAACAAGTGAAGATATACTTCACTGCTTCTCTTTCCCACTTTCTCATTCTCTCTCCTTTGGACTCCAACCTTACCATCCCTTCTTGTTTCTCATTCCTAATCATTTCCTTCTATGTATTTCTCCACTCTCCAATCTTCGTTCAGTTTTTTTTTTCTTTCAAGTTCTCTTCAATTTCCAAAGCATTAAAATGTGTTTCATGGCACAGAACTTGAAGCTGGATTAATCAAATCATAATGATACCATCATGACATTATTCAGGTCTATTTTGACACATCATGGAGTGATATGGTTGTTTATAAGTTAAGTTTCAGTGTTTATTTCAGATTGCTACCTAAATTGATTTTTAACTTCTCAAACTGCAGTTGGATTGATATAAATAAATTAGAGTTCACCAAATTGAATTAAGCATGACCCAAAACGAGCTACCAAGTACTCCAAGCCGAGGCAGCGCACAAAACCACCAGATCCTACACATCTGGCTCAATATCAAAAATTAAAGTTAACTTTCTTCTTCCAAATTATAAAACGATTAAGCAACCCTGCTTTGAACTTTTGCATTATCATCCCCTGAACTAGCAGCATATAAGCATACACCTATTATTTAAAGAACTTTGATGTTCTGATTCCCATTAACTTTTTTTGACAAGCAAAATCTACCTTCACGAGTAAATTTAGAAAGTCCCCACTTCTAGTTGAGTATCAATTTCTTCTACTTTTGGCATTCATAATTTACAGAGCAAAATACCTGTGATGGTCATGCTGAAGCTCTCCTGGCAAATCCCACAAACAGCCTCACCAATCAAGTTCTTCATATCACTGAAACAAAATTTAAGAAAAGGAAATTAATGATAGTTTCAATACACAGTAACAAGTGGCATGGATCCTCCTCAATTAATGATAGCAAATGTCCCTCAAAAGTGGAAGCGCAACATCTTAAAAATGATTTTCCACTAAGACAAAAATGATAAAAATCAGATGAAAAAGAAAGTGATTGAGAACTTACACGCGACATTCAACACTTGTACCATGGTTGCAGAAGGGGCAACTAAAAACAGTATCAAGCTTGTCCATCCGCTTCTTAGGTGGTGGCTTTGCTCTTGACTTTCTTTTCCCCATTTCTAAATTCAAACCTACACCACACCAATCATGCATCTAATTAGAACACATCCTTAACCCATATTGCACACGAAAAACACAGCCAAGATAATAAGAATTAACTGAAATTAAAAAAAAAAAAAACAAGAACAAAATTATATATATAAAAGCATTAGAAATCTAAGTTTTTTTCACTCTCTTTGCTAACTTCAATTCATTCTCACACACAGAAGGCATTTAACACCCTAAATGGACAGTACCCTTCTTTTAACATTCCAGTTTTTATATAAAAATCAAAGCCCATTCTTTTGAATCAGAAAAAATACCCAAAAAACAACACAAAGAAGCCTCACATAAGGATTTCTCTCTTCTTCTTTTTTTCCATAAAATTTGGCAGTGACAAAACACAGAATAATGGTAACATAAAAGCAAGCACTGTTTTGCTTCAAAAGAAAAGAAGTATCAGAAGCAGAGAAAGAAGATGGGAGTAAACGAGAACACAAACCCTAGAAATGAAAAGAAACAGAATAATAATGAAAGAAAAGAAAAGCGAACCTGAATCAGAAGAGAAGAATGGTTGGGTTTGTGTAGAGGGAGAGGGAGAGGGAGAGGTAGAGGAGAAACACCAAGACAGAAGAAAAAGTGGAATTCTCGGGCACTCTGTTCTGTTGACACCTAACAACAAGATATTTGACCCCTTTCTATTTCTCTTTCTTGCTATTTCTAATTTATTTTTTAATTAAAAGAAGACGCCATCATCAGCCATCTTCCCTGATAGATGTCACATTAGGGTGTTTGGGAGTGTGGTAGCTGTTACTTTTTAAATAGCTTTTCGTGCTGAAAAGTATACCAATAATGTTTTTTTATTTTTTAAAAATTATTTTTGATATCAGCACACCAAAACGATCCAGAAAGTACAAACCGAACTCAATTTTAGCAAAAAAAAAAAATTTTTGAATTTTGGTGAAAAGCCGGTTTGGCCGCAATGCCAAACGGGAACTAAAAAAGATGTTTGAGAGTGTGGTAGCGGTTGCTTTTCAAATAGCTTTTCGTGTCGAAAAGCATGCCAATAATGTTTTTTTATTTTTTAAAAATCATTTTTGATATCAGCACATCAAAACGATCTAAAAAGTACAAATCGCACTCAATTTTAACAAAAAAAAAAAACAAATTTGAAATTTTTCGAAAAGCAGGTTGAACCTCAATGCCAAACACCCCCTTATGGGATTGACGGGTCAAGAAACTTGTTTTTAAGTTCTACAAATAACCTAGAGTAATTTAGATTTACTTGAAAATTTTTAATATTTAATATTTTATATAAAAAATTTAAAAATAATTCATATGAACTGTTATAAATAATAAAGTTTTTTTTAAAAAATTATTTCACATTTAAAAAATATTATGTTATCCTTTTAATTTAAGTATTTAAACCAAAATTTTTTTTTTATTCCATATTAAAAAAACATAACCTTTTTATTTTAAACACATAGTATTAATTATAACTAAAACAACTCAGTCTTTTACTGTGGACTGCACTATGCAATCCACAATGAAAAGGCCGAGCTCTTTTTTTTTTTTTCTATTTTTGCTGAGCTATTTTTTTTGTGTTTTATTCCTTTCAGGGTTTTTTTTTCTTTTTTTCTTTGCTTTTTTTATTTTAATGAATTTTTATGTTTAATTTAGTTTATTAATGTTAATTTATTTTTATTTAGTTATCAAACTTTCATGACACGGATCCCGGGTTTGACGAGTTAACTTGGTTTGACGAATTAACCTGGATTTATTTTTTTTGCTATTTTTCATTTAGTTTAGTTTGTTAATGTTAAATTTCTTTCTATTTAATTATCAAACTTTCATGACACGTATCCCGGGTTTAACGGGTTAACCTGGTTTTCGACTGCATAGTGCAGTCCACAGCGCAAAGGTTGAGCTGTCTTTTTTTTTTTTTTGCTTTTTTTTTTCTTTTAATGAATTTTTTTTATTTAATTTAGTTTGTTAATGTTAATTTTTTTTATTTACTTATCAGACTTTCATGACACGGATCTTGGGTTTGGAGGGTTAACCTGGTTTGGAGGGTTAACCTGGTTTGACGAGTTAACCTGGAATTTTATTTTTTGCTTTTTTTCGTTTTAATTAATTTTTTTCGTTTAGTTTAGTTTGTTAATGTTAATTTTTTTTTATTTAATTATCAGACCTTCATAACATGTATCTCTGGTTTGACAGGTTAACTCGTCATTTTTTTTTTCTATTTAGTTATTAAACTTTCATGACGTGAATCCCAAATTTGACAGGTTAGCTTGATTAATTCAGAATTTTTTTCTTTTTCTTCATTACTTTTTTATTCATTTAGGTTTTTTATCTTTGTTTTTTAATTAATCTATTTAATTATCATATTTTTATGACACGAACTTGCAGTCAAACTCACATCCAGAGCCCTTGGATTTGATGTTGCAGCAAGACTCACTTAAACTTGAGTCATGTAAGTTTAATATTATTATTAATATTATAAATATTACTCTTGGGTCACACGTTTCACCCAAACCTAAGGCTCTTGGGTATATCTTTGCAGAAAGACTTAACACTCTTAGATCTTAGCCTTTTTTGATATTTTTTACGTAAGAAAAAAAAAACTAACCCGTGGCATATGCCTTTTTTTTTTCTTTTTAAGTCTTTTATTGTGGACCGCACAGTGCAATCCACAGTGAAAAAGTTGATGCCTTTAGTTTCTTAATATTAAATTTTTTTTATTTAATTATCAGACTTTCATGACACAGATCCCAGATTTGACGGGTTAACCCAATTAATTCAGATTTTTTTATCTTTTTCTTCATTAGTTTTTTTCATCCTGTAGGTTTTCTTCTCTTTGTTTTTTCCTTTTTAATTAATTTTTTTTTTAATTTAGTTCATTAATATTAAATATTTTTTCTATTTAGTTATCACACTTTCATGACACAAATCTCAGATTTGACAAGTTAACATGATTTGGCGGGTTAACCTAATTAATTCAAAAAACTTTTCTTCTTCATTAGTTTTTTTCTTTCCATTTCATCTTTTAATATTATACGTAGTTCATAGTGAAAAGACTGGTGCCTTTGATTTTTTTTTTTTATGCATTTCATTGTGGATTGTACAGTGCAGTTCACGGTGAAAAGGCTGATGCCTTTTTTTCTTTTTATATATATATTTTTTAAAATTTAGTTTGTTAATATTAAATTTGTTTTTATTTAGTTATTAGATTTTCATGATACGGATTCCTGATTTGACGAGTTGACCCAACTAATTCAATTTTTTTCTTTTTCTTCATTAGTTCTTATGGGTTTTTTTTTCTTTTTTCTTTTTAATTAATATTTTTTTTTGTTTAATTTAGTTCATTAATATTAATTTTTTTTTTCTATTTAGGTATTCACTGATGCCTTTAGTTTTTCCTTCTTTTTACTTTTTTGCGGTTTTCATGCCTTTGACTGTGGACTGCACAATATAGTCTATAGTGAAAAAGCTGATGCCTTTTGTTTGCTTTTATTTTTTTTCCTTTTTAATTAATTTTTTTTGTTTAATATTAATTTTTTTTTCTATTTAGTTATAAGACTTTCATGACACGAATCTCAGGTTTTACAAGTTAGCCTAATTAATTCAGTTTTTTTTTCTTTTTCTTCATTAGTTTTTTTCTTCTTTGTTTTTCCCTTTTTAATTTATTTTTTTTTAATTTATTTTGTTGATATTAATTTTCTTTCTATTTAGTTATCAAATTTTCACGACACGAATATCAGATTTGACAGGTTAACCCTATTAATTTAGATTTTTTCTTTTTCTTCATTTGTTTTTTTTCTTCCTATAGGTTTGTTTTCCTGTGTTTTTTTTCTTTTTAAATAATTTTTTTTTGTTTAATTTAGTTCATTAATATTGAATTTGTTTCTATTTAGTTATCACACTCTCATGACACGAATCTCGAGTTTGATGGATTAACATGATTTAATGGGTTAACCTAGTTAATTCAATTTTTTTTTTCTTTTTCTTCATTAGTGTTGTTTCTTTCAATTTCATCTTTTAATATTGTAACTATGACCAAAAGAGATCAACATTTCACTGTGGATTGCACTGTGCAAATCCACAGTGAAAGGTAGATACCTTTTAGTTATAAGTTTTTTTTTGTTGCTTTTTTCTTTGATTTTTATAATTAATATTTTTTTTTGTTTAATTGAGTTTGTTAATATTAATTTTTTTTTCTATTTAGTTATCACACGCTTATGACATAAATCCCAAGTTTAACGGGTTAACCTGGTTTGGCGAGTTAAACTAGTTGATTCAATTTTTTTCAAGTAGTTTTTTTTTTCATATTTTAATATCGATTTGATAAAGAATTAAACTTTATGATTTGTTTTGTTTACTTTTCATTAGATTATTATGATCTCATGAGGGGATTTTGTTATGCCCCTCCTCATAAAGCACTATTCATTGGGAATAGTGCTTTGCTTTTTTATTTTTTATTTTTTAATTAATTTTTTTTTGTTTAATTTCGTTCTGTAATATTAAAAAAAAATCTATTTTGTTATCGCATTTTAAGGCTCTTAGGTCTGGTGTTGCAACCAAATTCACTTAAACTTGAATCATGAAAGTTTAATATTATTATTAATATTATAAATATTACTATTGAGTCAAGCGTTGTAGCCAGACTTAAGACTCTTGGATATAGTTTTGCAAAATGACCTAAAACTCTTAGATTTTAGCTTCTTTTTTTTTTTACACAAAAACAATTGACCCGCGGTGTAGCGCGAGCTAAGTAGCAACTAAAAGACTTCAAATCCTATATTGAAATATAACTTTTTTCTTATAAACATAAAGTATATATACTAAAGGGCTTCAAATCCTACATTGAAAAAATAAAACATTCTTCTAGTATTTATATAATGGATTTTGAAAAGGGTTAACAACCAACTAAAAAATATAAAAAAAATGGTCTCTGGTTAGAAGAAAAAACACTTAAAAAAAGGGTCTCTATATGGTTTTGTCGGGTTGACCAGGTTTGACCATTTTTTTACTCTTGCCGGTCTTTTACGTTACCCGGATCAGTCTAGCCACCAGGTCAACTGAGTCCTCGGTCAACCTGCCAAGCCAATACAGATTTAATAACTATGGTCCAAGTTAAATGAAATGAAAATGACATTTATTATTGTTCCCTACTAGCATGATTCTTTATTCTTCTCTTTTTGAAGGTTCATCCTTCCATTAAATCATTAATAAAATAAATAAATAAAATTACAAAAAAAAAAACTAGCAAAAAGGAAAAAAATGCAATCTTTGTTGTGAGTTCAATGAAGTTAAACATGTTATGAAGCTTGAAAAAACTTCATCAATAAAAGAACCCTTAGTGCAGAAGTTAGTTTGGGGTTTTTCAAATAGATTTTATATAAGAAAAGTGACAGAGAGTTAAAGGTTTTTGTTTTTATATATGTTTTGAGATGAGAAAAAATCCATTTTCTCCCATAAACTTTATATATAGCTTATTTTTTTTTAAAAAAATCTAAAGCTATTTAATTGGTAAGGTGACAATTCTATTACATAGCTTATAGCTTATATCAAGGATAGTTTACTCATGTAATCTATAACAAGTAGCCATTCCAACTAAAGTGTAGATGAAGTTATAACATGTATAGATTGATGTTCCTATAAAAATAGATGGGTGATAAAAAAAAAAGAGGGGTGGAGAAGAGAGAAAAGGTGGTGGGTCGATAAAAATCAAGTCCTATCATGCTTGGTTAATTGAGTTTAATTTGGATACTAGTAGTTTCAAGGAAAAATTACTGAAGAAAAATAATCCAACTTAAAGAAAAAAATCTAAGTTGGATAGGAATGACTTTAGAGTTTAGTCAGGATCGAACTAGAAGCGTAGGTCAGTTAGATCGTGCTACAAGCATAGGTCGATTGGACCGACCTACTATTTAACTTGGTTTGATCCATGTTGAGAAATTTAATTGTTAGAAAAATTTATTTTCTGAAAAAAATAATCAGGATAGATAATCTATGGAGGTATAGATATATTAGGAAGAAAATTACAAAACATTAACTTGGAGAAATAAGATTTCACTGTTAAAATTCTATTTTGAAAGCCAAAGGCAATAAAAAATATACATATATACAGGAGATGTAAAATTATTAGAGATACAGGAGTCATATTATACAAAGCTAACTGGAGATGTAAGAGATTCAAATATTTAGCTTGATTACATCAATTTTATAAGGATTCAACAAAAACACATCTTTAAATTGTCTGAATGTCATGCATAAGGAAGTATTTTTCCTTCTTTATCCTATAGATGATATGTGTTAAACTTAATGACTCTAACCACCTTAAATGGGCAATCCTATTTTGGCACCAATTTTTCCTTCTTTCAAAGTTACATGCTGCCTCTAGTTTTCTCAATATCGTGTCTCCCACTTTGAATCTTCTATTAGTTACTCAATGTTAAAATGTTTTGTTCTTAACTACCACAGTAAGTATGATTTTCTTAATCAAGTCCAAATTCACCCTTAGCTATTCATGATTATTGTTGGTGGAAAAGTATAATACTTTATGACTAGGGCATCCTATCTGTGAAGAAAGTACAACCTTTGTGCTATATGATAGTAAGAATGGTGTTTCACTAGTGAAATTTTATTATGTAGTCATGTAAGCCCATAAAGTCTTATTTGGTAGTTCAACTCAGTCACTATTAACTCTTATTAATGTATGATGCTTTATCAACATGTAACACCCATAGATCAATGGTGGACTATGAGTTTATTGTTATTCATTCGATCTCTTGTTGAGATGATTTTATGAATGAGCATTTTGTGATAAAATCAACTAGAGCTTATCCTTTTATTGTTGGTTTAGATCGATATTGTAGTCTAAACTCCTTCAAATTAATGACTCACTTAACTAGGCATCTTGACAAGTCAAGTTTATAGAGAGTTTGCCTTAAAGGCTGGCCAGTTAACACAATAATTTGGTATGTTTAGAAGTATGGTTTTAGTTTTTTTACCTTACTGATCAATGCAATGGCTATGTTTTTAATTTTTATATATCTTGTTTTTGTATCATAGAGCACTTTATTGGCACAATATACAAGTTTTAGGACTCTTTCATTATGTAGCCCTCAAATAAAAAAAAGAAGGTTATCTCATTCTCTAGGTTAGGAAAGAATCTTTAAGGGATGATAAATAAAGCTTGAGCTCTTTAAAGGCTGCTAGCACTCTAGAATTTATTCAAAATTAAAGATATTCTTTAGAGTTTTAAAGAATGAAAAATAGCATTCCCTATAGGAAATGAACATGTTGAAGGTTGCAATCTTTCTTGTTAGCCTTTAGGCATCTTTCATAGATTGAGAAGGAGTTATGTTTATGATAACTTGTATCTTCTCATGATTGGACTCAATCCTTTTGTTGCTAACCAAGAAACCCAATAACTCCCC
Source organism: Populus alba x Populus glandulosa (assembly GCA_033617975.1). Taxonomy (NCBI): domain Eukaryota; kingdom Viridiplantae; phylum Streptophyta; class Magnoliopsida; order Malpighiales; family Salicaceae; genus Populus; species Populus alba x Populus glandulosa. Next base: position 39,850,821 of record CM066143.1, read on the forward strand.
CTTTTTATTACAAAGGAACAATTGGTAGCGTTCGACTTCATCTGATACTGGTGTAAAATGTAGAAGATCTTTTACAGTTCTTGGAGATGTTTCTCAAAAGTCATACTTTTGACTAATATATCATCAATATAGGCTTTTATATTAGCTTATTTGATTCTTGAAAACTTTATTCACCATCTGTTGGTATGTCGCTCTTGTATTTTTCAAACCAAAAGGCATGATTCGATAGCAGAAGGTTCATTGATTGGTGATAAAAGTGGTATTCTCTTTATCATCAAGGTATAATAATCTAATGATATCTTAAATTAGCATATAGAGAACTCAGATACTCAAAACTAGCCATGAAGTCTACCAATTAGTTTATCTTTGATAATATAAAGTTGTCTTTAAGACACATCTTATTGAGGTTAGTGAAGTTGACACATATACATCACTTTCCATTTAGTTTTTTCATAATAACCATATTAGTGAGTCATTTTAGATATATTATTTCTCGAATAAAACTAATATGTCTCAACTTATATGTCTCCTCTAAGATGGCTTGTCATCTTTCTCCTCTAAAATTTCTTTTCTTTTGTTTAACATGAATGAAGGAGGGGATAATATTCGACCAATAAAAAACCACCTCTTGGCTAATGCCAAACATGTATGATGGCTTAAAATCCAAATTTTGTTTTTGGTTATTGAGGATCTTTACCAAAGCTTTCTCTTGCTTAAGATGGGGTGGAACAAATCCTAGTTGAGGTATTTTCTTCTAAATAGAGCCTAACCTTCTTCAATTCTTTTATAGCTTTTGTTCTTATCTTGAGTTTTTCTTTTATGGGTAATGTGAGGTCCATACATAAAATATTATTCCCTCTTAAACATATTGTTGTGCACCTTCTAGAGATCAATTGACTTTCCTTCACAGTAGTCAATCCCTTGTATATAGGGAATTTCATAACCAGATACCTGTTGTTGATCACTATATTGATCTCGTGAAATAGATGGCTACTAAGATGGCATTATAAGAGAGATTCATCTTAATCGCCATGAATGTCTATTAAAGAGTGCGACACCTTGGGTAGGTTCTAATGATCACTAAAAGGTCTAAAACACACTTTATTAATACTTTTTTCACTTTAATTCCTATGAAAAGGTCCTTACATAAGTGAACTTGGTTGAGTCCAAACCTATCTGTAACATTGCATGTTCTAAAAAGATGTTTACAACGTTTCCATCATCAATTAGTATCTTGTACACATTGTAGTTGGACAAAATTATAAACATCACCAAGGCATCTTCATCCTCATGAGTGAATACAATGGGCTTATGCCATGAATTCTTGACTCTTGACAACAACACATGTTTTCTATAAGGCATCTTCATCCTCATGAGTGAATACAATGGGCTTATGCCATGAATTCTTACTCTTGACAACAACACGTGTTTTATATAAGCTTTCATACTTCCATTGGAATCTCCACCTAATAAATCTCCTCCTAAAAATCACATTGATTTTAGAGAGAATCCTATAGGGAGCCTTAGGTTCTCCTCCTTGTTAATTTGGTTATTTCTTCATGAACCATTAAAGATAGCCTTTATCTATAAGTCTCTTTGTTTCTTTTTTAGAGCGAAGCACTTTTCAATGTAATTCCCTTTGTCCTTGTGAAATAAACAATACTTTCTTTGGTTTTGTTTACCCATATCTCTTTTTATTAGTGGTGGATATTGGATATAACCATTTCTCTTCATTATAGTAAACACTTCAGTTCTGGCGGTATTCAATGAAGTCATCATTAGCTCTAGACATACTAGTCTATTTCATATAGGTACTCTAGAGGTTCCCTTAAATGTTGGGTATCTTAAAGAGGACATCTAATATCATATTTAGAAGACATTTTCTTTCATAAATAAAAGCAATGATGCTCTTGTTATGATATACATACCTTTTCCATGTGAATATGATTTTTCATAGTCTACTTCCCATTAAAAAGATTTTTGTCAGAAACTGTATAAAGATGTTTTTATAAGGAATAATTTTGTACATCAATGATCAAAGCTTCTATAACCACTGGTTTTAACATGTTTTTCACCTTGAACATCTCCTCATTAAATCTTTTCAAGTTGGCCTTTATGTTTTCTCCCTCAAGCTTTATGATAGGGCAGAGTTTGACCGAACTATTTTTTACAAGAATATTCGTACTGAAATAAGTGATTAATTTACTACACAAGTCTGAAAAGCTGGATATGGAACTAGGCTTTGAACCGTGATACTAGAATCATTAAATCCTTAAAAAGTGGTAGAGGGTATTTTATATATGGTGTTGAATCTTGGATCACCAATTCCAAATTGCTCCTTGAATTCTAAACACGCTCCCTAAGGCCTAATAGGTTAATGTAGTGGTCAAAATTCATCTTAACCACTACAAAATCTATAGAAAAATGAGTTTTTAACACACTATTGTATAATAGTGAATCTCTTATCTCACTTTAAGTACTTTTCCTTCTTCTTTTTTTGGTGTATAAGATTTTAGGTCATGGGATACTAGAAAAAGACCATGTATAAGAATGAGGTTGATGAAGAAGGATAACCTTAGGCCTTTCCTTTTAATCTATGAAGATTTTATCTCGAGGATCCAACATCAAAAGGCTCCTCATGATAACATGACCTACTTCTTAGATGAGTAACAATATGGTGTTTATTGTCTTCCACCTTATTTTAGGTAGTCTCTTTTATGAATTGGAGTTGTCATTGTACGAGAGGTGTAACTAGTAGAGCTGGAAGAGGTGCTAGTGATTGTACAATAGACTACATACTCTGAAAATAAGTAGAAAGAGCTCTAAGTTGTTGTTGTGTAGCTAACACAGTCTCGGTTAGAGCTCTCATCTATTATGCTAGCTATTAAAGATTTATTGTTACTGACGATAATAATGAGAGATTAATAACCCATCTTCCTAGTGATTTATTGTTATTTGTCATGAAAGCTTTATGCTAAGGATGCAAAAGAAACAAACAAGGTTTTTATTAAGGTTCTTATAGACGATACCAATGATGATGTGTATCCATATCCATAAATGGTAAACCCCTCAAGTGTTATTGTCTTGGTTGATGTGGGTTCAATCATGTGATGAGTTTTGTTCTTGTCTAGCCAAAACTTCTTTTTTCTAAGAGACAAAAGCTATGATGATGCCACCATTTCACAATAACTAGGAGATAAGAACATTAATTGTTTATATAGCACAAGGATCTCCTCTTTCCCTAAGTGGCATCTTGGCTTTTCAAAGACAAAAATCCCTACGTGGATAAACCAATATCAATTAAAATACTGCCTCTTAAGGGGGAGGCTACCATATACAGATATGAGAACACATCATCAATTGACACATCTAGGTTCAATTCTCATAGATAGCGCCCATGATGATGTGAACCCATATCTGCACATGATATAAAAATAATTTTTTATATTTTATTATTTTATCCACCATAACCAAACAAGATATAAAAATAATTACTTTATCTTATATATCATTATAAAAAACAATTCTATCCCTATCTCATTTTTTATCATATCTCCGCTATCTTTGTCTTTATTATCCCAGACAATAACCAAATATTGTATAAAGATCTCATTTCTCCATTTTAAAATTAGGGACAGTTGCCCTGTGGCTATCTAACATTGTTTAACCCAGAGCTCCAGTTCTCTTTCAACAAATCAAGGGAAAGGTAAGGAAAAAACAAGACAAAAACGCGTATTATGAGTCAATACAAGCAAAATTTTCTTTACAGAGGGTGGCATACAGGATCACCATCTGACTAGTGAGATTATACGTATCCCATTTGTTTAATATAGGAGTTAGTTCTTGGATAAAACTGTGCCGGCTGCTTCATCTTCTTTCACAATCTGGAGGCTGGCGTGCTGAACAACTTTGAAGTGAATTTCAAATTTGTACATGCACATTTCGAAAATGTTGGCAGAACCATCAACGGGGAGTGAATGCTAGGATATAATTGCAACACGGTTGGCATCTAGAGCACCCCCATCGTTTGTTTTTCCTTTTTGGTTGCGTTTCTTCTGTTTCTGTCTGAGTCTCATTTGATCTCTGATACTCTTCTCCCATTCTTTTTTGTTTCTCTGGTATAGCAGCATTGCAGCACGGGCATCCTCTATCTAATCAAAATTCATATCGACAATCAGTCACGCAAGGTTCATAGAGCGAATTCAAGGATTCAATTGATATTACTCTGTGGTGTCCTAAAATGCTGGTGCAATCTAGTCCATCAGCAAAGAATTTAGAGAACACATCCCACCCCAGTGATTCCCCGCAGAATCTAATCCAAACTCAGAAATAAATTAATAAACCCATTAACGAATTTGGGAAGTCAGTAAAAAATACTTGCATGCTTAAACTGTGAAGAACATCAATTCATTATGAACATCACTCCAATTATTATGTAAGTAATTCAAACAATATCTGGGACTCATTGGTCCTGACACCAGTGGTCTTATTTGAAGACCCAAAATCAATAGCCTCACTCCGATATAGAACTATTTTTTATACAATCCATGCAAACTTGCAAATATACTTCACATGTGACTAAAATATGATGTGATCTCCAATAAAAAGTTGAAGAACTTACAGGGCAGTGTTCTCCACTCTGGATCTTAGCACCAAGAAACTCAGCTGCAAGATGCTGGAGTGCCTTCCTGCGTCTTCCCCTGCTTTCACAATCACCCATGTTATTATGGTCATCTTGGCATGTAGAATATAATAATGGCAATGAAAAATTCATTCATTATATATGAGGATAGGTACTTGAGAAATGGCTGATATTCTGATGTATCCCGCAAGTCCTTCCTGGGATGACTCAACAGCAATGCCTTTATTGTTTTCAAAAATAAAAGAAAGAAAAAATTCAATCCATATTTGTAGATTCACGGTATATGTAAACACATAAGAAACCAGATGTGCTAAACCTTAAGATCATTGGACAAGGCATGACCCACAAGAATCCTTCCTTTGATCAACACTGCTACTTTCTTCTGAGCGGTTGAAAAATCCCTTGCTGCAAACAACATCAAAGCATTCTATAGCTGTCGGAGTATCTTTAAATTATTGTCTTTACAAACTATATTCAAAACCAATTTCTTCTTCTTCTATCCTAATAACTTACATTATTTTGGTGTTAAGAAAAACTTCTACTATGTATAAATATCGCATACCTTATAAATACACCAGATAATTAAATTCAAAATCCATGTCATCTTCCTAATTATATAACCTAAAACAAACAATCATTTAGTCTCATTTGTTTGCTAGAAATTTTTTTTTTTTTTGGAAAGTGAATTTCTAAAAAGTGAATTATTTTTCGATATTTGGTGGTGTATTGAAAACTGAGTTGGAAAACACTTTTCAATATTTGGCTATGTCATGGAAAAAATACTTACTAATTTTTTAGTTTTTTTTCAAGTTTATTAAAATAATAGGGACCCAATCTGACAGATAAAAAAGTTGGAGAGTGAAATTTAAAAAATCCAATTTTATAAATAAATAAAACAAATATCAATCAAAAGAATGGAGACCGAATCTAACACATAAAAAAAATTGAAAGATAATCAAAAAAAATAAATAATAATTTATAAATTATTTCAAATAAAATAAATAACAATAAAAAAACATATGGACCAATTTGATAAATAAAAAATATCAATTAAGAAAAGGATCAGAGAGAAAAATAACAAACTAAAGAATGAGGATCAAATTGATAAAAAAAATCAAATTAAATCAAATTCTAAAAGATGAAATTAAAGAAAAAAATAATAAAAAAGAGATTTAAAGCAAAATACATAGCAATCAAAAGATTGAGGACCAAATTTAATATAATCAACAAATAACAAAATATTTTTTAATTTCTTGCAACTTCTAGAAAGTGTTTTCCGCCCAAAATAAATAGAAAGCACTTTCCTGGAAACCAAGCAACGTTTTCCTTTGACTAAAGTGTTTTCTATTGACCAACTTTTCGAATAGTAAACAAACACATGAAAGTTTGAAAGATAGTTTCTAGAAAACCACTTTCCATGAAACAAATGGGACCTTAGCAATAATCTTCTAACTTATTGACAGATTTCCTTTCTCATGGAAATTCAAAGAAAATAGTTTAGAACAACCATTCCACATAATAAGATGGTAAATCCATATAAGTTAGAATGATTTCAACGAAAACTGTCACATTAGCACTTCTCAATGCTTTAATTGTTCACTTTGTTTGCAATAGACATTGATTTCGCACTTCATGGAGAGAAAGGAGCCATCATTCAAGTTGCATGTTCAAGAAGTAGGAGATATTTACAGGGATGAAAAATGAAAAAAGTATTATATTTTAAGGCTTTACATATCTTGATGGACCCTGAACCATCAAACATCAGAGAAAAAAAAAATTATCAACTGTCCAAAGTTCATTTTAGGTGATTAATAAAGCATCTCCAAAAATGCTTGGAACAATCTTTTTCAAGGAACTCAGTTGAAACAATTCCTATAAAAAAAATTAAGAAAAAAAATAAGGAGCTCCAGCAAAATACAAAAGATGTTTCATCCAATCTGTGAGTAACAAATCACACGCATATAAAAAAGATAGCAGAAAGAGAATAGACAATACCAACCTTTCCTTAAGTCCCGGGGTCGAATGCCACTAATTGGTGTACGGAAGTCAGCAACACGTTCTACTGGACGAACAAACTCATCATACAGAACATTTCCCCACTGATTGACCTGGCATGCAGTGGAATAATGTTACTTCTACTCACAAGCTTAGAAATGTATAATATAACAATAAAATCAATATAAAGTAGTCTTAAAAGTTCCAATAGAATTGACAATGTCTAATTTCTCCATAATAAAGTATCATTGAACATCACTTTTCACCCTACATATCTTAAAACATGAATCCATGAATACATCAGTGAGGCTGGTAAACACAAAAAGGTGACAAGTCATTCACTTATTTGAATTTAGACTCCCTGAATTGTTGCAAGGCACACCATGAAAATAATAGGTGAGAAGATGTTGAATTCCCTGAGGTGTAAGCAAAGTATTTTGTTTGGCTTAGCAGTGTCTAACTCACACAAGATCTAAGATCAAGTCTTAGGATTTGAAGAAGTTTTGTGGGACATTGATGGCTGCCTATGGAGAACTCTGCAGTGCCAAAAGGAAAAAACCTAAACGATATTGGGTCCTACTTGATTGCCAATAAACAGGAAAAGGTCAGTTAAGGTCGATCAATTGATATTAAAAGATACTGCCTTCTAGAAAAGATAAATAGAAATTGTAGCCTAAACAAGGAATCCATGAACAAATCAGTGTTAATTTTTTATTATAAACAATGCGGCATTTGATATGTGAAAATCCCCACTATGATTTCAAGTTTTGCAAGTATTTATAGTTTTCCTAACAATCTTAGTGATGTATACAAGTAACCTCTAGGGGAAAAAATGTATAAAAAGAGTCCAGAAAGGGAATTGATGGATACCAAAGTGACCCGTCCAAGAGCACTTCTGTTTCCTTGACCGACACCAACCATTTCGCAGTCCATGGCTATTGCATCTGTAATGCTGTGGTAATTGATTAGTTAAGTAAGACATGTGACATGAGAAAATCAATGGGAAATATGGTAATGAGCCATGATAAATAGAGATTCTTTGTTTTGTGAATTGCATAATAGAAGCCCATAACATTGATTACGCAAATGACAGTACATTGATTAATATCCATGTTATGATGTCAGAAATTAATATATCATGTCCACTTGCCACTAGAAGCATAAAAGAGATGTAAATTGATTAGTTAGCTTTTACAGGGAGAAGGTCAGAGGCAAGAAATTTATTTTACAAAGTAAACAAGGGGTGATCAGCAACTCAGGAGCATATAGAACAATAATAAATTGTGATTCAAAAGATGCTGAACAGTGTGTAAGCCACACTTACAAGTTCTGATTGAGTTTTTTTAAGATAATATATTCACATACTATAGCATGTCATCCAATGCAATGGTGTCACAAAAAAGCACCTGAAGTCATCATTGGTTGGAATGAGAGGATTTATCTGAGATTTGTCAGACTCTGCATCAGGTCTTTCTTTACGTTTCCCTGTTAGAAGAATAGTCTCAGCCAAATAATGATAGGAAGTGAAATGAAGGCATCATTGATGCATAATCAAAGTACTTTTCTTGCGTATGAAAGGTAAACATCATTCAGATGCATTTGCATCTAAAAACATGCCAAAATCAGAGAGCATGAGCAATCAAAGAAAAAAAAAGTTAAAGGAGACCAAGAACAGCCCTTAACTAGCATATGCCAATCATGTTAGAAACAGTTTCAAAGTGCTGAGCTAACAACATTTGAATTCTAGAATTCTTTCCCTTTCTTGAACAATTGACCATTTAAACACATTGAAAAGGTGAAAGAGTCGAAAGTCAACATAGACGTGTGCAGAATGAAAAAGTACTCAACTTACAAAAGTACAAACATGGTCAAGCAATCTCCAACTACTAACAATCTTTAAACCAAAAAATATATATGAACAGGGGAAAAATATGATTAGAAACAGACAGATACTTTGCTCTTAAAACAAAAAAGCAAACTGAATTTGTGGCTCTTGCAACCACAAGTTAACTTACAGGAAACCTAAAAAACATGAAACAGAAGTACTATTTTGATACAGACACCATATAACTAGCCAATAGCATGGTAAACTCAAAGTTTAATCCCAAAATACCAACCAAGCAGTGAGCAAGAAAATTTATAAGAAAACCTGTAAATTGAAAGTGCATTCAACCAATAAAAGAATATAACCTGTTTTCATTAACCTATGCAAAACAAGAAGTAGACAAGACAACAATTTGCATTACCTAAAATAGAATCTTGGGTCTCTGTATTTGATGTTTTTGGAGGCCTAGAGCCATGAATGTGTAGCGTCTGCATAAACCAAGAGATTCTGTAAGCATAGAATAAAATGAAGAACATGTGCAGTAGTAAATACACAAAAGCAGATGTATGGGTAGAGAGAGATAGATAGATAGAAGAGAAGGATAACTTGTTGGAGCTGAGCCCAGTTGGGGTTGATTGGTAACTTGTGCTTCTTCTTGGGGTTTTTCTTCTTCGGCTCTTCGCTTCCCATCTTCTTCTTCTTCTTCAGTTTCTGCACACAACACCACAAATAGGTTTTTCTTTGACGAGACTACTCAGCCTCCGTATGTGAGTAATGCCTGTCTCTTCGTACACGATGTCGTTTAGAACGACCAGATAGCATCGCTGGAAACCCTGTCGTTTGCATCAATGCCTGAAGATGGGGGCCATTCTTGCAAAAATGCAAAATTTCTCATTGGGTTTTCCCCAACTACCCTTTTTTGTTTTTTAATTAAGGCCTCGTGCTTCTTTTTATATTAATTGAGTCCCTTTATTCTTTATCTTATTCTATAAAAGCTGAGAATGTTTTTGTGTTTAAAAAGTATATTTTTGTTTAAATTAATTTTTTTATAATTTTATATTATTTTAATATATATCAAAAATAAATTTTAAAAAATAAAAAATATTATTTTTAATTTAATATATTTTTAAATAAAAATTATTTTTAAAAATAATCGTTATTATAATAACAAACATTATCTAAAATTCTTTTTCATAACTTAAAATATTTTATACGAAACGTTTTTATTATTATATCAAACTGAATTGTTGACATCTTTTTTTATATAGACCAACAGTAACTCTTATTTTTAAAATTCTCTCTTTTAGTGAAAACTAAAGGATAAAAATAAAGTATATTAATTAAGAATAAATAATTAAAATAATATAGTTTATGAATATGAATTAAATTTCATATATTTATTTTTTATTTTTTATTATTTTTTTAATTGCATAATTTAATAAATGAAAGAATTATTCTAATAGAAATGTGCATGTAGACATTAGAACTAACCACCTTATAACTAAAGCACCTTTATACAATAAAAATAAAATAAAAGAGCAAATCAATCAATATAAATAAATAAATAAATAAGAGTTTGAGGTTCTAATTTATATAAAAAAAAAAAAACTAGAAGAATACAAGAATCAAATAATAGTAAAACCCAATTCCTCTTTTTTTTTTTTTTCTTGTTTCCTATGTTTAAAAATAAATAAATAAACTAATTAGTACTTAAAAGTGTATTTTTATCAAGGTTTTATATCATCATTTTGCACTTGAAGTATCAATAACTCCTTAACTAAAGCATGTTTTATAATAACATACCTAATAATATAAGATACATTTAATTTATGATAAATGTTCATCTTAAATGCAGGTCTATCACATAAATAAAAAGATTGATTGATGGGTTTAAGTATTGAAATTGAAAGGACAAAGAGAGGGCTAAACTTAGAAAAGAGATGTTGGTGTAGTACAAACTAGAATACTATTCGGTAATTGGGTCATATCTCGAGTTTTAGATGTCCAAATAACCTCAATATTTTGGACAGATTCGGTAAGACAATCAAACCAAGCTGGTTCAATTCAGTTCAGATAAAAAAGGTACTATAAAAAAAAACAAATAGTTTTCTATTCTAACCTAAACCCACTAACCCAGTAAGGCAAAAACCCTAGGAGCCGCACCCTCCCCTTGCCTTTAGAGACACAGACAATTAGACACGCCCCCATCTTTCAATCTTCATTCTTCACTTCACACTTTAAATCATCTTAGGCTTCCCTATAACACCCCTAAGCCTTAGCAACAACTAGCAGTCCATCTAAGTGCTCTTTTTCAGTTCATTGCAGTAAGCCAGTAAGATTTCTCTTTTTATATTAACTAGTAGACTGAATGGTAATGTTTATATGAATTTTTTTTTTGTTTGGTGGATGAGTATAAACAAGAAGGTATATTGCTTGGTGGATATGTATTAAATAATTAAGAATTGTTGCAAACATAAAAAGGGAATTGTGATTAAAAAACCACGAATCCATAGGGAGGGACAAGTTTTAGCATTTGTTGCTCTACATTAATTTGCTTTTGTTCGTTATACCTAAACAAATATAAACAAACATCTTGGTGTCACTATATTATTACCAATGTTGATCTTCTCTAATTTAGCCTTCTAAGAACACCAAAAAATTTATGGTTCTTATGTTAACTTCTATTGTGTTCAGGATCCCTAGGTTTGTGCTTGCTTGTCATTCATTGGTGTATACAACTCTATCAAGTTTGAATTCCGAGACCCTTTCAGAAGCAATTGTAAATGGTATTGTAGTTTAAATCATCTATATATGTTCTAAATTACCTTGGTAGTTTATGCAATTTCATATTGATGATCCATTATTTTTGGTAGTTTATATTAAGTTTTAAAATTTAGGAATATATTTGATGTTATCCTAATCTTGGTCTATAACAACGAAGTTGTTGCATTGACCCTATTGCATCTTTGATTCTTATATGCGTTTTGAGAACTATATCTATAACTTTATATATTAAATCTATATCTCCTTTCTTTCCAACCCACCTTTTTCCCCTTGTTAAAGTAGGATGATTAACGTATTCAATGATTTCCTCATCTTCCCAGTGTTTCAGGAAGATGTTGTTATTATTAATGAAATCTTTTTGCATATCATTCATATATCTTGTCTTCATCTTAACCATTATATAGATGGCAGTCAAACACAATTGTAATTTGTAAAGGACTATAAAATCTGCAAGTGTGTTTGGAGTCTTAGACTTAGTCTTCTACTTTTCTAAATATTTGTAGTCATATCATAATTGATAAATTACAACTATATGATATTAGATATGCTAAACCAATAACTTAAAACAATGGTCCCCTGTTAAAATGGTATGTTGTCCATTTGAATTCATTCACTCTATTTTGTTGTTGGGGTGGGTAGACCTTAAATTGAAATAACAAGTATTTTAACATAAATTGTATGCATGTCACATAAAACGAAGTATGTCTTACAAATTCTTTTTTTACCAGGATCAACATAAAAATCGAGCTCTACTCCTCATAATATATTTTATGAAGACAACACTTGTTTCTCTTGCTGTCGCTCTTGCAACACTGAAATTTGAAATCTTGGCCCTTAGATTGCCATTTAAAAAAACATTGTTGCTTTTAATGTCATGATGCATGGTGCACATAAGCAGATTCAGTGAAGTTGAGAAGATAGTATAATCCATTAGTAACATCTAGAGCAATCTGAATTCTTTTTGTCCAATTTCCACTTTTCTTGGACTTTTTACAGGACAACTATTCTCTTAGGGACCCATTTACCATATACTCCAAACAAGATAGAAACAACCATGATTTCGTATACACTTTCAAGATTAATCAAATTGAAGTGGTTGATCCTCTTCAGGCTGTTTACTTTGTTTATAACATCTCTACTCATCTTCTTAACAACTAAGATCTCCCTACCAAACTCTCCGCGATACACAAAACCCTTTATTCGACTTTCAGAGCTGAAATTTTCAGTAGCTTTTTTTACCTTTTTAAATTCAAAGACTTTCAAAACTTACTCATAATTTGCAATTTTTACAAGAAGGTCTTCTTCAATTCATTCAAAAACTTAGTTCATTTTATCTAGTTGTTTAACTTTGGTCTCATGTTATCTAGTTGTTTAACTTTGGTCACATCCTGCTAAATACCAAGTATTGCATCTAACAAGCATTTTAACATGAATTGTATGCATGTCAAATACTTTTTAATATTTTAATTTGCAATATATACAGTGTATATTTTCCATAGTAGCAATGTTTTTCTCACTAAAAGTTGTACTGCATATTTCAACATGCATAAATATTAACATGTTTTCATTTGGTAACTACAGATGGAAAACCTTTAAAATCAAAATGCTTCATCCATTAGCACTACCCCAACATCAATCAATGCCCCAACTTTAAACACTAACCCAACATTAACTACAACAGGATTCGCCATGGATAATAAAGGTAAACAACTTCAAGTCCTTACATTAAGGAAAAGAAATGTTGATGATAGAAAAAAAATTATAAATTTGGGATCACCTTAAAAAACTTAATGGTGATCCTAAAACCTCTAGAGCTGAATGTAATTATTGTGAAAAAGCATTATAAATGTCATACTATTCTTAATGGGACAAGTAATATATGGAGTCATTAAAAGTATGCAAAAAGTTTTATTTTGTTGTAAATAAGAAGCATAAAAATTTTGTATTAGAACCTAAGAAAGAGGAGAGTGGATTAGGAGACCAAAATTTAGGCACTCTTAAAGCAATAGGTTATACTTATGATTAATGTAGACAAACACTAATAAAAATGGTTATAATTGATGAGTTGCTTTTTAATTTTATGGAGGGTAAGAGATTTAGATTATTTTCTAAGATCATGCAATCTAGATTTGACATTCCTTCTTGTTTTACTGTTTTGAGAGATTGTTTGAAACTTTATGTTGAAGAGAATGAAAGATTAAAGATAGCTCTTAGGGGTCAATGATTGTGCTTAACAACAGATACATTGATGCAACCATATTATTTGATAGTTTCACCCACATTTAACTAGTGTTTTGCCTATGTTTTATATATAAAATGCCTTGATATTCTTTGTTTTATGTTTTGAAGGCACTTTTGGATGAAAGATGCAAAAAGGAGTAAATTGAAGGTAATTGGCAGATTTGACGTTCAGTCGATGTTTTGTGCAGAACATGAGCTCTAAAGGTCGAAATGAAGTGATTCCAGTGGCATTAAAAAGCTAACATCCATACCTTTCTGGAAATCTAAGGCAAGACAATAAAATAAGGAAGAGCATGGAAATCGCAGCTTTCAAAGTCAAATCTCGCAATCTGCCAATGCTGACCTTCGGTCATTCCGACTTGAATATCTAGAGCTACAAAAGTCCAATTGATGCAAACTCAATTGTTTTGGATTCCTGACTCAAAGGCCTATAAACGCTCCAAATGTCAGAAAAAAAAAAGATGTCATATGAGGGAGATATGATTTTTCAAAGATGACAACTAAATTCTGCCAGCAAACAGGTTTCGTGAAGAAACGAGTCCAGATTACGTTCCGAAGCATCTAAACCGACATCCAAGTTTTTATTTCAGCAATGTAGCTCCTTTAAGTCAAAGCTTGAAGATTTCATGCAAAGCTATTTCTCTTTTTTTAGGAAAATAGTTATTGAACTACTTAAATGTAAATTGTCTACTTAAAGGAGGACTATTTTGTAAAATAGAGATTAGGGTTTCCTAGCATATAAAAAGAATAAGAGAAGAGAAGGGGGGGAGCCACCCAAGAGGAGAAAAACGCCCCCCTACTCTAAGAAATCCTAAATCATGCATTCTTCCATCTTTTTGATTAGTTGTTCAATAAACATGCAAGGCTAAACTCATTTTCTTGGTTGCTAGGACACAGAAACCTTCGGATTTCAAGAACTGTGAGACCTATTTTACCCTTTTCTTTTCAGTTTATATGATGAATATGTTTGTTCTCCTATGCTTATTTTTCCTATGATTGTTTATTTTAATTGCTAGAGCGGACTCTAAGTTTTTATTATAGACAATTTATTGCTAAGTTTGATATCAAAACCGGAGTTGTGGTATATGAACTTGTGAAGCAACTGAGTTTAATAATTGTAGCGGATCTACGTTATTAATCTTAGGGATAACATTCGATCAAAGCAACATAAGCAGACAACTTAGTTGTTAAGATAATGAATTTATCTAGATCTTAAGGCTGCCATTGGATTAAATCATTAGTGCGGACACTGTGATTATTTGTTGGTTAGGGTTAGTTATACGGCGGATCCGTTAATTAACCAACGTTAAGAAAAGATAAAAATTCAGAATATAAACTGGAATTTCGTTTCAAGGATCGGTTCTGATTTCTATAGGTGGATGTGTGATTGCAACCAAGGTTTGTTCTCTTGATAATTTTCTGATTTTATTTGATAGTTTTCTGTTTTATTTTTCTTTAGCCTAAATAACATCCAACCCCCCCCCAAATTGCATAACGTATAGCATAAAAATCTGAACTAAATCTTCCTCGTGGGATCGACCCCTTGCTTGCTCTATATTATCTTGTGTGTTGTGTTTGAAGCTAGGGTAATTAATTTGTGCGACCGCGACATCGCAACAAATTTTGGCGCCGTTGCCGGGGAAGTAATTTTAGTTGATTTTTGTGCTTTTACTGTTATTTTTAGTTGCTGTGATTGTTATTTATATTTCTAAAAAAAAAAAGAGAAACAGAATTTTTGCTTGCGGCGGTACTGTTCACTTGCGGCAACGGTACTATTCAAAACAGATTTTTTGGTGGAATTAGGTTTTGGTCTTTTGGTTCTTGAAGGGAAACGACGTTCTAAACAGAGATTTTATTAATTGTTTTATGTATATCTTTTTTTAAAGATGATCTATTTCTTAAAAACATTCTTTTAATAATTGATTGTTAATCAATAAAATATGTCATTGAAAAGAATGTTCAAAATATTGTTCTATATATATTTTTTTTTTACCATATAGCAATCTATATTTTCCAATTTTGATTTTGAAATATATTTTATAAAAGGTGAAACTAATTCTCTTATATATTTTCTATCTAAAGAATTTTTATAGGGTTCAAGATAAACATATCAGTAAAAAAAAACTAAATAGACATATGTTATTATCCTTTCAAGACAAGTTCACTCAACCATAAATCCTGTTAATTCAACCTATGTTAGGCATCCCTCTATGAGACCAACTTTTACCTCAACCAACCAGTTTTCAATCATGTCAAACTCCCTTAGTCTTATATTTTCACTATCAAACTATTTTTAAGCTTTGCAAACCCCACATCCCTCATATTTTTCCTTTTCAATTCCAATTTTCCATAGAAAAAATGCAAAAAACGAAGAAATTTTATAAATTCAACTTGATTGATGCTAACTGAATTGAGATAACTCATAATCATAATACAAATAATTCTTTTAGAATTGCATATTCAAAAATAAAGATTTTAAAGGTTTTAACCTATTAATACTAGAACCAAAGTGTTTATACCTAAAAAAGATCTTCTCAAGACTTTCAACCTCCTAGATTTAATTATCTTGATTATCATTAAGCATGGTTCAATAATCTTTACCAAAAAAAATTGATCATTCTTGGTTTATTCATTTTGATAAAAACTATCCAAAGAATATTCCAATATGATTTTTAAATAGATGGTGGCAATACTTCTCTCCTACAAATTAAATTCTATCTCAAAAGGCTTTAGAAGCTTTGAAACTATTTGCTTCAAAGAAACTTTTAAAATATGTTCTTGCCTCTTTACACTTTGTCTTTGTGTGTGTGTGTGTGTATAATGTTAGAACTTTATGATAATGTATGATACGTATGAAGAAATTAACTATTGCCCATATCTCATGAGAGATTAAGGTAAAATGGTAGCCTTAATTCAATGTAAACCAAGCCTACTCTCAAGTTGTTCAATCCTCGTTATAGTCCTCCCAAACTCAACTTGCACAATCATTGTCAACCTCGACTCAATATACCTTCTTAACTTCAAAAAGCAAAATTTGCGCTCATCTTACATCTTCCAATTCTAAATCTGAATACAAAAAGAAACTTCAAGAAGCCCTGTTATAGATTTCAAGTTTATTTGATGAAGAATAAAATCATATGCTAGCCAACGAAGATTCAGATTATGGTCCCGTTATGATGGGACAATTATATGACCTTTAGACTCATCAATGCTCATTCGCATCAACAGTGACACCAAACAGTTCAATAATTTTGATTTCTCTATAACATCACCCATGATGCCAGCATCCACTTTGATAAACCGACAAAACCTTAGAATAATTTTAAGAATCTTATTCTCACAGGATACCAACAATTTTTATGTGGCAAACAACCGTTATTATCAACTTTAAAAACTTTCATATGCAGTGATTCCCTCTTCCACTTAACAAACAATGTCTCATTTAACAAATGTTATCCATTACAATTTTATAATTCGAGCATGTTCCAAGTTTGTGTGCTCAACTACAAATATGTAATGCTTTTTATTTGTTGAGGAGAGTGGTTTTTAGAATTGATTTCAGCTTTAGTTTGAGAGAATAATTATCTTTGTAGTTCTTTTAAACCATCCTATAATATATCTCTATTTTTAACAAAATATTTATGTTTCATTTTTTTTTTGTATGAAACACTATTAAAAAAATATAAAATTTTGACTGACTTTAATATATCATAATTAATATTTTTTTACTATCAAATCAAGATAAATTTTTCTTTCATGAGAGCCATAAAAAGGGAGAAATAAAATAAAATAAAATAATTATGATTTAATGCTAAAATTGTTTTTGAGGGCATATCAATACTTATAATAGTGCCTTGGATGGAGGCCCTTAACGTGCACCAGAAAATATTTAACTATCACTGTGGATGAATTATGAAGTGATGTATTGTTGTTTAATGTTCATCACGTATAGAATAAAATTTATAAACTAAAAAAAGTTCGAGACTTAAATGGGTAAGAAGGGATATGCGAGGGGTTAATTTGAGGTTTGGATAACATGCTTTTCTTTATATCAAGAACAAATTCTCATGAGAATCCAAACTTGTTAAAAAGAGTAGCAAGTTGTAGATGGGAGTGCTCTTCTTTGTCGACGACAAATAATGATCTGGAAGCATCTAGTCTTGGATCACATCCGACTCCTCTAAGAAAGAACAATTTTTTTTTTTTGAAGATCATGATCATGGGTCAAGCATCTTTTATCACTTTCTCTACCACAGAAAGAAACTGTTATAGGTTCTTGTGAAGTGAGTGGAGGAGGATTCTCAAAGCAATTGCATTTCACCAATGAAAACAGAAAGAAGAAGAAAAAAGCTAGGTTCTTGGTTGTCCAAAATCATGCTGTTCTATATATAGTTGAATGCAATGGCAGTAAGAGAGCAACTCATCAAATTCAAGAAAGCTACAGCATTTCTTGATTGTCTTGAAGAAGAAAGATATGGTTAGAGGAAAATTCAAAGGCAAACCTACTGGTCGTCGCCATTTCTCTACGCCTGAAGAACTTGGTCAGTACTCTCCCCTCTCCCTTCCTCTCTTATTTAAATGCATTTTATGTCCTTTTTTCATGTTTTATTTATTTATTAATGCATTTTAGTGTAAATTTATTAACTTTAGAATCTAGTTTTGATTTTGATTTCCTCAGCCTTGCAGTTTCTATAGCATTTCTTCTTCAGAAGTCCAATCTTAGAACTTTATGGAAATTGATAATAACCCTTGATGTCCTGCCGTTTCAGTTTGAATTTGGAGCTGTACTTTTCAATTCTACAATTAGTTTAGCAGATATAAATGGAATGAAATATCATTCAATTTACTTTAAGGAATTCTATACATGGTCAAATATTCAGATCGCTTCAAAAAAAAAAAAAAAAAAAATCCAAACACAGCTTTGTTCTTTTTTCAAAGCATTAGCTTCCATGGATGGGATCGTCAAGTATTTTGAAGAATATGGTCTTGACTTATCGTTGATTGAACAGTCTTGATTGTTTGTAATACTTTCATCTCATGTGAACCCTCTTTATGAGCTTTTGCATTTATTTTTGCAGTTGCTGGTACCACCGCCACTCGCCCCCGTTCTTTTAGTCAGGTATCACCCTCCGAGCTGCTGTACTCAGCATACTTCAGAGGTTTTTATGACTACAAATTGCATAATAGATTTAAGTTTTTCAGTTTTAGATATTAGGTCTTAAAACATATTTCCTTGTGCTGGTCAGTAGTTTTATGTTTGTTACACTGTTTTGTCGAAATATGATCTATGGTTTGTTTTGGCATACTTGATGGAAAAATTTCATGTAGCTCCATATCTATCAAAGTTGGATGAGATGGCAGAGAGTTATTATCTTCTCCATTTTATGAGTTTGGATTTTTTGACTAATTATTTGATACCATTAATATCCCAATCTCTCATTTTTGTCCATTCTAGCTAGTATTGTGAACATGAAAGTGCGAACATGTTTTCTCTCTCATGTTTTGTTCTTTTGTATTTGATATGTCTATATGATCCTATTTCAGATTGTTTATTGGAAAACAAGTCAATGAACTAAGAATTTTCTGTACTCAGTTGTTTATAGTGGTTCTCTCTTATCTACATATATATGAGCATGCTGGATTATGCATGTTGGAAGTTGTAAATGTGCTTCAGTACATGATATAGAAGTCTGTTTGAACATTTCAGGAAGAAGCAGCAGAGAATGTAGAAGAAGAGTCTGAAGAGGAGTTGGAGGAACCATCTGAGGTCAGTGACCTTGGGTGTCACAATTATGCTTTTGGGTTTCTTTCTTTAATTTTTGGCCTGAAATTGGCTCCCAATTTTGGCAGAAGAAGAAAGGTACCATGGGACTCATTGAAATCAACAACCCTAATTTAGTAAAACCCAAGAATTTGAAGGCTAAAGATGCTGATGTAAGTTGTCACACTTTCAAATTGCACACCGTTTCAATTTTTTTTATTTTTATGTTTAATTGTTTAAGAAATCAAAATTTCATTATCCAGATTGGGAAAATAACTGAACTCTCAAGGCGTGAGAGGTTAGCTACTTTCTTGCTTCAATCCATTTTAAGCAGTAATTTGCTTATGCATGTGATCATTGTGTGAGTGTGGAAACTAATTCTCTGCACACTGATTCGATTATATTAATTTTTTTGACTCAATTTGTTTTTACCTTAGTGATATGGCTCATGACCACAGTCTATTAAAAGTGCTAGGATTTATTTGAATTTTTGAGTTTCCATGTTTACCTTGCTACCCCTACATTTTTAAGTATTATAGTTTTGCAACTTAGAAGTTAATCCAATGTGAAGACTTTCACACCAATTATTAGAGATTTTGGGATCTGGTGGAGCACAACAAGCATATTTTTTTTTATTCACCCAATGAGTATTATTATTATTTTTTTCTCTCTTCCAATTCATTTAGGATGCCTCCATCAATATTCAATGTGATGAAGGTGAAGAAAGGACCAAGGAGTTCCCTTTTATTGTGATAACTGAAAACGGCTTTCTAGCAGATGACACTCACTGTGTAAATGCCTATAGGTGGTCTGATTCCAGATTTCAATTTCTCATAGGGGATGCAGTGATACATCTAAGAATTATTTCATCAAACATACTGTCAAGAATAGCGACATGGACTAAATGTCCTGCCAAGCCTCTTGCTTAATTGTTTCTTGAAATTGTTCAGTCTACTTGCCATGATCCACCCTCTTCTCCACACTAAAAAAAAGAAGTAACAAGGAATATTATTCGAATCCATTGTTACGTATCTGAATGGATGATTAATAGTTTTCTTTTATCAAGAAAAATGATTTTTATTGAAATAGTGGGTGACATATAATAAGATTGTACATTATATCAAGATAAGCTGTACCACTTATCATTCTGAACAGTGCTTTATGGTCTGGGTTTTAGAACATATGCTCCATTAATAGAGAAATGCTCATGTATGAAGTGGTGTTATGGTGTAATTGTCAGATGATGTTCACCTCTTTGGAATGTACAGACTCAAATTATTTAATGTACACGCTAGATATCCTTGGATTGTGAATATAAACCTCATTCTCCTGAAGGCAGAACAAGTCTTGACTGTATGTTTTTATTAAAAATAAAACTGCATGGCTCTGTGGTTGATTTCCTGTTGTTGCTGCTGTTTGTCCCATGTATATTCTGATGCTTCCAAGTGTCTATTTGAGGGGTTCCATTGTTGACTTACTTTGAGTACTCTTGCTTGTAGAGTGGAAATAGAAAAACAGAAAGCTCATGAACGACATATGAAGCTGCAGGAACAAGGAAAAACTGAACAATCAAGGAAAGATTTAGGTAATTACTGTATATTGAATATCATTACCAACTTGCGTTTTTACCTTTTTCCTGATACTTCATTGAAGTTTTTACATAATTTTGTCATAGCCCTCCGTAGGAAATGCTAGTACATGTTGAATCAAACTTGTCCTGAAGTTATATGTTGGGTTTTCTGTCATCCATTTTTTGATTTGCATCAAATCAGGGTTGCAATAAATAACTTGCTGAGGTCTAGTGTCTTAACAATTCTTTCCTTTTGGCTTTTCCCCATCAGTCTGATAAGTTTGATTAAAGGTGACCAAGACCCTTGTTTTTTTGGTCCTAGTAATTAAAATACCTATGGGCACATATGAATGCCTGCTTCTGTATAATGGCATCGCTTGGTTAGGCATACAAATAGAATATGTATTAGGAGAAGGTGAAGGGGACTGTCTGAAGGTCGATTTGGTTAACTATTTTTTAGATTTTTAGATGGAATCAACACCACAGGTTTGTATCAAATCATCATTGTCTTGGAAGATCTTTTTCCTCCAATTTACAAGAGTACTACTGGTTTTTTGACCCAGACTAGAAGGGAGTGTTATGGTATGGTTTGTTGAACATGATCTTCCAATTAAGTTCATTAAGGATATTCAGAAACTACATCAATGGAGAAACAGATTCGATTGAAAACAGAATGATGTAAATGACAATGTTGCTGTCAAGAAGCAAGGTTTCTGAAAAACTAGGATATCATAATTGTGTGTTTTAGTTGATACTTGAACGAATGATCTAATGAACTTATCCTTGAAGTTAAGGATCTTATACCATCATCTGCTTTTGTTGATTTTAAACGCAAAGAAACTGCAATCTTTCACTTGAAAATTATAGTCGGTCTTGAATCTGTGGCTTAATTATAGTTGGTCTTGAATCTGTGGCTTGGCTTGGACCCAATATATTTTTCACCAAAAAACATAATGAAACAAAGAAGAAGAAAAAAGAAAAAATTGTAAATCCAGGACTATCTGATAACTTTTCTTTTGGGAGTCCGTACATTGCAATTTCTGAACCCATTTTCGCACTTCTTTACTTGTCCCATTCCTCTCTCTGTATTTGTAACAGTTGATTTCTCTGTTGTGTTTTGTAGCCACCCCATTTTCCTTCTCTACATTATTTCTGGAAAGCACCTGACAAACCTCTCCCATTTTGCCCTTGTTCATTGGTTTTGATGATTTGAACCCATTTTTCTTTCTAGATGTCCTCTCTTTTCATGGTTTCTACTGATACAGCATTGTTCCTTGCAGAACGCTTGGCCCTGATACGCCAACGAAGGGCAGAAGCTGCTAGGAAGCGAGAAGAAGATAAAGCTGGTAATGTCCTGTTTGCCTGCCCTCTTTTTGCTTCACTTCATCACTTTTTTATTAAAGCATTCATGGAAAGTAAGTTGGAAGCATAAAGTTGTTGAGTAAACTTAGGGCCATTGCTATATATGTGTTGAATATTTTTTTCACTGGAAGCTAATACTAGTTTCATCGATTCTGTCAGCCAAATAACAGAAAAAGGCAGAACCTCAGAGATGAACAGGTTATCAAAGCTCTTGTTTTGTCTGCTTTTTTCTCTTACTGATGTGTAAACAACAGCTCTTGTTAAAAGAAAAGAAAAGAGAAGGGAATGGTATGCAGGAGCTAATAGATTTTAAGTAGGTAAATTACTGCACTTTCCTTTTGTTTTGGGAGTATCTCACCTCATATATAGTGAAAAAAAGAGATGAATTATTATAGTTAGGATATTTATGTAATTGTATACATACTTTATATATATGTGCGTGGGTCTATAATAAGACACAACACTTCTATCTCTTTCCTCTCTCTCTTTTCATCCCTTCTTCTTCATGCTCTCTTTCTCCTTCTCCTTCTCTACTTTCAGTTATTTCAATCTAAGAAAACCAACTTGGTATCCTAGCTCTACACACTAACAAAAGTTAGCCTTGTGTTGACATCAATGATGACATCACGTTAATGCCAGCATGATGTAAATGTGTCAGATAACGTCCTTTTCCTGTTTTTGAAAGAAAGCTCCTTTACCCAACAACAAAAGCCCCATGCTTTCAACCAAAAATGATGTCATTTACTTTGCTAATTGGTAGAGAGATGGTTTGATAAAAAGGTCATACTTGATTTTTTATGTCATTTACTTTGCTAATTTGTAGAGAGATGGTATGATAAAAAGGTCATACTTGAATTGTTTACATTATCCAGTTGCTAGGGACTGTTTGATCAAGGTATTCGGGGTTTTTTTTTTGAAGATATGCTTAGCTGAGTTTGTCTTGGATTTTAAGGATTAGCAAAAGTCAAGTGGTCTTTTATAATGTTGAGATTGATTTTGTCTCAATTGTATTGGTTTTACATTCATGTGAAACTAGATGTAACAAATTATCTTACCTGTGTTAAAGGAATTAGCTGCCCATTTAAAAATAAATTTGACAATTACCTTTTATATTTGTAAATATCTTAATTTTTCATTTGTTGGGATACTAACTATAGGCTAGTTGTTAGAACATTATGTATATGACATGTTAATTATTTTATAGGAGCAAAAGTTTAGCTTGTGATTGTATTTAAGATAAATAATGATTATATAAGGAGAAAATATAACTTTTCCAACTCAAAGTTTTCTTAGTTTGTCATGGTATCGAAGCCATCCTCAGCCTAACCCTAGTTCTATCATTGTTTGTCTTTCATGTATCTTGTCCTTATGTCCATCTTAGTCCTAGCATAATTTCTTATTCTCGATTATTATAGATCAATTAATCTTAGCATTATTTTTTTAGAAAAAGTCTGAAACTTTTCTAGTTTGTTTTATGAAAAAAATTACTCAACATAGACATTCCACTTCATGATATTTGTTAAAGGGTTGGATTTATGGGGCTATGCTGATGACATCAACTCAACTTTTAACAAAAACAAACACAAGGAACAACATATAAGAGGTCATAATTGCCCAAGTTATGACATGGATTTTAGGATCTGTCGAATCCAACATCATCTTGAATCTCCGATCCTTCACGATTATAGCTGAGGTGTGGAATTATCTTAAGAGGCTTTTTAGCCAGCATAAAACTGCATGTTGGTTCTAGCTTGAACATGGCTCGACTAATCTTCAACATGATAGTCTTTCTCATAGAAGTATCATATGGTTTCTCATAAAAGTTGCTTGATTGTTTATCCTCAAGAGTGAGGAAATTGTAACTTTATGAAAATATATTACTAATTAAATAATTTATATCTTATGCATTTGTTGTTGGGTGGGTTCTGTAAAAAAATCACTCTTTCACTTTGTCATCGTCACTAGAACTAGACGAATCACCATAGAGTGACACCTGTTGCTGTAAGGAGGACAATCTACGAATGATGTCAGTATCCTATGTAGGGGCACCATATCCCCTGAAGGAATATGATTCGATTACCCCATTATCACGAAGCATCTAGCAAAAACAACGTGCATCAAGATAGAAACCGTTACGTGTAGTATATTCTCGGACAATCGCTTCCAATCGTTCCATAAGAATATGTGGTCCTAGGTCGCACCAGGCCTATATAAGACCCAATAACGCCTTAGTCCAACCCATTAGGAAAACCCGCACCTACCATATAGAGATGGTTGATAGGTAATATTAAGCAACTATCTCTATGGCATGTTCTTCCAACTCTAACACAAAACCTAGTGAATCAATGGACTCAGCCATACCATCTGCGTTGTGAAAACGACAAAACTTGGGGTGCAAAAACTACAACAAGAAACATCCAAACGACTTTAAGCCTATAAAATCCTGGCATGACATACATTGGGATAACATCAGGTACTTCTTAACGTACCCCCGTTTTGATTGTGAGCATGACTACATGTACAACAATATATGTGACAAGCTTCCACAGAAGGTCACCTTCATGCGTGTTGCAAAAAGAACGACACAAAAGAGTTACCTCAACACCATTCCACATACAGGCTGCATCCAGAATCTGCTCAAGAAATCCTAAATTGTTAGACATTGATAGGAATCACCCGAACATACAAGCTGTTACAAGTATACTTTCATGCCTGCAATATATTGCCAAACAAGGCAATTTTAAGGATCATGGTCCTCTACTAGAGACCATGACAACACACCCTCAGGATGTAAAAATCCCTAGGTTGATGAGTTCACCTGATACAGTGAATTCCAAATACATTGCAATTATGAAGGAGTCATAGAGTGCCTCAATTTTTTTTGGAAAAAATGTTGGAGAGGTTCCCACGTTACACGAAGGAACAATTACCAAAATCTGGAGTACTTTGCCTCCAAAAAATGGCCACCCCCAATCGACCTATATGTCTCACCATTCAGTCCAAAGACTTTTGATCAAGTACCTTAACTTGAAACCTCGTGGGCAACAAGAGAGCTACAGGTTAGTACTAAAGTGCAATCGACTCACATACAAAAATCCACATTCCCTTATATCGATGACTGCCGTGAAGGAGTTTTAGAGGGGGAAGAAGTGGGGTTAGGGTTTAGTCATAAACAAATAGATGAAAATATAATAAATGAAAATAATTTAATCCCCACATCGGATTACGCCTAAGTGGGTTATGAGATGGCACAACCCCTATCACCGTTTGTATCTGGTTATGTCCCTTTGTACATTAATGAGTCCTTGTTTGTAGATGATTTACTGCAATTCTTTAAACAATAAAATGCTCCTGTTCTATTTTGACCATTCTTGCAATTTGTGTTACTGCAAGGACATGAACTCGGGTACAAGCCTCTCAGCCTAATACTATGCAGCCTATCCCGTACTAGGAAAACATTATGGGCCAGGATTCTAGTCCTTCACAACTATTACACAGGCCACATCAATCTGAAGAGTCATGACAACCAGGCCCAATACAACATCATAGATGACATCCCATACGAGTTTTGCAAGCATAAGAAGGAATTCTTAGGAGCACAAAGAGACTAGGTGTCAGGCGTCAAATATGGCAACCCCGTCATATCAAGGGTAGAATCCCAACAATTATGTTATGCAATCTTGATCAATCTTGGGAAGATAAGATAAATAAACACCATCATGAGAGGGATTCGTATGAAAAAAATGTACACTTTGTAACCATAATAGAACCAATGTTTTTTGTTGGACAACATGTGGATTAATAAACTTTATTTGCATAAATATGTTGCTACAAGAAATACATATTTCACAAAGGCCTAACAAGTTGACCACAAACTATGTGGAAAAACTCCACCTCGCACTGTTTTTGATATTTACTGACACTAGAGGAGATGCATGCCTCAACATATGATCATTTCAACATTCTATGTTTTAAGACTCTCATGTAAACCCTTCTATACATTATTTCATAGGCATTTTGATTATACCACTTCCACCTATATAAAAAACATTGCCTATTACCTTACCAATATACATAACTATATTAACAATCTCAAGATTTATATCGTAAATGGAAACTAATTGTCTATCATGGCTACTAGTGATATATCTCCTATAACCAATGTCTTTGTTTCTTCTAGTTTTACACAAATCTTATTTCGGCTGGTCAATCGGTTGATAATGATTGTAACATGAAATTCTCTAAATTTGGTTGTGTTATGTAGGATTAACAATTAGGGAATATGATCGTGAGGGGAGCTAAAGTTGGGTATTTTTTCCTCTTCAATTTCCTTTATATCCATGTTCTTCTTTTATATTTGTCATTTGTAATTTTGCTTATGTTGATTACTGAGCAAGGCATAAACGTCTTGGATACACAAACTCTAATGTACTTCATTATTTTCTACATTCTAGTTTACTTGGGAATAAAGAGTTACAATCTATTAGTGATGTTCAATTTGATTGTAATTCTTGTCGACTTTAGAAAAATGAAACTTCGCCCTTTTCAACTCACACCAAAAGTAGTTTAGCCTTTTGACATGATACATAGTGATGTATGGGGGTATTGTATTAATTACTTCCCATGCTAATTACAAATACTTTTACTTTTATTGATGACTATAATCATTTTACATGAATTTATTTCATGCATTCCTAAGATGAGGTCCTTTATGTTTTCAATTTCTTTCATGCTTTTATTCAGATCTAATTTTTAACTAATATCAAAATTCTTCCCTTTGATATTAGGGGTGAGTTAATGTCTCATTTTTTTTTTTGAAGAGTTTTGCAAACTAATAGCATAATCTCTTAATAGTCTTGTCTTTCGACCCCTCAACAAAATAGGATGACTGAAAGAAAGAACTATCTCCTTCTTGATATGATCCAAATCTTTATTTTAAAGTCATTTGTACATTCTCAATTCTAATGTGAAACTCTCTCCTCTATTGTTCATCTCATCAACATATTACGTTCCTTCTTGTTGAACCATGTCTCTCCTTATACTTGGTTATTTGGTCATCCTTCTTATTATTATAATAATCTTTGTATCTTTAGTTATATGTGGTGTTCATTTTCTTACACGCGAGCACACTAAACTCTTGGCTTAATCAGTCAACTATGCATTTCTATGATATTTCATACATCATAAGGTTTTTTTTTTTTTGCCATGACCTAAACCTTCATTGTATACGAGTTTATAGAAATGCGATCTTCTCGAAAACCAATACCTTTTCTCTACTCGTTATGATCCTCTTCCTCCTTTTGTTTTGTTATTCATTTGTTTACTAATTATAGTGCAAATCATATACATTTTAAGCCTCTATTAGTATATCAACAACGTTCCACCAATATATATATATATATATATATATATATATATATATATAAGATTTTTACGCCTTTTATACCCTTTCAAGTTCATTCCTAGATTGTTGATCCTATTATAACACTTGCCCCTTATCTTCGTTATAGTACCTGGGTTAGTAGACCCTTTGATATGGATGATTTCCTTCTTCTTTAGCTTTGACCACCACCCTTATCTTCTATGCCTATTCCATCTTTTTATAACTAGTTAATGGGGCATGAGTGTTTGTGAAAAGTTATTGAAACAAAACTTCTAGCATTTACAAAAAAACCAAACCTGAAATATTTTTTAATGTTCTCTAACTATGAAACCTTTAGGTAGTAAGTTGATGTTCTATATCAATCTTCATTTAGATGGGTTTAGTGACTGATACAAGGCTAGCTTGGTGGTTTTTGGCAACAAGTAAAAGCATCTTTTTGTACCGGTCGCTAAAATATCCATCATGTGAACCATATTTGTTCTTGTTGCATCTTAGTCATGATTTTTTCATAAGATGAATCTTAATAATGCATTCTTACATAGTGATTTAAGGAGAAAGTTCACATGAAACTTCCCTATTGTATGTCTATTTCTTTACCTGTTATGTTTGTAAACTAAAACACTTTTTTTATGGTTTGAAGTAGGCACCACGAGTTTGTTTTGGAAAGTCTTTATCCACTGTCCTTTGTTTTTCCTTCACTCAGAGTTAGTATGACTTTTCCTTTTCTTTTTTTTTTATAAAGGACATCTAAGGGTATAGTTATTCTCCATGTCTATATGGACGAAATCATTGTCACTAGTTCTGATATGGAAGGCATCTCTGCAATTCAGAACTTATTGCATTCTATTTTCCATATGAAGGATCTTGGTTAGCTTACCTATTTCATAGGGTTAGAAATGCATTATTGGCCTGAGGGTGTTTTTTTAAATCAACACACGTATATTTAGGATCTAGACTTATAGATACTACATCTGTTAGCACCTTTATAGAACTTAATGTAAAGTCTCATTGTGATGAAATATAGTTTCTTTAGAATCCTACTTTCTACAGAAGATGGTTGAGAGTCTTATTTATCTAACCAACACTTGACTAGACATTTTTTTATGTCATACATATTGTTACAAGTTCATGCAAGTTCCTCACATCTATATTTGTCTAATATTAATTGTATTATTTGATATCTCCTTGGGATACCTAGTCATGACTTATTTTTTCCTATTGGTTCTTTACTATAGCTCCATGCTTACAATGATGTTGATTGGGTCGGTTGCCTAAGTACATCTATTATTGGTTGGCGTATGTTTCTTGGTAATGCGCTTATCTCTTATAAATGTTAAAAAAAAAAACATGACTTTGTCTCCAAGTCATCTGCCAAGATTGAGTATTGTGCCATATTTGTTACCTACTTTGAGATCATTTGGTTTCGTGATCTTCTTATATAGCTTGGCTTTTCCCAGGTTTAACCTACACCATTACATGTTGACAACACTAGTGCCATCCAAATTGATGCCAATCCTATTTACTATGAATGCACGAAGCACATGGAGGTTGACTATTGCTCCAAATAGGAGGTCTTAGACTGTTAGGTTATTACCTTATCTCATATCACTATTACTATCCAGATCGTGGATATGTTCACCAAATCCATGACTCATCAGCATCATCTTTTTCTTGTTTGCAAATTAGTGCTCGTAGAATTACCAACATTAATTTGAGGGGTGATGTCAAAGGAATTAACTATATATTTAAAGATATTTTTGATAATTACCTTTTTTGTATTTGTAAATATCTTATTCTTTTCTTTGTTAGGATACCAGGCTAGTTGTTAGGAAAGTATGTATATGATAGGTTAGTTATTTTATAGGAGCCAAAGTTTACCTTGAATTATGTTTATGATAAGTAGCGATTTTACAAGGAGGAAACAACAACTTTTCCTGCTCAAAGTTTTCTACGTTTGTCAGCTTGGTCGCGTTCATGCTTGTTATTTATCAAAGCTTAAGAATTATATGGTTACATCATAGGAGAAAAAGTAAGGCCAACAACAATTTACCCATCATTTAATTAAAGATATTAAAAAAACTCCTTAATTAGGTCTTGGCTTATTAAATACATGAAGCCTTATATTACTTGTGGTTATTTGCTCTTTAATTATACATCAAAGATTTGGAGTGCTACTAATCTTACATATTCCTAACTTGGTAATGATGCGCAAGTTTTTGAGCCGAGTAAGAAGGTACATGAGACCAAACATTGTGAGATGAATGTAACTTAATGTTCCGCAGAACTCAACAGTTTATGGCAAGAGTTGGATTTTTATCAAGTTTTTCAAGTTGATTGTCTAAATGATGCAACAAAATTCCAGAAATTAATGCATAAATAACGAGTCTTTAACTTCCTTGCCGGACTCAATATGAAGTATAATCAAATTAAGGTTTAGGTTCTTGGTAAATATTCTTTTCATTCATTAAGGCAAACCTATTTACATGTTCAAAATTAATAGAGAAGGAGGAATGTTGTCTTACAATTTGTAAATTCACAAAGATAAACCATGTTTGTCCATTCTTCTAAATAGGATAATATAAGACAAACTCAGTTTAGTGATCAAGGAGTTTTAGACAAAGAGCAACTAAAATATGATTATTTTAGGTATATTAAACACACTAGAGAAACTTGTTGGAAACTTCATGGGCATTCTACCAGGCTTGATCCAGAATTGGAGCAATTCCTTCTTTTTCTGTCTTGGAAGGAAAATGGGTTGGACCTACCCGATCACAAGCTCATATATTTGAGGTGATTGAAATTGCAATTTCAAATGGAGACTTGAGTTTTTTTATTTTTTCTAAAGAGGAGTTGTGAACCCTTAGATATTTGATAGCCAAGCTTAAACCTCCCTCCAATTACTCATCTAATTTTGCTCATATAAGTATAAATATAACACATCTGAATACTTCTATCACAGCTAATTCTAGCCCATAAGTTATAGATTCAGAAACAAATGATCACATGATTAGATCTTTCATTTTTTTTAAAACAAATTTCCTTAGATAAAGATAGAGTTTGTATAGATGGTTCCCTATGTTCTGTGTCTTAGAAAGGTTTAGTTTAATGCACTTCTACCTTGCCTTTGTCTTTAATTCTTTATGTTCCTTATTTTTCTAATAATTTGTTGTTTATTGGTAAAAAAAAAGATTTTAATTGTAAAGTCTCAATTTTTTTCTTCAAATTATTATGTGTTTAAGAACTTGAAGACGAGGAAGATGATTGACTATGGTAGAGTGGAAAATGACTTATGTCTATGGAATATGGATTTTATTAATTTGGTTGGGGAAAGTATAGCTAACCATGCTCTAAAATTTGATTCTTTAATGATTGTTCAACAATGGTTATATCAATGGCATAATTATATAGGGCGTCTTTCTTTTATATCCTTAAATAAAATGTTTTCAAATCTATCAACTTACTGTAATGTAAAGAACTTATTATGTGATGTATGTTAATTTGCAAAACAAACATGTGTTATTTATTCACCTATTAATAAGAGAGGTATTATGCTTTTTACAACTATTCATTATGATGTTTAAGGTGTTAGTCAAAATGTTTTCTTGTCTAGTTTTTGTTTTTTTTGTTTTTTTTAAGATTTGTCACCTTAATTGATTGTTATAGTTGTACCATATGGGTTTACTTGATGCATAATAAAAGTGAAGTGTACTCATGTTTCCATAAATTTCATAAAATGGCATGCATATAATTCTTAATGCTAAAGTACAAGTTTTAAGAAGTGATAATGGTACAAAATATATGAATGGAACCTTTCAGAGTTGTCTTGTTGATATAATAGCTCAAAAGAGGGGAGAAGAAGATCTTGAATTACTCTGAGAGGAAGCCAATAGATAAAGCTATTTTGCATTCTCTACCAAGCTAGTAACCAACCTTCGATTCCATGTCACAATCCTTTTCTTTTGGTATGTCTACTATCCATGTTCCCGAGTCTCTTGTTCATAGTTTTAATGTTAATGATCTTCTTATAGATCCTAGGAAAGGAGTTCAAAATTGTACTAAGTATATTATATCTAATTTTATTTTGTATGACTTGTCTCCTTCATATAGAGCCTTTGTATTTTCCTTGTTTTCTACATCAATTCAACATGATTGGAAGGAGGCTTTAGGTGACCTAAATTGGAAAACAACTACGGTGGAGGAAATTAATGTGTTGGCAAAGAATGACATATGAAAGCTTATCACTTTTCTTATTGGGAAGAAAATAATAGGATGTAAATGGGTCTTTGTTGTTAAACAAAAACCTTATAGAGCTATTGAGAGGTTCAAAATGAGACTAGTGGCAAAAGACTTCACTCAAATCTTTAGCATTGATTATTAGGAGACATTTGCTCTAGTATAAAAAACAAACTTTATATAGGTTCTTTTATTTTGAGCTATAAATTTGGGATGTGATTTACAACAATTAGATGTAAATAATATCTTTTTGCATGGAGATTTGGAAGAAAAATTTTACATGAAGATATCCCTTAGTTTTGCTTGTAAAAGAACAAAAAGAAAAGTTTATAAACTGAAAAAAAACCTTGATAGGCTGAAACAATCTCCACAAGCATGGTTTGATAAATTTAGTAAAGTTGTTGTTAGTTTTGGGTACAAAACAAAGTAATGCATATCATATTTTATTCATCAAACATTACAATGGTAAGACCATAACTCTCATTGTATATGTTAATGATATTGTGGTGATAAAAAATGATTATGAAGAAATCACCTTGTTGAATGATTACCTTATTTAGAGGTTTGAGATCAAGGATTTGGGAAAATTATGATAGTTCTTGGGAATTGAAGTTTCTCGATCAAATAAGGACATTTTTATTTCTTGAAGAAAGTATATCTATGATTTACTTATAGAGATTGAAATATTAGGATACGGACATATTGATTCTCCTTTAGAAACCAACAATTGACAAAGGTTATGTAGGCGAGCTAGTGGACTAAAAAAGATATCAACAATTAGTTGGGAAGTCGATCTATCTCATATTTGTGTATGCTCTACAGTAAGACACACGACACTTCAATCTCTTTTCTCTTCTTTCCTTTTTCTTTTTCTTTCTCTTTTCTTCTCCTAGCTTTCCTTCTCCTTCTTTTTATACTTCTAGTTATCTAATTATCTAAAAAAACCAGTGATTATCTAATTATCTTTTCCTTATAAACAATAAATATTTCTTAACTTGGAAAATAATGTTTGGAAAAAAGATCCCTTCACGAATTTTAGGTTTTTTGTTCACAATTCCTTCTCGGTATATGTTAAGTTCTGGCTTCTCCAAAACTTGTGCTTGCTAATAAGTGGTCCTAGCTTATTTTCCTAAATGTTAAAAAAAAAAAAATCAACAATGAAGTTGGAGCCCATTATATCTTCCGTAACTAGTGCTTTTCCCCGTGAACAATTGTTGGTGCATAGCATTAAGAACAATTATCTATCCCGTGAACAAAAAGATAAATAAGGAATCTTCAGAGGAAGCTGGCAATGATTGATCATATAATTCTTTAAATACTTGAATAGGAAAG
Source organism: Populus alba x Populus glandulosa (assembly GCA_033617975.1). Taxonomy (NCBI): domain Eukaryota; kingdom Viridiplantae; phylum Streptophyta; class Magnoliopsida; order Malpighiales; family Salicaceae; genus Populus; species Populus alba x Populus glandulosa. The sequence continues at coordinate 39,883,949 of CM066143.1, forward strand.
AGATAAGAAGGGTGGAGGAAGTTGAGGATGTTGGCGTGCCTATGATTTATATATAGACAAGAGCCAGCACACTTTGTTTCTTGGCACAAGAAAGTTAAAAGAGTCTCGTCTGAGCCTACCATTTTTAAGTAAATTACAAGCAGGACAAGGAAAGATTCCTTGATCATTTCCATGGAAATAGTTCTTAATTTATGAATGCTTTACACCCTATTTAGGAATGGCTTCTAGCATGTGTTTACCCCTAGAAAGGACCTGCCTTACAGACACAGCTACAGAATCTATCGATCATGCCACAGCCGATCTTATTCTAAACCTCATCAAGTGGAAAATTGCAAGAAAATGGATCTTCCAAGTTCTTATTGTCAAGTAACTTCACTTGTGCTTGTTGCTTAGTCGTGCAAAGCATTCAAATAGAACCACGTTAAGAAAAAGAAGAAGAAAAAGAAAAAAGGATTCTCCCTTCTCGACAAGGGAAAAAAAAGGAGAGGTGGAGGATCTGTTCATGCACTCCAAATCCTGAAGTGAACCAAATGAAAGAAAATGGTGGCATAACTTGCAGATCAAAGCTTGAAGATTTGACATGAATTTGTCGAAAAAAGGAATTTAATATGTTTGTCTTATGAGACCATCCATACTCCATGGAGGCGTGGGATCCACCTTGGATTCATTACCTGTACGCTTTGTGGCTAGAAATTACAAGGACCCCAAAAAAAAAATACTACAGTCATCTCCAGCTTTGCATGGCAATATATATTGCCCGTTGCCAAGAACAAGAATATGCTTTTTAGGGTTCTTTTACTGCGTTTCTATTCCATTCCATGCCTTCTACGTCCATCTTCCTCTCTTCTCAACTTATCCAGAATTATGCCCTCGTCGCCGATATTATATAAAGAATTCTGAAAAACAGCTCCAAATAATGGATATAACTCTGATATTTAATTCTATATTAACTTTCATTCATCTTAATTTATCTTAAAAAATAAAAAAAGAAAGGTGAAGACATGTAATTGTGCCGAACCCACTACGAGTACTACCGCAAATGAACAAAGTAGCTGTTTTTTTTAATTGCATGCGTTGATTAAGTGGCAAGCCATCATTGAAAAACGACATGAAAATCAACATTCAATGATTTCAAGTTAAAGTTCTTTTCTTTCAAATAATGTTTCCTTGGATCTTGATTCTCATCCCTTCATTTTACGTTGTGTTTGTAACCAGGAAAATTAAATAATTTATTCTGATCTTTCTTTACATTAAAGGACTTCACTATTAATACACTATTAAGTTGGAAATTAATATCTAAATTATAAATGATTCTTTGATAAAAATAAATAAATAAATGATTCTTTGATTTCATTCTCTTAATCTAATTTAAGAGTAGTTTAAATGATAATGTTGAATGTCACACAACACTAATATAAATAAATTTAAATTTTTTTAATTATCTAGTAGGTGGTTCAGTGATAAAAGTTTAAATTTAGAAATTTGCTTTCCTCGATAGTTTCAAGTTCTAACGTTGTAGTTGCTAATATGATAGTTATTAGAGGTTTATATGGTCGTTAATTTTAGAGCCGCGCAAGCTAACCAGAACATTCATATTAATAAAAAAATATAAATTTATATATTTTAAGCAAATCTACATATTAATTATTAAATAATCAAATATATCAATGTAGTAATATTCAAGTTGACTTTACAACACATGACGGTGGATATTCTAGCTTCATGTGTTTAGGCATTGGAGAGGCATAAAATCTATGATTATCATCTGTTTTAATAATAATAATAATAATACATTTTTTTTATGTATTTTGGTGATCATAAATTATTTATTATCCAGATATTTTGTGTTATGTATTTTGGTGGTAATAAACTTACGGTACAAGTTATTCCGAAACGCGTTGAGTTAAAGCTATATTTATATATATATTAAACAACAACGATTGTGAAAATAAATAAATAAATAAAAAATCCCACAAGTACAGTGACTGTAATAACCTCAACGCCAACGGTTAAAATAAAATAAAATAAAAAGATAAAATAAGAAAACTTCCAGTCCGTCTGCGTTTGGCAGCCTTACCTTATATTTTACAAAAGCACAAGCACAACCTCTCCATCTATCTCTCTCGCCCAAATCATAACACAGAGATCTCTCAATTTCTAGACTTCCCTTCTTCTCTCTCTATCTCTCAATTCTTGATTTTCTTGGTCTTAAATCGATTTTGAAATCTAGGGTTTCAATTCTTTAATTTTGGCTTCTTTTATATCCTTTTCTTGTTTTTGCAGGTATTATTTATTTTGCATAATTTCACCAAACAACCTTTGGTGAAATTCCTGCTCTTGGTTGATAATTACATGATCACAAGGTACGTCGTCATCTTTACTTTTTTCTTCGTAAAAAAAGTCTCAAAATTTATGCACAGTTTTTCCACCAGTGGGATTTTTCACCTTCTGTTGATAAATAATAATGGGTGTACGGTAATGATTTTTAATCTTCTCTTTGTATTTCTTTTTTTGAAAATAATTGAATCTAATTAAAAGCGGGGCTATGTTTTCTGTTAGCATGATATTGAATTCTTTTGGTGGATGGAGGAGTCTGTTTCCCTTTAGTTGTAGTTTAAGCTGACTTGGCGTGATAGATGAAAGTGCTCTTTTGAAGAATGGAGATCCTCTTGCCGTGTTTCCTAGGTTTGGTGGCACCAAAATTTGCTACATCAAGAGGAAAAACCTTCGATTATAATATTATCCTGTAGAGTTGCTTCAATGGTCGGTCAGTTTTGGATGAAAAGTTGGTTTGTTATTTGCATGACATGTTATCTGGCAGCATACTGATCTTACTTTTTTTGTTTATTCCGTTTTGTTTTTACTTTCAAATCTTGTCCAGAGGGTTTGGTAATTGTTCTTATGGGGTAAATTTGAAAGTTTTCCTAGAAGAGCAATTAAAGATTGGGGCTTAAATTTAAATACAGTTAAGAGAATAAAATGTATAGGTCTCTAACATGCCCGCCTCAAATTTATTGGAGGATTCAGGATTCCTATGATTTTGAAGGTTGATTTGCTTGAGCATCTTGTTTTGGCATCCATTTGGTGCATGAATCTTATGCTGCACAAGAAGAAATGGGATCTGCTTTTCAATTGTGGGACTGGGCTGATTGCATTGAGGTTGCATGTATTTGTCGACTATTGAGAATGTTCTGCTTGTACTCTTTGGAGGCTTTGCATTCTGTTTTGACCTAGGGGTCTTTTCCTTTAGAGAAGGTATTTCAGAAGCCAGAGTTCATTGCATCTTGAGTTTCAGTTGTGATGAGACTTCGAGTTCAGCTCCATTTTAGATGTCAGTGAGAAAAAAGTTCTGCAGACTTTCTGCATTAGTGAGGTAAGTGTCATCATCTAGGGTAGATGTAAAGTCTTTCATCCAAAGGCTTTCTAGCAATCTTGAAGTGGGTTATACTGCCATCTTAGTTGCAGCACGTGTACATCTCTCTCGTACACGTACTCTCTCTCTTTGTTCACTGCAGTATTGTTCTCATGTCTCATTCTTGTTTTGCCTCAAGGATCTTCTCCGTCCTCCCTGTCTCTTCTTCTCTCTTATCATACCGCACATCAGATTGATGCATTGATGTGGCATTCCATGGTATGCTTTGCAATTTAACATTGAAATGACAATAACACGGGAATCTTTTGGTCTCATGTATTATGTTTTTCTGATACAGGATGCTTTTCTGTAAGCTGTAGTATAAATGGTGTTAAATTGATGAGAATGAATTGTGTACATATATGGATACAATTTGTGCATATTGCTTGATATGCAGTGTTGGTAAGTGTATTATTTAATATCTTCCATCATGCGTTCATAATGTCTGAGATGGTATTTTGTATTGCTTTCTTGGTTTATATATATATTCGAATGAATATGCATGTGTATTCATTACAGATGCCATCCTTGTTCTGGTTGGTGGATCATTACTGTATTGTTTTCGCTCTCCATCTTTCAATGACAACTTATAGCTCAGTTTATCATTCCAACCAATTCTAACAACTTTATGCTAATATCTTGGCTATGAAGCAGGTATAATTTGAGATATGGGACAAAGAAACATGCTATGCACCAATCAGATGATTGATTTAGAAATGGATCAACAAAGCCAGGGATATCTACATCCTGAGTCCTGCATTCTTCTAGGGGGTGTGACAAACTTACGACCACCTGATATTCCTACCATGTTAACAGCTTCAGGGAACACTATCAATCGTGATGCCCATCTAGCTGATCGTTATGATGATGCTATGTTTTATGGGATGCCCCAATACCATGGTGTTCATCCTCATCCTCAGTATCACAGCCCAAATCTTGATTTAAGTGTTGCTACTGCACCCAACTTCTATGTTCCTTACATGACTCCATCTTCTGGTATTCCTATCAGTCATGCATCTTGTGATCAATTATCTTCATCCAACAATTATGGAGTGATTGGAGTTTCTGCTGATGAGCATGGAACAAACAGTCACTTCATGGATAATGCTAGAAATTCATACAAGAGAAAGAATGCTGAAGGAAATCCAGGGAATTTCCACTATCTGAATGCCTCAGCAAGCTCAAGTTCCTCAGTTCCCCCAATGAATACAAGGCATCCCGAGGGGGTTGCTCTGATGGATGCTACATCATTCACCCCGCCACATTACAGGGGTACTAGTGCTTCATCAATCAGGGAAGTAGGATCTCAAAGAAGTGTGAGGAATAGATTAGTTTCTGTGGGGCTCGATCCTGCCTTGACACACAACCCGAACCGTTTTATTCAAGGAAACTATTTGGGCCAACCCTATCAGGCAGGTGGCTCTCTCTGGTTAGATCAACACTTAAGCAATGGTTCTACTGATGCAGGTGCTTCAGGATGGACTCAGACCCCTACTATTCCTTACATGCACGGTAACTTTTATGTTCCTCATTACTTCTACTCTTTGGTCTCTTTCTGTATGATGAATCCTGCTTTCTTGGAATTTGTTTTAAGTACCACAAATGGGCCAATCGTGGAAATATTAAGCTCCTTGTTTCATCTTCTTGTAGGGAACAATGTCAATGGAGTTCCTATAGAAACTGGGAGCATGGGTCCACAGCGGTATCATGAGCCAGCTAGCAACAGAAGTAATGCAAGTTTCTCGCACCCTTCGCCAATAAACCCTCAGCACCATAATTTTCATCACCTGTCTCCACCAATTCAAGGAATTAGAGGTCACAATATTAATATTCTTCCTCAAGCACCAGCAGCTTCATTCAGAGTTCCTACAGCCAATGCCTCACAAAGCACTATGAATCTATCTCAAGATGGTTTAGATATTGGACTTAGGAATCCGGGATCGGTTCAACCAACCGGCCTTCGAATGTACAGGCCTCACCATGAGGGAGTTGCACCTGAGACCACACTAAGACATCGCAACCTCCCTCGCTTGAGAGTGTTGCCAACAGATGCAAGTTCCCATCTTCAACTTCATCTTCATTTCTGCTATTTCTTTTCCATCATTTATTATTATGAGTGGTTATCTTTGGTTCATAAGGATTTTATTGGTGAAAAAGATCACTTTGTTTTATGTACTTCTATCTTCCATTAACTGCATTTCTTATGTTAATAAAGTGGCTAAAATATTTCTGATTCATGTGTGTAGGGGGTAGCAATACTAGGGTTCCCTGACTATTATGAAGTAGAGAATTATGCTGACCACCACAGAGAAATGCGCTTGGATATAGAGGACATGTCTTATGAGGTAAGCTTGAGATACTTTGACAACAATCTTTCTTTTAACATGCAATTAAGCTAGATGGTGATGTAATCAGTAGTATGGAGAATATGAAAGAGCATCCAGTTGGGTTTGGATTGTCTAGATGAATGGAGGATTAACATGTCTTAATTTTAAGCATCTGATACGAGAAACCTGGAATTGCGCCAACTTTTATTTTATAACATGAAATTTTCAACTGTCTACAGGAGCTTCTTGCACTTGGGGAGCGTATTGGTAATGTAAATACTGGCTTATCAGATGCAACTATCAGAAGGCAATTAAAAACAAGAACTTATTTATCATCTCCTTATTCAATCAATCTGGAAGTATCTTGTATGGATCAAGAAGCTGATTCTTGCATTATTTGCCAGGTATTGTAAAAGCTACCTTGTGAATTTATTATTTGGACATTTTTGAATTGTGCTCAATTTTTCAGAATACCTAATAATTTTTTCACCTGTTTTCTATATATTGACCGAAATGTTATCTTCTCTCCTTCACGCAATGCATGGAATTTAAATTGATATTTTGGGATTTTCCAGGATGATTATAAGAGTAAGGAGAAAATTGCATCTCTTGATTGTGGACACGAGTATCATGCAGATTGCTTGAAGAAGTGGCTACGCGTTAAGAATGTCTGCCCCATCTGCAAATCTGAAGCCTTAACCATGGAAGGAAAGGATGTTTAAGGTGGTGATCCTGCATGTATAAAATAAAAGGAAAAATAAAGCGGAGGAAAGGGGTGACAGCTTTATGGGCGAGCATTCAAAGAACAGCCAGTTTTCTCTCTCGTAATTTGTTTATTATAACAAAGTTGATATTTTGGTACGTGTATTTTGTACATGCACTTGCAAATATACGACTAACTGTCACACGAAGTCATTTATTTGTTGGCTCTGAATGTATCAAAACCTGTACAGACATTCATTATAGATTTCGTGTGCTGTATCATTAACTTTCAGTTAAAGTGCCATTCCGGTTCCCTTTGTGTTTTGAGATGCACAGTATTGGAATGTTGGATCATCAATCTGATGGATATAACGGTCTGCTTTTCCTTGAATTGAGGTTTCTGAATTTTTTTTATAAGCGCATGCTGGTTTTTCTATCGGTTTGTATCGGATGATATTATGTTTGCTTAGGAATGCGCAGCAGCTTTGTCCACCACCCATCTCTCCTTTTGGTTCATGATGTTCAAGACATTTGGCATGAACATGAATTGTTGGATGGCCTACTTGGTTACTTTGATGTGCTTATTAAGGAATTGGTTACTTGCTTTTTCTCAGAGCATCCATGTTCATGCTCTCTAAAAAGACTTTCTATTCTAATTTTATGAACTATAATCCCAATATAAGTAACTGGCTTTTTTTTATTATTAACATGAGTATTCAAATTAATTTATATGTATTTTGATTAATTTTACGGGTTTTAAAATTAATAATCATATAAATCTTTAATAATTATTATATTAGTAATTATAAGGCTTGAATTTAAAACACAAGAAGAGTAATATAAATAACTCTTTATTTATTTGTTGCTTAACTGCAAGAGGTAGTCTTGGGGTGAGTTTCTTATTTGATTTACTTTTGGATTTTTGCTCTTTTATTCCTTAGTATTCTTTGGCTGTCAAAACAAAGTACTATAAATTCAACAAGCGTTAGGGTTGTTTAGTAATTATTTATGTCGTTCAGGAATCATGGTTCTATCTAGGCTACAGATAATCTTGTACCAAGACAAAAAAACACTTGATGAGGCCTCCTTTTTTGACACTTGATGAAGATAAAGGATGGGATGTAGGTGAATTAAGCTGAATTGGGTGGCTGATGGTGCTGTCTATGATGTGATTAAATGTAGAGGAAAACAAAACTTTGGGTTTTGCACAAGTGATCATTGCTTTTGTGCTACTTTCGATGTTGAAAGCTCTACATTTCAATCATGACAAATGTGATTAGGTTTGACATATAAATCTTGGGTTTTGCACAAGTGATCAGGCCACTGTCCATACTTTAGATAATGTTCTTCATAATGATGAACTACTTCCATAATGCTTTGTAGTTACATTGCAAAATACTTTCTGTTTATTCTTCTTCTGTGATGCACCAGTTTTTACGAGTTCCAAACACCGTGTCTTTTAATGTGTAAGATAAGTTGCTTGGAAAGTTCTGGAGTTGGGAATTTTATAGGTTTACTAATTTCTTAGACGTCAGGTATGGACCTACTGCATTTAAAGTTATATGCAATGTGGAACATCTTTGGAGTGGATTTTTAACAAATCTCACATGGCTTTCCTGTTTCAAACAATTAGAACTAACAACTTGTTGGGTTTTTGAAATATATATATATATATATATATATATAGTAAAAATAATAAATTTAAATTTTTTAGGAGTCCCAATAATTCCGTTAAATAGATCTAAAATTATTTAGGATTTATGCGAAAATTACTTAAAAATTAAATGTTCTTTTTAGTTTAAATATTTTCTTCAAAGTTGGGTTGCTGCAAACCACAAATTGTCCAAGTGTCTAGTCTCTAACGACAATCTATATAAACTACCAGTGAGAAATCCCCTAAACCCTTTTAGGAGAAAGAGATTGCTAGAGTTCTAGCTCTTTTTTGTATGTGTTTTCAATGTTTCTGTATTATACTCTTCTCTCTTTAGAGAAATGAAAGGCATAACTTTCTCTTTACAGGAAAACCTAAAAATCCTATAAATGACAAAATATTAATTTGCCCTTAAATAACATCGCACATATTATTTTAGGTTAATTTTAGAAATTTATTCAATCAAATAAGTCCTTATTTTATTGTTTTTAGGTTTAAAATTATAATCCTCTATTAATTACATTCTAGTCTTTAATTTTTAAAATTTATTTACAATCAAGTCACACTTAATTAATCATTTCATTTTAATTTATGACCAATGGTTCTTTTGTGTGTGATCTATTTAGGTTCTCTAATAAGCTGGTCTAAATATAAATCATAATTCTAAATAAAATAAGATTAAATAAATTAAACAAGTTAATTTATTATTAATTCAAAAATGGATTGATTTATATTTGAAGATCAAGTATAATGTTTTGCAACTTGTCATAATCCCCTAAATATTAGGATAGTCATAAATAGTTTCGCTTAACTTTTCAGTGACCAGTTTCTCTGTGTAATTATTATCACTTTATTAAAAATGTTTCAATTTGGACTTTATAACATAAAATATGTCTTCTTTGTTAAATTATTTTATTTCTCAATATTATAGTCATTGATTCTTTGAATAAAATTTGAAACTCTTTTCAAATCTCATTTCACCATGGTCAAAGATTTCACAATCAATATTATTTGAGAACATATGAAACATTTTCTCTAATTCATCTAAGGTGATAAATCATCTCTTAATTACTTAAATATCTTCACATAGTTTATGTTATACCCAATATTTGCTTGTTTATTATCCTTGATTATGACAACATGTGGTCAGGATCAAAGCATAACACTTCATATATAAGATAACATAGTGATCTCAAATATAAGGATCACGTACACAACTATCACATGAGCATTTCCATAGACGTATGTGATCTCTCCATATGGAATTCTATTGTAGGCCAGTTTAGTGTACATGTCATTTAACAAACACCTACATATTAGTTTCAGGTATCCATGATACCTTAGTTTATAAGAGCAACTGTTTCTTTTTATAAAGGAAGGAATATAACATGCATCGATCTCAATAGCTATAATTAATATCAATATTAGTAGAACATTAATCAGGAATATTTAGGAACAGTGCTTTGATACAATAGGAATTTCATAATTATAACAACTTTATAATTTTATATACAAAACATTTTTGTTCAATGAATTTTATCTTTACTCTAGATTCATTAATCAAACATTAGATTCATTAATCAAATATAATTAAATATTAAAAATAGAGAAAGCATTTATTAATAATAGATATGTTTTACATGAATAAAATCAATGTTATGTATACCCAACTAGTTGGCTGCAAAGTAATCTCCTACTTAAGGAACACATAACTTTCAACAGAGGGGTGTCGTCGGGGGCGTCGATCAACGATGGCGTTTGCCTCCTAAGAGGTGTGTTGGAAATGAGTTTCTGGCTTAATTATAAAATTATGATTATGAAGTTCAGGAGTCGCCACCTAATATTATGGTTACTATGAAACTTATGGTCTACAGGAGTCCGGGTAAGGGACTGATTGTGCAGGGAAAAGACACATCACCCTCAATATACCCTACCTAAGATAAGATGCGTTGTTGTTTGATTGTTTGTTGTAGGTCGTGTTTTTATTTCTTGATCTTTTTCTAAAGTTCGAGGTAGATCTCTTTTCGTGAGAGGATCTCTTTTTATTGGGTTAAATCCTAATCGCTTTAAAGTCTAAATTTTAGTACCCCATTTATTTATTTATATTTTTTGTTTTTGTATCTTTAATATCTGAGGGTATACTCTCTTGTGTAATTTCCACCCTCAAGTATTAAAGTCTGTAATTAAACCCTAACAATTTAAATATAAAGTGAACACAATGATTGGTGAAAGGTTTTTGATATTTTGGACAAACCCTGATGGATTTAAACATGAGAAAGATGCATTTTTTTTTGTTTTTTTTATAAAAATATGCTTGGAAAACTTTTAGGATTCAACTGTAAACATTAAAACAAAATATTTTTTTTTTGTTTTTTGAAAGAGGAAATTAATTTAAAACTTTTTTGAGATTTTTTTGAATTCTCAAAATTTGAAAAAATATGTTTTGAAAAAAATCGAGTATTCTAATACTAGATCTGTATATTACAATGTAAATATTCAACCCAATATTATGCAAAATGGTTGGAAATATGTGCGAAAGGCCCATAAATATTTTTAAAATACCTTTTGGAAAATTTGGAGAACAAATTTATTATTTTTTAATATTATTATATTATTATTAAATATATTAGGTTGGGCCCGACAAGCTTAGCAGGCTTGGTCGTTTTGTTTTTATTTGGGTTGGATCTGACCTAGCCATCTAGGTTAGCTGAAACGGGTCTAACCCATGGTCCACATGGTTTCGGGCCCACCCAACAACCATATTAATTAATTTAACTTATGTATGCAAAACGAATTCATATTCTGCATACAGTGGTTATGGCTACAACAAGGGGAAAGGATCACCTGATGTCAGGAAGCCTGCCTGATGGCCTGGGAGGCAGACGTGAGGCTAATGGTGGTGCCGATGGAGGAATTGGTGGTCGGCTTTGGTTATTGAAAGAGAAAAGAAAAGAAAAGAAAAGTTAGCGGTGGAGCGGCAGAGCAACGATTGATGTTAGTTGTTGGAGGAGAAGAGGGTGAATTGGTGGAGGAGAATGGCTTCTGTGAGGTCATCGAGGATGAAGGCACAACGGAGAGAAGGAAAGAAGAGAGAGAATTGATATCAGAAAGAAAAAAGCTGGCGAGGAAAGTTGAATTTTTGTCAATTTGCACCCGTTTTTCATCCTACTCAAGACATGGAATCCACCCATATTTATCGGGGGTGGAAGAGGGACATTTTATCTTTAATGGTATCAAATATTGGCCCTTGATTTAGCCCCGAAAGATCTCAATCATTGGCCCAAATTGGACATCATGAATTGTCAAGTTTGGCAATTGAAGGCTGCTTGAGTTGGTCAATTTGGGTCGGCGCCACGATCACTATGGTATCAATCGGCTAGAAAGGACCATACCGGGTGTAGTCAGATGTCAAATGATCATTTTCATGCAAGTTTTGTCAACTTTGGTGGAGAGATGAAGTATTAAATGCCCTTGAAAAGTAGCACCTTAAGCAGTTTTTTCGATGAAAATTTAAGAAGAAGATGAACAGTAATCAAAACGGCATTGTTTTGGTAAAGTTCAATTTATTTGATTTGTGATTTCTCTCAATTACACTCCTAATTGGCTACAAACTTCCAATTTTATACAATTTTGCCCCTGTTACACTTCAATATCAGCACTGAATTCTAGCACCTTTTTCAAATTAGTTCTTGGTCTTGGATTTCTTCAATTTAGTTATTAATTGACCATTAAACTTTCAAATCTCTTTAATTTCACCACTGATTTCAATCAATTGAATCCCTTTCAAAATGGTCCTTAGCTATGAATTTTTTCAAAACTTTGAATTTTGTTTTTGTGATTTTACCCTTGATTTGAACCAATTGACTTGGTAAAAATTAAGTTTAGTCTCTTAAAATTTCAATATTCTCAATTAAGCCTAAATTAGGCTCCCAAACTTAATTTTTCAGCAATTAAGCCCCTAATAAAATAAAATTGACTTATTTAAAGTATAATTAAGTCCTTACACCTAATTAAATCCTTTAATTGGACCCAAATTAATTCTTAAACATAATTAAACTTTTAATTTGGCTTATGTTTAAATTAAATTGGCCTATTAAAAATCTTATTATGTCCTTAGACTTAATGTTTATGCAGATTCATTCAATAATAATTTAATTTGACCTTGAATCTGTATTATTTCTTCAGTTTTAGGTATAATAGGGTACAATTATACTTCCGATTCTATCCAAAATTACAGTTTGATTTTTCTATATATTTAGAATCCTCCTCAGCTTGTTTTTTTTTTTTTTTAAATATCAGTCTTCTTGCTATTATTATTTTATTTTTATTTTGAAAAGAAAAAGGTAAACATTTTGGGGAATAACCCAAAAATAGGTTATGGTAGGAGGTAATTGGTGTTGACCTTTAGGTATCTCTCTCTCTCTCTCTCTCTCTCTCTCTCTCACACACACACACAACAATAATATGAAAATTGGACTTATAGTATGCTTAGTTAAGAATAAGTTTTAAACTAGTTTTTACAAACATTATATCAACAAGCATGAAGGATTTCATGAAGAAACCAAGAAGTTCAAGAAGAAAGCATACTAATGACTTAGAATTAATTGTTCATTTTAATGCTTGATGTAAATTTTATATCTCATCTTGATAGTACAAATTAAAATGAATGCACACACACTTCACTATGCATACATTTAAAATGATTAATAAAAAGACATGGACAGTTCTAAGAATTCACTTAATTAAAAACTAATAAATCTGTAATTTTGCATGAACCATTCGACCATTTTAGTCATTAGTGAGACTTTAACAATTATAAACAACTAGTTTTTGCTAAACACACACACACACACACACACACACACACACACATATATATATATATATATATATATATATATATATCTTGCTTAATTGTAAAATTAAAAAGAGAATCCAATCTCATATGATATACAAGCTATTTTAAGTGCGAAAACACTAAAAATTTATCAATCTTTGATTATACTCTAATTGGTGCTATTAAAAGTTTTATATTCTAGCACAAGAGTATTTAGTCTTATTTTTATTACATTTAAACACCTTCAAGTTCTTTAAGTGCTATCTTGTGAGATATAGAGATATTAAAAATTTAAATTGTATTATTCACTCTATTAAAAGAGTTAATTATGATAACAAAATTATTGTTGTAAACCTCTAAGAGATAGGTAAAAACTTTTGGCATTTATGAAGTATTTTCACCAAGGAAAAATCTTGTAGATGATATATCTTCAAGTGATGTAAAAATCTTGGTGTGGATTCATCAAGTGGTTATTGTACTCTTGAACTCGGACTAGTAAAGGAATACAATACTCAAGACCGGTTTGGTGCTTGAGGTGTGGATGTAGGCTTGTCGAACTATGTTAAAAATCAAGTTTGCAAGTTCTCTCCCTTACCTATTTATTTTAAGCACTTTAATTACATTATTGGTTATTATGTTTAATTGAATTAAATTTCATTATTTGATAATATAAGGGAAACACCTAATTCACTCCTCTTTGGTGTTATAGTTGCCTTAATTTTAGAACAATAATATAGTATTTTCACATAATTCATAAGACATTATTGATTTAATTGGGGGTGGCTTTGTCTCTTTCCATGTTTTGGTACAATGAAATTACTTGATTGCCCTCAAAGAAAAAAGATTAGTTAACTTTGGTATAGGGGCTTATTGAACTTTTCACTTTTTTAAGCAAAGTATAATGACTATATTGCCTTTCAAATTGAAAAAATCTAGTCTACTCTTTAGGGGCTTATTAGTACTTTCATCTTGGTTTTTATTCATAATTATCACGTGTTATTAGGGGAAAATTAGTATTTTCATTAATAAAAATATATATAAAAAAAAAGTGGCAGCCACCCTACCGCATTCAAGCGACGAGTGCAATAGCTTATGGTGACCAAAAATGGCTTTTCAAGGTGTTTTCCAATACATCTTGGTGGTGGCTACCTAAATGGACGATGCGTGTATTGTAATTCCAACTGGTTCGACGTTATTGGATTTTCTTTTTTCCTCTCTCTCCACCTCAATTTATGCACTACCCCTAAACAAATCACAACAGCCCTTCAATTTATTTCTTCTTAAAATTTATCCCCTCTTATTTTAATTACATTTCTTTTATTTCAATTAATTATTTCAAATTGGACATTATTTTAATTTCATCCTCCTTTAATTTTTTTATCTCTCATGTTTGGTCCCTATTCTTTTATTTGTTTTTTTATTAGCGATGGTTTTTCATTTTTTTTTTAATTTTATCCTCCATCAGTTTTTTCCCAACAAGTTTGATCATCATTCTTTTTATTTATTTTTTCTTTGGAAAATTTTTTAAATAGATTTTTTTTCTCAATTTCGTTTTTCAACATTAGTGTTGTTAGAAATTGAGCTTCTTCATTAAACTCGAGTATTGGATTTCATGCATTGCGCATTTAGGAGATTAACTCGGGTTCAAGATATTCGCCCGAGTTTACTTGGTTTTCATATTATTAAATTAAAGTTGTTTTTATATTATTAAAATAATCAAACTTATTAAACTGGTTACTCAATGACCTAAGTCTAGGATTTGTTTTATTATTATTATTATTATTTCATTCTTGAATATTAAATTGGTTGGGAGTTGAGCTTTTTTATTGAACTCGAGTCTAAGATTTTACGGGTTGTGAATTTGAATGATTAACTCTCGTTTAGATGATTTGCTTGGGTTTACTTTGTTTTTCATATTATTAAATTAGGATTACCTTTTTATATATATTATTAGATTATACAAGCTCATGAAACCCAAACGACTTAATGACTCAAGTCTAGGATTTTTTTTATTTCTTCATAAACTCATACTTTGTCTTAATTTTTATTTTTTTTACATCCGGTTAAAATTTATCCAGCCCAATATGTCAATACTTCGGTGTATTAAAAGGTTTTGTTTTAAAAAAAAAAATTTATTTTGTACTATCTTTATATTTTTTTTAAGATTGGAAAAACATATCCAACATGGAACATAATGTGGGTAAGAAATAAACTAGTATATATATATATATATATATATATATATATATATATATATATATATATATATATATATATATATATATATATTCTTATCCCAACCGGGTAGATTTGGTACAACACGATTAAGGATCTGTTTGAGATTGTGGTAGTGGTTGCGGTTCAAAGTGTTTTTCGCTTAAAAATACATTAAAATAATATTTTTTTTATTTTAAAAAAAATTATTTTTGAGATTATAACATTAAAACAATTTAATAACATAAAAAAACAATTTTAAAAAAAAAACAAAAATAAAGTGAAATTTAAGATAATGCGGTTTCAACCGCATTCCCAATCAGACTCTAAGTTAATTGAATTCAACTTATTTATTGAGTCATTTATAACTAAGTTATTGCTTTTATTTCTTTTTCTTTTTTTGTTCTAGATTGTCCACTCACAGTAGTTTTATAATTTTATCAAATGTTTGTATGAATAATTTCAGTACTGATCAGTATTTGTAATTTTAAATTGGACAACCAAGGTTCAAGTTTTTCCTCCATCAGTATTATTCAACGCTTTTTATTATTATTATTTACATTACGCGTTTTTCCTCCATAAGATTTTATTTAATAGTTTAACTTATTAAATTAAAATTTCTTTAGTTATTTTATTGACCAAGTACACGATTTCGAATTTTATGAATCTGTTATTATCCCAAGTTCAAATTCCTACCGACCCTAGAAGAAGGCCACAGATAGCTCCGGGGCTTCGACGACACCCCGTCCCTTGCTAATAGATGCTAAATTGCAACTCTTAAAATCTTCTGATATGCATCACAAAACGCGCGCACATAAGTATATAATCACCCAGAGCAACCAAGCACAAATTATCCCCAGCTCGAAACCCTAATTAATCAAGCAGCCATAGAGATTTAAATACAAGCCGCCCACATGAAGAAAAACAAGGAGACCAGGAGCAGCAATCCATCATGGGAAGACCTAAACTTCTCCATATTATCTCTAATATTTTCATGTCTAAGCCTCCATGAACAGATGTTTCTTCTTCCTCGTGTATGTCATGCGTGGCTTTCAGTAACCTTGGACACCCTCTTCAAAAACTCCATACTTGACCTTCGTTTGCTCGACAAGCTCGACGAAGAAGAACAGCAGTTGAGATTCACCCATCTTCTCAGACTGGCCATAAATCGGTTCAACGGCTGGGTGTCTATATATTTCCCACGTAAACATATCTTTGGCTACTTCGCTACCATTTACATAGCTGAAAAAACGCCTAATGTTTCATGTGTTGTTCTGCCTTGTGACACAATTTCTAGGGTTTCACTAATATACATACCCCTGTTATATTGGAAGCAACTTAAGGTTTTTCATGCTCGATTATCCCCTGATAAAGGGTTGCATTTGCACATCATATCGCAATTGGTTATTTGCTGCAACATCTGTGAGCTTGGATTTCATGGGAAGATTACTGAGAAAGAAGTGTTGGCTATTGTAGAAGGCTTCCCTAAACTTAGGATTTTAGACTTTTCTGACTCAACCTTGTCAAGCAAGGCTTTGTTTATGGTCTTGGATGGGAAATTGAAATATCTCTATGAGCTAAATGTATTGCATTGCTTAATTGAGGATGTTGATGGGAAAGACATAGGTGCCGACATGGATAGATCGAGGGATTTCAAGAAAGAGATGTTGGAAAAGGCTTGTACTCTTAGGAGTCTCAGGAAGTTCATGTATTGTTTCGGAAAGTCTTGTGAGCACTGCAAGGACAAGTCTTAGGCTTGAAAATAGAGACGATTGAAAGAAGTTAGTTTTTTGTTTGTGTTTGTGTTTGTGTTTTTTTTTTTTAAGATTTCGTCCTCCTTTCTTGTTGTTGTTGTTGACATGAGAGGAGATCAAAACACATTCCCTACCTCTTTTCTTTTTACACCCAATGATAATATAATGGAAGATGATCTCTTATTTTGCACCGCCTTCTCCAAATTTCTGTTTTGGCTGCTTCTTCATAACATTGCGAGCAACAATTATATGGGCACAACTACATGTAGCAACAATATGTTTCGCAAGTCCATGCATCTACCTGGTTTATGTGGCATTTGTCATCAGAATCCCTGCTGCATGCACCGTATGCATGATTTACCCATGGGAAAGAACTTTTTTCATATGAACCATGACAGAACTAATTGTCTTGTAATCAAGTTCCAACATTGAACAATTACAAACTGGATTGGAATATCAAGATTTCCTTGATCGTGTGGACACAAATATAATTATAGGAAGTAACAGTATGTATCATAAAAATCATTCAATCACGTACAGAAATAAAATTGTCTGGAACAATGTCTTATGCTAGGAGCAATAAAATACAACAAAAGCTATATCACTAAAGACATATGAGATACGAGCCTTGAGAAACTATAAAGAAACTGGCATCAAATGAAAAATTAAAAACCTGGAAGATGCAGACATTTTCATCAGACTACAAACTCTAAGAACTTAGCGTCCATCCCATTATGACTGTAACAATGACAAAATTTGGGGAGGGACTGGGACTTGAAAAGAGGAAGTCTTGAGTTCATGGTGGCAGAGAATTGGAGTATTTGTCCACTGCATCCTCTCACTTGGGTTTAAACAGAGCAGCAACCAACTTTCTTGACTGCTGAAACATCATCCTTAACATTGATGGTTTCTCCTTTGGGCAAGGCTGCTGGATCATCTCCTATGTCAAGTGCTTTGCGGCTGACCACATGATATATTTGGGTTAGCACTTCAGTGAAAGCATTTTCAACATTCAGAGACTCAAGAGCAGAAGTCTCCATAAAGTATGTGTTCTCCCTCTCAGCAAAGGCCTTGGCATCTTCAGTAGAAACCGCACGCAGATGACGCAGGTCTGCCTTGTTACCAACAAACATAATCACAATATTAGCATCTGTGTGATCTCTCAGCTCCTTTAGCCATCTCTCAACATTTTCAAACGTGACATGTCTGGTGACGTCATAAACAAGCAATGCACCAACAGCTCCTCGGTAGTATGCGCTTGTGATTGCCCGGTATCTATGGTAAAGCATAAAGATAGCAATCACTTTCAAGTTTCAGAATGCAGAGATTCAGAGTCATGATGATATTAACAATGAAAGTAAGCTCATTGTTTTTACTGTTATTAATTTCAACTTATACTGTTATAAAGACAGATAACAAGAAAAAAAAAATGCAGAACTTGTCTATCCCAAGCACCAAATGACACTAACAATAAAATATGCACATTGTATTTCATTTTTATTGTTTCTTCTATAATGTTCAGCAACCAGATGGTGAAGGTGAGTGAACCAAATGCACTGTTTGAGCTTGGAAGCTCAAGACATAGTTCGTGAGCGATTCGCAGCTCCAATCCTAGAGGAAGTGATAAATGTCACTACTACCCCCCAATCCAAGAAAATCCACAACAAACAAAAAGGGGGTAAAGAATGCAGATAAAAAGAGATCAAGCCAAAAAAAAAAAAAAAAAAGTCGCGTGACAAAGGAACATCAGGATTCCAAATACCAATTTGTATTTTGATGGGTATGAAAAAAATAAAAACTTCCCAGACATCTAGGCAAAAATACTTTGAATTTTGAAACTTCATATATCTAACAATTTCACTGCATCACATCTATATGTCTTTATTCAGTACCGAATCAGCTTCTCACTAAGACATTGAAGCCTCTTGGCTAATATGATGCAATAATGACGTTGCTTTTACACCAAATGCAAACACATGCCAACTTCGGTATTGTGAATAACATACACTTCCACCTTATTTAACTGGAAAAGCTACTCTCCTAACATTTTGAAGCAAGTTGCCTCGGTAGTAGCCAATAAGTACCTTCAAATGACTTTCTTGCTATACTTAACCTCAAACAATCTTGAATCTTAAATCCTTTAATAATAAAATAGAAACTAATTAGCTGCACCATAACATCTTTAAACATTATCTTCAACTCGAGACTCATCCAGAGCATGATGGTGAGACAAAAAAATGCATCTTCCCGCAGTTAAAAGATCTCTAACTAGAACGCCTACAGGTTAGTAACGTATTGCTAAAGTTGTCCACTCATAAGCTAATACCTACACACAGTTACTCAATACCCTCCTATAGGCAACATATATCAGAAGCTGAACGTTTCGTTTCTTCCATATTTGATGCAATCTTCCTTAAATACGTTAGACAAGAGTGGAAACAAAATATCACCGATCTTAGAGAGAGACATGACATGTTCTTAACCAAAAGCATCAGCGTAGTATAACAACTCTTGTGAACTCATCTTCAACTTGCAGTAGAGTTTCAAATAACTGAGTATACATACCCTCTTAAGCCTCAATTAAAAAGAATAAGATCTTGGAACAAAATCCCAATTGAATAACCAGAAAAGAAAAACTACAAGTGGGTCTATGCTATATATCTCAGATCCTAATTCAAACTATACCAAATCAAAGATCCACCTCTCTTCAACAAAACCAAAAATACCCTTTTGAAAAAATAAAAATCCAAACCTTTAGTACAAAAAACACTAAAAATCTTTTAGCTTAGAGTTGAACCAGCTACAAAACACAAATCCCATTATTTCAAAGCCAGTAAAATCCAATTATGTAGCAACCAAAGAGATCTCAAGTATATAGTAAGTTGTGAATTTGAGATGAAAGAAGAGTTGAATAAAAAAGTGAACCTTTCTTGACCAGCAGTGTCCCAAATCTGGGCTTTGACAATCTTGTCATCAACACGGATGCTACGAGTAGCGAATTCGACACCAATAGTGGATTTGGATTCCAGGTTGAATTCGTTTCTCGTGAATCGAGATAAGAGATTCGATTTCCCAACTCCAGAGTCTCCAATTAACACCAACTTGAACAGATAGTCGTAATCTTCATCTGCTCTGTACGCACTCATTTTCAAGAGACGAAAGGTTTTGTAAGCCTAACTTTGCTTCTGGACCTGGTACAGTTGGGAGATTACAGATTTTGCGCCTTGACACACAAACAGGGACAGACAGTCATTAGTCAATTATAAATCAAAAGGATGTCCATGCCCTCCCGTAAAAAGCAAAGCATCGAGTTGGGAAATGGGCTGGCTTTAAAGCTCATAGGCCCATTTATTATTCCTTAAAATTGTTTTCCGTTCATTTTCCTATCCAATTATTTTACTTTTTCAGAAGCTGATAAAAGATATTTTTGGACGCATCTTTATATTATAATATAGAGTATTTTTTAATTTTTTTTATTTAAAAATAAATTAAAATAATTTTTTTAATTATTTATTTATTTTTTATATCAACACATTAAAACTATTAAAAAATTATCAACTTAATATTTTTCAAGTTATAAAAATTAATTCCAAATTTTTTAAAATTAATTCACATCCCAACTAGATGAAAATTTTAATCACCCTAATTAATTTTATAATTGTTCGTGTAGTTTTACTACATAGTATAAGTAATTTATATTCTTCATAATGTTTTTATTCTTTTATCAACCAATTTATATGCAAGCAAATTTTCATACAAACATATATGATAGTCATTTTTTTTTAATAGAAAACCAGTCAATTATCGTTTTTAAAATCCATACTTGAAGACTAATCAATTGATACACACACACGAAAGTTTAGTGTAAAAAACTTATTAGTAAATCATTTTCTCCAACTCATTCATTGTGTTATAATACTAATCAAAACACCAAAATGTTCTTTTATCATAATTGTTTTTTTACTACAAGGGAAAGAATAAAAAATAGTACTTAATATATTTTATTAAGTATAGGTTTTTATTTTTCAATGATAAACTAGACTTGTTTGGGAGTGTGGTTGCAGTTTTTTTTTTAAAATGTTTTTCATTTTAAAATGTATTAAAATGATATTTTTTTTATTTTTAAAAAATTATTTTTGAAATCAATATATTAGAACGATCCAAAATATAAAAAAAATATTTTTTAGTAAAAAAAAAAAAAAAATTTAAAAAACACGGTTTAGCCTGTATTTCCAAACGTTCTCTAAACAAAGATCTAAACCAACAAATTCAATGAAAGGACTCAACCTCCTTAATAACCAAATCAACTCCATGAAAATATTTAGGCTATTTAAATATAACTTATAAGCTGATATTTATTAAATAAATAAAATATGTTTTTCTTAAAAAAAACCTCTGTAATTTGATATAGGGTGCTTTTTAAAAAAAACAAACTTCTATTAAAAACATATTAAGAAAAATTTTTATTTATTTTTTATACTAGTACATTAAAATCATTAAAAAATATCTAAAATTATATTAATTTAATATTTTTTTCAAACAAAATATATTTTAAAAAATAAATTCAACCATTAAAACAAACACTCAAAAATACAAATGTATGTTTCTATACATAAATTATAATGGGAAAATCTTGGAGAACATAAGAAAATATCTTCTAAACTTAGCTTTAAGTGGAGAAATTGGAAAATCGTGTTTTTCAATTTTCCACATAGAAAAAACATCTTATTTAGATATAATATTCTATTTTCCATTCGACATACTTTTAATCGGACCGAAAAATAGATATAAAGATTTATATGTGAGAGTTATTTCAATAATATTAATTTATTATAAAATAAATAAATACAACATTTTTTTTTTTTAATTCTAACAAGAAACAATACAATGTGTCAACAAATAAACAATGGTCCAGTTTTAGGGATAAGTCATTAATGAAAGATGCTACCATCGTCGTCTGACTTGTGACTGCTGATTCTGGGTTGGATCATGAGGTCCGAATGTATTTGCCAGAAAATTTTTAGCAAGGGGATCGAAAATAAATAATTAGTTCAAAACAATTTATAGGTTTGCCTTAAGCTATGAGTTACATCAAAACTTATTTAAGCACAGCAAAAAATATTAAATCTCAAAATTTTCTGATTTGATAATTCCTTTTCTAAGTGTTATATTAAATTATCTATGGGTTATAACTTTACCAGTCTGAAAATAATATAATTAATTAGTAAAAAATGTTTGATAATGAAATTGATAGAAAAATTTTTCCACCTAACTTTTTGTTTAATTCAGATTTAAAATGAAAACATATGAGAATTATTCTAATATGATATACTCAATTTGGTTTGTCCAAAATCAATTTAACCGACCAGTAAAAAAAATCTAAAAACAAAATTATATAAAAAAAGATGAATATAAAAGGAAAAACAAATCTAGAAATGATTCCTTGTATAGCTTGAATTAAAAGTAAAATATGTAGAAGTTGTCCCAACTTGATTCAGTTGACCTGATAAATTATAGATTAAACAATAACTTGAATAATTGTTAAAAAAATATATAAAGATGAAACTAATAAAAATAAATGAAATTAAAATAAAAAATAAATAAATAAAAATAAAGTTGAAATATATTTATTTCCGTGATTGCTGCGTTTTAACAAATCACAAGAACAACATAATTGGTAAAATATAAAACATTATTTACTGCATATGGACCCATCACAATTTACATTTCAAACGTGGTTTAGCCAAAAGCAATATTCACCTGCTTCTCCCTTTCTGCCGCGTCTGTGCATAGTGCACTGTTCACACTTCTAGCTTTCCCCGTCCCCTCTTCGTCGGGGCAGAAAGACCAGCTCTTCCTAGGGCAGAGCCACTAGCATTTTCACTGGAGATGATCCGGGATGAGGAAAAACCAGCATGACAGAAAGATGCCACCAGCTGTAATTAGAAAGATCAGCTCTCCTTCTCTATTCTATGGCTGCTTGAGAAATTCTCCAAATGCTCTCTTAGTTGCCAGGCCTTCGAGATCATGAGCACTTTTGAGCTGGTTTATACCTAATATATATATCCAAAGATTGGTCAGGTTAAATAGTGCGGAGTAAATTGACTTGACACTGTTCACCGGAATAATGTCTTCACTGTTTATTAGACGTTCGATTTGGTAAAAAAAATGCAATTTTTTTAATTATGTTTTATTTAAAAATCTAGTTTTTTAATATTAGTCAATGATACTATATAGATTAGAAGGAGATTACATGATGACGTAACATTTACAGAATTTAATCACAATTTTAATTTTGTTTTTAATGACAATTTACCTGATTTTATTGCACATTTGAGAATTCAATGAAACGTAGTTATTGTTGAATTTTATATATGATGGAATTCTAGATAGTTTAATATAACAATAAAAAATATTTAATATACAATATTATTTATTTCATAATGTAATATCAATAGTTAAATCTACAATATTTAAATTAAAAACAATCAATATTAATATATATATATATTAATTATTTTATAATCTCAATTTGAAAAGCAATTTTAACCAAACATATTAAACTACTTTTTATTCAACCTCAATTTTAACCACAATTTTAACCACACATATATAAATATCAAACTAACCTCAACCAAAAATATTTTTTATAAAACAACTTTTTTTAAACTACAACCATAAAAATTACCGCAATACCAAACATAACACCTAGGTTTTTTAGTATAAAGAGTAATGACGAGCCACCTTTAATTTATGCCTAAATGTGCTATCAATTTTCTCTCTTACATCTAAAGTATGATTGTTGATTTTCATCTAAGCTAAATCAGCGGGGAGAAAAAGATGTGATTTCCATTTTATTTGGAAGAATTGTGGCAGAATTCATATTTAAATCGGCCTAGAAAAAAATTTAGCTATTCTCATCTCATGTCAGGGCTTAGAAGATTTTCAAAACATAGGTGATATGCCAATTATGAAAACATATTTATTAATGAATTTCAGATTTTTAATATTAGATATTTAATTGATATCATTAAATATTTTTAGTACTATCAGATAACTAATATATTATAACTCATAATTTAATATGTATCTCAAGTATTTAAATAATTTTTTATTTATTTATTTTCAATGATTCATATTTAGATTATTAGTAAATCTACAATATTTGCTAAATAAGTATGCAATATATAGTTTCGTATAGTTTATAATGTTCATCAAACTCTCAATTATTCAATAATATTCTAATTGTTTAAGATAATATTCTAATTGTTTATTTCCTTACTTTTATTTTTGGACAAGTATACACTTATGTCTATTGGTTTATTAATAGTGCTATTATCACTTTAAAAAACTTATCGAGAATTTTCTCAACATAATGAGATTATAACAATACCAATCCATTCGATGTCCTATTGTTATCTAAAATTAGCATGTCATCTATATAAAGACATATAATGATATGTCAAAGAATCATCACAATTCAATAGCTTAAACTATTAGGTAAGATCTCAAGATATGATTTATATTATTCTCTAACACACCCCCTCAAGTGAAAGCCATTTGGACTTGAAACTTGCACATACTCACATTATCTTGTGTTTAATTTTTATAAAATAAATGGGGATGGTGAGATTCGAACTCGTGACCACTTGGTTATTAAGGCTCTATATCATGTCAAAGAATCATCTCAACCCAATAGCTTAAGTTGTTAGGTAAGGTCCCAAGATATGATTAATATTATTCTCTAACATGACATAACCTCTATTTGTGTTTTTTAAATAAATATATTTATCAACTTTATTGATTTTAAAATCATTCGATAACATAAACTTGTCAAATATTTCATATCATTGTTTAGGTACTTGTTTTAAATCATATAATGATATGTCAAGCTTATAAAATTTCTTTTCTTGTCCATTAACAAAAAACCCCTCGAGTTATTCCATGTAAATCTCTTAGTCAAGGTCATCATTAAAGAAAGTTTCTTTTATATCCATTTGATGTATTTTAAGTTTGTTAATAGTTGCAATAGTTATTAATGTTCAAATGGAATTTGTTCTTGCACAAGTAAATATGTGTCCAAATAACTCATACCTTTTTATTGTTTTAAACCGTTAACAATAGTCTTTTTATTGTTTAAAACCCTTAACAACAAGTCTATTAACATTCAAATGGTTCTTGCACATGTAAAATATATATCAAAATAATTCACATATTTTTATTGTTTGAAACCTTTAATATATCTTGCTTTGTATTTGTCAATAGTTTCATAAGCTTTTAACTTTTTTCTAAAAATCCACTTTTATCTTAATGGTTTACTTCCATGTGAAAGATCCACTAGTTTTCATATATAATTATTCATAATGGATTAAATTTCACTATTGATTTCCTCCTTCTAGAAAGAAACATTAGGACAAGATATTTTCTTGAAATAGGTTCTAGATTTATTTTCTAACATGATAAAAAAGCAAGACCAAACATTTTAGTTGTTTTTGTCCTTCTAATTCTTTTAGGCCCAACTTCATCATCTTTCAATTAATGATAATTACTTTAGCTAGCTTCAATTATTTTTTTAAATGAATGATTTTCTTGTGTTTTCTTAAAAGGAAAAACATATTTAAAGAATATAGTGTTCCTTGATTTCATTATAGTATTATAATAAATGTTCTTAATGCTTGAATTGTTACAAGAAATCGATATGCGCTACTATTGTAAGCATATATGATAAAAATACAATTCATGGTTTTAGATCATATCTTGACCTTTTTGGAATTAGGTATTGTCATTTTTGTAAGACATCCACCACTTTGAGATATTTATAAGAATATTTTTTACCTTCTATAATTTATATGGTGTCTTTTTTTTAACTTTTTTTATATGGTAGTTTATTAAGTATATAAGTTATAGTTAGAATTGTCACTTCTTATAATACTTGATTCTTAGTTGTCCCTAAAGTTTCTTCGTTTTTCATTGTACTTCTTATACCTATAGAATTTGGTGAATTGTCTAGTAAACATGACTATCTCATATCATCTTCCATTGTTCCCTTCTTCTATTCTAAAGTTTCTTCGTTTTTCATTGTACTTCTTATACCTATAAAACTTGGTGAATTGTCTAATAATCATGGCTATCTTATTATCATTATATTTGTTTTTCTCCTCATTATCATTTATTGATTTAAAGCCAATGATTTCCTTTTGATACCACTATCTTCAACCTCAAGCTCTATAATCTTTCATTTATGAGTAATAAATGAACTAATAAACTCGTCAAAGTCAAGAGTTTTAAGATTTTTAGCATCATCAATTATTGTTGACCGTAAGTTCTCAAGTTTTGGGTAAAGATATCATTTGTGATCTTTTTTCCTAGGCTAACCAGTTCATTAGCAAAGGTAATGAATCTAGTGTGCATTTATTGAATACTTTCATGTGGCTCCATTTTAAAAAAAAATGTAATCTCTAGTAAGACTTATCAATTTAGAATCTTTAACTTGACTAGTTTTCTTATGGATAACTTTTAAAAAATTCCAAGTTTCATAAACCATTTGTAATTCTTAACCCCAGTGAACTCCACATAATTGAGAGCATAAAAAAATGCATCCATTGTCTTAGAATTATAACTATGACTTTTCTTTTGTTTATCATCTCACTCATTTATTCAGGTCTCACTTTTCTTTTGTTTATCATCTCACTCATTTATTCGTGTTTGAATAAGTTCTTCATTTAAGTCAATATTAGTGGGTCGAATATAACCATTCTCAACAATATCCCACTAGGCATAGTTTTTACCTTTAAAGTAGGGAGCCCTAGTTAAACATTGACCCTCTTGTGCCATGACATTTTCTCATAGGCGATTAAACCTCATACAAGAAGTTCAAGCTCTGATACCAATCGAAAGACTTAAAAAGACTAAGGGAGTGTTTCAGAGTATTGTAAATGTTACTTTTCAAAGTGTTTTTCACTTGGAAATATATAAAATATTGTTTAATATATATATATATATATAGATATATATTACATCAACACATTAAAATGATCTAAATATATTAAAAAATTAGTTTAAAAAAATTAAATTTTGATGAAAAGCGAGTTGCACTACAACCCCAAACGGGGTCTAAAATGGAGGAGGTGAATTTGGTCTTAATCTAATTTTATGGTATTTTAAAAATTAATCCTAATTTCTTCAAGAATGTTGAAATCCACGAACAATATTTAAAAACAATTTTATCCCTTTAAATTCCACAACAATAACAATATACAATTATTAACCAATACGTAAGTACATTGAGATATAGGAAAAGAGATAAACCAAATTTATAGTAGTTTTAACACTCACCTACTCCACTCCTTGAAACTCTATTCAAGTATTAACTATCACATTCAATCTTCTTAACGGGTGAAACCAAACCCTTACATAATTTCTTTTCAAAGATTTGAGATTGAAATCCTTTCTCAATTCTTTTCTAGGTTTAAGATTTAACCCAATCCTTTTACGACTAAAGATCAAATCTCATCCTTTTATGAGCTTAGGATTAAATCCACTCCTTTTACAACTTTAAGATCTGACATATCAACTAATCTTTTTATAGGCTCAAGATTAGAAAACCTTACATATAATTTTTTTCAAGGCTCAAGATTGTAAACCTCTCTTTGTCTATATACCAAAGGATATATACCCAAGTGATTCAAGTGTCACTTACACTTTTACAATGTCTTTATCTTTCACACAAAAATGATCACTCCTTATAAAAGAAGTACAAATAGTAAACTAAAGTCACTATAAAAATATAATCTAACTCATAAAGGTGAAATAGGGACTTTGATGCAATTAAAATTCAAAGTTTTTTCAAGAGAATGATCAAAGCTTTTGAAATGAGAAAAACAAAATCAAAGTACCAACATGTAAGATTAAAGGATTGAAGAGTTATAGAGTTGAGAGTAATATTACATTGAAATCAGTTGGGTATTTATATGGAAAACTCAAAACTAGGCATTACATATACTTGAAGAAATAAATAAAAATTTGTGCTTTTCGAGGTGTTTTTTAAATAAAAAAAGTTGTGCTCTTCCAAGTAATTTTCCCCTCTATGGGAAAAACTTAAGAGGTGTTTTTGGAAGAAAATAAGTTATTGTAAGAGTATGCTAAAAAGATGAGTTGATATCTTAGGTAAAATAGCTCTTGAATATTTAGCACACTTCTTTCAAAATTAAAACAGTGCCACTTAGCTAAAAATAGATATAAAACTTTTAGGGTGGTTAAAAGTTCATGAACATGATTGACCAAATATATGTTATCCATTAAAAAGTATTTTAATGATAAATACTAAAGCAAATGATGAGTAATTTCTAATAAGATATTTTTCCACTAAGTATAGGTTTTGGCAATAAAATCATTTTGGATTGATGAAATTCGGCAATTAAGATATTTATGAATAAAATTTATTTTATGATATCAAATTAAATCCTATAAAGACTTGGTTATAAAAACATATAAGTTTGAGAATCTTCAAGTTAGGTTTGCATCCAAGGAATCCATAGCTTCAATTTAATATAGAAAAACACCTATAACAATAATACTCTAGCATACACATTAAATGCAATAATATATTGTTATCATCAAAACAAATAATCAATAGATGATTAAAGACTTTTGGGCTAACATAAGATATAAGGGTTGAATGAAAACAAAAATATATATTTGTGAAGAAATTATTGTCTTGCATTTCTAATTATATTAGATTTTAACTTTGTGTTGGTACAAATATTTTATTTGATATATGATTGGTTTAATTATTCATTTAATTATTAAATTTATTTAGAAACAAAAATTAATGATTATTTAAATTATAATTATATTATATTCTTAGCAATCAATTATCTTTTTTTACAATGATTACAAATTCTTTTTAGCATGATTTTGACTAGTAAAGAAATTATTAATTTTAAATTAGTTAAAAAAATTAATCAATACTCATTATAAACTAAAATGAAAATAATAATCTCTATTTATTATTTTAAATATTATAAGTTTAATAATAATACATATCAATAATAAAAAAAACTTTTATGTAATTTATTTTATCTTGTTTCTTATCAATCAAATAAAACATAAGAATATTCATCATGTGTTGTATACCAATATTAAACGCAATTTCATCTTTGTTTCCTATCTTTATCTTATCCTTAATTTTTTCAGAAAAATTTAGGATGTTCAAGTAACTAGTGATATCATATTAGTTGTTTAATGGGTGCATTGTAAAGAAAAAGACAAACACAAATAGAGAAATAATAAAATTCATAACCCACCACAAGTAATAAGAATATCTTAATTTATTATAACCATTTAGGTGGTGGTCCAGTGGTAAGAACTTGGGACCAAGAGGTTTGCTCCCTCTGTGGTCTCATGTTCGAGCCTTGTGGTTGCTCATATGATGACCACTGGAGGCTTACATGGTCGTTAACTTCAGGGCCCGTGGGATTAGTCGAGGTACACACAAGCTGACTCGGACACCCACGTTAAACTATAATATATATATATATATATATATATATCTTAATTTATTATATTTCTTTCATACTTTTATTTATCTATTTCTTCAATTGAGTTAAGGAAATAACTAATAGGAAGCTAGTAACTAACACCATTATACTAATAATTAAGAAAGTTGAGAGTCAATTTGATTGTTCATTTGAACAACAAACCATGTTAATATATATTTTTAATTATTTGATTACAAGCTTTGTGTCATAACTTATTAGTTAACGGGTGGAAGTAACCTAAGGTCATAAGTTTGAGACTTAGGGCACCATGGTTTTTTCTCAACTAACCACAAAAAAAAAAAAACAATTAACATATTATTTTAAGCATCTTAGAATAAAGTGGTGTCTTGAAACACGTAATGCACTTAGAAGATTGCGAGCTTGAGTCATGCAAGACACATTATTTGATTTAAACAAACAAAAATGAACTATTTATCTTTATTTGTTTGTTTGTTTTTTTAGGGAAAAAAAAAGGATGAACAAAAAAAATAAAAAGATGAGCCAAACACTAAGGCCTCAAGCAAAGCCTAGCCTAGGGCAGTTAAGCCTTTTCTTCTTAGCCATTTTGTCTTTTTCAACCTTTATTTTAATTTTTTTTTCCAGTCCACTACTTAGAGAGGGTTTTTTATTCAAGTTTATTCTTCATTATTAAGTTGATGCCAAATATTTTTTGTATATCATATAATAAATAAAAAAATTAAATTGAAGTCTATAATCTAAGTTGTGGATTTGACAAGTTGATTAAATATTAATCAAAGAGTTGAGTTGAGATTTTTTTGCACTTTATTTTTTTAGTTGTTGTTGTCAATTCTATTATTTAATGGAGGAATTTTATTATTCAATATTGAATTCATGATAAATTAATTTTTATATTTTTTATGATATAATAAAATACAATAAATTAATTTGATTTATTATTCTACACTTTAAAAGGCATGGGAAAAAACTATGTATGTACTATTGACATAGTCTCATTGCATTATGAACTACACTATAGACATAGAGTGTTTACACTCTAGATGACACTATAGCACTTAAGGGGTGCTGTCTTTTCTATTTAGTAGTCAAAAAGTGTTGTTGGGTCCGAATTTCAACTGGACCCATTGATCTTGGGTCTGGCTAGACAACCACACCCAATGCTATTAGGTCTAGCTGAGCAGCCATATATTTTTAATATTATTTTTTTGCCTCTTTAGATTTTTTTTCTCTCCTCTTACTTAATTGTTTTTCGTATAGTAAATACGGAATTAATTGATGAGACTTTTTTTATATTGTTGATATTTGTTTTTCATTTGAGGTTGAATTAAATTTCCTTATTAAAACATGTTTGTTTTTGTGTTTCAAAAATACTTTTAAAAATTAAAATTTTTTATTATTTCAAATTAATATTTTTTTAATGCTTGTGTATTATTTTGATGTGATGATATAAAAAATCAATGTTAAAAAATATAAAAAAAATATTATCTCATTATATATATTTTTTAAATAACCATTACGTAATAATATAACTCATTGCACTGTGGACTACACTGTAGATATAGAATGTTTATATTGTGGACGACACTATAGCATCTGAAGGGCGTTGTCTTTTCTATTTATTAGTAAAAAAGTACTACTAGGTCTGGCTTGACCACTAGACCCAATGTTATTGGATCTGAATCGCAGCCAGACCCAAGACTCTTGGGTCCGACTTTCAGCCAGATCCACTGATTTTTGGTCTGGCTGGGTAGCTGGACCTAACGCTATTGGGTCTAACTGAGCAGTCGAATATTTTCAATTTATTTTTTTTGCCTCTTTAGATTTTTTTTTCTTTTTTCTTATTTTTTTTGTATGGTAAAGAGAAAATAAATTGATGAGACTTGATTTATATTGTATAAAAGTTAGATGATGATAATTTGTTTTTCATTTGAGATTAGGTTGAATTTTTTTATTAAAATATATTTGTTTTTACCTTTCAAAAATGCTTTTAAAAAATTGAAATTTTTTTTTGTTTAATTCAAATTAATCTTTTTATGATGTTTTTGTATTATTTTGATGTAATGATATAAAAAATAAATTTTAAAAAATAAAATTGTTTTATCTCAATACATCTGTTGTTTTTAAAATATTTTTAAAAATAATCATTACATAATGATATAATAGCTAACATATTGGCTTGCGCTTCACAGTAAGTTAACAACAATTTTTTTTTTCAAATGTAAAAATGCCGAGTTGAGTTAAAAGTTGGAATATATTTATACCATTATTATCTTCAAATAAAGTATTTTTTATAGTAGCACTATGAATAACGCATAGCAAAGCAATGCTCAATATAACAACAACTAATTTCTTTCCTTTTATTTTTTTCCTTTTAAGATATTTCTAATTTTTTTTTCTCTTAATTTGTTTTTCTTTTCTTTCATTGATTTTTTTTATTATAAAGAGAAAATAAATTGATGTGACTTTTTTATATTGTATAAAAATTGGATGATGATAATTTTTTATCTTTTTAGATTTAGTTGAATTTTGTTATTAAAATATGTTTGTCTTTGTGTTTAAAAAATGCTTTAAAAATTGATTTTTTATTTTTATTTTTTTTATTTTAAATTAATATTTTTTAATATTTTTATATTATTTTGATGTGATGATAGATTAAAAAAGCAGGACTCAAAAATATTAGGTCTAGAAATCAAGTTAGACCTAAAAATATTGGATTAGCCAAATTTAAAAAACTTAAAATCTAACTTTATATTTAAAATAAAATTATTATTAATCCGTAAATATGATAATATAACTCATAACTTGGTTGTGGAGAACTGGAGATGACAGCTTAACTAACTTAAGTCAGAGGTTTTAAGATAATTTGATCGCAAAAACAAATAGATTATGATGCCACGTCAATACCGTCCATCCCATCCTCTTCTCTGCAAGAGACAAGAGCTATAAAATTAATTCCGTTGATGGCCTCACTCTTCCCCACAAATCAATCGAAGAGATATTCCAATGGAGCAGCAGCAGCAGCAGCAGATCACCATAACCAATGATTTCCCCTCCGACGATCATGATTATCTATCGGGATTCGGCAACACCTACGAATCCGAATCCATCCCTGGATCATTGCCTCGGGGACAGAACAGCCCTCTCTTATGCCCCTACGGTCTCTACGCAGAACAGATCTCCGGCACCTCCTTCACTTCCCCTCACAAACTCAACCAACGCAGGTTCCCTCAATTGTTCCGTAGATCATGTAATTAATCATTTGATTACCAATCTTAATTTTGTTTTTTGTTTTGTTTTGGTAAATCAGTTGGTTATATAGAATCAAGCCATCGGTCACTCACGAACCGTTTCAGGCAAGGTTTCCAAGGCACGATAAACTCGTGAGTGAATTTGATAAATCAAACAGTTATACAACGCCCACGCAACTACGGTGGAAGCCAAAGCCAGTAGATACTGTTGAAGAATCAGCACCAATTGATTTTGTTGAGGGCTTGTATACAGTTTGTGGAGCTGGCAGCTCCTTCCTCCGCCATGGATTTGCTATTCACATGTATGCATGTATAGTTTTACCAATCATTTTTTCCGTTACAATGGATGTATGGATCTTAATTTGTTTTTTGTTTAGGTATACCGCCAATAAATCCATGGATGATTGTGCTTTTTGCAATGCCGATGGCGATTTCTTGATTGTTCCACAAAAAGGAAGTGAGTGAGTTATTCAATTAGAATCCAAGATTGCTTTTCTTCTTCTTCTTCTTCTTTTTTTTTTTAAAAAAACTTTGGACCATTGGACGGGCACACAGTATTCCATGATTACGAGACTATGTGTCTCCCGTTGATGCTTTTGAGATTGGTATCTGTTTTTTCAGATTGAGTTACTTCTTCATCACTGCTTTGTGCAATTTAATGCTGCTTTTAAACTCTCAAATCATTCTAACAACTCAGTACATATTTGCTACTAAATTCTTGAATTATTATCACAACTATTGTAACTTAATTTTGGTTTATTGATTTTTAATTTAATTTTATAAGGTTTAAAATGTAAAATTAAAAGATTAAATTTATTTTAATAAAAAGTATGATTTGTCAACTTGCGTGAAAATTAGGAACTATAATGTGCTTTTGTCATTCTATTTTTATCTTCAAGATAATGATAGTTTATCCATTTTCAAATTTGATTTTTAATCAAATTCAAACTTAAAAAAAGAGAACGAGTTTGATTGAAACTTGGTTTCTCACACGCGAAGGGACTTTGACACTATAAATACAGATCTCAGTGTATGTACAAGGGGGAGGAGGCCATTGCTAGAGAAAACCTAAAAAAACAGGAAAAAAGAAGAATAAGACGATGCCAGTCCCCTCCCTTCACGTGTTATTCTTCTTTTTTCCTGTTGTTTTAGGTTTTCTCTGGCAATGGCCTCCTCCTCCTTGTGCATATACTGAGATCTATATTTATAGTATCAGAGTCCATTCACGTGTGAGAAACCAAGTTTCAATCAAACTCATTCTCTTTTTTAAAGTTTGAATTTGATTCTTGAATTTGATTAAAAATCAAATTTGAAAGTGGATAACTATCATTATCTTGACGATAGGGATTATTTTGAAGATAAATATAGAATGATAAAAGCACATTGTAGTCTCTAGATTTCACAGAAGTTGACAAATCATACTTTTCATCAAAATAAATTTTTAATCTTTTAATTTTATATTTTAAATTCTGTAAATTTAAATTAAAAGCCAATAAATCAAAATTAGGTTACGATAACAATTATACTTTTTAATAATTTGGCTCAGCATGTGTAGAGGAGTAGCTTCTAAATATTCAATCCCTCCTTTTTTCTTTTTTCTTTTTAATCTTCTTGTGAACTACTTGCATCATCAGGTTGTTTAGGCGCTGACTGTATTGTCTTATGCCTTCACTTGTGCTCATGTTTTCTGGATATTGTATTTTCTGTTGCTTTCTTTAATGTATTTCTGTTTATTATATGCTTGAGAATTGGATCAAATGATTCATATTAGTTTTTGGTACTGGTGGTGTAGGATTGTGGATCACTACTGAATGTGGGAAATTGCAAGTCTCTCCTGGTGAAATTGTTGTTATACCTCAGGGATTCCGTTTTGCTGTAGATTTGCCAGATGGCCCGTCACGTGGTTATGTGTCTGAGATTTTTGGAACCCATTTTCAACTTCCTGATCTTGGGCCAATAGGTACCCAATCTCTTATCCTTGTTCTGGCCTTCTGAGTGATAAAGTGTGAAGTTATTATTCAACGCATTTTGCTAGCACAACAAGGACTTGATTCTGGTTACTTTTAGGTGCTAATGGTCTTGCTGCTCCAAGGGATTTTCTTGTTCCCAAGGCCTGGTTTGAAGATGGTTCCAGACCAGGATACACTGTCGTTCAAAAGTATGGTGGGGAACTTTTTGTTGCAAAACAAGATTTCTCTCCGTTCAATGTGGTTGCCTGGCATGGCAATTATGTTCCATATAAGGTAAGTCTAGCTGTCATAGCACTTGTTCTGGTTGATGACATATTAGCTGCAAATTGGCGTTTTAGTAATTGGGCATCTGTCTTTTCTGCAGTATGATCTCAATAAGTTTTGCCCTTATAATACTGTCTTGTTTGATCACAGTGATCCATCAATAAATACAGGTAGGAGGTTTATGCAACCATATTTCCCCCTTCCTGTTTTTTTGTTTTTTTTTTCTTTTGTTATTTGAAAAAAATACCATGCTTTGTGTTTCTTTTCCTTAATTGCATTTCTGTAATATGTTGCAGTTCTGACAGCACCAACGGATAAACCTGGTGTGGCCTTGCTTGATTTTGTCATATTCCCTCCTCGTTGGTTGGTTGCTGAGCATACCTTTCGACCTCCTTACTACCATCGTAACTGCATGAGTGAATTTATGGGCCTAATCTATGGTGGATATGAGGTAAACTTTTGCACACGCTTTAGTTTTAGTTGATTATAGTCTCATAAATTCAGGTCATTTGATATATGTCTAAACCTTGGCTCAATTTCCTGCTTAAATTTAAGAGGAAGGATTCTTTATCCATTTTTGTTCCCTCTCCCTGTAAATTTCCAGTCCTAAATTTTTGTTTTCAGGCAAAAGCTGACGGCTTTCTCCCAGGAGGTGCAAGCCTTCATAGCTGCATGACTCCACATGGTCCTGATACAAAGACATACGAGGTATACTTTCTTGTAGACATTTTTACGCGTGCACTCTGGTTTCTACTGTGCCCACTTCCTTAATTTTTCCATATTATAGAACATTGATCGGGGTCAAAACGCACTGGTAGCATTTTTGTGCTGGAAATCTTTGTAATTTAAGTGTTTACATGCTATCGCGACTCAAATGATTGGCTGTCTAACCACTCCTCTATCTGGCAATTGATGATTGAACGGTCTTAGTCTAACAACTTTATTTTGATTTTCAGGCTACCATTGAGAGTGGGCGTGATGCAGGACCATCCAAAATCACTAATACACTGGCTTTCATGTTTGAATCATGTTTAATTCCCAGGATCAGCCTTTGTGCTCTTAAGTCACCGTTAATGGATAATGATTACTACCAATGCTGGACTGGACTCAAATCCCATTTTTCCGGCGAAGGAGCAGATAGCAAAGGCAATGGTGTATAGAATGCACCCAAGGGAACCCGAAGCGGAGGTAACTCAGATCTGATTTGGTCTTTAATATAAACCTTGGGCATGCATGAGCCTTTATTCGGTGAAACTTGACAGCTTAGATTTGTACATATAAAAAAAGGGTGAATATATAAATAGAAAAAGAAATAATAAAAAATACAGGAAATGTAGCCTTTTATCTTATGTGATCAACACTATCAATGAATGACATTTGTACATAACGTGTGCACATTGTTGTCTGGCCGGGACACTTGTTACTTTTCACTGAGCCAATCAAAAGTTGGAGGATTATGCCATGAACAGCTAAGAAGCAGTTGTCTTAATTTCCTCTACATTTTTTTTTTTTTAAGAATACGTTTTAATGGTGTTTTTTGGGGCAACTTGAAGCAAAGTAAATAGTATAAATTTAACTATGGAGGGTGGAGGATGAAGGTTAACTGATTAAATTTTAGATTTGTTATTTAGAAATTACTAGTTTGAATTTTATAAATTTTATGGTTATTAAAAATTTATATGATTATTAATTTCAGAACTCATAAAATTAATTAATATATGTATAAATTGATCTAGATACCATGTTAATATTAAAAAAAAATCACGTAAATTTCAGACCTGCTATCTGCATTTTATGCGGTGAGCATGGACATGGTTTGATTGGGATTGTTTTACCCTTACAGTCTTGGGACATGATGTTAGGCAATTAGGAGTGGTTTAATCAAGGGTTTACACTCATATTGATGACCCCAACATTTTGGTATATCAATTTTACCTTCAAATATTTTTTTATTCCTAAGCAATTTGCATCTCAATTGGATTTTTGTTTTTAAGTTAAGCAAAAAACGTTACCTAGTTCTCTTAAGAATATTCCTGATATAAAATTGACCAATCTTATGTAAATGGAAAAAAAAGCTTTAGAAGAGGGTTCTCATATGCTGAGAAAAATACGTTCCTTAAAAGCAATCTTCTTTTGTCAAAATGCAAGGCCAATTCCAATTTAAATTATTATTGCCACAATTTAATTTAACTAACAAGTTTTGTGTTCATATGCATTAGTCATAGGTGAGTCACTAATAAATGATGTGGCATGTGAAATTTTTGTTTTTTTTACCACAGATAAATAATTAACTTACATAAATGTAGGTATAATTTCTTTGCTATTAATACTTTCTTCTAATAGACTTGTTTTTAGAGAGAGTAAAGGCCTTAATTCTAAGAATTGAATTTGGTTTGAGATTAAGGATGACATTTAATAGTCATGAATTAGTTTTTATTAAATTTATATTTTATACGTTACTTTACAAATAATTAATTTAGATATTCATATCTTATTCATCTAGTTTCATGTATTTATATAGATATCTATTATCTGAGTATTATTAATAAAATAGTAATATTCATATATATATATATATATATATATATATATATATATTAAACAATGAAATTATAAATTTTGTACATTTATGTGTCATATGTATATATTATATTATGTACTAAAAAAATATAAATGTTCTCTCTCTTGAGTCATTTTTTAACAATAATCATATTCTATTTATTATTTATCAGATAAAATAATTATAAAAAAATAGTTTAGATTAGCACAAACTAAAATGAAATTGCTATCCATATTTGTGAGAGGTAGCATAGTCAAAACAACAATTAAATTGTTGCCACCTTAACAATCACAATAACCAAATTCCTCAGATTTTTGTATATTTCCTAAATTGAGAAATAATGTCCCTCTCTCTCAAAAGAAAAACAATGCTATAGCAAAAAATGTTGTGGTTGAAATTTAAAATCATTATCAAATCACTTATCATTGTTTTTGGTAGCATTACATTTTCCTTTCCTCACATATAAATGTTGGTCCCAAAGCTAACCAAGAGGGGTGAATTGTTCGTCACATGAAAACACAGCACATGCAGCTGTGAACAAGGAAGGGACACCTCCTAAGAGTCCGTGAACCTAAAATATTTTATGGTAAAAAATAAAATATTTTACTTCTAAATATTTTTCAAGGATAATGGTGGTGATGTAATAATAATAACATGATAATAATATTGTAGAAGATCGTGGTTGTGAGATGATAGTGATTATAAAAAAAGCAATCGTGGATATGGTGGAAAAAAAGATGGTGGTTAAATGGTTGTGATGATGATGAAGAAGATGGTGATTATATGATAGTGGTGGAGGAGGTGGTCATTATAGTGGTGAAAGCGAAGGTTTTGGTGAGATGATGGTGGTGATAGAGAAGAAAGTAATGATATAACAATACTGATTAAAGAGGTGGTGGTGAGATGATCATGGTGATGATAAATGAGGAGATTTTCATGAGATGATGACAATGGTGGAAAAAATAAAGGATGTGGTGCAAAGACGGAGCCAAGAATTTTTCTTGCCCTAGGCTATTAAACAAATTTATAATTTTTTTTAAGATTAATTATTAACTCATGTATATGAATTTTTAAAGTTAACAGTAAAATTTTAATTCAAATACACTATCTAAAATATTAAAAAATAAATTTAAAAGTACATAAAATTAAAGTGAATGTAAAAATAAACTCACTATTGAAGTTACATCCTTTGATGTTTTGTGAAATATAATTCATCTATAATCGAATTTGAATTGATATTGTAACAACCCTTCAATCAAGATAAAATAACAATTTTATGTCAACTGAAAAATAAAGTAATTAAATTTTTTCACTCTCTCAATTCCTCCTTCCTTCACTTGATTCTTCCTTAGATTAATGTTTTATAAGTTGGACTTTGTAAGTTTACAAAGTTATTCTCTCTTTTCTTTTCTTTTTCTTGGATTTTTTATTTATGTTTTTCCCTTACTTTTCTCTCTTTCTCTCTCACCTTTTCTTTTTCTATTCTGTTTCTGCCCAGTCGGCAACATATAAAAGGAAGGAAGAGCTGACTTGTTTTATTTTTTAATGGAAAATAACTATTTTACCCTTAATGAGTCGTTTTGCTTTTATTTGATGATTTTTTTTTGTTAGCACCACCAAGCTCCGTTCATCCTAAAATTTTAACCAAATTTTATTCAATATATTTTAAGATTCCTCATAAAATTTCAGTTCAATCTGATGGTCATATTGAAAATTACGCTCAATAACGTAAAACTGGTTAAATTGTGATTTTTTTATCAAATTTCTGAATTTTAATTTTTTTCTCCAAAAATTCTGAAATTTTAATCCAAGCTAAAGCATCATATTAGAAGACTCTACACAAATTTTGAGAATTTTTTGATAACTCAATTAAGAATTAGGAAATTATTTTTGCATAAAACTAGTAAAAACAAATTGATAAAATCTTAATCTGGACTATAGCCCACCCAAGCCTTTAACATGCCTCCGCCCTTGATGTGGTGGTAAGTGGTGGTGAGATGAAAGTGATGATTGAAATAGTTAAATGATATTATAAATGAATTAATATATATTTTATGAAGTTTTATGAGGTGAAAATATTTTTTAACAAATAAATTAAATTAAAAGATTAATAGTATATTAACTAATTTTTTTATAAAATATTTATCCAAAACAAACTTAACCTAAATGAGTTACAAAGACCTAAATGAGTTACCAAGACAGAGATAACCAGAGCATAAATTATAAGTAGAGAGATAGAGTGAAGAAAGCTTGATTAGAGGTTTTTATACTGGTTCCTCACAAACATGTGGGCAGTCCAGTCTTCATGAAGGCCATGAGATTTATTGCATTTCCTTCAATATATATATATATATATATATATATATATATATATATAACTACTTCTGCTCTTACTAACCAGCAAGAGAAATTATACTAGGATGACTTGGCACCTGTACTTAATACTCAACTGAATCTTTAGACATTACAAGGTGAAATGAGTGGGTGGTGGTACTAATTCTTGCAGCTTCTGTCTTCGCTTGTGCATTAAATCATCTAGTAAATGGTTCGGTATGTTAATAACTTGAGATTAAGGAATTTGTTTTTTCTATAATTTCAAGTTTGAGTTATGTGGTTGTTAATATGATGGCCATTGAAGACTTATATAGTCATTAGCTTCATGGCTCGTGGGATTAGTCGAGGTGCACGTAAACTGGTCCGGATACCCACGTTAATAATAAAAAAAGAGAGTAAATTGTGGTGATTTTGTGAGAAAAGAAATCATCATAGGTAGCCCTTTTATCTCTTATTTTACATTGTTTACATGTATAGTTAAATCGAGTTTAATCTATATTTATATTTAACTCAATTTTTAATATTTATAAATTGTAAACTTGACTTATTTAATTTTTTCAATATCCAAGTGGATTACATATATAAGGTTGCGTTCAATAAATATAGATATCTACATGAAGAGCTTATATTGATATTTTTTATTGGTTTGTATTTAGAGATGAATCTATAGCATGAATTATAGGTGTGATGACATCTTCTATGTTAAGATTAGATTCTACACTAAACCATTAAATAGTTTTACCGACGGATTTAGTCCGTCAGTGTGAGGCACGCAAACCATCGGTAATATTTTTACTGACGGCCTCACTGACGCTATCCGTTCGTCGCAATTTTGATCGTCAATAATTTCCCATTCCGTCACCAATTTTGTTGGTAATTAAAAAAAACCAAACACCGACGTTATTACGGACGGTAAAGAGTGGAAAAAAAATTCCCGCGAGAATTTTACCAATGGACTAATTCCGTTGTATGTTCATTGATAATTATCGACGGACTATCTGTCAATGATTTTGGCATGAGCAGTAAATATTTCAGAACTCTCTGTCAAATACCGACGGAATATATCTATCGGTAATAGTAGTGGTAAATACCGACGGAATATATCCATTGGTGATTGTGGCATGGGTGGTAATTTTTTGCAACTTTCGGTAAAATACCGACGACCTGGTTCCGTCTAGAAAACCATCGGTAGTTATTTAAAATATTTTTTAAAAAATTATTTATTAACAATAAAAAAACTTAATAACCAAATAAATTTGTATTA
This sequence comes from Populus alba x Populus glandulosa, assembly GCA_033617975.1. NCBI lineage: Eukaryota > Viridiplantae > Streptophyta > Magnoliopsida > Malpighiales > Salicaceae > Populus > Populus alba x Populus glandulosa. Next base: position 39,925,004 of record CM066143.1, read on the forward strand.
AACATTAATAATGTAAAAATAATGTTAAATAATATTCATCCAAATATTCATTACAAATTTAATGTTTTTTTTTAAATTAAACTAAAATAGCGGCGGAGCTGGGGGAGGAGGAGGAGGAGGAGGAGGAGGCTGGTTGTTGCCGGGACCATACAGCCAAAAGAAAGCACATGGATCATCACCCATCTTTGATCTAATTTCTATAACCATTTGACGGAGCTGATCATAATCTATCGAGAGGCATTGATATTATTGTTTCAATGCTATGAACTCCTCTGACTGGGTGCTTGATACTGATGGAGAGCTCCCAACGGTTGAGACATTACGGGCCGACCGCAAGTTTTCGGCTGCAGTGTTGGAGAGGCCGTAGCCCGATTTTTATTGGGTCCACCAGATGATCCGTCCTCTATCCACAAATTCGGATCAAAATCCGGATGGGTCGAAGGATCGTCCCCGTATCTCTCCCTCAAACTATAACAACTACAAAATTATACATTCATACTACAAGTTTCTTTGACAAATAACAATCAAACAAGTACATATGTTAACAAAAAACATATACTAAAAAAACATTCAAATTTAAATGTTAAAATTAAAAAGGATAAATTTACTTACAAAAAATGATAAATCCACAAGAATGAATATTGTTATGACCACGTACAAAAGTATAAGAAACTTGAGTGCTTGTGTTGAGAAGTGGGGGAGAGTTGAGATTAGTGGTTGGCTGTAGTTCGGGAAGGGAGAGGTGGGTGGGATGGGGAAGAAAAAGGGGAAGAAGAAGGAGAAATAGAGGAAGAGAGTGTTGGCAGAGTGGGTATATATTGGCTTTTACCGATGGAATTACCGACGGACACGTTATGTCGGTATACCTATCGGTGATTCCACCGGTGAATGTGCCACGTCACTGTACGAAGATCCTGGTTTGAATCCCTTGGTCATTCTGTTGGTAAAATCATCTGGAAAAAAAATCCACGTCACCACACCATTGCGACTTCCAAAAACCTATATAATCTGTCGGTGATACAGTTGGTATTTACTGACGGTCTATTTTCGTCAGTAAATACCGACCATATCACCGATGGCTATTTCTTGTCGGTAAATACCGACAGAATTAGAGACGAAAGTACTTCTGTCGGTAAAATTTACCAATGAAAAAATTTTGTCGGTAATTCCGTTGGTTTTCACCGATTTTCTAGTTATGAGATTGTTTTTAGACCTGTCAACTCAATTGAGTCACATTGATTAATTCTCATATAATTTAATTTTAAATCTAAATAAAATAAAAAGTCAGTTTGAAAAGTTTTATATTTAAGCAGTGAAGTCGAGTTTAACAAGTGATACTAAATAAGTCCATTTTTTTTTTTTACATTCAAAACAATTTTAATTCGAGATGCGGACTGTAAAGTAGGTGAATCTAATGATATTCTTCCTACACACAAAACTATCTATCTCTAAGGTGGACTAGGTTTGATTTTGTATCACTAGGCCAAGTCTACTTCCATTCGTCTCCAAAGTTTTTTCTATCGTGGACCAGCTGCAAGTTGCAACCGGGCTGTTGTTTTCTTGTACAGAAACACAGAATCTAGCCCTTGTGTTTATGTCAATTCGGGAATCAACCCTTGTGAAAACAGTTTCCTCAAAATCTACCTCCATGCTACTTACTTCATCAACTCAACTCAATTAAACGAGTTCATCTGATAAATTGACACGAGCATAGCAACCAATTCAAGGGATCTCCCCGGACATAAGAGCAAGTGGCCGCCACAGAGTACTCTACCTTTATATTTCTTTACAGCATTAGGGTTAGTGTTAACATGTTCTGGTCATGGTACCTAGTATTATATCATCTCAACAAAACACGAACAAGGTAGGCCCTTGTTTTTCTCCTCTCCACGTGCAATGATGCCTCTATAGTTTGCATCCAATTCTCATTCCACAGTCCCCTCTAGGGTCCTGTACGGTAATCGCAGAATATTTTGGGATCCAAAAACTAATGGAAAATCGAAGTACATTATGCTGCTGAACAATTCTCTAATCTCCAGGTTGTGTAATGTCAAATTAATGGCCATGGGAGGCACATGCAAACCTAGCTACTCTCCAACGAGTTAACATTTATTCGTCCTGGTTATGCACCTCTGAGAATATTGGGCCTTCTAAATGATTAATTATGGTGTTTTCCACGTAAAACATGGCATGGGATCATCTTGTCCGTTGAAATGATTGACTTTTGCTTGGTTTGATCGATGAGAAGTACAATCCTGTGATCATATTCCTCGAGGAGGCAAGTGGGATGTTTTCTCTAATATGATACTGAGGAGGCGGGGGATCAAGATAATATTTTTTCCCGGACAACTAGAGTACTTAACTTACCTTCCGACTTTTCACTAATCATTATTAGTGTCTCTTAAGCACTTTTCTCTTACAGAACAACATAAATGCCAACATGAGATGATGGAAGCTACCAGGAAAAACTGTAGAGAGACAGGGAGGAGGGGGCCATGTGAGTCTGATTTGGAGACAAAAGGAAGGAAAGTGGGCTCTTCCAAACAGTTCACATGGGAAGGAGGACGCCATGATTCTTACATTTCCTCCTCTCTTTTCACAGCTCATCATCCCTAAATCCTACATCTTCCCACTATACCACTACCTTGTATATTTTATCTTTTCGTAAGATATCATCTCATGCCTCACAGCTTGATAAATCTACTCCACACAACCTCTAGCCATGAGATCTGCCTACACGTGTGATAATATCATGCCCTAGTTCCACCCCCATGAACCGACCAAGCACATCTTTGATCAAATTGAGAAATTAATATCATGGATCCCAAGTTCTCAATCTCTCATTAAAAGAAGAGAAAAACCCAAAGCAAGCATGATCTGGGAGGGTTTGGATCCAAGGGTCAAGGATGGATGTGAGCAACGGATTGAAAGTGTGAGCGCATACACGTAAAGCAAAGAATGTGATGGATTAGAAAAACATATCCCATGTAGTTTATTTAATGGAGAATATGCGTTTATAAAAAATAGATTATTACTAATGTCATGGCAGCGCAGCAGTGATAGTCTCTCTCGTGTATGAGTTGATGTGATGCGGGAGAGGTCACATCGGCACGTGGTGACCGATTCCCTCCAGTTAATTAAGTCTCTCTCTCTCTCTCTCTCTCTCTCTCTCTCGGCCTGCGACTTTCCAGTAAAACCGTAGAGGCCCAAATCCCAGCTGTTGCTAGCTGTTTCTAATCCACTCCCCATGTGCCCTACCATCTCCCCCTCCACCTCCGACACCTCCCTTAAAAATTTAGCCATCTAACCTCAGACTGTGCTTGCTTCTCTAGCTAGATACTATTTTTACACTCCTATAACAACCCCCTCCTCCATCACTTGCTGGATGGAGTGTTTATAGGAGGGCGACAATATTATCCCCAAGATCTTGTCATTACATTTTGGGATTGGTTAGTTGTGTTCGGTAAGTTGTAACTTGCCTGTCCTAACCAAATATTTCTATTTTTGCATCAGCTTACAACCAGACGAGATGATCACTTGCTTGTCGTAACGATTCCTTTAGATAGAGAGCGTTTTATCAGCAGCCCAAGATTTTCTGATATCACACGTATAGATTGATATTTTGTTTCTTTCTTTGTAGAGTTTGTTGATATTTTTCTCTTATAAAGAACCCGCTTTTTTTTTAATCTACAGTGTTGTTGTTATTACATAGGAGGTTTGATACACAAGGAAGATCAAGATTATGGCTCAATTGCCACCCAAAATTCCTGCTGTCACCCAAAATTGGCCTTCCTTTTCTCACCAAACAATGTCCAATTATTTCTCAAACGCTGCCGCCACCATGGAGAACCATCAACCCTGTTGGGTTGATGAGTTCTTGGACTTCACGTCCACCAGACGCGGGTCCCACCGCCGGTCTATTAGCGACTGCATCACTTTCATCGAGACGACCAACATGCCCTCCTTGGTGGAAGATCAATGCCACGACAACAACAACAACAGCAGCTGCAATAATAACCATTCTTCTTCCAATGCCTTGATTTCCGCTAATCTTGGGTTCGACAAGCTGGATGACGACCAGCTCATGTCCATGTTTTCCCATGACATGTCCTTGTCTTTGCCACCATCCTCCTCCAACCCCTCCACCCCGTCCGACCAAAATAGCAAAAACGATGAGAAACCATCAATGCCAACAGATCAACATCACCATCAAGAAGAAGGAAACACCGAGCAGCAACAAGCAGCGGTGGCCAAGACCGAACCAGGAGAGGTGGAGAGTTCATGCAAGCAAGAACCACACCAGCCTCCTCTTCCCACATCTTCAAATAATGGTGATACCATCAATGACCCGAAGAGGGTGAAAAGGTGAATATATATTAACTTGAATTACATTACATTATTGATAATTAACTCACCTAGCTACTCTAATGTTTTAGACTTGATTATTCGATTTCATGTCATGAAGAATTGCATGTGGATTAATACCAATGAATCTGATGGCAATCTTAGTTTCGTTATATTTATACCATTGAATCTGATGGCAATCTTAGTTTTCCTTATATTTATTTTCTAATTTTCAGTGAGATATAATTATTTTATATAGTGAAATTATGGTTGTAAACTGATTCTTTTGTAATATTTAGCAGAATTTTGGCAAATCGGCAATCTGCACAAAGGTCAAGAGTGAGGAAATTGCAATACATTTCAGAGCTTGAACGTAGCGTGACAACATTACAGGTATCTTTACATACTGCTACTATTTTAATGTTCATTATGAAGCATTAACATTGTATAATTCTGGGACTCTTTACTTAATGCAAAAATCTAGACGGAAGTATCAGCGTTGTCGCCAAGAGTTGCATTTTTAGACCATCAACGGCTGATTCTCAACGTTGATAATAGTGCCCTAAAGCAACGGATTGCTGCTTTGGCTCAAGACAAGATTTTCAAAGATGGTAAGAGCTCTCCCTCCTCTCCTTATTTCAAATTCAAAAAAATTATGATTTGATTTTTGGACATTATGATTGATTATGCAATGATTTGCGGGAGAACGACTATTTCCGCAGAAATTGTTAACGTGACCCAACACACAAGAAGTGCCTTTAAATGATGTATTTATAACCAAATTAAGTCAAATTCTTTCTTTACTGCTTAAGAACTACTTAATTTACCATACATTTAGCTATATCGTTGATTTGATGCTGACTTAAATCGGTGCAAAATGGTAGCCCATCAAGAGGCATTGAAGAAGGAAATAGAGAGACTCAGGCAGGTCTATCACCACCAAAATCTCAAGAAGATGAACAGAAGCAGCCACGCAGCAGCAGCAGCAAGAGAGCAATCACCAAACCACGAAGCAATTCAGTGTGCGGAAAATTAAGCAAAGCTTCAAAGTTCTAACATGAATTGATTAAAAAGTAAAAAGAAGAAAAGAAAAGAAGAGGAGGTAGTGACTAGTAACGAGAGGCTGTGGGGGCACTTCTGGTGCTAACATGGGCTTTCACGTGATGTGTCGCTATATGGTAGGACCCGACAAGCTTGAATGAATGGAACTAGTCAGGGACACGTGGACTGCTAGTATAGGGCGGTGACGAATTTCTATTTTAATTAATTTCAAAAGTGGGTTTTGATTTCTCTTTAATTTGCTTATATGCTTAAAAAAATGACTTGAATTCTTTTTTTTTTTCTTGGACTAGAATTAGATATTGGGAGTGGGGTTTTGTGTTGGGATACACGAAAAGGGAAAGTTGTCAGGGAGGAGCAGAGGATAATGCTTTCATTGTATTGTATTGTATTGTTTTGTGACTTTTGTTTCTTTTAATTTTTTTTTTCTATGAAAATGTAGAAAAGATTTCGGATCCTTGGGAATTCAGTTGGGATTTTTTCCTCTTCTTTCATGACCACAAACTGAGCCGTAATTGGATCTCAGAAAGTTCTCTTTTATGCTTCAAATAATTGTAGAAAGATTGAAATCGAAAGCATCCATCACTGCCGTGTTAATATGTTAACTGGTAGCTAGAGTTTGAAGATGGAGGGATTTGAACTTGAGGCAATTGTTTAACTTTACCATTGGCCTAAATTCTTCACCTCTTTTTTTTTAGAAACTAATTCCTTCAATCACTTCATGTGATGAGCTTGTAATTCATTTCAGTACTGATACCATGACACAAGTGAGAGGAGTCATTCGTACTCTTGTGTGTGTGTCTATATATATATATATAAGGAATGAGGTTTTAGATTTCAGTTTCATCTTTTAATTTAGTTTTAAAAGTAATCTGAATCACTGGTAAAATTATAATTTGATTTTAAAAAAAATATTAAGATGATATTTTTTTTTAATTTTAAAATAACGATATATTAGATTGATTTGAGTTTCGCTCTATAACTTATTAAATACGCAACCTGAATCATGAACTCCTACAAAATTCACTTTTTAACCAACCACTAAGTTTAACAACCTTTTGTTTTGTTTATTTAATGATATGATAATAAGAGTAAACGTTTATAAAATTGAGTACCAACCAAATATTATGATATTTGTTTGATTTTGAGATAACTTCATAGAGAACAACCCGAAACAAATTATGAAGACTTATTCAAAATCAATCAAATATTGAAAGAAAAAATAAAAAAGAAAGAAGCAAAAAATGATTCAATCGAGAAAAAGAAAGAAAGATTGAATTTAAAAATAAAAGAACCATTTAACATTGTTATTTAAGAGGTCAACCTTAAAACCTCTAGACCAACTCTTTGCTTAACTTAAGTTTAAAATTAATATGCATGAGAGTTACTTTGCATGATACAATTGACTTTATGAGTCCTAATGCAATCGAACAACCCGTAAAAATATGATTTAACTTAAAAAAAGAAAATATTTTTTTAATATTGAGATAATGATATATTGAATAGACATGAACTTCATAACTTAACTCGTCAAACTTACAATCGATATCTTAAACTCTAATGAGTTAAAGTTTTTTTTAATTAATGATATGATAACAAAAATAGACACTTACAAAATTAAACAATAATTTCATATAAAGCAAATATAAGCAAGTTATATTAACAAATTCAAAATCATTAAAATATTGAATAATAAAATTAAAAAAAAAAGCATTCCATCAAAAGAATAAAAAAATTAAAGATAGAATTTTAAAAATAAAATAAAAAACCTCCTTTACTTTTCTATTATAGCAATTAATGACATCTCTATTAATTTTCCTGAGCATGGGGACTCAGTCTCCCTCCAATGAATTGTTGTTCCTATATAGAAAGGATAAAATAAGAGGAACTGATGAGGTAATTAGCTCGAGTGGCTCAAGTTTTTTATGGGATAAAAATATTTTTGAATGTAAAAAAAAATGTAGACATTCTTATTTGGAAGTAAAATCTTGATTATGAACTTAAGATTCAATCATATGAAGTAATTTTTTCAAGTACTAAAAGAATAACATCTTTGATCAACATTGGCTAATCTGAACTAATATATTAAGCTTACAACTCAAGTCAGTCATAAACTTGATTGACTCCATAACATTATTTTATAAAATAATTTTTATTTACTTTTATGATAATAAAAATATATTCTATTTGAAAAGTAACCATATAAAAGTTTAAAAGAATGATAGGATTTAATAAATTAGAACTTGTTAATATTATAAAAAAATGTTATAAACTTTTTTGAAAACAAACTAAAAATTAAATGTTATTTAATAAAATAAAATCTAAAATATATTCTTAATTAATTAAAAAAATTAATAAATTAATAAATTACTACATTTATAACATTTTAAATTAATTAATTATTATAAGATTTAAATTTAAATTAAAAAAAAAAAAACAAAACCAGGTTGGGTGCACAAACTTAGGTAGCTTAGCACACATGACCATCAGATAAGTTCAAGCACGGGCTCTTGGGTAATCTTTTTCTTTTTTAAAGAACAAAAGACACACTGCCGTCCACTTTAATTTTTTTCTTAACAACAGGTGATAGGTCACTTGCTTCGGCTCACGGCATGTTGCTACTCAAATTTTTACTTATTTTTTTGATAAAATTTTGGAAAAATCCAAAAATAGTAAAAAAAAAAAAAGGAAAAAAAATATGTTTTTAATATATTTGTATCGTTTATAGCATTTTCAGCATCGTCTCAAAATAATTTAATTTTTCAAATGTTTTTCGAACGCGTTCGACTTTTCACACATTTTTTTTAAAAAGTATTGATTTTTCTCATTGAGTCGAAGTTAATATTGTTCGTTTTAAAAAAATACAAGAAAAAAAGAAAAAAAATAAAAATTTACAAAAAAAATAAAGTTGAGGGACCAATTTTGAAATCCAAGCAACATTTTACCTATAGGTCCACAACTCACACATAAAAGGAGGGCAATTTTGCATATATATTTTTTAAAAACCTAACCCTAAAACTCCATCTTTTTTAAGCAGAGCCGCTGCCTCCCTCCAAACTCTGCTCCCTCTTCCTTCTCCCCTTAGCCACGACCTCATCCTCCTTACACATTTTACCTCATGCGCTGCCAGTGTCGGTTGCGCGTGGAACAGTGCGCTGCCACTATTTGGGTGGTGCAGAAGGCCTTCCATGCAATTCCAGATTGTTTTGGAGCTATTATTGTAATTTTAAATTATTTAATGTAATTTTTGTATAGTTTTAAATTTTTTATAATTTGTAGTGTGGATGTAAGAAAGAAAACAGAAAAAATATAGTGAAAGTGAATGTGTTTGTTTTTTTATTTTAATGATAAAATTGCAAAGAATAAAAAAGAATTTAATATTTTGATTTGTTCACGGTTAATAATTATAAACTTACACGTAAGTCATATTTCTGATATCCAAGGAAAAAACAAAAAATTTAAAACTTCTTTAACATGTCAAAGTCATGAAGCAGCTTACCTAAGGTAGGGTGCATTAAGAGTGCTAATACCTTTCCTAACCATAACTAATCCCTTACCCGTGAATCTCTAATAAGACCAGTACACCCGAGTTTCCTAGTAGCCCTCAATTAAGTACTAAGTGGCGACTTCTAAGACCAAATCAAGCAAACAAAAATTGCCAACCGACGCCACACGAGTGACTTGCAACACGACCTATCACTTGATTGTCTCTTCTCTAATCACTTAAAGTGATAAGGAAATCAAGGTCCAAATTTTTAGAGAATGATATACAAATGAAAGACTTTCTAAAGCCTTTTTTTTATTCATTTACTTGTTATTTTTTAGACAACTTTCTCTTCTCTCTAAAACCAGAGACTAAGATGATAAGAAAATAAAGTTTTGGATTAAAATACATGATTCCCAAACTAAAGGGACCATAAAAGAACTTTGGCAAAACCTAAAGGCAAGACTTAGCCAAAAAATGGAGGGACTATTTTTTTTTGTAATATGGCTACCTTTATTTACCTTCTTCAAATTTAGTCCCTTAACTTTTAATTTCATGCAAACAAAACAATCAAATAAATTTATACTAAATCAAGTGCCCATCGTATGATGAGATGATTTGTTAAGACTATGATAGTCTTATAGAATGCAAGGAGAAAAAAAAAAATTACAAAGACAAAGTCCTTAAAAAGAAAATGTTTAAGGAATAAATAAAAAAAACCAAATGAAAAAAAATTGAAGGACCAAAAGTAAAGAACATTCATCTAGTGAACATATGAGGGGTGCTACAAGGAAAACACCAGATGATGCAAGCAGAAGCTAAAGACAACAACCAAACACATAGAACACATGAATTTAATGAGGGAAAGGGGTTGCAGGTGTGGACCTTGAATTTGCAGTTTTATTCTCTTTAAAAATAATACTCAAGAAATCTATCTTCTTAGGAGGTTTACGAAACCATAAATAGGTTAGAAACCATACCTCAATTAGAAAATAAAAATAAAAATCCAAAAATAAATAGAAAATACCATAAAATCCGAAGCAACGCGTGAAATTAAAAATAACAAGGAAAATAACAAAACTATGAAAACCAAGGTCCTGAGTGACAATTTTTTTTTATATCTAAAGATTTAAAGATTTACATAGCAATATAGTTTGATACTATAAGGAAAACAACATCCAAAAAATCCTGTAAAAATTTAAGCATGATCCAATGATTGGATAAAAAATTATGCTCATTTTAAGCTATAATTCTAGTATGGTGTGACCAAACTTCCTCTTGAACCTAGACATGTTCCATTGCTCCATGCACATATTTAATTTGTCTGGGATAGATCATCATCTAGTCATGGAAAACCCACATTTGACTACTTATAATCACATGTTATCTCAAGCCAACAACATCATTCTTCCTGGATTGGAGTGAACTCATCCTCATGTTTTGTTAGTCCTCTAGATAAGATGTCAAATATTGGACATTGAAGACATCAAAGGTCTTTAGGTGATTAGGAAGACGAATCATGTACACATTGTCATTTATATCTTGCAACATCTCGCAGGGGGCCTATCTTCTATTCCTTCAACTTGTTATACTCACTCGCTGAAAACGTATCACGTGTAAGGATTGTCTATACCAAATCACCAACCTTAAACACCACTCTTTTACAATGAGTATTAGCCATGACTTTATATTTGGTATTGTTTTTGTTGATTGTCTACTTGACCTGCTCATGAATGTCATGCAAGTAATATGTCATATCTATAGTTTAGACACTTAGTCATCCGATGCAAGGAATATGAATTAATTCCAATGCTCCTGAAAGATTATGTCCATAGACTATCTCAAAAGGACTTAGTTAGGTGGTCCAATCCCAAAACCTTTTATAAGTAAACTCTATTTGTAGTAATGCCATATCCCAATGTTTCGGCTTATCTCCAACTAAGTTTCGTTGTAAGTTGCCAAGGCTTCAATTAACTGTCTTTGTCTTAGGATGATAAGCATTGCTAAATTTACAAATGAAAGGCCTTATAAAGCCTTTTTTTATTCATTTAATTGCGATGCTTTAGACAACTCTCTCTTCTCTCTCAAACCATGGACCAAAATGACAATAAAATAAAGTTTTGAATTAAAATACATGATTCCCAAACTAAAGGGACCATAACATAACTTTGACGAAACCCTAAGGCAAGACTTAGCCAAAAGTGGAGGGACTATTTTTTTTATAATACGACTGCCTTTATTTACCTTCTTCAAATTTGGTTCCTTAACTTTTAGTTTTGTGCAAACAATACAATCAAATATATTTATGTAAAATCAAGAGCCTACCATATGATAGGATGTTTTGTTAAGACTATGATAGTCTTATAGAATGTGAGGAGAAAAAAATTATTAAGACAAAGTCTGAAACAATGGAATGTTTAATTAAGGAATAAATAACAAAAAAAAAATGAAAAAAAAAATAAAATACAACAATTGATGCAAGCAAAAGCTAAATACAACAATCATAAAGAAAATAACCATAAAATCTAAAATAATGCATGAAATTAAAAAAATAACAACTAAAATAATAAAACTGCCAAAACCCAGGGGTCTGAGTAAGATTTTTTTATATCTAAAGATTTGTATAGCAATAAAGTTAGGTACTATAAGGAAAACAACCTTTGAAAAATCTTATAAAAATTTAAGCACAATCCAACATTCAAATAAAAAATTATGGCAATTTTAAGCCATTATTTTGATCTAGCATTATCAGACTTCTTCTTAAGTATAGACTTGTCTCACTAGTCCATCTATATAATCTATATGGGATAGATCATTATCTAGTCATGGAAAACCCATATTTGACTACTCATGATCACCTGTTATCTCAAGCCGATGACATCATTCATCCTCAATTTTTGTTCCTCCTTTAACTAAGATGTCAAATGTTGGACATTGAAGACATTAGAAGTCTTTAGGTGATTAGGTAGACGAATCATGTATACATTTTCATTTATTTCCAGTAACACCTCATATGGGCCTATCTTTTATTCATTCAATTTGTTATACTCACTTGTTGGAAATTTATAACATGTAAGGACTGTTTATGCCAAATTAATAACCTCAAACATCACTTTCCTATGATGAGTATTAGCCATGACTTTATACTTGACATTGTTTTTGTTGATTGTCTACTTAACTTGCTCATGAATCTTATGCAAGTAATATGTTATATCTGTAGCTTGGACACTCAGTCGTCCGATGCAAGAAATATGAATTAATTCCAGTACTTTAGAAACATTATGTCCATAGACTATCTTAAAAGGAAATATTAGAGGGCAAACAACATTTCAGTTGTTTTTTTTTTTTGAAATCACAAATGACACATTGTTAGTGTCTCTAGAATCTAACAACCACAAAGTCACTAGAAAATTAGGGCCAAGGTATTTTATGACTTGAAATTCATTTTTCAGCTTATTTTTGACAAAAAATACATAGGTAATGCTTGATTATTGTCGCAAGGCATAAGAGTTAGAGATAATAGAGACAAAAAAATAATTTGTAATTGGGACAACTTTGGGGTGAATGTTTGTATTTTCAAAAGTAGATATATAAAAGGGATGTCTCTAAAGATAGTATTTATTATATTTTATCCCTAAAGTATCCCTATAAAAAACTCTTATTTCCAAACTTTTCTAACTATGACATATAAAGATAAAAATAATTATTATTTTAATTTTAAAACTTAACACAGGTGTTGACCCAGGATAAGGCCCAAGATGCAGGTTAGGTATGTTAGCTCGGGTTGACATGGATCAATTATATATATATATATATATATATATATATATATATATTTAAAAGGATCAAAATGATATAGTTTTAATAATTTGTTTCTTCAAAAAATTAATAGGTTTTTCACTTGGGTTTTGACCAAGTCATGGATTGACTTAAATTCTTGACCAGGTTAGGTTAGGTTAGGTGAATCTTTCCTTTATTTCTCTTAAATCTAGAGTAGTCAAGACCTTGAGTTGTCAAGTCTCAGGGCAATTTGCTAGGCAAACCCGGGTCTATGACTAAGGTTATTATATTATTCTTAATTTCAATACGCAATGTCAACTAAAGTAAAAAAAATATAATTTTTTAATATGTAAGTTTGAATAGATTTTGTTTAATATGATTTTATTAGCAAGGATAAAATAGATTTTGTTTAATATTTTATTCTCGTTTGTCCATTATCAACCAAACACAATATAGTGATAGTCACTCTTTCTTGTACTTTATTATCAAATACAATTCTATCTCTGTCTCTTATTCTGTCTTACCTCATTTATTTGCATTGTTTTTGGCACGGGATATTAACTAAACGATATCCTAGAAAACACTTTAGAGACCTTGATAAATATATTTATAGCCTTAAATGACCCAAGATTGGTCCGAAAACCCAAAATCAACATGAGTTTAAAAAACCTCCTTACTTCATATCTACCCTCTCAAGTAATGAAAAAGGCCAAAAATTATTCTAATGGAACTTTTCTCATTGAATGTAATCCTTTAACATGAAAATCGATTTATTTTATGGCTGAAATAGTGTCAATCGTACAATCAAAACTGATAACTTTCTCTTTCATCTCCTCAAATCAAGGACTAAAAAAAATAGTATTAAAATGATTTAAAAACACTAAAAATATTAATTTAAAGTAAAGAAAAAAATAATTTGTTAATTTTTTTTAAAACTCAAAAACAAAAAAGACCTTAAAGTAATTAGTCATCATTTTCCAAAAAAACGATTGCTACAGGACAAGTATTTAGGTATGAAAAAAAAAATGCTTCAATTTACAGTGAAACATGAAAGGGAGCACAATAATTAGAGCCACAGTATTTTCCTCACCCTCACGCGCTTTAGTTTCTTTTAATTGAAATTAATAATTAATAAACAGTCGAACTTCAGATTACACAAAGGAACAGTGAATGCCAATAAGAATCAGCGTTACCCAGCAACCTCTCCAGCACATTGCTGGAATACACATAATCCTGAGTCCCTATAATTCTCGCCTTCTCTTAATTCTTTACACTTCAAGTGAAAAATGTTTGATCACGGGCTTTATTTTGAATGACTAGAATTCACCTTGTTTTATTTTGAATGGCATGAACAAAAAGAAATAGAGGGGAAAAAATCCTTACAAGAAAAAAACCTTGTACACGAAAGAAATTACAGCAAGTGCCTTCATTACAATGACAGCTAGCTCTCGTATGGGAAACGAAAAAACCAGGATTATTTACATGGTTATTAATAATTACTGATTTAGCTTTTGTACAAAATTGCAAAAAGAAAAAAAAAAAAAGAAGAGAAGTTACAGACAACATCATGATGTAAATGAAAAAATGTAACCGATTTCCGGATCTTAAACTTGAGAGAGCTGGTTTGGTGCATGCTGTGGAGAACAATTTCCAAGGCTTTCAACGTTGCTTACTCTTCTGCTGAATCTCTTGCTTTGGTAGCACCAATGTTTGATGATAATGAACATAAGGCCCCTAATGGTTGTAAGTCCGGAAAAAGAACTAGCTATACAAAAAATGTAAATTACAAGAGCAATTGTTGATGTGCCTCCAGTTATTATGAAGAGTGCCCGGAACCCATTGGGGCTAAGACTAGGATTTTCTTCTTCCTTGTCCTGGCATTTTTGAAGTACGCCAATATAGTTGTTCTCTAGTTGTACTAGCGTTCCATTTTCAGATACCTTCAGTAGAGCTTCATTAATACTTGCAAGCAATGGAGATCCCCGAGGAAATGCCTGCAGAGAACAAACCACGCAAATTTAAGCCTTTTTCGCATCAATTTAAGTCTTCTGAAACAACTGAAGTTGCAAAATTATTGTTTAAGAAGGCAAGGAAAAATGAGCTAGGAGGAGATAAATATACTACGTACAAATCCAAACCCTCCGATGTTGAATGTTGGCCCAGCTGCGATAAATTTCTTGCAAAATTTTGCAAGGAATATTTTGGCCAAAGGAGTTCCAATAAAGGCAGCAGCAATTTCTTTCTTATTGAAGCCTTCAGCATAGTCTTCTGCTGAGGCATAATGTTTAACGTTGTCGCGAGGAAAGCGTAAAACTTCTACCAGATATTTTTCCAAGTATGAACCTGAACAGTATCCAACGGCTGCATTGCTTTTCAGCAGCTCCTCAACACTGGTTACGGTGGGTTCAAGCCTCTGGACAGTCAACATGCTGGTGAGATTGGCTGTATATGTCTGTATGACAACTAGCGCAACGAACAACCATACCACCACTGACATCCTTGACAAATTGCTATGCAGTTTTCCACCTATACATATACATATATGCACAAATAAATTATTCCACATAGCTACTTTCATCCCAATCGTATCCAATATAGCAGTTCATGATCTAAAAGCGTACGGGAATTAAAGAAAAGAAGATTTTACCTTGCAAAGAGAAAAGAGTGTTGAAAGATAACCAAAGCATGATTCCTATTTGATGGAGCATGGAGCCTCTTAGTTCAGGATGAGCATGTCGCTCAATTAGCCAAACAACGAAACCATTGTATATGGTTATGACGGTTATTGAAGCCCACATGGATTTTGTGAAGGGTTTGATAAATGACCATTCTTTATTGCTTGATCGAGCAGGGACGACGAGCATCAATCCAGTTTCCGAGAAGGGATGTGAGAACTCCACATGCGAGTATCTGCTAGCCACTATTGCCACATCGCCGACCACGGCATCAAAGTTCTGATGACATGGACCAAGAGTTAGTGTGCGGAGTAACGTTAACTACAAGAAATGGTTGGTGATTTTGCTTCCATTACATTTTATTATAATATAATTGACCATTTATGATGATTACAAATTTATTCTTCATTACGTTGACCAAAAGTAAGGACAATAGGCTATGCTTGTGAGGCTGCTTAATCTTTTCTTGAGCTAAGCTATGATGTCAATGGTGCTAAGTGCTTTATGAAAGAGCAAATTCGTACCTTACCAATCTGGTCCACTAGATTATCGTAAGAGGTGCCATTGAAGGCGACGAACTCGTATGGCAAATAGAATGGCAAGCGTCGTACCGTGGCATTGAAGATCTGAATTGCAAGGCCATCGAAAGAAGTTTCATTCGGTGATTGACCGTATTCCACTTTCACGTACTCTTTGTAACCTGATTTTGCAGGCACACCAACCAACAGTGGCTTCTCTCTTGTAAGCTCGGTCCATCCTCTAGGAGTATATCTAGGCCCTCCTGGCCAAAGCACTTGCTCCAAATCATTCATAAGAGGGCTGTAGGTAGCATGTTTACCAATAGTCTCTGAGAAACCTAATCCACTTGACCAAAACCCGAGTTCCCTATAACTCTTTCCCGCCACATTGATGATCTGAAACATCTGTGTTGGAGCCATTTTGTGATTGTTGAATTGAACTTTTCCTGACAGGCCTTGAAAGTCAGTTTGCAAAACTTTTTCCAATAATTCTTGATTCCTCCTTTTACTTCCTTTCAATGCTCGAGCTATTGTCCAGATAGCATCATAGGCCTGCACTGCATAAATCCCAGGCTCACTGTTTTCCTCTTCAGGATTTTCTCTTCTAAACCTTTTACGAAATCTTGAACTAAAATCCTGAAAACGTGTTCCTGTTTCCGAGAAGTAGCTCTTGACTCCTACAATTCCTCGCATCGAGGAGATGATAGAGGCATCGATGGAGTGGACAAGGCTTGTAATGTGATGTGTAGTGATCCAAACATAGTCTTTCTCCATCATTTTCAATTTCTTCGCCATCTCAAATAGACGCACGGCCAATGGTAACGACAGATGAACAACAAAGACTCTACACTGCTCGCTTTCAAGATTTTTAAGCTCTCTGGATAATGAATCGGAAGAAGCAAAAGACGAGAGGCCTACGAATTGCCTAACTTCTGCACCTATTTCTCTTAAGGAATCATGGAGATATGGCATGACTCCATTCGTCCAAGAACCTACATCTTCGTGTATTACAGTGACCTGATGCCAATTCCAAGACTTTACAATAGCAGCTATGGCTTTCATTTGTGCAAAATTGTCGTGTGAAGCTCCAAGTAGAAAGGGCCACTTCTCTGTTGTCCATTCTGGAATTGTGTCCGCAAAAGAAAAAATGGGAATTTGGTTTTTGGTGCAGATATCAGCAATCAATGACACCTCTTCCCATGTTTGCGGTCCTAGAATAGCCTGTACTTGTGTGTTGATGAGATCCATACCTGTAAATGCATAGAGTTCAAATTCTTGACTTCTTAGGCATGCTGACTTAATTATTTCTACACAGGCATGATTTAATGTTTGTGTATCCGATACCTTTCCAGGAGAGATGGCTATTTCCAATGTGTAGCTCACAAGTCTCTCAATGAGATGGAAGGAAAGAAAAGAAAAGAAAAAACATACTTTTATTTTTCTTGCACATGTAGCAAGCAATTCTTGTGGTCCTGGCCTATTAATCAACTCTAATATGTGTGCACGGATACTAAATGAAGATAATTTGTGCAGTGATGGAATGGAATAGGCATTGATGGTGTGATCATATAAGAAATGCAAATCTGACAAAACAAAATATACCCTTTTCCACCATACTGAAAAAATGATTTGTGCTGCGTTTCCGTTTTGATCAAATTTTCAACTAAATTAAAGACTAATTTTAATTTAAGATCATATGCAAGACATTTTATTCCAACACACACACACACATATATATTCTCTATTTCCTTAATATTCATCACCAATTGATTAAACCCCCCCCCCCCCCCCCAAAAAAAAAAAAAAAACCTATTCGTAGCAAATTCATATGTGCTTAAGATTTTTTGAGTTAGAGTGAACAACTACTTTCTGATGTAAACATAGAGACGAAAAGGATTTCTGGCTTTGTTTTTAATGCATGATTGACTAAGTCTATAAATTCTGTGTTATTCTTTTGGATCCAAGTCAAATTTTTATGTTTTCTACGATTTTTATTTTTTGAGAAGATGTTTACTATGACTCGAAGTCTGGGGGTTGATCAATGATGGTAACATGTTTATTTTTATTGGTGATAGTTACACATTCGAAGCAATTATTTTGAAGAACTTTTATACCACTTAGGAGGCAACACATGGAACGTTAATCAGCCTGTAAAGTGATGCATTCGAATATGGAGATTAGAAAAGAGATTGCTTACACTTTGATGAGAGTTGGTTGTGATTTGGACTTCCTGCTCCTTTCCACCCTTTAATTTATTCTCTTAATCAAGTTGTTTAGGAGGTTCAAGACAATGGATTGTATGGTAGGGAAATATTTGCCTCACGCTAATAATTGTATATCTATGATCCCATTAACCTGCGGTTCTAAGTCCTAAACCCAAATCAACTATAGCTAATTAAGAAAGAAAATTTGACAAAAAAAGATTTTTTTTCTTGTCTATTGTTGTGATAAGGAGGCAGGCATAATTTATAATTTGCAAGCATAGATGCGTTTCGCAGGCTTAGTTTCTGTTTAAGATAAGGAGATACAATGACATATCAAACGTACCTGCAAGTGCTGCTCTGATGGGTTTCCTTTGATCGGTGTCTTTTACGTGCAGAATCAAAGTTTGATTGGAGTAACGATACAAATCCTCCCTTGCGATTTCCATTGCTACTCTTTCTTCTTTACCAATACGGGAGCTTGTGTCGACTATGGCACCTACAACGCCATTAATACGCTGCAGGTTGCCCTTTGTCCTGCTGCTTCGATCAGCTGCTATACTACTACTTGGTGTTAGTAATAAAACTACGGCCATTAACGAGAGCTCAAAATGAACAGAAGCCATTTCATTTGTTGAGGAATATTGGCGAACTAGAACTGATGCTCTCTTACCTCTATATATGCCAAGATTTTTATTTATTATTATTTATTCGGTCAACTGCAAGATTTTTCTACTCTTTTTTCTTGGATTGGAGTCTAAGAAAGTATATATTTATACTATTCCAATTTAGTGATCCGCTGCATCTTTGCATACCTGTAATATTTTTACTCCGTATTAAGGTGTATAATTTTCAGAGTTCCTGCTCGTCAAAGTCGCTCAATCAATAAGAAACTAGGCATGCATTCAAAAAATTGACTTTCGTATTCGAAGAAGAAGTATTCCGTTGAGAGTTAGTTAAGGACCAGAATTATACATGAAGCAGAAATTAATCATTAATTTAACAGGGTAATTCATGATTGACTTTGTCAGGAATTTGTAAGGTAGGAAACGGCATTAGAGTTTCCTCGCAGCTTGGATTCACTGTCCGAAGGGTGACTACGCTACAAAGACTTTGAACCCTTCATGGCGGCTTAAATTTTGATATCACCAAACACGTCAATTTCCTACCACATGATTTTCTTAATTTGTTTTTTTTCTTTTAAACTAACCAGCCAGATCCCATTGTTTTGTTCTTTGTTTTTAATTATCACAAATTTAATTTTTGTTTTCCATATTAACTTCTTTTTTTTTTTCATGTCAGAAGGAAAATATATATCTTGTCCTGACCGTTCGTAGTCTATACGCGTCAATCTGGAGCACGTCATTGTACTGAGCGGTTCTTGAAGTTGGAATCTAGACGTTAGAATCTTGACTCAACCTAGATTTGTTGCTCTAATTAAAAGCTGGAATTCAGTATATGACCCGACAGCTTGTTATTCATCACAACTTGACCAATTCGTTGATGTAAAATTCTTGCTAGAACAAAACACATCTTCCTAGCTTAAAATTGTGAGTTGAATGTGCTTCGGTGCTAGTCAGCTTTTATACTGTCTGATTTAGGTGTTAATGGTTTGAAGCAGCGGTCTACGATTCATTCTTGTTAAGTCGGGGAGTTGTTTTGTTCTCACTTGTGTTAGGTCTAAAGTCCTTTCCTTGTTAGGTCGGGTAGATGTGTAAACTAATGCTCTCATACTTTTGAGTTTGTCGATTCATTCCTATGTGTATATAAAAGTTACAAAAGATCACAACTAATAAGTTTTTCGACAAACGTTTTTCTATGACTAGTGCTGTAGGAGTTGCGTTTATTCCTTGGCTGTCATTTCTAGACTACTTATCTTATGAAAGACAACAATATTTTCGACTTAGAAAATAATTTAGCTAAAATATACCTATCTTAGATACAAACTAGCTTATGTTTCTACACTACGACGTTGTGCGTAAGTGTTAAACTATAATGGTATGTTAAATAGTTAAAAAAAATATATTTTTTTTTCCTGTATAGAGGCTTTAAGTTTACAATAATATTTTATATTCTTATAAAGAATAACTTATTGAGAAATTATGTTTATAATATAAAAGTAAACAACTAAAAGAGGCTTTTTTTTGTAGCCAGTCGGTGAGTTACATGTGATACTAACTTTGTTTATGCAAAAGTATATTTATTATTGATAAATTTTTTTTTTTAATCTTTAATATTCATTTATGTTTGATTAATGAATCTAGAGTAAAGATAAAGTACTTAAGATAAAAATGCTTTGCAAAAAAAATTATAAAGATATTATAATTATATGATTCATATTGCTTCAAAACGTTGTTTCTAAATGTTCATAGTCAATGCTCTATTAAGACTGTACATTAATTATGACTATATATTAAGATTAATACATATTATATTATTTTCTTTATGAAAAGAAACAAATATTCTCATAAGCTGAGGTGTGAAGAATATATGACACTAATATATATTTTCTTGTTGAATGACATGTATACTGAATTGACTCACATGGAAATTCAATATAAAAAGATCACATATGTCTTTGAAAAAACTCACGTGACAATTATGTAAATGATCCTTAAACTTGAAATCACCAAGTTATCTTGTGTAAAAAATATTATGTTTTAATCTTGACTACATATTGTAATCAAGGATAACAAAAAGGTAGATATTAGGTATTACATAAACTATATAAAAGTATTTAAGTGATACATAGAGAATTCATCACCCTAAGTGAATTAGAGAAATATTCCATTTGTTATCAAATAGTATTAATTGTGAAATTCTTGTACAACGTGAAATGAGATTTGAAAAGAGAGTTTTTTAACAGATTCAATGATTACGATGTTGAGAACAAACATGATTTTACATAGCTAACACACTTTATCCAATATCTAAATTAGAATATTATTGATGAAAGGATAATAACTATATAGAAACTGATAATAAAATGTAAAGTCGAACCACGTATAAGTTTTCTAATATTTAAGGGATCATGACACAATGTTAAACTTTGTACTTGATCTTCAAATATAAATTAATTTATTTAATTGTATTTTATTTAGTATTGTGATTTGTAGGACTAACTCATTAGAAACCTAATTGATCACACATATTTAGAAACAATGGTTAGAAATTAAATTAGGATGAATAATCAAGTGTGACTTGATTGTAATTAATACATGGATTATAATTATAGATATAAAAAAATCAAGTAGGACCTTGATTGAACAACTTTTTAAAATCATCCTTAAATAAAATATGTGATATTATTCTGGGGTAAATTAACATTTTGTCATTTATAAGGTTATTAGGCTTTTCCATAAATAGAATGCTATGCCTCATTTTGTGAGTGAAAGTGAGTTGTACAACTATGTTATAGAACATAAAACACTTGAAAATATAAAAAGAAAAGGCTAGCTAGTATTCAAAGGAATAATGACCGTCTGTTTTAAAAGAGTCTTAGAAGATTTCTTACTTGTGGTTTATGTAGATAATTGTTAGAGGACAAATATTTAGATAGTTTGTGGTTTGTGATAACCCTGCCTTAAATAAGTTAATCAAACCTAAGAAAAAAAGATTTGATTTTTAAGTAATCTTTTCTCAAACCCTAAACAACTTTAGATTGTTTATTAAGATCCTTGGAACTCTAAGAAATATTTTAAATTATCATTGATTTTCAAGAAACCCAACACTACTAATATAGCTCAATATCAAAACAAATAAAGTAAAGAAAACATATATAATAAAAGGCAATAAAAAATATCATAAAAAATAAAAAATAACTCACACCTATACCACATGTAACCTCACTTACACTACCAGAGAAATCTATGAATACATATGAAAATATCGATGGATTTTTTCTATTGGTATTTTACGTTAATCTTTACCGACCAAATTGTTTCCATCGCTAAATTCTTCGGTATTTATGATGGAAATATGTCGTCAGTACATACTAAGGGAATCCCAATCCGAGTAGGAATTAAAAAAAAAACCAAACATTATGATGACGTGTAAGTTTTTATGTATGCCGTTACCAATGAAGTTATAGTTAGATTCAAACAAGCTAGTTGTATAGTGATGTGTCACTTAAGTCGCACCTGGACATCGCGGCGGCCTTAAAAAATTAGTATTTGGAAAAGATTGGATTTCTGGCATCCTAATTTTTGATAGGGAATGGTCTTATTTAAAGAGTCGGCTCCTAGTATTATGGTCACAAGGAACCTTGAATGGTTATCATAGATTCAATGGTACGAGATTGGTTACGCAAAAGAAAGGATATTATCACCCCTAAAACGTCCTGCTTGACGCAGGCTGCATTGGTAATTTTTGTCATAAATTGCTAATGTTTTTGTTGGTTTATGCTACGATGGTTTGCTTGTGATATTCTTGACTCTAGCACCAATGAATATTCAACTACGGATACTTTCAACTCTGACGTTGGTAAATATTACGTAGTTATAAAATAAAATAAATTTAAATCCATATTTTTATTCCTGACTCTAGCGTCAGTGAATAAAAATAAAATTTATTTTTATGCATATACATATTTTTAATTTTTATGTAGCTAAAATAAAATGCAATAAATTTAAATCAATATTTTTATTCCTGACACTGTCGTCAGTTAATAAACCAATAAATCTATATTTTTTTTATTAATGCACGGCGCGCGCGCACACACATTTATATATATATATATATATATATATATATATATATATATATAATTTTATTTTTATTTTATTTTAGACTGGGATTGGTAGCATATATTTTATTTTTTTGGGGTGGGCTGGGCCAGCCTGGGCCAGTCATTGCCCAGACCAGTGGCCTGGCTGTGCAAAAGAAGAAGAACCACGCGTGAATTCACGCGTGCATGAATAGTGTGAAGGTAATTAAATTACCTTAACGCTGCATTTGAAAGTTTTGCAGAGAATGGAAACTTACCTGTGCAGTGGAGGACGACGCCAAAAAGGATGACGCGGTGGCTGGTTCCTTTTGTTTCTCAGTGTGGCTCCACTGTCTTTTGGGTTCTTCTTTCTCTGTAGGCACGAAATGGTTGCCCCTCCATTTTTCTTGCCTTCTCTGCTCTGTCTCTTTGCCTTTTTTTTATTTGCTCTTTGTGTTCGGGAAGAAAGCTTTTGGTCTGTGCTTTCGAATTCCCCTGCTCTGGACAGATACTATGATGGTAAGGGTCCTGGAACTGGGGGTTGGCTGGACCCAAGCTTTCTTGGGTTCTTTGCTTTGTTTTTTGCTCTGTTTCTGCTCTGGTTTTCCTCTGTTTTTCTGGGTTTTTTGTTCCTTGTTCTTGCTTGTGTTCCTCTCTTCCTGCCTCTCTTTTCTTCGTTTTTCCTCTGGGTTTTTACTTGATTCCCCCCCCGGTTTTTTGTCCAATCCCCCCTTTGTTGCTGAGGCCTTTCTCCGGTTTTCCCTGCTTATTCATCTGCCCCCTTTGGTTTGAGGCCTTTCTCTGGCATTTATAAAGCCCGAGAAGGTCTGGTATCCCTGCCTCCAGAAATGGTGGGCATCGTGGAGGCGAGGGATCATGGCTGTATCGTGGGTGTGGTGGCCGTGATGTGCTGGATTTTACCCTGTTGAACCGGTCTTCGACAAGCAGATGATGAATAGAAGGATCAAAACTTATGGATTGGTCCCTGATGTTTTGAAATGTATCAATTGGGTCCCTTAATCAATAAATTTGAATTTTACCTTTTGGATTAATTTCAATTAAATCCCTGAATTTATTTAATTTATTAATTCAAAGTTTAATTAAGTCCACAAACTTATTAATTCTTCAATTAAGTTCTTGATTTCATTGATTAAACTAATCCAATTTTAATTAAGTCTGCAAACTTATTAATTCTTCAATTTCTAACCAAATGACTCTGAAATTTGATAATTTCATCCACGAATTTTGAATTTTTGTTGTTTTAACCCATTCTCAAATATATTTATTTTTTAATATTTATTCAAAAATTGGGTTACGACAGTTGCCGTCTCTTTATAATATTTATGATGCAAAGATATTGGAAAATTTCATTTTCTTTAGCTTTGTGTAGTAAATTTATAAAGAAAAGTAGATACAAAAATATATTTTTTATTTTTAATCTTGAAACCTTCGAAAACAGTAAATTGACATATGATTTTACAGAGAAAACAAGTCATTTGAAAGACTTCCCACTTTTTTTTTCTTTTTTCTTTTCTTTTTGAAATGGATCAAATTGTTTTGGGCAACCTACCCGATTATAAAAGAACGCAAATAATTTCGCGAGTGGTCTAATTGTTTCAGGAAACCTGCCCGATGAAGAATAAACATGAAACGAGTTTCACTAGTGGTCTAATTGGTCCCGACGACCTGCCCGTGATTGAAAAATACAAGGATTTTTATGGATAGTTACATTGTAATGGGTTACCTGTCCAAATGGAAAAATATAAGGATTTTTCAGGATGGTACATTGTAATGGGATGCTTGCCCAATGGAAAAATAGGAGGGTTTTTTGAAAGATGACATAATGGGGCTCGAAGGCGCATTATTTAAGAGATGGAAGCTCAAAGGTGCATTATTTAAAAGATGGAAGCTCGAAGGAAATGAGGACTCGAAGGCCCGCTAAAAAAAAAATGAGGGCTCGAGGGCGCACTCAAAAGAAGGTAGGGTTAGGAAATGCATTACCTTTAATGGTCAAGGACTCAAAGACGCACTCGAAAAGAAATGAGGTGGGGGCTCGAAGACGCACTCAAAAGGAGGTAGGGTAGGAAACACACTACCTTTGATGGTTGAGGGCTCGAAGGCGCACTCGAAAAGAAATGAGGTGAGGGCTCGAAGGAGCACTCGAAAAGAAATGAGGCGAGGGCTCAAAGGTGCACTCAAAAGGAGGTAGGGTAGGAAACGCACTACCTTTAATGGTCGAGGGCTCGAAGGCGCACTCGAAAAGAAATGAGATGAGGGCTCGAAGGTGTACTCAAAAGCAGGTAGGGTAGGAAACGTACTATCTTTGATGGTCGAGGGCTCGAAGGCGCACTTGAAAAAAATGAGGTGAAGGCTCAAAAGCGCACTCAAAAGGAGGTAGGGTAGAAAACACATTACCTTTTATGGTCGAGGAATCGAAGGCGTACTCGAAAAGAAATGAGGTGAGGGCTTGGAGGCTCACTCAAGAGGAGGTAGGGTAGGAAACACACTACCTTTGATGGTCCAGCACTCGAAGGCGCACTCGAAAAGAAATGAGGTGAGGACTCGAAGGCGCACTTAAAAGGAGGTATGGTGGGAAACGCACTACCTTTGATGGTCAAGGGTTCGAAGGTGCACTCAAAAGGAGGTAGGGTAGGAAACACACTACCTTTAATGGTCGAGGGCTCAAAGGCGCATGTTGCTACCTAATTTTTGACCCATGTTTTGATAAATTTTTCAAAAATAAAAAAAATAAAAATAAAAATGAAGGTTTACATGTGGTGATAACCTAGTGCATCAGAGCTAATATTAAGGAAGCAATATGTCAAGGAGATAATTACTAAATCATATATAATTATTGTAATATAAAATGCCATAGATATATGATTTGATTCGTGCTGATTATGAAAAATAATCACTGCAATATAAAATGCCATAGATATATGATTTGATTTGTGCTGGTTATGGAAAATAATCACTGCAATATAAAATACCATAGATATAGGATTTGTTGGTGTTGGTTATAGAAGACAATCTATGCAATAATTATTGTAACATTTCCTTAAATATCACGTGTAGAGATCTCTATATAAGTGAACTTCCAAGCATATGCATAGGGGGGGAGAAAATTTACAAGGAAGCAATTTTGAAGATAAAAATTAGGGTAACCACAAAACCTTAAACCCATTTATGTTAAGCCAGTCGGCTACCCACCATCCTTGAATTAAAAAAAGAGAGCCACCGCCCAAGGTCCCCCATCTTCTTCTCCTAACTTAGCTGCCAGCGAGCCCCTCCATTTCTCCATCTCAACCACTGCACTCCCACAACATCAACACTCTTTTCTCCCCGATTCCAGCCTTTTCCCTTCGGTTTCTTTTTCCCTTTAGCTGATCAAATAGAACACCAGCCCCACTTTTTGAAGGGCTCGAGAAAAATCTCGATGTTTTGTATGAGAAAAATTTGTCTCTTTTTGAATACTCATTTTTATTAACATGAATAATAATGAGTATTATGTTCTTGAAGTCATGAATTTTATGAAAAAGTATTCTTTGCATTTTGAGAGCATTGTTTATTGTTGTAGATTGCTTGCTTGCTTGATTAGAAAGGATTTCTACATGCACGTAACGTAGGCTGTGGTTTTTGGCAATGAAAGAAAATGATTCATGAGGCTCAAAGAGTGTTTCAGGGTTTCAAAGACTGAGGACCACTATCAATAATTTGACTCTTGACGTCATTCATATTTTCTTTTGCCACTTTTCTTTGATTTGCTGCTTCTTATTTTTTTATTGCTTTGCTAGGACATACTCATTTTATCTTGGATGTCACTTTTTGTAGTGATTTGAGCATGCCCTTAGCATTTGAGTTTCTTGGGCTCTTTTGCCTTTTTTACTTTCTCATGGCTTTATCATGTTTCTTGATAATTGAAATTTCACTTGCCCTTAGTGTGAGGTGTGATCCTAGTTGGGATTTTTTTTCATGAAAGAAAAATTATTCAGGCTAAAAAAGGAATCACAAGGGATGTAGTTATTTCAGAACGTGAAAGGAATAACAAAGATGACCTTTCCTCATTTCAAGGGCAAACAGCTATGATCAATAAACTTTGACCTCATCTAGTGTGATGGTTTAGTCTTTGCAAAGATGCATTTCATGAGTTATGAGTAACAAGTTCACTACATACCATTATTCATACATTTAAAAACACATGATTCAAAAGTCATGGGGTAAGGATATTTATTCATTTTTTTTCCTTTTCTTTTTAGAGTTTGGTCACCTCTATGAAGAAGTTGCTTGATTCACTTGTCATTCTACAAGTAGAATGTCAAAAATATCATTTTTGAATAAACATCAAATTATTTTTGAAATCAAAGTGCCATATCAAATTTTCAAAACTCTAATAGGGAAACTGATTTTGGTAAAAGAGATGAATTGCGTCAATGAGATCACGTGAGGCTTTCAAAATGCATTTGTGAGTTCTTATAAGAAAACTCTCTCAAGAAAATGAATAATGCTTGGTCGTAAACATGATTGAATGACAAACTCATTATTTCATTAAAACTTTGCAAAAGAAGTTTAACAACAAAGAACTTATGCTAACATCTTGGGTTGTAAACACTGGCATGATAACATATAAAGGGACTAAACATTTAGCGATCATTGATTGGATTTTTTAGAATCTTTCAATCATTCATTCTCCTCGACAAGGGCATCTTTTCAACAGTCAATTGTAATCATATGCGGATCATTCTTAACCTAATATCACCATAGCTTTATCTTTAAGATAGTTGATTTCTGGGAGTTGGTGTGAAGCAATTAGCTATAGAAACGATAAGTGCCTTGGCAACCACCTTCAGTGTCCTTTCTTTTTTCAGTGAAACCGTTTTTCTCAATTGGGTTAGCAATCTTACCTAACCCAATGGCTTGTTCAATCCTCTCAGCTATAACAACCAGGTCAATGAAATATTGTGCAGAGCTTCTAACCAAGTATTCAAAGTACGAAGCTTTAAAGTTGTTGAAAAATAAACTGATCATCTCTTTTTCCAACATAGGAGGGTTAACTTGTGCAACTACCTCACTCCATCTTCGGGTGTATTCCCTTATGGACTCGTTGTCATTCTCCATAATTTGCAAGCTTAAACGATCAGGGTCCACGTCTATATTGAACTTATATTGCCTCATGAAGACATCAACTAAATCCTTCTATTTTTTAACCTTGGTATTGTCCATCCGCATATACCAAGTGAGGGTAACATCACTTAAGCTGTCTTGAAAGAAATGAATCAACAGTTTCTTATCATCAACCACATCAACTATTTTGTGGCAGTATGCTTTGAGATGAGTTATTGGGCATTGAGTTCCCATATATTTGATAAATTTTGGCACTTTAAACTTTTTGGAAATGACAACATTAGGCACCAAACACATCTCAGTAGCCTTTATAGGATCATATAGGCGAATTCCCTCAAATGTCCTCATCCTTTGTTCTAGGGCCATGAATTTGTTTAGATCATCTTTTTTTACTATTTTGCCCTTTTGAGATTCCTTCTCTATAGAATCAATGGTTAACGACGTTCTCATTCCGCCGCGATGTCCGAGTGCGACAACTTATACTGATAGAATTGTTGACAAATTGACAAACAAAATAATTTTATCGATAAATCCATTGATAATATTTAATATATGACCGAGCCCTTGACCCTCCTCTCCCCCTCCCTTTTTTCTCATTCTTCCTTAAAAAACCTCTAACACTACGACCGATAACTTGCGATCAGCCCGTAGTGTTTCAACTGTTGGAAGCTCCCAATCAATATTGAGCACCTAGTCTAAGGAGATCATGGCATTGAAACAACAATATTAGCAACTCTCGGCAGATTATGAACAACTCTGCCAGCTCATCATGGACATGAGATCACAAATGGGTGGTATGTGTTTGTAATATTTTTGGCCGTATGGTCTTGGAAATGACCAACCTCCTCCTCCTCTAGCTCCGCCATTGTTCTAGTTGAATTTTTTTTTGAAACACTTTAAAATTTGTAATGAATATTTGGATGTATATTATTTAACTTTATTTTTATATTTTTAATGTTTTATACAATTTTATTTGCTTAATTGGTTTTTTTACTATTTGACACCACTAAAAAATTGATGTCTTCTCCCAAGTGCAGGAGTGTTGAAGTAATAAATAACCCTACAAGACCGGGGTCGAACCACAAAGAGGTTAATTGTATAAATTATAAATAACAAGACAACAACAACAACAACAACAATAATAACAACAATAACAACAATGATAGTAATAATAATAGTAATAATAATAATAATAATACTCAGTACGTGGCGTTGTTATACCTGAGAATGATCTAAAAGATCGGGTCACAGGTTTCCAGCCAATATACTGAGTTTATGAAAAGATCAAAGAGATAAATTATATAATATAAACAAAATGTAAATAATAATAATAATAATAATAGTAAGAATATTAATAGTAATAGTAGTAATAATAATAATAGTAGTAATAGTAGTAGTAGTAGTAGTAGTAGTAATAATAAAAAGAAGAGGAGGAAGAAATTAATGAGAACTTTGAGATGAAAGATTAATGTAAGGATTAAACAATGATAAAAACAAATTTCAAGGTTAGAGGATCCACCAATGGTATTTCAAACAAGTATAGTATAAACTCTTATTATTCAACTGGAAACCACACACAAAGGAGGTTCCAATCAGATGATTTCTCATTAATATATCATTATAAATTATTAACATGATCATATTAATTATCTTAATTACATAACACCAAATGTTTAAATATTGTCAGGAATTCATGATGTTAACAACAAATGAAGTTCCTTTCATAGCCCAGGTGTAGGTAATACCATATTGTTGGCTATGAGAGTGCCAATCATTTGCTGTACCAAGTGTTATACAACACAAATCTAGATTAACCATTTAACAAGGAAGGTATTAAGAATTAGTAAGATAAAAAGATAAGACATGTTAATATTAAACATTAAGATCCATGTTGAGTTTACACTATATTTATTCTTACACCATTAGTGTAACCTTTTCACCTTGACATAATAAACTTAGTTAAACATAATGAAGAAGAGAAACATAAATAAACAAAACAAGAACATAAAGAAAATACAAGTTAACTAAGTAAAGGAAAAAAAATGAAAAGCATAAACAAGATATTAATGAAAGCAAAACTTAAAAATTACAAAAAAACTATAAAGAGAGAAATAAAGAGCATGAGCTTGATTTGAACAACCAAGCTAACAAATACATGGCAAATTCCTCCTCTTATAGGCCAAAATTCAAAATTATTGATTTGATGACTAATTATTGAGTGGGTGGCCAACTTTTGACTTGGTGAAAATTCTTATCTTCTTGTCTGAATAAAACACAAATGCTACCATCCGAACTGGGTCCATTGGAAAACATGAAAGTTGTAGGAAATTGACTCAGCTTTCCAGGAAAAAAAATGGAGGTCATTTGGACTTGTAGAACTCCAGATATAGGCCAAACACTGAACAATATTCGGGCTGCAGGACAGATTCAAACTTCTCCGTTGTTGCTATAATTTGGACTTGAAAACGGCCTTCTTAGATCTTGATGAAAACATGAAAGTTATAGGCCTATGTCTTACTGAATCTGTGTAAATATTTGAGGTCATTTAGACATCTAGAACTCGAGATATGACCCAATTACCGAATAGTGTTCCAGTTTGGACTGCATCAACATCTCTTTTCTAAGTTTCACCATCTCTTTATCTTCACAAATTTCAGAAGTTGAATTCATCAATCAATCCTTTGATTTATGTGATAGGCCTACATTTAAGATGAACATTTACCATATATTAGGGCATTTTATAGTATTAGACTTGTTATTATAAAACATGCTTTAGTTAAGGAGTTATTGATACTTTAAGTGCAAAATGATGATATAAAACCTTGATAAATATGCACTTTTAAGTACTAATCACTATTATTCTATACAATTTTATATTAATTATTCTATTCAATTTTATTTTTAAAAATATTTTTAAATTATGTTTCTACGGAATTATTCCGTCGATATTTTACAAAGAGTTGCAAAATATTTACTACATATGCCACAATCATCAACATCTCTACATATGGAATGAGTTCGTCAGTATTTTACAAAGAGTTGCAAAATATTTATTGCATATGCCATAACCACTGATGTCGTTATTCCATCGGTAATTTTTCCGATGGAACTACAGACGAAATGAATTCATCGTTATATTTCGAGTGGAAATATATATTTTTTTGAGCGTATTTTCTGTCAGTAAAACAATCAGTTTTTTTTACTGACAGAATTAGCGACAAAACATGGAATTACCGACAAACGTTATGCCAACAAATGTAGTCCATCGGTGATTTAGTTGGTAAAATTTTTATCGACGGACCGACAATCTTACATTGATGGATAATATCCATCGATAAAACTTTTAAATATTGTAGTGATGGTATATACCAATGAATTATTTTTGTCGGTATATACCAACGAAGTTAAAGATGGAAAAATTTATGTCGATAAATTTCACTGCAAAATACCAACAAAAAAATCTGTCAGTAATTGTATTTGTATTTGTGGAATTTCTAGTAGTGATTAGCCTAAAACCTTAGACAAAATAAAAAATAAATTTGTATGTGAAAATTACCAAAGATCAAAGATTTGATAGAAATAACAAGTGAAATATTAAAGAAGTGGAATTATTGTAAATAAAAGGAAAATCTACCCTCTCTTTTTATAAGTGGCGGCCAACAGTTTCAAAAGGGAAGAAAGCTTGACTTTTGTTCTTCCTCTTCGTCCCCTCTTTCATTTCTCTCAAATTGGATAAAATGAAGAGAGTTTGAACTACATAATTTCTACCAAAGAAACTAAATCAAACTAATAAACCTTAGAGATAGAGAGATGTTGGGAGTTTAGGGGATAGAGAGAGAAATGTGACAAATTAATTGGAATAGAAATAAGGAATTTTTGGATTTTACTACAAAAGACTCGTTAATTTGGGTCAATTCATTGTAATAAGATATCTTGATTATTGACGGGGGATTGAAAATATCCAATTTTGAATAGAAATTCCAAATTATATAATTCATAGTTATTTAGGGCTGTGAAGACATGAATAAAGAAGAAATTAAAAACCAAGTATGGAAATTATAACATGAAAGTGGCTAACCATGGTAGTGATGATGTTCTTTGGGCTAACTAGCATATGCACAATATGAAAAACGCAATATTATAATATTATTTTGACTTTTAGCATGATAGTGATTGGGTTTGATTTGTATGCACAATTTGATGAAATCTCAATGTGAAAGTTTTAGGTTTTGTCTTTTGTAAAATATTATAATAATATTTTGATGTCAAAGTTGTAATATTTATATAAATATTTTATAGTTATTAATTAAAATATAATGGTAATTCTGTAAATAATCTAAATTATTTTTTTTCTGTTTTTTTACACGATGTAAAATAGAAGCAAAGAGGATTGAAAAGAAAATAGAGGGAAAGTGAAAATCACATAATTACACGAGAATTATCTAATTTGTATTCTATTCACATGCAACGTGTACAGTAATGTATAAATCTGCATAGCTTCATCAATTTTGTTAGATTTCTCCTCACAACAACGGCTTTCTATGGCTAAATTCAAGCCAGCGGGACTGGAGCCTCTGGAAAACCATTTGTAGGAATTTCTGCGTTGGCTACTCTTCCAGTGAAGCGCCTACTCAGAGAGAACCAACGTTTCAGTACTACAGCTGAGATAATTCCCCGTATGTTTTTATGCCTCACCAAATTAGAGCGACAAACGTATATGACGAAGGCAATTGTTGTTGTGCCTCCAGTTATGAAGAAAAGTACTCGGAAGCCACTGGGACCAAGGCTGGAACTTTCACTCTGCATCTCCGGGCATTTTTGTGGCGTAATCCATGTCTTCTCTAGTTCTTGTAGCGTTCCATTTTCTGATATTTTCAGTAGAGCCTCATTCACGCTAGCAAGTAATGGAGATCCACGCGGAAACGCCTGGTAAACAAATTAACAATGTACAAATGTGACCACTACTTAGGTTCAAGTTTAATTCATATATATATATATATATATTTGGACGTGTTAGTATTTCGAAGCAAATAAGCCTAAGATGAGGCATGTATCTTTTACCAGAACTTACTAATTTATTCAATTTCTATTTAATGATTCATTGAACCTATCTAAGTGATCTCTCTCTCCTGCTAATTTAGTTCAAAATCAAAGATTTCATTGATAGTTTCCTTTGGTCAAACTAAACACCTTGTAACTTGGGGTCCAACCTACCTCCAAAGTCAACAAAAAGCCTCCAATTTTGAACCAATCCATATGCATATTTTAGTTTGGCCCGTAAGAATGTAAATTAGCAATAGTAATTTCAGGAAAATTATTAATGAATGGAAAAGGTGAATAAATATGAGCGAGAGATCTTACAAATCCAAACCCTCCAATTTTGTACGTTGGTCCAATTTGGATGAAGCTATTGCAGTATTTTGCAAGGAATATCTTGGCATAGGGAGTTCCAAGAAAGGCAGCAGAAATGTTCTTGTCCCTGAAGCCTTCAGCATAACTTTCTGCTGACCGAAAATACCGCATGTTTTCGCTCTTGAATTTTAAAACTTCCGGCAAATATCTTTCCATGTAGGAACCTGTACAATATCCAACCTTTGCATTGCTGTTTAATAGTTCTTCAACGCTTAGTATAGTGGGTTCAAGCCTCTGTACAGTTAGCATGCTTGTGAGGTTGGCTGTGTACGTCTGGATGATGATTAGAGCCACAAACAGCCACACCACCCCTGACATCCTTGATAGATTGCTATGGAGCTTTGGCCCTAAATCAAATTGTTGTCAGCAAGATATTGTTAATTAATTGCTTGTTAAAGGATTGGTTATATATTTTCAAAAGTTCAAATCAAAGAAGGAAACTGATTGGAACTAAAACCTTTAATTTACCATTCAAGGAGAAAAGAGTGTTG
The DNA here is from genome assembly GCA_033617975.1 of Populus alba x Populus glandulosa. Taxonomy (NCBI): domain Eukaryota; kingdom Viridiplantae; phylum Streptophyta; class Magnoliopsida; order Malpighiales; family Salicaceae; genus Populus; species Populus alba x Populus glandulosa. Next base: position 39,958,794 of record CM066143.1, read on the forward strand.
AAGGATAACCAAATCATGATCCCAATTTGAGTTGTGATGGAGCCTTGTAGTTCATCACAATGCTTTCGCTCTATCCACCAAACAACAAAACCATTGTAGAGTGTAATCACTGAGATTAAAACCCACATGGTTGGGGTGAATGGTTTAACGAAGGACCATGCTTTACTGCTCGAACGAGCCGGGACGACCAACACCAATCCTGTTTCCGTATATGGATTGGTGAATTCGGCATATTCGTATCTGCTTGAAACTATTTCCACATCACCAACTACTGCGTCAAATTTCTGGTGTTGTGGGCAAAAAATCCAAGTACAACAAGGTATGATTAGTCTAAAATGTTTTTTTTTTTTTCAGAATATGCGTGCATGCATGATCAATTAATGAAAATTTAATTAATCATTTTACTCTATCATGCTGCCTCTTACCTTTAGATGAATTTGCTCTACAAGTTCGTCGTAAGTACTTCCATTGAAGTCATGGAACTCGTATGGCGGAAAGATTGGCATGCTTGCTGCAGTTGTTTTGAAGACCTCGATTGAAAAACCAGAGAAATTCGTTCCTTCCACTTTCACATATTCTTTGTAGCCTGAAAAGGAAGGCACTCCGATTCGCAATCGCTTAGCACTTGTCAGTGCAGTCCATCCTCTTGGAGTATACCTAGGACCCCCTGGCCAATACACTTGCCCCAAATCAATCATCGACAAGTTATAAATAGAATTTTCATGGATGTTCTCCGAGAATCCAAATCCATTGGACCAATACCCGAGTTCATTGTAACCCGTTCCTATTACATTCACGATCTGAAATATTTCTGCTGCAGCAACATTCTGGTTTTTGAATTTAACTTTACCTGATAAACCATGAAAGTCTGCGTCCAAAATGTTTTCCAACAACTCTTTCCCTCCCCTTTTACTTCCGGTCTTATCTAATCCAAGAGCTATTGTCCTCATAGCATCATACGCTTGCACGGCGTAAATCCCAGGCTCTTTCTTTTCTTCTCGGGGATATTTTCTGCTAAAACGTGTACTAAATCTTTGATTAAAAGTCTCGAAATCGTGTCCCATTTTAGGGAAGTAACTCCGGACTCCTAGAATTCCTTGCATTGAGGATATTACAGAGGCATTGATGGAATGGACAAGGCTTGTAATGGGATCTGTTGTGATCCATACATAGTCCTTTTGCATCATTTCCATTTTCTTTGCCATTTCAAATAACCGCACAGCCAATTTGAAGGACAAATGAACAACGAAGACTCTACAGTACTGCTTGCTTTTGATATTCTCAAGCTCTTTGGACATTGAATCAGAAGAAGCAAAAGGAGAGAAGGCTACAAATTGGCTTACTTCTGAATTAACTTCTCTAAGGGCATCATGTAGATGTGGTATGACTCCCCTTGCTGAAGAATCTGTATCTTCATATATCACAATGACCTGATGCCAGTTCCACGATTGCACAATAGCAGCTACAGCTTTCATTTGAGCACGCTTATCAGGTGAAGCTTGAAATAGAGAAGGCCATCGTCCAGTCGCCCATTCTGGAGCTGTGTCAGCAAAAGAAAGAATTGGAACCTGTGTTTCTCTGGCAATCTCAGCAACTAATGGCACCTCTTCCCATGTCTGTGGTCCTATAATGGCTTGTACTTGTCGTGTGTCGATAAGATCCTTAGCTGTATAAGCAACGCACAGATGTGAGCTTGGATTTATCTTAATTTAAGGCAAACGATACTTATTTCAAAAGCAAAACATAAAGTTACCTTCAAGAGCTGCATGGATGGTATCCTTTTGAGAGTCGTTTATAAGCAAAAATGTTAGATTTCCGAAGCCATAGAAATCCTCCTTTGCAACTTCCATGGCAACTATTTCTTCTTTGCCAATACGGGAACTTGTATCCACAATAGCTCCTATTCCAGTACTTCCTTTGAAAATAGCCTGTGTCTTGGTGCTTTGATCGGCTCCTGTACCGGATGTCAAGAGCAAAATTAGAGCGAACAACGAGAAGGCGTGAGGCAAAGTACCCATTGTATTCTTATCCAAATAACAAAGTACTAGAGCTAATTCTCTCTCCATACTTGTTAGCGTAGATCTCAATTTATATTTTACTTCGTCAACTTTCAACCTTAAGATTTTTCTCCTTTATTCAGGGGTTATAATATGGACTATATTTCTCATCCATTTTCTGTATCATTTCATTAAATATTGTGTGCAAATATATCCTACTATTTTTTGTCGCCGATTTTTCACACCGTAAAAAACAGCATTTTAAAAATAGAACTGTTTATATATATATATATATATAAAACAAGGTGATCAATGGGACACGCAAAATTTAAATTCGAAACCCTTGGTGCAAATGCCGACAGCTACAAATTTCACTAGATTGTTATTTGGCTATCTGCGTGTCAACTAAGATTAAATTTCAAGGGTTATTTTCGGTTGATTTACAAGTTAATTGAGAATACCCTTATCCTAAAAAAAAAAAAAAAAACGACAATAAAAAATAAAATAATGAGTAACTAATTAGTATTAAAATTGAAAATATATTAAAATACTTTTTTTATTTTTTTAAATTTATTTTTAATATCAGAATATTAAAACAATTTAAAAATATAAAAATAATTTGAAGTTTTTTTTGTAATGCTAATTACTTAATATTATTTGGTGTTTGGTATTAAGTAATTAGCATACCGATTGCTATGTCAAATACTACCTTAAATTGTTTTAAATTTTTATTATGTTTAGATTCAAGTCAATATATCTTTATCCACCCATTCAATAGGTTAGGGTTGACTCTTAATTTCAATTTTTTTCATGTTTTAAATAAAGAAAATTCAATAATAGTTATGCCATGAACATTTATACTAGTTTTCTTATTAGGAGCTTCACCCATGTATTATAACTCATTCATTTACTTAATATTTTTACTATTGTTTTCATGAATTCATTAAGTGCTTAATAATTAGAAAATAAAATTACTATATTTTGTGCATGGTCGAAAGACCGTCTTTAAATGTTTTTTAATAATTTTCTTATAAGTATAATTAAAATAATATTCTTGGAGGATGTGAGATTTATAAAGGGAACTATTATTAATATTACCATTAAAATTTTTATGAATTCTGAGTTTTCTATCATTATGTGAGAAAAATATTTGATGGATAAATGTATTTTATACTAAAGGCTTTTTCCCAAAAGCCTGTAAACAGAATGGACCAAGAGAAAGGAGAAGCAGTAAAAGCAAAGGCCCATGATAAAAAGCTTTGGCAAAGATAACACCCTCCTCCTTTTTGAGCTAGAATACATGCCCAAACAGTTGTGGGTCTCACATCTTGCCATACCTATTTTTTCCCGGCTCGGCTACGTGCCAAACCCAAGTGCATATTAGTTTGGCACCTTCCTAAACTCAACTCATTTGGACTTGGCTACATGTTAGGCTCAAGCACCTGTGGGTATGGTATCTTACTAGACCCAACCTCATGGGGCTCAACTACATGCTAGACCCAAGCTTTTGTGGGTCCAGTACTTTACTAGATCCAACTCCTTTGAGCTTGGTTACCTCTTAGAACCAACCACTTGTGAGTTCGCTATCTTACAAGACCCAACTACCTTTTAGGCCTAGGTTTTTTCTTTAGATACAAGCACCCAAAGTGGAAATCTAGGGTCATCATCTCCGTACTCCCTAGCCAACCAAAATATCCTTTAAAGACCACCCTTACATCAAATCAATATTAATGTTGATTTTGACATTAATATTGTGTACAAATAAACATATAACCATTTTCCATAATCACGTGACACTTTTAACATTAATGTCGTGTAAGGACACACTTATAATCAATATTAATGTTGATTGTAAGGATCTTCCTCCCACTTGGATGAAGAAGAAAAAGACTTACAACCTCTCAAAGAGGAAAGGAAAAATGTTATAAATACACTCTAAACAACTCAAGAAAAGGGTTTATGATCTTTTACTCTCCTATAATTAATTATCAAAATTTATCACATACTAAGAACAAATATTGTTTTTAGAATTGAATTTACATTTACTACAACTCTTCATAAAAGTAACAAATTAATCATCAGAGGGTCCCAAAAAATCCACAAATGGATTGTTTTGCTAGAAATCACTACAACATTTAACAGTTTTACCAACTAAATTTTCCTAACAATTTACCGTCAACTTCCCTAATGGAACACATCCGTCGGTATATAGATCGTCAGTAATTCTGCTTTCTGTTGCTAGTTTTGTTGGTAAGAAAAAATAAACACCGACAATTGTACAGACGGACAAAGCGCGCAAAAAAACAAATTCTCGCTAGAAATATATGGATGGAATAATTCCACATATATTTCTAGCGATACATCACCGATAAAATTATATTGTTGGTGATGGTGGCGTAAGCAATGAATATTTTCCAACTCTCTGTGAAATACTAACGGACAATGACCGTCGGTATGGATGTCAGTGATAGTGGCATATGCAGTAAATATTTTTCAACTCTCTATGAAATACCGATGGCCTATGTCCATCTGACAATCCATCGGTGTTAATTTAAAAATATATTTTTTAGAATAAATAATATAAAATTATTTAGATTAATAGTAAAAAAAAATCCAATTAATCAAATAAAATTGTATTAAACATTAAAAATATAAAAGAATATATTAATAATATTCATCCAAATATTCATTACAAATTTAATGTCTCCAAAAAAAAAAAACTAGAACAATGGCGAAGCTGGAGGAGGAGGAGGATGGTCATTCTCGGAAACATACGACCAAAAAAAGTGTGCATATGTATTACACATATGTGATCTCATGTCCATGACCATTTGGCAGAGTTGTTTAAAATCTGCCGATAGTCGCTAGATACTAATTGGGAGCTCCCAATGGTTAAGACACTATGGGCCCGCCGCAAGTTCTCAACCATATGTTTGGAGAGCCCCTACACCTGATTTTGATCGGATCCACTAGAGTATCCTACCTCCATCCACAAATCCGGATTGAAATCCGGATGGGTCGCAAGATCTTCCCTATATCTCTCCCTCAACCAGCTATTATATGTCTCTTGAAAATTAAAAAAAGAAATCATCATATTCAATTAAAGAAAAACAATAACTTACAAAATAAAGTTATTGAACGAACATACCATGAAGTGTTAAGCATAGTTGTCAATGAACCGTTGCACCCCCTTTTGACGGTCTTGACTCCGCACACGCATCTATACTAACAGCTCTATTTGGCTTGACTCTCGTCCAAATGACGTAGTCTGTAAGAAACAAATGTTGCAAGTTAAATATATTTATAAATAAAAGAAAATTAATTAATGATATATTTCATTTAAATTAATCTTACCACCCGCTTCGCTTGTGCACTAATTGAAACGATGCGTTGGTGTGCGTGGTCACCGAACCATGAATTTATCAGTTCCGATTTTGGTTGTTGGCACTGGACTGTGAGAGTCGAGTGAACCGATCAGACGTCACGTGCTCAATATAATTTAGCCATATATCCCCTGGGATGTATGGCGATTTGAAATCCCTCCAAACCATCACGTCATTCTAGCCTTGGAGACCTTATCTCTAGTGTATTTTTTTTTGTTTCATACCAAAAATCACGCAACCTACTTCCATGGTGACAAATTAGATTTTAAAACATAAAATTATAAAACAAAATATTGTGTTGTTTTTTTATGCTATCTAGTTGCCACGTGATTCTCCCACACCCTCCTCACAACATTGTTATACGCGTTATCCTATTCGAATTTGTGTTGTGTATAAATAATTTATTTAAAATAAAAATAGTATGAGATATAAAATTATAAAAAATAATTTATTAAAAATAAGCTAGAAATTAGATATTAACACCTGCCTCAAATATTCCAAACCATGCATCGATATAAGGTCTCCAATCAAGATATCTAGAAGCCTGGCTCCATTGAAATAAAGGAATTTTCATCGACAATTTAAATGTTGATGTTATTACTCGGGTGGCCTCAATGTTTGTGAACCTGAAAATAAATAAAATATTAATTAGTTGTTCATAAATTATGTTATAAGTTAAAAAAAAAAACTAACATTGAAACAAACTTACATTGAAATGTCGTCCTTCCAATGTGCCTGGCACTTGCGGGTGAATTGAGCCTGCTGTGAAGGCACATCACCTTTGCGCTATGAAATCGCGTTTGAAGAGGCAACATCGCAAGTCGGCTCAGGTGCCTTTGCTTGATTAGCACCTAAGTATAAGTCATACTCACTGCTAGAAGAACAAGTTGCAACCATCTGCTCACGACATTTTGTTGATTTCATTCTACGCATCTACATAAAATTATACGAATAATTACATAATTAAATTTGATTATTTATAAAAAAATCAGCAGCACCTCCCCCATACTGGAGACTACCTAAAGTTTTCAAACCTGCTTGAAAAATCTTATATATAACCGAACATCTATAAAAATTTAACAATAAAATAAAGCAAAAAAATAACATTTATTTTTATATATTCAACTAACATCTATAGAAATTCATCAATAGCAACTAAAATTAATGGAAATAATCAAACACATATCAAGCAATAATAGAGTAAAATTGAGATAAAATAATTAAATTTAATTCTATATTTTCAATTACCATTTATATGGTAAATTCAACAGTAACAATTAAATTCAACAAAATTTTCAATTATTGTGGCAATATAAATAATAAAATAGATTGAACAAATAAATCAAAAAACTATAGACTTTAGGAATGAAAAATGCTTACCTTAATAGTATGTTTATTTTAAGATTTTATCTACATTATAAGAATGCACCAAAACAAAAAAACACAACAAAAATAACAATAACTAAAAGAAAGAAAAAATTAAAATCATTAAGCATATTAAATGAAAATATATGCCTTTTAATTTGTTGAAGATAGAACTAGAGATTACATGTAAAAAACAAAAGCTTTGAAGCAAATGAGTGAGAAAAAAACGAGAAAGAGAACTTGGAAACGAAGGAGAGGAAAAATGAATTGAATGGGCGGTAGCTGGGATTTATAAAGCAATTTTACCTATGACATCACCGTAATATTAAATAATATTATTTTTAATTATTTTTAATTATATTATTTTAAATAATATTATTTTTAATTATTTTGTTGGTGAATTTTCAAATGTTCGTCGGTAAATTTTGAATTTCGCACCAAAATTTTTAAATGACCCTACAGAATTTTCATAGTCTGTTTGTATATACACACGTTTAGAAAATGCATTAATACCCGTGCGTTGGAATTCACACGGTTGACTGGTGCATTTGTCGGTATTGGTCAACTACATTGATAGAGAACTCGAACAATGATTCCTTTGTAACATACCGACGAACGATATTCGTCTGTATGGACATTAGTGAATGTGTCAAATGCAGTAAATATTTTGGAACTCTCGGTAAAATAACGAGGGACGGTATCCATTTGTATGGACTTTGATGATTGTGGCAAATACAGTAAATATTTTGCAACTCTTAGGAAAATATTGACGGACGATATCCGTCTGCTCGGGCGTTGGTGATTATGCATTGTGCATGACAAAATTATTTTGTATTGCCTATTTATCCTCCTGTAAATGCTTAAATTGCAAACTTTCCGCATAACATAATAACAATGTGAACAATTATAAAATAAATATTTTGTCTTACAAAATATCATCCATAATTTTACATTATAAAAAAATGCTTTACACTTTTGTGTTTTGATAGTTAGTTAGAAGTTTTTTCTTCTTCGTATCATCATCAACTTTATCGTACTCTTCAATGTGGATATCATCATTATCATCATCATCATCTTCATTGATATTTTCTTGTCCACCATAACTCAAAACAATATCCAACTCCTCTGCGTCAACATCATAAGACTATCATCAAAAAGATGAAAATTCAAATTTTCTTTTAAGTCAATTGAAGGAGCAACTCGATATGATTCAACCAACTCACTAACTTGAAAGACTTCATCTCGCACACTTGTGTCTTCATTCTCATCCTAAACAACCTCGACATGACCCTTGGGTTTCATTTGTAAAACGGATAATCAATCAACTATTGATCAGTCATTTCTAAAGGAAAACTTATTGGTATTACTTTGAGAAAACAAAGACATCATTTATGTTGCGAGTCTAGCTTTTGAGTTAATTTCAACCAGACCATAGTAAGGATCTACTATGATTCCTCTGATAGTGGTGTCATACCAATAACATTTGAATAAAAATACTCTATTCTTCTTGTTATGATATTACAATTCGATAACCTCTTCTAATTTACAATAATAGTCAACTTCAAACTCACTACAAGTCGATCCATTAACACAAACACTATTGTTATATGTCTTTCTTCCATGCCTGTATTCTTCAGTATGAAACACATATCCATTGATAAAATACCCATTATAGCACCTCACTTTTCTTTCAGGGCCTAGGCTTAGTAAAAACAATGAAATAGTAGCACTCCCTCCCATTTGATAAACCTTGTATATCAAGTACAACAATAATCAATAAACAAGAATTATGTAATATTGATGTACAGTAACTTTGCAAGAGATAATGAGTTTATGATAGTACTTACATGTGTTCTGAACTACGTGGCAAATTGTTCATCTTGTAATTAAAAGATTTGAGATTCGGTTAACTGTGAGTTATTGGACAGTAAATATTGTCAATGTTGCTTACAAGGTTGTTCCAAATTATATGAGTTTATGATATTACAATATATAAATAGTACATTCTTAACAAAGTTTAAGTAGCACATATATGTAATGAATAAAAGGTCTCAACTCATCACAGATAAATAGAACATAATTGTGTGCTTGTCTGAACTCTATTTCAGACAAATATCTTCCCATTATGGCATTTTTAGGTGTGGATCATCAAGGATTGGAGAATATTGACAAGTTCCCACTAGAAGAAACTTCCCCACTATTATCATGTCGTGGAACACGATTGATTCTTATTCTCATATGATGTTTGAAATAGTATGAGATAAATGTTGAGATCTCCTTAACAATATAGGCCTCACATATCAAAGTCTCAACATGCGCCTTGTTTGTAACCTTTTTCTTAAGATTGAATAAGTACCTGCATGAAATGAAACCAATATTTTCAATTAAGAAAAATAATGAAAATACTTTTAATTATGAATTACATTGTAATTGTAATATCTAACCTCTTGAATGGCTCTTCATTCCATACAATCTGCATTCCTCCATATTAGCCAACCTTGATATGTTTGAGGCATGTCCATTGAGAAAACACAGACTTTTAAGCCATTTATAGACTAGTAGTTGTGCATTTTTCTCTAATACAATGCTTGCTTTGGGTTTTGTGACCAGTGATCCATCAAAAACCAACTCCATATTTTTATAGTTACAAAACAATATTATATCCAATCTAGTCTTGATGTTGTCCTTTGTCTTCCCCTTCACATCCATGACGGTGTTGAAAATATTCTCAAACATGTTCTTTTCTATATGCATGACTTCAAGGTTATGGCAGAGGAGATTGGTCTTTCAATAAGGAAGCTCCCAAAAAATACTTCGCTTTACCTAATTATAGGTCAAACCAAAACCAGAAAACTCCGGCTTACCTGATTGGAAACCAAACACAATGTCATTATACTTTAATACTACATCATACAATTCTTCATTTCTAAGATGCGGGGGTGCAACATGTTTTTTAACTCTGCCAATAAAGAAATCCTTTTGGTTCTTTCTGGACCCGTGATGTTTTGGCAAGAAATGATGGCGGCAGTCAAAAAATGAACATTTACCTTTGTTTGTTAGCGTGAATACCTTATTGTTTTCCATGCAGTATGGACATGCTAGTTTTCCATGCATGCTCCAACCAAAAACTATTCCATAAGTTGGATAATCATTGATAGTCCACATTAAAGCCTCCCTCATAACAAAATTTTGTTTCCTAGATATATCATAAGTCAAAGCTCTGGAGGACCACAACTACGTCAACTCATCAATCAACAATCGAAGACAAACATCTATATTCCGGCTCGGATTGCTCGGACCTGGTATGATCGTAGATAAAAACATGAACTCCAGCCCCATACACATCCCCGGTGTCAAGTTATAAACCATGAGTATAACCGGCCAACAAGAATAAGGAGCAGCAAATGACCCAAATGAGTTGAATCCGTCTGTTTCAGCTGAAAAGTGAGGATACACACTGTTAAAGTGTTTTCATGCTTCACCCTCAGTAGGATGTACCATCACTCTATCAACCGCATTATGTGATTGGTACCATGTCATGTGCTCAACAGTCCATCCATGAACGATCATCCATGAATTTTATCAAACTTCTATAAAATTATGATGAAAGCATGTATTAATTAACTATGTTAAGTAAATAAATTTGCAAAAGTATTGGTTTGCCTCGATATTATCCGACAAACTAAATAATTATGACTGCAATTTACTGATAGAATTATTCCATTTGTAATTTCGTTGGTTTTTGATGAAGTTCTGGAATTTAAAAAATTATGTCAACTAATTTACAGACATAATTATTTCATCGATAATTCCGTTGGTTTTTGATGAAGTTCTGGAATTTAAAAAAATTATGTCAACTAATTTGGAGGAAGAGTGGATAGAAGTATATAGTTGATTAGATCACATTTAAGGGATAACTGATTGATCCCATTAGAGAAGGTATTTTGTTGTTAACCCTAATATTTTCCTTTCCTTCTCTTTTATTCTCATTTCCAAACAAGATAGAAAAATTTCTCCATTTTAACTCCTTTCATCTCTTCCATATACATACAAGGAAGGAAACCATCCAAGTTATTTCTAAGAATAAAAGAGCCAAGATCCAATGTCTGAGGGGCCAATCTACGATTGCTACTTCTACATATGAGACAACAAGAAGTAAAACTTGTAATGCCTGCCATGGAATCACATACATGTCAAAGGTCCAATGGCGGCTATGAGATTTATTCATGAACCTATTGGAGGTCCAACTTTCTCGATTCTTATGCTGTCAATGGTTTTTTTCTCTTTCTAAATTTATCTGAAAATTATTCCTTGAATATTGGGTTATATATATAGGAAGATGGAATTAATTTCATTGCCGCTGATCGTTGATATCCTAATGGAAAGCGCACAGGGATTTTCGTGGCTCGATAATGTGGAAACATTTTTATTGCATAACATATTTGTCACGATGACGTGGTCCGATACTCGAATCCAAAAGCGCAGTGCAAGTGGGAAGGCCAATAGGATGCACACTCAATTGTATTTAACATGTGTGAAAAGGCCACACAAAGTAAAGACGAGGATTTTTCCGCGTGGGGCTGCTTGCCATGCATGTAAGACAAAATACATGGTTGAAGAAGTTCATTTGCCAGCTAAGAAAAAACCCTTCAATAATTTCCTCATAATTACTCGCCAGATTTCTTCGCAAGCCGAGTTCTTGGAAATTAATGCTTCAGCACATCTATAGTCCTTGGAAATACGTGTCGGTGTACAAGACTGAATCTGCACGCATTGAATCTTGAAACGCTTCATGTTCTTCAGAAAAGAGAATCACGACTTCAAGACGTATATATTTTAATGTATTTTATAATCTCCATGTATATTCAATTTAAAATTTAAAATTTCTGTTGATTTTTTTAAAAGAAATATAATATAATTTCAAATTTTATTAACAAAGAGATTAATTGAAAAAACAATAAGGACGTAGACAACATATAATTAAACAACTATACTATCATAGTTTCTTAAACAATTTAAGAGATTGTCATGGATAATTTATATAGAATTAGAATTTTAAATTCATGTGAAATTTTATGTTGCTTGTAAGATTGTTCTAAATTATATGTGATATTACAATATATAAATATAGTACATTCTTAGCAAAGTTTAATTAGTATAGTACATATACTTACTAAATAAAAATTCTTACCTCTTCGCAGTTAAATAGAACATAATTGTGTGGTTGTCTAAACTCTATTTCTAACAAATATCTTCCGCTTATGGTTTTTTTAGGCGTGGGTCGTCCAAGATTGAAGAATATTCACAAGTTCCCACTAGAAGGCACTTCACTACCACCATCATGTCGTGAAACGCGATTGATTCTTGTTCTCAAATGAGGTTCAAAATAGTACGAGATAAATGTTGAGATCTACTTAACAATATAGGCCTCACATATCGAAGCATCAACATGCACCTTGTTCTTAACCTTTTTCTTAAGATTGAACAAGTACCTGTAATTAATCATATAATTTCAAACAAAGAAAAACAAAGAAAACACCTGCAATGAACATGCACCTTGTTCTTAACCATTCATATAATTTCTTAAGATTGACATCATGCACATTGAAAAGAACGTGTTTGAGAGCATTTTCAACACCTTCGTGGATGTGAAGGGGAAGACAAAGGACAACATCAAGTCTAGATTGGATATATCTTTGTTATTTAACTGTAAAAATATAGAGTTGGTTTGTGATGAGTCACGGGTCATAAAACCAAGAGCAAGCTTCATGTTAGAGAAAAACACACAACTACTAGTCTACAAATGGCTTAAGAGTCCGCGTTTTCCCGATGGGCATGCCTTGAACATATCAAGACTTGTTAATACAGAGGAATGTAGATTGTATGGAATGAAGAGTCATGACTGCAACATGTTTATGCAAACACTCATCCCATTAGGTTTTTGTGATTTGTTACCAAAGGGGATATCGGATCAGTCATTTCTTTAGAGATATATGTTCCAGCAAGTTGAATGTTGATCACATTCACCACAAGAATTCATAGTTTTACTGACATAAATATTTCGTCGGTGTGTGATTAGGAGTTCGTCGGTAACTTATTTACCGACTACATTGCCGACGGAATACGTCTGTTGGCGAACCTTTCGTCGATGATTCCACATTCCGTCGCTATATCGGTCGGAACAATAAAAAAAACATTTACCGATGGTTTTACAGACGGACTTTGCGCGCCAAAAAAAAAGGTTTCCCGCTTGAAAATTACCAACGGATTTTAATCCGTCGGTGGTATCACAAGTCACCGACGGTTACTGGCTGTCAGTAAAGTGGTCGGTGAATTTTGAAATACAGACCGAATATATCCGTCCGTAAATTTGTCAGTAAGTTAAAACACCGACGGAATACGTCCGTCAGTATATCTGTTGGTGAGTCAAAAATATACCGACCGAATTTATCCGTCTGGAAATTTGTCGGTGATGGTCTCGGCTATTGTCTAATTCCGACGGATTAAGTCCGTCGGTAAATCCCTCTATAATGTTTTTTTTTTAATTTGTTTTTAAATTATTTTGAATACATAATATAAAAATGATATAAATTAATGGTAATAAAAACCAATTATGCAAATAAAATTTATATTAAGCATCAAAAACAAAAAATGAAAGATAAATAATATTCATTACAAAATAAATGTGTGTAAAAAAAAAACATTAAATGAAATTTTAAATGTAAATAATGTCTATTAAAAATTAATATAAAGGTCCTGGAGGAGGAGGAGGAGGAGGAGGCTGGCTGTTATGTTCCACCTTGTGCCATTTTCATGACCATTTGACGAAGCTCTTCATAGGTCATTCTTTGTCGTTCAGGCTCCGCTCTTTGTCGTTCAGACTCCACTCTCCGTTGTTCAGACTCCACTCTTTATTGTTCGAACACCACTCTTTGTTGTTTTACGAGTTGTGTGTATGCCTCTGATAGGTGGTCGTACTTTTCGGTGAGCAGAGCCGTGTGTTGCTGCAAGGCCATGAACTCCTTAGATTGGGAGCTCGATATTGATTGGGAGCTCCCGACGGTTGAAGCACTATGGGCTGACCACAAGTTGTCGGCCGTAGTGTTGGAGAGCCCGTAAACCCGATTTTTATCGGGTCCACCTGACGATCCAGCCTTCATCCACAAATCCGAATCGAATTCTGAATGGGTCAAAGGATCGTCCCCGTATCTCTTCCTCAACTGATTATTATATGTATCCTAAAAATAAAAAAAGTAATCATCATATTCAATTCAATAAACATAATAATAACTTACAAAATAAAATGGTTGAGCAAACATACCACAAAATATTGAGCACGACTGTCAATGAACTGTTGCACCCCCTTTTGGCGGTCTTGACTTCGCACGTGCGTCTCCACAAACAGCTCCATAGGGCTCGGCTCACGTCCAAGAGATGTAGCCTATCATGAAAAAAAATATTAACAACAAATTAATCTTACCATCTGTTTCGCATGTGCAGCAAACGAAATGGAGCCGCCAGTGTGCGTTGTGACCGAGCTATGAATTGGCCGATTCCGGTTGCCAGCACCGGACTATGAGCGTCATGTGAACCTCTCAGACGTCACGTGCTGAAGATAGTGCAGCCATATATCCTCCGGGATGTATATCTGTTTGAAATCCCTCCAAACCGCAACATCGTTCCAGCCTTGGAACCCCTTTTCCCTCGCAATTTTTTTGGCCTTTTTTTGGGCTTCGTACCAAAAATCACGCAACCTACTTCACACAAGCAAAAATTACATTTCAAAACATAAATGTTTTTGTAAAAAAAAAAGTTGTATTGTTTTCGATGTTACCGCGTGATTTTCCCACACCCTCCTCACAATAGTGTTATGTTCCTCATTCCAGCAGAATCGATTCTGTGTATAAAAAATAATTTTTTAAAATGTTAATAATTTATTTACAATTATATTAAGAAATAAGCTAAAAATTATATATTAACACGAACCTCAAATCTGGAAAACCATGCATTGATTTGAGGCATCCATTCAGGATGCCTGGATATCTGACTCCATGGACACTTTAAATGCCGATGATATTACTCGGGCGGCCTCAATGTTTGTGAACCTGAAAAGAATTGAAATTAATTAAATAGCGACTTCATAATTTTTTTTTTTTTTAAAAAAAAACTAAAACCTTAACAAACTTACATTGAAAGATCGTCCTTCCATTGTGCCTCGTACTTGTTGGTAAATTGATTCCGTTGTTAAGGCACGCCGCTTCTGCGATGTGAAACAGCGCTGGAAGAGGCAGCATCAGTTGACGGCGTATGTGGTGTAGGTGCCTCTTCTTGAGAGGCACCTAAGGAAATATCTTCCTCGCTGCTAGACGAACTTGATGCGACCGGACGTGAAGCTCTGGTATTCATTCTGTGCATCTAACCAATTTTATATAAATAATTATATAATCAAATTCAAATGTTAAAAAAAATTCGGCAGCACCTCCCCTATACTAGGATACTATCCAAATCCACAAACCTGCAAATATTAACAATATCCACAACCAATTCACCCAATCTATACTAATTGTTCCAACATATTCAATTACTAATCCTAAGGTAAATTCAACATTAACAATTACAATTCAACAAATTATTCAATAATTATGCCAATACAACAAAACAATAAATTCAAAATAAATAGAAACAATTAAACACAAATCATGCAATAATAGAATAAAATTAATAATTCTTCCAACATATTCAATTACTAATTCTATGGTAAATTAAACATTAACAATATTAATTCAACAAATTATTAAATAATTATGCCAATACAACAAAACAATAAATTCAAAATAAATAGAAACAATTAAACACAAGGTAAATTAAACATTAACAATATTAATTCAACAAATTATTAAATAATTATACCAGTACAAAAATAAAATATATTCAATAAATTAAAAAATAATTATAAACTAACAATTCAAAACAATGAAAATAATTAAACACAAATCATGCAACAATAGAGTTAAATTACTAATTATTCCAACATATGCAATTACTAATTCTAAGGTAAATTCAACATTAACAACAAATATTCAATAAATTAACTAATAACAATTATGCCAATACAACAATAAAAAATATTCAAATTTTTTTATAAAAAAAAACTATAGACTTTAGGGAAGAAATATGCATACCTTAATAATGTGTTGCAACAAAAAAATTATCTACATTACAAAAAAATTCAACAAAACAAAAAACATAAAATTCATAAAAATAACTATAAATAAAATAAAATGAAATAGAAAAAAACACATACCCTTTAATGTGATGAAGATTCACAACCAAGCTTGATAGAGATTCAACAAAACTTGAAGATTTGAGAGGAAAAAAATCAAAACCTTAAAGAATATTGGGTGAGAAACGGAGGAGAAGAAAAAATAAATTGAAGGGGCGGACGCAAGAACTTATAGTGCAGTTTTACCGACGGATTCACCGACGGAAATATAAAATTATTATTATTTAAATTAAATCTGTCGGTAACTTGTAAAAATCCATCGGTAATTTTTAAATTACCCTCCATATTTTTCGCGGTCCGTCGGTGATTCCGTCAGTAATCTGACACAGTCAGCGGTGCATTGAATTCACACCCTTTAGAATTCGCACATTCCGTCGGTATTTTTGTTGGTAAAATTTGGCCACTGACAATATACCGATGGAATATTTCCGTTGGTATTAACATCGATAAATCCGTCGGTATGGACGTCTGTGGCATTTTTTTGTAATTATTTTTGAACTCTCTGTGAGATGCCGACGGACGGCGGTCCGTCGGTATGGATGTCGGTGAATGTGGCATTTTGTTGTAATTATTTTTGAACTCTCTGTGAGATGCCGACGGATGGCGGTCCATCGGTATGGACGTCAGTGATTGTGGCATTTTCTTGTAATCATTTTTGAACTCTCTGTGAGATGCCGACGGACGGCGGTCCGTCGGTATGGATGTCGGTGATTGTGGCATTTTTTTGTAATTATTTTCGAACTCTTTGTGAGATGCCGACGGACGGCGGTCCATCGATATGGACATTGGTGATTGTGGCATTTGGTTGTAATTATTTTCGAACTCTCTGTGAGATACCGACGGACGGCGGTCCGTCGGTATGGACGTCGGTAAATGTTCAATGTACAAGAGATGTTGTGTTTGTATTTTCTATTTACCTTCCTGCAAAAAATTCAATGTTAAACTGTCCATCGTACCAGAACAATAGCAATAGTGCTTAAATATAAATATATATTTTGTGTTACAAAATATATCATCCATAATGTAAATTACATGAAGGAAAGGGTTTTACACAGGGCTTCATGTTGATAGTTAGTCAGAATTATCTTCTTCTTCGTCATCAATTGAATTGTCATCACCTTCATCGCAATCTTCAATATGGATATCATCTTCTTCATTGACATTTCCTTGTTCGCTAGAGCTCAAAACAACATTCAACTCCTTTACGTCAACATCAACAAGACTATCATCGGAAACACGAAAATTTGAATTTTCTTCCAATTCAATCGAAGGAGCAACTCAATATGGTTCAACCAACTCACTAACTTGAAAGACTTCATCCCGCACACTTGTGTCTTCGTTCTCATCCTGAACAACCTCAACACGACCCCGTGGTTTCGTTTTTAAAACGGACAACCAATCAACTCTTGATCGATCCAATCAATCAACTCCCAGCCTAGCTTTTGAGTTGATTTCGACCAGACCATGGTGCGTATCAACTCTGATTCCTCTGTCCGTCGTGTCATACCAATAGCATTTGAATAAAAACACTTTATTATGCTCGTTATGATATTGTAGTTCCACGACCTCTTCTAATCTACCATAGTAGTCAACTTCTAACTCACTACTTGTGGATCCTTTAACACAAACACCGCAATTGTATGTCTTTCTTCCTTTCCCGTATTCTTCAGTATGGAAAATATATCCATTGATAAAATACCCGTTGTAGCACTTAACTTTTCTTTCAGGCCCGAGGCTTAGTGAAAACAATGACTGAGACACACTCCTTCCCATTTGATAAACCTTGTATACATGTAATGTACATCAATAATCGGTAAATGAATGAGAATCTCGTAATGACATGCATACGTACAGTAGTTTTGCAAGTTAGAATGAGTTTGTGATAGTTGTTGTCACCCATTTTTGGGCACCCCACAAAAAAAAAAAAAACAGTGTCCTCTCTCTCTCTCTCCCCGCATGCTACTGCAAAAACCCAAAACCCCATGGCTAGAAAACAATGCAGGCGTGCCCTGCAAAGCCACGCCCGTTGGAGACCTCACCCGGTGTCCCCTTACTCCCCATGCACAACAGTAGGCCACTCCTCTTTGCTCTATAAATACTGTGCCCAACACCATCAGAGGGGGGGGGGGGTTTGGACGAGAGAGGGCTCGTTTGAAATTGAAAGGGGAGGGAAGTTTTGAAACAAAGAGAGCTACTGTGAGAGGGTAAGAAGAGAGGAAACGAGATAGGAAAAGAAGGGGAGAAAATGGGGGAGCTCTGAAACTGAACAAGAGGGAAAGACAAACACACCAACACTGCCAACACCATTGATTTGTTACCTTCACCTTCCCACCTCCCCTGAACCGCTGCAGAGAGGAAAGAACAATTATTGTCATCGAACTCCCTCATCCACCGACCACCGTCACAGCCAGCAGCCGCGACACCAACACCACCAGGAACAGAGCACTTCCTCTCCACCGCCACCAGCTGCCACTGCCATCTCAGTCGACAACAGCCCCGTGAAAAGCAGAAGGAGGAAACAAAAACAGAGGAGAACAGAGTTGAAGAGAAAAACACAGAGAAGAAGAGGAAGAAGGGCCGACCACCATCCAGGCCAGTATCACAGTCAGCTACCACGTGCACCTCCATGAAGCTGCTGTACAGAGGGAAGAATAGTGCTGATAGAGGGAACAAAGGAAACCAAGAGAAGAAGCAACGCCTCTGCAGAGGGGAAGAGACAACAACTCCTATCATTGAGCTTCCCTACACTGCCACCGCCAAACTAGCCACCAACACCACTGTCAGCTCCTTTACCCAAGCTCATCGTCGCAGGTAACTCTTCCCCTTATCCCGTATTCGTCTTCTTGCATGCAGAACGTGCACTGTGCACGTTTTGCAAGTAAGAAATTAATTAGCTGGTTACTGTGCAGGTGCACAATAACCAGCTAATTAATTCCCCGGTTACTATGCAGGTCTAATTAATTAACAGGTTATTATACAGGTGCACAGTAACCACCTAATTAATTAACTGGTTACTGTGCAGGTGCACAGTAACCAGTCCATGTTCATTTCGGGCTGGAACATCAGCCCAGCCCATGCAGATGGGCTGAGTCCAACCCTATAGAAACGGGGCCCCAATTTATTTTGGGCTGATTTCGGCCCAATTTCCTTTTGGGTCGAGTCTGGCCCATTCGAAAAAATTTACTTCACATAATTATTTCAAAAAATATGTGATTTTCCACAAGTTTGTTGCTGTATTTTGGTCAATATCGGTTTATATTTTTATACTGTAAAGATACAAATCCAGTATTAAAATACCCGGTTTTCGTCAAGTCATCAAAAAAATACATATAAATAAAAAATGTTTTGTTTTCATGCATACGGCCAAGTCTCTCCAATATATATATATATAAATATTATAACATCGTATTTTCACACAACAAAGGAAATTTCAAAACAATATATGTATTAGCATGCATTTTGGCTTTAATAACTAGTTTATTCAAGCCATGAGAACTAGGCCAATATTTCAAAAATTCCAAAAAAATTATTGTGTTTTCTTTTAGTATTTGGGGTTATGATCTTATACATAAGACGTATTCCGAATATTAAATTCTTTTGTTAATGTCAGAATTACCCATTAAGATAAGAATCTCCTTACCGATGAGGACTTTTCTTGAGCCATACCAACAACTAGGAAAACACGAAAAGACCTTAGATTTTATCAGACAATAAAACAATGCAGCTTACCTTAGGTAGGGCGTATTTGGGGTGCTAATACCTTCCCTTTACGCAACCAGTCCCTGTGCCCGATCTCTGAGACCAGTTAGGGTTCCTAGTGACCAAAATACTAGGTGGCGACTCCCATTCCATTTTCCACCAACAGAAGACAAGAATTTCTTGTCTCTCTATATTTGCCAAACAGATATAAATAGATATAGAATTACATTGTAGATATAAAATGGAAAACATATAATTTTCGCCGCGACGCCGCACACGTGCGACAATAGTGCTTACATGTGTTCTGAACCATGTGGCAAATTGTTCATCTTGTAATTGAAAGATCTAGGAGTCGGTCAGCTGCGAGTTGTTGGAGAGCAAATATTGTCGATGTTGCCTGCAAGTGATAATGAGTGTATGATTTCACAATATATAATTAGCAGTATATTACTGACAAAGTTGAATTTCTATTACACATATATAAACTTATTGAATAAATGGTCTCAGCTCATCACAGTTAAATAGAACATAGTTGTGTGCTTGTTTGAATTCTATTTCCGACAAATATCTTCCTCTTACAGCATTTTTCGGTGTTGGTCGTCCAGTATTGGATAATATTGACAAGTTCCCACTAGAAGGCACTTCACCGCCATCATCATGTCGTGGAACACGATTGATTCTTGTTCTTAGATGAGGTTCGAAATAGTACGAGATAAATGTTGAGATCTCTTCAACAATATAGGCCTCAGATATCAAAGCCTCTACATGCGCCTTGTTCTTAACCTTTTTCTTTAGATTAAACAAGTACCTGCATTGAATTACAATTCAAGTATTTCCAATTAAGAAAAACATATAAAATACTTTTAGATATGAATTCCATTGCAAATGTAATATCTAACCGTTCGAATGGGTACATCCATCTATACTGGACCGGTCCTCCAGCTTTTGCCTTGAACGGTAGATGTATAGGGAGATGCTCCATTGAGTCAAAAAATGAAGGAGGGAATATCATCTCAAGTTTGCATAGTGTTTCGATGATATTCGTTTGAAGCCTCTTAATATGCTCACCATTCAACTTGTTGGAGCAGATATCTCTAAAGAAATAATTGATCTCTGCCAGTGCATCCCATATTCCCTTTAGCAACAAATCATGAAAAGCTAATGGAATGAGTGTTTGCATAAACACGTGGTAGTCATGACTCTTCATTCCATACAATCTGCAGTCCTCTATATTAATAAGCCTTGATATGTTCGATGCATGTCCATCCGGAAAACGCAGACTCTTAAGCCATTTATAGACTAGCAGTTGTGCGTTTTTCTCTAACACGAAGCTTGCCCTTGGTTTTGCGACCCATGACTCCTTATAAACCAACTCCATATTTTTACGGTTATAGTATAAAGCTATATCCATTCTAGCCTTGATGTTGTCCTTTGTCTTCCCTTTCACATCCATGACGGTGTTGAAAATATTCTCAAACACGTTCTTTTCGATGTGCATGATGTCAAGGGTATGGAGGAGAAGATTGGTCTTCCAATAAGGAAGCTCCCAAAAGATACTTTGCTTTACCCCAATTATGGGTCAAACCAAAACCAGTAAACTTTTGCTTACCTGATTGAAGGCCAAACACAATGTCACTGTACTCTGATACAATATGATGTAATTCTTCACCAGAAACACGCGGGGATGCAACATCTTTTTCAACTCTGCCAACAAAGAAATATTTTCTATTCTTTCTGAACCTGTGATTAAATGGTAAGAAGCGACGGTGATAGTAAAAAAAAGAAGCTTTACCTCCGTTTGCTAGCATGAATTCCTTGTTGTTTTTCATACAGTATGGACATGCGAGTTTCCCATGTGTGCTCCAACCAGAAAGCATTCCATAAGCTGGAAAATCATTGATAATCCACATCAAAGCCGCCCTCATAAGGAAATTTTGTTTCCTCAATATATCATAAGTCAGAGCTCCGAAGGACCACAACTGCGCCAGCTCATCAATCAACGTTCGAAGACAAACATCTATATTCCGCCCGGGGCTGCTTGGACTAGGTATGACAGTAGATAAAAACATGAACTCCGGCCTCATAAACATTCCCGGTGGCAAGTTATAAACTGTGAGTATGACCGGCCAACAAGAATAGGGAGCAGCAAATGACCCAAATGGGTTGAATCCGTCTGTACACAACCCAAGATGGACATTCCTTGATTTAGCTGAAAAGTCGGATGCACACTATTAAAGCGTTTCCACGCTTTGCCGTCAGAAGGATGCACCATCACACCATCAACCGCATCATGTGTTTGGTGCCATGTCATGTGCTCAGTAGTCCTTGGTGACATGAATAACCTCTGCAATCTAGGTATGATCGGGAAATATCTAAGTTTTTTATATACCACTAGAGTCTTTCCCCTGCCAGTTTTGGGTTTGTAACGGGAATGCCCGCATGTCATGCACTCGGTCATCTCAACATTTTCAAGGTATTATAACATGCAAAAGTTAGGGCACATGTCAATTTTCTAGTATCCTAAACCAAGGGGTTTCATCATGGACTTCACAGCATAGAAGTTCTCTTTCAACTTGTTCCCTTCAGGTAAAATGCTTCTTGCCCAATCAATAATTTTTTCATACCCGACCTCACTCAGCTCGTGATCTGACTTGATGGTGAACACCTGTGCCATGGCCAATAATTTACTGTGGTTTGTGCAGCCATCCCATAATGGTTCGTCAGAATCTTTCAACAATTCAAAAAACCTAGCTGCCTCTGCATTAGGTTTTTCTTCTATGATTGGACATTGACTGACATTACCTTGATTCATTCTCATTGCATCCATAACCATATTTCTGTAAGGATTAGTGTTGTCATTTGCCGCTTCATGCACGTTGCTAGCACTAGAAGTTGACCTAACCACCGTTTCTCTCATTCTCCTATTACTAACAAATACCTCTCCATGTGCATACCAACATTGGTAATCCTCCATTAACCCTTTGTGTAGAAGATACATCATTACAACATCTGGATGCAGATACTTTTTATTTTGACACTTCTTGCATGGACACCTAATACCGCCTCCAATAAAGTTTCTGGGAATAGATGTTGTGAAATTAATAAAACCCTGAACCCCATTACAATAATCCATCCTCCGCAATCCTTGGAGTGAATCTAGATACATCCATGAACGATCATCCATGACTTTTATCGAACCTCTATAAAATTATGATGACATCATGTATTAATTAACTAAGTTAGGTAAATAAACTTGCAAAAATATTACATTATCTCGAGATTATCCAACAAACTAATTACAACTTCTCATAAATATTAAATATCTATCATCATTTATCAACGTCCATACAAATTAATATATATAAATTAACAGAAATTACCAATCTGCAATACCATCGATAAAACTTAAAAAGGACCCATTAAGCAAGCTATTAATTATTTCAAAACATAACATGTAATTCGGTAATTCCACAAAGTTTTAACAATTTAAAAACAAATACAATCTTAAAAAATCTAAAACAAACCATAACAGATATAAAATTATACATTCATATACTACAAGTTTGTTTGAGAAATAACAATAAAACACGTACATCTACTAACAAAAATAAATATACTAAAAAAACAATAAAATTGACATTTAAATCTTAAAATTTAAACAGATAGAATTACTTACAAAAATTGATAAAATCCATCAGTAAATCAGAATATGGATGCTGTGACCATAAAACTTCAAGAAATACAACTTGTTGTGCTGAGATGAGGAAGAATTTTGTTTGGATACGAGGGGGGGCTGGTTATTTGCAGATGGGGAGAGTTAGGATTAGGAAGAAGAATGAGAAATGGGGGAGGAGAGTGTCGGCAGAGGGGTCATACATTAACTTTTTCTGACAGATACACCGACGGATTACATCCGTCGGCTATTCTGACGGGAAAACAGACACATCACCGTATGGACCAGCTTTTCAAATCCCTTGGTGATTCCATCAGTATTTTTGACGGTGAACCGGTCACGTCAGCCGTACAAGTCTGCCATTTTAAATCCGTCGGTGATTCCGTTGGTATTTTTGACGATGAACCGGTCCAATCACCCGTACGGGTCGCCCGTTTTGAATCCGTCGGTGATTCTGTCAAAAATATATATATTTGCATCATTTTATGGAAAACTAGGTATTTTAAAACTAGATTTGTATTTCCACAAAAACCAACAATATTACTCGTTTTTTTAAGCTAGGTCCAGCCTAGGTACATGGGCCAAGGTGGACCCAGCCAGCCTAGCCAAGTCACTTGCCTAGACTAGTGACCCGACTAGGCAAGCAAATGGATACTTAGTTATTGTTCAAGTGAATTATAATTAAATTTGCAAATGTGGAAAGAGTGCAGGGCACTTACCTAATAACTAATGGGCAAAGATGATGTTGTAGTTTCTCGTGCATGAACGGTTATCACTAATTCTTGAGACAATGATGAACGCTGGTAAAACTAGTGTTGGTCTCTATCTTTCTCTTCTTACCGATGCTCTCTCTAGAGATGGCAAAGATGATGATGAAGGTGTGTTGTACTGCTGGAATGGATGTTCTTCCCTCTGTGTTTTCTTACTCTTTCTCTATTTTCCTATGGGTTGCGGGTTTGGCTCATACCTGCTCCTGATGGTTGAGGGGCTGCGAGTTAGTGATGGTTGTCAAGGCTGAAAATGTCTCCATGGTTGTAGCCAGTGCAAGACGACTGGGTTGTTGAGAAGTGCCAGTAAAGAGATTGATGTGTTGGTGAAGAAGAAGTTGCACCGTTGGTCTACTAGTAAGGACGGTACTAGTGTAGAAGGAGGAGGTGTTGTTATTACTTTTAAGAGCTCGTCGTGCCTATGAAAGAAAAAGTAGCACTGCTAGAGGAGAAGAAACTGGAGACGAGAGCGAAGAGATGAAGGCAATGGCGAAGGCGAGGGTGTTCTTGTTGGTCTCTATGTGTTTTCATCTGTTTATGTTCTTTCTTCCTGCTCTTCCTTATCTTACTCTTGTGTTCGTTCTCTCTGGTTTTTCATGTTTTTTCTAGGTTTGTTTCTTCATATATGTTGTAACCTATTTTTTGGTCCTCACACAAAAAAGAAAAAAATATATAAATATATAGTCGGAAGAAATTGGAAAAATAATAATAGCAGTAGGAGGCTAGAGCGCACAAAAAATGGTCAGAGCAGTAGATTAAGGAGGTTACAAAATACAAAGATTGAAATTTTGACAGTATATACTTGAATGATGAGAGCCCTGTTGGAAAAGAAAATTTAATTTGAGGAGAAAAGTCCAAAATTAGATGTTTATGGGCTCAATTGGATTTTATTGAAGGTTTAATTGAATATATAGAGGGTTTGATTGCAAGAAAAATTGATTTTTAAGTCAATTTAGGCTTTAATTGGAAGAAATTAAAGTTGCAGGGTCAAATTATAATGTTTGAGAGTTGATTTGGTCAAATTAGGTGCTTAATTTCATAAATATTAAAGTTTGATGGCCAATTAGGGATTAATTGAATAAATCCAAAACCAAGGACCAAACTAAAAAAAGGTGTGGAAATATGGGGTTCAAATTGAAGTTCATTAGGGGTGAAATTAAACAAAATTGAAAGTTTGAGGCCAATTAGGGGTGTAATTAGAGATAAATCACAAATTAACGGACTAAACTGTAATTGGCAGAAAAATTACTATTCATCTTCTTCTTCATAGAGGCTGCCCGAAGGGCCTCCTTCCCAAGGAATTTGATGCCTCGTTTCTTCCCCAAATTAAATGAAACCTGCACGAAAACAATCCCCTAACACCTGACTACACGCCAGTATAAATAGTTGTCCTTAATTTTTCTTGTCTTAAAAATTGCTTCTCTTCCTTTGCATATGGTTTTAGGTTCACTTATATAGAAAATCTATACATGTGCTATTCAAGAAAATATTGCAATAATTATTGCAAAGATTGTCTTCTATAACTAGCATCAACAGATCCTATATATGTGGTATTTTATATTGTAGTGATTATTTTCAATAACTAGCATGAATGAAATCCTATATCTATGGTATTTTATATTGTAGTAATTATATATGATTCAGTAATTATCTCCTTGATATATTGCTTCCTTAATATTAACCCTGATGCTCTATGTTATCGCCACATATTCTCTCTATTTTTTTCTTTTTTTGAAACTTTATAAAAACATAGGTCAAAAATTAGGTAGCAACACTAGCCAAGCCCAACCGATTATTCAAGACCAGAAACAACCACTTCCCACCGACCAAACCAGGTCTCCATCTCCACCAGCCACCGTTATTGCCCCCTTTACAACCACCAAATCGACCACTGGAAGAAGGGAAGAACAACAAACCATAACTGAAAACAGACCCAAAAACATATCCGAAACATAGAAAAGAAGAACTAAAATCAAATGTTGTTTGTGCATTTTTCTGTTGTTGTAGTGACGGTGATCCTTGCCACCGGTGTAGAAAGGAAGAGGGGGAGAAAACGTTCTTGATCTCTCTATTTACTTGGACTTTCTTACGGCAATGTGTGAACCCACGCCCCGCTACTGGTGGGGCACTTGGAGAAGACACACTGCCACTGTTCAAATGTCCAAAAACCTTCCATCCACTATTCTTGCAATTGCAGAAGGCCTTCC
Source organism: Populus alba x Populus glandulosa (assembly GCA_033617975.1). NCBI lineage: Eukaryota > Viridiplantae > Streptophyta > Magnoliopsida > Malpighiales > Salicaceae > Populus > Populus alba x Populus glandulosa. The sequence goes on from CM066143.1 coordinate 39,985,168, forward strand.
CTGCAATTCTTGTAGAGTTTTGGGGTTTATTTTGTAATTTTTGAATTTTTTTGAATTGTTTTTATTTTTTTTAACATGTCAAAAATGGTGTATGAGAAAAACATAATAAAAAATGATGTGTGTTTTTGAACTTTTTTTATGTATGTTATTGAATTATAAAATAAAAAAGAGTAAAATTTATTGCTTTAATTTGCATATGGTCAAGTATCTTAAGTACAAATAAAAATATGTTGTATTTTCCTGTAAAAGTGTAAGAACACATTTCTACATATATTTTGGGATTTAATAACTTATTTATTAAAGCCTTAAGAATTTGACTAATATTTTAATTTTTTTAAATCACATCAAAACACGAAGCAACTTATTTCAGGTAGGGTGCGCTAGGGGTGCTAATACCTTCCCTAGCTACAACCAGTTTCTTACCCTCGAATCTCTGACAACGACCAGTACACTTGGGTTTACTAGTAACCTTCAATTAAATACTAGGTGGCAACTCCCAAAGAATCAATCAAGCAAATGAACAAAAATAGCCATCGACGTCACGTGGGGTACATGCAATAGAGTGTTGATTCCACTAGGGAAGGTATTGTTTTCAACATTATTGGACTAAGCTTTGTGTTTTTGATGTGTTTAAATTTTTTGTCTTTTTTTATTTTATTTTTATTTTATTCATGCATCACATATTTTAATTTTTAAAAGCACCCAACAGCTTCAAGTTAGGTGGGGGACTAGCAGCTTACCTTACAACTTTAGTCAATGTTTAAATTTGTGTAAATCTCAACTCTTTGTTCAGTGCTTAGATTGGCAATGGTTGGTATACATTCCATCCCAGTGCCTACTAAGCCCCCATATTGCCTTCAAGAGGGTGATCACTGGGACAACAAGAGATCCCTTTTTAGAGACTAAGTAGTCCTGAATAGCAGCAGCAACACCTTTAATCATCAATTAAAGATGATCTCCTTTATGGTTCAGCCGCACTGTTAATTGTTCATTACCTCCATATCTTCCAATGGCACCCAATAGTTGTTAGCCTTTTGTGCATGGTGCATTAGTCTTCTTTGAAGTTACCCCCACTATGAGATCAATTCCAGTTTAGTAGTACAAGATGTTGGTCTAAAAAAAAACAAGATTAGACACTAAACTTCCATGCGGCAGAGCTCTCTTTATAGAGATTTGTTTTTGGATCTGCCAGTAGGGAATGTAAGAGGGGATATAGTAGTTTCATATGCTATGAAACTCTCTCCCACCAGTGGAACCACCAAAACATTGTAACAGACAGAAGAGTTAGATCTTGTTTGAAAACATGAGCAGTCGTCAAACTTCAATGTGGCAGAGCTCTCTCTATAAAAATCTATTTATGGTTCTGCAAGTGGGGAATACAAGAGGAGATGTAGTAGTTTCATATGGTATAAAAAAATTTCCCAGCACTTGCATTACCGAAACACAATAGTAGAGATAAGAGACAAACTTGATAGGAAAAACAGGAGTAACATTAAACTTTAACAAAGCATAACTCCCTCTACAAGTGTCTCTTTGTTGCACTGTCAATAAGGAATCGAAGATGAGATATAGGAGTTTTAGATTCATCAGGTTCTCTTCCAATAAAGATAATGCATGATTCCACACATCGGTGGTGATGATGCTACAAGTTTCTGGGCGCTACCAAGATTACCAAGTTGTTGGAAGGTTTCCAACAATCCTAATACAACAACCACAACATTAGAAGATTGAAATGATGTTATGAGGATTGCTGAAAGAATTGAACAAGCTATGAAGATGGGAAAGATTGAAGGTTCTGTCAAGGATTTCAAAACAATAATGATAGATGAATTATAAGATGACTTTGAAGGTGGGAAACCTCAGTTTTGTGGTCCAACCAGGTTTTGCTATAACATCAATTGCTCACATGTCTTTGTTAAATATTGTCATACTTCTACCACTCGAGTATGTCTACCAGCATCTATTAGGCTCGAGACTTATTGCCCAAACTCTGTCAAAATCCATGCAACCATTGTTCCTTAGGTGGTATAATCCAAACAAGTGATGTGAATATCATGGTGGGGTCCTCAACCATTTTAATTTAACAATTGCAAGAATTTCAAGAATCAAGTCAGAGGTTGGTGTTCAAAAGGCAAGTTGAGTTTGTGAAAGATGATGTCATCATCCATATTGTCACCAAAACATCCTTATAATGACAAGTGATAAAAAAAGCTTGGAAAAACATAGATATTGCCAAAAAAGTTGATCAAAGAAGGGTGTTGAAATGTCAAATCATTTTTGTTATGGATTTTTTCATTCTGCATTTTGTTTTGAGACCACTTCTCAACTTTTAACAAAACATGTCTCTTCTTTGTCTTTTTGTTGTTCTGAAATCAAAAGATGCTTCTTTCAAAGGGTATTTTCACAAAATATTTTTAATCAAACTCCAACATGCAAAATTAAGATTGATCAATCCTTAAAGATTTAAAAGTGTTTTGATTACATAAATGACTTGATATTCGTCAAAATGACATGAGATAACCAAACAATTTTGAACTCACACATAAAACTAAACCACACATCATATAGCTAAGTTTTAGTAGTATGCATAATGACACGTAGTGGATTCAGTAGTTATCGACTCGTGAATCATGATTCTTATAAGTCCAAATCATTACACTGAATGAGGTCAAAATTTAGCGGTTTTAACCGACCGTGCTTGAAATGAGAAAAGGTCATCTCTGTTATCCATTCACTTTCTAAAGATATATTTCTTTTCAATATTCCCTTGCAATCCCCATTTGAGCACGATAGAATATTTATTTTCAAAATAAACCTTGACCAAGATCACACCCTACACTAGGGGCAAATGAGAGATATTTTAAAGACACTAATAGAATTAATGGATAAAACAAAGGATTAGAACAAAAGTCAAATGATTAAGAAAAGGCTAGAAAAGGAAAAGACACAACATATGTCAAAAATCAACACCAAAAAATTCATTGAGGAAGGCTATATAAAAGAAAAAGTGGAATGAAAGGAGAATACCTGTCAATTTTAAAAGGGGCAAAAGAGGTTTCAATTGAAGAAAGACACAACGTATGTCAAAAGTCAACACCAAAAAATTCAAGCTTTATGTCTTTTGGGGTGTTTATGATAAAGCCTTTACAGTCTTTAAAAAGATTAGATTGGTGGTTCATCAAAGAAAAAGTTGGATTTGCATTATGACCTATATTAAGAGAATTCTGATATTTGAAATTAACAAGGTTATATGTCACTTTCTTTACAAAGACAACAAGAAAAAAAAGAGTTGATGAATAGTTGATGTTGATCCTAGGTCTTTAAAACCCTCAAACACCTTTTGAGATTGTGAAATTTCTTTTTTTCATAACCATAAACCATAGCCTACATTACGTGCTTTAAAAAGCCATTTTTAATCAAGTAAGCAATTTGAACCGATAAATGATGATCTCAAAACTTAAAGAGTTGTTCTATAAGGGTCGTGAATTCATGAATCAAGCTACTGATTATTATGCATGCTGATAAAATTGGTGCTAAGAAAAAGAAAAAATCTTTCTTGATAAAACCTCAAGTTTTGACTTAAGCATCTCGTTTCTTAAAATTCACCAAAGGTCACCTTATTCATATACCATCAAATGATACATCAAAGATCAAATATTAAAATAAACACAAAGAACTGGAAAAAGCAATTTTTATCTTACATCGGGTCAATTTATGTTTTCAAAATACAAGACAATCAAAGGACTGCATTTGAATGACGTGTATTGGGTCTTTGACCAAAGAAGCTTGATTGTCAAAAAATAATTTGAAAACAAAAATTGACATATCTGATTTCATTCCAACAATTAGACTTGAATAGACATAATCTTTGAAATATAAGAGTTGATTCCATAACAAGATTATCAAATAGGAAAAACATTGATCGAATTTGCAAAATCCTTGATAGAAATGACATGAACACTTCTTGACACTCTCTAAAAGTTGACCACCTAAGGGCAATATAGTGGACCTTTAAGAAGGAAAACAAACATATTCAGATCAACTAAGGGCAAAGACAATCCATGATCTTGTGAATTTGAGCAACAATTGATGAGCAACGCTGCACTAGAAGGATATTTTCATATCTTCATCTTGGTTTATCATATCCAACATGGCTATGACTTTTGAATGATGATATCGCGTAGTTGCATTTGAATGAATGTTTGAAGGATGCATCACAACCACCAAGACTGATTGTGGGACCATCAGTTTTGAAGCTCAAATGCGCACTTCACTACATGAATATGGGTGATAAAATGAACATCATTGATGATGCCAATGCATTTCTTTTCACGATCTGATTTGACAAGTTGAGAGGAATCCATAGAGAAGAAGATTGAGCTTACAACGATGAGCCTTTTACTACAAAACGTGAGATCCATGTCCGGATGACTTGGCAGTTCCATAAAGGTGGATGATCGTACATACTTGAAGGGTATGTTTCAACTGGAGGCAAGTTCATGACTAATTAACAATTTTGATGTGTTGACAAGATACACATAATGACACGACCAAAAGCTTGATGTCTTCTCCCAAGTGCAGGAGTGTCGAAGTAATAAATAACCCGACAAGACCAGGGTCGAACCACAGAGAGGTTAATTATATAAATAATAAGACAACAGCAACAACAACAACAACAATAATAACAATAATAACAATAATAATACTCAGTACGTGGCGTTGTTATACCTAAGAATGATCTAAAAGATCGGGTCACAGGTTTCCAGCCTATATACTGAGTTTATGAAAAGATCAAAGATATATATTATATAATATAAACAAAATGTAAATAGTAATAATAATAATAATAGCAGAAGATGAAGAAATTAATGAGAAATTTGAGATGAAAGATTAACGTAAGGATTAAACAATGATAAAAACAAATGTCAAGGTTAGAGGATCCACTAATGGTACTTCAAACAAGTATAATATAAACTCTTATTACTCAATTGGAAACCACACATAAAGGAGGTTCCAATCAGATTATAAATTGTTAACATGATTACATTAGTTATCTTATTCGAATAAAGCTAATACTTGTAAATGTTGGCAGGCATTCATGATTATAACTTATGTTAACAACAAATGAAATTCCTTTCATAGCTCAGGTGTCGGTTATACCATACAGTATGGGCTATGAAAGTGCCAAGTATTTGTTGTACCAAGTGTTATACAACATAAATCTAGATTAACCATTTAACAAGCAAAGTATTAAAAGTGAACAAGATAACAAATATAAAACATGTTAGTATCCAACGTTAAGGTCCATGTTAAGTTTATATTATACTTATTCTTACACCATTAGTGTACCCTTTTCACCTTGACATAATTAACTTAGTTAAACATAATGAAAGAAGAAACATAAATGAACAAGATAAGAACATAAATGAAAAAAAAGTTAACTAAGTAAAGGAAAGGAAATGAAGTGCATAAACTTGATATTATTGAAAGCAAAACATAAGCAATAGAAAGAGAGAAAGCAAGAGCATGATCTTGATCTGGAAACCAAGATGCCTCAATACATGGTAAGTGCCTCCTTTTATAGGCTAAAATTTGGAACTATTGATTTGTTGACTAATTGATGAGTGGGTGGCCACATCTTGACTTGGTGACAATCCTTATCTTCTTGTCTGAAAAAAACGTCATTTCAAACATCATAATTTTCCTAGAATCCTCAGGAATGTTCTAGGAAATTGTCTTAGCTTTCCAACAAAAAAAAAGATGAGGTCATTTGGACTTCTAGAACTCAAGATATGGGCTGAACACTAAATAGTGTCTGGGCTGCAGGACAGCTTCAGGCTTCTTTGTTGTTCCTTCAATTTGGACTTCAAAACGGCCTTTTTAAATCTTGGGCTCCCATGAAAGTTGTAGGACTTTGTCTTACCTTTCCATCCATATAAAATGGACCTAAATCCGAGATCTAGAGCTCTAGATATGATCCAATTACCGAGCAATGTTCCGGTTTGGACTGCACCAGCATCTCTTTTCTAAGTTTGGCCATCTCTTTGTCCTTTCACTTTCAATACTTAAACTCATCAATCAATCTTTTCATTTATATGATAGACCTGCATTTAAGACGAGCATTTACCATAAATTAAGGTATCTTATAGTATCAAACTTGTTATTATAAAACATGTTTTAAGTAAGGAGTTATTGATACTTCAAGTGCAAAATGATGATATAAAACCTTGATAAACATGCACTTTTAAGTACTAATCACATAACCAATCAGGATCAAGGAGATGAATGATTTATTAAGCTTATTAATGATGAATCAAGCAACACCACACTTGGGGATAGAGTCAAGCTTGATAAACAACGAGAGTAGTAACCGTCGAAGACCGCCTAAGATAGGCACTGCAATTACAGTTAAGTGATGGCTAGCACATGAATGAGCCAATACATCAAAAGAACAAACAAGGCTTTGGAATGCAAACAAAGGCATCATATAATGATGGAGCATCGAAGAGGGGGGAACCTACATTTCAAATCAGATAAGAATGCATGCATATCATTAACCTCAAAGCATTGCACATATTTGTGATTTGTTACTGGAAAATCCTCAATGAAGTCCAGCAAGATTGAAAAAAAAAAGAAAAAAAAAAGAATCATTAAATTGATGATAACAAAGAATCGATTTTGATCATGAAATAAGAAGAGAATAAGATGAACCCTGCCACTAGGAAAATCTTAAAGAAATGAGGAGATCAACCCTATCATTAAGAGGGAGAAGTCTTCAAGTCAACCTTGCAATCAGGAAGCGCCAAGTTTGTCAGCCTTATGCTATCAGGACTTCTCCAGCCAAGTCTTTTTGCCAGGTAAGTCACTTTCTATCATCTGGGTAGGTCACCCATTGATTAGTACTTAAAAGTGCATTTTTATCAAGGTTTTATATCATCATTTTGCACTTCAAGTATCAATAACTCCTTAACTAAATCATGTTTTATAATAACATATCTAATAATGTAAGACACCTTTAATTTATGTAAATATTCATCTTAAATGCAGGCCTATCACATAAATGAAGCGATTGATTGATGAGTTTAAATACTGAAATTGAAAGGACAAAGAGAGGGCCAAACTTAAAAAAGAGATGTTGGTGCAGTCCAAACTGGAACACTGTTCGGTAATTGGGTCATATCTTGAGTTCTAGATGTTCAAATGACCTCAATTTTTTGGAAAACTTTGGTATGACATAGGCCTACAACTTTCATGTGGAGTCCAAGATTTAAAAAGGTAGTTTTCAAGTCCAAATTATAGAAAAAACGGAGAAGTCCGAATCTATCCTACAACCCAGACATTGTTTAATATTCAACCCACATCTCGAGTTCTAGAAGTCCAAATGACCTTAATTTTTTTTTCCTAGAAAGATAAGATAATTTCTTATAACTTTCATGGTATAAGTGGTTCTATTTCTGATGCTAGCAATGATGTTTTATTTAGACAAGAAGATAAGGATTTTCAGCAAGTCAAGAGTTAGCCACCCATTCAACAATTAGTCATCAAATCAATAGTTCCAAATTTTGGCCTATAAAAGGAGGCATTTGCCATGCATTTAGGCATCTTTGTTGTTCAGATCAAGATCATGCTATTTTATTTCTTTCTTTATATTTTTTGTAATTCTTAAGTTTTGCTTTCATTAATATCTTGTTGATGCTTTTCATTTCCTTTCCTTTACTTAGTTAACTTGTATCTTATTTATGTTCTTATTTTGTTTATTTATGTTTCTCTTCTTCATTATATTTAGCAAGTTTATTATGTTAAGGTGAAAAGGTTACACTAATGGTGTAAGAATAAGTATAGTGTAAACTCAACATGAACCTTAATGTTTAATATTAACATGTCTTATCTTTTTATCTTACTAATTCTTAATACCTTGCTTGTTAGATGGTTAATCTAGATTTGTGTTGTATAACACTTGGTACAAGAAATGCTTGGCACTCTCATAGCCCAACCGTATGGTATAACCTACACCATGCTATAAAAGAAACTTGATTTATTGTTAACATAAGTTAGCATCATGAATTTTTGACAATATTTAAAAGTTTGATGTTACTTAAATAAGATAATTAATATGATCATGTTAACAATTTATAATAAGCTATTAATGACAAATCATCTGATTGGAACCTCCTTTGTGTGTGGTTTCCAGTTGAATACAAAGAGTTTATACTATACTTGTTTGAAATACCATTAGTGGATCCTCTAACCTTGACATTTGTTTTTATCATTGTTTAATCCTTACATTAATCTTTCATCTCAAAGTTCTCACCAACTTCTTCTTTATTATTGTTGTTGTTGTTGTTGTTGTTATAGTATTATTATTGTCTATAATTTATACAATTAACCTCCCTGTGGTTTGACCCCGGTTTTGCCGGGTTATTTATTACTTCAACACTCCTGCACTTGGGAGAAGACAACAATCTTTTGGTCGTATCACCCATCAGAATGAGACCATCTTCCATTATTTTTTTTCTTTAGGTAGGTCACCCATCACAATGAAACCATCATTTTTTCTAAGTAGTGACATGATCAAAAGATTGATGTCTTATCCCAAGTGTAGGAGTGTTGAAGTAATAAATAACCTGAAAAGACCGGGTTTGAACCATAGGCTATATAAAATTATAAACAATAAATGAAAAAGAGTTGAAAAGAACTTTTAAGATGAGATATTGATGTAAGGATTAAACAAAGATAAAACAATTGTCAATTTTAGAGAAACCACTAATGGTATTTCAAATAAGTATAATATAAACTCCTTTTTGTTACTCAACTAGAAACCACACAAATCCTGAAGCAAGAAAATTATCAATATTAGCAGACCAAGCTGTCGAAGCAATAGAGAGTTAAGATTGATCGGGAAAGTATTCCTCAATTAGTGTGATGTCAGATGTCGAATCTATTGTCAATTTTGACAAATGATCCACGACAAAATTTGTTATGCCTTTTTCATACTCGATTCCTTTATGTTTGAAAGTTTCAAAGATTTCAGAATCGTGATTAACTTCCCTTTGTTTGGTCATGGCATGAGTAAATAGAAGTATTGGTGGGGAATTTGTCTTTTCCTTGCAATGTTCAGGTTTAACCACTTCCTTAACCTTAGAGATTGACTCATCATCTTTTTCACAAGGTTCAAGAATGAGTTTTTCAATATCCTTACCATTGTGGAGAGTAATGACTGATTGAACTTGATCTATATGTTGGCTTCTAGAGCTATTTGCTCTTGAATTGTATTGCCCTTTGGGATTTTGCTAAGAGCATATGTGAATTTTGCAAGAGTATCTTTAAAATCTATCATGCTTTGAGCAAGTTGAGTGTTGATTGTCTCTTGCTTTTCAATGAATGCATGCAATGTTTCCTCAAGATTTCTTCTAGGTGTTGAAGCATAAGGAGGTGCATATCCATGAGAATTTTGAAAATTATAGTGTGCTTAAAATGGTGGCTGTGAAGTTTATGCATTGTTGTTACTACTCTTTAAACTGAAATTTAAATGATCTCTCCAACCAAGGTTGTATGTTTGTGATTATGGATCATGATTTGGCCGTTGGAAACTATTTAAAGCACTGGCTTGTTGATGGAGACATTCTTTGAAAAAAGGCCAATTTAGGCAATCATTGGTTAAATGTTCATTAGTTTCACAGATTTGACACACAATTTCTTGAACAGATTTTAATTAACCACTCTTTTTTAATTCTAGTGCCTCGACTTTTCTAGCTAAAGATGCAAATTTCGCTTGGAGGTCATAATCTTCCATAAGGTTATACATACCTCTACTAGATGTATGAGGTTGAGTTTTACCCAGTGCCTCATAAATACCTGTAGTGTCCTAATTTTGAGTATTTTCAGCTAACGAGTCTAGATACTCCATTGCTTCATCATGGTATTTATCTTCAAAAGTTCCATTGCACATCAATTCCACTATTTGCCTATCTTTAGGTGTTAATCCTTCATAAAAATATGAAACCAATCTCCATGTTTTAAAACCATGATGAGGACATGTATTAAGCAAATCTTTATACCTATCCCAACATTCATAAAATGTTTCTCTTGGTTTTTGAGTGAATGTGGTGATTTTTCTTTTGAAAGAGTTTGTTCTATAAGCAGAGGAAAACTTCTTTAAAAATTATTAATGCATTTCACCCCAAGCACGAATGGATCTTAACCTCAGATTTTATAGCCATGTTTTAGCTTTATCTTTTAATGAAAAAGGGAAAAGCTTTAATCTGATGGTGTTCATACTATAATTTAAGTCATTATAGGTGTTACATACCTCGTCAAATTTCCTTAAATGCAAGTATGAATTTTCTAGATCTAAGCCATGAAAAGTAGGTAAAACTTGAATAATGCCTGGCTTAAAATTAAAATGAGATGTATAAGGAGAGAAAATTATACATGATCGTGCATTTATTCTTGTTGGATTCATGTAGTCTCTAAGTGTTCTAACACAATTATTCTCATTGTGAAGCGATCGATTATCCTCTTTGGACATGTTTTCTGAAAATAATGAGTATTTCCTAGAAATTCTACCATTTAATGTGCGTAACCAAACTCTCATGCAAGTGCGAAAGAAAAGAAAAGAAAAAAAATGAAAAAAAAACAAAAATTAGAAAAACAAATAAAAGTGAAAACAAAAGAAAATATATAATTTATACAATAACTTACCTCCTCGGCAAAAACGCCAAAAACTTGACACGACCATAAGATTGATGTCTTATCCCAAGTGTAGGAGTGTCGAAGTAATAAATAACCTGACAAGACTGGGGTCAAACCACGTGGAGGTGAACTATATAAAATTATAAACAATAAATGAAAAGGGAGTTGAAGAGAACTTTTAAGATGAGATATTGATGTAAGGATTAAATAAAGATAAAATAATTTTCAAGGTTACAGATCCAGTAATGATAATTCAAATAAGTGTAGTATAAACCACACACAAGGGAGGTTCCAATCAGATTATAAATTGTTAACATGATTACATTAGTTATCTTATTCGAATAATGCTAATACTTGTAAATGTTGTCAGGTATTCATGATGTTAATTTATATTAACAACAAATCAAGTCCCTTTCATAGCACAAGTATCGGTTAAACCATACAGTAGGCTATGAAATAGTCAAGCATTTGTTGTACCAAGGGTTATACAATATAAATCTAGATTGACCATTTAATAAGTAAAGTATTACGATTGAATAAGATAATAAATACAAAACATGTTAGTATCAAATATTAAATTACATGTTGAGTTTACACTATACTTATTCTTACATCATTAGTATAACCTTTTCACCTTTACATAATAAACTTAACTAAACATAATGAAAGAGAGAAACAAAAAGAAACAAGATAAGAACATAGTTATCATGAAAAGCATAAACAAGAGATTAATAAAAACAAAACTTAAACATTACAAAAATAAAAAAGAAAGAAAGCAAGAATATGATCTTGATCTGAAAACCAAGATGCCTAAATACATGGCAAATGCCTCCTTTTATAGGCCAAAATTCCAAATTATTGATTTGATGACTAATTGTTGAGTGGGTGGCCACCTCTTGATTTGGTATCAATCCTTATCTTCTTATCTGCAAAAAAACATCATTGTTAACATCATAATTTGAACAAATAGTCTTCATGAAAGTTTTGGGACATTGTCCCATATTTCCAACAAAACAAGAATGAGGTCATTTGGACTTCTAGAACTCGAGATATGGGTTGAACATTTCACAATGTCTAGGCTATATGACAGATTTTAACTTCTTCATTGTTGCTACCATTTAAACTTGAAAATGGCACTTTTAAATTTTTGACTCTTTATGAAAGTTTTAGACCTATGTCTTAGATTTCCATACATATAAACCAGACCAAAATCCAAGTTCTACAACTCCAGTTATGATCCAATAACTGAATGGTGTTCTAGTTTGCACTAAACCAGCATCTCTTTTCTAAGCTTAACCCTCTCTTTATCTTCTCAATTTCAGTAGTTAAACTCATCAATCAATCCTTTGATTTATGTGATAGGCCTGCATTTAAGATGAACATTTACTATAAATTAAAGGTATCTTATATTATTATACATGTTATTATAAAACATGCTCTTATTAAGGAGTTATTGATACTTCAAGGGCAAAATGATGATATAAAACCTTGATAAAAATGCACTTTTTAAGTACTAAATAAGTAGGTCACCCATCACAATGAGAACATTATTTTTCTTTAGGCAGGTCACCCATCACAATATGACCATCATTTTTTCTAGGTAGGTCACCCATTACAATGAGACCACACACACATCTTTGTATCAGTTCTGGTTAAAAGAGATTGCCAGATAGGATCTCAAGTTAACCTAACCACACACCGAGTTTAGCTTTAATTAAAGAGAATCGCCATATAGGATTTCAGGTTGACGAAGCTACACTCTGATTTTGGTTCTGGTTAAAGAAGATCACTAGATGGGGTCTCAGGTTAACCCAATCACACATAGAATTTAGCTTTGGTTAAAAGGAATCGCCAAATGGGATTTCAGGTTGACTAAGCTACACACCGATTTTGGTTATAGTTAAAGGAGATCGCCAGATTGGATCTCAGGTTAACCAAATCAAAAAGGCAGGTTGCTTGTGAAAATAAACCAGTATGAGTGTGCGTGAGTAGGTCGCCCCTGAAAATAGACCAGGGTGAGTATGCGTGGGCTAGTCGCCTATGAAAATAGACCAAAATGAGTATGTGTGGGCAGGTTACCTATGAAAATAGACCAGTGTGAGTGTGTTGGTAGGTCGCTAGTGAAAATAGACCGTGTTTTTTCAAAAGGGGCAGGTTACCCAAGATAATAAGACCATTTTCTTTTAAAAAGAAAAGTCTTTAGATGAGTGGATCACTTAGTAAGCAAGGAAAACCTTTTTTTTCTTTACAAGCTTACTATGCAAAACATTGAGGAATTTTTGCTTCGTAAGCATTATAAAGAAGGGGCATCTATTGCTACCCAAACTTTTACCATGCTTTTGATAAATTTTCAAAAAAAAACCAAAAATAGCAAAAAAACAATGAAAACCCAAAAAAATGCATTTTTGATATATTTGCATCGTTTTTAGCATTTTCATTGTCATTTTATAAGAATTTAAATTTTCAATGGTATTTTGAACGCATTCAACTTTTAACGTGTTAATTTTACAATTGCTAATTTTCCTTGTTGAGTTGAGATTGATATTGCTTATTTTAAAAAATACAAAAAAAAAAGAAAAAATCAATGTGTTTTGGGAACCAAGCCACTTTGCTTATAAATAGAGGTCATAACACACATAAAAAAACAAAACCAAAAAAAAGGAGAAAATTTACAAAGGTCAATTTTGAAACATCAAAGGAGAAACCTAAACCACAAAAAAACTGTAAAAATAACTTAGCTTTCCTTCTCCCAGAAGCCACGCCCCCACTCTTTTTTGGCAAAAAAAAAAACAGAGAGCTAGAAACCGTGGACGCCTTCCCCAACTTTTGGATTTTGGTCTCCCAGCTTTTCCAGCCACCACTCATACACCTCCTCTAACCTTTGTTTCCTTTGGTTTTTTTTCCCTAAGCCGACCAAAAAGCACACTAGTCCATATTTTCCTTTCTCAACCGGCTATAAGACAATCCCTCACCTGGCTAACATCAACATACAATGACCTGACCTTCTCTTTCCTGAATCTGTTTTGCTCTCTTCTCCTTGCAGATTGGCCTATACAGAAGCCAGCCGCTGCTCACCCTCCTTTTTTCGCTCACCGTCACTCTTCCTTATGGCTATTACGATATCGCGGTCACACAAATTAATTACCCTAGCTTCAAACACAACACACAAGATAGTATAGAGCAAGCAAGGGGTCGATCCCACAAGGAAGGTTCAAGTCAGGTTTTTATGATAGATGATATGCAATTTGGGGGGTTGGGACATTATCTAGGCTAAAGCAAAAGAAAATAGAAAACTATCAAATGAAATTTAATAAAATCAAAAAATTATTAAGAGAACAGACCTTGGTCGCAAGCACACATCCACCTATAGAAATCAGAACTGATCATGGAAATGAAACATCAATTTATATTTTGAATATGTATCTCTTCTTAACATTGGATGCGCCGTATAATTAACCCTAACCATAAAACAACCACAGTGTCCGCACTAGTAATCTAATTCAATGGCAGCCTTAAGAACTACATAAGTTGATTAATAAAGAAAACATAATTGTCCAAGTCTATGTTTGATTTGATTGAATGTTCTCCCTAAGATTAATAACATAGATCCGCCATAATTATTAAACTCAATTGCTTCACAAGTTCATATACCCCAACTCCGGTTTTGATATCAAACTTAGCAATAGATTATCTATAATAAAAAATTAGAGTCCTCTCTAGCAATTAAAATAAACAATCATAGGAAAAATAAGCATAGGAGAACAAACATATTCATCATATAAACTGAAAATAAAAGGTAAAATAAATCTCATAGTTCTTAAAATCCAAAGGTTTATGTGTCCTTGCAACCAAGAAAACGAGTTTAGCCTTGCATGTTTGTTGAACAACTAATCAAAAAGATGGAGGAATGCATGATTTCAGGTTTCTTAGAGTAGGGGGGCATTTTTCTCCTCTTGGCTGGCTGCCCCCCTTCTCTTCTCTCATTCTTTTTATATCCTAGGAAACCCTAGTCTCTATTTTACAAAATAGTCCTCCCTTAAGTAAATGGTTTACATTTAAGTACTTTAATAAATATTTTCCTAAAAAAAAAAGAAATAGCCTTGCTTGAAATCTTCAAGCTTTAACTTAAAAGAGCTAAATTGCTGAAATAGCCACAACCAGTTCCTTACCCTTGAATCTCTAACAACGACCAGTACACTTGGGTTTACGAGTAACCTTCAATTAAATACTAGGTGGCGACTCCCAAAGAACCAATCAAGCAAACAAACGAAAATCACCATCTACACCATGCGGGGTACGCTCGACAACATCCATAACCATATTCCTGTAAAAATTATTGATAGTCAGTGCACGTTGCTAGCACTAGAAGTAGACCCAACCACCCTTTCTCCCATGCTATCATTACGAGCAAATAGTTCTCCTTGTGCCTACCAACAAAGGTAACCCTTCATGAACCCTTTGTGTAGAACATGCATCATTACAACATCTGGATGCATATACTTTTTATTTTGACACTTTCTGCATGAACACCTTATACCGCCTCTAGTCAAATTTATGGGAATAGATATTGTAAAATTAATAAAACCCTGAACCCTATTACAATAATTATTGTTAATCATTTTTTGACCCCACGTGTTGGAAACGGTGTATACCTCTTTTGAACCAAGTGCAGGAGTGTAGCTCATGTTTGCTAGAAAATTGACAAAAGCGAAAAAGAAAGAAATGTTTTTCGAACCCTGTTTGAGTTGTTTTCTACTCTCTTTATCCTCTCTTTTTTGCTACCAAAATCGTCAGGTTTCTTAAGCTGATAAGGAGTTTTCATAATGCTAAATTTTTTCCTTCTTTATCTAGCTTTCAAGGTTGGATAAATCCCTAAAATTTTGCACTAAAAAATTTGTTTTTGTTGTTGTCGTAATTTTTTTGTTCCAACTTAGGCTCTGATTCTAACTTGGTTTCATACAATATCTGACCATGACAACTATATTATGTCACTTATGACATGTTGAAGAATTGACCTACACCTTTATTAGGTCTAGGACTCACTGTTCTTATGATAGACTCTCATTCAGATTGGGATGCTTGGCATTGTCAATTTCCTGAATTAGATTAGGAGATCCTTTTAACCAACCAGATTGCAACCAGATTTTGTTCTTCAAAACGAATTTATCTCACTTTGAATCCTTCATGAAAGTTATAGACCTGTATACGTATATGAATTTGGGTTTTTGAATCTCCTAATTTTGATATTAGAAGCTCAAGATATTCCCATGTGAATATCTAATGAGAAAGAAAAGAATCCTGCAGCAAGAAATGTTCCAACTCGAGTTTTTGCAATTCTGTTCTTCAAAATGAATTTATCTCACTTTGAATCCTCCATAAAAGTTATAGAATTGTACACGTAGATGAATTTAGATTTTTGAATCGTCTAATTTTGATACCAAAAGCTCAAGATATTCCTATTTGAATATCTAGCATGAAAGCAGAGAATCCTGTCACGAGAAGGATCTTGACCTGAGTTTGCTAGTCTGATTTGAGGGACCAGATTTAATGTTTCAAGAATTTATCAGGTTAATTAGAGACCAATTTTATACTTTGGAAAGTATTTGGTTTCGTTGAAGGAATTGAAAAAAATAGGGATTGGATCAAAAAAAGTCATAACAATGTCTACCTAATATCAAGGAAGCAATATATCAAGGAGATAATTACTGTATATAATTACTGCAATATAAAATATCATAGATCTAGGATTTGATTGCTGCTGGTTATGAAAAATAATTACTGCAATATAAAATACCATAAATATAGGATTTGTTGGTGTTGGTTATAGAAGACAATTTATGCAATAATTATTGCAATATTTCCTTGAATAGCATGTGTAGAGATTTCTATATAAGTAAACATCCAACAATATGCAAAAAGAGGGGCAGAGAGATAGACAAAAATTAGGGGAAACAAAAAAAAAACCCTAACCCTATCCTCTCTAGCAAAGAAGTCGTAGCCCCCTACTGATCTTTTAAAATAAAAAATCGAAGCAGCCCCTCCCTTCGAAGAAACTAGGGATCTCTCTCTGGAAACATATTGTCCCCTCTCCCTCTCATCAACAACCCACCATCTTCCCCAAACCATGACTACCATCTCCTCCCTAGCTAGTCTCACTCTCACCGAAAGCCCCCTAAGCACCATCCCTCACTCCCTTTTCTTACTATGAGCATGCACTAGCCATAGCAGCAACAACCATCTCTTCTCAGTAAAGACAAGACGGACGCGAATGAGAGGAAGGACGAACAGAAAAACAATAGAGAGGACATAGGAGGAGAGAGAGGGGGGGAGGAAGAAAAAATATATAGAGGGAGAAATAAGGGAAGCATGAGAAAGAAAATCAGAGAACAAAACACACACACACACACACACACACACACACACACATATACATATATATGAAGAAACAAACCCATAAAAAAAGTGAAAAAATAGAGAGAATGAACACGAGAGCAAGACAGGGACAAGTAGAAGTAAAGAGCATAAATAGATGAAAACACAGAGAGACCAAGCAACACACCTTCACCCTTTGTTCTCGTCTTCTGTTTCTTCTCCTCCAGTGGTGCAACTTTTTCTTCCATAGGTACGGTGAGCTCTAGAAAGCAATAAAAACACATCCTTCTTCTGCACCAGCGGCGTCCTCACCAGTAGACCAATAATGCAACTTTTTTTTCACCAACACAACAATCTCTTCACTAGTGCTTCTCAACAGCCCAGTCATCGTGCACCGACTACAATCGTGGAGTCATTTTCAGCCCTGACAACCATCACTAACTCGTAGCCCCTCAACCATCAGGAGTAGGTATTAGCTGAAGAAGCAGCCCACAAGAAAACAGAGAAAGAGCAAGAAAACACAGAGGGAAAAAATTCATTCCTCTAGCACATCACACCTTCATCATCGTCTTCGCCATCTCTGGAGAGAGCATCAACTAGAAGAGAAAAACATAGACCAACACCAGTTTTATCAGCGTTCATCATTGCCTCTAGAATCAGTGATAACCGGTTGTGGGCAAGAAACTACAGCATCATCATCTTCACCCATTAGCTATCAGGTAAGCACCCTACACTCTTTCCACTTTTTCAAATTTAATTACACGATTACTATGAATGCTTTTGTTATTGTTCAAGTGAATTATAATTCACTCTAATAGTAACTAAGGATCGTTTATTTACCCAGCCAGATCACTGGTCTGGGCATGTGACCCGGCTAGGTCCAGCCCAACCACATTGGTCGAACTAGACCCAGCCCAAAAAAATATATATTAAAAAACAACGAGAGAGATTTATTACTTTCAAGCATATTTATTTTAAAGTCTGTTTTTTTATATTGTAAAAAATATCAATCTCGCATTTAGAATACCTGGTTTTCAACACAAATGCGGTAAATATACATATATATAAAAAAATATTTTCATGCATATGACCAATACCCTAACATATTTTGAATTTCCTCTTTTAAACAAATATTCAAAGTTTAAAAGAAAATGTGTTTTAGCATGGATTTTCTTAAACACAAAAAATTACTTTCTTGCATTCTAGATTTTACAACATGTTTGTAAAACTCTAAAGGGTGCTAGCCAATATTCTAAAAAATACAAAAATCTTATTTTTGGGAGAATTCATCTATTAATCACCATTAATGTTTAGATAAATAAATCCTAAAGGGATGAATATCGAAAATATTATTAGGAATAACTAGTTATTATTCGCTGTTAATGTTTGGATAAAGAAACCCCAAGTGATTAATATCCAAAATATTTTTCTAGGAATAAGAAGTCATCATACATCCTTGAAAGAAACCTCAATTATAAGTGGGGACATTTCAAATTTAGATTCCACAGTTTACGAGTCGTGAAAGTATGAAATACTAAGGCAGAAAAGGGCTTTTAAAGCACTTGGAATTTTCTTAGATTTCTAACTTAGTTTTTTTTGTTCCTCTTCCTTGCGATTTATGAGTCGCAAATACTTGAAATACTAAGGGAAAAATGAGTTTTTAAAGCACATTGAATCTCCTTGGATTTATATCTTAACTATCTCTTAAATCATAGGTTATAAATTTAGTATGAACCAAACACAGATTTCAAGAGATCTACATTGGTTCTCCTTGGTACTTTGTAGACATATGTTAAAGTGTGATCCACATTGACCAAGGGTTCTTTCTTTTAGACTTTGAACCCAAGTTCATTGATCATAGCAAACCTATCATAGGAAAATTGATTAGAGAACACCAACAACATAACAAGGCAAATCAAACACCAAGTAGCTTACCTTAGGTAAGGCATACTATAGGTGTTAATACCTTCCATTTACGCAATTAGTTCCTTGCATTAGCATCTCTGAAAGACCAGTTAGATTTCTTAGTGACCATAATACTAGGTGGCAACTCCCTTATTCACAAAAACAAAAACCCCAACACCATATCCCCACTCCGCGCGAGGGTGAGACAATAATCCATCCTCCGCATTTCTTAGGGTGAATCTCAATACATCCATGAACGATCATCCATGACTTTTATCGAACCTCTATAAAATTATGATGACAACATGTATTAATTAACTATGTTTGGTAAATAAATTTGCAAAAATATTGGTTTACCTCCAGATTATCCAACAACCTAATTAAAACTTCTCATAAATATTCATTATCAATTATCAACATCCCTACAAATTTATACATATAAATTTAAGAAAATTACAACTCCGCAATAGCATTGATAAAAATTAAAACGGACTCGTTAAACAAGCTATTAATTATTTTACTACAACACATGTAATTCGGTAATTCAACAAAGTTTCAACAATTTACAAACAAGTACAATTTTACAAAATCTAAAACAAATCATAACAAGTACAAAATTATACATTCATACTACAAAGTTTGTTTGAGAAATAACAATAAAACATGTACATACATTAACAAAATATATATTCTAAAAAAACAATAAAATTGACATTTAAATGTTAAAATAATATAAAAAAGATTTACTTACAAAAAATGATAAAATTCACAATAAATCAGAACACAGATGTTGTGAACATAAAACTTAAAGAAATATGACTTTTGCTGAGAAGAAGGGGATATTTTTAGGGGGGGTTGTTTGCAATTTGGGAGGGAAGAGTTGGGATGGGGAAGAAGAAGGAGAAATAGGGGAGGAGAGAATAGGTAGAGTGATGATATATTAACTTTTATCGATGGAATCACCGACGGACTCATTTTGTCAGTGATTCCATCGGTAATTCTAACGATGAATTGGTCATGTCACTGTACAGAGATCCTAGTTTGAATCCCTCGGTAAGTTCATCGGTAAAATCACCCACAAAAACTTCCACGTCATCGAACCGCTTTTTTTAAAAGAAATTCTATATATTCCGTCTGTAATTCTGTAAAAAAAAAATGACTGAATTACAGATGGAATATTGACCGTCAGTAATTATCATTATAATTTACCGATATAATTATTCCGTCGATAATTCCATTGGTTTTAGATGAATTTCTGGTAGTGAAATTTCTACGTTGGCTACTCTTCTAGTGAAGTGCCTCCTCGGAGAGACCCAACGTTTCAGTACAGCTGAGATAATTCCCCATATGTTTTTATGCCTCAACAAATTAGTGCGACAAACGTATATGACGAAGGCAATTGTTGTTGTGCCTCCAGTTATAAAGAAAAGTTCTCGAAATCCACTGGGACCAAGGCTGTCATCACCTGGCATCTTCGTGCATTTTTGTGGGGTAATCCATGTTTTCTCAAGTTCTTGTAGCGCTCCCTTTTCTGATAAATTCAGTAGAGCCTCGTTCACGCTAGCAAGTAATGGAGATCCACGCGGAAACGCCTGGAAAACAAATTAATCATGTAAAAATTTAATCACTCCTTAAGTTCATGTTTAAATTCATATATATATATATTTCGACATGTTAGTATTTCGAAGCAAATAAGCCTAAGATTAGGCATGTGTCTTTTACCATAACCTACTAATTTATTGAACTTATATTTAATGATTCATTGAACCTATCTAAGTGATCTCTCCCCACTAATTTTGTTCAAAATCAAAGATTTCATTGTTAGTTTCCTTTGGTCAAACTCAACACCTTGTAATTTGTGGTCCAACCTGCCTACAAAGTCAACAAAAAGCCTCTGGCCCTAATTCAAATTTTACAAGAACTAATCCTATATGAATATTTTGGTTTGGCCCGTAAGAATGTAAATTACCAATAGTAACTTCAGGAAAATTATTAATGAACGGAAAAGGTGAATAAATATGAGCGAGAGATCTTACAAATCCAAACCCTCCAATTTTGTACGTTGGGCCAATTTGGATGAAGCTATTGCAGTATTTTGCAAGGAATTTCTTGGCACTGGGAATTCCAAGAAAGGCAGCAGAAATTTTCTTGTCCTCGAAGCCTTTAGCATAACATTCTGCTGACTGAAAATGCAGAATGTTTTGGTTCTTGAATTGTAAAACTTCCGCCAAATATCTTTCCTTATGGGAACCTGAACAATATCCAACCATTGCATTGCTATTTAACAGTTCTTCAACGGTTGGTATAGTGGGTTCAAGCCTCTGTACAGTTAGCATGCTTGTGAGGTTGGCTGTGTACGTCTGGATGATGATTAGAGCCACAAACAGCCACACCACCCCTGACATCCTTGATAGATTGCTATGAAGCTTTGGCCCTAAATCAAATTGTTGTCAGCAAGATATTGTTAATTAATTGCTTGTTAAAGGATTGGTTATATATTTTCAAAAGTTCAAATCAAAGAAGGAAACTGATTGAAACTAAAAACTTTAATTTACCATTCAAGGAGAAAAGAGTGTTGAAGGATAACCAAATCATGATCCCAATTTGAGTTGTGATGGAGCCTTGTAGTTCATCACAATGATTTCGCTCTATCCACCAAACAACAAAGCCATTGTAGACTGTAATCACTGAGATTAAAACCCACATGGTTGTGGTGAACGGTTTAATAAACGACCATGCTTTATTGCTCGAACGGACCGGGACGATCAACACCAATCCTGTTTCAGTAAATGGATAGGTGAATTCTGCATATTGGTGTCTGCTTGCAACTATTTCCACATCACCAACAGCTGCGTCAAAATTCTGGTGTTGTGGACAAAAAGTCCAAGTACAACAAAGTATGATTAGTCTAAAGTATTTTTTCTTTTCTTTTTTTTCAGAATATGCGTGCATGCATGATCAATTAATGAAAATTTAATTAATCATTTTACTCTATCAAGCTGCCTCTTACCTTTAGATGAAGTTGCTCTACAAGTTCATTGTAACTTCCATTGAAGTATTGGAACTCGTATGGCAGAAAGAATGGCATGCTTGCTGTCGTTGCTTTGAAGACCTCGTTTGCAAAACCAGAGGAGTTCGTTCCCAAGCGATCATCACTTTCCACTTTCACATATTCTTCGTAACCAGAAAAGGAAGGCACTCCGATACGAAATAGCTTAGCACTTCTCAGCGTAGTCCATCCTCTTGGAGTATACCTAGGCCCCCCTGGCCAATGCACTTGCTCCAAATCAATCATCGACGAGCTGTTATAACTAGAATTTTCATGGATTTTCTCCGAGAATCCAAATCCATTGGACCAATACCCGATTTCATTGTAACCCGTTCCTATTACATTCACGATCTCAAATATTTCTGCTGCAGCAACATTATGGTTTTTGAATTTAACTTTACCTGATAAGCCAGGAAAGTCTGCGTCCAAAATGTTTTCCAACAGCTCTTTCCCTCCCCTTTTACTTCCGGTCTTATCTAATCCAAGAGCTATTGTCCTCATAGCATCATACGCTTGCACGGCGTAAATCCCAGGATCTTTCTTTTCTTCTCGGGGATATTTTCTGCTAAAACGTGTACTAAATCTTTGATTAAAAGTCTCGAAATCCTGTCCCATTTTAGGGAAGTAACTCCGGACTCCTAGAATTCCTTGCATTGAGGATATTACAGAGGCATTGATGGAATGGACAAGGCTTGTAATGGGATCTGTTGTGATCCATACATAGTCCTTTTGCATCATTTCCATTTTCTTTGCCATTTCAAATAACCGCACAGCCAATTCGAAGGGCAAATGAACAACAAAGACTCTACAGTACTGCTTGCTTTTGATATTCTCAAGCTCTTTGGACATTGAATCAGAAGAAGCAGAAGGAGAGAAGGCTACAAATTGGCTTACTTGTGAATTAACTTCTCTAAGGGCATCATGTAGATGTGGTATGACTCCCCTTGCTGAAGAATCTGTATCTTCATATATCACAATGACCTGATGCCAGTTCCACGATTGCACAATAGCAGCTACAGCTTTCATTTGAGCACGCTTATCAGGTGAAGCTTGAAGTAGAGAAGGCCATCGTTCAGGTGCCCATTCTGGAGCTGTGTCAGCAAAAGAAAGAATTGGAACCTGTGTTTCTCTGGCAATCTCAGCAACTAATGACACCTCTTCCCATGTCTGTGGTCCTATAATGGCTTGTACTTGTCGTGTGTCGATAAGATCCTTAGCTGTATAAGCAACGCACAGATGTGAGCTTGGATTTATCTTAATTTAAGGCAAACGATACTTATTTCAAAAGCAAAACATATAGTTACCTTCAAGAGCTGCATGGATGGTATCCTTTTGAGAGTCGTTTATAAGCAAAATTGTTAGATTTCCGAAGCCATAGAAATCCTCCTTTGCAACTTCCATCGCAACTATTTCTTCTTTGCCAATACGGGAACTTGTATCCACAATAGCTCCTATTCCAGTACTTCCTTTGAAAATAGCCTGAGTCTTGGTGCTTTGATCGGCTCCTGTACCGGATGTCAAGAGCAAAATTAGAGCGAACAACGAGAAGGCGTGAGGCAAAGTACCCATTGTATTCTTAATGAAACAACAAAGTACTGGAGCTGATTCTCTTTCTCAATACTTGTTAGCGTAGATCTCAATTTATATTTTACTTCGTCAACTTTCAAACTTTAGATTTTTCTCCTTTATCCAGGGGTTATAATCTGGACTATATTTCTCATACATTTTCTGTATCATTTCATTAAATATTGTGTGCTAGTATATCCTACTATTTTTTGTCGCCGATTTTTGACATGAAAGAGGGTTATTTTCGGTTCATTTACAATCTAATTGAGAATACCCTTATTCTAAAAAAAAAAAAAACACGAGAATAAAAATAAAAAGATTATGGATCATAACTAATTAGTAATAAAGTTTAAAATGCGTTTAAATAAAAAAAACATTATTGTTATAAAATTTATTTTTAATATTAACATATTAAAGTGATAAAAAAAAATTAATTTGAAATTGTTTTTGTAATGCTAATTACTTGATATTTTTTGGTGTTTGATATTGAGTAATTAGCATGACAATTGGACCACCATCACCCTAAGTTGTTTCAGATTCTTGGTATGCTTAGATTTGAGTCAATACACGCTTACCCACCCATTCATTAGGTTAGGTTAGATAGAAATAGGGAATTTCTTCTCTTCTGAAGATTATAATTTTCTTTATATGTTTTGTATATACACATGCACTATATATATAGTTACAGGTTGTGACTGTCATGACAACTGTCATGACAATTATTATAACTGCTGCTAAGGTAGTTATGAAGTAGTTTAGAATTGGTTACAATTTTGTTACTGGTAATTATAAGAAAAAAACAATAATTAACAACAATCCTAACGTAACAACTTCTTCTTCTTTAGCTTTGTAATTAGTTCTTCACGTAACCAATCCTTCTTCTTCTACCATTGGTTTATCATCCCCACAAGTGATCAAAGGGTCTTGGAAAGAGGCATAGCTGTGCTTTGAGAATTAAGAACCTTGAGCTTCTGAGATGTTAAGTTAAGAGATCTGCAAGCTGGTCTTCAGTTGGAATGAATTGTAATTATATTTTCCCTTGTAGAACTTGATCATGAATGAAGTGTATGTCAATTTCTATATGTTTTTTTCGGGCATGAAACACAGAATGTTTGCCCATATGATAGGCACTGATGTTGTCATACCACAGTATAGGGACAACAAGGGTAGGAACACATAATTCGTGCATCAAGGCCTGAATCCAAATAATTTCCGCAGTAGCTAGAACAAGCCCCCTATACTTCGATTTTGCACTGTTGTGAGAGACTAATTTTTGCATGGTAGAGGACCAAGAAATTAGATTACCCCCTAGATAAATGAGGTAGCCACTAGCACTTCTTCGATCATCAGGCTGAGCTCCCCAATCAGCATCGATGAATCCTGCAATTGTCAACTGATTTGAGGAACTTATGAGTAAGCCATCATGCATAGTTCCACACAGGTATCGAAGAATACGTTTGACAGAGAGCCAATGTGTTGAAGTTGGTTGTTGCATAAATTGACATGCTTTGTTAATAGCAAAGGCGATGTCAGGCCTTGTAATTGTGAGATATTATAGAGCTCCCACTACACTGCGATAACCAAAAGCATCTTCCATAAGCTCACCATCAAATTTAGATAAATTATGTCCAACAGCCCCAGGAGTTTTGACAGGCTTGGTGTCAAACATTTTTGTTATATGCAGTAAATCAGAAACATATTTTGTTTGGCTGAGATGTATAGAATATTCATGGTAAGAGACTTTAATACCTAGGAAGTAGGTCAGTCTTCCCAAATCTCACAATGCAAATTTAGAATTCAGTTTAGCAATAACTGAATCTACCTGCATATGTGAGCTGCCTGTGATGAGGATATCATCTACATAAATGAGAACAATCAAAGTTGTAGATTGACCAAAGGAGATGAACATAGAGCTATCGATCTTGGAGGTGATGAACCCCCACTATAAAAGAGCAAACCTAAGTCGTTGAAACAAAGCTCGTGGAGCTTGTTTCAAGCCATATAAAGCTTTCCTCAATCGACAAACTTTGGTAGGATACTTGGTGTCCACGTATCTAGGAGGTTGAGACATGTAGACTTGTTCCTCAAGTTCACCATTCATAAATGCATTATGGACATCAAGTTGTCGTACTTCCCATTTAGAACTAAGAGCAATGGTTAGGATAATGTAGATAGTTGCAGCTTTGACTACTAGGCTGAATGTCTCACAGTAATCAAGGTCAAGTGTTTGATGATACCCTTTTGCCACAGCTCTAGCTTTATACCTGTCAATACTCCTTTATGGCTTGTGCTTCAATTTGTATACCCACTTGCATCCTATGATGTTCACATCAGAAGGCTTAGCAACAATATCCCTGGTGTGATTATAATGAAGGGCTGCAATCTTTTAATCCATTGCTCTAGCCCAATGTGGATCCTTTAGAGCTTGATTGAGTGTATATGGTTTTGTGATAGCAATTAGATCTAGAATAACCTTCTTTTTAGTGATGCCACTCATCAACCTTGTTATCATATGTGGAGCTAGACTAGAATCAGGGATTGGATCAGTAGGAACAGATTTAGAAGGAGGAGGAAAGATTGGAAAGGTTGCAGTTTCACTTAAGGAAATAGAATCAATAGTTGTGGAAATGGAATCAGTATATATTATGGTAGGTGTATCTACTGGACACTGAGACAAATCACTAGATGGGAGTGGTATTGCAGGAGGTAAATTGACAGAGGAAGTGTCATCAGGTTGAGATGGAGGAGATTTGGTGGTGAAAGGGAATTGTGTTTCATCAAACACAACATGAGGTGTGATATAAACTCGTCCAGTGAGATAATCAAGGGACAAATATCCCTTGTTGCTGAGGGTATAACCAAGAAAGATGCACTACTTGGAGTTTGAATTGTAAAAAACATTGGGAGAGCTTGATCCTTTGTATGTAGTGGATAGAACCATGTGTATCGTGAGAAATCATTTAAGAACAAAATAAAGTACTTAGCACCATATGTGGATTTTTCTGAGGCAAGCCCCTAGATATCTATATGAATCAATTCCAATGGTTTGGAAGCACGAGAGGAGGAGAGATGAGTTGGCAGTCTATAACTTTTTGCAAGCTGACAGGAAGAACATATAGTGGAACAATCAATAGCTTTATTCTTTTCATAGGAAACATTATAGCTTTGTAATATTTGGACTACAACATCAGTGGCAGCATGACCTAGTTTGTGATGCCATATGTCCATTTTATTATGAGTGGTTCTGGAGATTAGAGAATGAAAAATAGAAAAGTCTTTAATGCCAACGTATGCCATCTTCTCATTGCTCAGTGCTTGGAACTTGTAAAGTCCATTTTCAAGTCTGCCTTGTGCTAGTATCTTCTTCATATGTAGATCCTTCACAAAGAAACTATTAGATCGAAATTCAATCAAGGCATTATTATTTGAGCAGAACTTAGCAACACTTATCAAGTTTGTTGAGATGAATGGAATATGAAACACCTTTCTGAGTTGAAATGATCGAGAGTTAGAGACTAGACAATAGGAACCAATGTTGGAAATGGATAAGTGTTTACCATTACCAATTGTGACCTTATTTGTCCTTGTATATAAAGTAGAGTTGATTAGATTCCCAGCATTCTGAGTCAAGTGATGGCTTGCTACAGAGTCAAGGTACCAATTATCATCTACAAGATTATTAAAGGAGGCAACCATAGCAGGTATATTGCTTTGACTTCTGATATTCATATTCACATAGTTAGTACCACTATTAGAAGAGTTTTGATAGGAAATGTCAAATCTATGATAGTAGACGTGTACTGTATGCCCAAAATTGCCACATAACTAACATTGTGGCTTTTATGAACTGATTGAATTATGTCTTCCACTTTGTGTGTATCTGCCCCCATGACCATGGCCTTTGTAGTTGTAATTACTGGCATTTGGAGTGAAGCTTGTGTAGCTGTTTCCTCTACTGCCATTGTATCTCCTTCCACCACCTCTGTTATTAGAGGAAAAGGCATAATTGGCTACCATTGCTAAAATTTGATCTACTGAGCTTTATTGCTCAAGTCAATTTTCAAATGCTAGGAGCATATTATGAATTGCTTCAACTGAGATTTTATCATCTCTAATATTGATAGCTGTAACTATTGCATTATAGTCAGAACTAAGTCCTCCAAGTAGATTCATGACTTAATCATGTTCGGATACAGGTTCTCCAATGGCTGCTAGATTGTCTGCAGCTCCTTTCATGTTCATGATATAGTCTATCATAGACAAAGATCCTTTCTTTATGGATTGCAGTTCAAGCCTCAGTTGCATTATTCTGGCTCTTGAAGAAGAAGTGAAGGTCTTCTCCAATGCATTCCAAGCAGACTGAGAAGTAGTGTGTCCAATGATCTTTGCCATGATAGTTGGTGTGAGAGATGAGTAAATCCAGCTGAGGATTGTGCGATCTTGTCTTCTCCAAGTAATGAAAGCTAGATTGATTACACTTGTACTCAATTCTTTTTCTGGACAGACAAAGGTGTCATCTATGAAATCCTCAAAACCATTAGCAAAAATAATATTATCAATTTGAGATTTTCACAAAACATAGTTGGTTCGATCAAGTTTTACTGGTAATGCATGGTTGAGCTACTGATAGGATGAAGTGAGTGCCATTGTTATGGTTTGCCCAAATCCAATAAGACTAGAGGTGGAAGAGGAGTGACTTGAAGCAAAAGTCATGGTTGAATCAAAAAGGGAAAGAAGTTTCTATTTCAAAGGCTCTAATACCAAGATAGAAATAAGGAATTTCTTCTCTTCTAAAGATTATATTTTTCTCTATGTGTTTTGTATATACACATGCAGTATATATATAGTTACAAATTGTAATTGTCATGACAATTATTATAACTACTGCTAAGGCAGTTATGAAGTAGTTTAGAATTGGTTACAATTCTATTACAGGTAGTTATAAGAAGAAGAGAATAATTAACAGCAATAACATAACAACTTCTTCTTCTTCAACTCTGTAACTAGCTCTTCACGTAACCAATCCTTCTTCTTCTACCACTGGTTTATTTAGGTTGACTCACGATTTCAACTTTTTTTTTTGTTTCAAATAAAGAAAACTCAATAATAGTTATGCAATGACCATTTATACAAATTTTCTTATTAGAGCTTCACGCATATGTATTATTCATTCATTTACTTAATATTTTTACTATATTTTTCAGGAAATGATTAAGTAGTTAATAATTAGAAACTAAAATTAATATATTTAGTGAACGTTTTCAACTTTAAATTTTTAATAATTTTCTTATAAATGTAGTTAAAATTTAATTAAAATAAAATTCTTTGAGGATGTGAGCTTCATAAAAGGAATTATTATTAATATTACCATTATATTTTTTATGAATTCTTTTATTTTAAAGAATTCTCTTTCATTATATGTGAGAATATATTTGAAGGATCAACATATTTCATACTAAAGGTTTTATTACAAAAGCCCATAAACAGAATGGACAAAGAGAAAAAAAGAAGCTCATTGAAGGACAAGACCTATGATAAAAAGGTTTGCTAAAGATGACACCCTCCTCTTTTTCAGTCTAGGCTAAGTGCCCAGATAGTTGTGGGTCTCGCATCTTGTTAAGCTCAACACCTTTGGGCTCGGCCATACATCAAGTTCAAGTATATATGGGTCCAGCACATTACCAAACCCAACTCCTTTGGGCTTGGCTACACTCCAAGGCCAAGCACTTATGGGTTTAGTACCTTACCAGACCTAATCTCCTGAGGCTCGGCTACACATAGGCCTAGGGATATGTGGATCTGGTAATTTACTAGATCCAACTCCTTCGTGCTTAGCTATACATCAAACCCAACCACCTATGTGTTCAACATATTGCCAAACCCAACTCTTTTTTTAGCATAGGTTTTTTCTTTGGATACAATCACCCAAAGTGAGAATCTAGGGTCATCATTTCCCTACTCCCTAGCCAGTCAAAATTTCCTCTAAAGACCATCCTTACATCAAATCAATATTAATATTGATTATAAAGGATGATCCTATCAATATTAATATTAAGTACAAATTGATGTAAGACCATTTTCCGTAAGCATATAACACTCTCAACATTAATGTCATATAAGAATAGATTTATAATCAATATTCATGTTGATTGTAAGGGTCTTTCCCCTACTTGGATGAAGAAGGAAAAGATTTACAACCCCTCGAAGAGGTAAAAGAAAAGGTTATAAATACGCTCTAAACTACCCAAGGAAGGGGTTTATGATCTTTTACTCTCCTATAATTAATTCTCAACATTTATTACATACTAAGAACAAGCACTTTTGTTCTTAGAACTGAAACTGAATGTATATTTACTACAACTCTTCATAAAAGTCTTTGCTTAATCATTAGAGGGTCCCAAAAAATCCACAAGAGGGATTGTTTTGCTGGAAATCCAGGCTCTGCCATCAACCCCTAGAAATCTCATCTATGAAGAATAGAAGATTGACATGTACATGTGATCATCCATAATCCAAGTGCCGTGAAATATAGTTTCCCTTGCA
This sequence comes from Populus alba x Populus glandulosa, assembly GCA_033617975.1. NCBI lineage: Eukaryota > Viridiplantae > Streptophyta > Magnoliopsida > Malpighiales > Salicaceae > Populus > Populus alba x Populus glandulosa. The sequence continues at coordinate 40,015,295 of CM066143.1, forward strand.
TTCAGAATTTTGGAGAATCATCAATATTATAGGTATAGTTTTTAACCTTACAACTTGTTGAAGAAAAGAAAATATGAGGAAAAAAAAAGAGGATGAATGTGGAAATAATAATTTTTGTTTATTTGGTAGGTGAAAAAAAGTGCTTGGAAAGAAAGTAAGAAAAAATTTTCTTTAAAAAAAAAAGTATTTGGTTTTTTATTGATTAAACGAGGATAGTGGAGTAACATTTTTAATTATTAATTAGTATTTTGGGTTAATTAAAATATTACCCCTCACCTATCACAACCATCAATTTTACATTAAACATATCCAAGACTTTCATTCTTATCCTTTCTTACACTCTTCATCCAATTCTATTAACAAAAACCATTAATGATCCATGTAGCAACTCCAAAAATTTTCAGATTAATCAAATTTAATATTTAAAACTTAATGAAGAAAAAGAAGAATTTCAAATTAAATTGCTTTTGTTTAGGGAAAAATAAAATCTTATTTAAGCTTAATTAAAATTAAAAGTAAAATAAAAATAGAAGTTAAGAAAACTAAAATAAAAGAAAAAATAAATTTCATATAAAGTCAAAATCAAGAAACTAAAAAATTGAAATTTTCGTGTTTCAATTTTTTTTTACTATAATTTTGTTAATATCTCCTTTTAAATTTTAAATTTAATATGTCTTTAAATTCTGTAGTTGGTCAGAAGTATATAGTTGATTAGATCACATTTAAAGGATAACTGATCGATCCCATTAGAAAAGATATTTTGTCGTTAACCCTAATATTTTTCCTTTCCTCTCTTCCATTCTCATTTCCAAACAAGATAAGAGAAATTTCTCTATTTTTACTCGTCTCCTCTCTTCCATGTATATATACAAGGAAAGAAAGCATCCAAGTTATTTCTATGAATAAAAGAGCCAAGATCCTATGTCTGAGGGGCCAATCTACGATCGCTACTTCTACATATGAGACAACAAGAAGTATAACTTGTAATGCCTGTCATGAAATTGTTAAAAAAAACATTTCAACCTACTAGCTTAAGCTATTAGGTGAGATTTCAGGATATAATTTATATTATTCTCTAATACACCCCTTCAAGTAAAAGCTTTTTGGGCTTAACACTTGTACAGATCCACATTATCTTGTACTTAATTTTATCAAATAAATAGGGATGGTAAGATTCAAACTCGTAACCACTAGATCATCAAGACTCTGATACTATATCAAAGAATAATCTAATCTAATAATTTAAATTATTAAATTAAATTTTAGAATATAATTTATATTATTTTTTAATAAAAATCACCGGTCGAATGGCGGCTATGAGATTTATTCCCGTACGTATTGTAGGTCCAACTTTCTCGATTCTCAGGCTGTCAATGTCTTTTTCGCTTTCTCAATTAATTATCAGAAAATTATACCTTGAATATTGGGTTATAGAGGAAGATGGAATTAATTTCATAGCCGCATATCGTTGACAACCCAATGGAAAGTGCACAGGGATTTTCGTGGCTCGTTAATGTGGAAACGTTTTTATAGGAGAACGTCTTTGTCACGAGTACGAGGTCCGATACTCGATTCCACAAGCACAGTGCAAGTGGGCAGACCGATAGGATGCACGCCCGATTGTATTTGACTTGTGTGAAAAGGCCACACAAAGTAAAGACGAGGATTTTTCTGTGTGGGGCTGCTTGCCATGCACGCGAGAAAGAATACATGGTTGAAGTTCATTTGTCAGGTACGAAAAAACCCTTCAAAGTAATGGACATTTACACGCCAGGTTTCCGTGGAAGCCCAGTTCCTGGAAATTAATGCTTCAGCGCAACTCCACTCCTTGGAAATACGTGTCGGAGTGCAAGACTCTAAGTGTTTGGCTATGTGTTTTAATCTGTGTTTTGTCAAATTTTAAATTATTTTTTTTTATTAAAATTAAGTGTGGTTTGTATTTTTTGGATCGTTTTGATGTACTGATATTTAAAATGATTTTTAAAAAATAAAAAAAATATTATTGACATGTTTTTCAGCACGAAAAACTATTTAAAAAACAATCACTACCACACTGCCAAACACACTCTGAAACTGCTTAACTTTTTAATGTCAAACATTAAATTTAAATTTGGAAATACGCTTCAAGTTTGTAAATCAATTCAAAAAGAGAATCACGACTCTAGTATATATCCAGGCTTTCCAGCTATAGATTTGTAGCATAGTTACGTTTTTCCAAGCTTGACTATTTAATGTAAAACATTTTGAATTGAATATCAAGAATTTAGTTGTAAAAGTGGTCTGGTGTCATATTTTGTTTATTTTTGAATATTTCATAATTTATTGATTTTCGAATTATATAAATTTATCCCTTTTTAATATAGAATATGTGGACATAAAACATTTTATAATTTCCATGTATATTCAAATTAATTTTTTAATTTCTGTTGAATTTTTTAAAAGAAATATCATATAATTAATTTCAAATTTTATCAATAAAAAGCTTAATTGAAAAACAATAAGAACGTAACTATACTATCATATTCTCTCATACAATTTAAGAGATGTTGATTAAGATTCAACTAGTATTTATATAAAAAAAATTCATGTAATGTCATTTCATTAGAAATTATAAACAGTAATAGTTCTCTATTAGATTCACATTAATGGTCAACAATGAAGTCTTATGCAGAACAAAAATATTTAGCATATGAACTAGTGGTATATTACAAGATAGATAACAAGAGCACATAGAGCTACCAGAAAAGATACGCGTGAATAAAGAGGATGAATTATATTAGGATTAAGATTATATAACCTTTATTTGTTATTTAGAATTTGTATAGAATTAGATTTTTAAATTTATGTAAAATTCCATCTTTGTAAGATTATAAATAAGTAATCTAGTAGCTGGAAATAATAGTTAGCCCACATATAAAACTTACTCACAAGTTTTATGCAATTTACTAACTTTATTTTATCACTTTCTGCTTATCATTTATTTTTTATCGCTTTTTTTATTTATTTTTCTTTATTTACTTAGCATTTTTACATAGTTTATAGTTTTGGGCAATATCTTTTTTCTTTTTTTCTCTTAATCTATTAAAGTTAAGTTAAAAATTTCACACTTCACTTAATTTAGGAGTCTGCTACTTATCTTAGCTCAGGATTATGTTTTTAATTGTAATTTATCTTCATTGGAAGAAAAAAATAAATAACAGATAGCATATTAATTAAATAATCAATCAACATATTGAATATCTAATATATCAATAGATAGATGAAAGACTAGCAAGAATTGTTACAGAGATGAACAAGAAGCAGAATAGAAGTAGAGAAAGATGCTACTGTAATACTGCTCAGAAGCACCATCAAGCTTCTGAGCAGTAAGCATGCTCGAAAGGTTAGCTGTGTAAGTTTGTGTGATTACTAGCGCCACGAACAGCCAGACTACCATCGACATCCTGGATAGAGTATCTTTAAAATCTATCATACTTTAAGCAAGTTGAGTGTTTATTGTCTCTTGCTTTTCAATGAATGCATGCAATGTTTTCTCAAGATTTCTTTTAGAAGGTGGAGCATAAGGAGGTGCATATCCATGAGAATTTTGAAAATTATGGTGTGCTTGAAATAGTGGCTGTGAAGTTTATGCATTATTGTTACTACTCTTCAAACTGAAATTTAAATGATCTCTCTAACTAGGGTTGTATATTTGTGAGTATGGATCATGATTTGGCCATTGAAAACTGTTTAAAGCACTGGCTTGTTCATGGAGACATTTCTTGAAAGAAGGCAAATTTAGACAATCATTGGTTGAATATTCATTAGTTATACAGATTTGACACACAATTTCTTGAACAGATTTTAATTGACCACTTTTTTATTTAATTCTAGTGCCTCGACTTTTCTAGCTAAAGATGCAAATTTGGCTTAGAGGTTGTCGCATGTGACCCGCGCGGCGTTGGCTGGCAATTTTTCTCGTTGTTTGTTTTGCTTTGATTGGTTCGTTGGGAGTCGCCACCTAGTAACTGATTAAGGGCTACTGGAAACCAGATATATTGGTCTTGTCATAGATTTACGGGTAAGGGACTGGTTGTGATTAGGGAAGGTATTAGCACCCCTAACGCACTCTACTTGAGGTAAGTTGCTTCGTGGCTTTGACGTGTTAAAGAAGTTTTAAAAATTATCTTTTCATCGAATATTAGAAATACAACTTACGTATAAGTTAATAATTCTTGCATGTGAACAAATCAAAATATTAAATTCTTTTTTCTTTGCAATTTTATCATAAATAAAAAACATCATCCATAAAACAAATACAAAACACACATACATTTTTACTATATTTTTTCCTTTTTTCTTTTCTTTTCTTTTTTTGTACATACACGCTATAAATGGTAAAAAAAATAAAAACTAAACAAAAATTACATTAAACAATTTAAGAAGTTACAAAAAACAACCCCTAAAATAGAATCAGGAATAGTGCAGCCACGGAACAGTTCTGGAAAGCTTCTGGGCCACAAAAAACAGGGGCGACGCATGGACCCACGCGCCGCTGCTATAGTTGGAGCGCAAACCGTTGGATCCGAAGCCACACGGTCTCCTCTTTGCTCTTGCGTCGGCGGTGACCTCCACTGCTTCTCAAGGAATGAGATCTGGCTGCCTTAAGGTTCGGCCTTCTCTCTCCTTCAAATATTCTCCGCCAGTGGAGATCTATCTTCATATGAAATAGAAGAAAAGGGCAAACCCAAACAGCAGTTGGTTTTAATTAATTTGTTTACAAATCTATTCTTGGTTCTTTCTTAGATCTGGCAACTGTGGGAGATGAAGAAATGGCGGCTACGACTGAAGAGGGAGACCGTAGGTCTGTTGCCAGTTGAAGAAGGAAGACCTGTTGACTGTGCGCTGGAAGGCGGTGCTCTCAGTGGCTTAGAGAAGACCTGGTGCGTGGCTGGTTTCAATTGTGAGGTAGATGGGAGGAAAAGAGGGAGTTATGGCCAAGTGTGTGGGTCTGTGAGGGAAACATTAGAGACTAGTCTGTGGGGAAGATGGGGACGGCTGAGAAAGAGGGAGCCTCCAGCTGAAGGTTGAAGATCAGAGGAAAGGGGGGCGCCGCTCCTTTGGTTCTCTAGTTTTGGCCGGGGGAAGGGAGAGTGGGAGGAGATGGTGAGGCGGCTGTGGTTGAAGAGAATAAAGGGGGAGCGGCTTGTTGACTTTGTTTCACTTCTAGCAAAGGGAAGGGGGCGGCCCTATCTTGGCTCTCATGTAGAGAAGATGGAGAGGCAGCCCGAACATAGGTGGGGTGGCTAGTGTCTGTTGAAGAAAAAAATTCAAGTAGAGGGAGGCGGCGGCTTTTTTTATAAGTGGGGAGAAAGATGTCGCACCCCAAAAAATCCACATATCGCGGGTCCGACTGGCGAAAATTTTTTATTTATTTTTATTTGGTTCTTTGGAGTCGCCACCTAGTATTTTGGTCACTAGGAACCTAACTGGTCTCAGAGATCGGGTACGGAGACTGGTTGCGTAAAGGGAAGGTATTAGCACCCCAAATACGCCTTACCTAAGGTAAGCTGCATTGTTTTATTGTCTGATAAAAATAAATAAAAGTGTTATTGTGTTTTCCTAGTTGTTGGTCTGTCTATGGTTCAAGAAAAATCCCCCTCAGTAAGGAGGTCTTTATCTTATCGGGTAAAAATCCTAACCGTTCTAACGTCCAGACCAAAATAATATTTAGGAATACGTTTTACGTATAAATTCGTAATCCCAAATATTAAAAGAAAACAAAAAGATTTTTTTAGAATTTTTGAAATATTGGCCTAGTTCTCATGGCTTGAATAAACTGGTTATTAAAGCCAAAATGCATGTTAATACATATATTGTTTTGAAAATTTTCTTTGTTGTGTGAAAATATGATGTTATAATATTTATGTATATATATTGGAGAGACTAGGCCATATTTTAAAAACAAAAACAATTTTTTAGAAAATATTATTTTTTTATGCTTTGACGAAAATCGGGTATTTTAATACTGAGCTTGTATCCTTACGGCATAAAAATACAAACCAAAATTAAACCATTTTTTGATAAAATATGCAGAAAAATCAACAACATTTTTAGGGATTTTTTAGAAATTTTTTGAAAGCAAAAACATTTTTTATTCTGAAAATCTATGATGTTTTGACGAAAACCGGGTATTTATAACACTGGTTTTGTATCTTTACAGTATAAAAATACAAACCAAAATTAAACCATTTGATAAAAATATGCAGAAAAATCAACAACATTTTTAGGGACTTTTTAGAAATTTTTTGAAAGCAAAAACATTTTTTATTCTGAAAATCTTTGATATTTTGACGAAAACCGGGTATTTATAACACTGGTTTTGTATCTTTACAGTATAAAAATACAAACCAGAATTAAAACATTTTTCACAAAAAAAATATGCAGAAAAAAAATCGCAATATTTTTAAAGATTTTTTTTTATATTTTTTTATATAAATATATTTTATATATATATAACATATATACACACATATATATATATTATAATAATATATAATATATTATAGGGCTGGGCCGGCCCAAATAAATGGGCCAGGCTCAGCCCAAAAAAAAAATAATAATAAAAGGGGGCGGGCCGGTCTCGGCCCGCAATGATATTGGGCCGGTCTCGGCCCGTAACTAATGTGGGCCGGTCTCAGCCCGTAACTAATGTGGGCCGGTCTCGGCCCGTAACTTCTACAGTCTGGGCCAAGACCGGCCCAGACTTACAAGGCTGGGCCAGCATCGGGCTGGCCCAGTGCCTTAAAAACCCAGCGGGGGGGGGAGAATTATTTTTCTCCCCCCCCGCCTCCTGCATGCAACATGCAGGAGGCCAGGCGAAAACAAAAGAAAAAAAAAATGCAAAGGGGGAGGGGATGTGCACCTGGCGTGGAGGCGACCGTTGGTGGAGCTGCGGTGTCGTGGCCTCGAGGACGGCGGCGCTGTGGTGTTGCTGCGGCGGAGAGAACAGATTTCCTTCCTCTTCCCCTCTTCCTTTCCTTCCTTTCTCTTTGTTTTCTATTTTCTTTTTGTTTTTCGTTTTATTCTTTTCTCCTCCCCTCTATCTCGCTGGTTCTATCTCTCTCTTCGGTCTCGTCCCTCTCTCTTCTTTTTTTTTTTTCTTCTCTCTCTTCGGTTCCCCCTTCCCTCTCCTCTCGGCCTCTCTCTATTTATAAGCAAAAAGGAAACGGTTAGTGCGCCTTCAATCACGCAACGGCTGGTCGGCCACTCTTGCTTTCGGTGGTGGTGGTGGGGGCGAGGAGAGAGAGAGAGGCGGGAAGTTTTTTTGAAAAGAAAAAAAAGGTTTTGTCTCTGTTTCCGCGGGGGGAAAGGAAGAAGACGAACAGTGTCGTTCAAAACGACACCGTTCTGTCTTCTTCTTTTTTTTTTTTTTTTTAATTATATATATATATGAAACGGCGTCGTTTTGGATAAAACGCGCCGTTTCATTTAAACGGGTCAAACTTCAAATCAGTCCTCCAAATCGGTCCCTGCCCCTCTTGTTGGCATCTGATTTATGCAATTTAACCCTCAATTGATTAATAAACTTTCAATTTCTTCAATTAGGCCCCTGAATCGAAAAAATAGCAGCCCCTCCATTTACGCGCCTCTTCCAATTTGGTCCCTGGCTTCGGATTTTCTTAATTAAATCCCTAATTGGCCCTTAAACTTCAATTTTTATGCAATTGAGCCCCTGATTTGACCCAATAAATTCCTAAAAAATATATTTTGGACCCAGAACTTAAATTTCTCCAAATTAAAGCCCAAATTGACTTAAAAATTAATTTTTCTTGCAATCAAATCTTCTATAAATTCAAATAAAAATCCAATTAAGTCCATAAAAATCCAATTAAGTCCATAAAAATCCATAAAAATCCAAATTTGGGTTCATCCTTCAAGAATATACTGTCAAAAATTTAATCCTTGTATTTTTGAATTCCTTGACCAATTTTCTGACTGTTTTCCGGGCGCTTCTGCCTCCGGTTATTTTTCTAACCTCTTTTGGCTATTTATTTTATTTTTCAGGGGGACCCAAAAATGGGTTACAACAGATGCCCCCTCTTTATAATACTTACGGAGCCTGGGTTTTGCGCAGTAAGTGTTATAAAGATAAACCCAAAACGGAACTCCCGAAACTGATCTGGTCGAAGCTTGATTGATCTGAAACTTTGTCCTTTATAACAATCCTCCTTAGCCCCAAAAAAAACATGATCGAAACTTAGTCATCTCGAGATCCTTATCCAGCGATCCTCTGAACTCTTATTTTAGTTTGATCAACATGGAAATCCATCTGAGATCCTATCTAGTGATCTTCTTTACTCATAAACAATACAAAAAATGTGTGTGTGGTCTCATTATGATGGGTGACCTGCCCAAGTGGAAAAGAGAAAGAGTGGTCTCATTCTTTGGGTGACCTACCCAGGGGAAAGGATGGCCTCATTATTATGGGTGACCTACCCAGGTAAAAAAAATGGAGAATGGTCTCATTCTTATGGGTGACCTACCCAGAAAATATGGTCTCATTGTGATGGGTGACCTACCCAGAAAATATGGTCTCATTGTGATGGGTGACCTACCCAGAAAATATGGTCTCATTGTGATGGGTGACCTACCCAGAAAAAGGAAGAGTGGTCTCATTCTTTGGGTGACCTACCCAGGGGAAGGAATGGCCTCATTCTTATGGGTGACCTACCCAGATAAACAAAAAATGGAGAATGGTCTCATTCTTATGGGTGACCTACCCAGAAAAAGGAAGAGTGGTCTCATTGTGATGGGTGACCTGCCCGAGGAAAAAAAGGAGGAGTGGTCTCATTCTTTGGGTGACCTACCCAGAGGGAGAAAATGTGATGAAGTGGTCTCGTTGTGATGGGCGACCTACCCAAATAGAAAGAATATGAAGTGCGGTCTCATTGTAATGGGTGACCTACCCCAAAAAATAAAAAATAAAAAAAATGGAGAAAATGATCGCGTTGTAATGGGTGACCTACCCAGAAAAATGTTGGTGAGGGCTCAAAGGCGCACTAGAAAACGCACTACCCGAGAAGTGAGGGCTCAAATGGCGTATTCAAAAAGAGGTAGGGTTAGAAAACGCACTACTCAAAAAGTGAGGGCTCAAACAGCGCACTCGAAAAGAGGTAGGGTTAGAAAACGCACTACCCAAAAAGTGAGGGCTCAAACAACGCACTCGAAAAGAGGTAGGGTTAGAAAACGCACTACCTGAGAAAATGGTGATGAAATCCCGACCTGACAAATGTTGAAAGCAATATATTATGGTTAATATGCATGTATGTTTTTGTTACCTATCTTGGAAACATAGGTCCCCCTTTCGTCGTAAACCTCTTCGCTCTTGTTTCAAGCTTTTCTCATGAAACGAAATATCCTTCATATCCTTTTAGTGAAGAGATCTCTAATTCCTTATGGGACCCTTTCTTGCTCCATTGAGTTTTGCGCCAAAGGCAAAAATTGGTTTTGTTCATGAAAACATGAAACTTTTGATGCCATTAGCAAATTTTATAAAAGATGCTTTTTTAGAAGTTTTTATTATGATATCCCTTTTGGGCTTGGGTTTACTATGGACCCTTATGTGCATTTCGTGCACCTTTTGCCCCCTAGTGTGATGTGCAAGTAGATTTGATTTGGTTCACCAATTGATGGAGTCCTCCTCTTAGTCATGCCAAAAAAAAAAAAAAGTTCTTTTGAGAAAAAATGCTATGAGATCATGTGTTATATAAAAGGACTCTTTACAAAGAGAATTCATGGCCGAAATTTATTTTTATTGACTGGGAAATTATGAAATACATCAAGCGTAGTATTTCTTTACAGAGTCGGAATTCACAGGCCTAGCTAGATCTTCTCCATCCATTCTAGACAGTAACAAAGCTCCTCCTGAGAATGCTTTCCTCACCACGTACGGCCCCTCGTAGTTAGGTGCCCATTTACTCTGATCTTCTCCAGGTAAAGGTAATATTTTCTTTAGTACAAGATCTCCTTCGTGGAATCCTCGAGGTCGAACCTTCTTGTCATAGGATTTAGCCATCCTTCTTTGGTAGAGTTGATGATGACAGATCGCGGCTATCCTCTTTTCACTGATCAGATTCAACTGTTCATATCTAACCTTTGCCCATTCTACCTCTTCCAGCTCAGAGTCTAACAACACTCTTAATGATGGGATTTCCACTTCTAAAGGCATCACCGCCTCCATTCCATATACCAACATGTACGGGGTGGCTCCTGTTGAGGTTCGAACTGCAGTGCGATATGCATGAAGGGCAAATGGCAACATCTCATGCCAATCCTTATAGGTGACTACCATCTTCTGAATAATCTTTTTGACATTCTTGTTAGCAGCTTCTACCGCACCATTCATCTTTGGTCTATATGGTGAAGAATTGGAATGCTTGATTTTCCATTTAGTGCAGAGCTCTATTATCATCTTGCCGTTGAAATTCTGGGCGTTATCAGTTATAATCTTTTCCGGTGGACCATACCGACATATCAAATCTCTCTCAATAAATTTCTTCACCACTTTTTGCGTCACATGAGCAAATGACCCAGCTTCTACCCATTTTATGAAGTAGTCGATAGCCACGAGAATAAACCTATGACCATTGCTGGCTTTTGGGTTTACTGGTCCAATTACATCAATTCCCCACATCGCGAAGGGCCATGGAGATGTTAAATTAAACAGAGGAGCCGGAGGAGCATTGATTTTGTCACTGTATACTTGGCACTTATGACATTTCCGGACATAATCGATACAATCCTTCTCTAACGTCATCCAGAAGTACCCGGCTCTTTGTATCTTCCTGGCCATCACATGTCCACTAGCATGAGTTGAGCAAATCCCTTCATGGACTTCCCGTACTGTGCTTTTTGCCTCAAATTCATCCAAACATCTCAACAAAGTCCCGTCAGATGATTTCTTATACAAAATCTCCCCATCAAGATAAAAATCCATTGCCAATCTTCTCAAGGTCTTTTTGTCGATTTTGGATGCCCCCATGGGATATGCCTGATTTTGGATGAAATTCTTGATATCATAGTACCACGGGTTTCCATCCACTTCTCTTTCGACTGAGCAACAATGAGCAGGGTTATTTCTGATATTGATGTGTACTGGCTGTACCTTGTGCCCAAAGTCTATCTTGGCCATAGATGCTAGTGTGGCCAAAGCATCTGCAAACTGGTTCCCTTCTCTTCCCAGATGGGTGAATTCTATTTCCTCAAATCCTTTAGCTAGCTGAGACAGGTATTCTTGGTAAGGCCTTAACTTCTCTTCTTTGGTTTGCCATTCTCCTTTTACTTGGCAAATGATCAACATTGAGTCTCCATACACATCTATCTTTTTGATGTTCATCTCTAATGCAGCCTCTAAACCAAGAATGCAAGCTTCATACTCAGCCGTGTTGTTGGTGCACCCGAACTGCAGCTTAACTGAAACCGGATACTGCTTCTTATCAGGAGAGATTATCACTGCCCCCGCTCCGTTACCACATACATTTACAGCACCATCAAAGTACATAACCCAACAATCTGACTTCTCTTCTTCGATTGCAAACACATCTTCATCGGGAAAGTCAAAATTTAACGGCTCATAATCTTCCATAGCATGGTCAGCCAGGTGATCGGCAATAACACTCCCTTTCACGGCTTTCCTTGTCATATATACTATGTCATATTCAGCCAAAAGAACTTGCCATCTTGCAATTCGGCTAGATAGATAAGGCTTTTCACAAATGTACCTTAACGGGTCTAACTTGGAAATTAACCATGTAGTGTGATACAACATATACTGACGTAATCTCTTTGTAGCCCATGCTAGTGCGCAGCACAGCTTCTCAATCACAGTATACCTAGACTCATATTCCGTGAACTTCTTGCTTAGGTAATAAATTGCCCTTTCCTTCCTTCCGGTTTCATCATGTTGCCCAAGCACACATCCCATTGCTGTTTCGGTTACTGTTAGGTATAAAATCAATGGCCTTTCTGGTACGGGAGGAACAAGCAGAGGTGGATTTAGCAAGTACTGCTTGATTTTCTCAAAAGCTTTATCACACTCTTCATTCCATATTCCAGGGTTCTTCTTCCTCAACAAACGAAAGATCGGGTCACAAGTCGCGGTTAAATGAGATATAAACCGAGCGATGTAATTCAACCTTCCTAAGAACCCTCTCACCTCCTTCTCAGTCTTGGGGGGTGGCATAGATTGAATAGCTTTTACTTTTTCAGGATCCACTTCTATCCCTTTGTCACTCACCACAAATCCCAACAGCTTACCAGATTTCACCCCGAATGAGCACTTTGCTGGGTTAAGCCTCAACTTATATTTCCTTAATCTTTCAAATAATTTCTTCAATACTTGGACATGATTCTCTCCCTCTTTAGATTTAGCAACCATGTCATCCACGTATACTTCAATCTCCTTGTGCATCATGTCGTGAAACAAAGTCACCATAGCCCTTTGGTAAGTGGCCCCGGCATTCTTTAAACCAAATGGCATGACTTTGTAGCAAAAGGTTCCCCATGGTGTTATAAAGGTTGTCTTCTCCCTATCCTCTGGCGCCATTCTTATCTGATTGTAGCCTGAAAACCCATCCATGAAGGAATATGTGGAACTACGTGCTGCATTATCAACTAACATATCTATGTGTGGTAAAGGGAAGTTATCTTTAGGGCTAGCCCGGTTTAAGTCCCTAAAGTCCACGCAAACTCTGATTTTACCTTCCTTTTTGGGTACCACCACTATGTTTGACACCCATTGTGGATACTTCACTACTTCCAAAAAACCAGCGTCCCATTGTTTTTCAATTTCCGCCTTTACTTTGATTAAGACCTCCGGATGAGTTCTCCTTAATTTCTGCTTAATCGGCTTGCATCCTCCCATCAGTGGTATTCTATGTACTACAATGTCCGTATCCAGGCCAGGCATATCCTCGTAGGACCAAGCAAAGACATCCACATAATCCTTGAGTAGTGCAATCAACTCTTCCTTTGCTTCGGGGGTGATCAAAGTCCCTATCTTCAGCTCTCGCTTGATTTCTTCATTGCCTACATTTATGGTTTCAAGTTCCTCTTTAGCGGGCCTCCAAGCCTGTTCGTGTTGTTCTATTAATTTTGTGAATTCCCATATGTTTTCCTCCTCCCATTCCTCATCTTCTACAGCCACTACGTATTCTTTAAATTTTGGCCATTCATTCTCAATGTAAAGTGCAGGTGTTGTTGTGGAGGATCCACTTTCAGGGTTCCTGAAAGCGGAAAGTGATGTGTAAATGCATAGTAAGACATCAAGATGAATTTTGAAAATGCATGATCTCATTGAAAATAAAAGATTGGCTCACAACAAAAATAAAATCCCATTGACATCTTGAGCCTCGATTGTCAATGAATAAAAAATAGAACAGAAAAGAAAGGCAAACAACATAGATAAAAAATATAATCCAACCATCATTGTTGATTACATTTTAAAAACCAATGGAGCTTCTTGGGTCTCCCAATTCTGGAACTTTTCCCCTTCGGCTAGCTTCCGGACAAAAGTCTTGACGGTGACTTCTTCCAAAGTGTGGATGGTCAATTGTGGCATCTCTTCAATCCTCCTTTCGGACTCGATTTTCTCCGCAATGTCCTTGACTTGATTTTCCTCCAGAGTGTTTATGTTCATTGAAGAAAGATTTTGAAAGAGGTCTCCATGTCCCCCATCAGGTTGTATCACATATGCGGCCTTTGGAAATGAAAACCTGATTGGAGGGATGGCTAAGTTTTCTTCTACAGGCTTCCTTCCTTCCATCCTAGCCATTCTCTTCTCCCTTCTTGCACCAGCAGCTCGTTTGTAATCCTCTTTCTTGGGCTTATATCCAAGCCCAAACCTCTGTTCTGCAGCTTTCAATTTGATTATACCCCTCCATTCCGGCCTTCTTTGCCCCATATCGTATGGGAAAGGAATCTTGTTTTTCAAACAGATTTTAGCGGCCATTTTAGTGGCTTCAGAGATTTCTGGCTTCCTCAACACAGTGTTCTCGGGCACCCACTCGGTATTCACAATCTCAAATGCATGAAGGTTTCCGTCCCTACAATCTTCTGCTTCAATGAATGGAACCGCCACATTTCTTACCATCGATATAGTCTCCTCAGCCTTAACAGTAACCAGGACACCGTTGGCAATGTACTTTAAACATTGATGTAGCGAAGAGGTGACAGCTCCCGCAGAATGTATCCATGGCCTTCCTAACAGCATGCTATAAGAAGGGTGGATATCCATCACTTGAAGGGTTACTAGAAAGACTTGTGGACCCACAGCTAGTTCAACATCAATTGACCCTACAACTGGCCTTGATGAGCCATCATACGCTCTAGCCGTTATCACACTGGGTTGCATATGTGAGGGATCTATCGGCATTTCATGCAGCACATGCCTTGGTAACACATTCAGGGCCGAGCCGTTATCAATGAGAACCTTGCCGACGAGGCAATCCTTGCATCGGACCGTGACATACAAGGGCTTGTTATGTCCAGTTCCTTCAGCATCGAGTTCATCTTTCGTGAAATACAAGTAATTGGCAGCATGAATCCTCCCTACTAGATGTTCCATAGTCTTTTGCTCGATATCTTGGGGCACATAAGCCTCATTCAATACTTTTTGCAAAGCATTACGATGTGGCTCCGAGTTGAGTATTAAAGACATGATGGAGATCTTAGCAGGGGTTTTCTTTAACTGATCTACTATACTGTACTCACTATGCTTCATTAGTTTCAAGAACTCATTTGTTTCTTCCTCGGTCACAGGTTTATTCACCTCAAACTCTTTATCGAGGTCCAGCACCTCCTTGCCTTTAGCCTTTCTTTGTCTTTCTAGCTCTTCAGGTGTGTAACAACGACCACTCCGAGTTAGCCCACTTATCTCTGTTCGGAACAGCGGCAAAGGAGCTTCAACATTCGAGGTATAACCATAATCTCCAGGCATCGCTCCATAGTTTACTTTGCTTGCATAGGAGGGCCTAGTTAATACCAGTTTTGAGCGACCATTAGCTGTTGATTGGATTCTACATTTCTCTATCATCCCTACCTCTTCATTGTCACTTACGTCCTCAATCCTCAACTCTCCTAGAGCCAGCATTCTTGCAACTTTTTGATGAAATTCACTGCATTCATCAATGTGATGCCCTTCCTTTTTATGGAAAGGGCAAAAGTTACTTTCCCATGTGCAGTACTCAGTCGTTTCTTCCAAATGTCCAGACTGTACCAACATCGAGTATAGCTTGGCCATAGTCACTTTCAACACCTTCTTTTTGCTACCAATCTCCATGGTATTCACTCCTCCCCTACCATCGACATGTTTAGGTAAAGGGTTTGAATTCTGATTAGGTGAATCCTCAAAAGTGACCCATCCCACTTTGATCAGTTGTAATACCTTTCTTTTAAAAGCAAAGCAAGCCTCAATGCTATGGCCTGCGTGACCAGCATGGTATTCACAAGTTACCTCGGGGTTGTACCAGGCAGGGAAAGGTGGTTGCATAGGTGGTATGGGTAGGGGAGCTATCTGCCCAATACTCAACAGCTTGGCATACAACTCTTTTAAGGTTATGGGTAGAGGAGGTAGTTGTTCTTCTGACGGTTGCTTATCTCTCCTTTGGTAATTGTTGTGGTTATTTGCAGGGAATTTTATTTGATTGGGTTGGTTTGGAGTGGGGGGTTTGGAAAAGTTAATACTAGTGACTCGGGGGGTAGGTATTTGGTAGTTTTTGCTTCTTCTTTCTAGGTTGTTCACCTCAATTTCTTTCTTCCTTCCAATGAAACCTCTCTTCTCTAGAGGTTCTGCTATTCTTCCGCTTCGGATCCCTTGTTCAATCCTCTCGGCGATCCGCACGACATCATAGAAATGTTGTGCTGAACTACCCATAAGGTGTTCATAGTATGGAGCTTTGAAAGTATTGGCAAACAAAGTCACCATTTCTGTCTCTATCAGCGGAGGTTGCACATTGATAGCTTGGTCTCGCCACCTTTGAGCATAAGCCCTCACGGACTCTTGACTTCCTTTCTCCATGTTGATCAGACTGGTCCTATCAGGAGCAATCTCTAGATTAAACTTGTATTGCTTCAAGAAAGCGTCCGCCAAGTCTGTCCACTTCCTGATCCTAATATTGTCTAACCTCATATACCAACTGAGGGCCGATCCGGTCAGACTATCCTGGAAGAAGTATATTAACATTTTGTCGTCGTGGATAACCTCTGCCATTTTGTTATAGTAGGAGCGGAGATGGGTCTTCGGGCATTCCATCCTAGTATACTTAACAAACTCCGGCACCCTAAACTTCTTTGGAATGACAATATTAGGTACTAAACATACCTCAGCGGCCCTAATTGGGTCAAACAAATCATTTCCTTCAATTGCCCTTAGCCTCTCTTCTAGGGCAGTCCACTTATCATCTCCTTCATGATTAGAGAATTTAAAGTCATGTGGATCTTCGTTTGTTAAATCCATTGTAATAGGGATTTGGATGGGCCGAGCAGGACTCTGCTTAGTTGGTGTGTTTGCCCCTATGTTTATAGGTGCGACAGGAATTTGAGATGCTGCTGGTGCTTCATTAGGTTGAGTAGATGTTCCCGCTCCATCTCTGGCTCTTAATAATTGCTCTAACATACTGGTTAGGTGCGCCACATCATTCCGAACTCCTTCTAGTTCTCTTTGGTACTGAGATTCCGGTTGTGACCTTCCTTCGTTTTCCATTCTTGCTCTTTGCCGAGTGTAGTGGACTTTGGAAGGGGGACCTATGTTTCACGATCTGGAATGCGTATGATAAATTAAAAACAAAAAATACGTGATGCGAATGTGATGCATATGTAATGTGTATATATGCATATTTTGCGAGCTGATTCATGACTTTCGCAACCTTTAAGCAAGATTTCTGAGTTGACCTGATTACCATAAAGGAGGGGTTTGCCAAGTTCTTATCATAGTGGCTTACCAAACTCATCAAAAAAGGAAATACGTCATGGACTTCTTATAAATAACAAAAATTGCTCATACAAAAACAAACAATGGGAAAGAGAGTCCTATACATTGCTACCTCTAAAAAGCATTTCCTCTATTAGCTAAATCCCCAATAAAACCGGCCATGGCCCCCATGTATTCTCGATACTTTGAAGCATCATTTCCAACTTGGGTGGCTTGTTGTTGCAACCTTTCTGCGTAACGGGCTACTTGCTCAACCTGTTTTTCCATGTGTCTTATTCTGGCATGGAACACGGTGTTATCTTCGATTATTGCTTCGTTGCTGGCTCCTAAAGCTTCGTTGCTTCTTTCCAATACTCGCACCATACCCTCTGATTGTGCCAACTTATCTCTTGTCCTTTGTAGCTCTTCCTTGGCGATATCCAGCTCCGCTATTTTGGAATTGATCTGAACTGCAAAGCTGTCCATGTAGTCTTGGCATTCTTGACGCTCTTGCTTAGCCTTACTCATATCTTCTTCCATCTCGCAGTAGTGGCTTCTCAACTC
The DNA here is from genome assembly GCA_033617975.1 of Populus alba x Populus glandulosa. NCBI lineage: Eukaryota > Viridiplantae > Streptophyta > Magnoliopsida > Malpighiales > Salicaceae > Populus > Populus alba x Populus glandulosa. The sequence continues at coordinate 40,032,807 of CM066143.1, forward strand.
CCTTAACTCTTCTTCTCGTACCTCGCTCTCCGCTTGTAAAGCCCTCATCCTTCCTTTTGAAGACTCAGCTCTCTTCTGGTAATCTCTCATGTCAGACTCAGCGGCCATTCTCGCATTTCTTTCTTCCTCTATCTGCACCATGTATTGAGCTCTAACCTTCCTTTCTTCTTCTATGTCGAGGTTGGCTAGACGATTCTTCTCCTTCTCAACTTCTATTTTCTTTAAAAGAAGTTTCCTTCCCTTCTTCAAAGAATCCATCGTCTCCTTATCATCATTCACGCCTTTTGTTGCCCTCTTAACCTTAGCCAATTCTTTTTCTGCTATCCCATTCTTCTTGACCAACTCATCATAATCGGCTATTCGATTCCTTAACTCAGCCTGGACCCCCGTTGTTATGTCTTCAGCTACCTCAGCCCTTTTCTGCCATTCCTTTAGAGACATTAGCTGCTTCTCTTGTTTTTCTAACCGCTGATTCAAGAAAACCCTCATCGTATTTTCCTCCTCTAGCTGGTTCTCTAACAATTGTTGTCGCCCCTTACTTTTGCTGAGTTCTATTACACACTGATCTAGCTGCTTTCTTAGATCTTCTTCGTCATCCTTTCTTTTCCTTTTCTGTGTTTCTATCGCTGCATCTGACTGTTCTTGTGTAGAGAGACCCTTTACTTCAGAAAAATCCTCATTCCTCCAAACTGTATAATTATGGCTGAATGAGGTTTCAAAACTGCTTCCTTCTTCTCTTTTCACCTTCACGGGCCTTTCCCAATCCTGTCGGATAAGCTCCATTTCTTTGATGAACGGTTGGTGCTTGAATAAACCAATGAAATCAGCTAAACCCAAGGTTCTTGGCGTATATTGCATTCCGCCTAACTGCCTTGTTACGAGGGCAGGCGCATAACTGATGTAACCAGTTACACCAATTAAAGGAACCCATATCTTGCTTCCGCAGCTCATTGTGCAAATAGCGTTGTTCATCCACGGTGCTTTCCATTTGAAGTTGCTACTTGGCAATGCTGCATACGTATCCCTCCATGCCTTCTCATCCCAATTCTTCCAAGTCTCATCTATGGTAATCTTTAACGGTCGCAAGTCAAACCACCAAAAGTTGTTAAAGATGTCTCTTGGTGCTTCGATATGACTGATTATCCATAAGTACAACATAGGGACGCAGCACCTCATAGCTCCTTTTCCATGTGTTCGGCAGTGATTAAGAGATAACATGGTTTCCCCCAAGATGGATGAGGAAGGATTGATCCGGTCATGCTCATATTCGATGAAGACACTTGCTGCTTCTAAACTGATGACCCCAATTTCAGAAGGGAACAACACTAGCCCAAAAATGGCGAAGGCCACCAACCTATATCGTTCGTCTCCCAACTTGCCTTCTTCGGCGTTTTTCTTCATTCGAGCTTCAATGATCTTCCATTTAAAACCCCCTTCAGCAACTCTACACTGGCTGATCTTTCCTAAGCCTAATAAACTGACTACTTCCGAAGCTGTATCTTCAAATCTGCGTCGGCGGTAGATTCGGCAGTTGTCATTTGGAAAATCCAGGATTCTCTCATATTCTTCCAAGGTGGGTGTCATATCGATGTTTCCAAAGGTAAAGCAACGATAACTGGGATCCCAAAAATTCAGAAGGGCTTTGATCGCCGCTGCTTGTACAAGCAACTTCATTATATGTGCAATCCTCCCATATCGCCTTTCAAACAGGGTCTCGTCAACATATTCCATGATAGGCAATAACTTTCCTAAATCGTTTACCATGTGATTTACCTTGGTAATGCATGGTAACCCACTAGCATCGATTCTTGGACATTTTCCTTCGGCGATCTGAGCCAACTCAGACTCTTGCCCATATTCTTGGAAAGAGAGGTACTTAGTCATGATTTCAGCTCAAAACCTGAGTTGATGAAATTAACAATTAATCGTGATGCAAATGAAAATAAGATTCATAACCTAAAGACAAGCTCTATTTATTAAGTGAGAGAGGGTAGTTTTTTCTATCTGGTCTCGAAGGGTCTCATATCTGCCCAGTGACATTCTTCGTAAAGAAGTATGGGGGCGTTGCAAGGAACAGTTAAGACACGTGTGCCCACCATTACCAAGCAGGCACTCAGATATGAGTTGGGTGTTTCACGCATTTAAACCCTGACCAATAGTCTTAGGGTAAATCGCTAATTCCCCACTTAACTTAAAGTTTGTGTGTGCTTTTCAAAATTAAGGCAAGTGATGCATGAAACAATTATATACAATGCATGAATAATATGCGTGTAAAATAAAAACAAATATGCAAATAAATAATATGAAAGGAATATATTAAAAATAAGCACAGGAAAACACAAATAAATCAGACAAAAACAAAGCTTAGTCTACAAAGTCCCCAGTGGAGTCGCCATTCTGTCGCACCCCAAAAAGTCCACATATCGCGGGTCCGACTGGCGAAAATTTTTTATTTATTTTTATTTGGTTCTTTGGAGTCGCCACCTAGTATTTTGGTCACTAGGAACCTAACTGGTCTCAGAGATCGGGTACGGAGACTGGTTGCGTAAAGGGAAGGTATTAGCACCCCAAATACGCCTTACCTAAGGTAAGCTGCATTGTTTTATTGTCTGATAAAAATAAATAAAAGTGTTATTGTGTTTTCCTAGTTGTTGGTCTGTCTATGGTTCAAGAAAAATCCCCCTCAGTAAGGAGGTCTTTATCTTATCGGGTAAAAATCCTAACCGTTCTAACGTCCAGACCAAAATAATATTTAGGAATACGTTTTACGTATAAATTCGTAATCCCAAATATTAAAAGAAAACAAAAAGATTTTTTTAGAATTTTTGAAATATTGGCCTAGTTCTCATGGCTTGAATAAACTGGTTATTAAAGCCAAAATGCATGTTAATACATATATTGTTTTGAAAATTTTCTTTGTTGTGTGAAAATATGATGTTATAATATTTATGTATATATATTGGAGAGACTAGGCCGTATTTTAAAAACAAAAACAATTTTTTAGAAAATATTATTTTTTTATGCTTTGACGAAAATCGGGTATTTTAATACTGAGCTTGTATCCTTACGGCATAAAAATACAAACCAAAATTAAACCATTTTTTGATAAAATATGCAGAAAAATCAACAACATTTTTAGGGATTTTTTAGAAATTTTTTGAAAGCAAAAACATTTTTTATTCTGAAAATCTTTGATGTTTTGACGAAAACCGGGTATTTATAACACTGGTTTTGTATCTTTACAGTATAAAAATACAAACCAAAATTAAACCATTTGATAAAAATATGCAGAAAAATCAACAACATTTTTAGGGACTTTTTAGAAATTTTTTGAAAGCAAAAACATTTTTTATTCTGAAAATCTTTGATATTTTGACGAAAACCGGGTATTTATAACACTGGTTTTGTATCTTTACAGTATAAAAATACAAACCAGAATTAAAACATTTTTGACAAAAAAAATATGCAGAAAAAAAATCGCAATATTTTTAAAGATTTTTTTTTATTTTTTTTTATATAAATATATTTTATATATATATAACATATATACACACATATATATATATTATAATAATATATAATATATTATAGGGCTGGGCCGGCCCAAATAAATGGGCCAGGCTCATCCCAAAAAAAAAATAATAATAAAAGGGGGCGGGCCGGTCTCGGCCCGCAATGATATTGGGCCGGTCTCGGCCCGTAACTAATGTGGGCCGGTCTCAGCCCGTAACTAATGTGGGCCGGTCTCGGCCCGCAACTTCTACAGTCTGGGCCAAGACCGGCCCAGACTTACAAGGCTGGGCCAGCATCGGCTGGCCCAGTGCCTTAAAAACCCAGCGGGGGGGGGGAGAATTATTTTTCTCCCCCCCCGCCTCCTGCATGCAACATGCCGGAGGCCAGGCGAAAACAAAAGAAAAAAAAAATGCAAAGGGGGAGGGGATGTGCACCTGGCGTGGAGGCGACCGTTGGTGGAGCTGCGGTGTCGTGGCCTCGAGGACGGCGGCGCTGTGGTGTTGCTGCGGCGGAGAGAACAGATTTCCTTCCTCTTCCCCTCTTCCTTTCCTTCCTTTCTCTTTGTTTTCTATTTTCTTTTTGTTTTTCGTTTTATTCTTTTCTCCTCCCCTCTATCTCGCTGGTTCTATCTCTCTCTTCGGTCTCGTCCCTCTCTCTTCTTTTTTTTTTTTCTTCTCTCTCTTCGGTTCCCCCTTCCCTCTCCTCTCGGCCTCTCTCTATTTATAAGCAAAAAGGAAACGGTTAGTGCGCCTTCAATCACGCAACGGCTGGTCGGCCACTCTTGCTTTCGGTGGTGGTGGTGGGGGCGAGGAGAGAGAGAGAGGCGGGAAGTTTTTTTGAAAAGAAAAAAAAGGTTTTGTCTCTGTTTCCGCGGGGGGAAAGGAAGAAGACGAACAGTGTCGTTCAAAACGACACCGTTCTGTCTTCTTCTTTATTTATTTTTTTTTTTTTAATTATATATATATATATGAAACGGCGTCGTTTTGGATAAAACGCGCCGTTTCATTTAAACGGGTCAAACTTCAAATCAGTCCTCCAAATCGGTCCCTGCCCCTCTTGTTGGCCGCCTTTTTCATTTTGGTCCTTGGCATCTGATTTATGCAATTTAACCCTCAATTGATTAATAAACTTTCAATTTCTTCAATTAGGCCCCTGAATCGAAAAAATAGCAGCCCCTCCATTTACGCGCCTCTTCCAATTTGGTCCCTGGCTTCGGATTTTCTTAATTAAATCCCTAATTGGCCCTTAAACTTCAATTTTTATGCAATTGAGCCCCTGATTTGACCCAATAAATTCCTAAAAAATATATTTTGGCCCCAGAACTTAAATTTCTCCAAATTAAAGCCCAAATTGACTTAAAAATTAATTTTTCTTGCAATCAAATCTTCTATAAATTCAAATAAAAATCCAATTAAGTCCATAAAAATCCAATTAAGTCCATAAAAATCCAAATTTGGGCTTTTCTCCTCAAAATTCAAATTTTCCTTCTCAATAGGGCTTTCATCCTTCAAGAATATACTGTCAAAAATTTAATCCTTGTATTTTTGAATTCCTTGACCAATTTTCTGACTGTTTTCCGGGCGCTTCTGCCTCCGGTTATTTTTCTAACCTCTTTTGGCTATTTATTTTATTTTTCAGGGGGACCCAAAAATGGGTTACAACAAAAGAGATGGTTTTTTAGGGTTTTTTTGTGGTTTAGGGTTTTTTGTGGTTTCTCTCTATTTTGTGAAATTACTCCCCCTTATGAATGGGTTGGAAACTCTTATTCATAGACAAAAATATTGCTAGGTTTTCAAAATTGGTCCCTCAACTTTTTTTTTTGTAAATTTTGATTTTTTCTTAGTTTTTTGGATTTTTCTTATCAACATCGCCTCGAATGAGGAAAATCGATGGTTTTAAATAACGTGTTAAAAGTCGAACGCGTTCTAAAAACCTTTGAAAATTAAATTATTTTGAGACGTTGCTAAAAATTCTAAAAATGCTGCAAATATATTAAAAAAAATGTATTTTTTGGATTTTCGATGCTTTTTGTTATTTTTGGATTTTTTCTGAAAATTTATCAAAACATGGGCCAAAAATTAGGTAGCAACAGGGGTCATGATCTTCCCTAAGGTTATACATACCTCCACTATATGTATGAGGTTGAGTTTTACCCGGTGCCTCATAACACCTGTAGTGCCCTAATTTTTAGCATTTTCAGCTAACGAGTCTAGGTATGCCATTGCTTCATCAGGGTCTTTATCTTTAAAAGTTTAATTGCACATCAATTCCACTATTTTCCTATCTTTAGGTGTTAATCCTTCATAAAAATGTGAAACCAATCTCCATGTTTCAAAACCATGATGAGGACATGTATTAAGTAAATCTTTATACCTATCCCAACATTGGTAAAATGTTTCTTCTAGTTTTTGAGTGAATATGGTGATTTGTCTTTTGAAAGAGTTTGTTTTATGAGAAGGGAAAAACTTCTTTAAAAATTGTTGTTGCATTTCATCCCAAACACGAATGGATCCTGATCTCAGATTTTGTAGCCATGTTTTAGCTTTATCTTTTAATGAAAAAGGAAAAAGCTTTAATCTAATGGTGTTCATGCTACAATTTAAGTCATTATAGGTGTTATAGACCTCCTCAAATTTCCTTAAATGCAAGTATGGATTTTTTAGATCTAAGTCATGAAAAGTACGTAAAAATTGAATAATGTCTGGCTTAAAATTAAAATAAGATGTATTAGGAGGAAAATTTATACATGATCATGCACTTGTTCTTGTTGGATTCATGTAGTCTCTAAGTATTCTAACACGATTATTCTCATTATGGAGCGACCGATTATCCTCTTCGGCCATGTTTTCTGAAAATAATGAGGATTCCCTACAAAGTCTACCACTTAATGTGCGTGACCAAACTCTCATGCAAGTGCAAAAGGAAATAAAAGAAAAGGAAAAAAACAAAAATTAGAAAAACAAATAAAAGTGAAAACAAAAGAAAATATATAATTTATACAATAACTTACCTCCCCGGTAACGACGCCAAAAACTTGACATAACTAAAAGATCGATGTCTTATCCCAAGTGCAGGAGTGTTAAAGTAATAAATAATCCGGCAAGACTAGGGTCAAACCATAGGGAGGTGAACTTTATAAAATTACAAACAATAAATGAAAAGGAGTTGATGAGAACTTTTAAGATGAGATATTGATGTAAGGATTAAACAAAGATAAAATAATTTTCAAGGTTAGAGGATCCACTAATGGCATTTCAAATAAGTATATTATAAACTCTTTTTATTACTTAACTCGAAACCACACACAAAGGAGGTTCCAATCGGATTATAAATTGTTAACATGATTACATTAGTTATCGAATAATGCTAATACTAGTAAATGCTGTCAGGTATTCATGATGTTAATTTATGTTAATAACAAATCAAGTTCCTTTCATAGCACAAGTGTCGGTTAAACCATACAATAGGCTATGAAAGGGTCAAGCATTTATTGTACCAAGGGTTATACAACATAAATCTAGATTAACCATTTAACAAGCAACGTATTAAGAGTGAATAAGATAACAAATACAAAACATGTTAGTATCAAACATTAAATTCCATGTTGAGTTTACACTATACTTATTCTTACACCATTAGTGTAACATTTTCACCTTGACATAATAAACTTAACAAAACAAGAAAGAAAGCAAGAATATGATCTTGATCTGAAAACCAAGATACCTAAATACATGGAAAATGGCTCCTTTTATAGGCCAAAATTCAGAACTATTGATTTGATGACTAATTGTTGAGTGGGTGGCCACCTCTTGACTTGGTAACAATCCTTATCTTCTTGTTTGCAGAAACCATTATTGCTAACATCATAATTTGAACAGATAGTCTACATGAAAGTTTTGGGAAATTGTCTCAACTTTCTAGAAAAACAATAATGAGGTCATTTGGACTTCTACAACTTGAGATATAGGCAGACTATTGAATAGTGTCTGGACTGTAGGAAAGATTCTGACTTCTCCGTTGTTGCTACAATTTGAACTCTAAAATGGCACTTTTAAATCTTGGACTCTTCATGAAAGTTTTAGGCCTATGTCGTAGATTTCAATACATTTAAACCAGAACTAAATCCAAGTTATACAGCTTCAGTTACGATCCAATAACCAAATGGTGTTCCAGTTTGGACTGAACCAACATCACTTTTCTAAGCTTAGCCCTCTCTTTGTCTTCTCAATTTCAGTAGTTAAACTCATCAATCAATCCTTTGATTTATGTGATAAGCTTGCATTTAACATGAACATTTACCATAAATTAAAGGTATCTTATATTATTGGACATGTTATTATAAAAAATGCTCTAGTTAAAGAGTTATTGATGCTTCAAGTGAAAAATGATGATATAAAACCTTGATAAAAATGTACTTTTAAGTACTAATCAGGTAGGTCACCCATCATAATGAGACCATTATTTTTTTTCTTTGGGTAGGTCATCCATCACAATGAGACCATCATTTTTTCTTTGGGTAGGTCACCCATAATGAGACCATCATTTTTTTCTTTTGGCAGGTCACCCATCATCATTTTTTCTAGGTAGGTCACCCATTACAATGAGACCACACACACATCTTTATATCGGTTCTGGTTAAAAAAGATCGTCAGATGGGATCTCAGGTTAACCCGACCACACACTGAGTTTAACTTTGGTTAAAGGGAATCATCGAATGGGATTTCAAGTTGACTAAGCTACACATCAATTTTGGTTCTGGTTAAAAGAGATTGCCTGATGGGATCTCAAGTTAACCCAACCACACACATAATTTAGCTTTGGTTAAAGGGAATCGCCAGATGGGATTTCAGGTTGACTGAGCTACACACTGATTTTGATTCTAGTTAAAGGAGATCGCCAGATGAGATCTCAAGTTAACCCAATCAAAAGGGCAGGTCACCCGTGAAAATAGACCAATGTGAGTGTGTGTGGGTAGGTCGCCCCTAAAAATAGACCAGCGTGTGTATGTGTGGGCTGGCCGCCCGTGAAAATAGACTAGGGTAAGTGTGTGTGGGCGCTGGTCGCTCCTGAAAATAGACCAAAATGAGTATGTGTGGGTAGGTCGCTTGTAAAAATAGACCAGTGTGAGTGTGTTGACAGGTTGCCCGTGAAAATAGACCATGTTTTTTGAAAAGGGGCAGGTTACCCAAGATAATAAGACTATTTTCTTTTAAAAAGCGAAGTCCTTGGCTGAGTGGATAACTTAGTAAGCCAGGAATACCTTTTGTTTTCTTTACAAGCTCACTATGCAAAACATTAAGGAATTTTTGCTTCGTAAGCATTGTAAAGAAGGGACATCTGTTGCTACCCAATTTTTGACCCATATTTTTGATAAATTTTCAAAAAAAAAACAAAAAATAGCAAAAAAACAATGAAAACCCAAAAAAATGCATTTTTGATATATTTGTATCGTTTTTAGTATTTTCAATGTAATCTTAAAAGAATTTAAAATTTCAAAGGTATTTTAAATGCATTCAACTTTTAACGCGTTAATTTTACAATCAATGATTTTTCTTGTTGAGTTGACATTGATATTGCTCATTTTCAATAATACAAAAAACAAATAAGAAAAAATCAAAATTGACAAAAAATAAAGAAGTTGAGGGACCAATGTGTTTTGGGAACCAAGCCACTCTGCTTATAAATAGAGGTCACAACACACATAAAAAAAGAGGGAAAAATTTACAAGGGTCAATTTTGAGACATCAAAGGAGATACCTAAACCACAAAAAAAACCCTAAAAATAACCTAGCTTTTATTCTCGCAACAGTCGCGGCCCCCCTCTCTCTTAGCAAAAAAACAAAAAGCATGAAATCGTGGATGCCTCCCTAGCTTTTGGATTTTGGTCTCCCAGCTTTTGCAGCCGCCACTCATACACCTCCTCTAACCTCTGTTTCATTCCTTTTTTCCAGGAGCCAACCGGAAAGCACACCAGCCCATATTTTGCTCTCTCAGCCGGCTACAAGACAGTCCCTCACCTGGCCAACATCAACAGACAACAACCCAACCTTCTCTTTCCCGGATCTATCTTGCTCTCTTCTCCCTGCAGATTGGCCTCCACAGAAGCCAGCAGCCGCTCACCCTCCTTCTTTCCCTCGCGATCACTCTCCCTCGCGGCCAAGACAACACCACCTTCCACCACCTGACCTCTCTTCCCTGATATGTCTTCCTCTCTTCTTTTTGTCTCAGCCAAACCCAACCGGTTCTCCAAGACCAGAAACAACCATTCCCCACCGACCAAACCAGGTCTCCATCTCTACCAGCCACCGCCGCAGCCCCCTTTACAACCGCCAGATCGACCATCGAAAGAAGGGAAGAACAACAAACCATAACTGAAAACAGACCCAAAAACATATCCGTAAAGGAGAAAAGAAAAACTAAAATCAATTGTTGTTTGTGCATTTTTCTCTTGTTGCAGTGACGTTGATCCTCACCGCCGGTGCAGAAAGGAAGAGGGGGAGAAGACATTCTAGATTTCTCTGTTCGCTTGGACTTTCTTATGGCGGCGCGTGGGTGGCGGAGGCGCTTGGAGAAGACACGCCGCCACTGTTCAAATGGCCAGAAACCTTCCAGCCACTATTTCTGCCGTTGCAGAAGGCCTTCCCTGCAATTCTTGTAGATTTTTGGGGTTTATTTTGTAATTTTTGAATTGTATTTGATTTTTTTGAATTTTTGTTATTTTTTTTAACAAGTAAAAAATGGTGTATGAGAAAAACATAATAAAAAATGGTGTGTGTGTTGAACTTCTTGTATGTATGTTATTGAATTATAAAATCAAAAAGACAAAATTTTAATGTTTTAATTTGCATATGGTCAAGTATCTTAAGTACAAATAAAATCATGTTGTATTTCCCGTAAAAGTGTAAGAACATGTTTCTACATATATTTTGAGATTTAATAACTGATTTATTCAAGCCTTAAGAATTTGACTAATATTTTAATTTTTTGAACCACATCAAAACATGAAACAACTTACTTCAGGTATGGTGCACTAAGGGTGTTAATATCTTTCTAGCCACAACCAGTTCCTTACCCTCCAATCTCTAACAACGACCAGTACACTCGGGTTTCCTAGTAACCTTCAATTAAATACTAGGTGGCGACTCCCAAAGAACCAATCAAGCAAACAAACGAAAATCACTATCAACATTGCGCGGGGTACGTGCAACAGCATCCATAACCATATTCCTATAAGAATCATTGATAGTCAGTGCACGTTGTTAGCACTAGAAGTTGACCCAACCACCCTTTCTCTTATGCTATCATTACGAACAAATAGTTCTTCATATGCATACCAACATAGGTAATCCTTCATTAACCCTTTGTGTAGAAGATGCATCATTACAACATCTGAATGAAGATACTTTTTATTTTGACACTTCCTGCATGGACACCTAATACCGCCTCCAACAAAATTTCTGGGAATAGATGTTGTGAAATTAATAAAACCCTGAACCCCATTACAATAATCCATTCTCTGCAATGCTTAGGGTGAATCTCGATACATCCATGAATGATCATCCATGACTTCTATCAAACCTCTATAAAATTATGATGACATGTATTAATTAACCATGTTCGGTAAATAAATTTGCAAAAATATTGGTTTACCTCTAGATTATCCAACAAACTAATTAAAACTTCTCATAAATATTCATTATTAATTATCAACGTCCATATAAATTTATACATATAAATTTATGGAAATTACAACTCCGCAATAGCATTGATAAAAATTAAAATGGACCCATTAAACAAACTATTAATTATTTCACCACAACACATGTAATTCGGTAATACAACAAAGTTTCAACAATTTACAAAAAATTATAATTTTACAAAATCTAAAACAAATCATAACAAGTACAAAATTATACATTCATACTACAAAGTTTGTTTGAGAAATAACAATAAAACATGTACATACATTAACAAAATACATATACTAAAAAAAAAAGTTTGACATTTAAATGTTAAAATTAAAAAAATAGATTTACTTATAAAAAATGATAAAATCGACAATAAATCAGAACACGGATGTTGTGACCACAAAATTAACTTAAAGAAATATGACTTGTGTTGAGAAGAAGATGATATTTTTAGGGGGGTTTGTTTGCAATTCGGGAGGGAAGAGTTGGGATGGGGAAGAAAAAGGAAAAATAGAAGAGGAGAGGGTCGGTAGAGTGGTGATATATTAACTTTTGCCGATGGAATCACCGACGAACTCATTATGTTGGTGATTCTGTCGGTAATTCTGACGGTGAATTGATCACATCACTATATGGAGATCCCGATTTGAATCCCTTGATGAGTTCATCGGTAAAATCGCTTGCAAAAACTTCCACGTCATCGAACATCTTTTTTTTTTTCAAATTCTATATATTTTATCTGTAATTCCATTAGTATATACCGACTGAATTATAGAAGGAATATTGGCCGTCAGTAATTATCACCACAATTTACTGACATAATTATTTCGTCGATAATTCTGTTGGTTTTAGGTGAATTTCTGGTAGTGGAATTTCTATGCTGGCTACTCTTCTAGTGAAGTGCCTCCTCGGAGAGACCCACCGTTTCAGTACAGCTGAGATAATTCCCCATATGTTTTTATGCCTCAACAAATTAGTGCGACAAACGTATATGACGAAGGCAATTGTTGTTGTGCCTCCAGTTATAAAGAAAAGTTCTCGAAATCCACTGGGACCAAGGCTGTCATCACTTGGCATCTTCGCGCATTTTTGTGGGGTAATCCATGTTCTCTCAAGTTCTTGTAGCGCTCCCTTTTCTGATAAATTCAGTAGAGCCTCGTTCACGCTAGCAAGTAATGGAGATCCACGCGGAAACGCCTGGAAAACAAATTAACCATGTAAAAATTTAATCACTCCTTAAGTTCATGTTTAATTCATATATATATATATATATATATATATTTCGACATGTTAGTATTTCGAAGCAAATAAGCCTAAGATTAGGCATGTGTCTTTTACCATAACCTACTAATTTATTCAACTTATATTTAATGATTCATTGAACCTATCTAAGAGATATCTCTCCCACTAATTTTGTTCAAAATCAAAGATTTCATTGTTAGTTTCCTTTGGTCAAACTCAACACCTTGTAATTTGTGGTCCAACCTACCTACAAAGTCAACAAAAAGCCTCTGGCCCTAATACAAATTTTACAAGAACTAATCCTATATGCATATTTTGGTTTGGCAATAGTAATTTCAGGAAAATTATTAATGAATGGAAAAGGTGAATAAATATGAGCGCGAGATCTTACAAATCCAAACCCTCCAATTTTGTACGTTGGTCCAATTTGGATGAAGCTATTGCAGTATTTTGCAAGGAATTTCTTGGCACTGGGAATTCCAAGAAAGGCAGCAGAAATTTTCTTGTCCTCGAAGCCTTTAGCATAACTTTCTGCTGACTGAAAATACAGCATGTTTTGGTTCTTGAATTTTAAAACTTCCGCCAAATATCTTTCAATATAGGGACCTGTACAATATCCAACCATTTCATCGCTATTTAATAGTTCTTCAACGGTTGGTATAGTGGGTTCAAGCCTCTGTACAGTTAGCATGCTTGTGAGGTTGGCTGTGTACGTCTGGATGATGATTAGAGCCACAAACAGCCACACCACCCCTGACATCCTTGATAGATTGCTATGAAGCTTTGGCCCTAAATCAAATTGTTGTCAGCAAGATATTGTTAAGTAATTGCTTGTTAAAGGATTGGTTATATATCTTCAAAAGTTCAAATCAAAGAAGGAAATTGATTGGAACTAAAAACTTTAATTTACCATTCAAGGAGAAAAGAGTGTTGAAGGATAACCAAATCATGATCCCAATTTGAGTTGTGATGGAGCCTTGTAGTTCATCACAATGCTTTCGCTCTATCCACCAAACAACAAAGCCATTGTAGACTGTAATCACTGAGATTAAAACCCACATGGTTGTGGTGAATGGTTTAATAAACGACCATGCTTTACTGCTCGAACGGACCGGGACGATCAACACCAATCCTGTTTCAGTAAATGGATAGGTGAATTCTGCATATTGGTGTCTGCTTGCAACTATTTCCACATCACCAACAGCTGCGTCAAAATTCTGGTGTTGTGGGCAAAAAGTCCAAGTACAACAAAGTATGATTAGTCTAAAGTATTTGTTCTTTTTTTTTCAGAATATGCGTGCATGCATGATCAATTAATGAAAATTTAATTAATCATTTTACTCTATCAAGCTGCCTCTTACCTTTAGATGAAGTTGCTCTACAAGTTCATTGTAACTTCCATTGAAGTATTGGAACTCGTATGGCAGAAAGAATGGCATGCTTGCTGTCGTTGCTTTGAAGACCTCGTTTGCAAAACCAGAGGAGTTCGTTCCCAAGCGATCATCATATTCCACTTTCACATATTCTTCATAGCCTGAAAAGGAAGGCACTCCGATTCGCAATCGCTTAGCACTTGTCAGTGCAGTCCATCCTCTTGGAGTATACCCAGGACCCCCTGGCCAATACACTTGCCCCAAATCAATCATCGACAAGTTATAAATAGAATTTTCATGGATGTTCTCCGAGAATCCCAATCCATTGGACCAATACCCGAGTTCAATGTAAACCGTTCCTATTACATTCACGATCTCAAATATTTCTGCTGCAGCAACATTCTGGTTTTTTAATTTAACTTTACCTGATAAACCATGAAAGTCTGCGTCCATAATGTTTTCCAACAACTCTTTCCCTCCCCTTTTACTTCCGGTCTTATTTAATCCAAGAGCGATTGTCCTCATAGCATCATACGCTTGCACGGCGTAAATCCCAGGCTCTTTCTTTTCTTCTTGGGGATATTCTCTACTAAAACGTGTACGAAATCTTTGATTAAAGTTCTCGAAATGCTGTCCCCTTTTAGGGAAGTAACTCCGGACTCCTAGAATTCCTTTCATTGAGGATATTACAGAGGCATTGATGGAATGGACAAGGCTTGTAATGGGATCTGTTGTGATCCATACATAGTCCTTTTTCATCATTTCCATTTTCTTTGCCATTTCAAATAACCGCACAGCCAATTTAAAGGACAAATGAACAACAAAGACTCTACAGTACTGCTTGCTTTTGATATTTTCAAGCTCTTTGGACATTGAATCAGAAGAAGCAGAAGGAGAGAAGGCTACAAATTGGCTTACTTCTGAATTAACTTCTCTAAGGGCATCATGTAGATGTGGTATGACTCCCCTTGCTGAAGAATCTGTATCTTCATATATCACAATGACCTGATGCCAGTTCCACGATTGCACAATAGCAGCTACAGCTTTCATTTGAGCACGCTTATCAGGTGAAACTTGAATTAGAGAAGGCCATCGTCCAGTCGCCCATTCTGGAGCTGTGTCAGCAAAAGAAAGAATTGGAACCTGTGTTTCTCTGGCAATCTCAGCAACTAATGACACCTCTTCCCATATCTGTGGTCCTATAATGGCTTGTACTTGTCGTGTGTCGATAAGATCCTTAGCTGTATAAGCAACGCACAGATGTGAGCTTGGATTTATCTTAATTTAAGGCAAACGATACTTATTTCAAAAGCAAAACATAAAGTTACCTTCAAGAGCTGCATGGATGGTATCCTTTTGAGAGTCGTTTATAAGCAAAAATGTTAGATTTCCGAAGCCATAGAAATCCTCCTTTGCAACTTCCATCGCAACTATTTCTTCTTTGCCAATACGGGAACTTGTATCCACAATAGCTCCTATTCCAGTACTTCCTTTGAACATAGCCTGTGTCTTGGTGCTTTGATCGGCTCCTGTACCGGATGTCAAGAGCAAAATTAGAGCGAACAACGAGAAGGCGTGAGGCAAAGTACCCATTGTATTCTTAATGAAACAACAAAGTACTAGAGCTGATTCTCTTTCTCAATACTTATTAGCGTAGATCTCAATTTATATTTTACTTCGTCAACTTTCAAACTTTAGACTTTTCTCCTTTATTCAGGGGTTATAATATGGACTATATTTCTCATCCATTTTCTGTATCATTTCATTAAATATTGTGTGCAAGTATATCCTACTAATTAGCATGACAATTGGACCGCAATCACCTTAAGTTGTTTCAGATTCTTGGTATGCGTAGATTTGAGTCAATACATACTTACCCACCCATTCATTAGGTTAGGTTGACTGACGATTTCAACTTTTTTTAAAAATAAATAAATAAAGAAAACTCAATAATAGTTATGCAATGACCATTTATACGAATTTTCTTATTAGGGCTTCACGCACATGTATTATTCATTCATTTACTTAATATTTTTACTATATTTTTCAAGAATTGATTAAGTAGTTAATAATTAGAAAATAAAATTACTATATTTAGCGAACGTTTTCAACTTTAAATTCTTTTAATAATTTTCTTATAAATATAGTTAAAATTTAATTCAAATAAAATTCTTTGAGGATGTGAGCTTCATAAAGGGAACTATTATTAATATTACTATTATAGTTTTTATGAATTCTCTTTCATTATATGTGAGAATATATTTGAAGGATCAACGTATTTCACACTTAAGGGTTTTTTACAAAATCCCATAAAAATAATGGACAAAGAAAAAAAAAAGCTTATTGAAGGTCAATACTCGTTATAAAAAGGTTTGTTAAAGATAACATCCTCCTCTTTTTCGATCTAGGCTAAGTGCCCAGATAATTGTAAGTCTCACATCTTGTTATACTCAATACTTTTGGGCTCGGATACACGTCAAGCTCAAGTATATATGGGTCCAGCACATTACCAAACCTAACTCTTGTGGGCTTGGCTACACTCCAAGGTCAAGCACTTGTGAGTCTGGTACCTTATCAGACCTAATCTCCTGAGACTCGGCTACACATAGGCCCAAGGTTATGTGGATCCAATACTTTACTAGATCCAACTCCCTCGTGCTTGGCTATGTATCAAGCCCAACCACCTATGTGTTCAATATATTGCCGAACTCAACTCTTTTTTAAGCCTAGGTTTTTTCTTTAGATACAATCACCCAAAGTGAGAATCTAGGATCATCATTTTCCTACTCCTTAGCTAGTCAAAATGTCCTCTAAAGACCGTCATTACATCAAATTAATATTAATAATGATTATAAAGGATGATCCTATCAATATTAATATTATGTATAAATTGATTTAAGACCATCTTCCATAAGCATGTAACACTCTCAACATTAATGTCATATAAGAATAGACTTACAATCAATATTCATTTTGATTGTAAGGGTCTTTCCCCCACTTGGATGAAGAAGAAAAAGACTTACAATCCCTTGAAGAGGAAAGAGAAAAGGTTATAAATATGCTCTAAACAATCCAAGAAAGGGGTTTATGATCTTTTACTCTCCTATAATTAATTCTCAACATTTATTACATACTAGGAACAAGCATTTTTGTTCTTAGAACTGAATGTATATTTATTACAACTCTTCATAAAAGTCATTGCTTAATCATCATAGGGTCTCAAAAAATCCACAAGATGGATTGTTTTGCTGGAAATCTAGACTCTACGTACCATCAACCCCTGGAAATCTCATATATGAAGAATAGAAGATTGACATGTACACGCGATCATCTATAATCCAAGTGCCGTGAAATATATTTTTCTTGGCATTCAGGATTATGGAGAATCATCAATATTATAGGTATATTTTTTGACCTTACAACTTGTTCAAGAAAAGAAAATATGTGGAAAAAAAACAAAAAGGATGAATGTGGAATTGTAATTTTTGTTTATTTGGAAGGTGAAAAAAAGTGCTTGGAAAGAAAGTAAGAAAAAATTTTCTTTTAAAAAATATATGGGGTGTTCGGTTTTTTGTTGATTAAACGAGGATAGTGGAGTAACATTTTTATTAATTAGTATTTTGGGTTAATTAAAATATTACCCTCACCGATCACAAACATCAATTTTACACTAAACTTATCCAAAAGTTTCAAATTGAAATTTTCGTGTTTCAATTTTTTTTTACTATAATTTTGTTTATATCTCCTTTGAAAGTTTAAATTTAATATGTCTTTAAATTCTATAGTTATATGTGGGAATTTAAAAAATTATGTCAACTGATTTGAAGGAAAGAGGGGTCAGAAGTATATAGTTGATTAGATCACATTTAAGGGATAACTGATTGATCCCATTAGAAAAGATATTTTGGCGTTAACCCTAATATTTTTCCTTTCCTCTCTTCCATTCTCATTTCCGAACAAGATAAGAGAAATTTCTCCATTTTTACTCGTTTCCTCTCTTCCATGTATATATACAAGGAAAGAAACCATCCAACTTATTTCTATGAATAAAAGAGCCAAGATCCTATGTCTGAGGGGCCAATCTACGATCGCTACTTCTACCTATGAGACAATAAGAAGTATAACTTGTAATGCCTGTCATGAAATTGTTAAAAAAAACATTTCAACCCAATAACTTAAGCTATTAGGTGAGATTTCAGGATATAATTTATATTATTCTCTAACATACTCCCTCAAGTGAAAGCTTTTTGGGCTTAACACTTGTACAGGTCCACATTATCTTGTACTTAATTTTATCAAATAAATGGAGATGGTAAAATTCGAACTCGTAACCACTAGGTCATCAAGGCTCTGATATCATATCAAAAAATAATCTTATCTAATAATTTAAATTATTAAATAAAATTTCAGAATATAATTTATATTATTCTCTAATAGAAATTACATACTTGTCACAATAGCGGCTATGAGATTTATTCCCGTACGTATTGTAGGTCCAACTTTCTCGATTCTTAGGCTGTCAATGTCTTTTTCGCTTTCTCAATTAATTATCAGAAAATTATACCTTGAATATTGGGTTATAGAGGAAGATGGAATTAATTTCATAGCCGCATATCGTTGATATCCCAATGGAAAGTGCACAGGGATTTTCGTGGCTCGATAATGTGGAAACGTTTTTATAGGAGAACGTCTTTGTCACGAGTACGAGGTCCGATACTCGATTCCACAAGCACAGTGCAAGTGGGCAGACCGATAGGATGCACGCCCGATTGTATTTGACTTGTGTGAAAAGGCCACACAAAGTAAAGACGAGGATTTTTCTGTGTGGGGCTGCTTGCCATGCACGCGAGAAAGAATACATGATTGAAGTTCATTTGTCAGGTACGAAAATACCCTTCAAAGTAATGGACATTTACACGCCAGGTTTCCGTGGAAGCCCAGTTCCTGGAAATTAATGCTTCAGCGCAACTCAGTCCTTGGAAATACGTGTCGGAGTGCAAGACTGAAACTGCTTGACTTTTTAATGTCAAACATTAAATTTAAATTTGGAAATACGCTTCAAGTTTGTAAATCAATTCAAAAAGAGAATCACGACTCTAGTATATATCCAGGCTTTCCAGCTATAGATTTGTAGCATAGTTACGTTTTTCCAAGCTTGACTATTTAATGTAAGACATTTTGAATTGAATATCAATTAAGAATTTAGTTGTAAAAGTGGTCTGGTGTCATATTTTGTTTATTTTTGAATATTTCATAATTTATTGATTTTCGAATTATATAAATTTATCCCTTTTTAATATAGAATATGTGGACATAAAACATTTTATAATTTCCATGTATATTCAAATTATTTTTTTAATTTCTGTTGAATTTTTTAAAAGAAATATCATATAATTAATTTCAAATTTTATCAATAAAAAGCTTAATTGAAAAACAATAAGAACGTAACTATACTATCATATTCTCTTAAACAATTTAAGAGATTTTGATTAAGATTCAACTACTATTTACATAAAAAAGAATTCAAGTATCTATATGTCATTTCATTAGAAATAAATAGTAATTGTTCGCTATTTGATCACTACCAGAAACTCGCTAAATACCAACGGAATTCCTGACGGAATATTTCTGTCGGTATTTATCGGTCGAAATTACCGACGGAATATTTCCGTCCGTAATTCGGTCGGTAATTACCGAAGGAATCCGTCGGTAATTACCGACCGAATTACGGACGAAAAGTCAGAATTACTGAAAAAAGGGCGGGTACCTGAGGCGAAGGTTTTCGCAGGTGATTTTTCCGACAGAATCACCGACGGATTCAAAACCTAGGACCCGTACGGGTGACGTGACCGGTTCACCGGAAAAAATACCGACGGACTCCCCGACGGATTTGAATGTCAGATCCGTACGGGTGACGTGACAAGTGCACTGTCAAAAAATACCGACGGAATTACCGAGGGATTTGAAAAAGCAGGTCTGTGCGGTGACGTGTCGATTCCCCGTCACAATTAGCGACGAAGTCACCGACGGAGTTATTCCATCAGTGAGTCCATCGGAAAAAGTGAATATATGGCCGCCCTGCCGACACTCTCCTCCCCCATTTCTCCTTCTTCTTCCTAATCCTAAGTCTCCCCATCTGCAAATAACCAGCCCCCCCTCGCCCCCAAATAAAAATCTTTCTCATCTCAGCAGTTGTATTTCTTGAAGTTTTGTGGTAACAGCATCCGTGTTCTGATTTACTGACGGATTTTATCAATTTTTGTAAGTAATTCTATCTGTTTAAATTTTAACATTTAAATGTCAATTTTATTGTTTTTTTAGTATATGCATTTTTATTAGTAGATGTACATGTTTTATTATTATTTCTCAAACAAACTTGTAGTTTATGAATGTATAATTTTATACCTGTTATGGTTTCTTTTAGATTTTGTAAGATTGTATTTGTTTGTAAACTGTTAAAACTTTGTGGAATTACCGAATTACATGTTATGTTTTGAAATAATTAATAAATGGGTCCTTTTTAAGTTTTATCGATGGTATTGCAGAGTGCTAATTTCTGTTAATATATATATATATATTAATTTGTATGGACGTTGATAAAGTAATATATTTACAAGTTTATTTACCTAACTTAGTTAATTAATATATACATGATGTCATCATAATTTTATAGAGGTTCAATAGAAGTCATGGATGATCGTTCATGGATGTATCTAGATTCACCCCTAGGATTGCGGAGGATGGATTATTGTAACGGGGTTCAGGGTTTTATTAATTTCGCAACATCTATTTCTAGAAATTTTACTGGAGGCGGTATTAGGTGTCCATGCAGGAAGTGTCAAAATAAAAAGTATATGCATCCAGATGTTGTAATGATGCATCTTCTACATAAAGGGTTTGTGGAGGATTACTAATGTTGGTATGCACATGGAGAGGTATTTGTTAGTAATAGGAGAATGAGAGAAACGGTGGTTGGGTCAACTTCTAGTGTTAGCAACGTGCATGAAGCGGCAAATGACAACACTAATCCTTACAGAAACATGGTTATGGATGCAATGAGAATGAATCAAGGTAATGTCATTCAATGTCCAATCGTAGAAAAAGAACCGAATGCAGAGGCAGCTAGGTTTTTTGATTTGTTGAAAGATTCTGACGAACCATTATGGGATGGCTGCACAAACCACAGTAAATTGTCGACCGTGGCACAGGTGTTCACCATCAAGTCAGATCACGGGCTGAGTGAGGCCGGGTATGACAAAATTATTGATTGGGCAAGAAGCATTTTACCTGAAGGGAACATGCTAAAAGAGAACTTCTATGCTGCGAAGTCCATGATGAAACCCCTCGGTTTAGGATACCAGAAAATTGACATGTGCCCTAACTTCTGCATGTTATACTACCTTGAAACTGCTGAGATGACCAAGTGCATGACATGTGGGCATTCTCGTTACAAACCCAGAACTGGCAGGGGAAAGACTCTAGTGGCGTATAAAAAACTTAGATATTTCCCGATCACACCTATACTGTAGAGGTTATTCATGTCACGAAGGACTGCTGAGCACATGACATGGCACCAAACACATGATGCGGTTGATGGTGTGATGGTGCATCCTTCTGACGGCAAAGCGTGGAAATGCTTTAACAGTGTGCATCCTAACTTTTCAGCTGAATCAAGGAATGTCCGTCTTAGGTTGTGTACAGACGGATTCAACCCATTTGGGTCATTTGCTGCTCCCTATTCTTGTTGGCCGGTCATACTCACAGTTTATAACTTGCCACCGGGAATGTGTATGAGGCCGGAGTTCATGTTTTTATCTACTTTCATACCCGGTCCAAGCAGCCCGGGGTGGAATATAGATGTTTGTCTTCGACCGTTGATTGATGAGCTGGCACAGTTGTGGTCCTCCGGAGCTCTGACTTATGATATATCGAGGAAACAAAATTTCCTTATGAGGGTGGCTTTGATGTGGACTATCAATGATTTTCCAGCTTATGGAATGTTTTCTGGTTGGAGCACACATGGAAAACTCGCATGTCCATACTGCATGGAAAACAACAAGGCATTCACGCTAGCAAATGGAGGTAAAGCTTCTTTTTTTTACTGTCACCGTCGCTTCTTGCCACTTAATCATAGGTTCAGAAAGAACAGAAAAGATTTCTTTGTTGGCAGAGTTGAAAAAGATGTTGCATCCCCACGTCTTTCTGGTGAAGCATTGCATCATGTTGTATCAGAGTACGGTGACATTGTGTTTGGCCTTCAATCAGGTAAGCAAAAGTTTCCTGGTTTTGGTTTGACCCATAATTGGGTAAAGCGAAGTATCTTTTGGGAGCTTCCTTATTGGAAGATCAATCTTATCCGCCATAACCTTGACGTCATGCACATCGAAAAGAACGTGTTTGACAATATTTTCAACACCGTCATGGATGTGAAGGGGAAGACAAAGGACAACATCAAGTCTAGATTGGATATAGCTTTATACTGTAACCGTAAAAATATGGAGTTGGTTTATGACGAGTCACGGGTCGAAAAACCAAGGGCAAGCTTCGTGTTAGAGAAAAACGCACAACTACTAGTCTACAAATGGCTTAAGAGTCTGCGTTTTCCGGATGGACATGCATCGAACATATCAAGGCTTGTTAACATAGAGGACTGCAAATTGTATGGAATGAAGAGTCATGACTGCCACGTGTTTATGCAAACACTCATCCCATTAGCTTTTCGTGATTTGTTGCCAAAGGGAATATGGGATGCACTGACTGAAATCAGTCATTTCTTCAGAGATATATGCTCCAGCAAGTTGAATGTTGAGTACATTGAAAGGTTTCAAACGAATATCATCGAGACACTATGCAAACTTGAGATGATATTCCCTCCTTTATTTTTTGACTCAATGGAGCATCTCCCTATACATCTACCGTTCGAGGCAAAAGCTAGAGGACCGGTCCAGTATAGATGGATGTACCCATTCGAACAGTGAGATATTACAGTTGCAATGGAATTCATATCTAAAAGTTTTTCTATGTTTTTCTTAATTGGAAATACTTGAATTGTAATTCAATGCAGGTACTTGTTTAATCTCAAGAAAAAGGTTAAGAACAAGGCGCATGTTGAGGCTTCGATATGTGAGGCCTATATTGTTGAAGAGATATCAACATTTATCTCGTACTATTCCGAACCTCATATGAGAACAAGAATCAATCGCGTTCTACGACATGACGATGGCGGTGAAGTGCCTTCCAGTGGGAACTTGTCAATATTCTCCAAAACTGGACGACCCACACCTAAAAATGTCGTACGAGGAAGATATTTGTCGGAAATCGAATTCAAACAAGCACACAACTATGTTCTATTTAACTATGATGAGCTGTGACCATTTATTCAGTAAGTTTATATGTGTAATACTAATTAAACTTTGTCGGTAAAATATTGGTAATTATATATTGTGAAATCATACACTCATTATCACTTGCATGCAACATCGACAATATTTGCTCTCCAATAACTCGCAGCTGACCGACTCCCAGATCTTTCAATTACAAGATAAACAATTTATAAACTTGCAAAATTATTGTACGTATGCATGCCATTATGAGATTATCATTCATTTACCGTTTATTGATGTACATTACATGTATACAAGGTTTATCAAATGGGAAGAAGTGCGTCTAAGTCATTGTCTTCACTAAGCCTCGGGCCTGAAAGAAAAGTTAAGTGCTACAACGGGTATTTTGTCAATGGATATGTTTTCCATACTGAAGAATACGGGCAAGGAAGAAAGACATACAACTACGGTGTTTATGTTAAAGGATCC
Organism: Populus alba x Populus glandulosa; assembly: GCA_033617975.1. Classification (NCBI taxonomy): domain Eukaryota; kingdom Viridiplantae; phylum Streptophyta; class Magnoliopsida; order Malpighiales; family Salicaceae; genus Populus; species Populus alba x Populus glandulosa. The sequence continues at coordinate 40,056,435 of CM066143.1, forward strand.
ACAAGTAGTGAGTTAGAAGTTGACTACTATGGTAGATTAGAAGAGGTCGTCGAACTACAATATCATAGCGAGCAGAATACAATGTTTTTATTCAAATGCTATTGGTGTGACACGACGGACAGAGGAATCAGAGTTGATACGCACCATGGTCTGGTCGAAATCAACTCAAAAGCTAGACTCCGCAACATAAATGATGTCTTTGTTTTCGCAAAGCAATGTCAACAAGTTTATTACACATACACCCCTTCATTTAGAAAGGATCGATCAAGAGTTCATTGGTTGTCCGTTTTAAAAACGAAACCACGGGGTCATGTCGAGGTTGTTCAGGATGAGAACGAAGAAACAAGTGTACGGGATGAAGTCTTTCAAGTTAGTGAGTTGGTTGAACCATATCGAGTTGCTCCTTCGATTGAATTGGAAGAAAATTCAAATTTTCATGTTTCCGATGATAGTCTTGTTGATGTTGACGTAGAGGAGTTGAACGTTGTTTTGAGCTCTAGCGGACAAGAAAATGTCGATGAAGAAGATGATATCCATATTGAAGATTGCGATGAAGGTGATGGCTATTCAATTGATGATGAAGAAGAAGAAGAAGAAGAAGATAATTCAGACTAATTCTGTTTAAAACCCTTTTCTTAATGTAATTTACATTATGGATGATATATTTTGAAACATGAAATATATATTTATCGTTTAAGCATTGTTGCTATTGTTTTATGCGATGGACAGTTTGTCATTGAATTTTTTGCAGGAAGGTAAACAGAAAATACAAACACAACACCTAATGTACATTGAAAATCACCGACGTCCATACCGACGGACCACTGTCCGTCGGCATCTCACAGAGAGTTGGAAAATAATTACACCGAAATGCCACAATCACCGCCGTCGTCACCGACGGACTATAGTCTGTCGGCATCTCACAAAGAGTTGGAAAATAATTACACAGAAATGCCACAATCACCGACATCGTCACCGATGGATTGTTGTCCGTCGGCATCTCACAGAGAGTTCGAAAATAATTACACTGAAATGCAACAATCACCGACGTCGTCATCGACGGACTTTAGTCCGGCGGCATCTCACAGAGAGTTGGAAACTAATCACACAGAAATGCCACAATCACCGACGTCAATACCGATGACTTTCGCGACGTATATACTGACGGAAAGTGTCCATCGGTAAGTTGTCAGTGGGCAAATTTTACCGACAAAACTACCGACGGAATGCGCGAATTCCAAAGGGTGTGAATTGAATGCACCTCTGACCGTGTCATATTACTGACGGAATCACCGACGGACCGTGAAAAATTTGGAGGGTAATTAAAAAATTCGGTGCGAAATTCAAAACTTACCAACGGATTTTTGACCTGTTACCGACGGATTTAAAAAATTAATAATATTTTTTTAATATCCGTCGGTAAATCTGCAATATAACTTCCAGCCCTGTCGCTTCGCTTCATTTTTTCTTCTCCTCTGCTGCCCTCCACATTTGATTGTTTTGCTCTCAATCTTTCAAGGTTCTCACTTTCAATCTCTAGCAAGATTAGTTGTTGTTTTCATCATATTAAAAGGTATGTGATTTTTTCTATTTTAGTTTATTTTCTTTTATTTTAGTTTTAGTTGTTTTTATTTTTGTTATTTTGTTGTTTTGGTGTATTTTTTTGTAATGTAGGTAAAGTTTTGAACTGGACACATTATTAAGGTATGTATATTTCGTTCCTTTTCTTGATGTAGTTTTTGTTTTTTGAATTTTTTGAATATTTTTTATTGTTGTGTTGTCATAATTGGTATTAGATAATTTATTAGATAATTGTTATTAAAATTGAATTTAATGTAGAATTAGTAATTGACTATGTTAGAATAATTAGTAATTGTTAGTCAATATTTTTTTTTTATTGAATATAATTTATTGTTGTATTGCCATGTATAATTGTTGATTAATTTGTTAAATTATTATTGTTAATGTTGAATTTACCTTAGAATTAGTAATTGCATTTGTTGGAATAATTAGTAATTGCATATGTTTTTAATAGTTAGTTTATATATTTTTTAATTTATTGAATAAATTTTATTGTTGTATTGCCATAATGAATATTTAATAATTTGTTGAATTAATATTGTTAATGTAGAATTTACCTTAGGATTAGTAATTGAATATGTTGGAATAATTAGTATAGATTGGGTCAATTGGTTGTGGATATTGTTAATATTTGCAGGTTTGTGGATTTGGGTAGTATCCAAGTATAGGGGAGGTGCTGCCGAATTTTTTTTAACATTTCAATTGCATTATATAATTATTTATATAAAATTGGTTAGATAATGCAGAGAATGAAAACTAGAGCTTCACGTACGGTCGCACCTAGTTCGTCTAGCAGCGACGAAGACATTTCCTTAGGTGCCTCTCAAGAAGAGGCACCTACACCACTTGCCTCGTCGATTGATGCTGCCTCTTCCAGCGATGTTTCACGTCGCAGAAGCGGCATGCCTTCGCAGTGGAATCGATGGACCCGCAAGTACGAGGCACAATGGAAGGACGATCTTTCAATGTAAGTTTGTTAAGGTTTTAATTTTTTTAAAAAAAAAACAAATTTATGAAGTCACTATTTAATTAATTTCAATTCTTTTCAGGTTCACAAACATTGAGGTCGCCCGAGTAATATCATCGGCGTTTAAAGCGTCGATGGAGATTCCATTGTTTCAATGGAGTTAGATATCCAGGCATCCTGAATGGATGCCTCAAATCAATGCATGGTTTTCTAGATTTGAGGTTCGTGTTAATATATAATTTTCAGCTTATTTCTAATAAATTCTTAATATAATTGTAAATAAATTATTAACATTTTTAAAAATTATTTTTTATACACAAAATCGATTCTGCTGGAACGACGAACATAACAGTGTTGTGAGGAGGGTGTGGGAAAATCACGCAGCAACTAGGTAACATCGAAAACAATACAATGTTTTTTTTACAAAAAAAATTTATGTTTTGAAATGTAATTTTTTATTGCGTTAAGTAGGTTGCGTGATTTTTGGTACGAAGCCCAAAAAAAGGCAAACAACACTACGAGGGATAGGGGGTTCCAAGGCTAGAACGATGTTGCGGTTTGGAGGGATTTCAAACCAATATACATCCCGGAGGATATATGGCCGCACTATCTTGAGCACGTGATGTCTGAGCGGTTCACACGACGCTCACAGTCCGGTGCTAGCAACCGGAATCGGCCCATTCATGGCTCGGTGACAACGCACACCGGCGGCTCCGTTCCGTTTGCTGCACATGCAAAACGGATGGTAAGATTAATTTAAATGAAATATATCGTTCAATTAATTTGTTGTTAATAATTTTTTTCATTATAGGCTACGTCTCTTGGAGCTGTTTGTGGAGACGCACGTGCAGAGTCAAGATCGCCAAAAGGGGGTGCAACAGTTCGTTGACAGCCGCGCCCAACATTTTGCGGTATGTTTATTCATCCATTTTATTTTGTAATTTATTATTATATTTATTGAATTGAATATGATTATTACTTCTTTTTTTCAGGAGACCTATAATAATCGGTTGAGGGAGACATACGGGGACGATCCTTCGACCCATCCGAAATTTGACCCGGATTTGTGGATGGAGGCTGGATCGTCAGGTGGACCCGATAAGAATCGGGTTACGGGCTCTCCAACACTAGGGCCAACAACTTGCAGATGACCCGTACTGCTTCAACCGTCGGGAGCTCCCAATCAGTATCGAGCTCCCAATCTAAGGAGTACATGGCCTTGCAGCAAAGGTGCGACCAGATATCAGAGGCGTACACACAACTCAAAGAACAATACACAGCAGAATCTGCACAACAAAGAGCGGCCTATGAAGAGCTTCGTCAAATGGTCATAAACATGTCACAAGGTGGAACATGTGCACCCAATCCAAGTTGGCCGCATAACAGTCAGCCTCCTCCTCCTCCCTAACCTCCTTTATATTAATTTTTGATAAACATTATTTACATTTAAAATTTCATTTAATGTTTTTTTGAACAATTTCATTTTGTAATGAATATTATTTATCTTACATTTTTTGTTTTTGATGCTTAATATAAATTTTAATTGCATAATTTGTTTTTATTACCATTAATTTATATCATTTTATATTATGTATTCTAAATGGTAAAAATGAAAGATAAATTACAAAGGGATTTACCGACGGAATAAATCCGTCGGCATTAGACAGTAGCCGCGACCATCACCGACAAATTTCCAGACGAATAAATCCGGTTGGTGTTTTCATTACTCATCAACAGATTTATCGACGGATTAATTCCGTCGGTATTATATATTACCGACGGATTCACAGACGGCATATTTTGTCGGTATGTCAACAATTCACCGACTAAGTTACTGACAGAAATTAACCGTCGGTATCACCGACGGAATAACAATCCATCGGTATTATTGAAGCGGGAAATTTTTTTTTTTTTGGTGCGCAAATTCCGTCTGTAAAACCGTCGGTAAATGGTTTTTTTGTTTTGCCGACCGATATAGCGACTGAATAGGGAATCACCGACGAAAGGTAAGCCGACGGACGTATTCTGTCGGTAATTTAGTCGGTAAATATTTTACCGACATACTATCAATCACAGACCAACGGAATATTTTCATCGGTAAAACTGTGAATTCTTGTTGTGGATTCACATTAATGGTCAACAATTAAGTCTTATGGAGAACAAAAGTATTTAGCATATGAACTAGTGGTATATTACAACATATATAACAAGAGCACATAGAGCTACCAGAAAAGATACGAGTGAATGAAGAGGATTAATTATATTAGGATTAAGATTGTATAGCCTTTATTTGTTATTTATAATTTGTATAGAATTAGATTTTTAAATTTATGTAAAATTCTATCTTTGTAAAATTATAAATAAGTAATCTAGTAGCTGGAAATAATAATTAGCCCACATATAAAACTTACTCACAAGTTTTATGCAATTTTAGTTCATATCATATCCAATAATTAAACCAATTTTATATTTACAAATTAAAGTATTATTGAAAAAAGTTGATAATAACAAAATGACTTAGGTTTGACGCAGAATACAGCAATATATAACTGTAGGGTAATACAACATTGAATTAATTATACATTAATTTTCTATTCAGAGATATACATGCTATACATTCTATAATAAAGAAATTAATGATATAGGAAGAATTTTGAATAATTGAGACATATGATAGATTAAGCCCCAACTTTTGGGTTTATATACATACTACAAGAGATTGCATGTCTGATGCCTGCGGAGCCAAATTATTAACAGAATTCTCAGCATTGCTTGATCTTCCAGTGATCTGTCTTCGACAGGCCCAAAACCTCATTGCAGCCAACATAAGTCTCCATATGGTCGTGTATCCGAGCATGGAATTGCCTCTCGAGAAAATGTAGATTGCAAGGGAGATTGTTGATGTGCCGGTGGTTATTATGAAGAGTGTCCCAAAGCTGCTGAGGCTAAGGCTATGATTTTCATCTTCCACATCTGGGCAATTTCCTGGATTAATGAATCTGTTCTCTAGTTCCATTAGAGTTCCATTTTCAGATACTTTCAGTAGAGCTTCGTCGATGCTAGGAAGTAATGGAGATCCACGAGGAAATGCCTGAGACACAAATCATGAAACTTCCATTAATTACACTAATCATTTAAACCTACAATGTCATTAGGGCTGAGAGGAATAAGGCTACAGTCACTATCTTCCCACCATGCCACTAATCTAAAATTATATGTTGAGCAAAGTTTCATTTCTCACTGTTCTATGTAAGTTCAGAAAAGAGAGGACCATGATTAGTGGACAGTGCAACAGCAAGTGTGAAACACAAGTGATATGATCAATGTCTTAGGTTGCAGTATAGTGTGGTTTCTAGACAGTATAGAATCGATACTCTCCAGTACAGTTTATTCCAAATGCAGCATGTTCATGTTAAACAGTTTTATTTAAGTTTTGCAAATGTTCATTTCAGTCCCTGCTTTTTTCACAGGAAAAAATAAAAGGAAAATGAATCAGTAGGGGATATCTTACAAATCCAAACCCTCCGACTTTGAACGTTGGCCCTACTGAGACAAAGCGGCGGCAGTATTTTGCAAGGAATAATTTGGCCAGAGGAACTTCAAGAAAGACAGCAGCAATTTCTTTGTTCTTGAATGCCTGAGCATAAGCTTCCAGTGTGGTATAATTCCTGATGTTTTGAGTCTTGAAACGTAAAACATCCACCAAATAATTTTGCAGGTAGGAACCTGTGCAATATCCAACAACTGCATTGCTATTTAGCAGGGCCTCGACATTAGGAGCAGCACCATCAAGCTTCTGAGCAGTAAGCATGCTCGAAAGGTTAGCTGTGTAAGTCTGTGTGATTACTAGCGCCACGAACAGCCAGACTACCATCGACATCCTGGATAGATTGCTATGCATTTTCCCCCCTATACCAAAATATTATTATTTCTATTATATATCAACATGGAATTACTATAGTTTCTAGATCCGAGAAGAAAAATTAAGAAACGGGTGGTAAAGGAATCTTACCATGTAACGAGAAAAGAGTGTTGAAGGCTAACCAAAGCATTATTCCTGTTTGATGCAGCATCGAACCCTTAAGTGAAGGGCAATGATTTCGCTCTATCAACCAGATTATAAAACCATTGTAGACAGTTATGACTGCAATTAGAACCCACATCGATTTTGTGAAGGGTCTGATGAATGACAATTCTCTATTGCCTGCTTGAGCAGGGACTATCAGCAACAATCCTGTTTCCGTGTAAGGCTTTGTGAATTCTGCGAGCTTGTATCTGCTAGCCAATATTACCACATCACCAACTACTGCATCATACTCCTGTTAACATGGATAGAAAGTTCAAGCCCGATCAATCACAAGCCTTTGAAAATTAGAGAAATTCACCGACTACTGCTTCATACTTCTGCTGCTAGCATTTATGATCTCTTGAGTTAATAAGATTTTTACGTTTGGCTTTTTTGTGTGCGTGGACTTTTCTTTCAAATAATTATGCTAGTTTTCTTGCTTTCTAGGACAAATCTTTTCATGAACAAATTTAGATTCATATCCAAGTTAAGTTCAAAGTAAGTACAGTCAACTACATAACCTTTCCTTGAGAGGACAACCAAACCAAGCCATTGAGAGGCTTACTTCTCAGGTTCAAAACTTAAGAAAACTGGATGGGATTTATGAATGAGAGTAGGCTATCTCTAATTAATTGAGTAGCCCAAAACACCATTAGACCTCCCAATAAAGCAAAAACGAAGGCAAATTTACACATATTCAGCTGGCATCCATGTTCTGAAGTCAAACCATAACCACTTTTTTCTAGGCGTTAATTGAAGATTATAATCATTAGAAGTGAGCAAAAAGATGGATACTATGAGCATGGTTTACTTTCCTAGAAATTATCTAGTCAATGTTTAAGAAAAAAACCGAAAGTAACCTTATGCTTCTTAAAGAGCACATCAGTGCCAAATGGTCACGAAATCAAACGAAAAAGTGAATGGACAAAAAGTTGTTCTTTTGTGTCTTACCTTGAGATGGATTTGTCTTAGTAGCTCATCATAAGAAGTGTTTTTGGAGGCAATGAACTCGTATGGCAAAATGAACGGCAAGCGTTTTATAGTTTCTCTGAAAACCTCGATTGCAAATCCAGAAAAAGAAGCATTGTTTCTCAAGTGATCATATTCCACATGCACAAACTCTCTATAACCTGATTCGCCAGGCACACCAATTCGCCATGGGTTTGCACTCGTTGCGGTAATCCATCCTCTTGAAGAAGTATTCCACGGTCCCTCTGGCCAAAGCGCTTGCTCCAAATCAGTCATACAAGAGCGGTAAATAGAATTTTCATGGATAGTCTTAGAGAAGCCTAATCCTTTTGACCAAAACCCAAGTTCCTTGTAACTCTTTCCAGTTATATTGATGATATGAAATCTGTTTGCAGGAGCTCTTTCGTTGATGAATTTGATGAACTGAACTTTTCCTGATAGGCCATGGAAGTCCACTTGCAAAATTGTTTCTAACAACTCTTGACCTCCTCGGTTACTTCCATTCAACGCTACAGCCATTGTCCAAACTGCATCATAGGCCTCTGCTGCATAAATTCCAGGTTCATTGTTGTCATCTTTAGGATTTTCTATGCTAAATTTCCTTCGAAATCTTTGACGAATCTCATCAAAAAGGTGCCCTCTTTCTGGGAAATAACTCTTGACCCCTATTACTCCCTTCATTGACGAGGAGATAATAGAGGCATTGGAGTGAACAAGGCTTGTAATGGGATTTGTCGTGATCCATACATATTCTTTTTCCATCATTTTCATTTTCTTTGCCTTTTCAAATACTCGCACGGCCAAAGGGAAGGACAAATGAACAACGAAGACTCTGCTCTGCTTACTTTTAAGTTTTTCGAGCTCTTTAGACAACGTAGTGGTAGAAGCAAAAGTAGGGAGGACTAGACCTTGGATGACTCCTACACCTGCATCTCTCAGGGCATTAAAGAGATATGGTGTGACTTCAATAGCTGATGAATCCGTACCTTCGTATATTACAGTGACCTGATGCCAATTCCATGATTTCACAATAGCTGCAATGGCTTTCATTTGCTCTTGCTTGCTAGGTGAAGCTTGAAGCAGGTAAGGCCATCGCTCTGTTGCCCATTTGGGAGTGGTGTCAGCCAAAGAAAGAATTGGAACCTGAGTTTGGCTACTGATCTCAGCGACTGATGACGCCTCTTCCCACGTCTGTGGTCCTAAAATGGCTTGTACTTGTTGATTGTTGATGAGATCCATTGCTGTTTACTCAAATTGAATATAGAATTAAAAATCTTTTAAGAACAAACTAATGCTGCACTCTAATTCAGCAGAACAAGTAGCCAAGTTTAATTGTAATTCATCAGCTCTAAATTAATTGTTGTTAAAAGTTATATATTTAGCAACAATTAGTTACCTGCTGCTAGCTGCGTATTTAAAGATGAGGCAAAACATGTCTACTCCATTGCAATGATGTAAACAAGTAAGTTCATAGTACTAATTAAGATAGGCCAGCGAAATAAATACCTGCAAGAGCTGCACAGACAGGATCCCTTTGAGAATCGTTAATGTGAAGAAACAAGGTCTGATTGCCGGTGCCATAGAGATCCTCCATTGCAATTTCCATGGCAACTCTCTGCTCTTTACCAATACGTGAACTCATATCGATTATAGCACCAATATTGATGCCTTGTGCATGGACTCCCTCTGCTGCTGTTTTCTTCAGCATAAATAAAAAGGTTAATGCAATGAAAGAGAAGTTCATATGGTTAAACATGTTCATTTGTGCTTCAAGGCAGTATCATAGAGCTCGAGCTTAATTTCCCTACATACACATATATGCGCAGTTAGTAGTCTGATCATTTACTTGGTCAACATTACGTATTACGGATTATATTATGAAATTAAAACAAATACTATATAACAAAACTACGGAAACGTTGAACAATATAGTGTTAAGTAATTAGGACCATGCATTTCCAATGGAAGAATATTCATTTGATAAATAGAATATTTACTTCACGTGAAGTCGTCTATTCGAGATCGAAAGACGCGTCTAATCTAAGAATCGTGCTTTAATATATATATATATATATACAATTTCCAGGAATTTCTCCCGTAAAAATTGGTTTACTTGCTAAGCATGCCAGATTCTGTAATAATGAAAATAAGGTATGCAGATCCTGCTAGAATTTTAGAATAGTCTGGTCTATAGTCAACAATGTCTTGGGTCTTTCTTCTGGCTGTCTTGTCGTCTTCTATTTGATCGCATTTGGTCCCGGGTGGGGGCATTTCCTCGTAACAGACAAGCATGCATCGTCCAAGCAAGGACACGGTGGTTGGCAGAACATACCCATAAATTCGTTGAATATTCTTCAATATCCTTGAAGGTTGGAATCTATACAAGTTGTTCTTTCGAGGAAAAGTCGCTTACGTTGATAGCATTACTCATGTAGAAAGTTCACATGAAGTTAACTGATGTGGAATATTCTCGTATAATTACAAAAATAGAAATAAAACTAATGTAACTTTGTGTTTCTTTAATTTTTTCCTAATCACGAATTCAAGATTACGGTGTTTTATGGTTGTGTCGGACCAAAATAATATTTTAAATGAAAATATTACTTTGCTCCTTAAAAATATTATATATATTATTTTAGAATAATTTTAAAAAATTATTCAATCAAGTTTCTACTTGTTTTTTGTTGGTCTAAAATTATAATTTTTTCTATTAATTAAATATGATCTTTAATTTTTAAAACTTATTCATAATTAAGTCGTATTTTATTAATTATCCCAGTATATTTTTTTACTAATGGTTATTAATGTATATGACTTATTAGATTCCTAATAAGTTTGCGTAAATATGAATAAATTATCTTTGAATTTATTAATTAAAAAAAAATTGATTGATTTATAATTGAAAATCAAATATAATATCTAGCAACATGTCATGATCTATTAAATATTAAGAAAGTCATACATAGTTGACAAAATCTTTCAGTGACTAGTTTCTCAATGTGATTATTATCTTCATCGCCATCCCCATTGTGCCCACCTAGATTTTGAAAACAAATATTGACCTTCTCTCCTTTCACTTCACATGTGACTCAAGTATTATAGAATAGGCAACTATAGAATTATTTCATCAAAAATGTTATGATTTAGATATTAGATTACAGAGTGCGTTTACTCTGTCAAATCATATTTGTTCTTAATATTATAATTATTTATTCCTTAAATAACATTTGAAACTCTTTTCAAATCACATTCCACCTTGTGTAAAGATTTCACAATTAATATTATTCAAGAACATGTGGAATGATTTTTCTAATTCATTTAGGGTGTTGAATCCTCTATAGATCACTCAAATACTTTTATATCAATCATGTTATATATATATATATATATATATATAATCTCTCAATATGAAATCCTTATGTCAATCAATTTAGTATACATATCATTTAATAAACATCTACATATTAGTTTCAAATATCTTTTATACCTCAATTTATGAGAGTCATTGCTTCCTTTCATATAAAAAAAAATATGATATATATTATCTTTAACAACTCCAATTAATATCCAATTTTAAAGCATCAACAAGGAACATTTAAATCACAACCAAAAAATCTACGAATACAAACGAAATCACTAACGAAAATATTTTGTTGGTATTTTGGAATTTATTTACTAACCGAATTGTTCTCGTCGCCATTTCTATCAGTAAATACCGAGGGAATCCTAGTCGGAATAAAAGGATTTAAAAATAAATCCAAAATGCATGATGACGTGTAATGTTTTTTGGATGCTTTTAACATTACCCCCTATCTCAACACAGGTCATCCTTTCTCGACTTTTCCAATCACAACAACAATTTTATTTTGGTTTTTTTTATTTTAAGTAAATTTATCATTTTTAAAATTTGAACACAATTTTGACACGTCAATTTTTTTATTGTATATTTTTATAGTATATGTATTTTGTTGGGGTGTTTACTTGTTTTATTGTTTTTTACTCTAAGAAATGTGTTGTATAGATACATGATTTCGTACATGTTGTGGCTTGTTTTAGATTTTCTAAAATTATATTTGGTTGTAAATTGTTGAAACTTATGTCAAATTCCTGATTTAGGTGTGTTGTAATGATATAAATAGTGGCTTGTTTAACAAGTCCGTTTTTTACTTTGTCAATTTTATTGATGAGTTGTAATTTCTGTAAATTAATGTGTACAAATTTACATGTACGTAGATAGTTATGAATTAAGAGAAGTAAGAAAGTAGGTCGATTATTTACTTAACATAGTTAATTAATACATATTATTGTCATCATTATTTAATATATATATATATATGAGCGTTCATGGATGTATAAGGATTCAGCCCAAGAATTGCAAAGGATGGATTATTGTAATGGGATTCAGGGTTTTATTAATTACGTAACATCTATTCCGAGAAATATTAGTGAAGGCAGCATTAGGAATCCATGCAGGAGGTGTCTAAATAAAACATTTCTCCATCCAAGTGTTGTAATGATGCATCTTCTATATACACGTGTTGGTGTGCACATGAAGAACCATTTATTCCTTACGAGATCATGGTAGAAAGGATGGTTGGGTCAACTTCTAGTGCTAGCAACATGCATGGAGTTGAAACTAACAACAGTAATCCTTATAGGACTATGATTATGGATGCGATGGGAATGAATCAGGGTCATACTGGTCAATGTTCAATCATAGATGAAAAACCTAATGCATACGTGGTCAAGTTTTTTTATCTTTTGAAAGATTATAATGAACCATTATGGGATGGCTGCACAAATCACAGTAAATTATTGGTCAATGCATAGGTGTTTACCATCAAGTTAGATTATGGGTTGAGAAGGCCGATTATGACAGAATTGTTAAATGGGTGAGAAGCATTTGACCTGAAGGGAATAGGCTGAAAGAGAACTTCTATACTGCTAAGTCCATGATGAAAACCCTCATCGATCTATGATACTAGAAAATTGACATGTGTCCAAACTTCTGCATATTGTACTACCTTAAAAATGATGAGATGACCGAGTGGAGGACATGTGGGCATTCCCGATATAAACTTAAAACTAGCAGGGGAAAGACTCTTATAGCACATAAAAAACTTAGATATTTCTCAATCACACCTAGACTACAGAAGTTATTCATATCACCAAAGACTGTTGCACACATAACATGGCACCATGTATATGATGCGGTTGATGAAGTGATGGTGCACCATTTCGATGGTGAAGCATGGAAACACTTTCATAGTGTGCATCCTCACTATTCAGCCATATCAAGAAACCTTAGTCTTGGGCTATGTACAAACAAATTCAATCCATTCGGTCCATTTGTTACTCCTTATTCTTATTGGACGATTATATTAACAGTTTACAACTTGCTATCGGGGATATGTATGAGGCCGGTGTTCATGTTTTTATCTACGGTCATAGTCAGTCCTAATAGTCCTAGCTGGAATATAGATGTTTATCTTCGACTGTTAATTGATGAGTTGACACAATTGTGGTCCTCCGACGCGTTGACTTATGATGTATATTGACAAAACAAAATTTTCTTATGAAAGCAACTTTTTCAGCTTATGGAATGATTTCTGGTTGGAGCACGCATGGAAAATTAGCATGTTTATATTGCATGAAAAACAATAAGGCATTCACGCTAACAAAAGGGGGTAAAACGTCATTTTTTGACTGCCACTAGCGCTTCTTGCCAACATATCACAGGTACATAAAGGATTTTTTTTGTTGAAAGAGTTGAAAAAAATATTGCACCCCCACATCTTTTCGATGAAGAATTGTGTGACATGGTGCTAGAGTACAATGATATTGTGTTTGGTTTCCAGTCCAGTAAGCAGAAGTTTTCTGGTTTTGGTTTGACCTATAATTGGGTAAAGCGAAGTATTTTCTAAGAGTTTTTTTATTGAAAGACCAATCTCTTCTACCATAAAATTGGCGTCATACATATAGAAAAGAACGTGTTTGGGAACATTTTCAATATGGTCATACACGTGAAAAGGAAGACAAAGGACAACATCAAGGATAGAATGGATATAGTATTGTTTTGTCACCATAAAAATATGGAGTTTGTTTATACTGGATCACTGGTTGCAAAGCCCAAAACAACCTTGGTCTTAAACAAGAATGCACAACTATTAATGTACTAATGGCTAAAGACTTTGTGTTTTCTCAATGGACATTCCTCGAACATATCAAGGTTGGTTAATTTGGAGGATTGTAGATTGTATGGAATAAAGAGCCATGACTGCCATGTGTTTATGCAAACACTCATTCCATTAGCTTATTGTGATTTATTGTCAAAGGGGATATGGGATGCACTCATGAAGATCAGTTATTTTCTTAGAGATATATGCTCCAGTAAATTACAGACACGGCACATTAAAAGCCTTCAAATGAGTATTGTCGAGACAATATGCAAACTTGAGATGATATTTCCTCCATTTTGTTTTGACTCGTGGAGCATCTACCCATACATTTACTATATGAGGCAAAAGTTGGAGGTCCGGTCCAATATAGATGGATGTATCCATTCAAGAGGTTAGAGATTACATATGTAATGTAATCTTCGATATTATTTTCATTGTTTTTTTTAATTGAAAATATTCATTTTATTCCATGCAAGTATTTGTTCAATCTTAAGAAAAGGGTAAAAAAAAACAAGGCTAAAAAAAAACAAGGCATATTGAGGCATCGATATGTGAGGCCTATATTGTTGAGGAGATCTCAACATTTATCTCGTACTATTTCGAGCCTCATTTGAGAACAATAATCAATTGTGTACCAAGATATGATGATGGTGGTGAAGTGCCTTCAAATGGGAACTTGTTAGTATTTTCCAACCCTAGATGACCCACACCTAGAATTCAACAAAGCACATAATTATATGTTATTTAACTACGATGAACTAAGAATTTTTATTCAGTAAGTATATTGGTTACACTTTATTATTAATGGACTATTTCTCTCTTGTAATATCACAAACTCATACTTTTTTTAATACCTCGTAAGCTACATCGTCAATATTTACTGTCTAATAACTCATAGTTGACCGAATCTCAAAACTTTCAATTATAAGATAAATAATTTGCAACATGATTCAGAACACATGTACGTACTATCACAAACTCATTATATATCAGGATACTAAATTTCATTACAGAATTCTCGATCATTATTCATTGTTGTAGTTGATATACCAGGTTTATAAAATAGGAAAGAATGTTAACGCTACATTGTCTCTACTAAGTCTAGGTCCTGAAAGAAAGGTGAAGTTTTACAGTGGGTATTTTGTTAATGGGTATATGTTTTATACTGAAGAATATGGGTAGGGTAGAAAGACATAACAGTGGGGTTAGTTGATTAGTACTTAAAAGTGCATGTTTATCAAGGTTTTATATCATCATTTTGCACTTGAAGTATCAATAACTCCTTAACTAAAGCATGTTTTATAATAACAAGTTTGATACTATAAGATACCTTAATTTATGGTAAATGCTCATCTTAAATGCAGGCCTATCACATAAATAAAAGGATTGATTGATGAGTTTAAGTATTGAAAGTGAAAGGACAAAGAGATGGCCAAACTTAGAAAAGAGATGCTGGTGCAGTCCAAACCGGAATATTGCTCGGTAATTGGATCATATCAGGAGCTCTAGATCTCGGATTTAGGTTCATTTTATATGGATGGAAAGGTAAGACAAAGGCCTACAACTTTCATGGGAGCCCAAGATTTAGAAAGGCCGTTTTGAAGTCCAAATTGAAGGAACGAAGAAGTCCGAAGCTGTCCTGCAGCCCAGACACTATTTAGTGTTTAGCCCATATCTTGAGTTCTAGAAGTCCAAATGACCTCATCGTTTTTTTGTTGGAAAGCTAAGACAATTTCCTAGAACATTCCTAAGGATTCTGGGCAAATTATGATGTTAGAAATGACGTCTTGTTCAGACAAGAAGATAAGGATTGTCACCAAGTCAAGATGTGGCCACCCACTCATCAATTAGTCAACAAATCAATAGTTCCAAATTTTGGCCTATAAAAGGAGGCACTTACCATGTATTGAGGCATCTTGGTTTCCAGATCAAGATCATGCTCTTGCTTTCTCTCTTTGTATTGCTTATGTTTTGTTTTCATTAATATCAAGTTCATGCACTTCATTTCCTTTCCTTTACTTAGTTAACTTCTTTCTGATTTATGTTCTTGTTTTGTTCATTTATGTTTCTTTCTTTTATTATGTTTAGCTAAGTTAATTATGTCAAGGTGAAAAGGGTACACTAATGGTGTAAGAATAAGTATAATATAAACTTAACATGGACCTTAATGTTGGATACTAACATGTTTTATATTTGTTATCTTGTTCACTTTTAATACTTTGCTTGTAAAATGGTTAATCTAGATTTATGTTGTATAGCACTTGGTACAACAAATACTTGGCACTTTGATAGCCCATACTGTATGGTATAACCGACACCTGAGCTATGAAAGGAACTCGATTTGTTGTTAACATAAGTTATAATCATGAATGCTTGCCAACATTTACAAGTATTAGGTTTATTCGAATAAGATAACTAATGTAATCATGTTAACAATTTATAATCTGATTGGAACCTCCTTTATGTGTGGTTTCCAATTGAGTAATAAGAGTTTATACTATACTTGTTTGAAGTATCATTAGTGGATCCTCTAACCTTGACATTTGTTTTTATCGTTGTTTAATCCTTACATTAATCTTTCATCTCAAAGTTCTCATTAATTTCTTCATCTTCTTCATGTTCTTCTTCTTTTATTATTATTATTATTATTTACATTCTATTTATATTATATAATATATCTCTTTGATCTTTTCATAAACTCGGTATATAGGCTGGAAACCTGTGACCCGATCTTTCAGATCATTCTTAGGTATAACAACGCCACGTACTGAGTATTATTATTATTAGTATTACTATTACTATTACTATTATTGTTGTTATTATTGTTGTTGTCTTGTTATTTATAATTTATAGAATTAATCTCTCTATGGTTCGACCCCATTCTTGCCGGGTTATTTATTACTTCGACACTCCTGCACTTGGGAAAAGACATCAAGCTTTTGGTCATGTCAAGTTTTTGGCGCCGTTGCCGGGGAGGTAAATTCTTGTATAAATTATAATATTTATTTTATTTTCTCTTTTCACTTTTCATTTTTTCTAATTCTTGTTTCTTTTGTTTTGTTTTCTTTTGGTTTCTTTTTCTTTTCTTTTCTTTTTTTCATTTATTCTCCTTTTACACGTGCATGCGAGTTTGGTCACGTACATTAAGTGGTAGACTTTGTAGGGTATCCTCATCATTTTCAGAAAATATAGTTGAAGAAGATAATCAATCACTCCATAATGAGAATAATGAGAATGCATAGTTTTCTCACCTGATGCATCTCATTTTAATTTTAAGCCTGGCATTATTCAACTTTTACCTTCTTTTCATGGCTTAGACCTAGAAAATCCATACTTGCATTTAAGGGAATTTGAGGAGGTCTGTAATACCTATAATGACTCAAATTGTAGAATGAACACCATTCGATTAAAGCTTTTTCCTTTTTCATTAAAAGATAAAGCTAAAACATGGCTACAAAATTTGAGACCAGGATCCATTCGTGCTTGGGATGAAATGCAATAACAATTTTTAAAGAAGTTTTTTCCATCTCACAGAATAAACTCTTTCAAAAGACAAATCATCACTTTCACTCAAAAGCCAGGAGAAACATTTTACCAATGTTGGGATAGGTATCGAGACTTGCTTAATACTTGCCCTCATCATGGTTTTGAAACATGGAGATTGGTTTCACATTTTTATGAAGGGTTAACACCTAGAGATAGGCAAATGCTTGAATTGATGTGCAATGGAACTTTTGAAGATAAAGACCCTAATGAAGCAATGGAGTACCTAGATTTGCTAGCCGAAAATGCTCAAAATTAGGACACCACAGGTACTTATGAGGCACCAAGTAAAACTCAACCTCATACATTTAGTGGAGGTATGCACAACCTTAGGGAAGATCATGACCTCTAAGCCAAGTTTGCATCTTTAGCTAGAAAAGTCGAAGCACTTGAATTGAAAAAGAGTGGTCAATTAAAATATGTTCAAGACATTGTGTGTAAAATATGTGAAACCAATGAACACTCAACAAATGATTGTCCAACTTTGCCTTCTTTTAGGGAATGCCTCCATGAACAAGCCCATGCTTTAAACAGTTTTCAAAGGCCCAACCATAACCCATACTCACAAACGTATAACCCTGGTTGGAGAAATCACCCAAATTTTAGTTGGAAGAGTGATAGTAACAATGCACAAACTTCACAGCCACTGTTTCAAGCACGCCATAATTTCCAAAATTCTCATGGATATGCACCTCCTTATGCTCCACCTCCTAGAAGAAATCTTGAGGAAACATTGCATGCATTCATTGAAAAGCAAGAGGCAATCAACACTCAACTTGCTCAAGGCATGACAGATTTTAAGGATACTCTTGCAAAATTAACATCTGCTCTCAGTTTTCAAGAGAAAGGTAAGTTTCCATCTCAACCACAACAAAATCCAAAGGGGCAATACAATGCAAATGCGAGTAGTTCTAGAAGCCAACACATGGATCAAGTCAAATCAGTCATCACTCTTCGTAGTGGTAAGGTTATTGAAAAACCCATTCTTAAACCTTGTGAGAAAGATGACGAGTCTATCTCTGAGGGTAAGGAAGGGGTTGAACCTGAACATTGCAAAGAAAAGGTTGATTCCCCGCCAGCACTTCCATTTCCTCATGCCATGACCAAACAAAGAAAAGTCAATCACAACTCTAAAATCTTTGAAACTTTCAAACAGGTAAGGATCAATATACCTTTGTTGGATGCTATTAAACAGGTTCCTTCCTATGCTAAATTTTTTAAACATCTGTGCACTGTGAAGAGAAAACTGAATGTGAAAAAGAAAGCCTTTTTAGCCGAACAAGTTAGTGTCATTCTTCAAAACAATAATGCTTTGAAATATAAAGACCCTGGTTGTCCTACAATTTCTTGCTTTATTGGAGAACATAAAATTGAAAGAGCCTTACTTGATCTTGGAGCTAGTGTGAATTTACTTCCATATTCAGTCTTTCAAAGTCTCAATCTAGGTGAGTTAAAACCAACTTCTGTAACTCTTTTACTTGCTGATAGATCGGTAAAAGTACCTAGAGGAATAGTTGAAGATGTGTTAGTACAAGTCGATAAATTCATTTATCCTGTGGATTTTATTGTCTTGGACACGCAACCTGTTGAAGCATGTAATTCATTTCCTATTATTTTAGGACGTCCGTTTCTTGCAACTCCTAATGCATTGATTAATTGTAGGAATGGACTCATGAAGTTATCTTTTGGAAACATGACATTGGAGATGAATATTTTCAACATTTGCAAGCAGCCTGGAGATGATAATGATTTACAAGAAGTAGATCATATTGAAGAATTAGTTCATGACCAACTTGAATCTACTTTGAGTAAAATTGAGTTGGATGAATCTGAAGATTTGCAAATGATTTATTCTCAGGAAGAAATCACGGATGAAAAAGGCACCAAAAATATTGATGCAGATCTTTTGTCAAGAGTGACAACAGATTTGACATCTGACATCCCACCAATTGATGATTACTCTCCTGAAAAGTCCTCACTTTCCCTTAATTCAATGCCTTGGTTTGCTAAAAATATCAATTTTCTTGCTTCAGGAGATTTGCCAGCTCACTAGAGTACTAAAAACAAAGGAAAGTTTTTGAACGAAGTGAAGAACTTTTATTGGGATGACCCGTATTTGTTCAAATATTGTCCTGATCAAATATTTTGTAGATGCATTCCTGACAATGAGGTAAGTACTGCCATTAAATTTTGTCATTATGAGGCATGTGGGGGTCATTTCTCGTCAAAAAAGACAACTGCCAAAATCTTACAAAGTAGATGTTACTGGCCCGCCATGTTCAAGGACACACATGCATTCTGCAAAACTTGTGAAAATTGTCAAAAAATTGATACTGGTTAAAAAGTTTTGCTTTATAATTCTCGACTTCATTTATTTCCTGAAACAATAAGATCACGATGGAGCGGTCCATTTATTTTGAAACATGTGTATCCTTATGGGGCCCTTGATATTGAAAATTCAAAGAATGACAATGTTTTGAAGGTAAATGGACATCGTTTGAAAGCTTACTTTGATGAGTTTCCTTGTGAAAATGAATCCATTGGTTTGAATGATCTTGTAGATAAAGGTTGATTATTTTGTTTTTCTCACATTTTTTTGTGTTCCTTTTTGGTATGACTTTTGTTTTGCTAGTCTCTCTCTCACCCCGGTCAAATGGCGAATAACGGTACTCCGTGACTTAAGTCGGTTCTTTCAGTTTCCCAAATAACTGATATCTGTATATATTTGTATAATTCTTAGCTCTTTCTCCCTTCTTTGAATCTCTTCTCTAATTCTCTTTTGAAAATGGACACCACTCTTGAAAAGTTGAATTCTTTCAGTTTCCAAAATAACTGATATCTGTATATATTTGTACAATTCTTAGCTCTTTCTCCCTTCTTTGAATCTCTTCTCTAATTCTCTTTTGAAAATGGACACCACTCTTGAAAAGTTGAAAAGGTATTTTCCCGCTCTGCCTCCAAAAGCGATTACAAAAATTTACCGTGCTAGGTGTACAAGATTGAGGTTGTTAATGAATCATGGAATTCCTGAAGATATTCGGTGGCTAATTGAAGCAAAGGTCTGATTATCAGGTGAGTCCTCCAATTCTTTCATTTCACACATGCCTGGAACAGGTACAAGCACTTTTGCACAGAAACGTCGTGCAAAACGACTAAAAGTCTGTCACAGATGTGCTAGATGGACTTGCAATGCAACATGTCGTTCTTTAGGAATGGTATCTATAAACCGTGAAGATAAGATACAATTCATTAAGGATGGCCTGAGTAAGGGGTCTTTAGATAATCTTTTGTTGACCCTTGAGACGCATCCTAGTGGAGATGTGCATCGTGTAATTCATGATTTATGGCCACAATTCCATAAAGAACATGATCGACTTAGTCTTGGGAATCTAACTAAAAAAGACCATGTTTGCTAGTTTTTAAGAAAACTGGATGGGAAGCCTATCCCCGACCCATAGAGGGCGTTTAAGCCGTTCTTGGACGTAAAACCAAGGGAAGATGTGAGCCACAATCACAACTACTTGTACATACACATGCTTTTTCAAAATAAATAATTAATAAAGAGAGAGAGAGAGTGTGAGACTACAGCTGGCCTACATATAGCTGGCCTACAAAATAATTAGCCATGCTGATGCCTTCATTGCCTTACCAGGTGGTCTGGGCACATTGGAAGAGATCTTTCATATTTCATCATGGGCCCAACTACACATTCACCATAAACCTATAGGTTTGTTAAATGTTAATGGTTTTTTATGATAAGTTGTTGTCTTTCCTTGATCAAGCTGTGGAACAGGAATTTCTAACATCTTCGGCACGACGAATCATAATCTCTGCTGCTACTGCTAAACAATTGATTGACCAACTACAATCTTTCATCCCTGTCATTGATCCCTGCATGAGTCGCCTAGATTGGTCAACTACGCAAAGCCGTATGAAGCTTAGATTAGATTTGAGCCTTCATTTATGAAACCTTGTGTCTTTTGGTTTTATTAATAGCATATTATTTTGTTGGAAAGTTGTCCTGCAGCCCAGACACTATTTAGTGTTCAACCCATATCTTGAGTTCTAGAAGTCCAAATGACCTCATCTTTTTTTTGTTGGAAAGCTGAGACAATTTCCTAGAACATTCCTGAGGATTCTGTGCAAATTATGATGTTAGAAATGACGTCTTTTTCAGACAAGAAGATAAGGATTGTCACCAAGTCATGATGTGGCCACCCACTCATCAATTAGTCAACAAATCAATAGTTCCAAATTTTGGCCTATAAAAGGAGGCACTTACCATGTATTGAGGCATCTTGGTTTCCAGATCAAGATCATGCTCTTGCTTTCTCTCTTTGTATTGCTTATGTTTTGTTTTCATTAATATCAAGTTCATGCACTTCATTTCCTTTCCTTTACTTAGTTAACTTCTTTCTCATTTATGTTCTTGTTTTGTTCATTTATGTTTCTTTCTTTTATTATGTTTAGCTAAGTTAATTATGTCAAGGTGAAAAGGGTACACTAATGGTGTAAGAATAAGTATAATATAAACTTAACATGGACCTTAACATTGGATACTAACATGTTTTATATTTGTTATCTTGTTCACTTTTAATACTTTGCTTGTAAAATGGTTAATCTAGATTTATGTTGTATAACACTTGGTACAACAAATACTTGGCACTTTGATAGCCCATACTGTATGGTATAACCGACACCTGAGCTATGAAAGGAACTCGATTTGTTGTTAACATAAGTTATAATCATGAATGCTTGCCAACATTTACAAGTATTAGGTTTATTCGAATAAGATAACTAATGTAATCATGTTAACAATTTATAATCTGATTGGAACCTCCTTTATGTGTGGTTTCCAATTGAGTAATAAGAGTTTATACTATACTTGTTTGAAGTATCATTAGTGGATCCTCTAACCTTGACATTTGTTTTTATCGTTATTTAATCCTTACATTAATCTTTCATCTCAAAGTTCTCATTAATTTCTTCATGTTCTTCCTCTTTTATTATTATTATTATTTACATTATGTTTATATTATATAATATATCTCTTTGATCTTTTCATAAACTCGGTATATAGGCTGGAAACCTGTGACCCGATCTTTCAGATTATTCTTAGGTATAACAACGCCACATACTGAGTATTATTATTATTAGTATTACTATTACTATTACTATTATTGTTGTTATTATTGTTGTTGTCTTGTTATTTATAATTTATACAATTAACCTCTCTATGGTTCGACCCTGGTCTTGCCGGGTTATTTATTACTTCGACACTCCTGCACTTGGGAAAAGACATCAAGCTTTTGGTCGTGTCATTAGTGTTACGCGATTGACTTCTAATGAGTTTAAAGTTGATTATTGTGAGAAATTAAAAGAAGTAATTGAATTGCGGTATCATTGCGAGCCAAATAAAGTATTTTTATTCAAATATTATTGTTATGACATCACTAATAGAGGAATCAGAGTAGATTCCCATCATGGTTTTGTCAAAATTTACTCATAAGCTAGACTCTACAATGTCAATGATGTCTTTGTTTTTGCCAATCAATGCCAACAAGTTTATTCACATACATCTCTTCCTTTAGAAATTATCATTCAAGAGTTGATTGGTTATCCATATTAAAAACCAAACCCAGGGGTCATGTCAAGGTTGTTCAGGATGAGAACGATAATTCATATATTGGAGATGGTGTTTTTCAAGTAAATGAGTTGGTTGAACCATATCAAGTTGCTACATCAATTGACTTGGAAGAAAATTCAAATTTTTATGTCTTCGATAATATTTTTATTGATATTGACGTTGAGGAATTGAATGTTGTTATGAGCTCCAATGGATAAGCACAAGTTGATGAAGATGATGATATCAATGTAGAAGATTGTGTTGGAGCTGACAATGAGTCAATTGAAGAAGAAGAAGAAGAAAATTCTGACTAGCTATGAAAACATTAAAGTATTTTAACTCCACAAACTATAATGTAATATATAGTTATCGATGAAATTCTCAACAAAAAAGTATTTATTTTATAATTGTTATGTGAACTAGTATTATTGTATTGCGCGTGCAACTTTCAATTTAAGCACTTATAGGATGGATAGATAGGAAATACAGATGCAATATGTCATTTACTATACACAACATAGAGGGAAACACCAATTATTTGTGCCCATCAGTGTATTCCGGAGGCGAGGGGTATTGTTTGGTACTATCCTTTCCCCTGGGGAACACGTAGGGAAACACCAACCTTTTATGATTGTTTGTGAATTCCAGAGGCAAGGGGTATTGTTCCCCTTCTCATGTTGGTGGCAATAAAAGTGATGTCAGTTTCCCGAGGGAATTACTGATAGACAAAAAATTCCAATGAGCATGAAATTAATGCATTTCTGACTGTGTACTGCTTATAATTTTTTACCAACAAAATTACGGATGGACCGCCAAAAATCTAAAAGGTTTTTTGAAAAATTTAGTCTGAAATGAAAATTTCAAGGTAAATTTACCGAGGAAATCACCAATGAATTAATTTAAAAAATATTATTTAATAGTCCGTCGATGATTCCGACAGTAAAAACACATTATAAAACCTAGTGAACCCACTAGGAATTCATTTTTCTCTCTTGACTCTCTCAATTTTCTATATTCTCACACTCTCACTCTCAATCCTCTCTTGTTTCAAGTCTTCTCAAGTAGAATTAACAGGTATATATGGTGAATCTTTTGATATATTTTCTTTTTATTTTCCTTTTTTTAACAATGTTTTTTTTTTGTTACATGTAGTCTAAAACTAAGCATGCCATTAAGGTAAGCATTTTTCATTCCTAAAGCTTATATTTATTTTTGTTAATTTTTTGTCTATTTTTTTGTCTACTTTACATATTGTTTTAATGTGTTTGTTGAATTTTTATTATAATTTTTAAATTTGTGATATAAATTTTAATTGAATATATATGATTAAATGTTTTTAATTATATTTTGTTGTCTACTTTACATATTGTTTTTGTAAAACCTCTAGGTGAAAAATTATAAATTGACTAGTTTCATGTAAAATAAAAGGAAACAAATTTGTAACTCTTGATAGGGTTATCAAAAACTTCTAAAACTTTATGTGGATCCTTCTAATATGATTCCTTAGCTTGGGTTAAAATTTCAGAATTTTTAGAGAAATTCATAAATTTGACAAAAAAATCACAATTTGACGAGTTTTACGTTATTAGACGTAATTTTAAATCCAACAATTAGATTGAGCTGAAATTTTAAGAGGAGCCTTAAAATATATTGAATAAAATTGGGTTAAAAGTTTAGGATGAATGGAGCTCAGTAGTGCTAGCAAAGAATAAGGACCGTCAAATGGAAGCAAAAAAGACTCATTAAGGGTAAAATGGTAATTTTTCATTAAAAATAAAACAAGTCAGCCCCTTTTCTGTTATGAACTACCAAATGGGCAGTAAAAAATGTGAAAAAAAAAAAAGAGAAGAACGTGAGAAATTAAGAGAAAAACAAGAAAAAGTGAGAGAGAGCTTTGAAACTTGTAAGATTGAAAGACTTGGAACATTAAATTAAGGAAGAATCAAGTGAAGGAAGATATAAGAAAGGTGAGGAGGGCTGTCCACACTAAGAGGAGAAGAAAAGTTGGGAGAACTTAGATTGGTAAGCATGAAAAGTTTAGATTCTTACTTGAATGAAGTGTTTTTGGGTTTATTTGAGTAAGTTATCCAACAATAACAATTAAATTTGATTTAATTTCTCATAATCTTGATTTTGTTTAAATTAGGTTTCTTATGGGAATTTGGGGATTTTGAGAAAAATAGTAAACATGATGGAATTGAGGTAAAATAGTATAGAAATAGTGAATGTAAGTAGTAATTAAGAAAGAAATTGAATAATTTTGAAGAAAAGAACTTGTAATTAAGGATGAGGAAATATAGGAATAAGGTTTTGATTGTTTTATGTTTGAGAAATGATGTTCTTTATCTTATTTGAAGTATTCAAAATATGAACAAGTAAAGAAACATCATAAGAATGTGAAAAGAAGGAATAAATAAATGGTAGGAAAAGTTCATGGGAGAATTCTTTAAGTGAGTTAAAAGAAGAAAATTGATTTAAACTATATGTTGAAAATGAGGTGACAAATGAATGAAAATTTTGGTGTAAATCCCAATTAAATAAAAGATATTACGTGCTTCAAATTTAGGCACGTAGAGAAATAATAATGGATTAATAACCTAGTGCAATCTGATTGATTCAGGAGTTGTACCAGGAGCGAGGCATCAGGCAGAAGGAGTTGGGCCATCACGAGCAGACGATAGGTGATTCATTTGGGCCGGTTGCCCATAACAATGAAACTATTTTGAGAAGTCCTTGCATCTCTCCCCACCTTCAAACTTGTTCCATTTGGGTCGGTTGCCCATAACAATGAAACAATTTTGAGAAATCCTTGCATCTCTCCCCACCTTCAAACTTGTTCCATTTTGGGCCGGTTGCCCATAACAATGAAACCACTTTGAGAAATCTTTGCATTTCTCACCACCTTCAAAATCTTCATTTGGGTCGGTTGCCCATTACAATGAAACCATTCTTTGAGAAATCCTTGCATTTCTCACCACCTTCAAAATCTTCCATTTTGGGTCGGCTACCCATTACAATGAAACCATTCTTTGAAAAATCCTTACATTTCTCACCACCTTCAAAATCTTTATTTGGGTCGGTTGCCCATTATAATGAAACCATTCTTTGAGAAATCCTTGTATTTTTCACCACCTTCAAAATCTATCATTTTTGGGTCGGTTACCCATTACAATGAAACCATTCTCTGAGAAATCCTTGCATCACCTTCAAAATCTTCCATTTTTGGGTCGGTTACCCATTACAATAAAACCATTTTGAGAAATTCTCGCATTTCTCACCCCCTCCAAACTTTTCACCTAGGCAGGTCGCCCATTACAACAAGACCACTTTGAAAACATCTTTGTATTTTTCACCACTTTGAGAAATCTTCGCATTTCTCAGCACTTCAAAAAAAAAATCTTCGTGTTTTTCACTTGGGCAGGTCACCCATTACAATAAGACCACTTTGAAATTTTTTTTATTTTTCTAAACCTTTCGCCTGGGCAGGTCGCCCATCACAACAAGACCACCTTGAAAATTTTTGTATTTTTGAAAAAATCTTTGTATTTTTGAAAACCTTTCATCTGGGCAGGTCGCCCATCACAATAAGACCACTTTGAAAATTTTTATATTTTTGAAAAACTCTTTGTATTTTTCAAAACCTTCCACCTGGGCAGGTCACCCATTACAGCAAGACCACTTTGAGAAATCGTTGCATTTTTCACCACTTTGAGACATCTTCGCATTTCTCAACACTTTGAAAAATCTCTACATTTTTCACCTGGGTAGGTCACCCATTACAACGAGACCACCACTTTGAAAAAACATCGTATTTTCCATCTCTGTAAAAACCTCTTTGCGTTTTTCACCTAGGCAGGTCACCCATCACAACAAGACCACTTTGAAAATTTTTGTATTTTTGAAAAAAATCTTTGTATTTTTCAAAACCTTTCACCTGGGCAGGTCGCCCATTACAACAAGACCACTTTGAAAAATCTTCGTATTTTTCATCACCTTGAAAACTCTCTTTGTTTTCCACCTGGGCAGGTCGCCCATCACAACAAGACCACTTTGAAAAATCTCTGCATTTTTCACCACTTTGAAAAATCTCTGTATTTTTCACTACTTTGGAACATCTTCATGTTTTTCACCTGGGTAGGTCACCCACTACAATGAGACCACCTCATAAATTTTCTTCGCTGGGTAGGTCACCCATGACAATTCGACAATTTCAAAATCTTTGAATTTTCAAAAACAATCTTCCAGTTTTTACTCTAAGTGTGCTTTCTAGCCCTCAAGAGGATTCATCATTCCTCAACAAGATGAGTCAATCATATCTCATCCTTTTTTTCTTCTTTACAACGCTTATTATCTAAAGTCTCTTACGAGACTTTCTATCATAAGCATTGTAAAGAGGGGGGGCAACTGTCATAACCCAATTTTGTGTTATTCCCCAAAATTCACTTTTTTTTCAAAATAAAAATCAAAAAATAAAATAAAGGCTGGTAATGTGGAGAAAGCTGATAAAAAAGGACTGCAAAAATAGGCAAAAAGCGAAGGTCAAATTAAATGCAAATTCGAAGGTCAAATTAAATGATTATTGGGCGAATTTGCATAAAACTTAAGCCCAATTACATAATTAAATTTTTAATGGGCCAATTTGATTTAATCATGGGCCAAATTAAATTTTAATTATATTTTCACCTAGGTCTTCTTCACCTTCGATCTCTTCAATAGAAACGGCTACAGATCAGCCCCGGTCGTGCGCTGCGCACCAAGCCTCCATCCAAATCAACCCACAGCTCCGGCGCCTCCCAGATCTTCTCCCCTCAGCCAAAGCTTCCCTTTTCCTTTTGAAGACAACCACTGCCCCTCCTAGCTTGGACCTGTGGGTTTCTTCTCCTTTACCCATCTCCACCAAGCCACCGATCTGAAGGTGATCTCCTCAGCACCGATCTCCCCACGACTGAAGAACCCCACAGACCGGCCTCCAGCGCTCCTTCACAACAGAACCATCTCCGGAGAAGAAGAAAGGAACCACGGACAAAAAACAAAAAATTAAAAGCAGATCTGCAAAGAAATAAAAAGCTAAAATCAACTGTGCTGTTGCGTTTTCTTGGTGTTTTGCAGGTCATTACCGGTGGGGAAGAGAAGAAGATTGCAGGCCAGCCCTATTTCCCTGTCATCTGGCGGTGGCACCTGGTTCCATGCGCCGCCAGTGGCGGTGGCGCGTGGAGCAACGCACCGCCAGTGTTCCTGCGGGTGCAGAAGTCCTTCCCTGCAGTTTCTAGGGTTTTTAGGGAGTATATTGCAAATTTTAAATTAATTAATGTAATTTTTATTTATTTGTGTTGAATTTGTATTGCATAAATGTGATGTAAAAAGAAAAACACAAGAAGAAAAAATAATAATAAATAATAAAAAAAGTTGTGTGTGTGTGTGTTTGTAATTTTTTTTTATACATGGAATTGAATAAAAAATGTATTTAATATTTTAATGCACAAATTCTAAGGATAGATAAAATCATGTTGTATTTTCCATGAAAATGTAAGAACATGTTTCTATATATATTCTGGGAATTAATAACTGATGTATCAAAGCCTTAGAAGTGGGCTAAAATTTTATTTTTTAAATTACGTCAAGCTCATGAAGCTTGAAAGTGAATGTGTGGTGTGTATTTTGTTGGTTATAAGACGGCAAAGAATAAAGAAGGATTTAATATTTTGATTGGATCACGGTGTAGAAGTACTAACTTATACGGAAGTTGTATTTCTAAAATCCGATGAAAAGACAAAATTTTTAAAACTTCTTTAACACATCAAGTCTATGAAGCAGCTTACCTCAGGTAGGGTGCGTTAGGGGTGCTAATACCTTCCCTAACCACAATCAGTCCCTTACCTGTGAATCTCTAACAAGACCAGTACATCTGGTTTCCTAGTAGCCTTCAATAAATTACTAGGTGGCGACTCTCAACGAATCAATTCAAGCAATACAACAACAACGAGAGAAAAATCGTCAGCCGATGCCGCACGGGATTTTCTGACGTGCGATAGACACAATCAATTTTTGGAAGGGCTAACATGAAATTCTAAGCCATGAGAAAGAAAAGAGAGAGGAAAAGAAACAAAAAAAGGTCTCCAAAGCCCAATTGCACCTTTGTTGTGAACATGCATCTTACAAAAGCAAAGAGGATGACATGTCACTTCAAACATACATCATTATGGATGGCTAATTTTGGTAATTGGATGACCTCACAGGTACAGCCTGAAGTATATGGGTGTAAACACCCAAAAAACAGGTAAATTAAAGCCGGAAATGACTCCACCATCGTTGCTGATTTCTGAATCGACAGTGTCATAGTTTTCAGCTACAGATTTTTAAATCGGCAACGTCACCGTTTTTGGCTATCGATTTCAAAATCGGTAGTGGCATAGTTTTACTGTTAATTTTTGAATCGACAGTGACACTGAAAACCCAACAAAAATTAGTGTTGGATCAGCCTATCCTATGGGAGAATTGGAATAGAAACCAACCCAGGATAACCTAAAAGAGGGACAAGGATAAGGTAGAACAACCACCAAACACCCCAACACACTTGTAAGGGCTATAAATACAAAAAGAGAGAAAGGGCAACCTTTCATTTTCCCAAAGTCCAGTTGCATACTCTTGCCCCATTGCCTTTTCTCCATTAAAATCAGGACCCAATCTAGCTGCATGCCCCCTCCATTAAATGTGTGAGCTAAAAGACACCTAAAGAGTGAGGTTAGTGAATGAATTCATGGAAAGAGAAAGGGTGTAGCAGGCTTACCAAGCTGCTGAAGAAAAGGAGAGAAACTAGACATAAAAAGAAAGAGATACCTCTGAAACTGCACTTGGACCTATTAAAAAGTCATGAGGTATGAACCAGAACCTTTCTTCACGATTCTTGTGGCTTTGGGACCGAAAAGGGAGAAGAAAACCCTAAGAAAATGGCTTAGGATCCTTGCACCAGTTGTTAAGGAAATCTAGTCTAGAAAGAAAGACAAAAACAGGGTTGATTAGGAGGACCTAGTTCCAGACCATTTAACAAAAGAAATGAACAAATTTTGAATGCATAAACTTGGAGGGATGACCGACCATAGTGAGGGATGAACAACACTAGATTTTAAGAACAAATTGTATGCCGAAACCGAAATGCATGTTGATGTTCATGCTTGAAATTGTATGATTCTACTAGATGATAAGAACATATTGTATGCTAGAACTAAATTGCATGTGGTTGTTCATGCTTGAAATTATATGATTCTGTTGGATTTTTAATAACAAACTTTGAGCTAAAACTGAAACGCATGTGGATATTGCCTACTTATTTATGTTATCTGCAACGAATTAGGTGTTCGCTGCCAAATTGTGTTGTCTGTAGCGAATCAGGAGTTTGCTATTGAATTATAGTGTATGCAACGAATTAGGTGTTCGCTACCGAATTATAATGTCTACATCAAATTAGTTCTAGCTACCGAATTGTGTTGCCTGCAATGAATCAATTTTTGCTACGAAATTATGGTGTCTGCAGTGAATTAGGTTTTCGCTTTGGAATTATAGTGTTTGCAGCAGATCAATTTTCATTGCTGAAATTGTGTTATCTGCAGCGAATCAGTGTTCGCTGCCAAATTGTGGTGCCTGCAATGAATCACTTTTTGCTACCTAATTGTGGTGTTTGCAGCAAATCAGCGTCCCCTTTTGAAATTTTATGGTCTGCAGCAAATCGACATTCGTTGTCGAATCATGGTGTCTGTAACAAATCAGTTTTTGCTCCCGAATCGTGTTGTTTGCAGCGAATCAATGTTTGCTGTCAAAATCATGTTGTCTGCAGCCAATCAGTTTTCACTACCAAAATCGTGTTGTCTGCAATGAATCAGTATTCGCTGTCAAAATGGGTTTTCGCTATTAAATCATGTTGATTATAGCGAATCAGTTTTCACTATCGAAATTGTGTTGTCTGCAGCAAATCAATGTTCACTACCTAAACTGTGTTGTTTGCAGTGAATCGGTGTTTGCTGTCAAAACTGTGTTGTTTGCAGCGAATCAGCGTTCGCTGTCGAATTGTGTTGTTGCAATGAATTAGCTTTCGTTGTCGAATTGTGTAGGATGTAGTGAATCAGTTTTTGCTAACGAATTGTAGGTCACCAGCGAATCAGTTTCACTACTAAATTTTGTTTAACCAGCGAATTAGTTTTTGCTATCAATTTCAATGTCAAATTTTGTATGTAAGTAGCGAATCAATTTCAATGTTGAATTCTTTATGTAACCAGCAAATCAATTTTTTCTGACAAATTATATGTCACCGTCGTTTTCACTAACGACTTTATGAGGCGTAGCAGATTAACCACTAACAAATTTCATGTCAAAAATGACTTAATGCTTGTAACGATTTCATTGTATAATTGTATAATGTGTGGAACACTAGAATGTGGACATGTGGATTTTGAAATAAGTATGGTGATGAGTTATGTGTTTGCCGAATGCAAACGTGCTAATTTATGATCATTTGATGTATCAGGTGGTGCGATCGGAATCAAACCTTCGATCGGATGAGTACACCATGAGAGGAACATGTAGGTGATTTCCACCCCCCCCTTTCTAGCGTAATGTTAGTTTCTGAAGTGAATTTATTACGAAGGATCTATTGTTATGCTATATGGAATGCTAAACTGTCATGAATAGTTGTATGAGTATTACAAAGGATTTATCATTGTATTATACTGAATGTCAATTGTCATGGATGATTGTATGAGTATTATGAAAGATCTACCATTTTATTATACTGAATGCTAATTGTCATGAATGGTTGTATGAGTATTAAAAAGGATATGTCATTGTATTATGTTGAAGGTTATTTGTCACGAATGTTTATATGAGATTTGTGAAAGATTTATTATTGTGTTATACATAGCGCTAAATTGTTATAAATTTTTGTATGAGTGTTACAAGGGATTTATTGTTGTATTATATTGAACATAATTGTCATGAATTGTTGGATGAGTAATACGAAGGGTCTATTATTGTGTTATACTGAATGTTAAAATGTTATAGAATGCCTCTAGAATGTTTGGTTGGTTAATGATTAGCTTCAGCTAATGACATCCTAAGTCGATGGTCGGGATTAATAAATGATTAGCTTTGGCTAATGGCATTATAACTGTTGTAACCCATTTTTGGGTACACCCCACAAATAAAATAAAATAAAAATAATTAAAATTTTTTTTTTAAAAAAAAAAACTAAACAGTGTCAACACTGTTCCTCTTTCCACACGCCCCCTTAAAACAAGGAACAGTGTCCAAGCCTAAAGCCCCACACCCCCGTTAGAGACCTCACCCGGTGTCTCCCTGCTCCCCATGCGCAACAGCAGGCCGCTCCTCTTTGCCCTATAAATACTGCGCCCAGCCGCTGCAGAAAAAAAAGGGGGAGAGTTATTTTTTAAAACTAAAAGGAGAGGGTTTTGGAAATTGAAAGGGGAGGGAAGTTTGAAATGATGAGAGGATGAGAAGTACTGTGAGAGTGTAGAGAAGAGAGAAACCAAAACAGA
This sequence comes from Populus alba x Populus glandulosa, assembly GCA_033617975.1. Taxonomy (NCBI): domain Eukaryota; kingdom Viridiplantae; phylum Streptophyta; class Magnoliopsida; order Malpighiales; family Salicaceae; genus Populus; species Populus alba x Populus glandulosa. Next base: position 40,088,911 of record CM066143.1, read on the forward strand.
GGGGTGAGTTTTTTTTTTTATGAGGACGTAAGGTTCAGTTTTGAGAAACACGGCAGAAGAGAAAGAAGGAAAATAAAGGGGAAGAGAAAAAATGTAATCTCTCTCTCTGCTCTCTCTCTCCACCGTTTGAAACCACATTACCATCGCCTGCCTTCCTTTTAGAGCCAGCGAAGAAGAAGCAGAGAAACAAGGTGACAAAAATGAAAAGAAGAAGCAACGACATAAGAGAGGAGGAAAAGCAACCACAGTCGGCTGCCGCGACACCAACGCCACCTGGAGCACGAACACAGCGGCACTGCCCACACCACTAGGAACAGAGCACTTCCACTCCACCGCCACTAGCTGCCATTGCCATCTCAGTCAACAACAGCCCCATGAAAAGCAGGAGGAAACAAAAACAGAGGAGAACAGAGTTGAAGAGAAAAACGCAGAGAAGAAGAGGAAGAAGGGCTGACCACCATCCAGGCCACTCCACAGGCCGCCGCCACCAGCATCTCCACGAAGCTGCTGAAGAAAGAGAAGAACCTTGTTGACAGAGGGAGCAAAGGAAATAAAGAGAAGAAGTAGCGCCAAAAGAGTAAGGAAGAGGAAGAGGAGCCGCAGCAATGCCACCGCCAAACCAGCCACCAGCACCACCGTCAGCCCATCTATCCAAGCTCATCATCTCAAGTGACCCTTCCCCTTATCACCATTTAGGAGTCATCTTCAAAATAAAGAAAAATCATCGCATGATATTTTCATACAACAAAAGAAATTTCAAAAACAATATATGTATTAGCATGCATTTTGGCTTTAATAACCAGTTTATTTAAGCCATGAGAACTAGGCCAATATTTCAAAAAATATAAAAATCCTATTTTTAGGGGATTTCATCTATTATTCACCGATAATGTTTGGATAAAGAAATCCTTAAGGGACGAATATCCAAAATATTATTGGGAGTAATAAATCCGCGCACATCCTTGAAAAAAGCCTTGATTATAATCGAGGACATTTCAATTTATTTGTTTTTGCTCCACGGTTTACAAGCCATGATAGTATAAAATACAAAAAAAAATAGGTTTTTTTTTAGCGCCATAGATTTCTAAATTTTTTTGTCCCTCTTCTTTGCGATTTACGAGTCGCAAACTCTTGAAATACTAAGGGAAAAATAAGCTTTCAAAGGACATGGAATCTCCTTGGATTTATATCCAAATAAATTTTATTTGAATCAAACCTAGGAAAACTGATGGGATTAGAAAACACCAACACCATTGCAACTATAGAGCAAACCAAACACCAAGCAGCTTACCTTAGGTAGGGCGTACTAGGGGTGCCAATACCTTCCCTTTACGCAACCAGTCCCTTGCCTTAGAATCTCTGAAAGACCAGTTAGGGTTCCTAGTGACCATAATACTAGGTGGCGACTCATTTACACATAAAAAAGAAAAAACCCTAAAATTCAATCGAATGGTCGCCGCGATGCCGTGCTCCGCCGCGAGGGTGCAACAATGACTAGATGATCGGGATTGACAAATGATTAGCTAAGTGGATGACTGGGATTGATAAATGATTAGTTTCAACTAATGGTATCCTAAATGGATGATTGGAATCAACAAATGATTAGTTTCAGCTAATGGCATCCTAAATGGATGATTGGAATCAACAAATGATTAGTTTTGGCTAATGGCACTTAAGTAGATGACCGGGATTGAGAAATGATTAGCTTCGGTTAATGGCATCCTAAATGAATGATTGGAATGAGAAAATGATTAGTTTTGGCTAATGGCATCCTAAGTAGATGACCGAGACTGAGAAATGATTAGCTTCGGCTAATGGCATCCTAAGTAGATGACCAGGATTGATAAATGATTAGCTTCAGCTAATGGCATCCTAAGTGGATGATCGAGATCCACCGGGATTGACAAATGATTCGCTTAAGCTAATGGCATCCTAAGAAGATAGCCGGAATAAATAAATGATTGGCTTCAGCTAATGGCATCCTAAGAGGATTGCTGGATTTGGGAGTTATGAGTTAGTTTCAAGAGTTGATGTGTTCATGGGTACTATGTTTTGTATGTACCACGTATATGAAAGAACTATGATTATTATGCTTTAAACAGGGAATGATGTTAGTTCGATTAACGGTATTGTAATTAGCCTCGGTAATTGATGAATTATTAAGGGTAGTATTTACATAAGTAAGGAGAAATGACAGAATCATGTTGTTTTGGTCCATGAATGAAATGCAACATTAATATTGCTTTATTATGTTTTTAAATTGCCTATAATGCTTGAAACTACCTTGTGCTGCAACAAGGACATCATACCAACATGGTGCATAAAGAAATCCACTTTGCGACTCACACATTTTTTTAAAAAAAAAGCTATGTATTCGCATGCTATGGGTGATATGAGTTATGTATGAACAGACGTATTAATCGTTCAATTAGTCATCCGACCCTTTTTGTAAACACATGGTGCATAAGGAAATCCACTTTGCGACTCACACATTTAAAAAAAAAAAAAAAGCTATGTATTCGCATGTTATGGGTGATATGAGTTATGTATGAACAAACATATTAATCTTTCAATTAGTCATCCGACCCTTTTTGTAAACACTTGTAATGAAAAATCAAAGTGGAACATGGATGTGTATGTGCGAACATGTAGATATGATGTGTATGAATATACATATGTGTGGTATTCTTCTTATAAGGATTTTATGTTACGAAACTACATGAGGTCAGGATAATGAAAGTACTAGTTGTGTAACTTTCCGTTCGGCACTCTTGTATAAACTTGTGATGAATGTTGTTACCCAATTTTTGACCCACCTTTTTGATAAAATTTTTGGAAAATCCAAAAATAGCGAAAAACAACAAAAATCCAAAAAATAGGTTTTTAATACATTTGCATCGTTTTTAGCATTTTCAACGTCGTCTAAAAACGAATTTAAATTTTCAAAGGTTTTTGGAAAGCATTCGACTTTTCACGTGTCATTTTTAAAATCATTGATTTTCCTCATTGAGTCGACGTTGATATTGCTTGTTTTTTAAAAAATACAAAAAAATTAAGAAAAATCAAAATTTTACAAAAAAAAAGTTTAGGGACCAATTTTGAAGCCCAAGCAACATTTTACCTATAAATATAGGTCTAAAACTCAAAATCAGGGGGGCCAATTTTACAATTAAAGGGGAGACAACACAAAAAAGAAAAGAAACCCTAAAAAACCTTAACTCCTCCTTCTCTCTGAACCAAAAAAGAGTCGCCGCCCCCCCTTCGGATTTTTATTTTTCCTCCCTCTTCAATCGGCTGCAGGCCACGGTCTCCCTCATCAACACAGACGTGACGAAGCTTCCTTCATCGGTGCAGATCGGCCCCAGCGGCAACCTCGTTGTCTTCTTCATCTCTCCACCACCGGCCACCCGAACCAGCCGTCCTTGTTGAAGGCCCAGTAGCCACCCTGATCCCTGTCATCTTCCCCTCTCAGCTGCTCCCTTCTCCAGCGGAGCCACGCCCCTGCGCCACCGCAGCTTCAGCAGCCACGGATGACCACCGCCAGCCGAAGAAGAAAGAAGTTTCGGCGATCTACCTAATCCAGCGGGTAACCGACCGCAGGAGTCGCCGGTGAGCCACTCAACACTCCACAGTAGATCTGCTACCCGAGGAAGAAGGAGAGAGAAGTAGATCTAAAAAGATTTAAGAAGAAGAGAATCGACTGTGTTGTTGCGTTTTTTGTTGTTTTGCAGGTCACGGCGTCACCGGCGGTGCAGAAGGGAAGAGAAGAGGCCAATTTCGGCCGGCTGCTTTTCGCGGCGGCGTGTGAATCCACGCGCCGCCTGTAGCGGGGGCGCATGGGGAGACGCATCGCCACTATTCCTATAGTTGCAGATGGCCTTCCCTGCAATTTCTGGAGTTTTAGGGACTATTTTGTAATTTTTAGATTATGTAATGTAATTTTTGTTTAGTGTTGAATTTTTTTTATATATAATTTGTAATGTGGATGTACAAAAAGAACAAAAGAAAAAAAAAGAAAAGAAAAAACAAAAGTATAGTGAAAAGGAAATGTGTGATTTGTATTTTGTTTATGAATGTTTATTTTTTTGTATGGTACAAACGAGACTAGAATAGAAATGTGAATTTATGAGTATATCAATAGGATATAATGTAAACCTATTAGTATGAAAATATAATATTATGAGCATGTTTATTGAGAATTTGTTTTATAGAAATGTTGATTTACGTCATCCTATGTGGATTGTGTTTGTTAATGAATGGAATGCAATTATAAATTTACAAAATAATATGGTGAAAAACATCTAGAACCGGACGGGAAAATATCCATTGATTTTGGGCTTGAAAAATCTTGTAATACCTAATATATCCCCTTGAAGAGATGATTTTACCTCCATTGCAAACCTTGTTATTATTTTTTTTCTTTTTTTTTTGGGAATGGAAAAAATGTTATTTCACTATTTCATTGAGTAATGAAATGTGTCTTGAGTCATAATGATGACTTTTAGTTTTTTAAATATAATGGGAAAACCATTTTTTTCTAAAAATATATAATACAATTAAGTGGAGTACAAGAAACCGTATTTCTGCTATATTTTTTTTTTTTTTGGATTCGAGGAAACCCCACCCCCCGGAAAGTGCACTTTGTGGGTCCAGGTGAGTGAGTAAAACCCCGGTTGTCCCAGGCTTTTACAAGAAGTGCATGCCCTGACTCGAACTCGAGACCTACTGTGTAGATCTCAAATTCTTTGTCACCATGCTACACTCCTTGGGACTGTATTTCTGCTATACTGCGATGCAGATAAATTAAAGTAAGAAAAATACCTACTTGAATTTTATTTTATTTTCCCGAATATGATATGGTTTATATGTTACCAGCCACAAATTAATTAGATAATCAAACATTGACTTCATAGCAGACTTCATCAGCGGAGAAAAATCTCCACATACATGACAATTTCAAGCTCCGTAATTAAGCTAACACGCAGGCCTTTAAACTTTCTTATATAACCTCCAAAGATTTGTTCAGCTAGTTAAGCACCATGGAAATGAGGCTTATCTCAAAAACTGTATGTTTTATACTTTTTCTTCTTTTAACAGTTCTTTTAAACGTTAAAGGCCGCTCTCTGGCACACAGCTCTGTTGAATTACTGGTTTCAGATGGCATCAATAATGTCCAAGAAAACCAATCTTCCATTCTACTTCTCCAAGGGATGGATTCTTCCTCTGAAGAGAAGTGTGAGCAATTGTATGGCTTCTTGCCGTGCTCCAGTAATATTTTTGGGCATCTCTTTCTTATTGCAGTGTATGAATATATGTTGTTTCATGGAGAGGGCTACTTGGCCTCTGGAGGTGAGAAGATTTTCAGGATTCTTGGACCTGGTGTCTTCGGTGCCAGTGCTTTCCAGGTTCTTGGAGCCCTTCCTGAGTCCTTGATACTTCTAGGTATGCTCTTTTATTTTCTGTTTGTTTTCTAATTATCACCTTAAATCACTTGTTTTCTCTTAGAAATTATACACTGTCTTCTTCGGAAACAGCGTGATCGATCAACTATAAATTAAGATGCTTTTCAGATGAGTTTAATTTGCCTACTTTTTATATTGGTTCCAGCTAGCTGGTAAATGCTATCATCAATATCAAATGAATTCGGAGTTTTCGAAGCTTGAATTAATTGCTGAAACAGTTCGGATCCAGATGGTTTGCATCACACACAAACGTAAATGATAAAATTAATATCGTGGAGTTATCATTTGTCGTGCAATCAATTTAGTTTATAAGTTATAATAAGTCGTGGTTTAATTGATATTAATGCGTGTCTTTTCTTTATTATTTTTTTTCAAGAATCTTGAGTTGAACTCTCGTTCTAACAAAAAAAAGAGGGAAAAAAAAAAAAAAAAGCTTAGCTTGAAAGCTGCCATGCCTTCTCTAATTTGGAGCGTTCTTTTTTAAAAAAAGTTTTAAAATTATTTAAAAAATAATAATTTTTTTCTTTATTTTAAATTAATTTATTAGTATTTTTAAATATTTTAATATGTTGATATTAAAAAATATTATTTTAATATATTTTTAAATAAAAATCATTTTAAAAGAAAAATCGTTATCGAACTTTTCAAGACACCTTGTTCTACTAGAATTTGAGCACATGTTTTTAATCATTGTATGCTGCAATTTTATTTTATTTTCTGTATGAATTATTTTAGTTAATATTTTTGTTGATATTAATTAACACTATATATATATATATGTGTGTGTGTGTGTGTGTTGGATTCGATATCTTCTTTTCTTTTTCTTTATAAAATATATTTTTTAATTTAAGAATTGGGCATTGGAAACTTGTAGGATGAGAAATTGGAACGTGGGGAACAAGTATTTCCACGTCATGGAAATATTTAAGATAGAGGCGACTAGACCAGATAAGAAATTAAAGGACTTGAGAGCTTTGTTCCAAGTCAACTTGGATATGGTTTTAAGCAACCATATTATATATATATGTAAATCTTCTCTTAAAATAAATGGCAGCCAGCCGTTTTGGGTTCTTTTTTAATTCAATAATTGATAGGAATTTAAAGATTCTATACTGAAATCAACTTATCACCCACGTAATGATATGTATTTTAACTCTTTTATATTATATATGTAAATCTTCTCTTAAAATAAATGGCAGCCAGCCGTGTTGGGTTCTTTTTTAATTCGATAATTGATAGGAAAATAAAGATTCTCTTAAAATAAATGGCAGCGTCTGGATTATTGAACACAAGAGAAGTTGCTCAAGAGTCCGTGTCTACAGGAGTCGGACTCCTCGCAGGAACATCTATTTTGCTTCTAACACTACTCTGGGGAACCTGCGTTATCGTTGGCAGCATTCAATCGTCAAAGCCAACCATTTCCAATACTTCAAGCTCAAGATTATTATCATGGTTGACTGGTGCGTGCGTCCTCTCTTTTATTCGTTATTAAATTTTCAAGAAGAGTCGAGAGATTACAAATAACAAAAAATAATTGTTATTTAAGAATGAAAAATAAAATAACTCGTTTTTTAATAATAATTATGTTATTTTTTCATTATAATTTAATTTTCAAAGGAGAATCTTTTTATTTAAATGAAAAATATTTATTAATTATTATTTCAAATGGAAAATAAATAATCAGAAAAAAATAATAATTCTTAAACATAAGGCTAGAATTTACAAAATCCATACCTAGAAAAAAAAACATATAAGGCTAGCTAGAAAAACATAAGTTTTACCTGTGAATTTACAAATTGTTATACATCTCAGCTTAACAAAATCTAAATCAAATATAAGGCAAGAATATTTTAATATTCACTGAAAAAATCCAAGACTAAAAATTAAGGCAAAAACTTCAATTTAATCTCATATATATATATATATTACTCTTCTTGTTTTCTTTTGTAATCTTCATAGAGTTTGGAGTCACTACGGATTTGGAGACAAGCTACACAGCAAGGATTATGGTTCTTTCTGTCATACCATTTCTTATTTTGCAAGTCCCAAAAATTTTCAACTCAAATTCTGGGGAATACTTGACGATATTGAGCTCTCTTGTTGTTTCAGTGGTTTCTCTATTGATATATTTCTTCTATCAGGTATCACTTGTCTCTCCTTTTTTTATAAATATTCTTTTCTTTAATTTTTTTGTTTTGAATTTGTTGTTCATATCCATAAAATTGATTTGATGACTATATTATGCAATGTCATTTCATGTAGTCGTATTATTCATTATTAATTAATGACATTTAAACTAACTTTATCAGCATATATATTATTACAATTTGATTATTTTTCTTTCTATTTAATTAAGATATGTTTTACTCTATGATAAGTGTATTCTAATACTAACAATAAATAGAATCATTGAATCAACGATTAATTTAGCGATATTGTTTGCATTAATTGTATATTACCCTGGCAATGTTTTATAACTTGTTTGGTATTGTGTTTATATCTGTTTTTTAAAAAACAATTACTTGAAAAAATATTAAATTAATATTTTTTTTATTTTTCAATGATTTTAATAGATTAATATTAAAGATAAATGATTTTATAAAAAAAAACACATCAATTTAATGTATTTTTAATTAAAAAATATTTATAAGAAAAACATTTTACACCACAATATCAAATACACTTAATCTATCCCAATAACTTTTTCTTTTTAATTTGGTAGGTCCATATATTCTACAATGCTTTTTATTTGGTCCTTTCATATAATTTCCTTCCAATTTAATGTCATTTCTTGACAATATTTAGAAAACAATAAAAAAAAAAATGTGTTTTACACATGTTAAGGCTATGTCTCGAGAACTAACGGTAAATTTCGAAGGACTGCATTAAAAAAATTTCTTGAATAGAATACCAACTAAATTGATAAAGAATATATAAAAGGATAGAGAAGTCATGTCAAGGGATATCCAAAGTAGGAGTGCACCAACTATATACTAGGTAATCTAGTTGTAAGAATTTGGGATCAAAGAGTTTGTTTTTCTTGTAATCTCAAGTTCGAGCTCTGTGGTTGCTAATATGATAATCATTAAAGGTTTATATAATTGTTAACTTCAAGGCATGTTGGATTAGTAGAAGTGCATGCAAACTGATTCAAACACTCATATTAATTTTAAAAAAAAAGGTACGAGTGCGCCAAATATAAGATTAATCCCAATTATTTTCCCAGTCGAAAGTGTTGCTAAAAGTAATGATAATATAGCAACCTTAGACTAAAATGAAAATGTAGTTACTAGGGGTAGGACCTCGGTTTTAAATATTGTGATTGATAGTTATTGGTCGAACTCAGATATTTTGTCTGCATAATTTGTGCACAGATCTTCGAACCGTGGATTCAAAAGAGAAGACTGGAATATGTAAAATATGATGAACCTCTTTTAAGAATTCTGCAACTCGTGCAAGAACGAGCTTTAGGGAGAATTCTGACAGGAGAGGGGGCTCCAAATATAAATGCTATACAGAGGTTAGTTCGATTTATGACACCTCATGCATCATTATACTTTATGCATGTTATGCATTTTTAAAGAAAAAAGAAAAGAAAAGAAAAGGGAGATGTAAATTATTTTTCGCAGACTATTTCAGGAAATAGATCAAGATGGTGATGACTATATATCGCCCTCTGAAGTGAGGCAACTTCTGCTCGAAATAAAGTCTACAGGAATGAATATCAATAAAGACAGTGCATCAGAAGAATTAATCAAAGTATTAGATCTGAATGATGACAAGAAAATAACTAAGGAAGAATTTGTCCATACTTTTACAAAATGGCTTGAAGAGACAAAGTATGCTATGGACAAGCGATACTTCACAATTAACTCCTTGAAGAGGATTTATCAGGTATTTAGTGCACGTGTTAAGTAATTTTGAGTTGTATCTTTTATTTGATTTATTCTAAAATCTTTAAGTGTTTTGCTTAGGTTTTTCACCCGTTCGTAGAAAGTAAAAGGAAAGAACATGAGATGAAGAGAAATCTCATATCAGAAATCGTGAGTCATCTACAAAGCGATGCTTTAGGAAACCTAATCAAAGAAGATGGTACTCCGGATTTAATTACTATCAGAAGGTTAGCCCATCCTTCCTTGTATATTTATTAGAGAATAATATAAATTATTTTTAAAATTTTATCTAAAAATTTAAACTATTGGGTTAAATTAGTTCTTTGACATGGTATCAAAGCCTTGATGACTAAGCAATCACGAGTTCTCATCATTCCTATTTATTTGATAAAAAAATCAAACACAATGTAATGTGAATTTGTATAAGTTTCAAGCTTAAAGAACCTTTACTTAAAGGAGTGTGTTAAATAATAATATAAATTATTCTTAAAATTTCACATAAAAACTTAAATTATTATGTTGAATTGATTCTTTAACAATATTAGCATGTATAATTCCAAGAAGTGAATATGTTTTTACGAGTTGCTTGAAAATATTTCACTTAATTGTATTTTGTAATTAATAGGTTGTTCGAAGAAATTGATCGTGATGAAGACAATTGCATATCAAAAGATGAGTTAAAAGAACTAATGAAAAAGATTGAGATTGGTAAGATCTCTTGGGATGTAGATGAAGCAGCTGAAAAAATCGTGGAAGCACTTGACACGAGCGGAGATCAAATGATCGATGAGAAGGAGTTCGCCGAGGGAATTGTAAGATGGACGATTAACACGTCTGAAAATGTAACTCCTGTATCAACGCGGTCCCAAGATGAAAACAATCGAGTAAGTCCATTCTTGTTGCTGGGAAATATCATCAATATCTTAAGAATTCGACCACTCTATATTATTTTCATTTTTATTTTTTTCTAAATCACAAAAACACATCGATTTTATTACGTACGGTTATCAATTTATATGATGACACGAGAAATATTTCTAATGTTAAATACCAGAGATACTTTCGCTGAAGTCGTGATCTATTAAGAAAAGAAATGCAATAATCATGATGACAAATACAACAAATTAAAGTATTCTGAATAAACCAAAAAAAATATGTAGGGAACCTGGGAAGAAGTGGATAAGTTATTGGAGGACGAAAAAACCAATGCTGTTGACAAATCATCATGGGCTTGGTTTAAGGCTATAATGTCTATGGTGCTTGGAGCTGCTATATTGTCTGTGCTAGCAGAGCCGCTGACACAAAGTGTTCAGAATTTCTCCGAGGATGCAGGGATACCATCTTTTTTTGTCTCCTTTGTGTTAGTTCCACTCGCAACCAACGCAAGAGCAGCCACTGCAGCTATCACGACTGCCTGTCGTAAGAAGTCTATAGCCACTTCCTTGACATTTTCTGAGGTTTGTCGTTGGACTCGCCTTAATTTTTCTTCCTTTTTTTTTTAATTTTTAGGTCTATTATTGAAGAGGAAACGTAAACATTTTAAAAAAAAAGACTTTATAAATTAATGAGAGTAAAATGTAATAGAAAGAAATTAAATACAATATATTGAATGGAAGTGAAGGGGAGAATGAAATAAAATACAAGTTACAAGAGGAGATAGAATAAGTTGAAGTTGAATGGAGAAGAGTTGGAAGGATAGATGTTGAAGAAGACAATGTGTTTGAGTGACGGATAGAGAGAAAAGAATGTGAGAAAGTGAGGCCCGAGAAGAATGAGAAAAGGTGTCAAGTAAAAGAGATAACAAAAAATTTGGTGAAATTTTGAAAAAAGAAGGGAGTTAAAATTTTTAAAATTAGAGTAGTTTATGGTATTTCTATGACATTAAAATTTTGAGACACAAATTTTTAGTTATAAATTTGTAAAACACATATATAAGAGTTTTTTTTTCCATAATTTAAATTATTCTTAAAATTTCATTTTATAACTTAAATTTGTAAGTTAAAATGATTCTTTTATAAATATAACTATTAGCATAAGTAATATAAAGAGTGTATTTAGAAGTATGTTTACGGTTGTTTTTTAAAGTGTTTTTCACTTAGAAATAAATTAAAATAATATTTTTTATATTTTAAAAATTATTTTTGACATTAGCACATAAAAATAATCTGAAAATATTAAAAAATATTAATTTAAAGTTAAAATATTAAAAAATATAATTTTTTTTTAAAATATTTTTAAAATACAAAAGCAAATAGAATTATAACCTGATTTGATCAATGTGCAGATTTATGGTGGGGTGTTCATGAACAATATTCTTGGCTGTTCTGTTCTTCTATTTATAATTTATGCTCGAGGATTGACATGGGAATTCTCTGCTGAAGTACTGGTTGTGCTAATTACCTGTGCTATAATGTGTCTCGCCGTAAGCTTTCGCTCCGATTTCCCATTGTGGACATCATTCATGGCATTCCTCTTGTATCCCTTTTCTCTGTTCCTTGTTTATGTTTTCAACGATGTTCTCGATTATGTTTAGATCAAGTCAGCAATTTCTTAAAAAGACTCTTGGATTTCACATAGACCACAAGCTTAATTATATTTTGTCCAACTGATTTATTTGGGCCGGATAGGCTTGGGCTCAAGCCCATCCAATCCTCAAAAGTTTCTATCTTTTTATCTTTTTTTTAGACTGGATCTAACCCAGCCAATCCAAACCGGCTGGCCCAGCCTGATCGCTTACCCAGACCAGCGACCAAGTTGGCCTAGCGGCAGGCATGCGTGAATTATTAGGTATACTTGCAACAGTGACAAAATAATGCACTGTTAGCTGGTTAGCTGTTGCTGAGGGCGTTATGAAGGAATGCAAAAGTCTTCTCTTCTGGTTTTCCTCTGTGTCTTCGTCCCTCTGTTTTTGTTTTTGCTATGATTTCTTCATGAAAAGCTCTGGTCCTGGAGAAAGCAGAGATTAGCAAAAATGGCTTCTCCTTTTTCTTTGCGAAAGATATGTTTTTTTTTTTTGTTAAATCCTAGTAATTGACCCCCGATCCTCACTCTCTTTTTGTTGTTTTCTGTTCTTCCCTCTCCAGCTTTAGGGGTTTTTTTTTGTCTTTCTGTTTTTTTCGTCCTCTTAGTTCTGTTTTTTGTCTGGCTTTTAGAGGGCCGAATCTCCGATTCTCATCCACGAATTTCGTCCCTTATCTCCCCAGGGTGACAATCTCGTGGATGAGGATAAACATAGCTCGGGTTTGGTCCATGTTTGATTGATTCAAAAAACCATCAGTCCTACCATTGTTGGACTGTTGGCGATGCTTATCCTTGCGTCAGGGAAGAGTTACAAGGGTGAAGGATACCGAACCAAATCTTATGGATTCTGGTTGCTAATATCAACCGGTTGTTTTGTTTTTGTAAATGCATCATTAAAAGACAACTCATTTATATATAATATTAAAGAAAACAAATAAAAATAAATTATAATAATCTATTTTAAACATTATAAAATTAAAACAAAAAATAAAAAGATCAATCACAATTTTTGAAAACAAATAGGTAGGCCAAACAGGTTAAAAGTTAAGAGAGGGGTATTAATCAAATAGAAAAAACAATGAAAAAAAAAAAGCAGAGAAAAAGAGGGGCCCAGCCCCCATGTCTGGTCAACCATCAAAGATCTTATGCGTGCTTGTACTTGAAAACCGGAGCATGTGTTGCGCCTGAGAGTCTAGGCCCACGCTTGCGCCTAAGAGTCTAGGCTCGTGCGTGGCTTATTTTTATTTTTTCTTATGAGTCATTTCTACGCTCTGAAAATCCAATAACTGAAATGTAATACAAATAAAGTTTGGGATTGAAATAAAATGTTCAAAAACAAAAGGGGACCAAATGGGATAGAAAGTGAAAAGTGGGAACACAGCACTTATGAATAGAAAATTATGAGCTCCACCAGTGGCTTGACTATCCATGGAAGAGCTCCACCAGTCTCCCATTAATTCCTTAAGGATGATAGTCTCGTGTTCTCCAGAGGTAACAACCAAGAGGTGGAAACTTCGTTTCAAGCATTCCAAACTTCGATAAATCTGAGCTCTCTTTTAGCCAATTAGTGTCCAAGAAGATAATTTTTTTTTTAGTTTATATTCATTCTAATTTTACAAATTACCCTGATTGATTGGAGATTTTTTGAGTTATTTTTTATAAAAAAAATATATTTAATTTTATCTTTTAAAATTTAGATTAATTAGACTTTATAATTTATTTTAATTTGTTTTCTAAGATGTTATCTCAGTCTCATAACTTAAATTAAAGATTTGACGAGTTAACCTAAATTTATTTTTTCAATTACATCCTTTAACATTTGATTAATTAGAAATTTCTTTCATAATTTTTTTAATTTGCTTTTTTTTAGTTATTGTTGTCTCCTAATCCAGATTTGACATGTTAATACAAGTTCACTTGAGTCTTTATTTTATATAATTGATTTTTTATTTTAATATTAAGTTAATTAAAAATTAATTTCAAAATGTTTTTTATTTTATTTTTTATAAGGTTATCAAAGTTCTGTTATGGATTTTATAAGTTAACATAGTTTAATCCTAATTTAATTAATATGTTATTATTTTAATATTTTAAAAAAAATTATCTTAAAAATTTTTTCAATTTAACTATATTTTTTATTTTAAATATTTAAATTATTTTAAATTTATTAAGTCGATAAATTCATATGAATCATCATACACTTTAATATTTTTTATTTCTTGGAAATACGATAACAATGTCAAGATATTGAATTATCCACAATTATTAAACCTCCCCCGGCCCGGCAGGTCGACCTGAGACCCAGTCGACCCGGTGGCTGGACCGGTCCGGGTTTAATAAAATATCCGCAGTGGCAACAGCTCGGCCAAACCCGGGTGACCCAATCAAACCCGACTATAGTTGCGCCTGAGAGTCTAGGCTCGTGATTGGTTTATTTTTATTTTTTTTCTTATGAGTCATTTCTCCCCTTTCAAAATTCAATAACTGAAATGTAATACAAATAAAGTTTGGGGTTGAAATAAAAAGTTAAAAAAAGGGGGACCAAATGGGATAGAAAGTGAAAAGTGGGAGCACAGCACTTATGAATAGAAAATTATGAGCTCAACCAGTGGCTTGACTATCCATGGAAGAGCTCCGCCAGTCTCCCATTAATTTCTTAAGGATGATAGTCTCGTGTTCTCCAGAGGTAACAACCAAGAGGTGGAAACTTCGTTTCAAGCATTGCAAACTCGCTGCAACCTTCGATAAATCTGAGCTCTCTTTTAGCCTATTAGTGTTCAAAAAGATTTTTTTTTAATTTTTTTTTTTAGTTTATAGTAATTCTAGTTATGAATTTTATAATTATCTTTGATTGATCGGAGATTTTTTGAATTAATTTTTATATATATATTTTTTAATTCTATCCTTCTGTATTTAGATTTATTAGACTTTATAATTTCTTTTAATTTATTTTTAAGATATTATCTCAGTCTCATAATTTAAGTTAAGGGTTTGACGAGTTAACTTGAGGTTTTTTTTTAATTATATCTTTTAATATTGGATTAATCAAAATTTTGTTTTAATTTTTTTTAATTTGTTTTTTTGGGTTATTGTTGTCTCATAATCCAAATTTCACATGTTAATACAGGTTGATTTGAGTTTTTTTTCATCTAATTGATTTTTTATTTTAATATTGAGTAGTTAATTAAAAATTAAGTTTTAAAATATTTTTTTATTTGTATTTTATAAGATTATCAAATCGTTATGAATTTTATAAGTTATTATAGTTTAATTTTAATTTAATTAATATGTTATTATTTTAATATTTAAAAAATATATATTATTTTAAAAAAATCAATTTAACTATATTTTTTATTTTAAATATTTAAATTATTTTGAATTTATTAAATCCATAAAATCATATGAATCATCATACACTTTAATATTTTTTATTTCAAATACGATAACAATGTCAGGATTTTGTCTTATCAGACCCATTCTCATTTCAAGATCCGTACTTTTCACCCTCAACATGCTGTTTTCTCCGGCTTTTATTAGCAGTGTCATCACTATCATTCGAGTGTGTTTTGCAGTGTGGTAGCGGTTACTTTTCAAATAACTTTTCGTACTAACATACATGTCAATGATTTTTTTCATTTTTTTAAAATTATTTTAATATCAGCACATCAAAATGATCCAAAAAGTACAAACCACACTCAATTTTAGCAAAAAAAAAATTCAAAATTTGCCAAGACCCTGTGAAGATAGGTGGAGGTGCCACTTGCCTACTTTGCCCACTTGCCTTGGCCACTTGCTTTGCCCCTTATCTCTTTCATGGATGCTTGCCTATAAATAGGCAAGCATCCAAGCATTATAAACACACCAAAGAAGAGAGAAAGAAGAGAGAGTGAAGAGGGAAAGTAATCCCACAAAATTGTGAGGTATTTGTGAGAGAGTAAGTGAGGTGTTTTCTCCTAGTAATAGAGAGATTCTTAGTTGTTCTCTTATTATTTGAGAGAGGTTGTAATTTCCACATTACTTAGTAAAATCCTTCTATACTTGCCCGTGGACGTAGCACAATTGGGTGAACCACGTAAATTCTTGTGTGTCTCATTTCTCATTTTAGGCTTTCTCTTGTCGGGTTTGCATGTCAGTATCCTAACAGTGGTATCAGAGCCATCCTGGTTGGTGTTGTTAACACACAAAAGTTATTCGTGTATACAATTACTATTCATGTCTACGATACTATTCACCTATACGGCACTATTCATTCATACGGAACTGTTCACTTACGTTACTGTTGGCGTATATAGAAAGTCAGTGCGGTGATTAAATACAGTCTAGGAAGTTCTGTCTAAGGAGATTGGGTTTTAAACGGGACCGTTTGTGACCCCTCCAATCTTTCCTGGAACTTACTTAGTGAAGTATTATTCACACGATACTATTTCTATATACGTTACAGATCTGTGAAACGGTGATAGCTGAATAGATCTTGGTGAATAAAATGGCAGCAAAGTACAAGATTGAGAGGTTCAAGGGGAGCAATTTCTCACTGTGGAAAATGAGAATCAAGGCAATCTTGAGGAAAGAAAATTGCTTGGCAGCAATTGGGGATCGGCCCGCGGAGATCACTGATAATGCAAAATGGAATGAGATGGATGGCAATGCTATTGCTAACATACATTTAGCATTAACAAAGCTATACGAGTCCAAGTCTTTGCACAATAAGATTTTCTTAAAGCGGAGACTTTATACCCTTCGAATGGCAGAAACCACATCGGTGACTGACCACATCAACACAATAAGAACTTTATTGTCACAACTCACTACGTTGGGTCAACAAATAGAGAAAATGAACGTGCAGAGCTTCTACTTCAAAGTCTTCCTGATTCGTATGATCAGCTTATTATCAACCTGACCAATAATATCCTCTCAGACTATTTAGTCTTCGATGATGTTGCAGCCGCTATCTTGGAAGAAGAAAATAGGCGCAAAAACAAAGGAGACAGAAACAGTTCAAACCAAGCAAAGGCGTTATTGGTGTCAAGAGGAAGATCAACAGAGCGTGGCTCTAGTGGGAGTCAAAGGCAGGGGAGGTCCAAATCAAGAAGTAAGAAGACTATGAAATGCTACAACTGTGGCAGAAAAGGGCACTTCAAAAAGGATTGTTGGTTTAAAAGGGGTATAGAGAATACTGTAGAGTCATCAAAACCTCAAGGATGTGTTGCAAGCACCTCAGAAGATGGAGAGGTTCTATATAGTGAAGCAGCAACAATCTCTACAGATAGAGAAGAGCTCACTGAGGTCTGGCTAATGGATTCAGGAGCAACATGGCATATGACCCCTAAATGAGATTGGTTCCATACATATGAACCTATCTCTGGAGGCACAATGTTCATGGGTGATAATCATGCTTTAGAGATTGTTGGCATTGGCACCATCAAATTGAAGATGTATGATGGCTTAATTCGTACTATTTCAGGAGTGCGACATGGGAAAGACTTAAAGAAGAATCTTTTGTCTGTAGGACAATTTGATAGTCTTGGCTGTAAGATTCGAACACACAATGGAATCATGAAAATTGTCAAAGGAGCGCTGGTGGTTTTAAAGGCAAGAAAGACAGTTGCAAACATGTTTGTATTAATGGGAGAAACACATCATGGGGCAGAAGCATCAATCGCATCAGCCAGTCCTGCAGAAGAGAAGACGATGATGTGGCATAAAAAACTAGGCCACATGTTAGAGAAAGGTTTAAAGGTTCTCTCTGATCAGAAGTTACTCCCTGGGCTTACAAAGGTTACTTTACCTTTTTGTGAGCACTGTGTTACAAGTAAACAACACAGGTTGAAGTTTGGCATGTCAACAACTAAAAGCAAATGCATCTTAGACCTGATTCACTCTGATGTTTGGCAAGCACTGGTTGTATCCTTGGGAGGAGCAAGATACTTTGTATCATTCATAGATGACTTCTCCAGGAGATGTTGGGTGTATCCGATTAGAAGGAAGGTAGATGTGTTCGCAGTTTTTAAAACCTTCAAAGCGCGGGTAAAACTTGAATCTGAAAAGAATATCAAGTGTTTGAGGACTGATAATGGAGGAGAATATACCAGTGATGAATTTGATAACTTCTGTCAACATGAAGGTATCAAAAGGCAGTTTACAACGGCATACACTCCACAACAAAATGGAGTGGCAGAGCGGATGAATAGAACTCTATTAGCAAGAACAAGAGCAATGTTGAAGGTTGCAGGTCTAGAAAAGTTGTTCTGGGCAGAAGCAGTCAATACCGTCTGTTATATGATAAATCGATCTTCGTCGACTGCAATTGAGCTGAAGACACCGATGGAGATGTGGACTAGCCAGCTAATTATTCTCGATTGCATATATTTGGAAGTCCTGTGTACGTGATGTACAATACACAAGAAGTTAGCAAGCTCGATTCAAAATCTAGAAAATGTGTATTCTTGGGATATGCTGATGGAGTGAAGGGGTATCGCTTATAGGATCCCACTGCCCATGTTGTTATCCAATTTTTGACCCATATTTTTTTAAAATTTTCAGAAAATCCAAACATAGCAAAAAAACAACAAAAATCCAAAAAAAATATGTTTTTAATATACTTGCATTGTTTTTAGCATTTTCAACGTCGTCTAAAAACGAATTTAAATTTTCAAAGGTTTTTGGAACGCGTTCGACTTTTCGCGCGTCATTTTTAAAATCATTGATTTTCCTATTTGAGTCGACATTGATATTGCTCGTTTTCAAGAAATATAAAAAAATTAAGAAAGAATTAAATTTACAAAAAACAAAGAAGTTGAAGGACCAAGTTGAAAAACCTAGCAACATTTTACCTATAAATACTGGTCTTCAACTCACACAAAAAGGAGGGGCAATTTTGATACATGGGGGGGTAATTTTGAAATATCATAAAATACAAAAAAAAACATCCTAACCCAAAACCTATCTCTACCAAGCCTGCCGCCCCCCTTCCCCCCAACTGTTTTGAATTTTTCTCCCCGAGTCTTCTTCTCCCGAAACCAGAGCAGCCGCACCCCCTGACCTTGAAAACAACCCTCTTCTTCTTTAGCCAGAGAGCCACCTGCCTCCTTTTGATTTTTTAGCTTTCTTTCCCCCATCTCCCCGTCATCTCCCCTTGGCCATTTTCATCTTCTCTGCAGTCGACCCCCCCTTTTTGATTTTCGGTTTCTTCTCCCTTCAGCCGGTCAAGTCTCACTCTCCATTTCCCTCACCGGAGCCACCACCCATGTTTTAGCTCTAACCCTGCCAAGACCTTCCCTTAGCACAGAAGCTTCCCATTTTCTTCTCATGGTCTCCAGCTCCACCCGACAAAGACCGGTCACCGCTCCTCTCATCTCAGACGGAATACAGCAGCGACGGCCCCATCCTCATGCAGCGGCGTCGTGTTCCTCCAGTAGCAGCGGTCAGAGCAATCGACCCCGAGCAGCTCCAAGACAGCCTCTCCCTCTGCGGCCGGACACCGGCAGCAAAAGCCAACCACCGCTACCACCGACCGGAGTGAAGACCGCACAGCAGCAGCCCACGCACGGTCGTTCCCCCATGGCCTCGCCACCACCTGAAACAGAGAAGGATGGGCAAGCAAAAGACAAGAACAGATCGACGGAGAGGGAAGCAGACCCGAAACGAAGAGGAAGAGAAAGAAAAATAAATTGAAAACAAAGAACAAAATTAAAATCAATTGCCTGTGGTATTTCCGGGTGTTTTGCAGGTCACCACCGGTGTAGGGAAACTGAGGAGAAGAAGTTGAGCCAGATCGGCTGCCTTGTGTTTTTCCTTCCTGCGGCGGCGCGTGAACCCACGCGCCACCATTAACGATGGCGAATGGGAAGACGCGCCACCACTGTTCATGCTTCACAGAATTGGTCCCCGCACTGTTATGGAGTTTTTGAATGGTTGTTTTGTAATTTTAGAATTGTTTAATGTAAGTTTTGTTTAGTTTTGAGTTTTTGTAATTTGTATTTTTATAAATATGGAAGCAAAAAAAAACAAAAGAGGAAAAGAAAAGAAAAGAAAAGAAAATATAGTGAAATTGTATGTGTGTGTTTGTATTTTTATTTATGTCATTGAATTATAAAAATAAAAAAAGGGACAAAAAGAATTAATTGTTAATTTAAATATGGTTAAATATCTCAAGGATAAATAAAATCAAGTTGTATTTTCCACGAAAATGTAAGAACAAGTTTCTACATATATTCGAGGATTTAATAACTGATTTATTAAAGCCTTAGAATTTAATTAATGTTTTAAATTTTCAAATCACATCAGAACACAAAGCAGCTTACCTCAGGTATGGTGCGTTAGGGGTGCTAATACCTTCCCTAACCACAACCAGTCCCTTACCCGCGATCTCTAACAAGACCAGTACATCAGGTTTCCTAGTAGCCCTCAATGAATTACTAGGTGGCGACTCCAACGAACGAATTCAAAGCAAACACAATAACAAAATGAAAAGTCGCCAAGCCCGATGCCGCGCGGATTTTCCGACGTGCGACAAAATGGCGACTCCGCTGGGGAAGGTATTTTTTCGACATTATTGGACTAAGCTTTGTATATTTGATGTGTTTATATTTTTGCATTTTTGTCTTATTTTATTTTTGTTTTATCCATGCATTTTGTAGAATTGTCTCATGCATCACATAGTGTAATTTTTTAAAGCACACACAAGCTTCAGGTTAGGAGGGAGACTAGCAGCTTGCCTTACGACTTTTAGTCAAGGTTTAATTTTGTGTAAACCCCAACTCTTCGTTGAGTGCTTAGACTGGTAATAGTTGGACACGTGCCATCTCATTGCCTACTGGCCCCTATATTGCCTTCAAGAGGGTGATCACTGGGACAACGAGAGACCCTTTTTTAGAGACCAAGTAGTAAACCTACCTTTTGTCTCACTTAAAAAGATTAGAACCTGACTTTAGGATGTATGCTCCGTATACATTGTTTTGCATTCGAGCAAGCCCTTTTTGAAGCATCTTGAACTCCAGACTTATGGGTGACACAATGACCGTCGCTCAGAAAATTTTCATTGTAGAGTTTGCGTAAGAAGCAAAATTCTTGTTTCATCATACAAGAGTTGCGACCATATGTCACCCCTCGAAGGGCGAGTTCGTCATATAGATTACATATTCATACATTTATCATGCATGTACCGGGTTGAAAGGTAGGTCCCTCGCACAAGTTGTGCTACACGTGATTGAAGAAAAATGATGGAAGTGAAGAAAGATGTTAGATAGAGGCTCATTATCAGATTAAGGTTGAGAGCATCAAAGGTGAAGTAGCTAGACTCAGATCTGCTCGAACAAGTGTTGAGCATCAAATGGAAAGAGAATGTTTGCACAGTCTTTTGTGGGAACACTGCTTGTTCACGTCCAATTGAAGTTGTACCTCTCCTTTTCAGTCATGAACAACAACAACAACAATGCCTTCAGTCATCAACTAATGACAGCTCTAGTTCTTGTTTATGATGCTCTCTCTATAAAAATTTGTTTATGAGCGGTTGTCGAACTTGAACGTGGCATGAGCTCTCTCTACAAAAATTTGTTTATGATGCTGCAAGTTGAGAGTGCAAGAGGGGATTTGCTAATTGCATATGCTACAAATATTTCTCTAATCAGTTTCAGCACGAAGAAACTGTAGCAGGTTGAAGAGCTAAACTTGGTTTAAAAAACATGAGCAGACATCAAACTTCAATGTAGCAGAGATCTCTCGGCAGGAATCTGTTTGTGGATATGCAAGTGGGAAATCCAAGAAGGGACGCAATGGTTTTAGATTGTCCATAATTTTTTCCTACCAGTATTGGCATTAAAACGCAAAAGTGGTTGTTTGTTGCACCGTCTATGAGGAATCGAAGAGGAGATAGAGGAGCTTTAGATTCATCGAGCTCTCTTCCAGTTTTGACAATGTATGATTCCACACATATTTGTTTGTATGTGCTGTCGGGATTGCCTAGCTATTGAGAGGTTTCCAACAATCCTAAAAGAACAACAATAGCATTGGAAGATGGACATGAAGTTGTGTGGATTGCCAAGAAAGAATTGAACATGTTATGAAGAGAGGAAAGATTGAAGGTTTTGTCATGAATTTCAGAACAATGATGAGAAATGAATCAGAAGATAACTCTGAAGGTGGGAAACCTTAATTATATGGTCTAGCCAAGTCTCGTTGTATCATCAATTACTCCAATGTCTTTGCCAAAGATAGACATTCTTTTTCCATGTGGGTTTATTTACCAGCATCTGCCAGATTCAAGACTTTTACCTAACTCTGAAAAATCCCATACAACCACTGTTTTCTAGGTGGTATAATCCAGACCAGAGATTTGATGTCATGGTGGGGTCCTCAGCCATTTCAATTGAACAGTTGCAAGAATTTCAAGAAGTGAGTCCGGAAGTCGGTGAGCAAGAGACAAGTGGAGTCTGAGAAGGAGGGTGTCATTGGCTATATTGTCCCCCAAATATCTTCAGAATGACATGTGATCAAAAGTGCTTGGCAAAATACAGATATTGCTAGAAAAGCTTATTCAAGGATGGTGATGAACAATCAATCATATTGTTATGGAATTTTGCATTTTGTTTTGGGATCACATCTCATCCTTCTATGAAACATGCCTTGTTTTTGTCTCTTTGTTGTTTTGCAATCAATAGATGTTTAACATTTTATTATGACAAAATATTTTAATCAAACTCCAACATACGATAAAGGTTAATCAATCTGGAAGATTAAAAGTGTTTTGATTACAGAAATGACTTGATGCTTGAAAATGATATGAGGTGACTAAACAATTTTGAACTCATACCTCCTGAAACTGAACCACACATCATATAGCTAAGTTTTAGCAGTATGTATAATGACATGTAGTGGATTCGGTAGTTATGGACTCGTGAATCATGATTCTTACAAGTCCCAATCATTCATTGGATGAGGTCAAAATTTATCGGTTCTAACTGACCTTGCTTGAAATGAGAAAAGGTCATCTTTGATATCCCTTCACTTTCTAAAGATTATATCTCTTGTAGTCCCATTTTGAGCTGGATAGAATATTTTTTTCATGAAAACCCTTACTAGGATCACACCCCACACTAGGGGCAGATGAGAGATATGTTGGAGACATTGATATAATTAATGGATAAAGGGGAAGGCTTAGAACAAAGGTCCAATGATTGAGAGAGAGCTAAAAGAAAACACATAGACGGGGGGCATATGGGAAATTTTTAAGGAAGGCTATGATGAAAAAAAAAACAATGAAAAAAAGAAGAAGAAGTTGAAATTGCCTTCACTTAAAGACAAGTCAAAGATAAAGGAAGGAGAATGCATATCAAGTCTATGAAGAGAAAAAGAAATCTCAATCAAGGAAAGGCAAAACAAAAGTCAATACCAGAAAAAAGACTAAGTTATAAACGTGACTTTTGGGGTCCATTATAAAGCCTCTGATGTTATCAGATGATTAAGGTTGGTTATTCATCAAGGAAAGGTGGATTTGCATTGTCGCACCCAAAAAAAAATCCAATGCGACGTTCGACTGGCGAATTTTTTTTATTTTGATTTGATTTGGTTCTTTGGAGTCGCCACCTAGTATTTTGGTCACTAGGAACCCTAACTGGTCTCAGAGATCGGGTACGGAGACTGGTTGCGTAAAGGGAAGGTATTAGCACCCCAAATACGCCCTACCTAAGGTAAGCTGCATTGTTTTATTGTCTGATAAAAACTAAGGTGTTATTGTGTTTTCCTAGTTGTTGATCTGTCTATGGTTCAAGAAAAATCCTCCTCGGTAAGAAGGTCTTTTATCTTATCGGGTAAAATCCTAAACGTTCTAACGTCTATACCAAAACTTTATTAATAATATTTAGGAATACGTTTTACGTATAAATTCGTAATCCCAAATACTAAAAGAAAACAAAAAGATTTTTTTTAGAATTTTTGAAATATTGGCCTAGTTCTCATGGCTTGAATAAACTGGTTATTAAACCCAAAATGCATGCTAATACATATATTGTTTTGAAAATTTTCTTTGTTGTGTGAAAATATGATGTTATAATATTTATATATATATATATATATATATTGGAGAGACTAGGCCGTATTTTAAAACAAAAACAATTTTTGGAAATATTATTTTTTTTATGCTTTGACGAAAATCGGGTATTTTAATACTGGGTTTGTATCCTTACGATATAAAAATACAGCCCAATATTAATCCGCTTAAATAAAAATATGCAGAAAAATCAACAACATTTTTAGGGACTTTGTTTTTTAAAGCAAAAACATTTTTTATTCTGAAAATCTTTGATGTTTTGACGAAAACCGGGTATTTTTAACACTGGTTTTGTATCTTTACGGTATAAAAATACAAACCAACATTAAACCACTTTGACAAAAATATGCAGAAAAATCAACAATATTTTTTTAAGATTTTTCAAAATATATTTTTTTAATTATTATATTTTTTACATGTATACATATATACACACATATATTATAACATATTATAATATATAATATATAATATAAAAACAATTCGGGCTGGGCCGGCCCAAATAAACGGGCCGGACTCAGCCCAACAAGGAAAGGTTGGGCCGAACTCGGCCCAACCAAAAATTCTTCTTCAGTCTGGGCCAGGACCGGCCCAGACGTGCAGGGGCTGGGCCAGCATCGGGCTGGCCCAGCATTGGCAGCCCAGCGGGGGGAGAATTATTTTTCTCCCCCCCCCCCCCCGCCTCCTGCATGTAGCATGCAGGAGGCAAACCTGCAACAAATAAAAGAAATGCAAGGGGAATGAAGTGTGTACCTGGCGTGGAGGAGGCGGTCGCTGGTGGCGCTGCGGTGGCGTGGCTCGTGGACAGCGGCTCCGGGCGGTGCTGTGGCGGTTCGAACGATGGCGTGAAATTTCTTCCTCCTCCCTTTTCTCCTTTTTCGTTCTCAGTGGCTTTCTTCCTCGTTTTTTTTTGTTTTCGGTTTCGGTTTCTTTGTTTTCGGTTTCTTTGTTTTCGGTTTGTTCCTGCTCTCCCCTCTCTTTCGTGCGTTATTTCTCTTCTCCCTCTCTCCTCGGGTCTCTCTCTCTATTCCTCTCGGGTTTTTCCTTTTTTTTTTCTTCGGTTTCTTCTGTATTTATAGGGGAAGAAAAGACGCTGGGAGCAAATCACGCAACGGTTTCTCCCTCTCTCCTCTGAATTCTTACTTTAGTTTGATCAACATGGAAATCCATCCGAGATCCCATCTAGTGATCTCCTTTAACCTGGAATCCCATCTGGCGATTCCTTTACCCATAACCAATACAAAAAAATGTGTGTGTGGTCTCATTATGATGGGTGACCTGCCCGAGTGGAAAAAGGGAAAGAGTGGTCTCATTCTTTGGGTGACCTACCCAGGGGGAAGAATGGCCTCATTATTATGGGTGACCTACCCAGGTAAAAAAAAATGAAGAATGGTCTCATTCTTATGGGTGACCTACCCAAAAAAAATATGGTGTCATTGTGATGGGTGACCTACCCAAGGAAAAAAGGAAGAGTGGTCTCATTCTTTGGGTGACCTACCCAGGGGGAGGAATGGCCTCATTCTTATGGGTGACCTACCCAGTTAAAAAAAAGATGGAGAATGGTCTCATTCTTATGGGTGACCTACCCAGATAAAAAAAAATGAAGAATGGTCTCATTGTATAGGTGACCTACCCAGGAAAAATAATGGTCTCATTGTATGGGTGACCTACCCAAGAAAAATAATGGTCTCATTGTATGGGTAGGTAAGAAAAATAATGGTCTCATTGTATGGGTGACCTACCCAAGGGGAAGAATTCTTAGTAAACTCCATGCTTTTCTAAGAAATAGTTTCAATATGAGGTCCCTTCTAGCGACCTTCCTTGATGAATGTCGAAGTACGAGATCCCTTCTGGCGATCTCAAATAACTTGGAATCCCATCGGGCAATTCCTTTTACCAAAGGTAAAACATGAAGTTCCTTCTGGCGACCTTCATCGAAATACAAGATCCCTTCTGGCGATCTCCTTTAGCCAAACAACTTGGAATCCCATCTGGCGATTCCTTTTATACAAAAGCTGAAATTTAAGGTCCCTTCTGGCGACCTCCATCGAAATACGAGATCCCTTCTGGCGATCTCAACAACTTGGAATCCCATTTGGCGATTCCTTTTTACCGAATGCTATCGATGTCGTTCTTCCTGCTGGCATGGTTTGAAAATCATTATCTTCTCTTCTTGTTGTTCTAGAATCAACTCAATGATTCTTTCTTCGTCCATAATCTTGTTGGAATGCGCTAAGATCTCCCCCTGTAACGATCCAAAAAAACATACATGCAATGATTTATGATTAGATGCAATGCATGCATTCGTACCTGGTTTTGAAACAAAGGCCCCATCCTCTTCTTCTAGTTCATGAGACTCCCTCTTAACATGAACTTTTCTTTTGAAGTCGTATGTTGGATTCATCTCTCGTGTTGCCTATCATATTCTTGGAGAAGAAGTCTTTGACTTTCTTCAAGTAGTCCTTTTCTCAAAATGTATGACTTGTATTTGCCTCTTTGTCATGCTTTTGTCAAATGCTTTAGCTTGGTTTTCAAATCTATAAGCTTCCATCCAATTTTAAACACGTAAAACTTTTCATAAAACATCTCGTCTTGCCCCCAGTGTAGGGGTGCAATATTAGTCTGGGCTTTTATATAGAGAAGTAATTCATTCAGCCAGTGATAAACTTTTTTAGTGAGTGAAGAGATAATGATTTTTTTTTTTTCAAAATGCACATTGTTATGGTTGATAAATTATATTCTTTAAAAGACAATTACAGATGATTATAAAGTGACCACTTAATCATTTATCCATGCAATTTATTATGCTATCAATGATAGGGTTGTATTTTAGGGTTAGCTTTTCTTAAATTTCATATTAAACCATTTTATGATACTTTATTTGTAACCACTCAAACTTGTTAAAAAATGCATAAACTCATCATTTATTTAAAGAAAAGGTAAGCTCAAAGACAAACACCAAATCTGGCTGACATCATGAGCTCTAATTGCCCACTAGAGAAAATAAAAGCAATGACAAAAACATGCTAAGGCAAATAAAGTTGTTTTACATTTTGAAAACTACGAGAAGTTCTTGGGTCAACCCGTTCTGAAACTTCTTCTAATGTGTGGAAAGTCAACCGAGGCAATGCTTCATCTTCCTTCCTCACTTGCGTTTCCTTGTCTTCTCCTTCGATCTCGCCTTCTTCATTATTGACGATTCTTGACCAAGGTTTTCCAACCCTTTATCCCCTATCACTTTTGTCATGACCAGGCCATGGATTTGAACTGATATTGGGTGTGTCTTCAAATGACACCCATCCTATCTTGATGAGCTTCAACAACTTGTTCTTGAAACCATAGCACGTTTCAAGACAATGCCCGGGAATACCAGCATGGTACTCGCAAGTCAACTCGGGCTTATACCAGATGGGGAATGGTGGTTGTAATGGTAATGCAGGGATAGGAGCTATTTGTCCAATGCTCAGTAGTTTGGCATATATGTCCTTCAGAGGCATGGGTAATGGCGGTAGTTGTTCTGAAATGTATCTTGTGTTTGGTCTTTGGTGGGTGTTTTGGGTGTTTGACTGGTCATTTGCTCTATTAAGGGAAAAAGGTTTGTTAAAGTTTATGTGGGCCACATGAGAGGTAGGTATTTGTGGGTTATATGAATCCGTTATCTTGTCATTGGACCCACCTTCGAAGTTGTTAACGGGACTTTTCATTTTTCTTCCGATAAAACCCTTTGTCTCCAATGGCTCAATTATGCGTCCAACTTTAATCCCTTGCTCTATTCTTTCCGCTATGCGTACAACATCATAGAAATGTTGAGATGAGCTACCCATTAAATGCTCATAGTAGGGTGCCTTTAATGTATTGGCAAACAAAGTCACCATCTCTGTTTCTATCAAAGGGGGTTGCACATGCATGGCCTCGTCCCTCCATCTTTGCGCATAAGCCCTTACTGACTCTTGGCTTCTCTTTTCCATTGACATAAGGCTCGTTCGATCTGGAGCAATTTCCAAATTGAACTTGTATTGCTTAAGGAAAGCCTCAACTAAATCCTTCCATTTCTTAATCCTGGCATTATCCAGCCTCATGTACCAACTTAACGCCGACCCCGATAGACTGTCTTGGAAAAAGTAAATCAGTAACTTATCGTCATGAATCACCTCAGCCATCTTATTGCAATAAGATCGAAGGTGAGTGTTTGGACATTCCAACCCAATGTACCTTATAAACTCTGGTATCCTAAAATCTTTTGGTACCGTGATGTTTGGTACCAAACATATTTCAGACGCTCGCATGGGGTCAAACCAGTGATTTCCCTCGACTGCTCTTAACCTTTCTTCCAAGGCTGATATCTTGTCATCGTTCATAAATCCAGTGGACCTATTATCGGAAGGCCCATCTACAGTGATGTGAGCTTGAGGGGGCTGAATGGGAATGGCAGGTGCAAAGTGCTGCCCCGTCACTGAATCTGCCCCCAAGTTCTGAGATACCCCCAGGACATGAACTGACGGTGCTCCTATAGGTGGTTGGGTAGACGGTCCCTCCCCGTTCTTGGCTCTTAAAAGTTGCTCAAGCAGATTGGTTAGTCGAGAAACTTCATTTTTCACAGATTTCAACTCGGTCTGGTAGCGGGATTCTAGGATGGCCCTCTCTTCATTCTCCATTCTTGATCTTAAACGGGTTTGATGGACTCTGGGTGTGGGACCTATGTTTCACGATCTGGAATGCATATGATAATTTAAAAAATAAAATGTGTGACGAAAATGTGATGCATAAGTGATGCACGATGAGTATAATATTGCAAAAAGATACATAACCTAAGGACAAGCTCTATTTAATAACTGAGAGTGGGTAGATTTTCTATCTAGTCTTGAAGGTTCTCATATCTGCCCAGTGACGTTCTTCGTAAAGATAGTATGGGGGCGTTGCAAGGAACAGTTAAGACACGTATGCCCACCATTACCAAGCAGGCACTCAGATATGAGTTGGGTGTTTCACGCATTTAAACCCTGACCAATAGTCTTAGGGTAAATCGCTAATTCCCCACTTAACTTAAAGCTTGTGTGTGCTTGTCAAAATAAAAGCAAGTGATGCATGAGACAATTTTATACAATGCATAAATAATACGCGTAAAATAAAAAACAAATATGCAAATAAACGGAAAGGCATATTAACAATAAACACATGAAAACACAAACAAATCAGACAAAAACAAAGCTTAGTCTACAAGGTCCCCAGTGGAGTCGCCATTCTGTCGCACCCCAAAAAAAATCCAATGCGACGTTCGACTGGCGAATTTTTTTTATTTTGATTTGATTTGGTTCTTTGGAGTCGCCACCTAGTATTTTGGTCACTAGGAACCCTAACTGGTCTCAGAGATCGGGTACGGAGACTGGTTGCGTAAAGGGAAGGTATTAGCACCCCAAATACGCCCTACCTAAGGTAAGCTGCATTGTTTTATTGTCTGATAAAAACTAAGGTGTTATTGTGTTTTCCTAGTTGTTGATCTGTCTATGGTTCAAGAAAAATCCTCCTCGGTAAGAAGGTCTTTTATCTTATCGGGTAAAATCCTAAACGTTCTAACGTCTATACCAAAACTTTATTAATAATATTTAGGAATACGTTTTATGTATAAATTCGTAATCCCAAATACTAAAAGAAAACAAAAAGATTTTTTTTAGAATTTTTGAAATATTGGCCTAGTTCTCATGGCTTGAATAAACTGGTTATTAAACCCAAAATGCATGCTAATACATATATTGTTTTGAAAATTTTCTTTGTTGTGTGAAAATATGATGTTATAATATTTATATATATATATATATATATATATTGGAGAGACTAGGCCGTATTTTAAAACAAAAACAATTTTTGGAAATATTATTTTTTTTATGCTTTGACGAAAATCGGGTATTTTAATACTGGGTTTGTATCCTTACGATATAAAAATACAGCCCAATATTAATCCGCTTAAATAAAAATATGCAGAAAAATCAACAACATTTTTAGGGACTTTTTTTTTTAAAGCAAAAACATTTTTTATTCTGAAAATCTTTGATGTTTTGACGAAAACCGGGTATTTTTAACACTGGTTTTGTATCTTTACGGTATAAAAATACAAACCAACATTAAACCACTTTGACAAAAATATGCAGAAAAATCAACAATATTTTTTTAAGATTTTTCAAAATATATTTTTTTAATTATTATATTTTTTACATGTATACATATATACACACATATATTATAACATATTATAATATATAATATATAATATAAAAACAATTCGGGCTGGGCCGACCCAAATAAACGGGCCGGACTCAGCCCAACAAGGAAAGGTTGGGCCGAACTCGGCCCAACCAAAAATTCTTCTTCAGTCTGGGCCAGGACCGGCCCAGACGTGCAGGGGCTGGGCCAGCATCGGGCTGGCCCAGCATTGGCAGCCCAGCGGGGGGAGAATTATTTTTCTCCCCCCCCCCCCCGCCTCCTGCATGTAGCATGCAGGAGGCAAACCTGCAACAAATAAAAGAAATGCAAGGGGAATGAAGTGTGTACCTGGCGTGGAGGAGGCGGTCGCTGGTGGCGCTGCGGTGGCGTGGCTCCGGGCGGTGCTGTGGCGGTTCGAACGATGGCGTGAAATTTCTTCCTCCTCCCTTTTCTCCTTTTTCGTTCTCAGTGGCTTTCTTCCTCGTTTTTTTTTGTTTTCGGTTTCGGTTTCTTTGTTTTCGGTTTGTTTCTGCTCTCCCCTCTCTTTCGTGCGTTATTTCTCTTCTCCCTCTCTCCTCGGGTCTCTCTCTCTATTCCTCTCGAGTTTTTCCTTTTTTTTTTCTTCGGTTTCTTCTGTATTTATAGGGGAAGAAAAGACGCTGGGAGCAAATCACGCAACGGCTGGTCGGTCAGTGTCTAAAGGTGGTGGGGACGAGGAGAGAGAGGCGGGAAGGTTTGAAAAAAACAACGGTTTTCTTCTTCTGCTGCTCTGCTTCGGGGGGAGGAGGAAGATGAATAGTGTCGTTCAAAACGACACCGTTCTGGTCCTCTTTTTATATATATATATATATGAAACGGCGTCGTTTTGGATAAAACGCGCCGTTTCATTTAAATGGGTCAAACTTCAAATCAACCCTCCAAATTCGGTCCCCGCCCCCATAGTTGGCCGCGTTTTTCACTTTGGTCCTTGGCCTCTGATTTATGCAATTACACCCTCAATTGATCAATAAACTTCCAATTTCTTCAATTAAGCCCCTGAACCGAATAATTGCAGCCCCTCCATTTACGCGCCTCTTCCAATTTGGTCCCTGGTTTCGGATTTTCTTAATTAAGTCCTTAATTGGCTATTAAACTTCAATATTTATGCAATTAAGCCCCTGATTTGACCCAATAAATTCCTGAAAAATATATTTTGGCCCCAGAACTTAAATTTCTTCTAATTAAAGCCCAAATTGACTTAAAAATTAATTTTTCTTGCAATCAAATCCTCTATAAATTCAAATAAAAATCCAATTAAGTCCATAAACATCCAAATTTGGGCTTTTCTCCTCAAAATTCAAATTTTCCTTCTCAATAGGGCTTTCATCCTTCAAGAATATACTATCAAAAATTCAATCCTTATATTTTTAAATTCCTTGACCAATTTTCTGACTGTTTTCCATAAGGTTCGTGACTTCATGAATTAAGCTATTGGTTATTATGCATGCTGATAAAACAAGTTATAAGAAGAGAAACAACCTTTCTTGATAAAGCCTGAGTTTTGACTTGAGCATTTTGTTTTTTGAAATTCAAAAAAAAAAAAAGGTCACCTCATCACAGACCATCAAAAGATATACCCAAAATTCGAGTCTAAAATGGATACAAAGAACCATGAAGAAGAAGAAAGCCATTTTAGTCTTACAACAGGTCAATTTCTGTTTTTAAAATGCATGACAATCAAAGGACTGTATATTTCGAATAACGTGTGTTGGGTCTTTGATCAAAAAGCTTGATTTTCAAAAGGCCTTTTCAAAAAGGACATCTCTGATTTCATTTCAACAAATTAGACTTTGAACAAACATGATCTTTGAAATATGAGAATTGATTCCAAAACAAAGAAGATTATCGGACATAAAAGAACATCAATTCAGTCTCCGAAATCCTTGATAGAAATGATATTGAAGTCCTCGACACTTTTTGAGAAGTTGAGCAACTGAGGGCAATACAGTGGACCTTGAAAAGGAAAAACAAGCAGTATTCAGATCAACTATGAGGCAATGAAAGATGATTGAATGATGAATCAGTGAACTGAAGACAATGATGTTCAAAGAAAAATAATCAATGAACGAGCACATTCAGATCATACTAGGGGCAATGTCGTTCCAAAATAGTCCATGCTCTAGTGAACCTTGTCAACAATGGAGAAACAAGGATGTACTTGAAGGACACTTTGATATCATCATCTTTTGAAACATGGCTAGCAATCGATGAAGATACAAAGATGAATGTAATTGAATGGTGAAAAGATGCACACCACCAAGACTGACTGTGGAACACTGCTGCACTTGAAGGACAATCTCATATTGTCATCCTTTAAAACATGGCTATCGACAGACGTTATCACGCAACTGCATTGAATGAATTTCAGAAAGGCACCCACCCCGAAGACTGACTGTGTGGGACAGTTTGTTTTGAAGCTAAATGAACACTTCACCGCATGAGTATGGGTGATAAAAGCATCATCATTAATGAGGCCGAGACATTTCTTTTCACAATCTGATTAGAAGAGTTGAAGGGAATCTATTGAGAAGAACATTGAGCATACAACTATGAGCCTTTGTACTGTAAGCTATGAGATGCATATCTGGATGACTAGATGATTTCCGAGAAGGTTGATGATAACATGTACTTAAAGAGTATTGTTTCGACTGGAGGCAAGTTCAATCTGATTGACACTTTTAATGGGCGTTGGCACGCACAACCAATCAAAGGGCAATTCTGGAGAGAATCTAGGAGATGGATGAAATGAGCTACATCACATGGAAACATGGCCAAGCTTGAGAAGCAACAAGAGCAGTAATTGTCATGGACGACCCACGATAGGCACTACACTTACATATGAGTGGAAAGCTAGTACATGAACCAGTGTATTGAAAGAATGAAGAAAGCTTTGAATAACAAACAAAGACACCTTGTGATGTTGGAACATCGAAGAGGGGGGACCTAGATTTCAAAGCAGGTAAGGATGCATGCATGTCATCTAACATTGAAGCATTGCATATATTTTTGATTTGTTGCAGAAAAAATCCTCAATGTAGTCCAGCAAGATTGGGGACAAAGAAGGAATTGTTGATTTGAAGAACAACAAAGAATCATGGTATTGACCCTGGAATGGGAGAAAGATGAGATGAACCCTAACATTAGGGAAATCTCAAAGAAATAGGAAGATCAATGAAGAAGAGTCTTCAATTCAAACCCTATCATCTTGAAGAAGGAACATTTTTTTTTGTTAAAGGAGA
This sequence comes from Populus alba x Populus glandulosa, assembly GCA_033617975.1. NCBI lineage: Eukaryota > Viridiplantae > Streptophyta > Magnoliopsida > Malpighiales > Salicaceae > Populus > Populus alba x Populus glandulosa. The sequence goes on from CM066143.1 coordinate 40,122,305, forward strand.
TTGCCAGAAGGAATCTCAGGTTAACCACAATATGAAGATTTTAGCTTTGGTTGAAGGGAGTCGCCAGATGGGATTCCAAGTTGACCGAGCTATACACAGACCTTGGTTATGGTTAAAGGGGATCGGCGAAGGGATCTCAGTTTAACCTAACTGGAAAGGATTTTGGTTCTGGTTGAAGGGGATCGGCGAAGGGATCTCAGTTCAGTCTAACCACACACACCTTGGTTATGGTTAAAGGGGATCGGCGAAGGGATCTCAGTTTAACCTAACTAGAAAGGATTTTGGTTATGGTTGAAGGGGATCGGCGAAGGGATCTCAGTTCAGTCTAACCACACAGACCTTGGTTATGCTTAAAGGGGATCGGCGAAGGGATCTCAGTTTAACCTAACTAGAAAGGATTTTGGTTCTGGTTGAAGGGGATCGGCGAAGGGATCTCAGTTCAGTCTAACCACACACACCTTGGTTATGGTTAAAGGGGATCGGTGAAAGGATCTCAGTTTAACCTAACTGGAAAGGATTTTGGTTCTGGTTGAAGGGGATCAACGAAGGGGTCTCAGTTCAGTCTAACCACACAGACCTTGGTTATGGTTAAAGGGGATCGGCGAAGGGATCTCAGTTTAACCTAACTGGAAAGGATTTTGGTTCTGGTTGAAAAGGATCGACGAAGGGATCTCAGTTCAGTCTAACCACACAGACCTTGGTTATGGTTATAGGGGATCGGTGAAGGGATCTCAGTTTAACCTAACTGGAAAGGATTTTGGTTCTGGTTGAAGGGGATCGGCGAAGGGATCTCAGTTTAACCTAACTGGAAAGGATTTTGGTTCTGGTTGAAGGGGATCGGCGAAGGGATCTCAGTTCAGTCTAACACACAAACCTTGGTTATGGTTAAAAGGGATCGGCGAAGGGATCTCAGTTTAACCTAACTAGAAAGGATTTTGGTTCTGGTTAAAGGGGATCGGCGAAGGGGTCTCAGTTCAGTTTAACCACACAGACCTTGGTTATGGTTAAAGGGGATCGGCGAAGGGATCTCAGTTTAACCTAACTGGAAAGGATTTTGGTTCTGGTTGAAGGGGATCGGCGAAGGGATCTCAGTTCAGTCTAACCACACAGACCTTGGTTATGGTTAAAAGGGATCGGCGAAGGGATCTCAGTTTAACCTAACTGGAAAGGATTTTGGTTCTGGTTGAAGGGGATCGGCGAAGGGATCTCAGTTCAGTCTAACCACACAGACCTTGGTTATGGTTAAAAGGGATCAGCGAAGGGATCTCAGTTTAACCTAACTGGAAAGGATTTTGGTTTTGGTTGAAGGGGATCGGCGAAGGGATCTTAGTTCAGCTTAACCGCACAGATTTTGGTTCTGGTTAAAGGGGATCGGCGAAGGGATCTCAGTTTAGCTTAACCACGCAGAATTTAGCTTTGGTTAAAGGGAATCACTAGATGGATTTCAGGTTGACCGAGCTACACACCGATTTTTGTTATTGTTGGATCGCCAGATGGGATCTAAGGTAAACCCAATAAAAAGGGCAGGTTGCCCGTGAAAATAGACCAGTGTGAATGTGTGGACCGATCGCCCCTGAAAATAGACCACTATGAGCATGTGTGGGCAGGTCGCCCCTGAAAGTAGACCAGTGTGAGTGTGTGGGCAGGTCGCCCCTGAAAATAGACCACTTTAAGTATGTGTAGGCAGGTCGCCCGTGAAAGTAGACCAGTGTGAGTGTGTGGGCCGGTTGCCCCTGAAAATAAACCACTTTGAGTATGTGTGGGTCGGTCGCCCATGAAAGTAGACCATTTTAAGTATGTGTGGGCAGGTCGCCCGTGAAAATAGACCAGTGTGAGTGTGTGGGCAGGTCGCCCAAGATAATGAAATCACTTTCCTTTTGTTTTCTTTACAAAGCTTACTATGCAAAATATTGAGGAGTTTTGCTTCGTAAGCATTGTAAAGAGGGGGCAACTGTTGTTACTCAATTTTTTACTCGTATTTTTATAAAATTTTTGGAAAATCCAAAAATAGCAAAAAAACAAAAAAAATCCAAAAAAAATATGTTTTTAATATATTTGCATCGTTTTTAGCATTTTCAACGTCGTCTAAAAAAGAATTTAAATTTTCAAAGGTTTTTGGAACGCGTTCGACTTTTCACGCGTCATTTTTAAAATCATTGATTTTCCTATTTGAGTCGACAATGATATTGCTCGTTTTCAAGAAATACAAAAAAAATAAGAAAGAATCAAATTTACAAAAAAGAAAGAAGTTGAGGGACCAAGTTGAAAAACCTAGCAACATTTTACCTATAAATACTGGTCTTCAACTCACACAAAAACGGGGGGCAATTTTGATACATGGGGGGGTAATTTTGAAATATCATAAAATACAAAAAAAAACATCCTAACCCAAAACCTATCTCTACCAAGCCTGCCGCCCCCCTTCCCCCCAACTGTTTTGAATTTTTCTCCCCGAGTCTTCTTCTCCCGAAACCAGAGCAGCCACACCCCCTAACCTTGAAAACAACCCTCTTCTTCTTTAGCCAGAGAGCCGCCTGCCTCCTTTTGATTTTTTAGCTTCCTTTCCCCCATCTCCCCGTCATCTCCCCTTGGCCATTTTCATCTTCTCTGCAGCCGACCCCCCCTTTTTTATTTTCGGTTTCTTCTCCCTTCAGCCGGTCAAGTCTCACTCTCCATTTCCCTCACCGCAGCCATCACCCATGTTTTAGCTCTGACCCAGCCAAGACCTGCCCTTAGCACAGAAGCTTCCCATTTTCTTCTCACGGTCTCCAGCTCCACCCGATAGAGACCGACCGCCGTTCCTCTCATCTCAGACGGAATACAGCAGCGACGGCCCCATCCTCGTGCAGCGGCGCCGTGTTCCTCCAGTAGCAGCGGTCAGAGCAATCGACCCCGAGCAGCTCCAAGGCAGCCTCTCCCTCTGCGGCCGGACACCGGCAGCAAAAGCCAACCACCGCTGCCACCGACCGGAGTGAATACCGCGCAGCAGCAGCCCACGCACGGCCGTTCCCCCATGGCCTCGCCACCACCTAAAACAGAGAAGGATGGGCAAGCAAAAGACAAGAACAGATCGGCGGAGTGTTGCGATGTCGCGGTCGCACAAATTATTTACCCTAGCTTCAAACACAACACACAAGATAGTATAGAGCAAGCAAGGGGTCGATCCCACGAGGAAGATTTAGTTCAGATTTTTATGCTATACGTTATGCAATTTAGGGGGGTTGGATGTTATATAGGCTAAAGAAAAATAAAACAGAAAACTATCAAACAAAATTTAATAAAATCAGAAAATTATCAAGAGAACAAACCTTGGTCGCAAGCACACATCCACCTATAGAAATCAGAACTGGTCCTTGAAATGAAACTCCAGTTTATATTTTGAATTTTTATCTTTTCTTAACATTGGTTAATTAACGGATCCGCCGTATAACTAACCCTAACCAACAAATAATCACAGTGTCCGCACTAATGATTTAATCCAATGGCAGCCTTAAGATCTAGATAAATTCATTAATCTTAACAACCAAGTTGTCTGCTTATGTTGCTTTGATCGAATGTTCTCCCTAAGATTAATAACATAGATCCGCTACAATTATTAAACTCAGTTGCTTCACAAGTTCATATACCACAACTCCGGTTTTGATATCAAACTTAGCAATAAATTGTCTACAATAATAACTTAGAGTCCGCTCTAGCAATTAAAATAAACAATCATAGGAAAAATAAGCATAGGAGAACAAACATATTCATCATATAAATTGAAAAGAAAAGGTAAAATAGATCTCACAGTTCTTGAAATCCGAAGGTTTCCGTGTCCTTGCAACCAAGAAATTGAGTTTAGCCTTGCATGTTTGTTGAACAACTAATCAAAAAAATGGAAGAATGCATGATTTAGGGTTTCTTAGAGTAGAGGGGCGTTTTTCTCCTCTTGGGTGGCTGCCCCCCTTCTCTTCTCTCATTCTTTTTATATGCTAGGAAACCTTAATCTCTATTTTACAAAATAGTCCTCCCTTAAGTAGACAATTTACATTTAAGTAGTTCAATAACTATTTTCCTAAAAGAGGAAAAATAGCTTTGCATGAAATCTTCAAGCTTTGACTTAGAGGAGCTACATTGCTAAAATAAAAACTTGGATGTCGGTTTAGATGCTTCAGAACGTAATCTTGACTCGTTTCTTCACGAAACCTGTTTGCTGGCAGAATTCAGTTGTCATCTTTGAAAACTCATATCTCCCTCATATGACATCGTTTTTTTCTGCAATTTGGAGCGTTTATAGGTCTTTGAATCAGGAATCCAAAACAATTGAGTTTGCATCAATTGGACTTTTTTAGCTCTAGATATTCAAGTCGGAATGACCGAAGGTCAACACTGGCAGATTGCGAGATTTGACCTTGAAAGCTGCGATTTCCATGCTCTTCCTTATTTTATTGTCTTGCCTTAGATGTCCAGAAAGGTATGGATGTTAGCTTTTTAATGCCACTGGAATCACTTCATTTCGACCTTTAGAGCTCACGTTCTGCACAAAACATCGACTGAACATCAAATCTGCCAATTACCTTCAATTTACTCCTTTTTGCATCTTTCATCCAAAAGTGCCTTCAAAACATAAAACAAAGAATATCAAGGCATTTTATATATAAAACATAGGCAAAACACTAGTTAAATGTGGGTGAAACTATCGAATAATATGGTTGAATCACGGAGAGGGAAGCAGACCCGAAATGAAGAGGAAGAGAAAAAAAATAAATTGAAAACAAAGAACAAAAATTAAAATCAACTGCCTCTGGTATTTCCGGTTGTTTTGCAGGTCACCACCGGTGTAGGGAAACTGAGGAGAAGAAGCTGAGCCAGATCGGCCACCTTGCGTTTTTTCTTCCTGCTGCGGCGCGTGAACCCACGCGCCGCTAGTGACGGAGGCGCGTGGGAAGACGCGCCACCACTGTTCATGCTTCACAGAATTGGTCCCCGCACTATTATGGAGTTTTTTAATGGCTGTTTTGTAATTTTAGAACTGTTTAATGTAATTTTTGTTTAGTTTTGAGTTTTCGTAATTTGTATTTTTATAAATATGGAAGCAAAAAAAAACAAAAGGGGAAAAGAAAAGAAAAGAAAAGAAAATATAGTGAAATTGTATGTGTGTGTTTGTATTTTTATTTATGTCACTGAATTATAAAAATAAAAAAAAGAGACAAAAAGAATTAATTGTTAATTTAAATATGGTTAAATATCTCAAGGACAAATAAAATCAAGTTGTATTTTCCACGAAAATGTAAGAACAAGTTTCTACATATATTCGGGGATTTAATAATTGATTTATTAAAGCCTTCGAATTTAATTAATGTTTTAAATTTTCAAATCACATCAGAACACAAAGCAGCTTACCTCAGGTAGGGTGTGTTAGGGGTGTTAATACCTTCCCTAACCACAACCAGTCCCTTACCCGCGATCTCTGACAAGACCAGTACATCAGGTTTTCTAGTAGCCCTCAATGAATTACTAGGTGGCGACTCCAACGAACGAATTCAAAGCAAACACAATAACGAAATGAAAAGTCACCAAGCCCAATGTTGGGCGGATTTTTCGACGTGCGACAGCCCACAAGGTAGTCATCAGCAGAGATGTCATATTTGTAGAAGATAAAATGCAAATGGAAGAACATAATAGCATTTTAAAGGAGACTACAGCAGTCCAAATGGAAAATACTCAGAATCATACGTTTTCTGAAGCTACACCAGAGTATGAAGAACAAGAACAAATAGAGTCTGAAACTCCAGAAGTTCGGCGGTCGACTCGTGAAAGAAGACCACCGGCTTGGCACTCAGAATATATTACTGAGAGCAACATTGCTTACTGTCTTCTAACAGAGGATGGAGAGCCATCAACTTTCCATGAGGCTAACAAAAGCACAGATGTATCTATGTGGATGACAGCAATGCAAGAGGAGATTGAAGCTCTGCACAAGAATAGCACTTGGGATCTTGTTCCACTACCACAAGGAAGAAAGGCTATTGGCAACAAATGGGTTTACAAGATAAAGCGTGATGGCAATGATCAAGTGGAACGGTATCGTGCAAGATTGGTGGTGAAAGGATATGCTTAGAAAGAAGGAATAGATTTCAATGAGATATTTTCTCCGGTGGTACAACTTACTACAATCAGAGTAGTCTTGGCAATGTGTGCTATATTTGATCTTCACTTAGAGCAGTTAGATGTGAAAACTGCATTTCTTCATGGAGAACTTGAAGAAGAAATTTATATGCTCCAACCAGAGGGTTTTGCTGAAATAGGCAAGGAGAACTTGGTTTGCAGGTTGAACAAATCTCTATACGGTCTCAAACAGGAGCCGAGGTGTTGGTACAAGAGATTTGATTCCTTTATAATTAGCCTTGGGTACAACAGACTCAGTTTAGACCATTTTACGTATTACAAAAGGTTTGAAGAAAATGATGTTTTCATCATTCTGTTGTTGTACGTGGATGACATGTTGGTAATAGGCCCCAACAAAGATCGAGTCCAAGAATTGAAGGCACAGTTGGCTAGGGAGTTTGATATGAAGGACTTGGGACCAGCAAACAAGATTCTAGGGATGCAAATTCACCGAGATAGAAGTAAGAGGAAGATTTGGCTTTCTCAGAAGAATTATTTGAAGAAGATCTTGCGACGCTTTAACATGCAAGATTGTAAGCCAATTTCCACCCCACTTCCTATTAAATTCAAATTATCCTCAAGTATGTCTCCTAACAATGAAGCAGAGAGGATGGAGATGTCTCGAGTACCGTATGCATCAGCAGTGGGAAGTTTAATGTTTTCCATGATATGTACAAGACCAGACATTGCACAAGCAGTGGGAGCAGCTAGTCGATATATGGCAAATCCTATTCTTTTTTGTTGGAAAGATGAGACAATTTTCTAGAACTTTCATGACATAAATTGGTTCAAATTCTGACGTTAGCAATGAAGTTTTGTTCAGACAAGAAGATAACGATTGTCACCAAGTCAAGATATGGCCACCCACTCAACAATTAGTCATCAAATCAATAGTTCTAAATTTTGGCCTATAAAAGGAGGCATTTGCCATGCATTTAATCATCTTGGTTTTCAGATCATGCTTTTTATTTCTTTCTTTATATTTTTGTAATGTTTAAGTTTTATTTCATGTTATATTTTCCTTAATCTCTTGTTTATGCTTTCATTTCCTTTAATATACTTATGTTATTATGTTGTTTATTTATGTTTATCTTCTTCATTATGTTTAGCTAAGTTTATTATATCAAGGTGAAAAGGTTTCACTAATAGTGTTAAAATAGGTATAATATAAACTCAACATGGACTTCAATGTTTATATCCAATAAAGTTTGTTATTAACATGTCTTATCTTTTTATCTTACTAATTCTTAATACCTTGCTTGTTAAATGGTTAATCTAGATTTGTGTTGTATAACACTTGGTACAACAAATGCTTGGCACTTTCATAGCCAACAGTATGGTATAACCTACACATGTACTATGAAAGGAACTTGATTTGTTGTTAACATAAGTTAGCATCATGAATTCCTGACAATATTTAAAAGTTTGGTGTTACTTAAATAAGATAATTAATATGATCATGTTAAAAATTTATAATGAACTATTAAGGATAAATTATCCGATTGGAACCTCCTTTGTGTTTGGTTTCCAATTGATTAATAAAAAGAGTTTACACTATACTTATTTCTAATACTATTAGTGGATCCTCTAACCTTGACATTTGTTTTTATCATTGTTGAATCCTCACATTAATCTTGCATTTCAAAGTCCTCTTTAACTTATTATTATTATTATTATTATTATTTATAATTTATATAGTTAACCTCCCTGTGGTTCGACCCTAATCTTATCGAATTATTTATTACTTCGACACTCCTGCACTTGGGAGAAGACATCAATTTTTGGTCATGTTAAGGAACAGGTAGGTGATTTCCACCCTCCCTTGTAGCGTAACATTAGTTTCTGAAGTGAATTTATTACGAAGGATTTATTGTTAAGCTATATGGAATGCTAAACTATCATGAATAGTTGTATGAGTATTATAAAGGATTTATCGTTGTATTATACTAAATGTTAATTATCATGAGTATTACAAAGGATCTGTCATTGTATTATGTTGTAGGTTATTTGTCACGAATGTTTATATGAGATTTGCGAAGGATCTATTATTGTGCTATACATAGCGCTAAATTGTTATAAATTTTTGTATGGTTGTTACAAGGGATCTATTGTTGTATTATATTGAACATTAACTGTCATGAATGGTTGGATGAGTAATATGAAGGGTCTATTGTTGTGTTATACTGAATGTTAAACTATTATAAAATGCCTCTGGAATGTTTGGTTGGTTAATGATTAGCTTCGGCTAATGGCATCCCAAATGGATAACCGAGATGAACTAATGATTAGCTTTGGCTAATGGCATCCTAAGTGGATAACCGAGATAAACAAATTATTAGTTTCGGCTAATGGCATCCTGAGTGGATGGTTAGGATTAATAAATGATTAGCTTCGGCTAATGGCATCGTGAGTAGATGATCGGGATTGACAAATGATTAGCTAAGTGGATGACTGGGATTGATAAATGATTAGCTTCGACTAATGGCATCCTAAATGGATGATTGGAATGAACAAATGATTAATTTTGGCTAATGGCATCCTAAGTGGATGACTGGGATTGAGAAATGATTAACTTCGGCTAATGGCATCCTAAATTTATGACCAGGATTGATAAATGATTAGTTTCGACTAATGGCATCCTAAGTAGATGACCGAGATCCACCGGGATTGATAAATGATTAGCATCAACTAATGGCATAATAAGAGGATAGTCGAGATAAATAAATGATTGGCTTTAGTTAATGGTATCCTAAGAGGATTGCCGGATTTGGGAGTTATGAGTTAGTTTCAAGAGTTGATGCGTTCATGGGTACTATGTTTTGTATATACCAAGTATATGAAAGAATTACAATTGTTGTGCTTTAAATAGGGAATGATGTTAGTTCGATTAACGGTATTCGAGATGGATGACTGGATTTGAGTATTGTAATTAGCCTAGGTAATTCATGAATTATTAAGGGTAGTAATTACACAAGTAATGAGAAATGAAAGAATTATGTTGTTTTGGTCCATAAATGAAATGTAACGTTAATATTGCTTTATTATGTTTTTAAATTGCCTATAATACTTGAAATTACCTTGTGTTGTAACAAGGACATCATATCAACATGTTGCATAAGGAAATCTATTTTGCAGCTCACATATTAAAAAAAAAAAAAACTATGTGTTTGCATGTTATAGGTGATATGAGTTATGTATGAACAGACGTGTTAATCGTTCAATTAGTCATCCGACCTCTTTTGTAAACACTTGTAATGAAAAATCAAAGTGGAACATGGATGTGTATAAATATACATATGTGTGGTATTCTTCTTATAAGGATTTTATGTTATGAAATTACATGAGGTTAGGATAACGAAAGTATTAGTTGTGCAACTTTCCGTTCGTCACTTTTTTTTAATAATATTTATTTTTTAAAATTACCAAACAGCCCCTAGGTCAACTCTAAAATAAAAAATATATATATATTAAAAAAAGGAAGAGACAAAAATACCCTTAGAACCATGCTTATTTTTTTGTATTTTAAAAGCAATTCTATAACTTCATTGTTCTTAAAAAATAAAAAGAAAAAAAAATTTCTTGTGCAAGTTTAATGGTTTTTTGCTTTTAAGAGTATTAACGTAATAAATTATTGTGTAAATAATATTGAAAGGACAAAAAAGCCATTGAACCAAAATTATATATATTTTTGCTTGTAAGTGTAAAAAATCATTTTAGTATGCTAAAACAATATATGGATCAATTTATCCCCTATTAATCTTGTAATACCCAATATATCCCCTTGAAAAGATGGTTTTACCTTCATTGCAAACTTTATAGTTTTTTTTTATTTTTATTGGAATGAAAAAAAACGTTATTTCACTATTTCAATGAGTAGCAAAGCTAAAGCCGACCACCTGTATCAAATGTGTCTTAAGTCATAATGATGAGTTTTAGTTTTTTTATATAATTTAAATATAATGGGAAAACCATTTTTTTCTAAAAATATATAATACAATTAAGTGGAGTACAAGAAACCGTATTTCTACTATACTGCGATGCAGATAAATTAAAGTAAGAAAATATATACCTACTTGAATTTTATTTTATTTTCCCGAATATGATATGTTACCAGCCACAAATTAATTAGATAATCAAACACATTGACTTCACAGCAGACTTCATCAGCAGAGAAAAATCTCCACATACATGACAATTTCAAGCCCCGTAATTAAGCTAACACGCAGGCCTTTAAACCTCCAAAGATTTGTTCAGCTAGTTAAGCACCATGGAAATGAGGCTTATCTCAAAAACTGTATGTTTTATACTTTTTCTTCTTTTAACAGTTCTTTTAAACGTTAAAGGCCGCTCTCTGGCACACAGCTCTGTTGAATTACTGGTTTCAGATGGCATCAATAATGTCCAAGAAAACCAATCTTCCATTCTACTTCTCAAAGGGATGGATTCTTCCTCTGAAGAGAAGTGTGAGCATTTGTATGGCTTCTTGCCGTGCTCCAGTAATATTTTTGGGCATCTCTTTCTTATTGCAGTGTATGAATATATGTTGTTTCATGGAGAGTGCTACTTGGCCTCTGGAGGTGAGAAGATTTTCAGGATTCTTGGACCTGGTGTCTTCGGTGCCTGTGCTTTCCAGGTTCTTGGAGCCCTTCCCGAGTCCTTGATACTTCTAGGTATGCTCTTTTATTTTCTGTTTGTTTTCTAATTATCACCTTAAATCACTTGTTTTCTAATTATACACTGTCTTCTTCGGAAACAGCGTGACCGATCAACTATAAATTAAGATGCTTTTCAGATGAGTTTAATCTGCCAACTTTTTATATTGGTTCCAGCTAGCTGGTAAATGCTATCATCAATATCAAATGAACTCGGAGTTTTCGAAGCTTGAATTAATTGCTGAAACAGTTCGGATCCAGATGGTTTGCATCACACACAAACGTAAATGATAAAATCAATATCGTGGAGTTATCATTTGTCGTGCAATCAATTTAGTTTATAAGTTATAATAAGTCGTGGTTTAATTGATATTAATGCGTGTCTTTTCTTTATTATTATTTTTCAAAAATCTTGAGTTGAACTCTCGTTCTAACAAAAATGTTGGATTCCATATCTTCTTTTCTTCTTCTTTATAAAATATATTTTTTATATAAGAATTGGGCAAGAGAAATATTGGAAACTTGTAGGATGAGAAATTGGAACGTGGGGACAAGTATTTCAACGTCATGGAAATATTTAATATAGAGGCGGCTAGACCAGATAAGAAATTAATTAAAGGACTTGAGAGCTTTGTTCCAAGTCAAATATGGTTTTAAGCAACCATATTATATATGTAAATCTTCTCTTAAAATAAATGGCAGCCTGCCGTTTTGGGTTCTTTTTTCATTCGATAATTGATAGGAAAATAAAGATTCTATACTGAAATCAACTAATCACCCACATAATGATATGTATTTTAACTCTTTTATATTATATATGTAAATCTTCTCTTAAAATAAATGGCAGCGTCTGGATTACTGAACACAAGAGAAGTTGCTCAAGAGTACGTGTCTACAGGAGTCGGACTCCTCGCAGGAACATCTATTTTGCTTCTAACACTACTCTGGGGAACCTGTGTTATCGCTGGCAGCATTCAATCGTCAAAGCCAACCATTTCCAATACTTCAAGCTCAAGATTATTATCATGGTTGACTGGTGCGTACGTCCTCTCTTTTATTCATTATTAAATTTTCAAAGAAGAGTCGACATTTTTAGAGATTACAAATAACAAAAAATAATTGCTGAAAAATAAAATAACTCGTTTTTTAATAATAATTATTTTATTTTCAAAGGAGAATCTTTTTATTTAAATGAAAAATATTTATTAATTATTATTTCAATTGGAAAATATATAATCAGAAAAAAAAAATTCTTAAACATAAGGCTGGAATTTACAAAATCCATACCTAGAAAAAAACATATATGGCTACAAAAACATAAGTTTTACCTGTGAATTTACAAATTGTTATACATCTCAGCTTAACAAAATCTAAATCAAATATAGGGCAAGAATATTTTAATATTCACTGAAAAAATCCAAGACTAAAAATTAAGGCAAAAACTTCAATTTAATCTCAAATATATATATATATATATATATATATATATATATATATATATATATATATATTACTCTTCTTGTTTTCTTTTGTAATCTTCATAGAGTTTGGAGTCACTACGGATTTGGAGACAAGCTATATATATATATATATATATATATATATATTACTCTTCTTGTTTTCTTTTGTAATCTTCATAGAGTTTGGAGTCACTACGGATTTGGAGACAAGCTACACAGCAAGGATTATGGGTCTTTCTGTCATACCATTTCTTATTTTGCAAGTCCCAAAAATTTTCAGCTCAAATTCTGGGGAATACTTGACGATATTGAGCTCTCTTGTTGTTTCAGTGGTTTCTCTATTGATATATTTCTTCTATCAGGTATCACATGTCTCTCCTTTTTTTATAAATATTCTTTTCTTTAATTTTTTGTTTTGAATTTGTTGTTCATATCCATAAAATCGATTTGATGGCTATATTATGCAATGTCATTTCATGTAGTCGTATTATTCATTATTAATTAATGACATTTAAACTAACTTTATCAGCATATATATTATTACAATTTGATTATTTTTCTTTCTATTTAATTAAGATATCTTTTACTCTATGATAAGTGTATTCTAATACTAACAATAAATAGAATCATTGAATCAACTATTATTTTAGCGGTATTGTTTGCATTAATTGTATATTACCCTCGGCAATGTTTTATAACTTGTTTGGTATTGTGTTTATATTTGTTTTTTTTAAAACAATTACTTGAAAAATATTAAATTAATATTTTTTTATTTTTCAATAATTTTAATAGATTAATATTAAAGATGAAAATTTTAAAAAAAAAAACATATCAATTTAATGTATTTTTAATAAAAAAATATTTGAAAAAAAAAAAACATTTTACATCACAATATCAAACACACTTAATCTATCCCAATAACTTTGTTTTTAATTTGGCAGGTCCATATATTCTATAATGCTTTTTATTTGGTCCTTTCATATAATTTTCTTCCAATTTAATATCATTTCTTGACATTATTTAGAAAACAAAAATAAAAATGTGTTTTGCACATGTTAAGGCTATGTCTCGAGAACTAACAGTAAATTTTGAAGGACTGCATTAAAAAATATTCTTGAACAGAAGACCAACTAAATTAATAAATAATATATAAAAGGATAAAGAAGTCATGTCAAGGGATATCAAAAGTACGAGTGCACCAACCATATAGTAAATGATTTAGTGGTAAAAATTTAAAACTAAAAGATTTGCTCTTCCTGTGATTTCAAATTCGAGCCATATGATTACTAATATGATGGTCATTGAAGATTTATATGACCATTAACTTCAGGACATGTTGGATTAGTCAAAGTATACACAAACTAGTCCAAATACTACATTAATTTTAAAAAAAAAATACTAATGCACCAAATATAAGATTAATCCTAATTATTTTCCCCGGTCGAAAGTATTGCTAAAAGTAATGATTATATAGCTACCTTAGACTAAAATGAAAATGTAGTTACTAGGGGTACGACCTCGGTTTTAAATATTGTGATTAATATTTATTGGTCGAACTCAGATATGTTGTCTGCATAATTTGTGCATAGATCTTCAAACCGTGGATTCAAAAGAGAAGACTGGAATATGTAAAATATGATGAAGCTCTTTTAATAATTCTGCAACTTGTGCAAGAACGAGCTTTAGGGAGAATTCTGACAGCAGAGGGGGCTCCAAATATAAATGCTATACAGAGGTTAGTTCGATTTATGACACCTCATGCATCATTATACTTTATGCATGCTATGCATTTTTAAAGAAAAAAGAAAAGAAAAGAAAAGAAGAAAAGGGAGATGTAAATTCTTTTTTGCAGACTATTTGAGGAAATAGATAAAGATGGTGATGACTATATATCGCCCTCTGAAGTGAGGCAACTTCTGCTGGACATAAAGTCTACAGGAATGAATATCAATAAAGACAGTGCATCAGAAGAATTAATCAAAGTATTAGATCTGAATGATGACAAGAAAATAACTAAGGAAGAATTTGTCCATACTTTTACAAAATGGCTTGAAGAGACAAAGTATGCTATGGACAAGCGATACTTCACAATGAACTCCTTGAAGAGGATTTATCAGGTATTTACTGCACGTGTTAAGTAAGTAGAAGGAATTATTCCTTCTATCATGGATGGCATGAAATTATTGTTGGTTTTAAATTTTGAGTTGTATCTTTTATTTGATTTATTCTAACATCTTTAAGTGTTTTGCTTAGGTTTTTCACCCGTTCGTTGAAAGTGAAAGGAAAGAACATGAGATGAAGAGAAATCTCATATCAGAAATCGTAAGTCATCTACAAAGCGATGCTTTAGGAAACCTAATCAAAGAAGATGGTACCCCGGATTTACTTACTATTAGAAGGTTAGCCCATCCTTCCTCGTGTATTTGTTAGAAAATAATATAAATTATTTTTTGAATTTTATTTAAAAACTTAAATTATTGGGTTAAATTATTCTTTGACATGGTATCAAAGCCTTGATAACCAAACGGTCACGAGCTTGAATCTCATCATCCTCATTTATTTGATAAAAAAATCAAGCACAAGATAATATGAACCTATGTAAGTTTCAAGCTCAAAGAACTTTCACTTGAAGGAGTGTGTTAAATAATAATATAAATCATTCTTAAAACTTCATCTAAAAACTTAAACTATTGGGTTGAATTGATTCTTTGATAATATTAGCATGCATAATCCCAAGAATTGGATTTGTTCTTATGAGTTTGCTCGAGAATATATCACTTAATTGTATTTAATAGGTTGTTTGACGGAATTGATCGTGATGAAGATAATTGCATATCAAAAGATGAGTTAAAAGAACTAATGAAAAAGATTGAGATTGGAAAGATCTCTTGGGATGTAGATGAAGCAGCTGAAAAAATCGTGGAAGCACTTGACACGAGCGGAGATCAAATGATCGATGAGAAGGAGTTCGCCGAGGGAATTGTAAGATGGTCGATTAACACGTCCGAAAATGTAACTCCTGTATCAACTCGGTCCCAAGATGATAACAATCGAGTAAGTCCATTCTTGTTGCTGGGAAATATCATCAATATCTTAAGAATTCTACTACTCTATATCATTTTCATTTTTATTTTTTTCTAAATCACAAAAACACATCGATTTTACTACGTACGGTTATCAATCAGAATTTATATAATGACACGAGAAATATTTATACTATTAAATACCAGAGATACTCTCGCTGAAGTCGTGATCTATAAGAAAAGAAATGCAATAATCATGATGACAAATACAACAAATTAAAGTATTCTGAATAAATCAAAAAAAATATGTAAACGGAGCTGCTTTGTTAATTAACTGTGATTTAGGCAGTAATAAAGCTATAAAAATGGATTAATGTGTAGGGAACCTGGGAAGAAGTGGATAAGTTATTGGAGGATGAAAAAACCAATGCTGTTGACAAATCATCATGGGCTTGGTTTAAGGCTATAATGTCTATGGTGCTCGGAGCTGCTATATTATCAGTGCTAGCAGAGCCGCTGACACAAAGTGTTCAGAATTTCTCCGAGGATGCAGGGATTCCATCTTTTTTTGTCGCCTTTGTGTTAGTTCCACTCGCAACCAACGCAAGAGCAGCCACTTCAGCTATCACGACTGCCAGTCGTAAGAAGTCTATAACCACTTCCTTGACATTTTCCGAGGTTTGTCGTTGGACTCGCCTTAATTTTTCTTCCTTTTTTTTTCATTTTTAGGTCTAATATTGAAGAGGAAACGTAAAATTTAAAAAAAAAAAGGCTTAATAAATTAATGAGAGTAAAATGTTATAGAAAGAAATAGAATACTATATATTGAATGGAAGTGAAGGGGAGAATGAAATAAAATACAAGTTACAAGAGGAGATAGAATAAGTTGAAGTTGAATGGAGAAGAGTTGGAAGGATAGATGTAGAAGAAGACAATGTGTTTGAGTGACGGATAGAGAGAAAAGAAAATGTGAGAAAGTGAGGCCCGAGAAGACTGAGAAAAGGTGTTAAGTAAAAGAGATAAATGGGTGTAAATATATTGTATATAAAACAGAGAACAAAAAATTTGGTGAAATTTTGAAAAAAGGAGTTAAAATTTTTAAAATTAGAGTAGTTTAGGGCAAGGTAGTAAAAAATATTTTTTTGACATGATATAAAATATACAATATAAATTTAAATCGTAAACTCGAATAGTAAAATCAAAAGTAAAATATTTTAACCAATTATATATTAACAATTTCAATCAAGTAATAATTAATAATGTAACACAATTCAAATAAAAATAAATTAAACAATATAAAAGTCCAAACACCTTTATTTTTTTACATCGATTTCTATACTTCTTGGACAAATCAATCCATTTACTTCGTCATTTATAATAAACAAATCCCTTCGAATTTTAATAGACCATTTAACATTAATTACTTTAAGGATCAAGCATGTCAATTTATAACTTTTGTTCTATATATTTACCAGCTAAAACAGAATAATATATCAATTAATATGCTAATAGTTTACATAAGAAATTGTGAAGAATACATGTATTTTAATTTTACGGAAATGAAATTCACAAATAACTTGTATCATTAAAAACATTATAATTATTATAGTTAAAATCAAGCCCTTGATTATCAAATTGCACAAGTTTTATAACATATAAATTTAAAATAATGAAAATATTAAATTACATATTACCAGAATGCATAATTTTATATGTTTTTTCAAACTCGTAAAATCGGTTTGATTTTTATCAATTTTACCAAATTTGACCGATTTTACTAGTTTTCGAGTTTTAATTCAATTTGACACATTAAATATATATTAACTTGTAAAATTATAAGATTTTAAGAGTCAGCTCGTTTTTCTGACAACATTAATTTATGGTATTTCTATGAGCATAAAATTTTGTGACACAAATTTTTAGGTACAAATTTGTATAACACACACATATATATATTCGTGAGACCTATGTACTGAATTACATTAGGCATAAAATAAGAGGTTTTTTTCATAATTGATAAATATTTTTAAAAAATAATATAAAATTATTATTGAAATCTCATCTTACAATTTAAACAATGTGCAGATTTATGGTGGGGTGTTCATGAACAATGTTCTTGGCTGTTCTGTTCTTCTATCTCTAATTTATGCTCGTGGATTGACATGGGAATTCTCTGCTGAAGTACTGGTTGTGCTAATTACCTGTGCTATAATGTGTCTCGCCGTAAGCTTTCGCTCCGATTTCCCATTGTGGACATCATTCTTGGCATTCCTCTTGTATCCATTTTCTCTGTTCCTTGTTTATGTTTTCAAGATGTTCTCGATTATGTTTAGATCAAGTCAGTAATTTCTTAAAAAGACTCTTGGATTTCACACAGACCACAAGCTTAATTATATTGGTCCTACTGATTTATTTGGGCCGGATAGGCTTGGGCCCAAGCCCATCCAAGCCTCAAAAGTTTCTATCTTTTTTTTAGACTGGATCTAACCCAGCCAATCCAAACCGGGTGGCCCAGCCTGATCGCTTACCCAGACCAGCGACCAAGTTGGCCTAGCGGCAGGCATGCGTGAATTATTAGGTATACTTGCAACAGTGACAAAATAATGCACTGTTAGCTGGTTAGCTGTTGCTGAAGGCGAAGCTGAGGGCGTTATGAAGGAATGCAAAAGTCTTCTCTTTTGTTTTTGCTCTTCTGGTTTTCCTCTGTGTCTTCGTCCCTCTGTTTTTGTTTTTGCTATGATTTCTTCATGAAAAGCTCTGGTCCTGGAGAAAGCAGAGATTAGCAAAAATGGCTTCTCCTTTTTCTTTGCGAAAGATATGTTTTTTTTTCTTGTGTGTGTGTTTTTTTTTTGTTGGATCCCAGTAATTGACCCCCGATCCTCACTCTTTTTGTTGTTTTCTGTTCTTCCCTCTCCAGCTTTAGGGTTTTAGAGGGCCGAATCTCCAATTCTCATCCACGAATTTCGTCCCTTATCTCCCCAGGGTGACAATCTCGTGGATGAGGATAAACATAGCTCGGGTTTGGTCCATGTTTGATTGATTCAAAAAACCATCAGTCCTACCATTGTTGGACTGTTGGCGATGCTTATCCTTGCGTCAGGGAAGAGTTACAAGGGTGAAGGATACCGAACCAAATCTTATGGGTTCTGTGGTAGACAATGTGTGTTTTATGTTGCCTATTTATTTTATTTTATACATTTTCATTTATTTCATGTTAGAGTTTGATTCTGGTTGCTAATATCAACCGGTTGTTTTGTTTTTGTAAATGCATCATTAAAAAACAAGTCATTTATATATAATATTAAAGAAAACAAATAAAAATAAATTATAATAATCTATTTTAAACATTATAAAATTAAAACAAAAAATAAAAAGATCAATCACAATTTTTGAAAACAAATAGGTAGGCCAAACAGGTTAAAAGTTAAGAGAGGGGTATTAATCAAATAGAAAAAACAATGAAAAAAAAAAAGCAGAGAAAAAGAGGGGCCCAGCCCCCATGTCTGGTCAACCATCAAAGATCTTATGCGTGCTTGTACTTGAAAACCGGAGCATGTGTTGCGCCTGAGAGTCTAGGCCCACGCTTGCGCCTAAGAGTCTAGGCTCGTGCGTGGCTTATTTTTATTTTTTCTTATGAGTCATTTCTACGCTCTGAAAATCCAATAACTGAAATGTAATACAAATAAAGTTTGGGGTTGAAATAAAATATTCAAAAAAAAAGGGGACCAAATGGGATAGAAAGTGAAAGGTGGGAGCACAGCACTTATGAATAGAAAATTATGAGCTCCACCAGTGGCTTGACTATCCATGGAAGAGCTCCGCCAGTCTCCCATTAATTCCTTAAGGATGATAGTCTCGTGTTCTCCAGAGGTAACAACCAAGAGGTGGAAACTTCGTTTCAAGCATTGCAAACTCACTGCAACCTTCGATAAATCTGAGCTCTCTTTTAGCCTATTAGTGTTCAAAAAGATAATTTTTTTTAATTTTTATTTTTTAGTTTATATTCATTCTAGTTATGAATTTTATAGATTATCCTGATTAATTGGAGATTTTTTGAATTACCTTTTATATATATATATATATATTTTTTAATTTTATTCTCCAGTATTTAGATTTATTAGACTTTATAATTTATTTTTTAAGATATTATCTCAGTCTTATAACTTAAGTTAAGGGTTTGACGAGTTAACTTGAGGTTTTTTTTTTAATTATATCCTTCAATATTAGATTAATCAAAAAATTATTTTATATTTTTTTTAATTTGTTTTTTTTTTTAGTTATTGTTGTCTCATAATCTAAATTTGCCATATTAATACAGGTTGATTTGAGTTTTTTTTTCATCTAATTGATTTTTTATTTCAATATTGAATAGTTAATTAAAAATTAAGTTTTAAAATATTTTTTTATTTATTTTTTATAAGGTTATCAAAGTTTCGTTATGAATTTTATAAGTTAATATAGTTTAATTTTAATTTAATTAATATGTTATTATTTTAATATTTAAAAAAATATTATTTAAAAAAATTTAATTTAACTATATTTTTTATTTTAAATATTTAAATTATTTTGAATTTATTAAATCGATAAAATCATATGAATCATCATACACTTTAATATTTTTTATTTCAAATACGATAACAATGTCAGGATTTTGTCTTATCAGACCCATTCTCATTTCAAGATCCGTACTTTTCACCCTCAATATCCTGTTTTCTCCGGCTTTTATTAGCAGTGTCATCACTATCATTGAAGACCCACCTATTGAAACATATAATAAAAGTTGAGGAATTGTCAAAAGTACAGGGGATGCCCAGTAAAAGTGGTCAATTCTATTCTATCTCTTCCTTGGAATTTGGATAACGTATATTTTGAGTTAAAATTATATTATTGGGGGGCCCTCTCCAAACGTATCAAGAATCCAAGATAGATGGCATAATTTAATTTAGGAGGTATAGTTTAACCCATTAATTTTTAAATTTATTTTTAAAAAAAATTATTAATTTAAATTTTATAAACTTTAGAACCATTAAAAATTTATATAATTATAAACTTTAAAGTTCATAAAATTAATTAAAACATATACAAATTAACCCGAACACTTACATTAATAAACAAAAAAAATTAAGGATGCTTAGAAAAATTTTATTATAAATACTTGATGAATTTAGTTAGGAGTTTTAATTAATTCTTCAAAGATTTGAAGGAAAAAATATATTTGATGCATTTAAAAAGGAATTTGTGTTTATGGAATTATGGATTATATTATTGTAATTATAAATCATGGATGGCAATTTCATTTTTTTGATGCTCTAGGGACTATAATGAATATAATGATAAATCTTTAAATAATCAGATTTTTTGTTATGTAATATCTTTATATTAAGTAACCAGGTAGTATACGATGCACGTTAGGTAATTGATGTATTCCTTTTGAAGTACAGAATATAAGTAATAAGTGCATAATCCAACACTATATACATGAATTTTATATACATATTAACTAATCACAAATGATTGAGTAATTAATACATAGCATGAGTGATGTTTAATGATACAGTTTTATATTATATCTAGTATTAATAATTTAAATATGATTTAGAAAAATAAATTATTGAAAATTTTTTATTTTTAATCCTAATTCATTTCAAAGTGTTTTGTTAAGTGTTATAAGAAATTTATTTTTATAATTAAAAAAGTTAGGTTAAGTGAGGTTGCATAAAAAACAAGGTTCTGTCAGCTACATTCATTCCTATGTAGAGGGATTTGAGGATTTTAACACATCTTCAATCTTACCATAATGACTAAAAGAGGGTAGATATTTTAAGGTATTTGAAAGTGTAGTTGTGGTTATTTTTTTAAGTGTTTTTTACTTGAAAATGCATTAAAATAATATTTTTTTTATTTTTTAAAAATCATATTTGACATCAGAATATCAAAATGATTTAAAAACATCAAAAAATATTAATTTGAAAAAAAAATTAATTTTTTTTAAAAATACTTTTAAAATACAAAAACAAATAAGTCGTCAAGATGAATAATCACTTTTGCACAAGTTGTTGAAGGCCAAGTGCTTTCTAATGGTAATCAATTTTCAAAATCTTTTTCTAAAATAAAAGAGATATGGGATGCACTCACAGAGATCAATCATTTCTTTAAAAATATATGCTCCAACAAGTTGAATGTTTATCACATTGAAAGGCTTGAAACAAATATCATCGAGACAATATGCAAACTTGAGATGATATCCCTTCTATCATTTTTTGACTCAATGGAGCATCTCCCCATACATCTATCGTTAGAGGTAAAAGTTGAAGGGTCGGTCCAATATTGATGAATGTACCCATTTGAATGGTTAGATATTATAGTTGCAATGTAATTCATATATAAAAGTAGTTTTTTTTTCTTAATTGAAAGTATTTGATTAATTCAATACAGGTACTTGTTCAATCTCAAGAAAAAGGTTAAGAACAAGGTGCTTGTTGAGGCTTTGATATATAATGCTTATATTGTTTAGGAGATCTCAGTATTTATCTTGTACTATTTCGAATCTCATTTGAGAATGAGAATCAATCGCGTTTCATGACATGATGATGATGGTGAAGTGCCTTCCAGACAGAACTTATCAATATTCTCCAATCTTGGACGACCCATACCTAAAAAAGCCATGGGGGAGATATTGGTAGGAAATAAAGTTCAAACAAGCACACAATTATATTCTATTTAACTGTGATGAGCTGAGATATTTTATTCAATAAGTATATATATGTATTATTAATTAAACTTTGTTTATAATGTACTATTTATATATTGTAATATCATAAACTCATACAATTTGGAACAATCTTGCAGGTAACATCGATAATATTTGTTGTCCAATAACTCACAGCTGATCGAATCTCAAATCTTTCAATTAGAAGATGAATAATTTGCCACGTGATTCAGAACACATGTAATTACGATCACAAACTCATTATCTCTTGTAAAGTTACTGTATGTCATTACAAAATTCTCGTTTACTGTTCATTATTGTACATTACATACAAGGTTTATCAAACGGGAAGGAGTGCTGCTAAATCATTGTCTTCATTAAGCCTGGGCTTTAAAAGAAAAGTTAAGTGCTACAACATGTATTTTGTTAATGGATATGTGTTCCATACTAAAGAATATGGGCATGAAAAAAAGACATACAACAGCGGTGTTTGTGTTAAAGGATTAACTAGTAATGAGTTAGAAGTTGACTACTATGGTAAATTAAAAAAGATCGTCGAGCTGCAATATCATAGCGAGCAGAATAGAGTGTTTTTATTCAAATGGTATTCGTATGACACCACTTACAGAGGAATCAAAGTTGATCCTCACTATGGTCTGGTCGAAATCAACTCAAAAGCTAAACTCTGCAACGTAAACGATGTCTTTGTTTTCATAAAGCAATGTTAACAAGTTTATTATATATACACCCATTCGTTTAGAAAGGATCGATCAAGAGTTGATTGATTATCCATTTTAAAAACAAAACCCAGGGGTCGTGTTGAGGTTGTTCAGGATGAGAACGAAGATATAAGTGTGCGAGATGAAGTCTTTCAAGTTAGTGAGTTGGTTGAACTATATCGAGTTGCTCCTTCGATTGACTTGAAAGAAAATTCAAATTTTCATGTTTTTGATGATAGTCTTGTTGATATTGACGCAGAGGAGTTGAATGTTGTTTTGAGCTCTAGCGGACAAACAAATGTCAATGAAGATGATGGTGATGATATCTATACTAAAGATTGCGATGAAGGTGATGACTATTCAATTGACAACGACGAAGAAGAAAATTCTAACTAACTATCAGAATGAAGCAATGTGTAAAGCATTTTTTTTTCATGTAATATATATTATGGATGATATTTTGTAACATGAAATATTTATTTTATAAGTGTTAACTGTTGTTATTGTTTTGTGCTATGGACAATTTGTAAATTAAGTGTGTTGCAGGATGGTAAATAGGCAACGCAAACATAATCTTTCTTGAACAGTGCACTATCACAGATATCAATGCCGACGGATTATAGTCCGTCGGCATTACACAAAGGGATTCACTAGAAATGCTATAATCATCGATGAATTTGTAGACAGATTAAGTCCATCGGCATTTCATAGAGAGCTTTACTGCAAATGGCACAATCATCGACGACTGTGCAAATGGATACAATTCGTCGTCGACAATTCATAATCACCAACCAAATCACCGACGGACGTTGCGAATTCCAAAGGGCAAGGTATTAAATGCATCTCTAACCGCATGTTGTTGCCAATGAAATTACCAACGAACTGTGAAAAATATAAAGGGTAATTAAAAATTCTAGTGCGAAATTCAAAATTTACTAATGAAATAATTAATAATTCACCCGTAAGTACGAGACACAGTGGAAAGACGACCTTTCAATGTAAGTTTGATTTTGGTTTTAATTTTTTTTAATTATAACATAATTTATGAACAACTAACCAATATTTCATCAATTTAATTTATTTAAGGTTCACAAACATTGAGGTCGCCCGAGTAATATCATCGACGTTTAAATCGTTAATGAAGATTCCATTATTTCAATGGACTCAGGTATCCAGACATCCTAAATGGATACCTCAAATCAATGCATGGTTTGACAGATTTAATGTTGGTGTTAATTTCTAATTTCGAGCTTAGTTTTAAGTAAATAAATTATTATTTTGATTTAAAATTAATTATTTATACATAGGATAAATTCACCTGGGATAGTGCACGTGACACTATTATGAGGAGGGTGTGGGAAAATCATGCGACAACTAGGTAACATCGAAAATAATACAATGTGTTTTTTTAAAAAAACATTATGTTTTAAAATCTAATTTGTCACTATTGAAGTAGGTTGCGTAATTTTTGGTATGAAGCACAAAAAAAAAAGTGAGAGATAACGGTCTTCAAAGCTGGAACGACGTGGAGGTTTTGAGGGATTTCAAACCGCTATACATCCCGGTAGATATATAGCCATAATATATCGCACACTGATGGCTCCGTTTCGTTTGTTACACATGCAAAACAGATGGCAAAATTAATTTAAATGAAATATATTGTTAAATAATTTGTTGTTTCTTAATTAATTTTTTCCCTAACAGGCCACGTCTCTTGAACGTGAGCCGAGCCCAATGGAGCTGTTTATTGAGACGTACGTGCAGAGTCAAGATCGCCAAAAAAGGTTGCAACAGTTCGTTGACAACTGCGCTCAACACCTTGTGGTATATTCGTTCAACCATTTTATTTCGTAATTTATTATTTTTATTGAATTGAATATGATGATTTCTTTTTTCATTTTCAAGACACCTATAATAGCCGATTGAGGGAGAGATATGAAGACGATCCTTCGATCCATCTGGATTTGTGGATGGAGGTAGGATCGTCCGGTGGACCCGATAAAAATAAGGTGTACGGGCTCTCCAACAGTACAGTCGAGAACTTGTGAGCGGCATGTAGTGTCTCAACCGTTGGGAGCTCCCAATCAATATCAAGCACCCAATCTAAGGAGTTTGTGGCCTTGCAGCAACACACGGCTCATCTCACCGAAAAATACGAGCAACTCTCGACGAATTATGAACAACTTTGCTAAATGGTCATGAACTTGATATCACAGAGTGGTGATACATATGTGCCTCCTTTTTAGTCGTATGGTCCCGGGAACAACCAGCCTCCTCCTCCTCCTCCTCCTCCTCTAGCTCCGCCATGGTGCTAATTTAATATTTTTTTTGGAAACATGTTCAATTTGTAATGAATATTATTTAGCTTTATTTTTTATGTTCAATAAAATTTATTTGCATAATTGGTTTTTTTACTATTAATTTATATAATTTTATATTATTTATTCTAAACAATGTTTTTTTTTAAAAAAATAATTTAAAAATAATCATCGATAGATTTACAGACGGAATGCATCTTGTTGTAACCCAATTTTGGATTCACCAAGATTTTCTTGAATGTTATTTTATTTCTATTATTATTTATAAAAATCCAAAAAATTAAGAAAAAGCTTAAAATTAAAAAAAATATATTTTTTCTCGAGTCAACCGCATCTTTCCATCAAAACCAAGTCCACTAGGTCAAACCATGTCGACTAGGGTAAAAAATGAGTTTTCGGGCTGTTTCGAGTCAAAACCGTCATTTTCAACCAAAACCGAGTTCACCGGGTCAATACGGGTCAAACCATGTCGACTAGGGTGAAAAATGAGTTTTCGGGCTATTTCGGGTCAAAACTGTCATTTTCGACCAAAACCGAGTTCACCAGGTCAATACGGGTCAAACCATGTCGACCAGGGTAAAAAATGAGTTTTCGAGCTGTTTCAGGTCAAAACCATCAATTTCGACCAAAACCGAGTCCACGGGGTCAATACGGGTCTAAACATGTCGACCGGGATGGAAAATGAGTTTCAGGCTATTTTGGGTCAAAATCTGTTATTTTTTGTCAAAACCCGGTCCACCGGGTCGATACCCATTGAAAGTTTTTTTTAATGTTTCGACATAATTTTCGGTAATTAAAATTGATTTTTAGCGGTTGAGTCGGGTTTTTTCTAATACTGATTTGAGTTTTTAATTTTACCTATATAAATATTTATTATTATATATAATAAAACAAAATCAATAATACAAAAATTTGTAATATTAGGCGGTGCATTTCAATGATTGTAGGCAGCGTAATTTTACCGATAGTATTGTAGGCGGTGTAGGCGGAGTAATTCGGTCGTTGTCCCTGTCACCGGCTATAAATAGCCAGTGACAATTGGCCAAAGGGCATAGAGATAGGAAGCAAACAAGAGTGATTACGATTAGTGTTTTACTATTCATTATTTTTTTAGTTTTTCTTTAGAGTAAGATATTGTTTTTTAAAAACAAATTAAAAAAATACTAAAAATATCATAACCGTTAGATTTAATAGTGTTAGTTCTGGACCTTTGATTTAATAAGTTACAATAGAGCTTACCATACTAGATTAAAAACCTCAATCCATCTCAGCCGTTGAAATCATCTTACCTTTGATCCCGTCGTGCCATGTCACCCGGTGTACCGATCTTTCGGTGCACCGCGCTACACCAAAACAAAACCCAGACAATCTGAACTGTCCGATCAACCTGCAGATCAAGCCAATCACAGCCGGACGATCGTTTCATCCGAGATCCAGTGGCTCACAGCATTAAGCGGTACAGGTACACCATGTACGCGTTCACACCGTAGCATAATCTCAGACTCTCTCTCTCCTCTCGCCGGCGACTCCCTCTCTCTCATCCGATCTCCACTTTCCGCCCATCATAAAGGCAACTACCCTGGTGTAAAGCAAAACCCCCGTGGTTTTTATCGTTTTCGCCGCCTCATCTGGCTGGAAAAAGGCCGCGATCTTCGTCGGCCACCGAAGCTTCAAGTTGACAATTCTCCCTCATCAGCCATTAACGGCCGTCGAGACCACCACCATCAAAATCCTCTCCCTCAGATCTACCAGAATCAACCATTAGTTGGCCGGAAATCTCGCCTGAAAACTTCGCCGCCACCAACAGTAGCCGCGCGTGAGCCACAAGCGCCACCAGTGGCATTTTCGTAATTTTCCAAGAAATCCGAGGGTATTTCAGTCTTTTACCTATACAGGGGCACTCATGTAAATGTTTTTGAGATTCCTAACATTTTTTTTTGTTTTTTTTATATATATTTGTAAATTTTCTTGCATGTTGTAAAACAAAAAAACAAAAACAAGTATAAAAGGAATAACGACGCGGGTCCAACACTCATCTTAGCATGTTATCGTTCGTGGGTCCGAAGCCCAATTCTCGAATATGATTATACCCATTTCTTAATGATATCAAAATAATTTTTATTTTATAAACGAATATTCTTTGTCGACACGTCTTTTTTTTACAAAAAAGGACCGATGTCAAAAGTTTAAATAACAAATATGGATTATGTCCATAATTTTTTGGTAACTCCGACGTAATTCTCTTTTTTAGGGTTGAACGTCAATATTTTAGACGAGTTTTCTATTTTTAGGAACTGATGTCATTTTTTTTAACGCGTCTCCTACGAACTTTTTTTGTCGACATGTCTCTTTTTACAGAAAAGGACTGATGTCAAGGATTTATACCAAATATGGGTTATGTCCATTTATTTTCTCTTGGTAACTCAGACGTGAATCTCCTTTTTAGGATTAAACGTCGATATTTTAGACGAGTCTCCTATTTTTAGGGACTGATGTCATTTTTAACGTGTCCTATTTTTAGAGACTGACGTTGACCATTTAAAAAAAAAACAAAATTGCAAATAAGTTCAAAATATAATAGCATTTGAATCAAATATAAAAACACACGAGTAAGGGTAACCTTTCTTTTGAAAGAATGTTTTAAGGGTGGTGTCTACCTTCCCTTAATCATAACTAACCCAGTACCTGAATCTCTGAGACTAGTGTCTAATTTGAGATTTCTAGTTCCCTTAAATTACTAGATGGCGACTCCAATAAAATCTTTATTTCCCCCAATAAATTTTTTTTTTGTTAAATAAACAAAAGAGCGGAGCCGTCGCCCGACGTCGTGTATCGACACATATGTCGGCATTTAATAGAGAGTTGAAAAATATTTACCGGAAATGCCACAATCAGCGACGATTTCACTAGCAAATACTGTCTGTTGGTATTTTACCGAGAGTTGCAACATATTTACTGGATATGCCACTATCATTAACGGAATAAATCTGTTAGTATATTTTCAGCGGGATTCTATCAATATATTTCTAGCGGGAAATTTTTTTGGCACGCAATTTCTATCTATAAAACTGTGAGTAATAATTTTTTGATAAATTTAGCGATGAAATGTGATATTACTGACAAAAGGTATGCCGACAGATGTTTTCGTGAGTGATTTAGTCGATAAAAAAATTATCAACAAAGTTTGAATCTTATATTAATGGATTCCGTACAGCGGTAAAACTGTTAAAGCTGTTAAATCTTATAGTGTGAGATAATATTTTTGAGACGGAGAAAATACTATTTAAGCATCATTGTCTCTCACTTTTCAGTCCATTGAACTCTCATCTCATTAACCCAGGCCATCTCCATCAACTCATCAACTCGCCAGCAATTCATCATTAACTCATCAAATAAGAAAAAATGCAGAAAGAAGAATCTTAATAGCCCAAAATAAAGTTCACGAAAAACAAATAAAAAATGTCCAAAAATCTTGAAACTTGGGCTATAGCATGCACCTGGACCAGGTCCAGGAATGCTGGCCTCTTATCTCTTTTTTCTTTTCTTTCCTATTTTCGTAAGAATAAAATTAAAATAAAAGATGAAGAATTCTTAAAGTGGGTAAAAATTGGGCACTGATGATTATTTATTATACTAACTACCAACTATTAAATAATAAAAAATAACTGAGTTTTATGTCTTTAATTTTTTTTTATTTTAGTATAATTTAAAGTGCTTTTATATTAAATATCATAATTTATACAAATTATTAAAATTTTAAAATAAAATTTTGAATTTAATAAATATTTATACCCATTCACTTATAAGTAATTGAAAATATTTAAATATTTAACAATAATAAAAATAAAAGAGAGTTCTCTTAATACACATGCAAAGTAAACACCTAAAAATTAATTTCAAATATATATTGTGAGTTTTATGGATAGTAATTTTATTTAGTTACAAATGAATCAAATATTATGAAGAAATATTAATAATAACGATTTTTCTCTTTTAAACAAACACAACAATCATATTTATGAACATTACATATATATATATATATATATATATATATATATATATATAAGCTTTTATCAGGGTTATTTTTATCATTTTAATTTTATTTAGAATTGAAATTGAACCTTTTTTTTTTGTTAAAATTTATAATTTTTTTTTATAATTTTGGGTAATTTTGATATACTGATATTAAAAATAAATTTTAAAAAATAAAAATATTATTATTTTAATATATTTTTAAATAAAAAATATATTAAAAAAACAATGTCCAACTGTTACCGTTATTTGCTTTTCCATCGACATCTCAGAAACAAACAAATGGCGAGAGGATTAGCTTGCGGGTGGGTGGGCGGATGTCGGCAAGATGCCACGCATGCATCCACAGGTTACAAGTACAAAATTTGCGTGAGGTAACGACATCTGTCATCTAGGCAACTTGCCGACTAAGAAAGTTGCCATCTCCCATCAACCAAGTTGCCGACCTTTATCGTTCCGAAATCACAACTTCCTTTCCACCAAAAAAGAAAATACAAGTGGCACCACTGCCCACTCCCTCTTTAATTTAGATTTGTCTTCCGCTATAAAGGAACGCGGTGCAATCTTAGTTATTTGTCATGGCGTCATTGATCATGTCTTCTGGCATTGTGTTGTAGTTGTGATTATTTGTTAAATAATTATATATATTAAAATATATATTAATAATATTTTTTTTTAATTTTTTAAAAGTTATTTTTATTATCATGGTTGTGGTTGCTTTTCAAATAATTTGTCATGCTAAAATACATGTTAATGATGTTAATTTAAAAATTATTTTTATTTTTTAAAAATTATTTTTAACATCAATACATTAAAATAATTGGAAAACACTAAAAATATATTAATTTAAAGTAAATAAAAAAATAAAATTTTTTAAATTTTTTTAAAAGTGTTTTTGAAACGCAGAACAACTTAGCATAACTATTTTTTATTATTATTTTAATTTAATTTAATTATAATATTTAGTTTAAGTTTAATTAACAAATAAATAAAACTTAATTCATTTTATTTTCTTATATTATGTATACCACCTTTAGATTTTTGCCTTAACACTGCAAGAATTCTATACAAAGCTAACAATTGAGCTCAACCCAAATTAATTAAATGTGAAAATAATGTAATTAAAAAAAAAAAATTAAGTGACAAAAAATTAACTCAGTGAAATCACTTTTATATTTATATTACCTTTGTCTAGGTTTATAGTGTTTTTAGCTATAGTAATTTCACTTCTAGTTTTAGTTTCTATTACTAACAATAATAATTATAATAAATTATTATTATTATTATTATTATTATTATTAAAGATTAAAAAAACAAGAAGGAAGAACTAAAATAATTAGGTTGGTAGTAAAGAAAACTATGGACAATAATTAAGAAGAAATAAAAATAGAAATATAATTAAAGAATAAATATTAAGAGATATCAAAATATTTGTACACGGTATAATTAACGAGAAATATCACTATGAAAACAGTTTATACCTGCCACGCTAGTTAAATCTCGATTTGACTCACAGATCTGTACGAAAACGAGGAAGGAAAAAGGGCTGCCGCCGCGCGGCATCTCGAGTATGGTCCTACCAATGGGCTCATTATTATTTATTTAACTAATATTTCTTATCAGCATTATTATAGAGTTCAAAATGTGGATATAAAATAATTTTTGGTGGCTAAAAATGAAAAATTATATCATATATAAAATAAAATCTAAAATTTTAAACCTCATGATATTCCAGAAGTTTAATGATTTCATCTAAAAAATTGATTTATATCAATCAGCACCCATAATTCTTCTATCGTGTTTGTTTTTAAATTTAAAAATTAATTTAAAAATAATAATTTTTTTACTTTAAATTAATTTATAAATATTAAAAATAAATTTAAAATATTATTTTAAATTATTTTCAAGTAAAAAATATTTTTAAAAATAATCATTATTATAATAATAAACATGCATGCATGGCTTCAAGTTCACACCTTTATCAATTTTTATGAATAAATATGTGTAATTTTAAGAGTTAGAGGCATCTAAAAGAGAGTGAATTGAATGATTTAAAATTAATAATTATGTGAACCATTCCAGTTAGTTTTGATAGAAAAAAAATAGAAAGGAAAGATGAATTAAAAACACAATAACTTTTATAAGAATACGATTAAATATATAAAAACAGAATCTTAAAATAGTTAAGCCGTTTCCCCTAAGATACGGAAAGCAGGTGGGGTCGTGATTTTCAAGTTGAAACGGTACAGCCTCCATATCTGGAACTGGAAGGAAGACGCGGCTAAGACACGGCCTCTCACCTAACCTAACCTCGTCCTTTAGTTTTCAGAACTACCGTCTATCTAACGACCAATCACTTTGAAAAACACTTGACCATCAGTTCCTCTTTTTTGGTTCATGTCTTAAACATTACAAAGAAACCAAACCATGAGGAACAGTTTCAGTTTTAACAGTCGCCACCTCGTCCTCACCATCCCAATCCTCCTCCTCCTAATCACAACCGTGCATTCACGTTACTCCCCCTTTGATCCGTCTGATCTAATCTCCGATGGCGTCCACAGCAATCAGTCCCTTAATCAAACTACATCATCGCCTTTCCATCTCACCCTCGAGAGCAGTGCAGAGGAGACGTGCGAGCAGACCTACGGCTTCCTGCCCTGCACTACGACGGTGATTGGAAACTTGTTTTTGATTCTCGTCTATGGCTACTTGATGTTCTTTGCCGCTACATATCTGTCTAGTGGGAGTGAGCTTTTGCTTCAGATTCTGGGACCTGGTATTATTGGTGGCTTGTTTCTTCCCATCCTTGGTGCTCTTCCTGATGCATTGCTCATTCTTGGTAATTTCGTCTCCTTTTTTCTCTTTTTGGTTGTGGAAAATATGACTGATTTGAGGTAGAATTTATTAATTTCAACTTTTATTAATCTCGTTTCGTGATCTGGATATTTAGGATCTGATTTTCAATTGTTTAATTAAAACTGACAGTGGACATTTTGGATCTATTATCTATCTATCTATATATATATATATATATATAATATTCGGTGTCAAATTATCTGGTTTTTGAATCTGATGGTTTTACCGGCAAAAAAAAAAAGAGTTTTTTTTTCTTCTTCTAGATTTTGTTTTTTAAAATTTGTAGTTTTTAGATTTTTTTTCTTTTTGTGCTTTATACTATTGCCTGGTTTTTACACACACACACACACACTTTGTTTACCTCTTTCTATATTTTTTCTATAGTCATTGATATTTACTAATAGCATTAAACATTTACAGTGAATCATTGAATCTGAAAATGAAAAGAATTAATTTTTTTTGTGAATGTGAATGTGAATTTGAATTTTCTGTGTTAAGGATACAAGGAAAGTGATTGTCGAATCATTTTGATTATTACTGCCAATTGTATTGTATATGGCGATTTTGGTGACACGATATAGCTTTTGTTTGGTAACATTGTCTAATTTTCTCCCCTTTGCTCCATAGTTTCTGGACTTTCTGGAAGTAATGAAACTGCTCAAAGCCAGGTCTCTGTTGGAATGGGCTTGTTGGCTGGGTCAACTGTAATGCTTCTCACAGTTATCTGGGGATCGTGTGTTGTTGTCGGAAAATGTGACATGCTTGAGACAGAAAATTCTGCAATAGACCGAAAGGACACAAAAAGATTCAGCCTAACTGGTATGTCTCTTTTCGTAGAATTATCATGGTATCGACAGAACTTAGAGACAGACGATGAGTTCTGAAAGATTTAAAGCACTAGGGCATCAGAAAATGTGGTCAATATTGTTTTACCATTCTTTGTCTTGGAAGATTATAAGTAGTATTTCTTAGATAATATTCAAACTGAAGTATCAGGCTTAACTTATTTACTTAAACTATTGGAGAAATATTGCGAGGCTGTTAATCTGGTAAAATCTAGAGGGATAAAGTTATGCTCAATCTGTATCAGTTTTCTGAAGCCCAGATTTACCTTCCTAGACAGGATTTTTTTGTGCAGTTTAATTGTTTCCTTGGGTTTTTTTAGGATAAATGCTACCCCTCTCTTTTAGAAAACAGTGCAAGTGATGCATTTTGTCTTGCGAAGACATATTTATTAAATATGTTGCAATTAAATGTATGATGCATGAGGACATCAAATATAGTGAACATTTTCTTAAAATTTCTTGAGATTACACATATTAAGCTTTCCGAATATTGAATGCTGCCCTTTTGTACATAATAGAATGGTTCTAATTGCCCTGGCTGTTGAGAAGTTATTTAATTATATACACAAGACTGCCAGTTATACAAGGAAATTTAAATCTCTATGTTCTAATTACATAGAGTAATTTTAGGAAGCTATACATCTGTATTTACAACCTAAATTAACAGCTATTAACAAGTCATAATTTATGGCTTTCTATTGACCCCCCCACAAATTGATGTGGGTTATCCATAAACATCAATTTGTTTGTAAGAAAATTATGTTGTTACCGTGTGAGAGCCTTGGTAAAAATATTTGCCACTTGAAGATTGCTAGACACATGAGGAAGATAGATAGTTTGAGCTTTAAACACCTTACGGATGAAGTGGCAATCAACTTCAATATGTTTAGTGCGTTCATGGAAGATGAGATTGACTAAAATGTGAATGACACTAGTGTTTATTCGCATGAAAAGAAGTAGGGCCACCTGGAGAGAAGCCAAGTTTAGCCAATAGCCCTCAGAGCCAATGTATCTCAACATAAGCTTGGGACATGGCCCTATATTTGGTAGAGGACTTGGAAACACAATCTTGTTTCATGCTTTTCCAATAAATAAGAGCCGGACCAAGAAACATACACCAACCTATAGTAGAACGTCGAGTGTCACTACACTTGACATAATCACACAATCAAATATCATTATATGCTAAAAGATCAAGTGAAGTATCAGCAAGATAGAAAAGTCCTAGAAAAGCTGTGCCATGGACATAGCGAATGATTCGTCGAATTGTAGCCATATAAAGGTGCCAAGGAGAAGCCATGAACTAGCTAACATGTTGGACCACATAAGAACTATCAGGTTTAGTAATTGTAAGGTAGACCAAGTTGCCAACCAATGTATTATAGGCTACAATGTTTGATAACAAATCACCCTCTTCTTTAAGTAGCTTGAGATTAAGTTCCAAGGGAGTAAGTATTAAGAGGGTTAGAGTCCTGGAGACCAACAACAACCATCAAATCCTGGGTATGCTTGTATTGTGACAAAAAAATATCATATGAACCAGCGGTAATTTCTAGACCAAGAAAATATGTAAGGGATCCTAGATCCTTCATGTGAAAAGAATCACGTAAATATTGCTTTAATTAGGAGATCAGAACCAAATCAGTGCTCGTGATGATTATGTCGTTAACATACATAAAGAGAATGACAACCCCAATCTCGGTTTTGCGAAGAAACACAGATGCATCATAATTGCTTTTGAGAAAGGCAACCTTGAGTAAGGTATAAGTAAATTTCTTATACCATGCACGAAGGGGTTGTTTAAGACCCTACATGGAGTGAGGTATCTTGCATACTATTGAAGTAAGGGTGGAAAGTAAACCTACAAGATGACATATATACAAATCTTCCTTGAGATCCCTTTGAAGAAAGGTGTTCTTCACATTCATTTGATTCAAAACCCAATTTTAAGAAGCGGCAATAGCCAACATTGTGCGGATGGTAGTCATTTTCGCCAATGAAGCAAACGTTTCCTTATAATTTACTTCATATTCTTGATTATTTCCAAGAGCTACTAAGTGGGCTTTATACCTGTCCAAACTAACATCATACTTAACCTTAATAGAATAGATCCACTTACATCATCTAAGTGGAGTCACACCAGAAAGACAATCCACCACTTCCCTAGTTTTATTAGCCTTAAGAGCACGTAATTCTTCCTGAATGGCATGCTGTTAGGGATTACAATGGGTATTCATAGATCAGGTTTTGTGGCATCCTTATTTGAACTTGATTTCAAATTTTTTAACCGACCCGATCGAGTATAAACCAAACCCCGACCTGATTGGGTTTTGAATATTCATTGGGTACTGCTAGGTATCCTCATGAAAATATAAATAAAAAGTGTGAAATATGTAAGAGCAAGCAAAGCTAAAAGTGATTTTGAAGCAAACAGACCCAGATGTTCCTTAAGAGTTGTTCATGATCTTGCAAGAAATGCAAAAACAAGATTCAAAGAAGCCTTAGGTGGCAATATGACAAAGATCTTCACATAATCACTGATCATCAAAGCTATTGATAATATAGAATGACATTATTTGTAGAAAATCCCACTTTAAAATATGTTTTGCCCAAATTTCCAAATCATTATCTCACTAATTAAACGAGGCAGCTTCTAAACAATTGGATACCCAAAAAAATCATTCTAACCACCACCAAATTGATGATGACAAACAAGATGAATGTTTACTATTTTCTTTATTAACAATATGCATATCAAATTTTGTCTAGCATGTACATTTGCTCATGGGCATAAATTATACAAAGAATGACAATTAATCACTAGAAACTTGTCCATAATTAATTTTTTAATTTTATTCCCCTCTATAACTTGGTTTTTGCTTATGAAAAAATGCTACCAAGCCTTCCAAACAATCTTATGTGTTCAAGATTTGCTTATAGCACTCTATCAATTCCAAATCTGATGGTAAATCTATCTCAGGTCCCTCATTGATAGCCTTTTTTGCCATTCTAATTGCTATTGAACCCTGTCAAGAGTACACACATGTCAAAGTGAATGCACAACAAACAGAAAGTAACAAATTAGTTCTTCTGTTCATAATATGTTTGATGAATTTATTCAAAGAGCTTCCAAACGCCTTTCTTCTTCTTAGAAGAATTGAAGAGACAGAGAGGAGAGTGTGAAGTTTAGAGAAAACCCTATTTTTTATTTTATTTATATATGTTTAGTATAAATGTAATTTTTCAAACTTTAAGATTATTTATATAGTTTGGGTCGGGTTTCGGGTCAGGCAAGGTAACATCCATACTCTACCCGAATCTGATTTTTTTAGTTCGGGTTTACCCAAACTTGAATGGGTAAAAAAATCTCTATCGAATATGGTCGGTTCGAGTCAGTATCCATCGGGTTTGAGTGAAATTGCCATCACTACCTCCTGCCAACATTTCTCTTTGATTGCCTGTGAGTAACCAATAGGAATAGCAATAAAAGATAGAGTGGCAGACAATGCAGAAGTAATAGTACTTGTCATACATGACAAAAATTCGTAACGGTTAGAAAGACCGGATATTCTAAAGGAGTGGCGCAAAGTAGCTGTTGGCAAGACAGGATCGGAAAGGGAAAACATTGGAGGTCTCCAATGGTATACCATGCCTAGTTTAGACCTTTCAATATGTGTACTACTAAAAGTGTCATAAAAAAAAGACAAAAAAAAAAAAAAACAATAACAACAACAAAAGACTTTGATGAGGAAGACATAGGAAAAAAGAACCATTGATTTTCAAAGAAGAGCACATTTCTTGACATGAACCCAATTAGATTTTGGATATAAATAACTTTTTTGTGTGACACTATATCCCAAGGCACAATGGATGGATTGGTAAGATGCATAAAGAATACACACCTAAAAATATGAAGATTTGTATAAGGCTTGAAATATGGAAACTCGAAGTCCAAAACTGGGGAAGGCAATCTATTTATGAGAAAGGTTGTTGTGGTAAGTGTTTCTACCCAAAACTTAGAAGGAACTGAAGACTTAATGAGCATGGTTCCGACAACATTTAGAAGATAACGATTTTTTCGTTCAGCTACTCTATTTTGTTGTGGAGTATATGAACAAGAATGTTGAGAGATAATATACCTTTAGATTGCAAGAAGGATTGGAACACATGAGATGTATATTCCCCACTTGAGTCGGACCAAAGAATTTTAACATCAACTGAAAATTGAGTGTCAACAAGAGCTAAGAAAAGTTTGAACATATGAAAAACTTTTGATTTGTGCTGCAAGTAATAGACTCATGTATATTTGATGTGGTCATCAATGATTGTCACAAAATATTTGTATTGGGCATGAGAAATAATAAGACTAATACCTTAAACATCACTATGAATGATCTCAGAACTATAGGTGGCTCTATTTCCTTTTGAAGGAAAGGGTTAAGTTTTACTTTTGCCAAGTTTACAAGTTGCACAATCAGGAAACACAATGAAAAAAGAATACTCTTTATTATCCAATAGACCAAATTTCAACATATTAGATAGAACCTTAGAAGGTAAAGATAGTACAGAGAAAAAAGGTAAACTTTGTGAAATAGATAGTTGTAGATAAAATGAACGTCCATGCTTAGGCCCCTTCACGATCAACTGCCCTGACATTTGATCTTGCACAACACAACCACCAGGAGTAAGATGTACATCATAATGTTGGACCACAAAGTTGGCTAAAAGAAACTAAATTCAGGTGATACAAGAACATCCTTAAAGTAAGAAGATACATCACCAATTGCTATATTGGGGAGAGCACTACCATTGGCTGTTTAAATATGTGAAGAGCCACAATATTCTCTTACATTACTTAAATCATTTAGAGTATTATTCATATGATTAGAAGCACCCGAGTGTAAGATCTAAAAGAGATATGAAGAACCAATACTTGAAGACCCAATGCTGAAAATGCACACTTAATCATTTCTTGCATTGTTTCCTGAGTTAGAAAAGGTGCTAGAGACTGTAAACCAGCAACAGAAGTTACAATAGCAAGCATAGTTGGTTGTAAGTCACTAGAGCTGAGCATTTTCCGTTCGGTTTGGTTTTGGACCAAAATAAACAATCAAACTGATTTTTTTTAAAAAAATTTGAACCGAACTAAACCAAAAACCGTTTCAAACCGATTAATTTCAGTTTGGTTCGGTTTTTTTCCCTTCCAAACCGGTTCAAACTGAAATTATTCTAGTTGCAAACAAAATTTGTTCCCAGTCCCAAAAAAATCCCTACGGTTTTTCTCATCATCTCCATTTCTTTCTGCTATTGTGTAGCCACAAAAAGTGGAGAGCACAACCGAGAGGAGCCAAGCCCATGACCACCACTTTTCTAACATCAGCATTGTACAAGCATGATTACAGATCTCACTGTGTTGTCAAACTAGAGGCCATATACTTGTCTTTGTCCAATCATTCCCTTTGATAAAGTCCTAGAGCCTATTCTTGCAAACAACCTTTTGTCCTAACTGCGCATTTGAAGATTCTTCTATCAAAGAGCTTGGGCATCTTTCGATGAGTAGGTCCGGAAAGAGAGTTAAGGCGATACCACCCCGTCACTCCGATGAGGGTACGATAAAGAAAAGAATGAGCTTTTGTTCAGAGCTTGAATAAGAATATCCTTCAGTAACTTTATGCATGCACCCCATAAAGTGTAACGTTAGGTTTACAGAGAGTAAAGGGAGGGGAGAAAAATAAAAAAGGAGAGATGCAGAGAGTAAAGGGAGGGGAGAGATATGCTGAGAGCAAAGGGAGGGGTGGCAGTGGCTGAATGTTACTTTAGAGTTAGAAAACATCCTATTTATACTTGGTTTTTTTTAAGTGCTGGCTGGTTGAACCGATTTGGTTCGATTCAATCGGTTTCAGACTTTAGAAACCGAAACCAAACCAAACCGGAAATTTTTTGTGATTTTTCAATCGGTTAATTATGTTTTTTTTTCGGTTATTTTTTTCTAGTTTTCTCGGTTTAATTAGTTTATCGGGTTTTTTGCTCACCC
The DNA here is from genome assembly GCA_033617975.1 of Populus alba x Populus glandulosa. NCBI lineage: Eukaryota > Viridiplantae > Streptophyta > Magnoliopsida > Malpighiales > Salicaceae > Populus > Populus alba x Populus glandulosa. Next base: position 40,161,103 of record CM066143.1, read on the forward strand.
CTATAAGTCACCAGTAACAACAACATGATAGACCTTGTTGAAGTGTTAAGGATGAATAGTACAATCCTTAATAATGTGCTCTGATTGCTTGCAGTAATTACAAAACTCTTGAGGATAGCATGATAGACCATGTTGCTTGGGAGCATTATGGCCATATTTCTTGCAACGATAGCATTATATGGTGCTCATGTCACGACCCATGCCCTTGCCTTAAGCATCATAGGCAACTGAGACAATATTAGAAGCAACATGAGACTGCTCCATAATATTTCGAGTATTGAGCGTTGTTCGTCAGGCAAGAGTTCTCATAAAAGACCTCCAAAGTCAGAATAGAATCTCTATTTACTAGAGAGGCACAAATAGAATCAAAGTCAAGCCTCAATTTCATTAAAAATTAATCTTTTTGGCTGGTTTTGTGTACGTGCTATACTATAAAGACCATGGTTGCAACAAGGTCAGAATAATCATTTTAAAAAATCAGAAAACCAGAGTAGTAGTCTTGAATTGATAGATCCCTAAGTATAGTTAGCAATGGCCAACTCAAGCTGGAAACGCCTAACTTTGTTGTCATGGTTATAGACTTGCTTGAGATAATTCCACATAGCATTTGCAGACCTATGAGGATGCAGAGATAAGATGTGGCTTTATAGACCCAAGAATCCAAGACATGATTTTACTATCTTTGGCATCCCAAGCTTTCTTGTCGGTCAGAGACCTTTCATTATATAGGCAAGATTACCGGTTATACAACGAAACTTAAATCTGGACATGGTTTGATTTTAGGAATCTGTACATAGTAAGCTAAATCTCCTCTCCTGTATACAACCTAAATTAACAGCTATTACCAAGGCATAATTTATGGCATTCTATTGACAGTACAGGAAGGGAAAGGATGAGTGAAAATCAGAAATAAAATGTAATATGTAGAGGGAGCTGAGCTTAGCAGCAGATGTATGAAAGGAATGATGGGGGGAGGGATTTAAATCCTACAGAAATTGAAAGAGAGAGGGAGGGGCTGGGGTTGTGAAATGTGAAACATTATACTGATAATGGAAGCCATCAAATTCTGAAGTAATCACATGGTTACTTGTATGCCAATTTTATAAACAAATATCATTCTGAAGCATTGCACATTCATTATCAAATTTATTGCATTGATTACAATTGGAGCTGTGATGTGAAACAGTATGAAAATTGTGGTCGAATATACTAGATGCCTCCATACTCAAAATAATTTATCCATGTTTGCAGGCAGTGGAGTTAGTACTGATATTTGGACATGCTATGCTGCACGAATAATGGCTATATCTGTTCTTCCATTTATTGTTGTTCAACTACTGCAAACCCTCCATTCAACTTCAGGAAGGCGCTTAGCAGTCTTGATTGGGCTAATTTTATCTCTTGCTATCTTGATAACTTACTGTCTTTACCAGGTAACTATTTTTCTTTCCTGTGTACCTAGTTTGTAGATTTTATTAACCTGTTTTTTTTTTTCTTGAGAAGCTAAAAGCTACCTCGTTGCAGTCCCCTCTTCTTTGTAGCCCATAAAATTACAAAGGCTTGCTTTTGGCTGCATATTTTTGGCAGGAACTAAACGGGCATTCCACATGCTTTCATATTTTGTAGTTCATTGAAATAGGAGCCTATGTTTATAATTGAACTCGGTATGCTCGGGAAGCATAGTTTTGAGCTTGTACCTTATGTTTCTAATAACGCAGTTAGGTTATCATTTCTCTTAATATAACCTCTCTAGATTGGGGTCCTACAATTTGACTTAATTATTATGTTAATTCCTAAACAATTTGACATTGCAAATGTTGCTAGGTTCAGTAACATGTTATAATTTCAAAGATCGATGAAGTTTATTTGGTTTTACTTGGTTAAGGATGATATGCATACTAAAATTATCATAAAGTCTCGATCTCTATGGTTGCACAGTTTCCAACGTTGATGCATATTAAGTTTAGATTCTTTTGATACCCTCGTGAGACCTAATAATTCCTCCAAGTTTCATTATATTCAGAATTCTACAAATGTCATTTAATGATTTTGTACTTGACAAATTAATCTGGAAATCAACCTCTTGATTAATGGTAGCCTTTAAGGGCCTTAGTGTTACTCCGTACTCTGTGAACATAGTAAATATACTGTTTGTCATCATGTGAGTGAGCTGCATCCTAAACTGACATGCACCTCTTGGAAGGTGACTTGCTGGATAAGGTGTCTTGTCGAGTTGCCAGTTGCTGCTTCAATGAAAATGTGCTCAAAACCAAAGCGCTTTCTTTTCCATATTGTGAGAAATTCACATCCAACGAATCTGGTTTTGGAAAAGGAGTATGAATAGACCCCTTATCATCAGACTTCTTGTTTTTTGAGGTGTGACTTCTTGCTAGTTTAGACCAGAATTTTAAGAGCCAGACGGTTATTTGGTAAATCTAGTTTATTTTCAGTAGACCCGAGCAATTTGCAAGTTTTAGTCAAATCTAGAGTGTGAATATCTGTAAGCTTCGTAGAAACTTTGTTTTTTTTTTTTTTTTTGCAGTTTTTGCTCTAGGTAATTAATGGCTTATTGCTCTAAGCTAGTGCAAAAAATTTAGCTACCAGTGTATGTTTTCTCCATTCTAGGGTCTGTGATTTGTTTACAATGCTGCACGTTTGTTAGGGTGGATTAGTTGAATATACCAATGTAAGATTGTGCATGCTTGTGCAAATAATTACTTCAATTTTTCTCTTTTTTGTCACTGAAGAAATTTATTGCTAGTAATGTTTTTAACAATTGTCGGACAGCCATACAATATATGTTTGAACTTGATACTACTTTGGTGTTTTCCCTTGCTTAAAATAGGTTAGGAATCGACTGAGTTGCCCTATTTAGTAGTTATATTTTAAGGCCCAAATGTTAGATACTGCGGCTTGGGTTCTTGTGATAATTGAGTCAAATAAAGTGTGTTTGGTGCCTGCCTGTGTGTTATCAGATGCTACAATCTAGCCTTCTACGATCTCTTTTTGGGGCTTCTTGCCAAATTAATATTTTTCCCTTCATATTATATCGGACAGGTCTTTCAGCCTTGGATCCAGGAGAGAAAACTTAAGTATACAAGGCACAAACTTGTGATGTCAGGAATTTTAAAGCATTTAAGGCCTTTGACTGATGACGGTTCACTGGATGAAATTGTCGTACGAAAGTCAGTTCCATGCTTCCATTACACCTGAACTAATAGTCTTTGCCTTTCAATCTATACCTCTTTTAATTTGTAATTTTCTAATGTATATACCATGCCAGGTTGTTCGAAACTATTGATGAGAACAATGATGGTTTCCTTTCTGCTTCTGAATTAAAGGCACTGGTCATAGGAATCCGGTTTGAAGAGGTAGACTTCGACAAGGATGATGCTGTTTCTAAATTAATGAAAGATTTTGACAAATCTAATGATAATCAAATTAATCTTGAGGAGTTCATTAATGGTATCCAAAAATGGCTTGAGGAGGCAATGCATGTAGGAGGTGGCTCTCCTGACCCTGGTCCCCAGACACATAAGTACTTGGATAACTTTCATGATGTAAGTGGCAGTATTGTGGCTCACCTTAGTGCCATAGTATCATATGATCATTTGATCTTGTAATTCATGCAGAAAACAAAGAAAGCACACGCTCTATTGAGGCCTCAGGAACCAGAGGAGGGACAGAGTGATGAGGGAGTCAAAAGCCCCAGGTGGACGTCGTTCAAAGCATCACTGATGTTGTTGGCTGGTGCTGTTATTGCTGCTGCATTTGCGGATCCTCTTGTGGATGCTGTTGACAATTTCTCTGATGCAACAAGTATTCCTACTTTCTTCATCTCATTTATTGCTCTTCCGTTGGCTACCAACTCTAGTGAAGCTGTGTCAGCAATCATTTTCGCTAGCCGTAAGAAAGTCACCACTGCCTCATTAACATTTTCTGAGGTGTGTTTCTTACTTACCAGTCCCGGTGTTTCAGCTTCCTGCTCTTTAATGTTGATTGTAATTTACTGTAGGCATTCACAACAATTTAAAAGGTCACATTTCAATCTAAAATAGAAAAATTTCGGATAGCCAAAGGAGGCAGCATCAAAAGCACAGTGCTATTCTGAACTTGTTCTTGATTTCTATTTCCAAGCTGAATGCATTTCAATTTGAGATGGTTCCTTGCATTATCTCCTCTAAATGTTAACTCATTTCAGTTCATGTGATGCAGTATCCTGTCTAAAAACCCCCCATACAGCTCTAACCATTTACATGGTAGTAAAAAATGGGATATCCTAAGAAGCACAAGCTCAATGAACCACTTACGGAGACTCATAGTATGGATGGTAGTTGTGCTTTCTGAAAGGTTGCCTTTGAAATGACTTGCCTTTATTACAGGGGATGAAAACAAACAAAGAACTATCCTCTGTTTAATTTCAGAGATAACTTGCAGTCTTATGTTAGTATATAATCATGCAATCATAAAAGAAACTGCGGTTTTTTTGAATTCTGACCTTGATGGCTTTTCTTACTGCAGCTATATGGGGCAGTCACTATGAATAATGTCCTTTGCCTAGCAGTATTCTTGGCCCTTGTTTACTTCAGGGAATTGACCTGGGACTTCTCAGCTGAAGTGCTGGTTATTTGTATTGTGTGCATCGTGATGGGCGCCTTCGCCAGCTTCCGTACCACATTTCCTCTCTGGACCTCTTTTCTGGCTTTCTTCCTGTATCCATTCTCTCTGGCACTGGTCTATGTTCTTGATTTTGTCTTGGGTTGGTCATAGGTTTGTGCAAGTTGAAATCAGAGCAAGGCTCGCAGTTTGATCTTGTGGGATGGTTCCTGTTTTCCTGTTTGATAGCGAACATATGGACTTTTATGAGAGTGTTTTTGGCTGTACAAGCGTGATTCTGAATCTTGTTGGACACATGAGCTGATCCAGAAGACATTGTACTTGTGATTTTCTTGTGACATTTCCTATTTACAGTTGTGCTTTTTCAGACTTCAAAGCTCCGGTCCCTCCTGGAAAACAACCCTTGCCCGCTTCCTCTCTCCCTTTTTTCTCCCCTCATGATTTGATCTGCTACTGCATAACCTCATCTTTTGCTGTGGTTTTTTGCCCTTTTTAACAGCTAAGCAAGACACAAACAGGACAGGGATTCTAATGGATGCAAAACAAGGATTCATCTAATACGAATGTTTTGGCAATTTCCTTACTAATCATAAGGGATTGATTAATGCTCCAGCTAAACAGAACAAGACTGGAAAAAGACACCACACGAAAAATTCCCAGGAGAGGTTGTCGTGTGAGGGGAGACATGCAGCATCTCCCGACATCATCATCGAAAACATTATTACAATAAAAATACTTTTGTGAGACGATTTTATTGAAAGTGTGAAAAAAGATGACGAAGAATAAAATGAATTGAATATTTACTTAGGGTTAGTATACATAAATTATAAGTTAGAAAACTTTGTGGACACTTTAATTTTGTTGTGGGCTTATTTTTTAAGCAGTAGAAATTTAGTTGTGTTGGCTAAGAAAACATCACAAAAGATTGAAATACTCCGAGAAAATGAACTTAGAATAAATGATTGAAAAAAATAAATTAATTAAAAAGCATCATTTTTCATACAAAAAAATAAAATAAAATAACCTAAGATCCTTTTATAACTCATTTTCGGCCTTAAAATTCATATTACGTAGGTGGCATGTTTGACTTGTTTATAATTTAAAAAAGTTTGTATCTTTTTTTAATATTTTTGAATTGTTTTAAATTATTGATGTTAAAAATAAATTTAAAAAAATAAAAAATATATTATTTTATTATATTTTTATATAAAAAATAATTTGAAACGCAAGTTTACTAGACTCCATAAACAATGTTACCAGAAACACCATGGGTATTTTTAGAAGCAGTTCCCTAATTCATAATTCATGGCGGCTCTAACCGAAGCTGCCTGTCCGGTTGCCAATGGTGGTGGCTGGATCTCTCCTCCTTCATTTCTTCTTCTTGTATAATTTGTTTTAAGTTCTAGTCTAGCAACTCAAATCATGATAGCATGTTTTCTATGTAAAATACTCAATTTTATTTTTATGTTTTTACATGACTTTTTGTACCAAATTGATCCGAAGTTCATGTTTATTTCAACAATTTTTAATTACCAGAAATACGTTTTAATAATTTTTTAATATTATTTCAATAAACATTCTTATATCAGTTTATTTCCATGTTCCATTTCATTTTTAAATATTTAAAATTAACACTTATTTACTCAATCATATGTATATATATATAGCCAAGAGTTTGAAAGTGACCCCTAATCACATAGTTTTGAAACCCGGCCGATCTGAGGCTGGAACTGAGCTGGGTTGAAGAAAAAATAAAAGAAAAAAAACCCAGTGTGATCCGGCAAGTTGACCCGACCGCAAACTCGTTGATTTTATTTTTTTATTTTTTACTAAAACGACATTGTTTTGATTTTAAAAAAAATTGACCTAATCGAACTAGTAATGCAGTCAAGACCCAGTGACCTGATTAAAACCCGAAACCTAGATCTTGAGCCAGACCGGATCTCTCTCTCTCACTCACACACACACACACACACAAAAGAGGATAAAAGGAAGAAATCCCGAAACCTAAAGCCAAATTCATCACTTGGTCATCAAAATACAAACCTAGACCTCCTAACCTCCCCAGTCTCTCTCCTCTCTTGCCCTCACATGGCCAAGATTTAGGGGTCACTTTCAAACTCTTAGCTACAAATCCATATTTATACATATTCACTCTTCTTCAAAAGTTATTAATGGGAAAAGGGAGTCAAGGACTGCCTACTACATAGTCTCATGGAGAGAAACAGCTGGCCTTCCTCAGATAGCACATGAGATGAGCATAAGAGAGAAGAAAACGACGAAAAAGTAAGCTACTTTATATAGGTGTTCATAACTTCAAATTCAAATCAATATTTTCTCCTACTTCATCACCACTGTAATCATTGCTAGACTTTGTTGGATGGCCAATTTGCATTATTGCTGGGGGCAGGAAGCAATAGTAGGTCTGCTGTTGATTTGGTACAATTGCTCCTGGCTGCTGGAGAATTCGATCTTCCACGTTACCCTTGAACAAATTCATGAGAGAAAAAAGAAAAGTAAGTGGATAATATTTCTTAATACAGAAAACAAAACGGGTGAAATGGTTTGCTGTTTAAGCAATCTCACTTGATACGGCAGTGAATCGAAATCAAAGGATTCGAAGTTATGGAAGTCCAGATAATCTGAAGGCATGAGCTTGAAGTCTGTAGATGTCAAAGTTGTAGCAGGAGGAGGGGCTGGAGCGAGGAAATCTACATTGCATGCCCCGTTTTCTTTGATGATTTTCTTTGAAGTGGTCTCCAAGATACAAGTAGAACACGAGGAGTCTTCTCTAAAGTATGGGCACAGGAGTATACAATAAAAACACTTGTAAAGTAGAATATTCAAGGATGCCATGAAGAATAAGAAAAAAACCTGCAATTTCGGCTGCTGAAACTGAAATTATACAAGCCTCCATTGCCAAATGAGGCATTTGTGGGACGCTTGTAGCAGTGGAAAGAAGAACCTGGTGGATAGCCTAGCGAAAAGGGATGCGGTCTCTTCTTGCCAACCATCTATACTTAGATGTGATGAAACAAATTCACAAACAACAAATGCTTCCCATTATTTTCATTCAATTCAAAACCAATACAAATTTCCCATCAGCACATTTACAAATTGGTGTGTTCCTTTTCCCCCCCCTTTGAATTGTATTAAGCATTATTGTTAAAAAAAAATCTTAATTGATTATACTAAAACTAAAGAAAAAAATATAACGAGTTTAAGTGTACTATTGCATTCATTAACTCACTGATTAAGAGAAGAGTTAAATCACCTTCTCTTCCTCTATCCAAACAGGTATATAGTTGTCATAATAACTTTGGTTTGAAGGGGGCTCCATCTGAGGATTTTGCAAAGATGATGATGAACTTCCTGACGAGGCATTTACCTACACAATTGCCACGAAATATATAATGCAAAGAAAGTTTATTTAGGATTTACACAAAAAAGATCACACTAAATTTAAAAAGGAAATTAAGAAACTACAAACGTATTTAGAAGGAACTATATATATATCTTACCATTGAGCATGAAGAAGAAGAAGAATGTTGTCGATGTTGCTGTGCTCTTTGCATCAAACTAGGAAGAGGCCAAATGGGGTTGGATTCATAAGGTAAATTCAAATTAGGCCGAAAAGCAAGTGCAGGATCAACCCCACAATTTTCCTTTTCAAGATTGTAATCACTAGAATTCCACATCTTAGGCATATTTTTTTGCCCTTGAACAGCAGCTGATTGCCACCCCACCGAATTTGCCGATGGAATAGTACTGTTTGAGTTGATTGGTTCTATATTCTGGGGCCTAGACATTGAATGTGGAGATGAGAGATCAGGAAGATTTGTGATTGAAGTAGAACGAGATTCATAAACATTTGGAATTGGCAGAGAGAGATTGGAAGGCTTAATTTGTGATATAGGACCTGGAGAAGGCAGATTTACAGAGACAGCGTTCTTCTGTTGCTCCTCTAGTCTCATCTTCTCTAGTTGTGCAACACCAAGCCCTCTTTGTGGCACTTTCTTTTGCTTGTGCTTCCTAGAAGATCTACTAATGTGGCCACTTCTAATACCACCATCACCATTACCATTACTACTAGTATTACATTTCTTGGTTTGTTCTTCTTGAGCCATTGTTATAATTATCTTCCATAAAAGAAAGTTTTCAAGAATTCAAAGGAAACCCTAATAAAAAGAGAAAGAAAGAAGAAGACATCACCCTCACTTTCCATGCTAGTGTCAGTATATATACCATTGTTCCTGTTTCTGCTCTTCTTGGAACTTTCTTGCCATCAACATGCAAGGATTTAGACAGCCACGCACAATAAATTTTGATTTTGCTGCAGCTGCTAGCACTAATAATACCGCACCAGTATGTATTGTTCTTCCTCGGCTAGTCTTGTTATAAAGGAAAGAGTTTCAGAAGAAGTTAAAGAAGCCAGATACAAAGATTTAGAGAGAGAAAAAGACAACATGTCCAAATCTTGAGTTGGAAGAAACCATAATATGAAATCAAAATCTGACGATTACAACAGCAAAATCTAGACAACTTTAAGGACCCAGTTTCAAGAAAGAAAGGAAACAAACAGAAAAAGATTACCAAAAATCTCGCAAGGTATGGTGTCAAGATCGGTATGATTGAGAGAGAGAGCAAAAACCCTTCAACCCAGCCAGCCTTCAAGCTAGAAAATTAGAGAGAGAGAGAGAGAGGGAGAGAGAGAAACAAAGTAGGGACTTGGAAGTGTAGAGAGAGAGAGAATCTGAGGAGGTTTCTGATTTTTCTCATATCTTATTGTCGGAGAAGCAGATTACTTAAAGAAAAATTAAGTGGTAGAAAAATTCAAACCATGCAAAATTAAGTGATACATTTTTCTCTCGATTTTTTCTTATGCCCAAATTCTCGCTCCACTCTCCTCTTTTCATTCCTACACCTACTCTCAGGATCTCTCTCACTCACTCACTCTCATTTTCTTTCTCTCTCAGTCAGATTTCATTTCTCTCTCTAAATTATGTGCTAAATTTTCTAAAAGGAGCTAAGAGACAAGTGTAAGCAGGCAATGCCACCTTTGCTTGTTTGTTTCATTTTAGGTAATCCCTTGCTGGCTTTGCAGCTTTTTGGCCCTAATGTGTGTTCTTCGGATTGTCCCTAACACACCTGCATGGAATTTACCACTTCGATTTTGGGATTTGGGTCCCTTTATTACTGGACTTTTTTTTTTTTTTTTCCCAATAGAATAGTTTGTTTGAAAAATAATATGCTTGAAATATTACACTTACGTTGACTAACTCCACCATTCCTATAATAATATATATTCTCTAAAATATAGAGTAACTTCTTACTTATCTTGTAAATGATCTAAGGGTTAATTTTTTTTTTCTATTTTGAAAATAATTTATGAGAAGATCAAATTCGAAGGTGTAAAAGATATTTATACAAGACAAATGGAAAATAGCTATATATCTTTGAATAAATTAGAAGCTTAAACTCGAGACTATATTGAAATATTCTTAAGGCATAAAGTTATATGATATAACTATATTAGATATATTTTTCTTATTTTATGATAAAAAATACAATATTAATATGATATTCAATTTCACAATCGCACTTAAATTTTGCTATGTAACGCAAACACTCTTTGAGCAAGGCATGTGAGCGCACAAGAAGGTGCCGGCATGGCATGCAGGTCTTGGTGACATATCAAACAGCAAAAATTTAAAACATTGGATTTAATTAACAAAACTGGTAAAGAACTTCATATCATAAATTTAACTGCCAACAAACAGGGGAGCAGTCTCGACTGCCATTCTCCACACAAGCCCATATATAATTACTCTTAAGCTACGTTGCTTGCAGGCCATAAAAGAATTTTATTTGAAAACTAAAAACAAATATCTAGGTATAGTTAATTTATTTTTAAAAAAATAATTTTCACTATAATTCAAAATCTACGTATATTGAATAATATATTTATTCAATAATAGCATAAAAATATATTAAATTTACTTAAGTTAATTCAGGATGACCTAAGAAATACATGAAAATAATTTTACAAAAAAAAAAAAAAGTTTATCCTCAATTAATTCATTGTTGTTGGTGAAAATCAACACTCAAAAATATTTTTTAAAAGAAAAAACCAGGACAAGCATGGGGAACTGAGATAGCAAAAGAAGATTATTGATAATAAATGGTGAAATTTTATTTTTTTTGTTTAAATAAAATTAAAAAAAAAATAGATCAACAATAACAAATGGAGAAATTGTATTTTTCTTTTAAATTGAGGGACAAAAATGTATTAAATAATAAAAAAATATAGCCTGCACATTGTGGCTTAACCTGTCAAAACTTGCGATCCAAGTCATGGACTCAACCGAGTTCAATAAATTTTATTTTTCTTAAATTTATATTAAACCTAAATATAAATAGCAAAAAAAAAGAAGGAGCCCAAGTGTGCGGCCTATGACTCAAAATGTCTAGGCTTTTAAAAGGGATAACCCATGCATGTGGGCCTTTAAGCTCATGCTCACACCCCTAAGTCTAATTGTATTGTTTATTTTTTAAAGGAGAGAACAACCTGTCACCCGTCCTTGTTATTATAAAAAATAGGCAGACGATATATCACCTATTAAGACAAATGATGTGTTGTCTACTAACCCAAATTCCAATCAGCATTATGGTGGCAAACAATCAAGGTTATAGGTTTTTTCACTTTAAAAACCCTATTTTAAAGTTATTTAAATTTAAAAACACCTTACCAACACCCTTAAAACTTTTAAAAACCAATTCATCAACCCTAAAAAGCCAAAAAAAAAAAAGGTTCAAAAAACCCAAAATCAAACTGAGTTATATTTATCTTCCTTGGATTTGATCTATTGTTTTAGGTTACATTGAAACTCTAAATAACTACCAGCAAACTCATCTCATTGCATGAAACTCGTAGACACCATGAACAACCATTTTGGCGGCAAAAAGTAGTGTGAACAATGACTTTATCTCTTATCACTAGAATCTGATGATCTCTCTCTTTCTCTCTCGCCTCTATTATACTAGGGACTCAAAAAATAAAAAAAAAAATTTATACCAAAATTAAATTGCAAAAAAATCAGGGAACCAAATGGGTACAAATTAGAAAGTTAGAGGATTAAATTGAACTTTTCTTGCCAACTTTGAACCCACTCATTTTCGCTGTCTTTTCTATACTGGTCATTCTTCTTTTAATTTTTCCCAAGGCCAACAAAAAGGAAGCAATTGGCCATTGATTTTCGAACTGAAAGACTTAGTTGATGAAAAAAAAATTAGGGACCAAAATGAGGAAAACAAAACTGCTTCAATCCACAATGAATTGTAAGAGAGTGCATAGTGTCCATGTCTATAATGTGAAAACTTCACCACTTAGTTTTCTTTATAATTAGTAGGTAATTTCCCATTGATAGTTGATCCAACAATTACTTCTTCTTTATTTATAGGATCCCACCATTACTTTCCTTTTCTTTTTATTTCTACCAAACCTATATCATTTAATTATTCAAATTACCTTTTGAAATTTATTTTTCATTCATAGCCTATCTATATAAAAATTTGCAACAACAAATTACATATACAAACAACTAAAGGAACTAAATAGTGAAGGTTCACTACCTCTCACCTTTTTTTTTCTTTTTTATTTTTTTCTTTTCTTCTCTTTTATATTTCATCCTCATACTTTTTTTAATTTTCTCCTTTTGTCATATAAATTTAAGAGAAAAAAAATTAAATATAGTACAATGATAAAATTAAAAGAAAAGGGACCACAATGTAAGAGACAAAGAAAATATATGATTAATCTCAAAGTTTTTGAATTTTTTATTTTGGTCGAAAAGTTTATCTTGTTTATTTTTCAATCTGTGAGTTTGAGAGATGAAATAGAGACGCCAAAAAAAAAGGAGAGAGAAAGTTGTTGTCTAGCCACATTTTGACCATAAAAAAAGATGATCTTTGTATAAATGGATTCCTTTTCTTGAGAGGACGTAGTTGTCCCTTTAGACATGATAGGAAAAGTATATTGGGTGTCGTTTGATATATTTTTATTCAATTAATTTTTATTTTTAGAGGATTTTGGGGTGTTTTAGAGTTGTTAAATAATTTTGAGGTTTATATGGTGTTTTCATATAAAAATAAGCTAAAATTAGGTTTTTAGATTTCAAAAATATTGACCATGATTTTCCCATCACTAGAGATGACTACAAAAACAACTTGTTGCTTGCCTTTAAAAAAAAATATAAGAGTGGACCACTCTTGAGGGGGGGGGGTGCAGGCTTAAGCTTCCAACTTTAGGCACATATGAGTTTGTTTTTATTAAGGCCATGTGTGTGGGCCAACCCATCAACGTTTAACCTTTTTTATGTTTTTATTTTTATTTTTTACCCTTTGATTAATTGTTTCCATTTAAATATTGATTTATGTCATCTCTCTTATTTCTTAAATAAATTGAATTAACTTTGTTTTTTAAATAGTTATTGAACCTTTTATATTTTTTTTATGTTGCATGATACGTCGAAGGGATTAGTTTGATTTATATCAAATTATTTTCATCTTATAGTTTATATGAATTATTTGTATTTGTATGAAGTTTCTATAAAAAAAACATCATTTGTTATTAGCAACAACATTTAGCCATTGAGATAAAATAAATCAAAACCTTTAAAATAAAAGAATAGTTAATGTAAAACATTTGTATTTGCATGTATCTATTATTTTTACTATGAAGATTACCTTTCCACTTTAATATTTAATTAGTATTAATAGCTATTTTTTTGATATTTCTTAGTTTATTTTATAAAGTATAGACAATATATTTTCATTTCTCAATTAAAAAAAAATATGATACATAAAAACATATCCATAAGGTATTTTTATCAATTAAGCAATTAAGCTCGAATAAGTGTTTTAACACTTAATACCCTAAAGTCAACTGACTTGGGAGCTATTGGCCCAATGCTTGTTACATGGGTTGAAGAGAAAAGTTTAAGGAAATCAAACATTGTACTATCTACATAACAGTATCTGCAACCTGAGTTACTAAGCTTGTAGGGGTGTCTCAACACCTAATGCCCTAAGACCAACGGGTCTGAGACTCATTAGCCGAAAGCTCGTTACATGGGTTAAAGATGCATTATGTTTCAAGTTATATGTATATATATTTAAAAAAGAAGAAGAAGAAGAAGAAGAAAAAGATAATAATCCTAACACGGGGAAGTTAACTTTAAACATTAGAAAAAAAAAATTTTGTTTTCTTCCTAGTAAAGCCCCATAACTATGTGTTGATATATTGAGCATAAAAGAAAGGTTTATTAATATATTGTTTAAGAGGTATTGAGAAAATATATGAATTTAATGAGAGTTTGTTTATCTGGATAGATTAATGGAAGTTGAACGATGAATGCCTTGCTTTGTGGAATTTGAAAATTATTTTTCTATTTTAACGCTTTGATTACTAGGGAAAAGTAATAAGCTAGTTGGGGGGTGTGATTAGTACTTAAAAGTGCATTTTTACGAAGGTTTTATATAATCATTTTGCACTTGAAGTATCAATAACTCCTTAATTAAAGCATGTTTTATTATAAAATATCTAATAATATAAGATACCTTTAATTTATGGTAAATGTTCATCTTAAATTGAGATCTATCACATAAATGAAAGAATTGATTGATGAGTTTAAGTATTGAAATTGAAAGGATAAAGAAAGGGCCAAACTTAGAAAAGAGATATTTGTGCAGTCCAACTTGTAACACTGTTTCGTAATTGGGTCATATCTAGAGCTGTAGATCTCAGATTTAGGTATGCTTTATATGGATAGAAAGGTAAGAAATAGGCCTACAACTTTCATGTGGAGTCCAAGATTTAAAAAGGCCATTTTCAAGTTCAAATTATAGCAACAACAGAGAGGTTCGAATCTGTCCTGCAACCCAAACACTGCTCAGTGTTCAGCCTATATCTCGAGTTCTAAAAGTCCAAATGACCTCAATTTTTTTTCCTAGAAAGATAAGACAATTTCCTATAACTTTTTTTACTACAGTTGGTTCTAGTTTTGATGTTAGCAATGATGTTTTGTTGAGATAAGAAGATAAAGATTTTCACCAAGTCAAGAGTTAGCCACTCACTCAATAATTAGTCATCAAATCAATAGTTCCAAATTTTAGCCTATAAAAGGAGGAATTTAACATGCATTTAGGAGCTTAGTTGTTCAGATCAAGAACTTGCTCTTGTTCTCTCTCTTTTTATTTTTTGTAATTCTTAAGTTTTGCTTTCATTAATATCTTGTTTATGCTTTTCATTTCCTTTCCTTTACTTAGTTAACTTGTATCTTATTTATGTTCTTATTTTGTTTATTTATGTTTCTCTTCTTTATTATGTTTAGCTAAGTTTATTATGTCAAGATGAAAAGGTTACACTAATGGTGTAAGAATAAGTATAGTGTAAACTCAACATAGACCTTAATGTTTAATATTAACATGTCTTATCTTTTTATCTTACTAATTTTTAATACCTTGCTTGTTAAATAGTTAATCTACATTTGTGTTGTATAAAACTTGGTACAACAAATGTCTGGCACTCTCATAGTCCAACCATATGGTATAACCTACACCTGTGCTATGAAAGGAACTTGATTTGTTGTTAATATAAGTTAGCATCATGAATTCCTAACAATAATTTAAAGTTTGGTGTTACTTAAATAAGATAATTAATATGATCATGTTAACAATTTATAATGAGCTATTAATGACAAATCATCCGATTGGAACCTCCTTTTGTGTGGTTTTCAGTTGAATAATAAAAGTTTATACTATACTTGTTTGAAATATCATTAGTGGATCCTCTAACCTTGACATTTGTTTTTATCATTGTTTAATCCTTACATTAATCTTCCATCTCATAGTTCTCATCAACTTCTTCTTCTTTATTATTATTATTATTATTATTATTATTATTATTATTCTTGTTATTGTTATTGTTGTATTATTGTTGTCTATAATTTATACAATTAACCTCCTTGTGGTTCGATCCCGGTCTTACCGGTTTATTTATTACTTCGACACTCCTGCACTTAGAAAAAGACATCAATCTTTTGGTCGTGTCAAGCCCCAAACCTAATCCTGAACCGCATCGCAAATACCCTAATTCTAGTCTTGAATTGATTCTTTGGGACCTTGTACTTGGTCCTAAACTAAAACTCGAGCACCTCATACCTGATCTTGTACCAATTCCTAGGTTCTTAAAGCAGTGTTTGGTTACTGTCTCAAGATAGAAAAGATACAGATAATAAGATAAAGAAAACATATCTCATTGTACTTTCTCTTTTGAAAGTACAAAAAATCATAAAAAAACTCTTCAAGAGACAAATTTATTTTATATTTGTCTATCTTCAATTAAACATGTTTTTGTCTATTTTGTATTTGTCCTTTTTATCTCAAGATACTAAACAAGTGCAATCTAGCACTCTGTCTTAGACTTAGTCCTAAATCAACCCTCAAGTAACCCAAATTTGATCCCCAACTTACCCCCATACTTAATCCTCAGGCCACACTTAAGACCTCAAACTTGGTCCTAAACTAATCTCTAAGTACTTCATTATTGGTTCTGAATAAAAATATCGAGTGCCCCAGACAGACCATGTCCTTGCCTGAATTCCAACCAACTCAAACTAGATCCCTACCCAAACCCTCAACATGGTCAAACTTTTAAACCTTTTTTTTTTCAAAACTTGTTATCAATTTTATTTTTCAAAAAAGAAAAACTAAAATAAACAAATTTCATATATTGTATTTTAAAAATTTGATAGCAAAAATAAAAAATAGAAATAAAAAACAAAAATGATAATGAACAACCCCTAGAAATCCATGAAAGAAAGAATAAGAATACAAAGTGGTTGTTGCATATCAACGTCACAATCTTACAATTAATCTTGATGAAATAAATATTAATCACCCATTAGGAAACTGGAACTGAGACAAAACTGGTAATTCCAAAAAATCTACCTTTTATAACAAGAACGAGTGATAATTTGGAAAAGAAATTGTTAATGTACGAACATCTTAGGAATTTGGTCTAGGGATGCCTTTATGATGGATAGGATGAAAAAGATGAAATTGGAATAGACAAGACTATATTAGATGATAGATGATATTGAACAGTAATAAGGATTTTGTCTATGATATTGGACAAACTTGTTCCTCGAATACATGCACAGAACATTATATAACTTGGTTTATCTTGTTTAATTACAAGAAAAAAAAAACTAAAGGGTGTGACAAATAAATTGTATCACAAGAGAAAAAAATATTATGGATTGTAATAGTGTTTAACATTGTTTTTTTCTTTAAAAAAAACAAACAAAATTGATCCTTTGAATTTTTTTATTTTAGCCCTTTAATTTTGAATTTTTTTTCAATTGTTTTCCTTAATATTGTGTTTATTTGGGATTAGGCTTGGTGGTTTATTTAGGCTACGTGGGCTAGGGGATTATACGGTATAAAGGAAAACTCTCATTGCTTGGTTGATGCTTGGGTAGTCAAGATTAATTGAAATTGTATTGATTTAAAATAATTAAATTTATAAGGACTGGATTTGAAGGTTGGACAAATGCTAAGTTGCTTTTTCTTGTTGACACTTGAGACTAAATTGGATGGGCAGTGCAAAACTTTTATCCTACTTTCTTATGACTCAACTTTTTATTTTTAAATTTGATCATTTTATATTAAATTTATTTAGTATTGGACTTGGGGGTTTCTTTCAGTGTCAAGGAAACATCTCGGCAAGCAGTTAATGCTTGATTTCGTGAAATAAAACTCAATTGCATTGATCTAAAATAATTAAGGCTCGAGGGATTAAATTTGCAAAATAAACGCGTTTAGAGATGAAATAAAACAAGTAAGGGAAGAATGGTTGACACATGCAAGTAAGGAGAGCCTTTGTGCCTTGCAAGTACATGCACCATCCTTTGGCTATCAAATGGTTTGTTCTATGGTTTTTTTTTAATTTTCTAGACGAGGGCTACTATATAGGGTGGCGTGTGTTGGTGTTAAGGCTGCAGTGTGTCTTGATGGTTTTTTTTTGTCCTCCTTTCTCTTTCCTTGACTTGGTTTTTGTTCCTTGCTTTGTTAATATTATCATATATCAATCTTGGTCCTCATTCTTTTAATTATTATTTTTTTCTTTTGCGTCTTTTCTAAAATTGGAATTTCTTTTTAATTTCATCATTCATAATTATTATTTTCTTTCTACAGGTTAATATCGGTCTCATGACTCGGGACACAGGTTTGAAAGGTTAGCCCGAGTTGATTTGGATCATTTTTTGGTTACTTTTTAAACATTAATTTTTTGGTTTCATCCATCAACAATTTGGTTAGTTAGAAATTGAGTTTCATTATTATTATTTGTTTGTTTAGCAGGTTAAGTCAGGTTGACTTGGATCTTTTTTATCATTTTGCTTGGGTTGATTTTTTTTCTATTTTCTCTTTCAATATGGGTTGGTTGGGAATTGAGTTTCAAAATCTTTTTAGGTTTGATTTCTTTGTGGTTATACCGTTTTCATGACCCAAGTCAAAAGTCTAAGGGGTTCACATAGATTAATAAAGTTTCCCTTTTTGGTCTTTCTTTTTAAAATTGAATATTTTTTTCTCATCTTCTTCCTTTGATATTGTATTAATTGAGAATTAAGTTGGTTAGAAATTAGGCTTCATAGTTTTTTTTATTTACTTTCTATAGGGTAATCACACATGTCATGAGTTGGGAAGTTTAACTTGGGTTGACTTGGATTGTTTGTTTTTTTTTTCTCTCTATCATTTTTTTTTTCAATTTCATACTTCAAGTTATTTTTTCTTAGTTTTTTTCTTTAATTTTATCCTTCAATATTTTGTTGATTTTGAATTAGGATTTGTAATTTGTTTCGATTTGCTTTCTATAGGGTTATTGCAGGTTCAAACAAACCTTTTGGTATTTGGTTGGTCCTCAATTTTGTTAGTGTTTGTTTTTGTTGTCATATAATTAAATAAAAAAAATATTCTCACAAGAGAAAACAAGGTTTTGTAGATTAACTTGGGTAAATTAACTCGAGTTATTGTTTTGTTATTTTGTTTAGGTTGAATTTTTTTTCGCTCATCCTATAGCATTGGTTGGTTAGGAATTGAGTTTCAGAATTTTTTTTTTTTGTGGATATCTCGTTCTCATACTCTAGATTGCATGTTTACTTGGGTTGATTTAAGCTACCTTTTTTGGTCATCTTAACAAAATAGTTTTTTTATATATTATTTTTATCATTCAACATTTTATTAATTGAGAATTGGGCTTCATAATTTGGTTCAATTTGTTTTCTATATATAAGGTTATCATGATCTAATGATCTAGATTATAAATTTTACAGATTAGTCGAGATTAATTTTATTTGACTCAATATATCGTCGTCTTGATAATTAAAGAAGGAACATAATGTGCTATTTCACCAACTCAATAGCTAAAAAATTTATTCAATATACATCAGGTTTTGTGTTCTTGATTTATTTTTTTTAACTTTTAGAAACATGTCTACGATGACTTCATTTTGTTTCTTACATTAAATAATAATAAAAATAATAATAATTCGATCTGCAGCATGGCAGCAGTCAAGTATGTAGTTTATTCAGTAAACATTGCATGACTTGTCAAGTTTTGTCCAGCATTCCAAATGAATTTGTCACCAACTATGAATTTGTCACTTTTTCTCATAATTTTGGTGGTGAAAAATTAATTAAACAAAGATATATATATATATATATATATATATATATATATATATATATATATATATAAAAGCTAGGATCCTATTTTCTTATGACTCAACTTTTTATTTTTTGATTTGATCATTTTACATTGAATTTATTTAGCATTGTACTTAAGGGTTTGTTTCAATTGCCTATATACAGGGGTCTTATGATTTCACCAAGCAGTTAATGCTTGATTTCATGAAAAAAAAAACTCAATTGCATTGATCCAAAACAATTAAGGATTAAATTTGCATACAAAACACGATCATACATGAAATAAACCAAGTATGGAAAGTATGGCTGACATGTGCAGGTAAGGAAACCCTTTGTGCCTTGCTGGTGTGTGCATCATCCTTAGCTACCAAATGGGTTGTTCCATGGTTTTTTTTTTTTTATCAAATGTAAAAAATATATTGATAAAAAAGAGCAAGGCGAGCTTGTAATACAAGCTGGAAACCAACAGAGATCAGAGGGCTATTGTATAGGGTGGCGCGTGTTGGTGTTGGGGCTGTAGTGTGTCTTGATGGTTTTTTTCTCCTCATTTCTCTCTCTTTCACTTGGTTTTTGTTCCTTGTTTTGTTAATTTTCTTCTATATCAATCTTAGTCCTAATTCTTTTAATTATTTTTTTTTATGTCCTTTCTAAAATTGGAATTTTTTAAAAATTTCATAATTCATAATTATTATTTTCTTTCTATGGGTTAATATTGGTCTCATGACTCGAAACATAGATTTGGAAGGTTAACTAAGGTTGATTTGGATTATTTTTTGGAGTACGTTTTAAACATTATTTTTTTTATTCCATCCATCAACAATTTGGTTAGTTAGAAATTGAGTTTCATTATTTTTTTTTGTTTAGCAAGTTAAACCGCGTTGATTTGGGTCTCTTTTATCATTTTTCTTGGGTTGATTTTTTTTCTATTTCCTCCTTCAATATAGGCTAGTTGGGAATTGAGTTTCAAAAAAAATTTAGGTTTGATTTCTTTGTGGTTATACTATTTTCATGATCTAAGTCAAAAGTGTAAGGGGATTACCTAGGTTGACTAAAGTTTCCCCCTTTTGGTCTTGTTTTTTTAAAAATTGAATATTTGTTTTCTCATCTTCGTCCTTCAACATTGTATTCATTAAGAATTAAGTTTGTTAGAAATTAAGCTTCATAATGTTTTTATTTGCTATCTATGGGGTAATCCACATTGTATTGATTAATAATTAAGTTTGTTAGAGATTAGGCTTCATAATTTTTTTATTTGCTTTCTATAGGTAATCACCCATGTCATGAGTTTGGAAGTTTAACTTAGGTTGACTTGGATTTTTTTTTTTGCCCTATTTTTCTCTCTTTGATTTTTTTTTCAATTTCATACTTCAATGTTAGTTTTTTTTTTAATTTCATCCTTCAATATTTTGTTGATTTTGAATTAGGATTTGCAATTTGTTTCGGTTTGCTTTCTATAGGGTTATTACAGGTTCAAACAAACCTTTCGGTATTTGGTTGGTCCTCAATTATGTTAGTGTTTGTTTTTGTTGTCATATAATTGAATAAAAAAAAATAGGCTCACAAGAGAAAACAAGGTTTTCATAGATTAACTTAGATCAACTCGAATTATTGTTTTGTCATTTTTTTCAGATTAAATTTTTTTCACTCATCCTTTAGCATTGGTTAGTTAGGAATTAGTTTCAGAATTCATGAGTCTTGCATGTTTACTTGAGTTGACTTAAATCATTTTTTTTTGTCATCTTAAGAAAATTGTTTTTTTTTTTATCATTCAATATTTTGTTAATTGAGAATTTAGCTTTATAATTTGGTTCAATTTATTTTTTAGAGAGTTATTATGATCTTATGATCTAAATTATAGATTTTGCAGGTTAGCCATAGTTGATTTTATTCGATTTAATATGCCATCATCTCGATATTTTTTTTAAAAAATATGATGTGATATTTCAATAACTCAATAGCTAAAAAATGTTTTGTTCAATATAATTGATTTTTGTGTTTGTGAATTGTTTTTTAACTTTTAGAAAACATATCACTAGTCAAGTATCTAGTTTATTCCGTAAACATTGCATCAAGTTTTGTCTAGCATTCCAAATGAATTTGTCACCAACTATGTTCTATACACGTTTAAGATAATATGACTTTTTCTCGTAATTTTGGTGGTGAAAATGAATTAAACAAACAAACATATATATATATATATATATAAGCTGGGATCCTATATATGAAGAGAATGAGGCAAAGAAAAAAAGAAACACACAAGTTGAGATGTCAAGATTAGATTGAGACTTCAAATCTTATTTGGCTATGCCAATAAGAAATGCTACCTCTACCTTTCTAAAAGGGCCCACATTAGCCACAACAAACTCTCTCTAACGTTGAGGAAAGAAAACAAAACTCCTGTCTGCAACAAAACCCAGAGAGCAGTACCAGCCCACATGCACGAGGATGGATGGTGGAGCCTCCATGACACAACTCCCCTCCGGTGACCTATAACGCCAAGATTTTGTTGGATACACAAAATATAAGGACGCCCATGTTGCCATCTAATGATAAGATTCTCTTCCAAGATTTCATTCTTGCTTTTTTACTGTTTACCTCTCCCCTCTACAGTTGTGGAATGGATGAGTTCAGGCACGTGATCTATCTTCTTGGCAAATTGCCTCATCGCTGTGGGTTGAATGAGTCTTTCTTGGGTGGCATCTGCCACTTGACTTGCTAGCTCAACTCTTCTTGGATGTGACAGCACCGTCTTCTTTCCTTTCTTCCACCAAATAAAATTGCAAAATCATGCTTAAACATAACCTTTTATTCTGATTAAATATGTTTATGTGTGGGAATGTAAATAATATATTTTTTCTTCTATTGATTCACTTATACAAGGTTTTTTATTTTCAATATTTATAAATGAGTTTAATATTCTATTTACTGTGAGTTTATTGTTCTATTCTGTCTCTCTTAAATTATCTTAGGCAATGATTTTCTATTTAGAGTGTAAATTATAAAGTCAATTTAAATTATTTATAAGTTCAAACTCGAGATCTACTATAACTTATTAAAAATTATTTTAATTGTTTGACAAATAATTTTTTAGATCATAGATTAGTATATAAGGATAGCTATTTTTTATTGTATTATTTAACTTGTCTCATCATACAGAATTCAATAAAATTTTCTCTTAAAGCTTTGCAATTATCTTCTCTTTCAAGATTTTCTCGTATTTCCTTGATTTAATTTCATAAGTCTATTGTGTACTAGCTATATTTATTATTTTTAACAAGCTTTCATTGTAGTTTTATTTACTGTTTTTTCTCAATTTAGTTTTTTCTTTCTTTTAGTATTCGCCACATAATAATCTGGTTAAAAAAAAGCATCCATGCTATTATCATTTTAGCCTTATCTAACCCTAGCTCAAATGTGAAACAATAAATTGATAAATAATTAAATCAGGAAAAAAAATTAAAAAAGTGAAATGAAAAGACGACAACACACTACATTGACCTGGGTTAATACATTAAATTTACAACTCGAGTAATGGACATAACTTTAATGTGTTAACCTCATTGGTTAATATGTCTTTTTTATTCCTTCCCTTATTCTCTTAGATGGGCGTTGATTGGTCTTAATTAACCACAAATTGGATTAAATGTGGAAGCAAATTGAAGAGTTATAAAAAAATCAAATTTGAAATTTGAAAAATATTATATTGTATCAACCCCGGTCAACTTCAATTAAACGGCAAACTTAGAACCCAGGTTATAACACGATCTCAATTAGGCATGATTTTCTTAAGCTAAGTGATAAAAATAATGAAATTTCATTCCTTTTCATTTTAAGTTAAATAAAAAAAAACCAATGATAATAAAGGGTTAAACTATATTTATTTATTTGTAAATCAAGGGAAAGAAATGAATTAAACAAAAAAGGCCACGGATGTTGTGTCTTAACTCATTGAATTTGCAATCTGTACCAAGGACTCAATCGAGTCTAATAATTTTTTTATCTAAAATTAATTTTTACCAAAGCAAAAAAATAAAAAATAAATCTCAAAAAATTCCCCATAAAAAAACCCAGACATGCAGGCCTAGTGGCCCAGCACGTCTCGACCTAATAAAAAAAGGAGCATGGACTTCCATGCCTAAGCCTTATATTTTTTTTTAACCTTTTTACGTGGTGGATGACCTGTCATCAACCTTAATATTTCTTTTGAAATAAATAAAAACTCACAACCACCCGCATAACACCTAGAAACCAATTTATCAACCTAAAAAACTCCACAAAGACCTCAAAACATAAAAACTAAACCCGGTTAGATTTTTCTTCCTCGACCTTAATATTTTTTTATAGATAATATTGAGGTTTTAAACAACCGCAAACAAGATCTTTTCATCAAATGAGACCTATGGATACTAATATTGACCAATTTGGTGGCTAGAATATGCAAAAAACAATGACTTTCTTTCTCTCTATATTGGAATCTAGCAAAACTTTATGTCTCTTTAAAATATCAGGGACTAAAAAATAAAAACTTTTGGTGCCAAAATTGAATTTAGAAAAACTTAAGGGATCGAAAAGTTCTAATTATGGAAATTGAACGACTAAATTATACATTTTGCTTCGACTAAATTATACAAGTTGGTCCTCTTTCTTTTAATTTTATCCATAGCCAACAAATTCAAAGCAATTGGCTACTATTTTTTCAATTAAAGGACACAATCAACGAAAAAAAAAGTAAAAGGACCAAAATAAAAAAACATTACTCCAGTTTATAATGCATTTTGAGTGTGTGAACAATATTTGGCACTATTCCAAACCACCCTTCCATTTTTGTTTATTTTCTTATAAGGTTGCATTTAGTTAGTGTCTTCGCAAATATAAAAAGAACATAAAGATATTTAATTAAAGGGATAGAGACAAATGGAAAAAAAAAATAGGATGGATTTAAAATGAATTCTTTTCATTTTAAAACAAGAAGTGGAGAGGAAACATGTCTCAAATAGTCTTTGTCTCTTTATGATGGTAACCAAGCTTCACCCAATTGACACACACTTGAGCGATTATGGGATAAGAATTTTGTTTTTTCCAACAAACTTGTAATGCGAGGAACGTTAATTGATAGCATGAATTATTTTTTTTTGCACAATAAAATAAAGCGGGAAAATACCATTATATAGAAAATATTTAGAAAAGTCCCATGTTACATGCTACATCTACAACTTGTGTGTTACATGCTACATCCGTGACTTGCGAGTCGCATGTGAGGCTTACGACTCCAAACAAATAATAACCTTGAGACCTAATCTCTTCCATTTTCTCTTTTTCCAGACACTACTTCATGACTTTTGGGTCATTCTTAACTACAGTAGGTGGCATGATTGCATATTTATATCGACAACTATATAAAATATATATGAAGAAGATGAGACAAATAGACAGGTATCTACTACTTCTCCAGTTATAATTCCTTTTTGCTATTTTCTAGCAAAGGATTTACTTTGTTTATGACAATTAATCCCATTTTAAAAACTAACTTCAAAGTTTAAATGTAAATTAATATAGCTCTAGTTATGGAAGTATTTCTATATTGGATGTCTAGATAGTTGAGATAATAACATGTTTGATGTTGATACCTAGATGCTTCTCTATAAGATCTAGGTATTAATAAAATCTAATAGTGTTTTATTTTTTATAAATTAAATTAAAAAATATACTAAATTTATGACTTCTCATGTTGGATGGTGTGAGGTAAGACATTTCACTTTGCATCTCACTCATGTCCACAAGTTCTACCGGAACAAGTTTGATTCACAACAACCTCACCAGGTTTGTGCTATAATTTTTTTATTTATGAGTCATTTTTTAAAATTTCAACTTACTTTCTATTATATGTCTTTCATGTCTTGATATGTTATATAGATGTCAGATTCTGATGATTTCATATTATCGATTACACTTGTAAATCAAGAGGGCAATGTATAATGGTTAGCAAAGGTCATGTTGCTTGGATTGTCATAGCACATCCCAAATTATCTTACTACTGGTAAGGAGTTACATGCTATCAGTTGTGAGGGTAGGCATGAATGAAATTAGTTGGTGATTCATGTAGATTATCTTGATCTTTAGGGTGTCAAAAGAGATCGAATGTTTGTAGAGAAGAAACCAATAATTGATCTAGACACCCACATGAGATGGTATTTGCTAATAACACATCGGTTTATTGCACCTATATGGTCGTATTTCTTGAGGCATCTATATAATCCAATGCATCACGAGCTGTGATATCTTAGACGAAATTGGTTGATATGCAGTGTTTTTTTATATACAACACTTATTAAATATTGTTCATACTATTATATTTGATTGGCAAGTGGTAGTTATTTTTAATGTATTTATTATATTCATTACAAGAGGCTCGAAGAGTTGTATTTATTATCCGTAAAGAAGTTAATGAGATAGGATATGCCCTAGCCAATAATATGCTAAACTTTTTCCATGCTGGACTATAATAGGTTAGCGCGATTGAGTGTCTCGAAGTGGCCTTAGAAGAAAATGGGATTGCTTATCATGAACGTGAGACTAGGACGGGTCCATCCATGAGCATTCCTAACTTGTTTACGAGTTAGGATGATTTTGATGTTGACCCTTATATGAGTGTTATAAACCCATCCATGAGCACTTTAGGCTCGTCCACAAGTGTTTTTAGACGTCTTCAAGTGACAATTCTCTTTTGCATTCAGAAACCATTTTCTCTCTTTTTGAACCAGTATCAAACAAAAAAAAACATGTTATTTTTAATCGATCTTATCATCGAGAAAATGTTAATATTTTCATTGTTTTGTCCTTCATATTTGTTAAAAAATCAAGTTTTAAAGGTAATTTAGGACTCAATTCATTGTAAGGAAATTGTATATATGATTACTTAGAGAGCTAATGAGTATGTAGCTTATTGATTTTAGTGTCAACATGATGAACCTATTTGCAGATACTGTGTCAACATGATGAACCCATGTGCATGTTTTGTGCCTTTAAATATAACTTGATTATTTGGCAGTAGACTTTTAAAGGCATGGTCACCAAGTATCGGCAAAGTGAACAAATATGTATACATACATTAATCAACCACATGTCAACCAACCATTATTGTGCTTGAGATTTTTATTATTATTATTATTAACTTTGAAAGCTAGGGCTAGAGGTAGAGGGTTTGCGTAGTGAGATTCAATTCTTAGGGTTGTTTTTAATCCCCAAAAAAAACTTTAAATTGATTTTCATAGTTTATTTTTTATGAAACCCTATTGTAAATCAATAGATTTGGCTTTTTAATTTATTCCTCATCTTCTTCTTTAAATACTATTGTTATATATCTTCTTTACATTACAAAAACTCAAATATCTATGAACTAACTTTTTACTTTTTCTCAATTTGGGTATTGGGTTGAATTTCTTTAAATTGATTTTTGGGTTTTTCTTAGTTTGGGAACTAGGTTTTTCAAATTGGGTAGAATTTTTATGAATTGATTTTTGGGATTTTCTCAATTTGAGGACTAGGTTATCAAATTTGTGTTCTTGTGGACAAAGTTGAAGATATTGTATCTAGAATTTTTGTGAGAAACAAACTGTTTTAAATCATTTAGTAGGATGTTCATAATATTGGTTACTCATTGTTGAAAATAAATTTCCCAGATTTTTGCCCTTCAAGATTCTTGAATCTAATTTCAGATTTCAAATTGAAATTGAAAGCTAACACTAAAATCTATTCTAAGAAATATTCAAAGCAATTCTGGAGAAAACGGTTGAAGATGGTGGGTTTTTTTTTTCCTCTCAATTTAATGGCAAAGTTTGAATATTTGATATAAGGACACTTTAGTAATTAAATAAAATACAATAACAATAATGTGATAATCAAATATTTTTTATTGATTTTTTTTAAACACACCAAACAAGGTTGTAAATTGCCACACTAGTAAATTTCAGGACATAAAAATATATTTTTTCAAAGTGCGCCTGGGGTAAATGAAAAACAAACTAACTCGGTGTAATTTCTCCAAATTACTATTCTGTTTAGCTTTTGGTTTTTGATAAATCATATTTGATATTGTATTAAGGAAATATTAATAAAATCTCTTGGAGTTAGAGATGAAAAGGATCAACATAGAAAGTCCCCAGAGGGGTAAGGAAAAGGTTTTGAAATATTGTGTGACCTCCTATCCGTCTTTCATCGAATGAGTAGTTTTAATTTATATATAATAAACATATTATCACCTTAGGAAAAGCAGGGTCCCGTAGCTCAGTTGGTTAGAGCGTTGGTCTTATGAGCCGAAGGTCGCGGGTTCGAGCCCCGCCGGGACCATCGCTTCTGTAGTATATTTTGATTTCCCTAAACCTTTTCGGATGTTGATTGGGGTTGTGAGTTGAAGTGTTTCTTGTTAAGAAGCATATTAAAATAATTTTTTTTTAATATCAAAACAATGTAAAAACAGGTTTACACTATATTTCCCAAACGGTTCTAAAATTTTAGGACTAATGATTGGTGAAATCCAACTAGGTTAGGTGGTCCGTCGGACACCTGATTGCGCAGTCGTTTTAATGTATTTGACTGTTGACCTTCCAAAAGATGAAACACCAGTTTCAGTTTGGTTGAGCAGTCAGTTGAAGGAGAAGAGAAGATAGCACCCCTCCCCTTTCCACCTGTTTCTTGCATTGCACTTCAACTTCTACTTCTTAATTAATACTTGGAGTGCCAGTATTGATCTCCACAACCCAATCCAACGAAGAATGTGTTGCTTCTCTTATTGAACCCCCCATAAAAACAAACATGGGTTGTCTCTTCTCTGGTATGTTTGCCACTACGTCTAGTTATTAATTTCCTCTCATAAACAAGATCATGTGTTCATGTCAGCATCAACTTATCAATGATTGATGATAGCTATGTTCTAGTGTACTTGTTTATTCTGGCTTATATTAATGAAATCTGTTGTTGATTCGCTAATCATTGATTCTGCTGTGTGTACGTTGATTAAGTTTGCTGAACTAATCATTAGAAATGGAGGGATGTTCTTGATTTTCTACATACATACGCACGCTTAATCTGCTAGAAATAATTAAGCTGATCTATACCAATGGGCTCAGGCAACTGGTTGAAGTCAATTATAAGAACGAGAAAAGCGAAGAAAGATGGATCAAAGAAAGTGAAGGTAAAAATACTCAGCTGGATTCTGATAATCCCTTCTGGTAAGACAGGAGCTGTTGTTTCTTTTTGTAATCTGTTCCTGCATCTCTGTGAGACAGGTACATTCGGCTACCGAAAAGGAAAACGGGTCAAAGGGGAGCTCACCCACCCATGGAGAATCAAGTAATCTTGCCAATGGTGATTTGGAGAGCAACCATGTTGTTCCTGGATTGTCTCCTGAGTATATAGCTGCTGTCAGGATTCAAGATGCTTTTCGGGCATACAAGGTACATTTCAACGGTGTGATTATACATATATATAGAAGGAGCATTCATTTTTTATTTTTTTTTGGACCCATGAATCAACCCTTTGATTATGATAAGAAGAACATCAAGAACATGGCAGCGACTGCTCGATAATCAAACTAGCCAAACATACCTGATATCATGTAGGATGCTCTTTTTTCAATGTGTTGAGTTGTGAGCCTCTTTACCCTTTTAGAACCTTGTACCTTTTTCTCCATCGTGCATGCATGTCTAGAAATTAACCTCATACCAACATGAGATGTCTATATTTCTTATTAAAAAAAATTGTGTCAGATAATAGTTTATTCATTTCTGTGAGGTTCACCATGTTTCATTGATTTAGCCAACATAATTTTGGGATTTCATTTTATTTGCCAGTCCTTTCCCCAGCAGATCGATTTCAAGATTATGGTATCCGGTTGTCCTTTTTTAAGTGATTTTTTCAGGTTAAACCTGTTTTTTTTTATTAAAATTTTAATTTATTTTGTTTTAAATTATTTTTTTTATTAAAAATTCTAATATACTTTGAAAAACACTGATAATGTTTATAGCAATTAAAAAATTAACTTTTTTTGTTAACGCTGATGGAATTTCAAGCAATCTACCTGCTTGCTCTCTTGAGCTTATGGCCAACCCAACCATTATAGAAGTTGTACTTTCTGTGAAGTAATAATGGCTTGCTTTTCTCGTTTTCAGGCAAGAAAAGCAATGCACCGTGTTAAGGGCGCCGTGAGGTTTAATGTTCTGATTCATGCTAATGACACTCAAAAGCAAGCTTCAAGCACATTAAACCATATTCATTCATGGAGCAACATTCAGGCACAGATTAGAGCCCGCCGGCACCATATGGTCACCGAAGGCCGTATCAAGCAGAAGAAATTAGAAAACCAGTTGAAACTCGAGGCCAAACTCCAAGAGATTGAGGTACTAATCACTGTTACAAAATGAAATAATACAGAAAATTATGTCACAGAAAAATATGCTTGAATGTTGCCAATTTGAAGAGGCACCTGACCTGTCAACCAATACAGAATATCGTGGGTTCCCACTAAATTTTGTTGAAGATTTTTCCACCGCATTGAAGCGAGTGTCACGCTAATTTAATGCATAATTCCAAGAAGATGAACTCTTTTTTATTTTGTTGAGGATTGTTTTTATTTACAATACAAAATAATTCTTGATGAGCAATGAATGAGCCTGACCCATTCTGTGTGGACTGGTAGCTGTTGGCTTTTTTCTCTGTGAGATAGGCTATTTGGAAAAAAAATGAAATCCGTCCAAGTGGGAAATGTCTTCTAGTTAAGTGGCAGAATTTAATTATGCTTTGATCTGACCTTTTGATGCATCACTACTTTCCCAGTGAACAGTTATAAAAGAATTTTACAAGGATTCAAGAGAAAAGGAAGTCAGCAGCTACTTTCCTTGTAGTTTGGAATTGTGTTTCAAATAATATTTCATGAAAAGGAAGAATTGCATAAGGTTTGTTGTACAGATACATGCTCTGAGAGAAATTAAATGCATCCAAAGTGGTTAGCTCCCGAGAAAAAGAAAAAGAAAGAAAAGGGCAATTAACCATATATGGTTCCCCAGAAGCGATGTTCCCAAAGGGAGAATTTAATGGCGTCCTACCATTATGTATTTTATATGGAATGTGGTTGTAAGCCCGGACCTCTAAATTATTGCAAGAATTTAAGATCCACTGTCCACAACTGTTTGCTTAGCTTTGACTTTGTTGACCAGGTGGAGTGGTGCGGTGGCTCCGATACCATGGAGGAAATCCTCTCCAGGATCCAGCAAAGAGAAGAAGCAGCAGTAAAGCGTGAACGAGCCATGGCATATGCCTTCTCTCATCAGGTCCATTAACTGTTAAACATATTTATTTCCTGCAGTCTCTGGTTCAGTTGGAGAGGTAAACGTGTGAGCTTAACGTGAATGATTTACAGTGGAGAGCCAACCCTACCCAATATCTAGGCCAGGCCTATTACAGCCTCGGAAAAGAAAACTGGGGTTGGAGCTGGAAGGAGCGTTGGATTGCTGCTCGGCCATGGGAGATTAGGGTTCATTCCGAGCCTCATAACCTCAAGAAAGCTCATTCAAAGCAAGAGAGCAAATCGACACTTCCAACCAAACCTGCTTTGTCAAACGGGAAGGTGACTGCTAAATCTAAAATGTTGCCTAGCCCAGCCGTGGATTGTCAAGCTGCCCAGGCTGCCGGTTCTACAGCCGGCTCGTCTCATCGGCTGATTCCGAGTTGACCTTCTTGATACTCCCTTCTTGATCCTGTGTCTCTGTATTGTTTAATTTCGGGGTTGGTGTGAGATTGGCATGCAGCGTGTAAAATAAACATATTTTTGCTTGAAGTTATTATTAAGTAAATTATCTTAGTAACTAAAAAGATTCATCAAGCGAATTTGGCTTGTTCGGTAATGACAAGAGGCTTCATTTTCTTGCCTCGAAAAGAAGTAACATGGGCATGGAGCTCGAAACCACCGAGGAAGGATGCATTTTAACCGTGAAATTAATTAATGTTCTTAAATCAGGAGGCAGCTAGAAGAGCTTCGCACTTTGAGCTAGCTCATGCGTCCATTATGCATCAATTACCACACCAATCCATTGTTAGTTGCATAGCTAGACAAGAACAAGTACATCCCAACAAGATCTTGCATTCCTAACCCCAATAAATCTGTATTTTTCCTGTAAATCATAGTTTACTGAGGCGCTATTCAACATGTTCATCTCATGCGTACCGGTATCCCCGCCAGCCACCCTATGTTCTTAGCTTTCAACGAGGTAAAAGAAGGGAATTTGGTGTAGAATTAAGCTTATGGCTGTACCTTGCCCTTGCAGTGGTAATTATCAATTCCAGTATAAAGAACACTAGCTAGTAACCAGCATAAAGCAAGATGTCACCATCTCCATTGAATCCAAGCGTTTCACTTTAATATATTTTGGTTTTTCCCCCGGTGCCAAGAATTAAAACCCAGCTAGGCTGAAGAGATTTTTTTGAGGGACTGAGATTTACAGGGTAGGGGACCCAAGACAGATGGCAAAGTATCGCATTTTTTGTGGTATCCATCTGTGTATTCTTCCATAATTGAGCCTTGCTGTGTTCATGCCATCATGTGTATTCTTCCATAATTGAGCTTTGCTGTGTTCATCCCATTATTTGATGATGTTTGGAATTGTTGTTGGGGTTACTTTTAAAAATACTTTTAAAACTAAAATATATAAAAATAATATTTTTTAAATTAATTTATTTCTGATATCTGAAAATCAAAACTAATTTGAAAAAAAAAATCAAAAACATTCTTTTAACGCAAAAACAAAGACATCATCCAGCAAATGTAGCCCCACTCCACTTGTTCTACCTTCTAAATTTATCTAAGCTTAGGAATCATTGATTACACCAAGAATGGCAGGCCATGACCTTTGGATTCCTCCTTACAACCTGATCTTGATGCAAATGTATCATCCAGGACTGGAGGGCTTGTATTTCAAATCCCACATCAACAACCTAAGCACAAATAGATCCTCCAATAACACCTGGACCTCTTTCAGGTTGGCTAAATAAGGGAATTCAGATAACTACACTGTTTTTTCTGCTATGAAGAAAATGAGGTTTCCGAGATCTATCTTTGATTTGCTTCCTCTTATATGATGAATTCTATGTTTTACTTTCAGACACAAGCCTAGTCAAATCATACTAAAGAGCCTAGTAAAACAGAAAGTATGGAGTAAATGACACTAGAAAACACAATTCTCCACTCAACAGACATAAAGTCTCCATTTCTTTTCCAGCTTCCTATTCTATTCCACATTGCAAACAGCTTCTACTGTTGATGGAAAATGACTCATTGTTCGATGCTCCCGAAAATCCAAGCAACGAAAGAGATGTTAAAGATGGGTTTATTCTTTCAATTCTTTTTGCAGATTTAAGGAAGTTGTTGAAGCATCAAAAGGCAGAAAAGCAACAGACAAATACAATCACAAAGGGAAACTCTCTCTCTCATCTACATGAAAAAAAAATTGAACATGTCCAAACAGAGGAAGTAACCCGTATCGTGTTGCTCCCAATCTGACACCAGAGAAAATAACAAGCAGTTCAAAAGAACACGATATAGTATTGAGCAAGGGGAAAATGCTAGCTACTACAAAAAGTCTATGTTTGCTGATCTGGGGTTGCCTGTTTTATAGAAAATCATTGAAAAGATTACAGATCATGCCTATCAGGTCTGCTCTAGTTGGGGAAAACATGAAACCATTCATCAAATCAAAGTAGCTCTGCTTCTATCAGCAATTCTAGAAATGGAATCAAATACAACCAAACATCCATGACATACAAAAAGCGTAGCAACATAAACACACAGCCAATCCAACACAAGTTCGAAGCAAAGCTGAGGTATCAAAGCCCTCCCACACATGGAAGCTAAAACAACAGCTAGAAAGTAATACAAATAAACATCTGATAGAAACTAAACAGACCGGGGATCGAAAAACCTGAAACATCCACTCAGATCTCTCTCTCTTCCCACGGTATTTGCCATTGATTCATCTTCAAGTCACCAGGCCAGTCTTTGAAATATCTTCTTAGCACCGTATTAGTCTCTCTTAAACTATGAACAAGTCCTGCAAGAACGAGCTAAAATGAAAAAATGATGACATTATATGGATATAATATATGAAATTGAGAAATGGGTTCTCATGGTAGCACCTGGTAAAGGTGAAATTTTTGACGTTTTTGCTCGATCAATGGCGAGAATCAGAGGAAGCAGAGGACGGCTTGTTGTGAATGCCGTCGTGCTCCTCATCTTCGCCTTGAATTCGTGCTGGAACTCGAAACCCATAGAACTCACCACCTGAGGCAGTGAATCCAATGCCTGATATTGCAGTTTGCTGATGATACATTTGTGGAATTTGTTGTTGTTCATGATCATCAGGAGTGATTGCTGGGTCTATCCAAGCACGAACTGAAGGCGTGTTACTGGACTGAAGGGGTCCCCTCTGTGAAAAAAACTGGTTTGGGCCGAAAAACGGCTGTATAGGTGGCGGTGGCGACATCGTCTGTAGCGGTGGTAGTGGTGCGTTGAAGAAGAATCCTCCACCTCCACCTCCGCCGCCGCCGCCAGCTGCATTCCAAGCCACCAGATTTCTTTGGAAACGGTTGATTTCTGGTGCGTGGTGCTGCTCAGACCACCCACTAGAAGAGCCATCTAGGCCGAGATAATGAGCAGTGGTTCCAGAGAACAACACTTGATGTTCATTTTGAGCTTGATGGCCATGATGGTGTGCTTGATGTTGCAAAAGAATTGGTTCTTGAAATGATTGGAGCGAGAGCCTCAGATCTTGGCTCTGGCTGCTGGTTCTTGACAGCAAATCTGGTGGATAGTTCTGAAACTGTATAGTTGGAGACGATGTCTCCGTAGAAGCACCCATTGGAAAGAAAGTTTTGATTGTGTCAGCAATAGCATCTGAGTCTAAAGATGGTGGCAGAAAACCCGAACTACAGTTGGGATTTTCTGCCATTTGCTGTTGCATATTTTGAACTTCAATTGCTGCTGCTGCTGTTTTTGAAGCGGCAACATTTTCCATGGAAAGCTGATACTCCCTCTCGTCGCTTATGTTTTGTTGCTGGGTGCTTCTTGTTGTACTTTTACTGGTTGCGGGGGTGAATCCCGCTGTGGTTGGATCCCATGCGGGTAGCTCTGCAAGCTCGTCTATGGAAGCCTTGGCTTTCTTGATGAGCCAATCGACGGCTTTGCTGGGCCGGTCGTAGCCTAGGCGGTCCTGCACATCGTAGAACTGGATGGCAGTGTGCGCTGAGAGCCGGACGCGGCGGTCTCTGGGGCCCTTGGCAGTACAGACCTTGCTGTGGCGGTCTTTTCTTCCTGTGGACCGAACAATGTGGCCTCCTTGGACCTCCACAATCTCTCCCACTGTGTTTCTTATCCCCAATCTTGACGATGTTGCTGCTTGGTGGTGGCTCTCTCCCATTTTTCTTGCATATTCGAGGCCTTGCTCTTGAAGAGTTGAAGATGAAGAAGATAGGAAGTAAGATCTTTTCTTGGATGGTTGTAGAGGAGACTGCTGCTGTTGCTGTGTGTCTAATCTTTGATATAAGAGTTGGTTTTGATCTTGTTGCGACTCTGTGTTTTGGAGATATTGATGGTGGCCAAGAAAGGGTGGCACTTGTTGTTGATGATGATATTGATGCTGTTTGGGTGATTGATGATCTTGTTCTTCTTCTCCCTCTACATGTCTTGAATTGAGAACTACGTTTTGAAGCTGGTGGTGACGGTGGTGATTCCTTCGAGGATCCAGTCTCAGACCCTTGTTCTTTATCTGTTCCAGCTTTTATTGGATAACACTTTTCTTTAATGGGTGGGGGTTGTCTCTTTACCACTCTCTCTAATCTGCTGCTCCCTAATCTCTTCTTGTTGCTTGTGCAACTGCTGCCACCACTCTGATACCTGATGCTGCTGCTTCTGCTGCCTCTCCCAAAAGGTTCTGCCATTCAATATTTCCACTTCCATCAAACCCAACATCACCTCCAAAATAAAATAAAAACCCTTAACCTAAAACTGAAAACCAAGCCTGAAAGCCTACGCCTAGCCTAACCCATCTCCTCCTCCCTTGCTCTCTATCTGCAGTTAGCTAGGGTTTTGATGGTTGTCCCTCTCCACGCAGCACCGCACAAGGGTAAAACGGGAAGCAACCTCTAGAGAAAGAAGACCAAGAACAAGCCACACCACCGAATTCTCAAGAAGGGTCTTCTTGGGAAATCTCCTGCGGTTGTTTCATCGTTTTGTATGGGAAGAGAGAGGGGAAAGGGCGGATATGGTGCTATGGAACAGTAAATATAGGGGCTATGGCTAGCTGGGGAAAGAAAAATTCTTTCTTCCTTTCTTGACCTATAAGAAGAGGAGTCCTTGATGATGCCACTGGTAAGTGTGGCAGTGTTTGGTCAGAAATGAGATTAAAGATCTCTGTGACCTCATCACTGCGTCTGCTGCTGCTGTTCTTTCTACCACAGGACGCACAAACACCAACCAAGAAAGAGCTAATGATTCAATCAACAAGTCTCCAAGCCTCAACTTTATTTTACCCTCTCCTTTCTCTCTCTCTCTCTCTCTCTCTCTGCAATGTTTGGTATGTTTCACTCTCCAATTCGGTTCTTTTAAGATTTTTTTTTTACTATTCCTACTTGACCTGGTTAGAAGTTAGAACCGTTGGTTGTAGTTCAAAGGGAGTGGTGCGTCTCTCTCTCTCTCTCTATCTCTATCTCTCTCTCTCTGGTCTGGATGCTTTGAGAGATTAGATCCTTTATATGCCAACACAGCTTTTGAAAGTGACCCTCCCTTACAGCTTTTCCTCTGCTCGCCCTCTCTTTATTGCTTCGCTCAAAAGGAACAACACCATCTTCCACCCCATCTTTTTCTGGTTGGATTTCTCATACAATGGCATCTTGACACCCTGTATTTTTTTTTATATTTTTCCTTTTAACCAAATTATGTTTCTCTCGATTTGTTATTCTCCTTTTTCTTTTTCTGAATATTATTTACGTAGCCATGTGTTTGTAATTACTTATAAGTCCAAGTAGAGGTAGAAGATCCAAAGGGAAGAACTGGCTGTACTTGAACTGGAGCTATGGTACTGTGGTCTTTTAGCTGTAATCATTCAGCTTAAAGTTTCATGATTCAATCGTTTTGGCTTTCTTTGATTAATTATTTATCATTTTTCTTGAGTCTTTGTTGTTAAATTATTTATGAAAATCCGAGTTTTCGTTATTTGAATATTTACAAATAAGCAAATTCTTGCAACCATTTAGATTGTTATTGTCCTTTCTTAAATTTTTTGTCTTTTTATTTTTTAGAATATAATAAAAAGTCAATTTTGCCCTTAGAATTAGGCAAAAATCAAACATACATCTAAGGGTAATTTTATATTTTTATAAATAATTTTTTTATTGAAGATATTTTTATTTTTTTATATTGAATAATTAATTTTTTATTAAAAAATATTGTTAGCACGTACTTTTTACATGCCAGCGTGTAAGAGGTGTGTGTATTATTTGGATGATACATGCAACACCTTTCAATAGCCAAATCTAAACTTTCATCGTGTTGTTGGAAGCACCGATACATTTTTTTCCTTTAGGTTTAGCGTGTTTAGGCAGTTTGATGTCAATGGTCTTTTTTTAATTTTTTTCTATGTTTCTCTTATCTCAAAAATACACATTAATCCTCTTTATTTATTGTATTTAATTTCAGTCGTTATTCTTAATTTATGATTTTTATTGGTGACCTTTTTATAAAAATTTTGTTTTGTTTTAAATTAATTCTTCAATTACAATTCATCATATATTATTTTTTTTCTATGATTTGGTCATTATTTTTATTTATTTTTTCCTTAACCTTTTTGTTAAAGTTTTATTGGTTTTTATTCGCACTGTTTAATTAAAATTTATAGAGCATTATGTTTTTTTCAATTTAATCTTTATTTTTTTAATATTATTAAAGTTATTTTTCTTTTAAATTTAACCATTCAATAAAATTATTTTGCCTTTTTTTTAAAAAATTCTATGGGTCTCTCACAAACTTTTCATGCAACTTTATTTTATTTTATTATTCTATTATCTTATATTTTCTGATGGAAACATTAGAGTATCTCTTGTTACAATCAAAAACTGGAATTTAGCAGACAAAGATTTACATTGAAGCTATCATTTCTCCCGTAAACGACACAAATGCACGTATTCCATCCCTAGTTCTTACACGACTTCATCTCAGAGTAATTCACAAGCTCCGAAGGATGAGGAGGCAATCTTGTAAATATCGCTGAACTGTTGGATATTTTTGAGTGTTTTTAAGACTATAACCACGTTAATTTTTTAAATATTTTTTATTTAAAATACATTAAAATAATATTTTTTTAAAAAAATTATTTTTAATATTAACCCATACAAAATAATTTAAAAATATAAAAAATATATTATTTTAAATTTAAAATAATAAAAAATATTTTTTTTTTTTCTAAATCACTCCCGAAACACAACGACAAAGACACCCAAAATAATCAACCGGAAAGTTACATTACATTACCATACCATCATTCTGTACTTGTGATATTTTCGCTGTGCTCAATTTATACTGCACTAGTCACAGTCTGCGCTATTTCTTAGTTAGTGGGAGTTTTTTTTATTTAGTTATATAATAGTTAAAATAAATATTTGTAAAAAATAATAATTTATAATTTAGAGCAAAAATATACTTTTTTAGGACTTTTTTATTCATGTATTTTTCTTTGTTTTCAAAAAACTTGTCTTTTTTAGAAAATAATTTATATTCTGGAAAAAATATGTTTTTATATGTGAAGCATTGGTTTTTAAACAAAACATATAATGGTTTGATAAGCAAGTTTCATTAAAAAAAATTATAACCAAGTGAATGTATGAAAAGATTAAAAGAATAATTAATTTTATAAAATTATATAAAAATTAACAATAAAAAAATAAAAATTTTATTCTTATTGAATATTCAAGAGAAATGTTTTTAAAAACAAAATCTACTTATTAGGTTCATATATAAATTACTCATGAATTAATAGTTAATATTAGTGTCAAGAGTTCATATCTTATCTGAAACAATAGTTAGATAATTTTTTAAATTTCATTTTAATATTTTTATTCAAAAAGTTTATTTTAAAATAAAAAACTAGAAGATCAATTAAAAAAAAAGCTAAGCATGTTAAACTAGAAAAGATAAGCTCACAGAAAACAATTCATGTGCATTTGGATTTTTGTTTTTTTAAAAAAATAAATGGACCACAAGTGATGTGTTCAAGTTTTTGTTTTTAGTAAAATGGATGAAGCATTGTTTATTGCAATAAATTTTGATCACTTTTGATGACTAAAAAATTAAAAATTATGCGTTAAAATGGTCTTTTTCTGTTTTATGAAAAGTAAAATATCATTGTGTTTTAATATATTAGTAATTATTTTTTGATATTTTTCTTTTCATTGTTTTTCTTATAGATAAGATCTAAGATCCCATTTCTCTTCTAGGTATAATATTATTAGACTAAATAACTCTAACTCGTTAAAGTAAATGATTAATTTAACAATTTAATAGGTGGTCAAGTGGTAAAAGCTTGGGATTAAAGGGTTTGCTTCTCCTGTGGTTTTAAGTTCGAGTCATGTGGTTGCTAATATGATGGTCACTTGAGTCTTACACGGTCGTTAACTTTAGGATCCATATGATTTATCGAGGTGCACACAAGTTGGCATGGACATCGACGTTAATAAAAAAAAAAAATTAATTCCACCTTTTAATAATATCAACTAATTTGGCAAATTACAAGTTAGGTTGACAATCATAAACAATAAAGAGTTAAGAATACTTAAATTGTCGATATGTCAATTTGATTTTGTGTGTCGTTTTCATACCCTAAGAAGTTCATCCATCATATAGACACCTAACAAACATTAATGTAAAATATTTAGCATGATAGTAGAGACTTGTTTGGGGTGTTTATATAATAGTGGAGCCTTGGAGCATGGAAAAGGAAGGGAGTGTAGATGGGATTGATCATCTTGTCGAAGGCGATTGGTGTGTTGAGGCTGAGCAATTTTTGTTATTTTCTTTTGTTATAAGCAATAATTTTCACATAAAAATGTTTTGGTAATTAAAAAAAAAAGTCTGATAAAACGTTGTGGATTGGAAGGAAGAAAAGGCAAGGTTGCACCCTTTTGAATTAAAGCTAGGTAGAAAAAGTAACTAGAACTTGAAGTTATCTAGAAAGTAATTAAAATAAAATAAAAATTTTGGGTATAATTTGACGGTCTTTCAAACCTCACCAGCTGCAATAAATTAACTTTTTTTTTTATAGAACTGGACATGTAGAATAACTTTATAAAATTTAAATTCAATTTAATGATCAGATATAAAATTATAGTTGTTTTTATGCTATTGAATGTTTGAGCGTTTTTAGAAGTTTTAGCTTTTCTAAAATTAAAAATTATACAATGGCATATATTTTTTATTTTATTTATTATATTGTTGAGAATAACACAACCTAAAAATTATGTTTTTCCTACGGCTCATCAATCTATATTATTTCCCCAAGTTTGGTGTATTCCTAGTATATTTTAGGTTGTGCTATTTGAAAGGACCCTTTCTTTTCACTCATTTTGTTCAAATACACTGTTTGTTTTTATGGCTGGGTTGCTGATAATATATATTTTTAATATTTTTAGATTATTTTGATTTTCAAATGTTAAAAATAAATTATTATTTTAAATAAAAATTATTTTAATAAATAATCATTATCATACTATTCAATTCATTACGCGCTTTCTTCTTCTTTTTCTTCTTCTCTTTCTTTTTTGCACTAATGCAAGTAACATCACGTCCAAGAATTTCTAGATATTCTCAATCTAGAAAATGGGCATATCATTTTCATAGAATTGAGAGGTGGGGGATTTTTATCCACGTACATATAATTCAACCATGGACAATGAAATGTGAAAGTTCACTCCCGACCTTCCCGACCTGCTTAAATGAAACTTCCGGTGGAAACGTATGTGCAGATATTTTCTTTAGCTAGATGTTTACTCGAAAGGATATAAATATAATTGTTAGAAATTAATATAAATTATATATGGAGATTTTATTTTGAAATTTTACCTAATAATTTATGTTTTTAGATTAACATGATTCTTTGACATGATATCAGAGCCTTGATAACCAAGCGATCATAAATTTCGAATCTTACAATTATTATTTATTTGATAAAAATTAAACACAAGGTAACGTGAATATATGTAAATTTCAAACTCAAAGAATTTTCACGATGTGTTAGAGAATAATATAAATTATATTTTTTAATATTACCTAATAGCTTAAATTTTTAGATTGAGATGGTTATTTGACAAGTTCAAAAAACAACATTCCTACTGTTTTGATGTTTTTTAAACACATCATTGTCAACCATGAAAGCAAACTAAAATTGCTCAAGGAAAAGAGAAAATACACAAGGACAAATAGCATTTTTATTGGTGACCCTTTCATCTTCAAATTATGTTTTTCGCATATTTTTATGCTCCATCCCTTTCTGTTCTTTAATTTGTAATATTGCTCAAATAACCCCACCTCTTGGCTGATCATGTTCTTGGACAAAAGATCTCTATCTTAAGGAAAACGGAAAAAGGAAAAAGAATAGAAAAAAGAGAGGCTTCAAGCACCATAAATAAAGAACAATAGTTCATAATGTGAGACAAAATCCTTGTTTTATACCCTTATAGTTATCATTAATCTTGGAACATCGCCTATAAAAAATGATGTCATGTGTACCTAGTTCATTATATTTATCGTCACCAACATGACAGCACAATGTTGTGCATGAAATTGCGAAATCATAAATTCTTGATCGGAGAAGATTGTCGATAAATAAGCAAAACCTGATTTAAGTATGTTTACGTGTTGGCCAACGAAGGAACAAAGCTCTCAAACTTCCATATCTTCTTCACAGGCTCACGAACTTCAATAAATAAATAAATAAATAAATAAATCACTAACTACTGTGCG
This sequence comes from Populus alba x Populus glandulosa, assembly GCA_033617975.1. Taxonomy (NCBI): domain Eukaryota; kingdom Viridiplantae; phylum Streptophyta; class Magnoliopsida; order Malpighiales; family Salicaceae; genus Populus; species Populus alba x Populus glandulosa. The sequence continues at coordinate 40,202,537 of CM066143.1, forward strand.
GCATAGAAATATCACTTCTTTTGCCCACAGATGGCATCTGGGAGAGAGTAAAAGGCTTGATTGTTACTAGATTCTATCGTGAGTTGATCGCCTGGGTTCTAGCCACCTGTCTCTTGTTTTCCCATTTTGGTAAATATATGGTATATCCCCGCGTATTCTTTTCTAGTTGCTCATAGTTTTACTTTTCTTTTTCGTCCTAAAGTATCTCCCTAGAGGAGCGTGCACGTGTATATTCCTTGAATTATTCGAACGAATTTGAGTAATAATATTTAAAATTATGGAGAATGGATAAGTTTGAAATTTATATGTTTGAAAAAATAAAAAATAAACAAGATATCCCTCTATGCATGTTTCCTTTTTCTCCAAAGAGTATGATCGTAACTTTGTTATACAAATTGTTATTAAAAAGAAAAAAGAGCCGATGATCAAAAACTTAAGATATTTTTTTTTGTTTTTGAGGGTAAAGTAGTTATTTAACTGTGATAAAAAAGGTGTTATAACAAATTTGTTCCAATTAATTTTATAATGATCAATCGATCCTTTATAAAAGATGATTCTACCCTTCAGTGCAAGCTTCTTGAGTTTTTTAATCTTAAAGTATAAGCATCATTTCACTATTCCAATAAATAATGAAATGTATTTATGACTATAGTGTTTTACTAATAACTTTTAATTATTTTTGTAATTATCTAACGTGGGATTTTGAGTTATAATAGTTAAAGATGGAGTATATCTATTTAACCATCAACAAAATTCATTTAGATTTCTAGTCATCAGTGATGGTTTATTATGAAATGTCAGAAATGATATCATTAGTTGTAATTAATTATGAAGAAATTACGTACACATGTTTAATGTTGAAGTGATGACAAATTGTAACACCATCTTGTACTTTTTTATTTATTTTGATTTTGATTGAATAAATTATTGAATTTGATTATTTATTCACATTAATAATTTATTCAATTTCAATGCAATAAGGAGATAGCTATTAATAAAACATTAAAAACATAAATATAAAAATTAAATAAAGGGTGTTGTTATTTATATATACATAATTTTTTTTTATGTCCATTCATATGTAAATCTTCTCTTATATATTTATACTAATTCTTTAATTCAAGTTTCCTTTTAATGTAGCTATATAAGCCTATTTAGATAGCATTCAAATAAGTCAATTTAGTGATGACGTATAAAGATTGGCTAAGGATAAGGTGAGAAGGCTATTGCCTAATCAGTGGGTCATATAGAATGATTATGAATATTTGACTTAACAGGGACTCGTTTAAGAGTAATCTAACTCACCTTCAATCTTCCTTAATAAGATTTGAGGATGTTACCCATGGATCCTTTCTAGACTCATGATATTTATCTAACTCTCATACACTAGATATTTGTCCCAGTTCTAAGATCAAGTATCATGACCTACACCTATAAATATCTCATTCGTTACCTTACTCGGTAACTTTTTGACTATTTATTTATTTGGAGAGTTTTTCTCTTTAACCTCACGCTTTCTCTAAGTGTGATGCTCATCGCACTTTTAGGTAGTGGCACACAATCAAAATCTTTTTACAATGCTTCCACACCCTTTTACCTACCATAATATCATCTCTCATTATAATTACCTACCTTTCCTCCCATGTTTGTCACTATAACACTTACCCCTCGTCTAGGTAGTGTTATATATAGAGCACTACCTCACTTTTTAATACCCTTAAAATACCTCTTATACATATATTTGGAAACTCCATTAAGTAGAAATGCTTGGTTATAATATTTCCATCTATTAAGACTATATAAAGAGAACTCAATTAGAGGCCTCAACCACCCAAAAGCCTAAGGACTGTGAAATAATAGAAGTCTCTTAAGAGACTCATAATAACACTAACATCACCAGTACCATTATCAATAATAACCCTTCTTATTTTGGCCTCCCCCTTACTCAAAAGACATCTTAACCAATCGATCAACTCTTCACAATTGGTAGTATACTAGAAACTCTTGAGGAAACTCAAGAAAAGATGCAAGTCTCTCATACCCTTGTTCATTTAAAAAAGTAATGTCATTATTGTTCAAGTACTAATTGTCCTTATTCATTTCCTCCCTTACACAACCACACCCATCATATAACAAAACCTTAACCAAGCCTTACCAAAGAAACATGCTCCTATCATCAATGATGAAAATACTAATAAAGTAACCCCAATCGATATTAATAAGAAACTCACATTCTCAAAAAATAACACCATTTGCCCATATAATGACACCACCATATACTTAACACTCTTACAGGGTATAAACATCTTCACTAACTAAACACGCAATTCAATTCCTCAACCTAAATCAAGGGGCTTGACCCTTGATACCCAACATGACCATACTTTTATACTTTACTTTGTGATTAAGAAAGACTTATAGAAACTCTTAAAAAAAAGGAAATAAAAAGCCTTTTCTATTTCATTTGATCTCAAATGTCCCTATCTATAAGTGTTAACTCCAATGCCTTATCTAAAAGATTATATGGGCCCTAAAGTTTAGACCTTCAATGGTAAGTAAGGGAATGGCAAGGATCATTTAGTGAAATTCATTATGACCTTAGAAGTATATGGCCTAGTTGATTATTTAAAGATCAAATAGTTACTAGATTTCCTAATTGAAAATGTATACACTTAATATGTCAATATTTCTCTTAGTTCTGTAAATTTTTGGCTTCTCATGTGTAAGCTCTACTGAAAAGCTATTTTCTAATTGAGAAAAAGGTCATTATATCTTGTTTAAGCAGAGAACATTAAGGTTTCAAAGAGGGGTTGCTTGATAATATTCAACATTTTAGGGAGTGCACCTTTAGACATCCATGAAGGCTTTGATGATAAAGAGGCTATGGAGTTATGTATATATGAGATTTATCGTGAGTATTATATTTATTTAAAAAACCCAGGAACCCTCAATTTTCTATAATAAGAAGCAAAAAAGTAAGCCTTCTTGAGATGTCAACTCTATCCTACCTTTTTCTTGCACAATGAACAAGGTTCATGCACTTCTAGACTACAATAAGGTTGTCAAGCTCCTATTTTTAAAGATGCTCCTAACCAACCAAAACAAAGTTGACCCTTAATATTTTTATAACTCATTTTAACTCCTTTTATTTCAATAACATCATTGAGATAATTGAAGAAACCTCATTAGAATAAGATGAAAAAGACTAGGAGGGAGGTCCTCACATGATTTTGAACAGTCACGAGAGAAAGAACCTTCCTCTTGGATAAAACACAATCATCTTAAGAAAAACATTATTGGAAAATTGGATGAAGGCATGAGGTTAAGAAAAAGAGTTATCAATTGAGTCTTATATGTTTGTTATTTTTCACAAACTAAACCTAAGAAGATTGAGATGCCATACAAGATGAAAGTTAGACCAATGCCATGTATGAGCAACTAAGTTAGTTCACAAGAAATGATGTATAAGAACTAGTTTCATGACTTAATATTCATAAGTTAATCAGAACTAGGTGGATCTTCAAGAACAAATCAGACGAGTATGGAACAATTATCAGAAACAAAGCAAGACTAGTGGCACAAAGATATTCTCAAGTTGAAGGGATTGATTTTGATGAAATATTTGCACTAGTAGCTCGTTTAGAATTTGTTCGGATACTGCTTATAATAGCTTGTCACTTGAAGTTCAAACTGCATTAGATGAATATGAAGAGTGTATTCCTAAATATAATTCTACAAGAAAAACTCTATGTAGAACAACCCAAAAGGTTTCATTAATAATTTATTTCTCGATCATGTATACAGTTTAAACAAACCTTTTTATGGTCTCAAACAAGCACCATGAGCATGACACAAATAGTTAACAAAATATCTACTAGTTAATAGTTTTTTTTTAAAATAACAAACTGATATGACTCTTTTCGTGAGAAAAACTAGTAAACATTTACTCATTGCTCATTTAATATTGATGACATTGTGTTTGGAGCTATTCGTGACACACTTTCTTATGATTTTTCTAAAGAAATGAAATTATAATTTGAAATGAGTATAATTAGTGAGTTAAACTTCTTTCTTGGCATACAAATTAAGTAGAGTGAAAATAAAATTTTTATTTCTCAATCTAAATGTGTTAGATGTATGGTTAAAAATTATGGCATGGAAAGAAATAGTCCTGCTTGTACATATATGAGCACATCTGTTAAATATGCTAGATGTATTAATTCTACACTTTATAAAAGCAAGATAGGGAGTCTACTTTACATTACTGCTAGTAGACCAAGTGTTTCTGCTAAATTTCAATCTCATCCGAAAGAATCACATCTTACAATAGTTAAAAGAATCTTAAAATACCTTAGTGTTACAATTCACTATGGTATATGATATTCAAAAGATTTAAACTTGAGTCTAATTGATTATTCAGATATTGATTAGGCATGCAATGATGACGACAAAGAAAACACTACTGGAGAGTGTTTTTATGTTAATGGCAACTTTGCAGCATGGATGAGGAAGAAACAAAATTAAATCTCATTTTCCATTGTAGAAGCCAATTATATTGCAGCAAGCATTTGTTGCACACAACTTCTTTGAATGAAAAAGATGCTAGAGGATTATGATTTCTCTCAAGATACTATATCTATTTATTGTGATAATTCCATTGCAATTAGTATCTCTAAAAATCATGTGGAACATTTAAGAATCAAGCATATAGATATAAGATCTCACTTCATTAAAGACTTGGTTGAATCAAAGATTGTGTCATTAGAACATATGAACATCGAACATTAATTGATTTACTTATTCACGAAACCTCTAAATGGTTTAAAATTTGAATTTCTTAGGAAAGCCATTGATGTATGTAACATGCTTTAATTATTAAAAGAGGCAAAATTTGTAAATATATATATATATATATATATATATATATATGTGTGTGTGTGTGTGTGTGTGTGTGTATAAAGTTCTGTTTGTGTTTTATATATGTTTTTTCACACAAGTGAGGTTGCTAACACTAAAGCATGGAAGCAAACCTCATAAATATGCCTAATATATATCCTTATATCTTATAAATTTATTTTTAAAAATATCAAGGCAAATATTATTTGGTATGGTCTTACTTTTAAAACACTATTTTTTTAGAAGAGCAAATAAGGTATTATCTTAAGCACTGTGAGGAAATCAAGTTGTTTTACTAATTGTTAACAAAAGTAAAATTGATTTAAAAGCAGATATCTAATAATTAAGAGGGAGTAACCTTGAATTGACTAAAACTAGCTAAACCTAGTAAACAAACTAATAAGGCACTCCTCCTGATAGATCTTTAAGAAAAATTCAAGTGTGTATGGTCTTACTTTTAAAACACTATTTTTTTAGAAGAGCAAATAAGGTATTATCTTAAGCACTGTGAGGAAATCAAGTTGTTTTACTAATTGTTAACAAAAGTAAAATTGATTTAAAAGCAAATATCTAATAATTAAGAGGGAGTAACCTTGAATTGACTAAAACTAGCTAAACCTAGTAAACAAACTAATAAGACACTCCTCCTGATAGATCTTTAAGAAAAATTCAAGTGTTCACGTCATTATAAAAATAGACGAATACTTTAGTATGGGTCCATTTTACTTTCCAATTCTTTGAAGAAAAAATCAATTCCTTACTATGAAAATAGACAAACAATTATATAATGTAAATGATAGAGTTCATCAATTCTTATGTTAAGTGTGAAAATGTTCTGTATCTAAGCCTTGGTATAAAGTTGGACTTTCAAGGTATGCTCACACTTTGCTAGCATATCTTAGATCAAAAATAAAATTTTTTTTTTTTTAAAGCAGAACTATTGTCTTTCTCATTTACACACTCACATCTTATTTTGGTCAATTAAAATGATATGCATTCATGAATGAAGAATGATCAATAAGGTAAGTATCTCCTTCAAAATTATCAATTGTGAATATTTATAGGCTAGAAAATTGGGTTACTTGATGTAGGTCTATATTAGTGTCTAAGCGTATAATTGGATTCACTGGTGAGAAGAACATGTGAAAATGATGTGGCCTAACTAATATATGAAAGAAAAAAAGAAATGGTTAGTCCAAAGAGTCAATCTTCTTCATAGCATTGACATGTCATCATAAGAGAGACTATGAGCCCGTTTGGCTCTGCGTTTCAACTAGGGGTGAGCAAAAAAACCGATAAACCGATTAAACCGAAAAAAAAATAACCGAAAAAACCGAACCGAAAAAAAAAACCGAATTAACCGATTAAAAAATAAAAAAAAAATTCTGGTTCGGTTCGGTTTCGGTTTCTAAAGTCTGAAACCGATTGAACCGAACCGAACCGAACCGGTTCCATCAACCAGCAGGTCCAGCACTTAAAAAAAAAATACAAGTATAAATAGAAACATTTCCTAACCCTAGCCGCCCCCGTCTCTCACTTTACCCCCCCCGCCTCACCCTCTCCCTTCTCTGTCTCTCACAGTCTCACTTTACCCGCCCCCCGTCTCTCACTTGAGTCCCCGGATGCAATAAGGCATAGTTTAATCACAAGGCAGCTATTCAATGGATTTAAAAAGCACGACTTGAAAAGACAGTGAAATATGAGAGCTTGTGGTCTTCAACTTTTAGTAATTGGTTGTGAGAAGATTTCTGCCCAGTCTTCCTAGTTGATCCTTTATCAGTCCAAGATGCCAGCCTTTAAAGTAATTGGTTCAGTTCCTCGGCTTCGGCATAAATGCAGTGCCCGTCATTGAAGTTCTCTACATCTCTCTCACTTTACCCTCTACTAGTAGATCCATTCATTTTCTTTTATTTTTCATTTTCGTGGAACCCCCTGCCATTTGATTAATTACAATGTTTGGGTCTTGGGTTTTTTGCTTGATTTGCAGGGTTGAGATTTGTAGGAGAAGCAGAGAGGACCATTGGGTTTAACCGGTTTGGAAGATAAAAAAACCGAACCGAACTTAATCGGTTTGAACCGGTTTTCGGTTCGGTTCGGTTCAAAAAATTAAAAAAAAAATCGGTTTGGATGTTTATTTTGGTTTAAAACCGGACCGAACCGGAAATGCTCAGCCCTAGTTTCAACCTGTGTTTTCACAAATTTCAAATTTTGTTTTTTGCTAAAATTGAGTGCGGTTTGTACTTTTTGGATCGTTTTGATGTGCTAATGTCAAAAATGATTTTTAAAAAATGAAAAAACATCATTGGCATGTATTTCGGCACGAAAAGCTATTTGAAAAGCAACCGCTACCACACTGCCAAACACACTCTATAAGTGCATATCATGAAGCTTGATGTGAGCAGGAACATGTGAAAAATAGCTTTTTCAGCTATCAATTAATGGTTTTGGTTATCAAAACACGTAATCATCATTCTTTTTCTCTCTTAATATTTTTTTAAGGCACTCATCTCATATTTGTTTTTCAAGAAAATCTCTTCATCTTTACTTGACATCTTCTAATAAAAAAGAAAAATATTGAGACAAAGCATTTGTTTATTTTTCATTTAGCCTTTTTTACAAAAATGGTAAGGATATCCTATCTTGAACTAAAATTTCTTGAGAGGATTATTAAAAATGTGTCTCACAATCATTTATACACTACATTAGTAAAACCCATTTCTTATGGTTTATTTGTTCTGAAAATGACTAATGTATTTTCTTATTGAGGGGATGTTATAAACTAAAAGATAAGAAGAAACCTATAACCCTATTTTACGATATTCCAATGAGGAAGAACATGAGACCTCATCTACTGGAAAGACTCAAGTTCAGCCCCCTAAGATTAAAAAGAGAGAAGAAAAGGGCAAAGCGATAGCTAGTTCGTTCCTATAAATCTGCAGTACAATCTGGAAAAACTAACCGCTTCATTTCCCCTAATGCTGAGATGACTTATAGATTCAACTTCTCCAAGAAAAGTAATGGGTGAAATAGAAGTTTCGATAAGTGAACTTTCTAACCTTATTTTTGCTTTTAGAAAAGACAATAGGGTAAACTGAATGAAAAAGCACTTGCTTCATATGTTGAAGTAGTTGGAGAGTTTTATGGAGAGTTTTATGCAAACTATGAGCCTTTCCATCTTGATAACTACTACATTACTTTCATTATTAGATATCAAACCTTTAAGTTTTTTTCTACTATCATTAAGAAGTTATATGAGCTATATGAAATCATAGATCCTGACTTTCCCTATAAGAAAATAAGAGCCCTTCAAAGACTTATATGAATGATTTTTTGTAACGGCCCGGCCCAACTTGTCATATATTGTCCGCTTTGGGCTTTACCGCCCTCACGGTTTTGTTCCTGGTGACGCGAGCCCACTTCTGAGCCTAACGCCCCAAAACGCGTATAACAAGTTGGCAACCAGCACCACTTATAAGGCCTTGGCTCTGGACGCTCGCTTCCGATGTGGGATATCACAATCCCCCCACCTTAAGACGAGCCGTCCTCGGCTCTGATACCAAATGTAACGGCCCGACCCAACTTGTCATATATTGTCCGCTTTGGGCCTTACCGCCCTCACGGTTTTGTTCCTGGTGACGCGAGCCCACTTCTGAGCCTGACGCCCCAAAACGCGTATAACAAGTTGGCAACCAGCACCACTTATAAGGCCCTGGCTCTGGACCCTCGCTTCCGATGTGGGATATCACATTTTTTGTTGGCCCTAAAAGACCAAAATATTCTGGCAAATCACATAGACTACCTATGAATGATATGCTACGTCCTTGTCAATTGTTAGCAAAAATCATGCTAACAAACTTCTAGCCTATTGCAAGATATATTAAGCTGACAGTTGAGAAAGCTTCGTTCATGTATACTATTGCTACTGAAGTTCATATCGACCTAGCTACTCGCTTTATTGATGTCATATAAAAAGCTACAATTAAGAAGGAAATGTGTGTGCCTTTTAATGGGTTGATATCTAGGGTAATAATCATATCCAAAGTACCTTTGTGTGACATTGAGCTAACTGTCAAGATTTATGGAAAGATCTCAGCAGTAATTGTTGTCAAATCTAAAACTGTGGTTAGTAAGAAAAGATCACATCCTGAAGAGTCTACCTCCTCTTAGCCCAAAACACCTCAAACCAACCCTACTCCCTTTTATAATAGAGCAATTGCAAGTACTATCAAACAAGTCTGATAGTTTTATTGGTAAGTAGGAATAAATTATTGATGTAGTTGATAAGTAGTTAATAGATATGCAACAAGATATTATGCAGGTTAATGACAAACTTGTTCACTCGACTTATATTTCGAACAAGTGCACGAGTCAATTATTGGTGAAGACGAGGAATATGATTGGTGATAAAACAAGAGGGAGACAAGGATGCATGAAAGGAAGAGGAAGTAAGCAGTAAACAACCAACCAGCCGTCATAAATGTTTTTGAATTGTTTTGGAATTTTACTAATTTTTAATCAGTAATGAATAATGAATATTGAATATTCTAGTTTGTAATAACTATGTATTCTTTAAATATGTTATGAACTGTTTGCATGAAACAAGTTTGAAACTGTTAGGATGTTGTTGCATATATTCTCATACTGCATAACACTATTTCAATTGTACGTGTTGGTATATTTTAATGAAGTATCTATTTATGATTGAATTATTTGAACTATTTGCATATGAATACATCCTTATTGTGTTTTGTCACAAATCAACCAAAAAGAAAAATTGAAAATGTTAAAATAATTGGCTTTGGTTAATGAATAATTATTTGAATTGATGAAGATAAATTTATTTAAATTATTAGTTGATCCAAATTAAATAAAAAAAATCAATCAAGTTTATCTTTTATAATATAACATGATTATTTATTTTATCAACTAGTTTGTTTGAATAAATTACATAAAAAATAAAATAAATTTTATCAATAAAAAAATTATTCGTACCACAACTTATCTGTAAGCACATATCTAGTGTATATCTTAACTGGATGGATGGGCAGCGAATGAAGGAAAGGGACTGCACACAAACTAAAAACCCTCTGCCTTGTTTGCCAAAGGAAAGGAAAGGATTATGCAGAAGTTCTCGATTGGTGCAAATGTCCTCCTTCCTCTTATATATTTTTCTTCTTTTCATTTCGAGATATCTCTCTCTCTCTCTCTCTTAAATTTCTTTGATTGGAATTTCTTTTCACCGTTAAATAATTATCTATTTCTCCTCTATGCATAATATACCAACTATCCATGTTTCATGGTAACTTTTTATCACACAAAACAACTTATTAACATTTCAATTTTAAAAACTTACACCCCCAATATAATTAAAAAGTTATTTGTATTTGGAAAAATACATGAATATCTAACACAAACATACATTCATAAAGACTTAGACAATGTTTGTCTAAGAAGTTGCGTATGCGTTTTCTTAAAACACAGATGCAACAACGTTTAGTTACAAAAAAAACATAGGTTACAGTTCATAGGTCCACGAAATTTTGCGTTCGAAACGCATGGAAAAGGAAAGTAGGTAGGAGCTGCTTCTTGCGGGTGCACCACTGAACAGTGCAACATGCCTCCAATATCGCACTGTTTACGTGAACATTTTTTTAAAAAAACAAAAACCAGTGCAGTTAGTTGATTCCACTCGCACTGTTTACGTGAATATTTTAAAAAAAAAAAACCAGTGCAGTTAATTAATTTCACTCGCACTATTTACGTGAACGTGAACAATAATTTTTTTTTTTTTGTGTTTTTAAAAAATTAATTTAAGATGAATTAAATTTATTCGTACTGTAATCTCAATTTTATTCTTGATAATATTTTACCTAATTTTATTGCACGCTCAAAAAATCATGAAAACTATAGTTCTTGTCGGATGAACCAAACATATATTTTTTCAAACTAATCTCAACTAAAAATACTTTTTATAAAACAACTTTTTTCAAATTACAACCACAATAACTATCGCAATACCAAACACACACTTAAGAGAATGGACACCACTTTTTTAAAAAAACAAAAAACTTCAACTTATAGGTTATAATTAAGTACATCTTATATATAAACATCTCATACCTTTATTTATTTTTAATATAGGATAATTATTACTTACATTCCAAAATAAAAGCATTGTCAAAGTAATTACAATCAAGGTAAAATAAATGCAACTGCAGTAAATCTTATAGCGATCGAGGTTGAATGCGACCATATTTGTTTTTGTGTTTCAAAAACGTTATTAAAAAGAATTAAATTTTTTTTATTTTTTTCTTTACTTCAATTAATTGTTTTTTTTGTGTTTTAGATCATTTTGATGTAATGATTTTAAAAATAATTTTTTTTTTTAAAAAAAATATTATTTTGATACATTTCTAAGTGAGAAATACTTTGAAAAGCAACCGCAACCATTCTTTCAAATAAATTCTTAAAATTCGATGTCAATTTTTTCTCATGATACAAAAGAAACTTTTTGAAAATTACAAAATAAAGTAGGCAGCATACATGAAATGAATTGTATGTAATTCATGAGGCTATGTAAATAATGTATGACTTCAGCCCTTACGTATCATTTCATTTGAATATATAAAACACAAGTCATTGAGATATATACATAACAATTGCAGGCATCATGACTTTCCCCATCATCAATAATGCACGGTGTTTCCTTCATGATTATACAAAATAACACAAAGCTGTCTTAGTTTTTTCTCTCATAAAGTTGTTTTTGAGTGATTTTTTTTTTTTTAAGGTTACCGTCAATACATCATATAAAGAGATTGCTATAACATTAATTACATTTTTTAAGTGTCGGATATGAACCTAACATTATGTATAGAAAATGCGACAAACATCTTCAATTAGGTTACGAACTTTCCTAGTTCTTACTTCTCGTTTAGGATTTATCTCGTATTATAAATGATACACAAAATTACTCAATATTTTTTTCCCTCAAATAATGTAAATTATTAAATTCAGAATAAATAATGGGATATGACGCATAATCATTGATGTTAGAGGATCCGAATACTTTCCCAGTCATGTCCCATCAATATTTTTAAAATAAAAAAATGTATATGAAACGGACCAAATCAATTTAGAAACCTTATTATAGTACGAAAATAAATAAATAAATACAACACCTCGTCATGAAAATTGTTATATTTAATACTCCAATATTTTCCATTGCTAACCTCTCCAATGATATTGACAATAATACAAGAACTGAATATCGTTTTCTAACCTCTCCAACCCCACTGCAAATTGACATATATAAATGGCAGGCCTTGTTTTTTCCAGTTCATGCTCTTGTGCGTAATAGATGCTGTAGATTGTGTTGGTATCGTGGCAGATTTTATGGTTGTTATTTGAAAAAAATTATTTTATAAAAATTATTTTTGGATGAAGTTAATTTGATATTTATATATGTTTAGTTAAAACTGTTGTTGAAATTAAGGTTGAATAAAAAATAATTTAATGTGTTTGGTTAAGAATGTTTTTCAAATTGAGGTTATAAAATAATTTTAAAAAATATATACATCAGACAAGAATCACAGTTTTTTTGATTTCTTGAGCACGCAACAACATCAGGTAAAATATTATCAGGAACAAAATTAGAATTTTAATCAAATTCTGCAAATGCTACATTATCAAGCGATCTCTATTTAATTTATGTAGTGTCATTAAATATTGTTAAATACTAAATTTTTAAATAAAATATAATTAAAAATAAAAATTTTTTTAATTTAATTTTATGTTCTTGTGCGCAATAGGTGCTTCCGTACTGCAAGTATTGCATACATAAAATAGCAAAACTGAAATATGTAAATTATGATATTTTTTTATTGGAGGATATATATTTTAATTTTATATTTAATAAACATCAACTAATATTAAATTCTTTTTCTGGATGATATCACTAATGCACTCCCAATATCAAACTAGTATTCATATACTTCTTAATAATTTTTCCTAGATTAATTTGTCCTCGAAGTTTGAATCCAATGTACCATAAAAAAAGAAAGAAAAAAGAAAAGCATACCTCTTAATCACCCTATTAATTATTTAGGTTTAACAATGACATTGCTGTTAAGAGTGCATTTGATGCAAATAGACGTGGAGGTCAAACACACCACTCAATTTTTGTATATACTTTGTCTTTATTTATTTTTTAAAAAGTAAAATAAACAAAAAAAAAAAAAAAAAAATAGAGAGTAGCGATATATAAAAATTGGCATCACTCTAATGGCGAAGGACTAACAATAAAATTAATTAATCATCTATAAATATTTATAATGACTGAATCCAAAATGGTGATGATGAACAGATTATAAAAAAGTAAAAGTTTTTTAAATTATATTTAGAATACCTTTTTTTCTTTTAAAAAAATTGAATTATGGTCTTCCTTATGTATCCAAAAGAAGTTTTGGATTTTATAATTGATTTTTAGCGTATTCAAACAGATTCTATATATGTTCACACATATTCAGGACGTATACACTACACACTGTCCCAATATATATATATAAAAGTTATTTTGAATTATGATTACTTTCGCAGGCTGGAATTAAAACAACCAGCTTCTCTCTATTTCCAAATCCTGGCAACCATCTACTTATAGCTTTTTACAAGTTAAATGCGATGCCGCAGGTTTTTTTTTGCATAAAAAAAAAAATAAGATTTAAAATTTTTGATTTTTTCTACAAAGTTATACCTAAAAATCTTGGGTTTGGCTGCAACGCCTGACCTAAAAGTAATATTTATAATATTAATAATAACATTAAACTTGTATGACTCAAGTTTAAGTGAGCCTGGCTGCACACCAGACCCAAGAATATTGAATGTGGATTTGACTATAAGGTCGTGTCATAAAAGTGTGATAATTAAATAGATTAATTAAAAAAAACCAACAGGAAAAAAAAACTAATAAAGAAATTGAATTTATTGGGTTAACCCTTTAAACCAGGTTATCCCGTAAAACCTGGAATTCGCGTCATGAAAGTTTGATAACTAAATAAAAAACAAAAATGACGGGTTTACCCAGAATTAACTGGGTTAACCTATCAAACCAAGTTAACCCGTCAAGCCCTGGATACGTGTCATGAAAGTCTGATAATTAAATAGAAAAAAATTTAACTTTAACAAACTGAACTAAATGAAAAAAAAATAAAAAAAATCTAGGTTAAATCGTCAAATCAGGTTAACTCATCAAATTTGGGATCTATATCATGAAAATCTGATAACTAAATAAAAAAAATTTAACATTAACAAATTAAATCATACAACAAAAAAAATTAAAAAAACAAAAAAAATTAAAAAAAAAAAACAGTTATATAATATAATAATTATTATAATTATAATAATATAATGTATTAATAAGTGAATATATTAAAGAGGAAAGTGAAAGGCGTGAGTAGTTTCACGCCTTTTAAAGTATTACTTAATTAGCACAAAACATGTCCTTCCAATGGCTTTCGAGAGTAGGATTTCATGATGCCTGCATCCACATCCAACAGTGACATGCAAATTATTTATTTTTATGAAACGTCTAGTGTGAGGTGGATGACGCAGACATTCCATAAACTCACAAACACCATTGAGACTTCTTTTACATCCATGCCCATGATGAATTAATATATTAAAGAATAATATAAATTATATCATGAGATTTTTATTTAACAGTTTAAGTTTTTGAGTTGAGATGGTTCTTTGATATGGTATCAGAGTCTTGATGACCAAGCAGTCACGAGTTCGAATCTCACCATCCTCATTTATTTGATAAAAATTAAGCACAAGATAATGTGGACATGTGCAAGTTTCAAGCCCAAAGGGTTTTCACTTGTGGGGGTGTGTTAGAGAATAATATAAATCATATCATGGGACCTTACCTGACAGCTTAAGCTTTTGGAATGAGATGATTCTTTAACATAATAGACAAAAAATTATTAACAACATCCTGTTTTTCGTAAGGCAAAGGAGTCTCTCTTTAGGTTCCTCCAAAGGTTTCTGGTTTTGATTCTAAATTCAATTAGATACAACTATGGGGACTATGAGTTCATGCAACAGCAGCAAAGTTGCGATATGTCTTGGTTTCTTTTTCAAATTGAAGCATGCCCATATCCTAACCTCAAGATTCTACGCAGTAAGTAGTGTCAAGAAAATCTTCACAACCCATTAAACAAAATGAAAACCCAGAAAAAAGAAAAGAAAAAAAAAGAGGATTTTTATAAAACAAACGCAAAAGCCTGCCAACATCTAAGACGGTATTCTTAAAAAAAATACGTACTCACAACATATGAAAAACTCTGAGAGGAATTTTATTAAACAGAAGCATACTCATATGCTAAAACCATGATTCTAGGCGCTAGGTTAAAAGGTTCTTCAAAAACCCAATTGGCAAATAGAAAAACCAACAAGATGAAAACTAAAAAAAAAAAATCCTAAGTTTAAAACATATGTATTTGAGGTAAAATTTATTTAAAATATGATTAATTGATAAGTTTAAAAGTGAAGTCCACTTATTTTTTGGATTAAAATTTTATTGAAATTTAAAGTTCAAATATAAACTCTTTAATATGAAATATTAACATAATTTAAACAAATTATCGGTAAAAGAAAAACTAATCTCTAAGAATTATTGGTTGACATGCTTTGAAAAAACCCAAAACCTTCCTAGTAAACTTCTATCCCACATAGAAATAAACAAGTTTTCCTTATTTATAAAGTCGGTGAGTGGAACATTAAAATTAGGCTCAAAGGACACCCAACTTTTTAGAGAGGATGAGACCTAAGTAAAATGGGTTTTTAGCTTAAGTCCTCATATACACGCATGAGCGAGTGGCCCATCTCGACTGCATGTCTAAGTTTGGATTTAGGTTTGTTGTAACCTATTTTCAGGTCCCTACAAAAAAAATAAAATAAAAAATAAAATAAATAGCCAAAGGAGGTTAGAAAAATAACGGAAGGCAGAAGCACTCAGAAAATGGTCAGAAAAATCGGTCAAGGAGGTTAAAAATACAAAGATGGATTTTTGACAATATATTCTTGAATGATAAGAGCCATGGTGGATAAGAAAATTTGATTTTTGAGGAGAAAAGTCCAAATTTGGAGATTTATGGACTTAATTGGATTTTTAAATTGAATTTATAGAGGATTTGAGTGCAAGAAAAATTGATTTTTAAGTCAATTTGGGCTTTAATTAGAAGAAATTTAAGTTCTGGGGCCAAAATATATTTTTTAGGAATTTATTGGGTCAAATCAGGGGCTTAATTGCATAAATATTGAAGTTTAATGGCCAATTAGGGACTTAATTGAGAAAATCCGAAACCAGGGACCAATTTGGAAAAGGCGCGTAAATAGGGGGGGCTGTTTTGGATTGATCCGGGGTCAAATTGAAAAAATTGAAAACTGGAGGACTAATTTAAACATTGGCGCAGTGAAACCGGGCGACACGTCGCCTGTTACTGTTCACTTTCTTCCTCAAAAAGCTGCCTGAGTGGCTGTTTTCCAGGCACATTTTCCGGCTCGTGGGGCCTCCAAATCTGACAAAACTTGCACCAACATGTCCACATAAAACCCCTTTATCCCGGAGAATGGTCCGGTCGGGTCGGAAAAGTTAGAAATGGCTCCGTTGAGTGGCTCAAAGTGGCCACCTCGGGCAGTTCACAGCCTGGAGCTGCCAAATTTGGCAGCTCGAGGTGCACACTTTGAGCCAACGGTTGAGATGCTTCCCAACTGAATTAAGGGCTGCAATTTTTCCCCAATGTAGACAATGTTGCCCTTTTTCACCGTCTATAAATAGAATCTCTGTTGAAGATCTGGAGGAGGAGATATTCGGGTCCAAAGTCAGCCAAAAACCAGCATTTTCGCCCAATTTCTGTAGATTTTTCTTCTTCTTCTTTCTTCCTCTGCAACAGGAAACCGACGCTTTCCTCCTCCAACTCCACCGCTGCAACCACCCGCTGAACCACCTCATCACAACAGCCACAACCCCTTCGGCCAAGTGAGCCCCTCTTCCTTTCATCCTCCTTCCTCTTCCTTTCCTCCTTTTCTTCTTCTTCTTCCTCCTTACCTATTGTTCACGGCATGAACAGTAGGCGTGAAATATAATTCACGTCCTACTGTTCACGCAGGACGTGAATTATATATATATATATATACGTGTGTGTGTATTATAATTTTATAAAATAAAAATAAAAAAAAATTCCAAAAATCATTTTTAAAAAAATGTGATTTTCTCTCAACTTTTTCTACCAATTTTGCAGGATATTGGGTTATATTTTTATACTACAAAGATACAAATCCGGTATTAAAATACCTGGTTTTCGTCAACAAAAAAAAATGTTTATTTAAAAAAAATGTTTTGTTTTCATGCATACGGCCAATACTCTAACATGTTTTGAATGTTCTTTTTATATAAAAAAAAATATTGGAAGCTTTGAAAATGTGTTTTCGCATAGATTTCTTAAACACAAATTATTTTCTTGCATTTCTGGATTTTACAACATGTTTGTAAAACTCCAAAGGGTATTGGTCAATATTCCAAAAAACACAAAAATCTTATTTTGGGTAGGGGGAATTCATCTATTATTCACAGCTAATGTTTGGATAAAGAAATCCTTAAAGGACGAATATCCAAAATATTATTGGGAGTAATAAATCCGCACACATCCTTGAAAGAAGCCTTGATTATAATCGAGGATATTTCAATTTTTTACTCCACAGTTTACGAGCCGTGAAAGTATGAAATACTAAGGCAAAAGGAGGCTTTTAAAAGCGCTTTGAATTTCCTTAGATTTCTAATTTTTTTTGTCCCTCCTTCTTGCGATTTACGAGTCGCAAACTCTTGAAATACTAACGGAAAAATGAGCTTTCAAAGCACATGGAATCTCCTTGGATTTCTATCCAAATAAATTTTATTTGAATCAAACCTAGGAAAATTGACGGGACTAGAAAACACCAACACCATAGATTATAGAGCAAACCAAACACCAAGCAGCTTACCTTAGGTAGGGCGTACTAGAGGTGCTAATACCTTCCCTTTACGCAACCAGTCCATTGCCTTAGAATCTCTGAAAGACCAGTTAGGGTTCCTAGTGACCAAAATACTAGGTGGCGACTCCAAAGAACCAAATCAAGCAAAAACAAACGAAAAATCGCCATCCGATGCCGCATTGGATTTTTTAGGGTGCGACAAGGTTTATTATAAAATAATTTTTTAGATCATAAAACAATATTTTTTTTCTAAGTTAAGTTTGATCTTGGGTCTAGTCCAAGTTTGGTTCATGAAAATTATTTCTTTAACCCATTGTTTTATCCAGTCTAGCCCATGAGTGATAAAATTTGATTAGTTTTCTTCCCAAAGATTTTCATAAAACCTACATAGTTTTTTCAACTCAAAAGACATTTGATTTAGGGCTTGTTTGGGAGTTATGGTTGCGATTGCTTTTCAAAGTGTTTTTCATTCCGAAATGTATCAAAAAGATATTTTTTATTTTAAAAAAATTATTTTTGAGATCAGCGCATCAAAACGATCCAAAACATATAAAAAAAAATTAATTTTTAACAAAAAAATTTTTTTCCCGGAAATGCAAGCCCACATTTCCAAACGAGCTTTTAAAGTCAAAATGTTCAAGTTTGATTCTGGTTTTATCAGAATTGGTAATTGTGGCAATTAATTTTGGTTATTATCATAATTGATTCTTTATCTTTTAGCTTTTCAAATCCGCTATAAAAAGGGAGAGTGAAAGAAGAGTTTTTAATAATATTTTTTTAATTATTATTACTTTACATTATTTCTCTCTTTATTTTTTTAGTTTTTTCTCCTTTGTTTTGAGCTTTATTTTTTTTTTAAAAATTTAGAGTTTAAGTTTGGTCTTGTAGAGAGATATTTGAGCATAATTTTCTTGGTTCATTAGACCTTGCCTTCAATGCACCTAAACAAAGTAGTATTGTTGGAATCCTAAGAGACTTATTGAATCAAACCTTTTGTATTAAATGAAGAGCAATAAAAATTTAAGCATAATTATTTTTTATTCTTATTGATATAAGTAAATTATGTGAAAAATAAACAATAAAAAATAAATATTTTATTCTTATTGAATATTCATGAACAATAATTGTTTTTTTAATTTTGCATATTATATTTAAATATAATCATTCACAAAGTAATTGTTAATAATATCATAAAAGTTATAAATTTATTTGAAAAATTATAACATAATTGGATAATTTTTCAAATATCATTTTGATAATTTTATTTATAGTGAATTTTATTCTAAATTAAAAAAAAAAAACTAAAAGGACTAGGTGCTTGGGCCTAAAAGGCCAAGCTTGCATGCCCAATTTTTATTCTTTGTTTTGTTTTTAATTGGTGGACAATAATTTTGTCAGAAACATATTTTTGACACGACATTAAAAATATAATATAAACTTGAATCATATTATTATAAAATCATATTAAAGCTCATACCAAAAGTAAATGTAAGCTAAATACCTTCTAATTCCATTTTGAATTGGATAATGTCATTCATGGTAATGTCTTGGTTACCATGTCTTCCAAATAATTACATCCCACTTTCACACTAAACATGAATCCAAACTAATGTCTAAGAATCAAACCAATACCAAAATACCATTTAGATTCTCTTTAAGCCATTTTGAGATTTTTAGGCTAACTTGGTTGTTCCACCATTATTATAACCCAATTTTAGATTCCGTAAAATTATCATGTTCTTTTTTTATAAAAAACAATATATAGGATAAGCGACTCGATTGGAAAGAACAAGATAAAGAGGGATCCAAATGCATTAACAATAAATGCATGGACCAAGCTAGATCTTTGACAATATTAGAAACTCAATGGCACCCTTGAAGCATCTAAATGTTAAAAACAATACAAATTCAAGGTTCACTTAAGTGAATATTAGAAAATTTTGCATAAAATTTAAGTTTGAAAACTTAATTAGATTTTATTAGGTTGATTTGATTTAGTCATGATCCTAATTAAAGATTTAATTAGGTTTAAAAATAAGTTTAGGCCAAAATTAAAAGAATTAATTAAATGTGAGGACTTAATTAGACTTTTAATAGGTTAAATTAATTTTATTAAGGATTTAGTTGGTGAAACATTAAGTTTGGAAGCCTAATTTGAGTTTAATTAAGAAGATTGGAATTTTGAAAGACCGAATTTAATTTTTACAAGCTTAATTGGATGAAATCAAGGGTTTGATTGAAAGAAAGTTAAAGATTGAAGGCTGATTAAGGGTTAAATTGAAGAGTCTCAAAACCAAGGATCAAAGTGCAAAAGATGTTTGAGTTCAATGACTGGTATTGATGAAATCATTGGTCAATTTAAAAGAAATAAAAAGTTTAATGATTGATAGGGTTTGAAATTGCATACTTTGAAAACCAAGGACTGAGGTGAAAAAAATGCTCAAATTAAAGGATTTAAATTAAGGTTTCAGGGGTGCAATTGTAAAATTTGAGAAGTTTCAGGGTCAATTGAGGTTGCATATGCTTAATTTGAAAGAACAAGGACTAATTTGAGATTTCCCTAAGATTCTTTTAAAAAAAATTAAATTTTTAAGGTTTAAACAAATGACATGTCACTCAGACTTTAATGAAGGAATAAGTGACACGTCGTCCAACTTTGTTCACCATCTTTTGTAGTAGATGAAGATTGATCAACATGCCATATTTAGGCTAATGAATATAGCATCTCTAACGACCTTAGAGGTGTCACCCGCCACCATTCGACTGAGAAATATCTCCTCTACAAGTATTAGCTATCATCATCACATGTTTGTGCCTTATTTGGCTCAATAAACTCGACAACATCTTGTCCTAGATTGGCATATTCGGGCTGATCGAGAGTTTACTTTCTAATCAATAAATGTAGAGTTATAGACCTCCAAATCAAGTATGGTTTGATCCTTGTTGTGGATCCACATCCCCTCTATAATATTTAGATCCTTAAATGAATTATTTGTGTCCCAATCTTCACAATAACCTTGACAAAGTATCCAATTTAATCATCCATGTCTGAAGAAAATTTCACCATTACAAAAAGACTTTAAAGTTATTTTCTCATGTATGATTTCTTTTTACAAGAGGATAAAAGGGGACTAGACACCTTTTATTTTCAGAGAGAGAGGTTTTGGAAAAAAAATACGAATATTATTTAACAAACTATTGGTAAAGACTATCATGGTTTTGCCATTTTTGTTTTAGTTTGTTCGTAAAAAGCTATTTGCTCTTTGAGCATAAGAGAATAAGGGGAATTTGAAGAAGAAAACAGAGAGAAAAAGATGAAAACACAAAGAGAAAATAAAAAAAAGGACAATAAAGAGAAAAGAGAGGATTCTTTG
Source organism: Populus alba x Populus glandulosa (assembly GCA_033617975.1). Taxonomy (NCBI): domain Eukaryota; kingdom Viridiplantae; phylum Streptophyta; class Magnoliopsida; order Malpighiales; family Salicaceae; genus Populus; species Populus alba x Populus glandulosa. The sequence continues at coordinate 40,223,839 of CM066143.1, forward strand.
AATTTTATTTAGAAAAGATATAAAGAAATAATATCCAAAGGATGAAAAAAAAAGGTATAAATCATGAGTTGGACAAAGAAGTAGAAGAAGCAAGAAAAAAAAAATAGGACAAGAATGATGAAGATAACATTGCCTCCCCTTGAATGTTTTTTAAACTCTTATAGGATTGTTTATTGTTCATACATTATATTTTAGTTGCTAGTACATGTGTTAAAATGCATTTATTCATGTTTCAACTAATATACATATGTGTGTTTAAGATAATGTTTGATTCATAGTTTGTTGTTTTAAAGTTGAGATCTGATGTTATTAATGTTGTTTAAAAGGAAGTCTAACATAATTTAATGCATTTTTAGTAAATAAATCTATTTGGATTCCTTTTATTATTTCAACAAAGGTACAATTACATGTTGTTCTTGGTGGAATGATAACTTATAAGAGTGTCAACAATTAGGAATGTATCTTATAATCAATGCAACAATGTTTTGGTTAAGGAATTGCATTATTTAGATCTTGAGGTTTGATTTGGTTGGGCTACTTTTTTATCCTTTTTTCTGGTTTTTGTTTTAAGTTTTTTTATGGTTTTAGCAGGTCAGGAGATGAATGCCCAAGCTAGCCTTGATATGTTTATGTTTTGCTTCTAAAGTTTAGGTCGATTCTAGGTATAGACACATTTTCTAGGTATGATTTAAATGTTCTCAAGCTACAATTCTCAATTTTCTATAAACATATGTTTTAGCTTGACTTTTATACTTCGATAAAAGATGATATTTATACATGTTTATTCTTTGCCATTTACTTGTCTATTAATTGCCTATTTTGAATCAATCGATCTTTGAAAGTTTGAATGTTAAAATTTATGGTCATGGCTATTGGGCTCGATTTCAAGCCATTCTTGGTTTCTTGTTCTTATCCAAACCATCATTCTGTTTCAATCTTTCATTCTTTATTTATCTATGCTGTTCAATCAATGACATATGGTTTGCATCATTGATTGTGTGTTTAGGTTTATCGGCATGTTCTTCATGTTCTTAGTAAAATTAAAGCAAAAAAACAAAAAAAACCTTTTGATCTTTTTTCTTGCAAAACTGAGAATGGATCTTACTTTTGGGCTTCTATGTTTTAGCCTGGGAAGCCTAACCCATATGACTGATTTGAGTTCATTCAGATAAGAGCGTTTTTGGCATGCCAAAAATGTTCAAAAGAATTTTTTTTTTCTATCCTTAAGACGTCTTTGCAGAACACGACTTTAAGATAATTTTTAAGCTTTTAATTTTTAGCCAAAGCCATGTTTAGCAAACATGCCATGCTGATTTTCCCTACATTTTTTTTCCTTTTTTTTTTTAGTGTTTGCCAAAAAACCCCATATGATTTCCAGAAATTCTAAAGAAAATTCAAAGACCATTTTAAAATTATTTATGGGTCTCTTGCATGTTTTTTCAACTATTTTGTTTAATATTTAGGTTCTAAACCTACATTGTAAGATATTGACCCAATATTAAATATACTTGCTTTTCTTTAAAATTTCAGAAAAATAAAAAATTTCCTTATTTTAAAATTATAAATAAATATGTTTTTATTTGTGTGCATATGGTCAAATTCTAAGAGTTTTCATGCATTTGTTGTTTTTTAAAAATAAATTGCATTTTTATCATACTTTTAAAAAATACAAAAATCAATTAATAGATATTATAACAAGTTTGTGATTATCCATTAGAATTTGACAAAGATTTCAAAAAACACCATAAGAATTAATTTTTTTTAATTAATATTTGATGTATAAATTTTACAATGTAATGTATATTCCCAATATTAAATTAAATGGATTGACAAAAATAAAATGTTAGGCATTAATTATAGATTTTAATATTTGAAGTGTAAACTTAAATTGTAAAATATATCTCTATATATTAAAGAAACAAAATAAAAATAAATACATCATTAAAATCTGGACTATAGAATAATTTATGTTCTAGTTTGATAGGGTTAAGACCTCCAAAGAGATTTTTCTTAAAATAATTTTTTATTTTCAAAAACACGTCAAATTGCACTACCATCATTTGTGCCCTTTTCTAAAGTAAAATGATCAACAAATGATGATTTTTTTTAGGTCCCGTTTGTTTGCTGGAAAGTAGTTTCCTTTTGGAAAGTGAATTATGGGAAAATAAATTATTTTTCGATGTTTGGTAGTGTAATGAAAAATAAATTGAAAAACACTTTTCAGTGTTTGGTTATATCATGGAAAATGAGCTGGAAAATAATTTATTAATATTTTATTTTTCTCAATTTTATTAAAATAATGAGAAATAAATCTTACAAATTAAAAAGTTAAATGAGAATGAAATTGAAAAAAATATAATTTCATAAATTATTTCAAATAAAATAAATAATAATCAAAATAATAGAGATCAAATATAAAAAATATATAAAAAAATAAAAGATAAGAAATTAAAATAATAATAATTAACATTTCATAAATTATAAAAATGAGGACCAAAGTTAATATAAAAATTAAATTTAAGAGATGAAATTGAAAAATAAATATTCAAAACAAAATATATATAGCAATCAAAAGTTTGAGGATCAAATTTGATATAATCAGTAAATAATATGACATTTTAAAATTTTTCACAACTTCCGAAAAGTGTTTTCCGTCCAAATTTTTCAGGAAAACACTTTCCTGGAAACTAAACCAAATTTTTCTTTGACTGAAAAATGTTTTTCGTTGATCAACTTTTCTTATGGCAAACAAACATATGAAAGTTTGGGAAATAGTTTTCTGGAAACCACTTTCCGAAAAACAAACATAACCTTAGTTTATTTTATAATAATTATAATTATAATTGTAATTGTAAATAAATGTAAATGTAATGTTTGATAAAAGTTTACTGTGTGTTTATAACAAAAAAAAACATCGACATCGCCAACAGCACAACATACCCATCGTAAGCATATGACAAAAAAACTCCTAATAATCTATCCGTGGATGGATAGATTGCCTGAACACCCCAACCCCCATTAAAACTGTGGCTTCTCTTCTCTTTGATCTGGTCTGATATCCATCCACTGCAGAACCTATCCTGCCCTGCTTTTTAATATTCCAAAACAATTTCTTTTCGATTCCCGCCAAAATCAAATGCTTTCTTTTTCTCTGCTGCAAATCTCACACCATCTACCTCTACCTCCCTTGACCGAACTCCCACACCATACTTATCCACTCTCCAAAACCCTTCATTTCTCTCCAAAACAACGACTTCCTCGACAATTTCTCTCCAAAAAACTTTGTGGGTTTCTTTCAATTTCGAATTCTTCAGTTTCTCCTTCGCCAGAAGATGGTTTTGAGGTGGAGTTGGGTCGCCTTTTGGCCTTATTACCCCAAGAAATGAGAAGAAGAGTTAGTGAACACCCGGAGCTTCTTGACTTGGTTGAGGTGGTTATGGATTTGGGTAGGAAGCCATTAGCGAGATTTCCATCTGGGGACTTTGTTCTATCTGATTGCCCCATCACTCTTCAGGATCTCCAACATGCTACTTCACAGGTTTTGAATTGTTTTGTTATTCTTGCCTTCTAAGTTCTTGATAAAATGCGCTTATAATTTATGTTAGTTTAGGACGATGTTGCGTTTTTCTAATTCAATGTTGGGTAGATGATATTATTTAGTTGAATGATAAATGTTTCGTGCTTGTAAATTGTAATCACAATTTTGTAAACTAATGACCTCTCAAAATTTTCCAGTGTTATGTCTGTTGAGATAGTATCAATCAAGTCAGCTTTTTGAGTGCAAGGAAAGTCATTTCAATTTTTAGGGCTTTCAGTGATATTGCAATGCTGAAGCCTAGTAGATTGGGAGGTCGTGGTCGTTCTTTAGTTGTTACTCATTATATTGTTGACATTGTATTCATTGACAAGTTGCTCATGAACCTTAAACTACCAGATGATAGCGACCGAGGTACTAATCACACATTTGAATTATTGACTCATCATTTGGAGGTGAGTTACTTGTTTGGCGATGTTGTTGGGTTTGATTCTAAGATAGTTTGCTAAGACATGCTTTCCAGTTCCCACTGTTTGATCATAATAACTGAGATAGCTACGAACACAACAATATACATAAATAATAGGCTCTTGTTGAGAGGAAAAGAGATGTAAGGCTCAAAAGAGTAGTCGTTTATTTTTTCTAGTAGTTTTCAAGGATGAATTAGTGGAAATACCTTATTTTCTGTCTAGTTTTGAACCATATAACTCATTTTATTTTCTTTGGAGAGCTTCTTTGTATGAATGGTTGCAAATTAATCTCAACCTGATGGCAAGATCACATCTCTACAATATTCTTAACTCTCAAAAATTTGAAAACTTTTCTGCTACCACGTATTATCCTTGACAAATCTTAGGTTCATATATATTTCACATAACTAGAGATAAAAAAAGATACAAGGATAATATTGCAATACCCAAGTAACTCATTGGCCTAACAATGCCGTGCAACATAATCCTTTCCATGTGGCGAAGAACTTAAAAATCAAGTTATCAATAGTGGATTAAGTAGGTAGTTACATACATGCTCACTTTTCTTTTTTCTGATGACCTGTTCTTCAGCTGTTGACCTAACAGGATTCTACTGGTGGTTTCCACCTGCTAACTAACTTGTAAAATTTCTCTTGAAATAGACAAGTCCAGTGTATAAAGCTGAGCTCTAAGCTGTTAATAATAGGTTTCTAAGGTGTGTACAACGTTACTTCTCCTACTCTTTCTGATGTGGGGCTGTAATATTTCAAATGTTGTACCCCTCGTGACATGAGCTAGATACAACAGCTCCACTCCGTGTTTCTTTCACAGCAATGTTATTGGTAGCTCGTTTTGTCATCATGGAATTGATATTCTTTGTATACTCTATATTCTTTTTGTGTTCTTACTCACCACTCAAATACATTGTGTTGAGGATTCAACGAGTTCTATTTTATAATGTTTGTGATTCAATTTTGATAATATATTGTGATTGATTTAGTGTCTTTGTTATTTGATTAGTAGTTTCTTTATCATCATCGTCTTTGTTGTCACTACTTTAAAGGATTTGAATAATTGTATACCATTCTTCATAATTCTTAAATTATCCATATTGTGACATTTGTTTTTGAGAAAGTAAAGAAAAAATAAAGGATGCTTTGACTGTATTTCCAACGTTTACTAACTGAAAAGAAAAGAAAAAAGTTCTAAGTTTTACATATTAAGTGTGACAAATTTAATTTTCACAATTAGGAGAAGAGAAATGAGTTGGATGAAATTTGAAGTCTTGAACCATTTATCAAAAGTTCAAGGAGCATAATTTCGAGTTTAGTCCCCCAAGGAGAACGACCTAGATTCTTCACTAAATTTTTATGATCCATTTTTCAAGCATTTCCCTCTCTGCTATTTTACTTTGCTTAAATTCCTGGTTTAAATTTTTTTTTTTTTTTTTATCTTCAATAGCAATATTTTAGTTAAGCTATCACTACCTCATTCTTCTATACTATATAATTGGTTTTTTTTTTCTCTATTGATTAATCATTAATGGTAAATAGAGGCTTTTGGCTTACTAGAATGGCATAGTGTAGGTTGGTGACTTTGCTATTGACAATCGAGCAGGCATCAGCCAAACATTGCATCGCATTAGTGCCATAAGAAATCGAGAGAGCCAAATCATTGGTCTTACTTGTCGTGTTGGTCGGGCAATACCAGGCAGTGCTAGTTTGCTGAGAGATTTAGTTCATAATGGTGCTTCCCTTTTGTTCATTGGTCCTCCAGGGGTGGGAAAGACTACAATTATCAGGTTAGCTGTTCTTGTTTTTTATGGACATGATATGATTTCAAACAAAAGCTTCTATTTTGTTCTAAATTTTTTTCTGCATCGAGTTGTTATGCATTAAAAGAAATGAGCAATTGCCTACGTTGTAATTAGGTTGAGGAGTGTTTTGAGCACTTACTGACTCTTGATTATTGAAGGTTTTATTTAGAAGAAGAATAATTATTCTTATTTTATTTCACCTGAATCTACTTGCCTTCCTAATGAAAGTGGCCATGCTACTTTTAGATGTGAGACTTTGTTAATGAATTGTGTCCTAAAAGAAAAAGGCGTTTCATGTTAGTTTGGCTTTAAACTATGTCACAGTCCCATGTTGTAAAGAACCATGGTGCTCTACTTTTAGAGCAATGTATAATAGTTTTTGTTTTGGAAAATTTAGTATTCTTCTATAGGTTTTTGCTTTCTTAAAATTCCCCCGGCTAACTTGTTCATGTTTCTTATGCTTTTCAATTTCTCAATGTCCCTTATTTCACCACTACTGTTGACTCAGACCATCTTTGCATCTGTTATTCATCCTTAAATATTTCTATGCAAATGTTTTGTTCCATTTTTGAAGAAATCTAATATCCTGGGCGTGGGAAAATAGATGGAGTTGATATATGCTATCTTTTGCTTGTATTTTGTAGCAGGAGAGAATTTTCGTTGCTGAATTTATTATATGCTTAACAATGGTGTAAACCAGTCTTACTCAGGGATTTGAGTACCGAGTTTGCATCTGGGCTGTTCTAATAGTGGATTTTTGCTACTCTTGGTGCATCCATCATTCTTTAGGGTGACCTAAAATCCTAAGTTTTGCAGGGAAATTGCTCGAATGCTTGCAAATGATTACAAGAAACGAGTGATGATTGTTGATACATCCAATGAGATAGGAGGCGATGGTGATATACCTCATGCTGGAATAGGCAATGCTCGACGGATGCAAGTTCCTGATTTAGATATGCAACATAAGGTATAGGCTGGAAGTGTGTGATCTCCTTTATGGGCCTGTCTACAGTGCATCTGTTTTCATGAAACAAAGTTGACTAGCTGAAGTTTGATAAGAAATGTTGTTAATGACATTAATAGATATTTCAATTATAAAGTGACATGACTAGCATTACTTAAGCATATACGCATGTTATGCCCTTGGGAAATGAAATCTCTGAAGCATATAACACTACTGTTTAGTAATTGGCATATGATCATTGTACTACTACAATGAGCAATGCATGCCATTTTTTTTAAGTTTTGTTCACAACATGATTTTATTGTTTTTACTTCCTGATCCGGAGACCTAGATGTGTTATTTTGTAATTTTATTGTCAGCGGGCTTACAAGTTTCTAATGTTTAGGTATTAATAGAGGCAGTTGAAAATCATATGCCTCAAGTGATTGTGATAGATGAAATTGGGACAAAACTTGAAGCAATGGCTGCAAGTACAATTGCACAGCGTGGGATTCAGCTAGTAGCCACTGCTCATGGAATCACAATAGAGAATTTGATAATGAATCCTTCTCTGGAGATGCTTGTTGGAGGAATACAGGTGACATTATTTTTTTCAATGAAGATGAGTAATTGGTTTGTGTATTTGCTATGCTATATGTCAAGGGCTAACTTTTATGTTGTGATCTACGGAGCGTGCAAACTGTCATATGCTAATAGTTCCTAATGCTATTGGGTGTTGATTGTGAAAATTTTGAAATAAAATGAACTACAATGGTGTTACTGTGATAATGGTGTCTGGATGCATGCATTGATATGTTCAACATGAAACTAAATTTCTTCATTGCCTCGCTTGTTCATATAAATGTTATGGTATATCAAATTAACTAATGTAACCTTTGAGATAATCAATATTTTTTCGTACCTGATGAAATGATTCCTTATTGGTAGACCTGTAAAAATGATCCAATCAGCTATATCTATGGTTGAGAATGATCTCAATACTAAACTCCTCTTTTGTATCAAGTTAAACTAATTAACTTATTGACCTACTGCCTAGATCAACTTATAATTTTACTCGTATAATGTGAAACTACTCAAGCTCAAGTCTAGATGGGCTCAATAAAACTCAAGATGAGTAGCAATGCAGATGAACCAAGTTTTGGAAGCTTAAAACTTGACTTAACTTGTTAAATCACTGGGCAATTGTCTTTCTTGTCTTTCTTGGTTTTCTTAGATACTGTTGAAGCATGTGAAAGGGTTGTGTTCGCTGCAATATTGATCCAAGTTTCCTCTCCCACCTTTTGTCTTTCTTGTTCGTTTTCCCATTTTCTTTCCCTCCAATACACCCAGCTTAACCAAATGGTCTCGTCTCTACATTAAGACACAAAAGTATGAAAGAAATTTGTGTTTTTTCTCCTTTTCACCTTTAGAGACCTCCATTATATAGTACTATATAAGGCTGATTTTCAACAATTTGAGGGTTGATTTACAAGGCATTAATCTACTTAAATAAGGGTTGGTTTGCATCAATTAGGAGGTTGATTCACAAGGCATTAATCTATCTACATAAGGGCTGATTTATATTAATTAGGAGGCTGATTTGTAGGGATGATTATTAGGAATTAATGTCTCTAACTTTCTACCATTAACATCTCCCCTTAAATTGATGTTTGTAAGTCAACCAACAACAATCTGCCAATGAAAAATTGATGTCGTTGACAGTTGACCAGTCATAGCTTAAAGACATTAGCAACTAATAATCAGTAGAAATACAAGGGAGATCACCTGACAGTCAAAAGCTTCTAAATTTGAGTGACAATCAACCTTAAATGTTCATTGAAGACAAGATTGGCAAAAATATGAATAGTGCTAATGTTGTCAGCATGTAAAGTAGGATAAGACTTATAACAAGTTTATGATATAGAGTTGGATTAGAGAGGAGGTCCCCTTAAGCCTTTCTATACTTGACGTTCACCTCCAAAGAAATATCAACTGAACTAGTCTCCTCCAAACTAGCCAAGGTAGATAAAACTTTTAACAAGTTTGTGATAAAGAGTTGGATTAGATGGGAGGTCCCCTTTAGCCTTTCTATGCTTGACATTCATCTCCAAAGGAATATCAACTGAACTAGTCTCCACCAAACCAGCCAAGGTGATAAGATCTTGGACATACTTATGTTGGTCCAAGAAAATCCCATTGGATAGAGAATGTACCTCCAAGCTCAAAATATAGGTAAGATGACTAATATCTTTCATATGAAAAGATTCATGCAATATCTTTTGAAGCTTAGTAATTAAAGGAATGTCGGTCCCAGTCATGATCAACCATATAATCTAAGAGAAGAACAATACCTGTAGCTGCTTTGTGGAAGAAGAGCAAAGCATAATATTGACTTTGTTCAAATGAGAAGTTAAGCAGTGTATTATGGAACTTCTCAAACCAGGTGCGGGATGCTTGCTTTAACCCATAAAAAAATGTTTAAGCTTACAAACATCATGTGAAGAGGAGGTAGTCATACAATAAGGAATTGTCATCTAGTTCTTTTCTTTTTCTTTGAAGGCCCTATGAAGAAAGGTGTTTTTCACATCCATCTAATGCGATGACCAAGATTATGAAGCTGCAATGGCTAAAAATCCTAATTGTGGTCATTATGGCACTAAGAGCAAAAGTCTCCTTGTAGTCAATGCCATATTCTTGGTTACCAAGAGCTACCAGTCGAGCTTTGTAATGGTCAAGAAAACCATTGGATCATAATTTAATAGAATAAATCCATTTACTCCATATAGGTTTCGGCAAGGCGCAATATCTCAAGTGCTTGAAGTTCTACTTCCATTGCATTATGCCAACATTCATACTCCATGATCTATTTGTAATAAGAGGGAATGAAAATAAGCGACAAAGTAGTTACAAGAGCGACAAAACAGAACTTCAAGAGAGACAGGTGATGAGAAACCAAACCAATTAGGTGTCTAAAAGGTCTAATAGTCTGATGGAGAAGTGCTGGATCAATAGCTTGGTTTTGGGGTAGGATCAGGTGCCAGAAGATGATCTTGAGGAGGAGCATAGGAATTTAGAATGGAACCAGATTCATGGTGATGACCAATCAGGTGGTCTAGAAGGTCTAGTAGTATGACATAGAGGTGTAGCTAGATCAATAGCTTAGTCTGGGGTAGGGTTATGTTCCAGAACATGATCTTGAGGAGGAGCATAAGAATTTAGAGTGGAACAAGATTCATGGTGATGATGTGTTTTGTTGTAAAATAGAAGATTTTATGAGGTTGTCTATAAATTTGGTGGTATTAGTCACTCCTATAAATTAAAAGCCACTTCTAATTATGATATATGATTTGATTTGGTTCCTAATTTCATGTCTTGTATTCTCCTTTAAATAGGAACCTTATACAAACAATTTTGATTCAAGTCAATATACTGATTTCCAGAGAATGCTTAAGAGTTAAAAAAATCATGTAAAACAAATAAGGTAGGAGAAAAAGACTTTAACATGATTGGAATGAAATATTGATTTTGGAAGAAAACTACATTCCCGGAGCGCAGATTCAACGAGCATAAATATCATAACACACAACCCTTTTGATTGAAAGCATAATCCAAAAAAATACACTTGACATACTGTACACTAAGTTTAGTACATTTATGAGGTGGAAGATGCACAAAACATATATAATCAAATATGCTAAGATTAAAGTAGGCAAGATACTAATTAAACAAATTATAGAAAGGTAAATTATTGTTTAGATTAGGAGATGGTAGTCGATTGATCAAATGAGTAGTAGTGGAAAAAACATCACCAAAAAACAAGGAGGAACAGAGGATTCAAGTAACAAGGTTCTTACCACATCAAGCAGTTGTTGGTTTTTTTTCTCCGCAACACCATTTTGGTGAGGAGTGGAAGGATATGAACGTTGTGAGAACATTCCTTTGCTTTGAAGAAATTCTTGAAACTTAGTAGATCTATATTCTCTCTTAAAATATGATTGTAAGATGTTGATACTAGCTGAGAATTGAGTCTCAATAAGAGCTAAGAAAAGTCTGAAAAACATCGAAAACTTCATCCTTAGATCGAAGAAAGTAAACCCAAGTGAAACAACTCTAATCATCTATGAATGTTACAAAGTATTTGAAATGAGCATGTGAGACAACACATGACATTCCCTAAATCACTATGAATAAGATCAAAACAACATGATGCCCAAGATGTATGAGTTGGAAATGCCAAAACTTTACTTTTACCAAGTTTGCAACTAGCACAGTTAAACTGATATCATTAATAAAATAGGATTCGGTATTACCTATCAAACCAAAATTGAATAAAATACGAAGTACATGAGAATTAGAATTAGGGTGGCCAAGACGCACATGCCATCCTTGATTATCAATTCTAACAGCATCACAAGAAAAAAATGAAGATGGAAATTGAGTATTGGTGATAGGGTTAATGTGTAAGGAAAGAGTCATCCCATTTTAGGATCCTTTGTGACCATCTTCTTGGATACCTGATCTTGCACCATGCATCCATCACAAGAAAAACTACCATTCCAATCATTAATTTGAACCAATGGACCAACAAAGATAAGATTAGTAGACAAGGTAGGAGATACAAATACATTAGTTAACTTGGAAGAACCATCACCAACAATTGTAATAGGCAGAGAATTGCTACCAACTTTGTGAATGTTAAGATCTCTAGTGTAGTTTTTCACATTGGTAGGAGGGGAGGTAGTGTTGGTCAAGCGATTAAAAGCTTCAAAATCAAAATACCATGGCTTAGAAGGTGAACTTTTGTTACTTGTTAGTCCTTTAGGTAGAAAAGGCAGAAACTATCATTTGTTGTACCATTGTAGGAGTGAGGGTGGGTTGATGTGCAAGGACTATGGGAACAACTCATGGAGCAAAAACAAATGGTGGCAGAATTCGATGCACCAATCGAGGCATGAAAAACACTTTCATGTCTCTTAGGAGGCCGAGCGGAGAAGTGGAGATGATATGACCTGACTTTTTGCAATAATTACAAAATTTCTGAAAACAATTTGTTGCAATATGACCAAAATTTTACAATTGTAGCATTTAATAATGCTCATATATCTACCTTTATTCTTCCCTTGCGCAACATAAGCCATAGTAATAAGAGCACTTGCATGAGCTTGTTGGGTCATGGCATCGTACGTAAGGATGCATTGTTCCTTTTGAAGAAGTTCACTAAAACAGGTATCCAACGAAGTTACATAGTCATGATTCATCAGATTGAATCAATGGTTTCAAAATCAGATCGCAACTTCATCAAGAATTAATCTCTCTTACTGATTTCATGAATAGCTTGTACAACATCTAGAGCTTTTGTAGGGACATTAGCTTATTCAGGTATAAGCAATATCTGAATACTCAGTTCAGGGATTTTGGAAATCAGAAAAAAAATTCCTTAATATAAAGACTTCCATGTGTGAATTTTGCTATCTCACACTCTAGTTGAAACCTTCTAGGCCTCATTAAGAATAATACGAAGCTCAACAAGACATAAGATCCACTACATGAGTCGAAGATCTTGAACTTTCCACTTAGTATACCTGTCTGTCTTTAGAAGTTGAATTAGGATGACCCTATAATTCATTTTCCTAGACAAACAACTGGAATTGAAACCCTCAAGTAGGGTAATTCTTCTAAGTAAAACAAACACAAACAAAACATGACTTCTTAAAAGACATGATGTACCTAGCAAGAATAAGTCACAAAGTAACCAGTAAACCAGAGAGGGGCACAAAGACAAAAAAAATATATCTAAGAACACCAGGTCTGAAATGAAAGTAATATGACCAAAAGAAAAATAGAAGAAAATCCCAAGACAATAATAAAACTTCAAGACAAAGTGAAGAACAAGTGTTGCTCAAGACAAGAAGAAAATCCCAAGATCCTAGAAAGCAAATTTGCTAGAATGAACCATAGTTTGGAGTTGTGGCTCTAATACCATGTCAATAAGACACAAAATTTTGAAAGAAATCTATGTCCTTTCTCTTTTAAAGATCTCCATTATATATTTTCAGCAATTAGAGGGCTGATTTACAGGGCATCACTCTACATAAGGACTGATTTACATAGATGATTATTAGGAATTAATGTCCCTAACTTTCTTTCATAGCATCTATAATTTGAATTAAGGAGAAAACATTGTCCAACTAGTAAAAAAATAAAATGAATAATGTGTTTACAAGCGCGCGCACACAAAAAAAGTTCACAAACAAAATTGCAGCTAGTGATTTAGTGCTTGGTCCTTAAATGAAAGCATCAACATATGGTATGACAGTGCCTTACTTCTTTTTTTTTTTGATCCTTGTCGATTATTGTATTTGAATAGGTATGTCTTCAGCTTGCAATCATATGATTTGATTTTTAAGATTTATCGTTGGGATTTGAGTTCAATTTAGATCTAACGCGTCTCATATCTGTTAATACAAAATGTAAAAACATTTAGTGGGTGCCAGCTCTTATTATCTGGCATTGTGTCAAGAGATTAGAGATTAAATTCCACTTGCACTGGAGTTGGAAAGTGGTAAATTACTTGGAGGATAGCTTCCAATTATATGATTTGATTATTTATTTATTGTTGTGATTTGAGTTAAATTCAGATCTAGTATGTCATCTTTCTATTAATACAAAATGTAAAACATTTTGTGGATACCAACTATTCTAGTTGATAAAGTCATCTTGCACTGTGCCAAGAGATCAGAGATTAAGTTCCATGCAGACCAACGATGGAAAGGGCTAAAAGACTGGGAGGTTTGGTCTTTTATATTTTTTTTTCAAAGAACTAATCTAGCTTTAACCAAAATGAATCTAGATGTATTACTTGGTCTTGTTTTCAATAGTCGTCTATTGTTCTTTGATTGAATATTTTCTTAAAAAAGTACTTTAATATTATTTCTCAAGAAGTCAGCTGATTTTTAATGATCACAAAAAAAAAAACTTTTCTTTCATTTAAAAAGTTCAGCTTCTAGAAGTTTTGTTGCTCAACAATTGAAGTTGCTTCCTCTAAATGAAAGGTTTTTCAAGGGATTCCTCTTTTTCCTAATGATAAATAAAGTAAAGGTGTGAAAATGTGTGCATGTGCAGAACACAGTTCTGCACTCAGCTTGAGATTTTGTTTTACTCTCTGCTTCAAAAGGTGTGACACTTGAGTGTTAATTTGTTATTGACATTGCATCAATATGTTTCTTCATGGCATATCAGTCAAAATGTTAGAGCCTCATAGATGCCTTGTCAAAAAGATATTAAGGGCATTAGGAAACCGGTAACAAAGGTAAAGACAAGGGATTGAAGTGGTGGTGTTTATAACCTTGCCACCAAGGTGTAAAAGAGTCACTGCAGGGTGTAGTTTTTCATTTTCTCTGTTCTTTATTTTACTCAAATTATTTCTTTACTTCATCAAGGATCAAGAATCTTTAATGCAGAAATTTTGAGAATGTGTGCATCTCTTTCTTCTTCTTCTTCAAAAACAAAAAGCTGCCCTTCCTTTTCTGTATCCATCTTTTAATTACTAGATGCATATCAATAAATAAAGGAGAAGGAAAGATAAATATAAAAAGGGAAAGAAAGATGTGATAGTATCAAGAGAAGTGATATTGTCCTCGTGGATACTCAGTACCACTGAAATTATTATATAGAAACTGATCAACTTGCCCATGTATCTGTTTAGGAAGCTTGTAGTATTGTACTGCAGTACAATTGTGTGGAATTAAATAGCAAAGAGAATACTGTTGCAATTCCTCACTGTATGTTGTTTCCTTAACTTATTTTTCTTTTGAATTCATTCTTGCTTAATGCTTGGGTTCTTGGGCATTTGCAATGACTGCTCTCCACATTGCTGCTAAATCATAGCAGTAGTGATGGACTCGCAGTGCAATCCTATTCTTCTACATCTCTATCATGTTCTTTCTCACCTTTATCAATGCAAGGATTTTCTATTCCTTCAGTTACTCATTATTTGCTGTGTTTCTGTTATATGCTGCTATTTATGTTAACAATATCGGCAAACAGATACCTCTCTGATCATTTATACTAATGCAATTACTTTTACAGAGTGTGACACTAGGGGATGAGGAAGCAAACCGGAGGGGTGTGCAGAAGACAGTGCTTGAGAGGAAAGGGCCTTCAACATTTAGCTGTGGGGTGGAGATAATTTCAAAGACTGAGTTGCGAGTTCATCGCAGTTTAGAAGCAACAGTGGATGCTATTCTCTCAGGTATTTTTTTCTTCTGATTTAGTAAACAAAAAACTTACCATTTTATGTTTTAGTTCTGTAAGACATTCTCAAAAATTGTGGAAATTTTTTGTAAGAATTTACAAAGGAGAGTTTGAAGGTAGGTTGCTGAAGGAAATCTACAAAGACAAGAGGCTGCTGTTATGCTGCCATTCTGCAGCTGCTTCTGCCAATGAAGACAGCTCCTTATGCTGCCAATGAAGGCAGCTCCTTCTACTACATGTTTAGTGTGTTTAATGCTCCCCTTTGCTCTCTCTAAACCTCTCTATTTATAGCTGAAAATGGGGGAAAAACTTCCCCATTTTCAGGCACAATTGCTGCCAAGAATCTGCCATTGACATATGCTGATTTTCTGCCACTAACAATTCCCCCCCACCCCCTGATCTGTCCTCTATGCCTTATTTGTTGACACTGTTTCTGTGAAAGGTCGTTCCCCACATGTGGAAGTTTGCAAAATGAGCTCCCAGGGAGTAAAAAAAACTATAGAAAGGGAACCTGCCTTTCAAACATCTGCTGAAAAGAAAGATGAAGTTTTGGTTGAAGATTTCCACTTGACAGATGAAAGGATTGGTCATAATGAGCTTACTTCTGAGTCTCCTCCGGACATGGGAGACAATTCTTTGGAACATGAAGTACCACTTTGCCTGTATGTCTATGGGGTAAGCACACTTTTTGGAGTGAATGTTCTCTGGTTGTAATCGGGTGGTTGTTTCTTTCTATATGCAAGTTATGTTTAATGAGATAGGAAGTGAATTTCCTTTGGATCTAATAGGAGATGTATGTTGATGACTTTAAACCATTTCTTAGCAAGTAGATAAAGCTTGCAAAGCTAGCTGATTTCAGGAAAATGACATCCTTTAAAAAATAATAATAAAAAAGAAGAAGAAAAGAAATTATAAAGTTTTAACTCTCATTAATAAACAATTTATTTCTCGTTACAAAGTTTATGATTGAAGGTGTTGCTAGCTCCCTCATCTCTTTTATTTATTTCTACCACACATTATTGACAGTAGTTTAAAGGAACACCATTGTGTAAAAGAGGGCAGTGCTATGTTATAGTTAAATTTTTCATGCTTTGTCTGTTTTTGTATTCTCTGTTTTCTTCAAGTAAAATGTTAAGAAATTCACCAAAAACTTGTTCTTTTTCTCTTTTCATTCTGATACTAGAAATTATACCACTTATGTTTATATATATATATATGTATATGTATCCTTTTCCATTCTTTTAAAAAGAACATTTGTCATTACAAGGAAGTAATCTCTAGTCTCAAGATAATTTGGAGCTCATTTTTGACAGTCGTTTAAAGGAACATCATTGAGTAAAAGAGGGCAGGGCTATGTTATAGCTAATTTTTTCATGCTTCATCCTTTTCTGCATTCTCTGTTTTCTTTAAGTAAAATGTTAAAGAAATTCACCAAAAACTTATCTTTTTTCTTTTTCTTTTTCATTCGGATACTAGAAATTGTACCACATATGTATTTTATTTTTTATGTCCCTTCCATTCTTCTAAAAATAACATTTGTCCTTTATAAGGAAGTTATCTCTAGTCTCAAGATAGTTTGGAGCTCGATGAATATCTACAGTGGCTATTCCTACTTAATTATTTGTCAGTAGGAGGTCACTTGTATTACTAGATAGATAGTTTATGTCTTTAAACATGATAGAGCAAGGTGGGCTGAAGTTTGCATGAGCCATTTATCAAGATCTAAATTTTCTCTTCCAAAAAATTGATCCTACATTTTATTTTGAAAGTAAAGCTAGACTTTGCATCTCACCTGAAGTTAATTAAATTTTCAATTTTTGGCACTTGATTACTGCTGCATAGTTTGAATATACTGGATATGGAACTTACATAAAGAGCAGTTATTCTAGATCTTGGAGACAAGTGTGATTCAAGGGATCAATCAGTTGAAAATGGATGCTGCAGTTCAATTAACTGATAACATCAGCGATGCAGATGCGCTACTTGCCTTGCAGTCTAAGCTCAAGAAAAATGCCAAGATTCAAGCTGCTGCCAAATCTCACGACATACCCATTTATGTGACAAAGGTTTATATGATCAAACCATTAGTCTATTTCCTCAGCTACAGCTATGTATTTTCAATATGGTGAAACCTGTTTTCTTTCTTTTGGTAGACAAGTTCCTTGGAGCAAATAACAAAGGCCATAAGGGCATTGATGAGCAATCATGCTAATGGATTGAAGAATTCTAGAACAGAAGAGAATACAAAATTGTCAGAGAAGATAGATGCCCTGGAGGTAAGAGTTTTCTTTCAGTTGTGTTTTTGAAATATTTATTATTGATTAATATATTTTGTGGATGGAGTGTGTTAATAATGATTCATGTTTTGGTCAATGCCACAGCGTTCAGGCCACCATGGGAGTTGCTAATGCTCATGGCGTATGCTGTTGTGAATTGTTAGCAACTCTCAGTAAATTCATTAATTCACACATCTCTAAAAATTCAATGAGTTGGCATCAAAATTACATGACATGCCTAATACAAATGATGAATTGAAGGTCCAAAAAAAAAAGGAAAAAAGAAAATCTAAACTATTATCTAAACAATTGCAGAGAAGTTGATTAGAGAAATTAACTGAAATTTTAAATAAACACAAACCTAACTTTATTGTAAGCCAATGTAACAGTGTAAGTCATTAAGACTATAACTTGTAGTGCTATGAGGAGCAATAGTGTAAGTTTCTAAAAATCCTCAGCTGTAAGAAGTTGAAATATTTTGCTTAAACCCTCAAATCAATACTTTGATCTTGACTTTACAAGTCAAGAAGTTTGAGACATGAATTTTGTTAAAATTCGACAAAAAACACAACCTGTCAATTGGGGAGGGGGGGGGGTGATTCCTGAATGGTGTCTATAGAATGGGTTTTGACAGACTCAGGTAGACCCTATTCCTTTAAGAATACAATAAAAAATGCTCTTCCAATAACCCAATGGGAAGGACTGATTTGAGGATGGTATACTAGTTTACTTTCTTGTTGGGGAAACAGGGCTGCCAGAAAGAAAGAAGATTTCCACTAGGAGATTCATGACTTACTAAGAAAGTGTACTATGGCTACCTGTCCCTTCTTTCCTTGCCTTGCCTGTGACCTGCTTTCCTAGTAGGAATTCCTGTCTGCGGACTATTCTCACTACTACAGAAATATCACTCATCCCCAAAAACCAAACTCTCCTGTATATGATAGTTGTAATTTGTTTTGGGGAATCAATGACCCACACCTTGTTTATTTATTTTTGGAAAACATCAAGAGTCTTTGTAGTGGTGTGACTGAGATATAAGAAGATATAAATTCTTTCTCTGAAATATGACCTTTTCACGTAAACTGGACTGCGTGGTTAAGGTGGTACTATCATCAATTTGTTATTCTAAGAGTGGCTGTTTCTTTGGTCCCATTTGGTACAACTATTAGCAGTTAGCTATGGTTGTTGTACCTACAAATGTGGATGCAAAAGGTGTTTGGTAATGTGTCGGTGAAAAGGTTTTAAATGCAAAATAATACTCAAAAGCCTTTCAAAAACCTTAAAAGCTTCAATATGTGGTTTCTCTAAATAATAGTTTAACCTGTTTTAAATGGCTTTTGAAATGCATTTGCATTGTTAGCAAACACCTTTAATTTGGTGGTTGGTGGAAAAGCACCTCCTACCACCTAACCAATCGAGAATAATAACTCAGCTCCATTATATTACCAATGGTTTTATGAAGCGTAAACTAAGATTTGGTTTTCCTTTCACTCCCTACCCTTTTCCCTTTGTTTTCTTTTCTTTTTCTTCTTCTAGAGCAGCATAAATGTATGGCTGTTTGATAATTGGCAACATAATCATGCTTTAATGTGGAAAACAAATTTGATCAGTTGTGAAACGACCACATGGTTTCAAGCTGGTTTTTCTTTTGCAAGAATGTGCTCATTTCAATGGACATTTTTTTTTTTGAAATTAAACAAAGCTGCTTCTCTATGGATATTCAATGCATTAATATGTGTTTGTGTGTGTACATATAGTATTTCGATCTATTTTTTTTGGTTTCTATCTCAAAGTTTATTCTCAATGTGGGTGGGTGATCTTTAGGCCAGTGATGATTGAAAGGGAATTTGGATGGTGTCTACTCAATTTATTATATGATCTTCAAGAAAGAGTGCATACTGTTAAATCTGAGTCTGTTGCATTTGATTTAGAAGATCTCTTTTAAATTCCATATAGTTTACAAATTTCTTTTTCTTCTCCGGAAGGGGCAGTCTTCCTGTTTAACATTGCCTTGCATATTTTCATTGTTGAATCTTGAATAGTATCATTTCTGCCTAGTGCTTCTGTTTTCCTTTTGTCTAGTTGAAAATAATAAAGAAACAGGGAAATACGGAACATAGAAAGTAGAAAAGAACAATGATTGGAGAAGTTTGTATGCATTGATTGATTTATTGTAAGCCTTCCAACAGAATATATCATGTCCGAGAGACTAACAGTAGCCCATGATGATCACAGTTAATAAATAAGGATGTCCACCGGCTATCTTCATTGCTCTATCATGTTATCATTTGGAACACCTAGTTCATCTAAATTATTACATTTCAACTCTACAAAGTACTTTTCTTCATACAGGAGGCAAGAATAGCAGTGATGCAAGTAGTAATTCCAAAAGGAGAACCTGTGGAGCTGCTCCCTAGGTCATCACACATTATGTCCCTTCAGATAGATTTCATTCGAAAATACCAATTAGAAACAGAGAGAATTGGTACAGAGCCAGAGGCACGCCTTCGTATCCTCCCATATCAGACTAGGATGGATATAAACAACAAGTTTATTGAAACAATTGGGACAGATAGTGGAGTTGATGATTTTATCAGTGCCACTGGTGACACAAATGGATCACCCTACAGCATTGACAGGTTACCTCTCTTGCCTGACTAGTATTGACCATATTGCAACTTGAAGTATCACCACGCTTGATAGCTTTAATATGTGTAGCAGATCAACAAGTTCTTGTACTTGAGTATCCATATCTGCATGGTTTACATATTCTGGTTCCTTTGCTGAAATGTATTGCTTTGAGCATTTCAAATTTTTTTTTTGTATTGTACAAAATTGCAATTACAAGCCAGTGAGGTTTCTGCTAATGCATTTAATAACCTGGTGCTAATCAAATATGTGCTGCCGCTTCTGTTGTTATATTGGCAATCAAAAGGGGGACAAGATAGGATAATGACAGAAATTAATAATAGCACTGAAAGTAACCTTTTGACCCTGAATTATATAATTTTTACTTGCATTCGTTACTTTTGTTGCATATATGTGATTGTGAAATAATTTTTGGGATGAACTGATCTAATGAAATTGAATTTCATTTCATTACTTAACAAATCACAAGTGTAATCTCTTATCTTCTTCGCAACTGCTCAACCTAAAACTGGTGTTGTTTTGTGGCCATGTGATGCATGCAGTGAATCTATTTTGGTAATCGCATCCAAATATACTCTACTTATGGAGAAGGTGGTCTTTTAATACTTTACCCTGTCTTTACCTTGTGCTCAACATTTGACCCAACAAACTAGATGGGAAGGATTTTATCCCATCTCGTCCTTTGGTAGCATCTCTTGACTAGCAATCTAACAATCTTGAATTATATCTTACATTAAAACTTACTGGCTTTCACAGCAGTTACTTAATTGACATTTGAATGGGGTCCTTTACTTTGCTTAACTGGTGACTTGATCAATTGAATCATTTAACTTCATTTGTGCTCATTTTCTGCTCAGCACATATGACCTAACAATAATGGAAGTCTCTGTCCTTTTCTCCTTAACTAATGATCTAAAAGTTATTATTATTCTGTCACCTCTTTGCCTGGAATGTTATAGTAATTCATTTTCCAAGTGATTTATTTTGTATACCTTTGTTTTTATGCCTGGACAACCATCTTTTAAAGTCGAACGTTGAACTATTGCCCTAATTTTTATAATTAGGATCCACATTTGCATTTGCTGCATGTGAGACTTGCTCTCTCTCTAGCTATCTACCTAATGACTGCATATTATATTATAATATTGCATTATGTTAGCCCCAATATCTTGATTTGTAGAGATTGATTGATATGCAATTACTTAATTTAAGGGAAATTGATTGATAGACATACATAATTACCTATTTAGAGAGGTTGTAATTATGATCTAGGATTGATCTTAGGATGTAATTATGCTACGTGCATGATTAAGGGTGGAAAAGGCTGGTGGAAGCAAGTTAAGTTAAGTGTGAGAATAGTAGCTGGACAAGTTTTAACAGTAAGAAACGAAAATGAGCAGCACTTAACTACCATTATAAATTTCCACGTGATTTGTTAGTTAGGAAGTTGTGATCCATGTTAGTTAGTAGTTAGAAGTTAGTTAGGAGACTATTAGTCGTTGTTTTAGAGGGAATTCCATTGTACATAATGAAATGTGTAAGAAATGTAGAATCCAAGCAACAAGAAATCAGAATTCTGCAGTTGCAACTTCAACTTTCTCCCTTTCTTCTACTTTCTTAATTTCCCAAGTTTTTCATTTTGTGTTAAGGTAAGACCTTAACAAATTGGTATCAAAGCAGTAAGATTCACAACCATAGACGGTTGCATCGCTTAACAAATAACAAGGTTGAAGCCTTGGAATAACATGGCAAGAAACTAGAGTAGATGCAACATATGCATGAAGAATTTCAAGAACAAATGCAACATAGGCATGAATAATCTCAAGAATGGGTGACAGGAAATCTGAAACAATGGTCGGAGTAGGCTAAGAAGAATGAACTCAATTTACAATGGAAACACTAATGACTACGCTAAATTCATTTATGAGCAACTAAGAAGCAAATGAAGAAGGAAGGATCATTCAAGTTTATGATGGAATAATTCCCAACCAAAGAATAAACGTACGTGGGGAAAGCATGTGCAACTATGAAGTTCAAAGAATTGGGTATAATGTAGCTTTAGTGAAGGTGGAATTTCTAACTTTCAAAAGGGAGAATTCATGGGGATTGATTAGGAAATACGAGAATTTTTTAAGATGCATTTCACACTAGTTCAATAATGGGTGAAATTAACATTTCTTTACTTAGGGAAGATTGAAATCTAGTCTGAAGGATTCATATTGGGAAGTAATGACTTGGTTAGCTGAGAGGAACTCACAAAGGCTATTTGTATAAGGTTTGATGGTAGAAAAGATGTGGTGGAGGAGTTTAATATGCTGGTGTAGGATAAAGAAAATGGAAAAGTATGTAAAGATTTGAAGAAATCAAATCTCCGACTGCTTTGAATCAAACATTGCTAGAATCATGTGAAATTTCTGGTTTTATTACATATTAAACCCATGCTCAAGATTTTTAAGCCAACCACATTAATACAGGTTTTTGAACAAGCAAATAGCAAGAAGAGTCTAATCTTGTGTTAGCTAAAAGAAATCGATTTGTTACAAGAATGGCTCTAATTAGCATGGGAAAATTTCCAGGTAATCATCAATCAAGGTAAGAATGGAGTAATGCAAGGATCAAGGCACTTTTTTGAAACATTACATGAACAATAAAGGAGATTGGGGTAATGCTTCAAATGAGGAGAGAAGTACATTCCTGGTCATCAATGTAACTACTCCAAATAGCATGGGAAAATTGCTAAGTAATCAGAAGATTGGAGTAATGCAAGGATCAAGACACCTTTCTAAAACATTACATGAACAACAAAGAAGATTGGGGCAATGCTTCAAATGAGGAGAGAAGTACATTCCTAGCCATCAATGTAACTACTCCAAATAGCATGGGAAAATTGCCAGGTAATCAGTCTTTCAAGCCTTTTAATCAAGCCAAGAATGGAGTAATGCAAGGAGCAAGTCACCCTTCTGAAACATTACATGAACAAATTTGATTGGGGCAATGCTTCAAATGAGTAGAGACCTTTCTAAAACATTACACGAACAACAAAAAAGATTGGGGAAATGCTTGAAATGAAAAAAGTACATTCCTGGCCATTAGTATAACCAAAAAAGTATATATATGATTAAAGGTTTAAAAGAAGATGATGATGAGTTCTTGGAAGTGGAAAAATGAGGCAATCATGGAATTATTATTAAGGAAAATGGAATTGAGGAATGTCTTATCCATGAATGCACTAGTAAAAAGTTATGCCTATAATACATTTAGAATTAAAGATAGTTGTCAAGGAAGAGATATTGTAATCTTAATTGATAGTAAAAATGCACATAACTTTATTAGTGAATTAGTCATTAAAGAAATCAAGGCAATTGTGGAGAAGACTATTACATTGTTCTATAGAGGTATAATGAGATGTAATGCCTTTTGTCTAAGTTCATATGGTTTATCCAAGTATGAACTCCAAGCTAATTTGAGGTTCTTGAAATTGGGAAGGTGTGTCATGGTTTTGAGGGTATATTGGTTGAAAATTTATTCTTATATCTTGTTTGATTTCGGGCCTGTTTGTTTTTGCATTTTAAAAGCGCTTTTGAAAAATAATAATTTTTTTTTGTATTTTTTTTATTTCAAATTAATATTTTTTTTGATATTTTTAAATCATTTTGATGTGCTGATATAAAAAATAATTAAAAAAAACAAAAAAAACATTATTTTGATGCATTTCCAAGCGAAAGATACTTTGAAAAGCAACCGCAACCACACTTCCAAACACCTTCATTAAAATGAAATTGTCATTCAACAAAGGTGGTACGATGATTGAATAAAAATGAATGGTTGAAGAAGCCAAATATTAGATAATTACCACAATCAAGGTACACAAGAGTTTGAAGGAATCCATTTTTGGATTTCTAGGATAATTATTTTCTATGAAGGTGTTAAAAGGATGTGAAGAATTCAAGGTTAAGGCATTGTTAGAGGAATATCAATTTGTGTTTGCAGAATCAAAACATTTACCACCAACTAGGAAGCTGGATCACAAGATTCCACTCAGTTTAGGGGTAAAACTAGTCAACATTAAACCTTACAAGAGTGAGTTCATTTAAAAGGAAGAGATAGAGAAGCTAATGAAGGAAATGTTACAAAATGGGATCATTCACCATAGTTATAATCCATTTGCATCTTTTGTTTTCTTGGTTAAAAGCAAGATAATACATGCAGATTATATGTGGATTACATACAATTGAATAATCTAACTGTCAAAAATAAGATTTCAATTCCTCTAATATATGAACTTATTTGATGGATAAACTACATGGATCTAAGTTCTTGCAAAGTTAGATTTAAGATCAGAGTATCATTAAGTAAGGATGTGTGATACATGGATCCAAGTTCTTGCAAAGTTGGATTTAAGATCGGAGTATCATTAAGTAAGGATGTGTGAAGATGTGGATAAAACTACATTCAAAATTGACCATGGACATTATGAATTCAAGATAATGCTTTTTTAGCTTAACTAATGCACCAACTATCTTTCAAGTCTTAAAGAATAGTATATTAAATCCTTATTTGAGAAGATTTGTATTGGTGTTCTTTGATGATATATTGATATATAATTTCACCTTAGAATTACATATTAGTGATCTTAGAACTATTTTGGAAACATTTAAGAACGATTAGTTATTTGCAAAACAATCTAAGTGCTTTTTTTGTGAAGAAAAAAATGAAGTATCTAGGGTATATTGTCTTTTTAGAAAGAGTGGGAAAAAATCCTAAAAAGATTGAAGATATGAAGAACTTGTCTATTCCACATTTTGTAAACGAATTGAAAGGCTTCTTAGGTTTAACAGGTTATCACAAAAAGTTCATTAGAGGTTCTGGCTTCATCAACAAACCACTAATAGAATTGTTAAATAAAAATAATTTTAGTAAAATAAATTTAGTTGGAATGAGAAGGCTCAATCACCTTTTGATAAGATTAAAAAGGCTGTGTGAGGCTCCAATCTTAGCACTACCAGATTTTAACAATGTTTATGTGAGAAACTAATGCATGTGCTACTAGATTGAGAGCTATTTTGAGCATGATCAGTTCATCATTAAAATTGATCATGAAAGTCTAAAATATCTCTTAAAACAAAAGATCCATACTCCATTGCAAAGGAAATGTCTAACCAAATTGTTAGGGCTGAGGTATGTTATACAACATAAAAAAGGAAGAGAAAATGTTTTTGAAGATGCATTGTCCAGGAGACTAGATATGGAAGAAAGTTCAATACGAAGGGAAAAACTAATTGAAGGAGAACAAGGAAGATTAAAAGCTTTAACAACCTACCAATATGGTATCAGGAGATCATCAACTCATATAAAAATAATCCTAAGTTACAGGGAAATTGATCAATGTTAGTGACTAGCTAAAATACACTATTGTAAAGGGAATTTTGAGGTATAAGAACATAATTGTGATTGATAATGATAGAAATTTAAGAAATAGATTAGTAGGTGCTGGTTATAACTCTTACATTGGGGGAAATTCAGGGATTTAAAATTCTTACAAAAGATTGAAGACAATGTTTTATTGGCCATCAAGAAGCAGCTGATCAAGAAATAATGGAAGAATGAGACATTTATAAGCAAGTTAAGATGAAGAGAATGATGCAGTTGTGTCTTTTAATTTGCCAATAGTAGATGTATATGTTAGAGTTGGAGTGAGTCCAATGGCTATTCTTGATATGAAGTTGATGAATAAGGGAAATAGAACTGTAACTATAGGGCTTATACAATGGTCTAACTTGTTTAAAAAGGATGCTACATGGTTGGACTTAAAGGAAATCAATAGCCAATTTATTGACTTCTATATTGATTCTTAAGGACAAGAATCTTTTTATGAAGGGAATATTGTTATTTGCATGAAGATTAAGGGTGGAAAAGGTTGGTGGAAGGATTAGAAGCAAGTTAAGTTACATGTGGGAACAACAACTAGACAAGTTTTGACAGTTAGAAATGAAGATAAACAACAACTAACTACAAACATAAATTGCCATGTGATTTGTTAGTTAGGAAGTTATGATCCATGTTAGTTAGCAATTAAAAGTTAGTTAGGAGATTGTTAGTAGTTGTTTTAGAGGGCATTTCATTATATATAATTAAATGTGTAAGAAATGTAGAATCCAAGCAATAAGAAACTAGATTCTACAATTATAGTTTCAAATTTCTCCTTTTCTTTTACTTCTTTCTTAATTTCTTAACTCTTTTTTGTTTTGTTAAGGTTAGACGTTAACAAATTATGCGAATACTTGACTATTTAAAGAAAAGAGATCTTTAAAGACATTCAAATCATTTTAACATTGTATCATAGCTTAAATTCTAGGTTTTGTGCATGACTCTTTAGGCTAGTATTTTTTTGAGTTGAGTTGTGGTTGGTTTGGGGTATTGATAATTTCTGGGTGTAAAGATATTCTGTTTTGGTTGGAGATTACAACGATATAATTGGCTATTTTAGGAGTTCTCATTCTTAGTTTGAAGTTTTTTTTTTGACATCAAGGTCTACTTTTTCACTACTTTAGTTCTTTTCTTTTGATTTATCATGAAAAAAAAGAAAATTCTACATTTTTTAATGAAAAGAATTACCCCACTTGAGAGTTTCAATTAAAGATGTTTGTGAAGGACAAAGAATTATGGGGTCACTTCGATGGGTTATCTAAGTCTCTTATTGATCCAAAAAAGATTGATTCTTGGAAGAGTAAGAATGCTTATATTATCTTTTGGTTATAAAGTTATATTAAACCACATTTATGAATAATTTTTGATCATTTATTACTTCTATGGAGATGTGGACTTATTTTTGAACCATTTATTCTAACCACTTAATTAAAGTTATAAATTGGCAACTATCACCAAGGTAATCTTTATATTGAACAATTTTATTCTAGATTTTTTAATTTATATTGTATTCTAGGATTGTTCATTCTACCATTTCCAAGGAGGCTTTAATGGCACTACAAATTGTCTATTGAGACTGCACATACTAGTTTAATCAATTAAAATCTAGTTTCATCTTTGAAAGTTTATTTAGGGGAATTATTACATTAAAAAAAAACATATAGTCACTTAGTTTGGCCTCAATTCAAAAATCAGGATGTCTAAGATGGTTAATATGGTATATGTTGTTAAAAGAAAAGAAAGATTCAGATCACATACTTGGTACTACAATTGCAAAGTGTTTGGATATATTGCAAAGCACTCTAGCAATAAATTTAGCAATTATTGCAAAAAAGAGGGGTACATCATTAAAGTTATCTAGTGTGACATTAAAATAGACATGCTCTAATCCTCATAATGTTGTTCGATCCAATTTCTTGTTTGCCTTTTTGATTCATTCTTTGGATTAACAATCTATAAGCATTTCTTCATCTCTTCACACTCGAGATAGTCCAACAAATTGTTTCTTCTTTTTATGCCTTTGATATACAAAGTAAGGAGAATCTACTTAATTCTTTTTGGTTGATTGACTCTACAAATTCAAATCATATGAGCGATAATACAAATGCTTTACATAATCTTCACAAGAATGAGGGTGGGCAACATGTTCAGATAGCCAATGGCAATGCTCTTTTCTTATCCCTACGATTGGAACTTTGAGGATTTCCTTTAATAATATTTTTCTCTCTCTAGATTTATTTGCTAATTTAATTTTTATTGGCCAATTGGTAGATAATAATTGTAAAAATCACTTTCATCATGATGGCTGTATGTAGGATTAAACATTGAGAAAAGTGATAGCAAAGGCGTTTAAAGTGGGACATTTATTTCCTCTTCAGTTTTTCATATTCCTAGGTTTGTTTCTTTTGGTTGTATTGTGGTTGTTAATAATAGTCATGTATAACACAAGAATTTGGGACATTCTAATTTTGTTGTTTTGACTTATCTCATAAAACATAATTTTTTTAAGTAAAAAAGACTTGTTTTCACTTTATATTGTGTCTTTTGATTGTAGTTTGTGTAAACATGGTAAAAGCAAGTCCTTACCCTTTCTTTCGCATGACAATCAGGCTTTACTTGTTTTGAGATCATTCATGCTAACATACAGGGTGCTAATCCCGTCACATGCTTAGTGTAAGTATTTTGTGATGTTTATTGATTATTATAGTTGTTTTGTTTAGGTATATTTCCTTTATTCTAAAGGTGATGTTTTTTCTTTTAGAATTCTTGCCTTTATTAAAAATTATTTTTTTTTACTTGTATTAAGACTCCAAGATCTGATTATAAAGGGAATATATGTCCAATGATTTTCAATCTTATTTACGAATGAAGGATATTCTCTTTGAATATTTTTATCCATACATTCCTTAACATAATGAGATTAATTGTGGAGCATAAGAATTAGTTACCTTTTAGATGTTATTCGCACTTTATTAATTGACTCTTCTGTACTCTCTAGATTTTGAGTAGAAGAATTATTTATGGCTATTTCTATGATTGATTGTGTACCTTTCTAGGTTCTCAATTTTGATTCTCTATATTCTCATTTATTTTATGTTGCTCCTAAGTGTAACACTCTTCATATCTTTGGTTCCGTTTGTTTTGTTAACATTCACTAAGCCCACTGAATGATACAAACTTGCTGCTTAATCTGTTTGGTATGCTTTTCTAAGATATGATAATGCTCATAAAAGGGTTTGCGTGTTATGATTCAGTTGCTGGTAAACTTTATATTTCTTGAAATGTAGTTTTCTTTGAAAATCAATATTTCTTTCAGTTTTCAACTTTTCATAATAAATCTTCATCTTTGCTTTCTAATTTTGATGATGCTTCGAGTTCTATTAAATGTTTTAAGTTAGGAATTGTGTATTAAAAAGTGATTCTTGTTCTGATGGTGCCAAACTTCTTGGCTACAAATGTGCATATACTATAAAGCTACAATTTGATAGTTCTAGTGAAAGATGTAAAGCGAATTTGGTGGCTTTAGAGGTGACAAGAGTAGAAGCTATGTAGACGTTTGGCCACAATAATTTGATTTAGAAATCCGCCTAGAAAGATGTGAAGCGAAAGGTAAGTGGTGCACAATCTTCTAAGATATCAGTAAATGATGAGTTAGTTTTTAAAAACTTCTTCTGACCCCAATTATTATGCTAATTAAGTCCTTTGAATTCATTTACATCTAAAAAAAATATTGATTGGGATTATAGAGTCATAGCTTAAGTTGGATGCTCTAATAATTTTTGATATAGAAATTTTGGAGTGAAAGAATCTTGAGTAGAAAAATGGTTTTCATCATAAAAAATTATTTGAAATTCAAAAACTTAATTATGATTTTGAATTTTAATCTTATTTTTTTTATAATTATTTCAGGATTGAGAACAACCATAAACAAATTCTCATCATCTAAAAAATCTAATGAAATCAAAGTCAATTAGTTTAGTGGCTAAAATTAGAATGGCAGAAGTTTTCACCAACTTCTCTCCATTTCCTCTGTTTTATGTATAGGGATTGACCTTTATGAAAATAAAGAACAAGGATTGAAGTGCAATTGATAAATAATTCAAAAAGAAATTATATTGAGGTTTCAAAAATAAAAAATATTAATATATTTTACTTAATTGTTTTTAACAAAGTAATATATATATATATATATGAAATTAAAAAAAAAATCATCATTACACTTTTTATATCTTATTTTTTTTATTATAAGTGGTTAAATAGTTATGTTTAATATTCTATATATATATTAGATAAACTTGAAAAAAAAATTAATAAGTTATTTTTCAGCTTATTTTCTATAACATGACCAAATATTAAAAAATATTTTTCAATTTATTTTTCATGACATCGCTAAAAATAAAAAAATAATCCGCTTTTTAAAAATTTACTTTTTATAAAAATCACTTTTTAAAATAAAATTACTTTCTAGTGTTTTAATAACTTTTCACCTTAGCTGGTTTTTAGTCTAGTAACCTATTCCCTACAGTAATGGATGTCAATTTGAAGCTACATCAAGATAATGACGAGCTATTATTAATTTGATCACTCGTTGAATCAGTATTAGCTGGTAGAGAATTTGAATTATTTGACAATTACTTGGCCTGATATTTCTTTTGTTATACAACAAATTCTTGACTTGCTACAGTATTTTCAAGGGGGGAGTTGTGTGTGAAAAAAACAAAAACATCAACGAGGGATAAAACGCAGGTTAGATTTTGTATTTTATAGAATTCTTGACTTGCTACAGTTCGAAGTAGTTTATTACTCCATTGGGTTAGCAGCTAATTGAAAGAGGGAGGAATGTTGAGGCACTCAGAAAGGTGCAATACTTTGCCAAGTTAAATATTTATACAAGGCTACAAAATGATTAGGTAGACTTTTGTCTGTTCTAGGGTTGGATTTGTCATTTGCATGAAATCTGGTATATTTTTTTTGACCTAACATATTGAAAGTTGAAGGACAGATAAAAGAAAGACGAGACTGAGCTCGAGAACAAACCTCTACCTCAATATCTGAATATATGCCTAGTATGAGCTTTCATTATTGAAGTTGATAGGTGTTGACAGAATATATAAGAGTTTTTTACCATATTAGCGCGGTGGGCAGATTTATTTCCTAAATTAGTATAGTTGAAAGAATAATTCTCATTTTAGCACAGATGAAACGGTGATCACGCATATCTGGACTTTCAACATCACCACCTGCTGTTTTCTCGAACTACTCCCAAGCTTCATCTTCCTTTAAAACACTAGCTGAGAAGTTTTTATCAACTTCCATTTCACCTGATAAAACATCAAATTCTCTCGGTGTCAGCAGCGTTTTGCATTCATTTTGTTCATATCCTTAAGTGAAATACCAATTGCTTCTAAATCAAGTCTCTTCCGTAGATCATCTAGGACGACAAGAATCTTCTTCTCTTGCTTCAACCTCTTACGCAATCGACCTGCTCTTCCCCATTCACTTTTCTCGTTGAATGTTAGGCCAAGCTGGTCTGCAATTCGTCCTTGAATTTTCATGGTGTCTGGGTTTCGAGTTACACTGGCAATAACCATCTTGTCAAATAATTTATCCTCTATGGCTTGTTTGGAGACCTCTTTCACCAGTGTGGTCTTGCCCTCACCACCCATTCCATACACCCCAGCTATTCACATCAGCAGCTTTTAAGGCATTCATGATTTCATTAAACACTGGTATTCTTGATTGCATGCATGGCCTGATAGCCTTTTCCACACATGACCTCCACCCCTGAAGGAGCAACTTGGTAGGAAATCGAAGCAATTGTTTCTTTAGTTTAGCTTTAACTGTTGCTGATTTTAAGAGGTCGATACAGAGAGTGAAAAGGCACGCAAGTAGCATGCGCGGCTTGTAGCGTATATACTATATATCTCAATTTAAAAATTTAAATTTTTAGATAAATTTTCAAGATATGATTTAAATTATTCTCTAACATGTCTTTTCATGTGAAAGCTCTTTCGGCTTGAAACTTGCACAAGTCTACATTACATTGTGTTTAATTTTTATTAAATAAATAAGTATAGTGAGATTCGAACTCGTGATTGCTTGGTTATCAATATTTTAATACCATATCAAAAAATCATCTCAATCTAAATATTTAAACTGTTAATTTTAAAATATAATTTATATTATTCTTTAAATGAAAGACCTGTTGTGATGCATATATTAAGTCATGTATATGCTACATGTCCAACCATTATTTCTGTATTTGAGTCAGAGTTATTTTTTCAATTGTACAAGTTGTTTAATCACAGTCATGTGCGCTTATTTTGACTGGTAGATTGTGGAAAACCGACCATGATCACTCGTGTGGTGTTCTGAATCATTTGTCACGAATAGTTCAAGGTTCTTGTTAACTTTCTGCAAAGATAAGGAGAAGATTTAGTGGGCTATAGAAAGATCAATTGTTGATATTGTTCATTGATGCATTTTCAAGTCACTAAAACATGTTTAAGAAAGTGGTTCTCTTGAAATCTTAATTATAAACAATTAGTGAGCAAACGAAGTCAAAAGAGTATTTTACTTAATAATGCCTTGCTACTGCTATGCTTGATGACTTGTTTCCTTGCGGATCGGTCTGTCATGCACCCTTATTTGCTTCGGTGGACTTTTTCTTTTTCTACTTTATCTTATGTTGACCTTATCTTCTTCAAGGAAGCATATAGCAGCTTACTCATTTTTTAGTTAAAAATAATGTAAATAAACGACAAACATTGTTCAAAAGAAAACCAAGCTAAAGTGGAAGTTTATTTTCGATGTTATCACTTCCTTTGCGTTAAAAAAATCTAGAAGAAGCTAAGAGAAATTTCTCATAGATGTGTTGGTTTGGAAATGAATAGTTTTTTAGAGGTTCATTACTTTCGCACTGCGGTAAAAAAGTATTTTTAAAAACATTTAATTTTTTTTATTTTTTATTTTACTTTAAATTAATATATTTTTGATGTTTTTAGATCATTTTGATGTGTTGATGTCAAATTTTATTTATTTATTTTAATGTATTTTAAAATTAAAAGCATTTTAAAAAGCAATTATTACTATATTCCCTAACACCCAACCATAAAGATATAATTTTGTTAACAGTTCGGTTTAGATGTCAACAATGTGTGTAATTATTAATAAGACTTATTGTTATTTTTTCATATTTTATTATGGATTTTTTGTTTAATTTTTTTAATTTGTTTATCAAAATTTTATTTTACTCAATTACATTATTTTTTAGCCAAATTGAAGGACAATTGGATCAAATTTGTTGACTGTGGACAAAATTAAAAGACAAGAGATCAAAATAAAAAAGACATCACAACTGGGTGATGATTTCAAAGCTTACATAAAAATTTTCATTTAGTCCTAAAACCTTACAAATTAAACATGCTTAGTCCCTTAATTTTTTTTCAATTCAATTTTGGTATAATTTTTTTTTTGTTATATTTTAGTTCTTAGTTTGAAAGATGAGAGAGAGAGGTGGTTGGATTTAAGTAATAGAGAGAGAAAAACAATCTTGACACTAATTTTGACTACTAAAATGATTAATTTTAGTGTCAAAAGGTTTTATTTGGTGACAAAAATTCCAGTTAGATGTTTATGTGCCTTGAAATTGCTTAAAAAACTATATGGGAAAATATTTGTTAGTGGGTTGATTTTGTTTTTTATGTGGTTTTTTTAAGGTCATTTAAGGGTTTGTGATAGTGTTTAGGTTCTTTTCTAGGTATTTTAATTAAAAAAATGAATTGAAAAATAGATTTTTTTTTTTGTCAAATACGGATACTTCCTAGATGGGCTAGGCATGGGGCCTAGCTTCTTTATATATACATATATATTCCTTCTTTTCAAAAAAATATGTATTTCTTAAAATAAGTTTTTGATTCTCTTTAATTTTTTGTTGTTTGTATTTATAAATAGTGGTTGTTTTTATTTTATTTTTTGTGTTTAGTTTTTGAAGAGATTATTCTAATACATCTATAATTTTTTTTTTATGTTTTATATAATTGAGATTTTTTTTTAATTTTGGATAATATTTCTAATAAGTGCAACTTTGTAAAATATTTTTTCCTTTTAATTTTATTCAATGAATTTTTTATGTCTATTTCTGCAATCATTTGATTAAATAAAAAATAAATTTAATAAATAAAGTCATTGTACACAATTTGGTAAATGAATCGTGTTGAGAGATTAAATATTTAGATATATATCAATTTCTTGACTTTTTTAGATATGTATTTAGTTATCATTAATTATATTATTTATTTATTGACATATAAGATTCTCAATTTATTTAATTAGATGAGTACATATATTTTTTTATTTATACTTAATATTTTTTTATGTAAAAAATATTAAAACAACATGTATTTAATTTTTTTTACAGGAAAAAAAAACTAACCCGCAATAAAGCGTGTGTCACACGACTGTGAACTAACTATCCTAAAACCGATTATACTCGACGTTCATGTGTTAGGTCATAAAAAAATAAATTATGATCCATAAAAGTATAGAAAAGATAAGAACTAATGACATTATAGACTAGTAGATGAAAGGGTTCAGTGCGTGCTGATATCCAAATCAAATTAGTCGGCTAAATGTATTCAGCACTGAAGTTATGTATCATTGCATCATGAAAAAACATGAATTATAAAATAACATAAAGAAACCTCCTTTTATCTCAATCAAAGCAGAAGAAGAGAAGAGGATGGGAGATGAGCAGCAATGGCACTTTAAGTAACTTGGCTCTCTATCAATGCCGTCCTCTTGTGGGATGAGCAATTGAGGAAGATGATGACGTGGAGTTATATAATTACATATGATCTAAGCAATGCCACTTGTCATCTTGTATCTCGTTAGTCCTAGTAAGGAGAGTTGAAAAGCGCATGACACCCGGCAAGAAGAGAGGCTTTCTTCTCTCACAAAAAGGTGCAAGGTTTGCCTTGAATATATGGGAGAAAGAGAGACGACCAACTTCAGATATAATGAGCAATATTTAATACATGGTATGAATAGTGTTTGATGAATTCTATTTCTCCAGCCATTTGTTAGATTTTCAATTTGGAATATGGATGATGCCTAGCCGCCCATGACTAGGCAAAAATCTCTCTTTTTTTTTCTAGAATCTGACAGGCATACCACCGAAATAAGTAGGAAAGGGTATTCCTCAAAATCCAAATAAACACGGCCGAAAATGGGTTGATGGGAAATTATCATGGTTTGAAAGCGAGAAAAGGGCTGCAAAAAAGCAGCCACTTGTAAGATTAGTCACTTTACGAACTTGCTGGCATTCAATTTTCACACATTGAAAGATTAAAGAAAAATGTGAATGATAAGAGGAGGCGTAAGAATCAGTTGAAACCATCGTACCCTTACTTTATTGCATTTGACCCTTTTCAAATTACATATAAAGAATTGATGGCGCATGATCTCTCTCTCTCTCTCTCTCTGAATGTATATAAATAGCGAAGAGCCTAACTCTCTCACACAATAGAGTCCACTCGACAGTTTTCGAGACACTACTCTTCTCACCTGAGACAATGGCGCCTAACATGAGGGTTTTTTTATTCTTTATCCTGATTTTGCTTTTCTTTTCGACGTTCGAAACTCGTTCACTCGACCGGATTTCGCACCGGAGAGATCGTTCATTGATAGAGAGTGCCCAAGAAATGTTGACGGAAAGCATAGCAAGGCACGAGTTGATTGGAGGTTTTAACGAGTCTTTCAGGCTTAGTCCCGGAGGTCCCGATCCCCGCCATCATTGATCATGGTGTCGCGAATAAAGCCTCACCAGAGCAACTGGTTCATGCAAAAGAAAAAATGAAATCGTAGCAGCTTCTTAAGAAACAAAGCATCCCACTGATCGACAGAATACGTGATAGCATGTATTCAAGAAATAAAATGTAGCAGCTAACTAGCATGATAGTTAGTGTTAGATAGCTACTAAAGAAAATGTAGTATCCCATTTCAAGCATGTATTCAAGAAATAAAATGTAGCAGCTAACTAGCTACACCTTATTTTTCCCTATCAAGGATGTGTTTTGTCGATCACTTGTTGTGATTGGGATGTTTTGTTTTTTTTGGTATATGGACTTTCCCTTAAAAGTAGATTTCGTTTAATATGGTAATTAAATGTGTAGCAATTGTACTCGCTTATAATAAAAATATTATGTTTGGCTTACCTATCCTGCATTGTTTAAGCACACCAACAATATGAAGTGAGCACATGAACTGGAGCTATCTGCGTTAAGTCAACTTTGAGTATTGATTAATTAGTCAATTTTATATACTCTCCGTCTAAATCATAGTGGTATTAATCAACAAGTGCTACCAGAAACATATGCTGCAACTTGAGCTATCCATATTTCCAATATTTTCTAGCACCTTTTCTAGGTAAATGATCCATTTTTCCCTAAAAAAAAAAAAAAATCTTTTTTAAGGCAAACTACATCACAAACCTCCAATTATCACTTCCGTTTTTTATTTAGTAATTACACATCTATAGACAATTTCAATTGCACACTTACTATTGTTAGGGAGCGTCATGTGTTTCGAGAGATACATGAACCTTTGCATGCATTGACTTGCCCAAATAAGATTTTATACATTGATGGACATCATCTCCAAACCAAAAGCTTATACATTGATGGACACAATCTCTAAACCAAAAGCTTGAACTATTAAGTCTATTTCTACATAAGATCATATTTTTTTTACTCTAAAGATTCATTTGTTTCTGTACCGTACCATACAGTGCATTATAAAAAAAACATTAATTTAATATATTTTTTTATGCAATGCTCTACACAATGCATCACTCAAATAAACATACTCTTAAGTCAATATTGAAAATACAATTCACATTGAACTAAATAAAATTCTCCTATTAATGTGGATCCAGATTATATGAATTCAGCTCCTCTTCGAATAAAATATCTACAGTTTAAAGGTTAGCTCCATTATAAAGTATATGACTCACTTATCCATTATGTTGTCTTGGATGACCATATAATAAGAGTGTAACCAACAAGTTTCCACTTAGTCTAGCTAAACAATCCAATTTAATATCAATTTGTTTGGAGTGTTTTATGTTTAAAAAGTTTCATGGATCTCTAAGCCTTCACTATAATTATAAACCAAGATTTAAACATATAGAGGAACATCATTTTCAATATAAAAAAAAAATCTTTACTAGTCTATCTTTATATATATATATATTCCTCATTTTTTCCATTATAAGTCTGTATGAAATATATATGTGCCTTTAATAATTATCATTATTAATGAATAGAAACCTTTCATCAACTTAATAGTATTTGCAATTATAAATGCTCATTATGATTTAATTTTTCTCTATATAATTGTAGAACCACATACATTCCTATGCATGTTAACTGATAAAGTACCAAAAATCCAATTAGTTTAAGAACATGGTTTCCGAGTTAGATAATTAGTTAATCAATTAGTCTTAGCAATCTTGTCCATTCTCCCTAACCAAGGCGGTTGATAGCTTATACTTGATTCTTGGTTGACCAAGGTGATTTGTGGCTAATACCTATAAAATATCCCATTTGACGGAGATGGAGACTCTTCGATGCTTAAATAAGTGTCTTTTTAGAGAGAGAGATACAATAATATTATAGAGAGAGATGCTCTGAAAATACACACACACACATAATAGTGAATAAAGATTGTGAACCTCTATCTTAAAGAATTCATGATGTATTTATAGCCCATGAGTTTTGTCTTTTTATGGAGAAAAAGGGTT
Organism: Populus alba x Populus glandulosa; assembly: GCA_033617975.1. NCBI lineage: Eukaryota > Viridiplantae > Streptophyta > Magnoliopsida > Malpighiales > Salicaceae > Populus > Populus alba x Populus glandulosa. The sequence continues at coordinate 40,261,008 of CM066143.1, forward strand.
AGAGAGTAACTTCATATTTGTGGTATTTTGAGTTGTGTTGTTAGCTGTATTTCACTTATTTTATCCAAATAAAATATTGAGACATGGCGAGCTATGATAAACATACATCTAATGGTGTTTGTAGAGTAAAGACTTGTTTAATTAAGTCTATTTGTTAAGAAATAATCCCTCTATGATTTTATATAAAAATTTATAGAATTGATTGTGTTTAGATGCAACCATCTCTTAGGTCTGGATAGTGCAAGACCCAACGTGCCTGGGCCTGGCATACTGTCATGCCCAACTAACCCATCTGTGGCTAGGTCTGGCTAGTGCTAAACCCAGAGTGCCTCCACTAAGGCGTGTTTGGTGCTGATGCGTGCTAGCCCAATGCACCTGAGGATTTAGAAAAATTATACCCGTATGTTTTTCTTGATCTAGTATTTTTTTTTTGGTAAAGATATATAAAGATATATAGATAAAATCTTGGTTCATTAGTAGCTACCCAATCTTTGCGATATAATAATATGTAAATACTTTTATTAATCTCCCAATTCAAGTAGAGGGTAAGTTTTGGTTGTATCAAAAAGGGGTGGAAGCTAGAAAAAATGTAGAAAAAGATATGCATCCGGATTGAAAGAAATTCTTTCAAACATAAAATACTAAGAATATGTACTAAGAAAAATTATAAGAGATTGAGGGTACCATGCCCATCTTTTATAAAAATTCTTACGTGGCTGTGTGGAACCCAAAAAGGGTGAACCTATACTTAGAAATTTCTAAGTGATTATAGGCTCTTTGGAAAGTGATAGCATGTAATTTTCTCAGTATTGTCAACTTAAAAGCCCTCCACTAAAGAGTGGTCATCATGATCAATTTTTTTTTTAATTTTTTTATGGGGCATGAAAGCCCTCAACTGAAGAGTGGTGATTGAATGATGTTGCTATTTGTACTAGAAAGACCAAGTCCATCTCCTAGAGAGTTGTGAAAATGGCACAAGGGAGACCATATCCATCCCTTAAAGAGTGGTGCATATAGCCCCTATGAGACCATGTCCAAGAGTGGTACATGTAGCACTAGAGAGACTAAGTCCATGCCTTAGAGAGTGGTGCATATAACACTGGGTAGATCACGTCCATCCATTGAAGAGTGGAGCATATAGCATTGGAGAGACTAAGTCCATCAACTGGAGAGTGGTACATCTAGCACTAGAAAGACTAAGTCCATCATTTAAAGAGTGGTGCATATAGCACTGGTTAGATCACATCCATCACTTGGAGAGTGGAGCATATAGCACTAGAAAGACTAAGTCCATTCCTTGGAGAGTGGTACATATAGGAGCACTAGAGAGAGTAAGTCCATCCATTGAAGAGTGATGCATATAACACTAGGTAGATTGCATTCATCCCTTTGAGAGTGTAAGATATAACACTAGGTAGATCATGTTCATCCCTTGAAGAGTGGAGCACATAAAACTGGGGAGACTAAGTCCATCCATTGGAGAGATGCATATAATGCTTGGGATATTAAGTCCATCGATTAAAGAGTGGTGCATATAGCACTTGGGAGACTAAGTCCATCCCTTAAAAATTGGTATATATTTCTAGGATAAGTTTTGAGGGGACTTCAACAATCATTTGGAGAAAATAAAAAGTCATTTATATTCAAAAAACTTATATTTTTATGAAGGATTATATATCTTAAGGTGATCTAAGTGATAGGTATGATGGGGGTTCTTAGGACGAAACATGCCTTAGAGGTGGCATTAAAATATTTGCTTCAATTACCCTAATCACTTCACCTAGAAAGTCATTCACGCTGGTTGTCTTTGAAAAAACAAGGAGGTCCATATCGCAACAAATTGGCCTCTTCAACCCATATGTGATTTTCCATGAATTGCATCACTTTGGACAACCTTATATCCGGTAAGGCATAAAGTTTTCTCCATGAGGCATGTTTCTTTACTCTTATCAAGGCTTCTAAAGCCATTGACTCAATAAATTATTCCACCTTAAGCATCACCTCATTGAGTCTCTTCAAATATGCTCGTGTGGTGTCACCTTCTTATTGGGCAACACTAAAAAGTTTTATGGATTTTTTCATGACGGGTATACTGGTGATAAAGCATGCGATTACCTTGGAGTATATGTCACTAAACCATTCAATAGAGTTTGGTTCCAAGTTATTATGGCAAGCGCACACAAACCCTCTAAAGGTTGTAGGGAGTATTTTGCACATCGAGTCACAATCTTGGATAACTAACTCCAAACTATTACATATATTTTTTACATGCTCCCCTGGGTTGGTCAAGCCATCATAATTGTTCAAACTCATTTCCATGAAAATATAGTCCTTGGGGAGTCGAGTGTTCAATATATGTTTGGACAAAGAAGAACAACTCCATCGATGGTAGCTATAGACATTCTTCTATATATGCACATACTATATCTTAGTTCTTTGTTTGTTGGGCTTTTATGAGCCTAAGGAGCTGGGTATAGAACCATGAGTATAGTGATTAGTGTTCGCCCCATGGTAACCAAAGGAAGTTTGTTTGGAGTGTTTCCTTTATGCATGGGTGTCACAATGGTATGAGTGATCTCTTAAGGAACTCCTATTAATATCATTATTCCTAGTCTCCTTTGGGTAGTGTAATCGTCTATGGGCTTTTGGTATAGTTGATGGCTGTAATGCCAAAGCATTATGTGTTGTTGAGGGTATTAAGATTTGTTAGGGTGGCAAGGTCTGATTTTGCTCTTAGGTTGCCAACATGGTTTGAGTGAGGAGTTGTACCTGACTAGTGAGTTGTTGAAACTCTTGCTAGGTAGGAGTGTCCGCGGCAACAAGTAGACTTGTCTTGGGTCCTAGCCTGGGTAGGCATTGGTTGTGTGTCATGAAATGACCTAGAAATGTCGAAATCAAGTTTTATAAAGAAATCGATGACTTTTTTATCATCTCAACAAATAGCACCGCTGATAAAATCCCAAATATCAAAGTAGCCTAGGAATAGGACTCTCAGGTTAGATATTTGGTTAATCAATTGGTCTTAGCAATCTCAATCATTTTCCCTAGCCAAGGTGGTTGATAACTTATACTTAGTGTTTGGCAGACCAAATTAGCTTGTGTCTAGTAACTGCAAAAGATCCTCTTTAGTAGAGGTGGGGACTCTTCGATACTTAAATAAGTATCTTTTTAGAGAGAGAAAGATACAATAATATTTTAGAGAGAAATGCTCCAAATATATATATATATATATATATATATATTTATATATATATATATATATATTCAATAGAGAATTAAGATTGTGAACTTCTATATTGAAAGACTTATGGTGTATTTATAGTCCACGAGTTTTATCCTTTTGTGGAAAAGAGGTTGTGAAACGTAACTTTATATTTATGATATTTTGAGTTGGGTTATGAGTTGTATTCCATTTATTTTATCTTGCTAAAAAATAAAGATATGATAGGTTATGATAGACATACACATAATGGTATTGGTGGAGTAAAGACTTGTTTAATTAAGTTATTTATTGAAAAATAATTCTTCTATGATTGTATATAATTAAAAAAAGTAATAGAATTGATAGTGTTTTAGACTTATTCATCTTTTGGGTATGGAGTAAAGCAAAAAATAATAATAATATATATATATATATATATATATATATATATATATATAAAAGTTTAACAGTTCTAATTAATGTTCATTTTTAATTTAGCATCGATCATAAACATTTAAGAATATTATTTTAATGAAATATGAATTGTATAACTATAATTATTTTTATAATTTTCTTTAAAAAATATTTTTTTCTTAAGAATTTTAATTTTATTCTAAAATCATTAATCAAACATAAATAAATATGAAAAATAAATAAAATTTTTATTAATAATAAATTAATATATTTTATATGAATAAACTAAATATTATATATAACTACCTGATTGACTAGTTACAGGGCATGTTTTAATGGATATGAAATCAAATGGAAAGGAAAGTTAAGTGATAGATGGACACCTAGATGTAGTTGAACTTTTTTTGCATGAATTATTTTGCTTACAAATAGACAGCAGTACATAGGGTCATAACACGGCCGACATTTTCTTTTATAGCTCACTAACAAGACTGATTAGAGATAACTCTAAAGAATTGACTCGGTGTCTAAAATTATTTTTTATTGATTTTATAAATTCAAATTCTAACAATATATTCGCTTTTTGGCCTTTCGGTAGTCTACTATATCTCTTGCTTGATTTACTTTATCAAGGAATATTCTTGAAGTGCTTCTTGAAGTAATCCCCGGGAGTGAAAGGGTCATCTTGAACTTCGATTCCTTTTTCACTCGAGCCATTTTCTTGCTGTGAGAATTTGTTTTTAGTTATAAATAATAATAATAACAATAATAATAATAATAATAAGAGATAACATGGAGGCATAAAGGTCAACAACATCCTAGGTTAGGTGCTTTCTTGTTTTTGCTCTTATTTTTATTTTATTTTTTAACTAATTATTCTCAAATTAATCCTCCAAAATCAAACCCCTTTGAAAAGAAAATGATTCTCAATTGAGTTGATTAGAGTCTAGATATGGATACGAATAACGGTTCAAAAATGTTTTGTTCTATCCGTAGAATGTTTCATATAAGTTGAAAAGCATAATAAATATTCAAATATGGCATATCATTTGAGATATGTTGACACAATTGAAATACTTGGGGGCTCTTCTAGACATTCTATTCCATATTTATCAAATTAGATTGATTTGGCGAGCCTATCTAGAATTCAATCGACTTGATAGCTGAATTGATTTAGATAAAATAAAAAATTAGCAATAGCAAAAAAAGATCAAACCCATCGAGTTGACTCATGACTTGGATAACCTGGTAAAACCTGATAAAAACTTGTTTTTTTCAAAAAAACATTTCTATTTTTTTTATATTTTTTAGTTGGTTATTAAACATTTTCAAAGTTCACTATATAAATACTAGAAGAATATTTTATTTTTTCAATGTGGGATTTGAAGTCCTTTAAAATATATACTCTATGTTCACAAGACAAAAAAGTTATTTTTTCAATATGAAATTTAAACACTTTAGAATATATACTTTATGATCACAAAAAAAAAATTTATTTTTTCAATGTGGGATAAAATTTTTTTTTTGATTTAAATACTTCAACTTAAAAGGATAACATAGTCTTTTCAATGTGGTATAAAATAACTTTTTGAAATTTCATTATTTATAACATGTATAGTCTATATTTACATGGATTGTTTTTTAATTTTTCATAAGAAATATTAAAACTTCAAATATATTTTTTTGTTTTTTTGGGTTGACCCAAATCAACTCGTGTAACCCGTGACTTGACTCCTTCTCCATATCAAACCCGAATAGGGTTTAATAACTATGTTCTATTCTACTAATTATTGAGTAACATTTTTCATTAAAACTTTTCATTATTTCAGTTGTAAGTTTGAGTACATTTAATCCAACTTAATTATTTATAGATTTTATTAAATTTCATTATTCAAAATTATTAAAAATTCAATATTAGAATAATAATATTTTCCTTTTCTTTTTAAGTGATCATAAATTTATATAAAATAATTTACTAATATATATCATTTGGAAAACATTACGGTGGTTTATTATTTATATGAACATTGAACAACCTCAATATATATATTCTTTATTTTTATTTTTTTTAATTAGATTCTTTCATGTAACTTTGAAGCACCTCAAATGTTACTTACTTTATTTTATAATGAAATATTTATCAAATTAATAAAATTAGCCTAATAGTGAGGGGTTTATCTACTATTAACAAATTGTGATGGGTTTAAATCTTAATGCATATACACACACATATTAAGATTTTAAATAGTATCCGGACTTATACAATATAATTAATTCTATTTCTGTGAAGTAACAAAATAAAATCTTAGAAATATTTCTTTGATTACTTTTACTAAATCAGTTTTTATAGATGAAATATATTTCTAATTCACTAATTCAATAATTACTACCAAATCAATAAAAAATTCATCAATATTTTTTTAATGTAAAAGTTACCAGTATATTAAAATTAAAAGATTTGCTCTTTCCTAACGAAACTAACAACTATAAAAGGGCAATTGCTTGTAATGAGCTATTACATTTTTCATGTTCATTGAAAAAAATTTTGTCAAGTTATAAATATAGTAATATGACATGATTATTTAATATTTTACAGTTAATTAAATTTTGGGGTATATAATACTACAAATGAAGGAGAGATTAGTTGGACTAAAAGATTTAAAAAAACATTAATGGGTATAACAAAAAAATTAAATAATCAATAGTTTGATTTTTTATAATGGCAACAATTTTGGGACATACCAATATAGAAAAGTAAACATTATTAAAACTTTTTATTCTAATTGAAATCCAAAATAACTAATGGAATGGTATTGACAAATTTAATATTAATTTCAAAAACTACATCTAATGATAACTATGTGTATGTATGATGTATCTATATATGTGTGCAAGGTTAAAGAAAAGAAAAGAAAAAGAAGTTTAGATGAATCCTATAAGAAATCAATCCCCATCAATGCAATCAAAATCCTTTTGAGGAATCAGAAATAACTTTTAAATACATACAATATTCGTTGATGAATTGTATGATCATTGTAATTTGTTAATTTCAATTTATGAAAATTAAAAACAAATAATATGCATCAGGGTTTCATTGTAATCTCATACTTATTTCATTGTTAATTAGAACAATATAATGGTTAATTAACCTTTTATTAACAAAATCAATCATTTAACTATCTATTTCAGGTAATATTCTTGTTTCAAAAGATCCACAAGTAATTATTAGATTTATGTCAAACCAATTACAAGATTATTGCCACAAGGAAACTAATACGAAGGTAGTAACATCTCAAAAAACCATGTTTTTATTTATTTTTGTATATATAAATATAGTCGGTGTGTTAAAGCATACATATTTATCTTTTCTTGGCATATTTCAATTTCATCAAGCATCATTGAACCAAATTCAAATCATATGACTACAATGTGGCAAATAACCTTACCTACCCAAATTCACATAACAACTATATTTTCAAAGATTTATAGTTAGCACTAGTTTTGTTTTGCGTGCTACACAATAATGTTTTTACTAGCCTTTATTTATATATATATATATATATATATATATATATATATAGAGAAACATTAGTCGTAATCTCACAATATATAAAAATAACCTGGTCGAAACCCAGCTTAAGTAAAAACAAATCCAATAAATGAAATTCTTAAACAACATTATTTTTGTGAATGTAAGAAAAAGAGTTAGGCTATGGGAACTATTCACTAATGTTATTAAGTTTGACATAACGGGTCAACTTTAAAACATTCCAACTTGATTGTTTGCATAGCTTGAACTTTAAATTAATTATATGAGAGTTTCCTCGTGTGACCAAGTTGATTTAACGAGGCCAAAGACAACCCAAATGATCAATAAAAAACATGGGTCAACTTTAACAAAAAAAATCAGAATGGTTGTGAGAATCTATTCTTAGGCTGCAAGACTAACCACTAATTTTCTCTTTTTAGCACGTAACACTTTCAACTCTAAGTTTAGGCCTGAAATCTAAGACTCTTGTTGTGCTAAAATATTTTATGGTCTGGTCTATGAATCTCTATAAGCCCTTAAAAGGTACAACCAATAACCTTTTTCTCTGGTCTTTTGTCATATTGGATACTTATGAGTAACCTTTCCATCAACTTTTCTATCAGTTGTGATCATATATAGCATTTCCAAGCTCATTTTACTAATTCTAGTAAGTTTCTCATGATTTTTAACTTTTATAAAAATAATCTAAACTAGGGGTTCTTGGAATGAATTATTTGAATCCTAGTTACTATAGGACCATGTTAAGGTAAGAAATGATGTAGCATCGAGCTCCTACAAACAGGTTACACTAGTAATAACCAATACAAACAAGATATGATTGCAAATAGGCATTTCTTGTTCTCCAATAAAATATAGATTTGTTCAAGCTTTAAAACATCAACTTCTAAGTTGATGCTTAGAAAATTTTCTAACTTTGAATATAAATACCATGGTGTTATGAATAAACCTGATATCCTACCTTCTACCATGTGGATCATTATCTAGTCAAATAGGAACTACAAACAACATTTTAAATGACTATTTTCCTACTTTTCTATAATAATTGAAATAAAGATGAAAAGGTTTCAGCCAACATTGCTACTATTAGATTAATTTGAAGAGAACCCATGCTCTTTAAACACATTAACAACCTCAAAGTTAATTATTCTTTTTGCTGGTGAGAAAAGGATAAAACCATAAATGCCTATCGTTATAATCCTTAAATGAGTCTTATTTTCATCATCATGCAATCTTCTTTTAAATATAGGTTTTAATGTTCCAGAACCAACTTTGACTAAAACCTTATTTGGGTATCTATTATCTTATGGTCTATCTTGGTTGACCAAAAATAATATGATGGAGCCTTTTCTTTTAACGTATAAAAATATACCAAGTTTGATGTTGAACAATTTAAAAGAGAATCTTACTCCTTGAGAGTTATATTTTAGGTGAAAATAGTATCGAAGGTGAAACACTTATATTTTAGGTCCCAAAACCTTGTCACAAATTGAAAATATAAGGGTTGTACCTATATTTTAAAGAGTTGAGTTATATTTCTATACTATTTTTGGAAGTCAATCTTATATTATAAGGATAAAATCTTCCAACAATCTAATAACTAGCTAACATTAGGTATTATGTCTTTAAGATTGACCTACTCTAGTAATTTAGACTCAAATCCTGCTGGTAGGCCATCTTATCATATTACCCTTGTTGTAACCCATTTTTGGGTCCCCACATAAAAAATAATAAAATACAAAAAAAAATTCAAAAAAATATATTATGAAAAAATATAACAGTGAAAAAATGTCAAAGCGTCCTAAAAATGCTTAAAAATTGATTGAGAATGTTCAAAATATAAAAATTAATTTTTTGACAGTATATCATTGACTGATGAGAGCCCCGATGATAAAGAAAATTCAATTTGAGGAAGAAAAATCCAAAATCAGAAGTTTATGGACTCAATTAAATTTTATTGAAGGTTTAATTGAATTTATGGAGATTTGAATTGCAAGAAAAAATGATTTTTGAGTTAATTTGGGCTTTAATTGGAAGAAATTGAAGTTCTGGGGTCAAATTATAATTTTTGGACGTTCATTTGGTCAAATCAGGGGCTTAATTGCATAAATATTGAAGTTTAATGGCCAATTAAGGACTTAATTAAAGAAATCCGAGACCAAGGACTAAATTGCAAAATGCGTGCAAATTGGAGGCCTACTTTAAATCTGACGCGTTTTGGCGCCAAAATCCATTTAAATGAAACGGCGCGTTTTGACCAAAACGGCGCCGTTTCATGCACTGTTTTTTTTATAAAAAAAAGGGAAAACACAAAACGGTTCCGTTTGGAAACGTCACCATCGTCTTCTTCCCCTGGACATGCAGAGAACAGGGGAGAAGAATCGTTTTTTCTCTTTTCTTTTCGCCTACTTTATTTCCCGTTTATTGCGCAAAAAGACGCCCACCATGGACACCCACTTGCCTGACGTTGTTATCCGTTGAAGGTAGTGGAGGGGGCGGCCAACAGTAGCAAAAAAGAAAAAGAGGGGAGGGCTGCTGAAAAAAAAAGAAAAAAAAAAGAGGACCGAGAGAGAGGGAACATAAGGGAGAAACAGAAGGGAAGAACCGAGAGAGAGGGGAGACCGAGAGAGAAGGAGAGAAAGAGAGGACCGAGAGAGAGAGCAGAAGAAGAAAAGAAAAAAAATCCCCTCTGCACAGAAGAAGAGAAAACAGGGGAGAAGCTGCCACTGCCATCGCCGGCACCGTCTCCGCCTTCACCTCCGCTGCCACTAGAAGTCGCCGGAGTCACCGCCTCTCCAGGTAAACACTGCCCCTCTTTCTTTTGTTTTCGCTTCTTCCCTCGCCATTCAGGACGTGCACAGTGCACGCCTGTAGGCGAGGTGAAGCTGGTTACCGTGCTCATGCACAGTAACCAACTAAGGTGGGTTGGGCCCGAGCCCAGCCCAGCCCATGCAAATGGGCCTGACCAGGCCCATTGCAAAAAAAAAAATAATTTTTTTGTATTATTTGTTTCAACATTTTTATATTTTTTTCGCGTAGTTTTTATGTCATTTTGATTAATATCGGGTGGTATTTTACATCGTAAAAATATAAATCCGGTATTAAAATACCCGGTTTTCGTCCCACGGCACTGTTCACGCATGTATTTGGGCCTGACTCGGCCCATTCAAAAAGAAAAAAAATCAAAAATATTTGCTTTAGCATTTTATAATTTTTCCGTGCAGTTTTTATGTCATTTTGATTAATATCGGGTAGTATTTTACATCGTAAAAATATAAATCCAGTATTAAAATACCCGGTTTTCGTCACAACTTTTAAAATTACAAAAAAAATTAAAAAACAAAAAAGAGAAAAAAACGTTTTTGTGCATACGGCCAAGTGTCTCAAATCAAAAAATCATATCGTATTTTTCATATGTCAAAAATCAATATTTTAGCATGCATTTTGGCTTTAATAACAAGTTTATTAAAGTCAAGAGAACATTGACCAAAATCTCAAAAAACAACAAAATATTTCATTTTGTTTGATTTTAGTATCAGGGATTATGAATTTATACGTAAATCATATTCCTGATATTAAAAAGATATTTTCTTTTGACGACTTCAAATAGTTAGTTGTTTTTACCCGATAAGATAAGGATCTCCTTACAGAGGAGGACTTTTCTTAAACCGTAAACGAACCAACAATTAAAAAACCACAACACGATTTTATCAGACATTAAAACAATGCAGCCTACCTTAGGTAGGGCGTAGTTGGGGTGCTAATACCTTCCCTTTACGCAACCAGTCTCCGTACCCCATCTCTAAGACCAGTAACCAGAATACTAGGTGGCGACTCCCAGTCCATATTTTCACATGTAGAGACAAGAATTCCTTGTCTCTCCACACATTTGCTAGGAATAAATATTTTCGATTTTTCCCTGATGGTGGACGATCGCCGCGCCGCCGCACACGTGCGACAAGCCTTTCTCCAACCTAGTCATCATATCCTTAATGGTAATTTCAATATGTCCCGACATCTCACATTTCATATAAGGATTGATGGAGAAAAATAATATTACCATGACCACTAATAAATGTGAGATGTTTTGATATAATTTGTGTATTATTAAGGGTCCATTTTAGTGGATAAGATCTAGCTCATGTAAGGTTTAACTTAGTTGGTCTATCTTTAAATATTTTATATAGATTTTGTTTAGGTTTTTAGATTATCCGAATTACCAGTAGGGTAACCTGATCTTTTCATCTTATGCAATATAAGTAATGGAGTAACTCCATAATATCCAATGCATAGTGTGAGTTCTAATCAGATTGGAAGTCCAAGTGAGCATTATTAGACATAAGTCACATTCGCCACTTGAATCTCTCTATCTAATCATAAAAGGGCGAGCTCAGATCCAAAGTTTTTGTTGGGTTTTTGTGAAGAGTGTGAAACTCAAAAATAAGTATGCATGCACATTCAATCCAGTAGATTAAAATAAACACAATAATAAATATATATATATATATATATATAATAAATGCATAAAATTGAACAATCTAAATAAAATGAATGTTTAATAATAAATGACAATAAAGGCATTAAAGGATAAAACACAACCATATAAGCTTAACCCTAACATCCCTAGTGGAGTAGTCATGTTGTCGCTACCCGACATGAAAATGGGACATCCAAAATTACAGGGAAAAATATTGAAAACAAAGTCACCAACTAGTTCTTTATGAAATTAAAAATCTTAAAGTTATTTAAGAGATTTGAATAAGGAATTTGTTATGCTTATGGAAATATAAAAATTACTCTTACCATATCCTTTCAATGACTTATAATTCATTGATTTTATTTTGTTAGGAGAAAAACATCATAATAGGCCTATTCTAGTCCCTAGAATAAAGAGACTTGTTGTCCTAGCTATTACAAGTTTAATCAAAACATCACCATCTTGATGAAAACTCGTCGATAAATTTTAAACTCATTTAATTTTAGGGAAGCACAAACATTAAGGAGTTTGGATTGAAATTCTTTTCTGACATTTGAATTATAACATGAGTAAAAATCTGAAATTTTTCTATTGTCAAATTACCTGCAATAATACTAGTGTTAAAATAATTGAGATCAAACACAAAAAGGAGGCTAGAATTCTGAGTAATCTGTATATTATAAATGCATAGTCTTAACCTAAATATAAATAAAGTATATATAGGTTAAACTGAAAGTACTATTCTACCCTTAATAAATAAGACTACATAAATATTATTTAACATGTCCCCTCAAACTCACGATGCGGCAACTACAAGCATCGAGAGTTTGCCAACCAGAAAACAAAAACAAGAGATGGAATGCGCCTTGGTAAAGAAATCTGCAATCTGCAAGGAAGAAGGAACAAAAGGCAAAGTAATGGTGCCATGCTTGAGATGATGACGAGTACGATGACAATCGATCTCAATGTGCTTAGTTCGCTCATGAAAAACCGAGTTGTGAGCAATCTGAATAGAACTCTGGTTGTCACAATACATAGGAGTAGGATGAGAAAAGGAAACTCTCATATCAGCAAGTAACCAATGTAACCAAACAATCTCTTTGGTGGTAGATGTCATAGCACGATATTTTACTTCGGTGGATGATTGAGAAACAATAGATTGTTTCTTGCTCTTCTAAGAAATAAGAGAATCACCTAAAAAGATACAAAACCCGGTAACAGACTTGCGATCTGTGGGATCACTACCATGATCAGCATCAGAGTATGCACGCAATTCCAAGGAAGAGGTGGATGAGAGTAAAAGACTTTGAAAAACTGTATCCCGAAGATATCGCAAAATACAAAGAACAGCTGCCCAGTGAATAGTAGTAGGAGAAGCAACAAACTGACTAACAACATGAACAACATATGCAATATTTGGACGAGTAATGGTGAGATATACCAAACTCCCAACAATAGTGTGGTATAAAGTAGGATCTATCAAAGGTAAACCATCAGAAGAAGAGTACCTTGCATTAACCTCAATAGGAGTATCTACAGTCTTGTTATCAGTAAGTCTAGCCCGTTTAAGAATATCTGCAACATATTTCGACTGAGAAAGAAGGTAACCTCTAGGTGAGTATGCTACCTCAATACCCAGGAAATATCGAAGATAACCCAAATCCTTCATTTCAAATAGTCTAGCCAATTTTGTCTTCAAAACTGAAATACCATCAATGTCATCACCAGTAATAATCATGTCATGAACATATAAAGACAGAATGATAGGACCTACATCAGTGCACTTGATAAAAAGAGCAGAATGATAGGACCTGCATCAATGCACTTGATAAAAAAAACAGAATCATGACGGCTAGAAACAAAGCCAAGAGACGATATCACAATAGAGAATTTCTCAAACCAAGCATGGGGTGCTTGTTTGAGACCATATAATGCTTTCTTAAGCTTACAAACATATCCAGAGTCATGTGAAATACTAGGAGGGGGTGCCATATAAACTTCTTCTTGAAGATCTCCATTCAAGAAGGCATTTTTAACATCAAGTTGAGAAATATGCCATTGATGAATCAAAGCTACGACAATAAGAGTATGAATAGTAGTCATTTTTGCAACAAGGAAAATGTCTCCTTATAGTCCATACCATACTGTTGAGAGTATCCTTTTACAACCAGCCTAGCTTTGTATTGCTCAATAGACCCATCAGAATTAGTCTTGATCTTATACACCAAACGACAACCAACAACACTCTTACCAGGAGGTAGAGGAACCAGATCCCAAGTATCTGTTTTATGCAAAGCATAAAGTTCCTCATCCATTGCTTGCTGCCAAAGTGGATCAAGAATTGCAGGAAGAGGGCTCAAAGAGACAATGAATAAAAGCTAAAAAGGAAGTAAATGATGAAGAATAACAAGAATAAGCAAAATCTGGTAGTTTTGTAGACTTACGAATATGGATAGACTGACGTGGAGGTGGATACACAATCTCAGATGAAGCTTGAGGGGTTGTAGATGAGAATGGAGCTTCAGGTGTGCCAGAGAGTAAAGTACCAGTACCTACAAAGTTATGAGTACAAATTGATCAAACATGGGGAGAGATATCATTATCAGAATCCTCAGAAAACGAATCTATACTAATAACTTCAAATTTAGTCAGGTTATGAGTAGTGGATGGAATAGAAAAGAAAGGTATATGCTCAATGAAGACAACATGACGAGACACATAAAGTTTCTGAGTTATTGGATCAAAACAACGATAACCCTTTTTACCTTCACCATAGCCTAGAAAAACACAAATAGCGGATCGAGAGGATAACTTACTTCGTTCTACATACTTCATTCTACATGACGACGAAGAACGAAACAAATACAACCAAAGACTCTAAATGAGGAATAATCAGGAACATATCCATTTAACTTTTCAAAAGGAGATAGACTTAAACTGTGAGAAGATGGAATTGTATTAATTAAACTTATAGCAGTAAGAACAACTTCTCCCCAAAACTCACTAGGAACAAAGGCAGACAACAAGAGAGAACGAGCAGTTTCAACAATGTGCCTATGTTTTCTTTCAGCAACACCATTTTGCTTAGGAGTATCTGTATAAGAAGTTTGCTGGATAGTTCCATCTAGGGCAAACAATTGGCAAAATTTATTAAAGGTGTATTCCCCACCTAAATCACACCTAAAACATTTAATCACAATAGAATGTTGAGTTTTGATAAGAGCTCGAAAAGCTGTATATATCTCAAAGAATTCAGAACAATGTTTCATTAAATAAACCCAACAATAACGAGTATGATCATCAATAAAAAAGACATAATATCGAGACCCTCCTTTTATGGCAACAGGAGAAGGTCCCCATACATCATAATGAATCAAATCAAATAGTGAAGAAGAAACATAAATACTTTGATTAAAAGGTAAGGCAAAAATTTTTGCCAATTTACATCCACTACAATCAGAAATGTCACAAGTTTTCAAATTTCCTAAAGCTCCTGTGGATGCCAAAAATCTCAAACGAGAAGATGAAACATGACCTAGATGGGAATGCCATAAATAAAAACTAGAAAATGAAAGACTCAAACAAAATGAAGACAAATCAACGGTAGTAGCAGTAGCAACAACTGACACTTTTAACTCATCCAAAATATATAGTCCATTCTTTCTACGGCCTGTCCCAATCAGCTTCTGAGACTGCAGATCTTGTATACAACAAAACGAACCAGAAAACATGACTAAATAATCACCAAAATTACATATTTGACCAACAGACGCAAGATTCAATTTGAGTTTTGGAATAAGATAAACATTAGGGAGAGATAAGTGAGGTGTGACAACAAAACCAACATCTGCTAAGGGCATAGGAGTGCCATCAGCAGTCATAACAGGAATTGAGGACAAAGGGGACACGGAGGTAAAAGATGAGGAATCTGGAGACATATGATGAGAAGCACCAAAATCCAAGACCCATTTAGAGTGTGACATACCTAAGGAACTATGAGGCAACTGACCTATGGAAGAAGAAGCGGACATTGCTTGTGGCTACAAGGAGAGACACTTCTGAAATTGCTCAGCCAAAATATTAGGATCGGTAATAGAGCTTGAGGAAGCTACTACTGTAGTATTGTGGTGTGATAGTTTATAACCCTGAGGTGGTCTATGAGCATTAGATTGTGACTGACTGCCAGACTTCCAAGCTTGATTCTACTGTCTCAACTTAGGACACTGAGCCTTCCAATGACCTTTCTGCTTACTGAAACTGCACTCATCGAAGCCAACCCTTGTGTAAGGCTTATTTTGATGATTAGAGAATGGCTTAGAAGGCACTGCTAATACTGAAGGATTTGAAGCAGAAAGAATTCCCTTTTCATAATTAGACTGAAGACGTATTTCTTCAGCCAATAACTCACTAACAACAGAGTCAATAGAAGGCAATGGAGAACGATGCAAAATTGAACCTCTAAGTCCTTCAAAATCACTGTAAAGTGCTGATAAAAGCTGTACCAATCGCTGCTACTCTCTACGCTCAATATAGGCACCACATGCCTTTAATTCTGCCGATTTTGTAAAAGTTAATTGATCCCAAAGATTTTTCATAGCAGAATAAAACTCTTGAATACTCATATTATTTTGATGAAGAGCTCGTATGTCATTCTCTAATTGATATTGTTTTGCAAAATTTGATTATGTGAATAACCTTTGCTGATGATCTCAAACCTCTTTTGATATCTCATACTTTACCAACTGCATGCCTATCGAATGCTCAACAGAATTGTCGATCCAAGTAATAATCTTTGCATTATTTGCTTCCCATGTATCTATCAAAACAACATCCCCCTCCTCATTATTTTTAGGTATCATATAAGTTCCACTAACATACCCCCACATCTTCTTACTCTTAAGGAAATTTCGCATTACATAACTCGAATACGAATAGTTCTTCCCATTTAACCTCACACTCACATACTGAAGCGAATCATCTCTTTCAGTAGCCATAATCAATAGTCACAAAGAACTAGAATGCAAAAGCAGCGGAAAACTAAATACCAATTTGCAGAAACTGAATACAGATTGCAGAAAACTAAACAAATATCTTCTCGAAATTATACAATTACTCAAAAACACAAAACAAATTTGCAAAAACTAAATACAAATACCAAATTGCAGAAGCTGAAGGGAATATGAAATACCAAAATAATTGCAGAAACTGTCAAAATACCAAATTTTGCATAAGCAGAAGACAAAATATCACTATAAAAAAAAATTGTCGGGCTCTGCCCCGAACCCCGACAGGGGTGCGCTGCCCCCTGCAAACCCCCAGCCAACTCATTGTAGAGTTGGATCCGCGAAGCTGTATTCGAGATTAAGCCTCATTCTATAAAACCAGCTCTGATACCATGTTAAAATAATTAAGATCAAACACAAAAAGGAGGCTAGAATTCTGAATAATCTGTATATTATGAATGCATAGTCTTAACCTAAATACAAATAAAGTATATATAGGTTAAACTGAAAGTACTATTCTACCCTTAATAAATAAAACTACATAAATATTATTTAACAACTAGATTAATAATAATAATAAAAAGGTATGTTTAATAATAGAATTAATATAAGATAAATGAAAGAATAAGAATGAAAAGTATGCTTTGATGCCTATTGCCAGGCATCTAAGAAAATTCCAAGTTGTGAAGCAATGGAACGGGGGCTTAAAAGGTAATATGATGGCTAACTTGCTGCAAGAATCCATGAAGAGGTCATAGAGGAGCTTGACAACACATATGCAAACTGAATGATATTGCTTTTGAAAAGGAATGTCCACTATTATTTTTTAATGTCCATACCTTAAAGAGCTCATTTTCTTAAAAACAAAAATGGAATGAATTTGTTGGTACTATGAAAAAGAGCGCATATGGTTGTCTTCTTGGTTTTCTTCTTCTTCTTTTTTTCTTTTGTTTCTCCCCACTAAATTTCTTTCCTTTTTTTCTCTTTTTTTTTAGTATGTATATATCCTTTATCCTAGTTCCTTTTCTTTTTCCATTCTCCCTATTAATAATCATATAACAACTACAGCAAGCAACAACATAATTTCTCTTTCATCCTCATACAGCTCTATAAAACCTTTGCAACAGCAACAAAAAACAGTAGCAAAAGACAATAGTAGCACAACAGCAAGAGACAATAGCAACAACAACATAACACATCCATCTTTATTAACAACCAATCTTAATTAACTCCTACCACGCCAACATCCAGGATTGTAGGGACAATTACTCCGACGACTACTATTCAAAATGGTAATCAATCATACATGGAAACCATATTTGTGGCATATCAAAGACAAATCAATAAGGAATCAACAATTATCTTAAAGAAACCAACGACTACTTATAATACATGGAAACTACAATTGTGGTAGATCGGAAACAAATCAATCTATATAAATAAGGAATCTTGTAATCATATAAAGAAGTAAAGTTACGGAAAGGCAATAGTTACTACTCTATATATATAAAGAGCATCTTATACAAGCAGTGTAGAGTGCTCATGTCTATATTTTATAGTAATAGCAGCAAATCTATTTTCTTCATCTATAGTCTACTCTTTATTTTTTTTCTCTCCCTTTGTGCGTCTTCTATTTTTTCTTTCTCTTTTATATCTCTTCTCTCCTTTAGTTATGCTTCTTTTTTCTTTTGGTATCCTCTAAACCAAAATTCAGTCTCTCTTTTATTGGCCTCAAAGAAGGACCTAGAACTTCCTCCTTTAGGTATATATCATCTATCCTAGTTCCTTTTCTTTCTATTTTCTCTCTTTATTTTTTTGTTTTTCTTCTCTCCCTAATTCAACTGTCTTTTTTCTTATTTTGGTCTCCCATTAACCAAAATCTGGCCTCTTTTTTATTGGCCTCAAGAAAGGACCAAGAACCTCCCCCCTTTGACTACTTAACACTCATCCTAGTCATCCATCATTCACTGTACTACATTTCAATTGGTTATTCCTATCCCATCTTCACAATAAGGTTCAAGTCTTGAAGATGGTGTCTTCTTGTGGTTTTATTATAGCTAATACATGTAGTAGATTATAATTATCTTGATTGTAATTATTTTCAAAAGAATTGTGATTAGAACTCTTAGTTGTTCGGTTGTATTCCATGTCTATCACTTACAATATTTATCTCCTATTCTTCATGAGATAAAACCTGTATAAGGGACTATAAAGAAGCCCTTTGTTCTTGTATTCAGAAGTATGAATGAAAAAAAAAGAAAAAGAAATAGATTCCTTAATTCTATATGGTATCAGAGCAGGTTTTCTAAAAATCCCTGCAAATCCACTAAATCAAATTACCCCTCAATATAATGACTACTAAATCATCCTCTCTTATTGGAAACAAACAGTCTGACTCATCTAGATACTATACTCATTATGGAGACACTGAACACATTAAAAGTCGTTATTACTTGATTGGATATCTTGAATGGTGGGATCTTTCTAAGGATCCAAAACATAAAGGCAAGACTCCACTTGCAACATCATCTGTATCCACTGTCATAGCTGAAATGTCTTCACCTAATACTATTGTTACTACATTACACATCTCCTCATAATCACTAGGTAAGTCGTTTGATAAACCTATACCTATTAGATCTTATGCATGTATTATTGATTCTGGATCAACTGATCATATATCCTTTGATACTTCCTCCTCTGTCTCTAACTTGAAACCATCTGAAAAATATGTTGTGTCTATAACAAATGGAACTGAAGCCATAGTTGTTGGAAAATGTTCATTTTTTTTAAATAAACTAAATTTAGATTATGTTCTAATAGTTCCTTCCCTTAATTTTAATTTGATATATGTCTCATAAATTATAACTTCTTTGAATTGTGTCGTGATTTTTTTGCCAGACCATTGTGTTTTCAAGGACATCAAGAAAAGGAAGACGATTGTTTGTGGTACCAAAAAGGGGAAGCTATATTATCTTGATCAAGTGCATTGGCTCAGTCATTATCAGTAACCAGCTCAACATCTACGTGTAATATTTGGTTGTGGCACAAGCAATTTGGACATGTTTCATTTGGGTATTTAAAACATTTGTTTCTTGAATTATTTTTAAACGCATCTCTACCATTGTTTAAATATGAAACCTGTGAATTGGAAAAGAGCCACCGTGTTCCTTTTCCACCAAGTTTGAATAAAAGTCATTTACCTTTTACACTTATACACTCTGGTGTTTGGGGGCCTGTCAAAGTTCCAACTTTGAATGGATCACGTTGGTTTGTCTTCTTTATTGATGGTTATAGTCGGATGACTTGGGTATGTTTGATGAAAATAAAGTAGGTTGTTTGCTCACTCTTTAAGCAGTTTTATTCAATGGTTGCTACTTAGTATAAAACTTCAATTCAGGTCCTTTACACTGATAATGGTGGGGAGTTTTTCAATCATGAGATGAAGCAATTTTCACATGGTTATGGCATAATCCATCAAACTACATGCCCCTATACCCCTTAACAGAATGGGATTGCAGAAAGAAAAAACCGACATCTCCTAGAAATGGTTCGAGCCACACTATTTAAAGCCAATATGCCCCTTAATTATTGGGGCAAATCACTTACAACTGCTTTGTATATAATAAATTGTATTCCATCTTGCAACTTAGACTTTCATACACCACTTGATACATTAAACCAAAGTTTGTCCTTACCACTCACACTGTTGCGATGTCATGGTCACATAAATTAATTACCCAAACTTAAAACACAGCACACAAGATAGTATAGAGCAAGCAAGGGGTTGATTCCATGAGGAAGATTTAGTTTAGATTTTTATGCTATACATTATGCAATTGGGGGGGGGGTTTGATTTGTGATGATCTAAACTATGAAAGAAATTAATCTAGCAAACAAAATCAATTGAAACCGAAATTTATCAAGAAAACAAACATTGGTCGCAAGTACACATCCACCAATGGAAATTATAACCGATCCTTGAAACAAAACTTTAATTTATATTCTGAATTTTTATCTTTTCTTAACGTTGGTTAATTAACGGATCCGCCATATAATTAACCCTAACCAACAAATAATCACAATGCCCACATTAATGATTTAGTTCAATGGTAGCCCTAAGAACTAGATAAATTGATTGATCTCTTGACAACCAAGCTGTCCGCAACTTGTGTTCCTTTGTTTGAATGTTCTCCCTAAGTTTAATAACATAGTTCCGCCGCAATTATCAAGCTTAGTTGCTTCACAAGTTCATATATCACAACTTCGGTTTTGATATCAAACTTAGCAATAGATTATTCATAATAATAACTTATAGTCCGCTCTAGCAATTATCAACAACAATCATAGAAAATACGCATAGGAAAACAATCATACTCATTCATAATATAAACTGAAAATAAAGGAAGAATGAATCTCACAGTTCTTGAAATCTGAAGGTTTGTTGTGTCCTTCCAACCAAGAAAACAAGTTTAGTCTTGCATATCTATGTAACAACTACCCCTAGAGATAGAAGAAAACATTATTTTTGGTTTGTAGATAAGAGAGTTTGTGTCTCTTCACTTCTGGCTACTGCCCCCTTTCTTCCCTCTTTCCCTTCTCTTTTTCTTTGTATATGCTAAGAAACCCTAGTCCCTATTTTATAAAAAAAGCCCTCCCTTAAGTACTTCAATAACTATTTTCCTCAAAATGAGAAATAGCTTTGTATTAAATCTTCAAGCTTTGACTTAGAGGATCTAAATTGCTGAAATAAAAACTTGGATACTGGTTTAGATGCTTCGAAATATAATTTGGACATGTTCCTTCACAAAACCTGTTTGTTAGCAGAATTCATCAGTCATCTTTGAAAATTAATATCTCCCTCATATGACATTTTTTTTTGCTGAAATTTAGAGCGTTGATAGGTCTTTAAGTCAAGAATCCAAAATAATTGAGTGTACATCAATTGGACTTTTATAGCTCTAGATATTGAATTTGTAATGAGAAAAGGTCAACATTGGCAAACTGCGAGATTTGACTTTAAAGAATGTGATTTCCATGATCTTTCTCTTTTTATTTTTCTTGCATTACATTTACAGAAAGGTATGGATGTTAGCTTTTTAGTTCCACTGGAATCACTTCATTTCGACCTCTAGAACTCACGCTCTGCACAAAACATCGACTAAACATCAAATCTGTCAATTACCTCCAATTACCTCCTTTTTGCATCTTTCATCCAAAAGTGCCCTCAAAACATAAAACAAAGAATATCAAGGCATTTTATATATATAACATGGGAAAAAAACTAGTTAAATATAGGTGAAACTATCGAATAATATGGTTACATCACACACCAAACTTGCCCCTAAAAGTCTTTGGCTGCACTGCCTTTGTACACATACCAAAACATACCCGTCATAAACTTCAACCATGTGCTCTCCGATGTGTCTTTGTTGGTTATGGTCTCCATAAAAAAGGGTATTGGTGTTTCCATCAACCAACTCACAAATTATATGTCACCATGGATGTATAATTCCATGAACACTAGATGTACTTTCCTACAACAGCAACTACAAATCAAGGGGAGGAAAGTCTCTCTTAGCCATCAAATTAAGAACATAAGTCAAACTTTAACTAAACCTGAACCACCCGAATAGGAACCAGCAAAACCAGAACATATGGATGCAACAACTGAGCTAACAACACTTGAGCTTCAACCACCAACAATACTTGAGCTTTAACCGTGTGATTATCCTAATATAGCTGAACCAAATGTATCACAACAACAATTATCTCCATTTGATGCTTCCATTCCTTATGAGTCACCATCAACTAATGAATCACAAGTAAATCCTAAACTCCACTCTGAATACTTCCTAACCGTATCACAAGAGGAATTCCTAAAGTTAGTTATGAACCTATTCATACTTCTACCCCTAAATACCCACTAAATAATTATGTATCTTACCATAGGCTATCAAAGGCATTTGAGTCATTTGTAAATCAATTGTCTATTGTGCATGTTCCTAATTGTGTGCAGGAAGCTATAAAGGATCCTAGATGGAAAAATGCAATGAATGAAGAAATGAAATCTCTCTAAAGAAATGCAACATGGGAGGTGATTAACTCACTTGCAGGAAAGAAACCTGTGGGATGTCGATGTATTTTTTCAGTCAAATACAAAGCTGATGGTGATATTGAGAGGTTTAAAGCATAGCTTATGGCCAAGGGGTACAGTCAACATACGAGATTGATTATGCAAAAACTTATGCATTAGTGGCTCAAATAAACACAGTCCTTATTCTCTTGTCATTAGCTATAAATTTTGACTGGCCATTATATTAATTTGATGTAAAGAATGCATTCCTGCACGGGAATCTCCAAGAAGAAGTATACATATAGAGCTGCCTCCAAGATGTCAGTTACAGGTTGAAGGAAGCAAACAAGTTTGTAAACTGCAAAAATCATTGTATGGTTTAAAGCAATCACCAATAGCTTGGTTCGGTAGATATACAAACTCAATAAAGGCATTTAGATATCAACAGAGTAGTTTTGATCATACTTTCTTCATAAAGCATAAGGAAGGGAAGCTCACAATATTGATTATATATGTTGATGATATGATTGTGACTGGAAATGACTCTATTCAAAAGGAAGCCTTGCAAACTTATCTCTCTTGTGAATTTGAAATAAAAGATCTCGGACCTTTAAAATACTTTCTGGGAATCGAGGTCTTGAGATCTGGACATGGTATACTCTTGTCACAACAGAAATACACAATTAATTTGCTTAATGAAGTTGACATGCTTGCCTACAAACGGAGTGACACACCTGTTGCTGAAAATGTCAAGTTGAGTGCACTTTCAAATTAGATTCCTGCAAATAAAGAACAATATCAGAGGTTGGTAGGATGATTGATGTATCTTGAACATATTATACCCAACTTAGCATACTCACTTAATGTTGTTAGTCAATTTATGCACTCTCCTAGTGAAGAACATATGAAGGTAATAATACGTATCTTACAATATTTGAAGTCTTCTCTAGGTAAAGGAATTATGTTCACTAAGGGAGATACTTTGAATATTGAAGGCTATACTGATGTAGATTGGGCTGGCTCAATTGACGATAGGCGTTCAGTTGTAGGATACTTGATATTTGTTGGGGGAAATCTGGTTACATGTCGAAGCAAAAAACAGAGAGTTGTCGCAAGATCTAGTGCAAAAGCAAAGTATAGAGGTATGGCTAAAGGTGTATGTGAGCTATTATGGATTAAAAATTTGTTGTAGGAACTCAAGATTTTACCAACATTTCCTATGAAATTATATCGTGATAACAAGGCTGCATATGACATAGCTCACAATCCTATTCAGCATGACCGAACAAAGCATATGGAGATTGACAGATACTTTATTAAAGAATAACTGGAAGCAAAGATAATTGAAGTTTCTCATGTTCGATCTCAAGATCAACTTGTTGACATTCTCACTAAAGCAGTATCAAGTAAAGCCTTTCACCAAGTGTTAGACAAGTCGGGCATGCAAAATATCTATGCACCAACTTGAAGGAGAGTGTAGCATATTGTAATTATCTTAGATTGTAATTATCTTCTAAAGAGTTGTGATTAGAGCTCTTAATTGTTCGGTTATATTCCATGTCTATCACTTATAATTTTTATTTTTTATTTTTCAGGAGATAAAACTGTACAAGGGATTATAAAGAAGCCCTTTGTTCTTGTATTCAAAAGTATGAATGAAAAAAACGTGAAATAGATTCTTCAATTCTATAATACAAAGGACAAATAAGGGTGTTTTAACTTCACTATGAAGCTTGGAATAAGGGATGACGAGGGTTTTTTTGTGGTTGATTGAGCAGTAGGTACAAGGGTTGCAAAGGTGTATTTTTGGCATGTTTCTATAGCAAACTAGAAAGATGCAATTGCTGTATGTTTATAGAATGAGGTTTGAAGAGGGTGTCTCTTTGTGGTTTTGTTGCGAGGTTTTCAGCTAGGAATAAGGGATGAAAATGGTATGTTTTTTCATGAGTTTACACAAACAAGTCATATGAACGGCAATATTGTGGAAGATGTATGTAGTTTGCAGCATGAAATAAGGTTCACAGAGGGTGTCCTTTCGTGATTGATTTTAATAACAAAAGATGAAAAGACGGAAAGGGTGTATTTTGGCTTGATTTGCAGAAGGTTACGTGAGTTTTAGGGTGCGAGTTTATAACTACAGTTAATCATACAGTAGCAGAGAGTGACAGGGCAGGTTCTTTGGCCTTTTTTGGTGGGGGGAAAATGAACCCAAGGGAGGGAATTAGTGAAGATTTTCATGTTTTTGTTATACATCGTCATTTTTTTTTTTCCCTTTCACTTCTTTTGACTTTTCAGTATGTTAACCTTTCAAAAGTAGCTAACATGAAAATTATAAACAAAAAAGTTTTAAAAAAATCATGAAATGGCTGAGAATTAAGGTATTGTATCGAAAATATATTTTCTTGAAAGTTTTTGTAATTTTGTATTTTTCTTGGAAATTTTTCTTTTTTTTTTCTCTCATATATATATATATATATATATATATATATATATATGAGATAGAAATCGACGGTTGAAATCAAGTTACGACAAACTACATAATATTTTGTTTTACTATCCACTTGTAGTTGTGTTATCTTGATCTTCTACCTGATATTTTTTTTTTTAAATGAGATATCTTAAACATGAAGATTAGTAATTTGCATAAATATTTTATTGCATCATAAAATCCATGAAAGAGTAGAACCTAAATAAAAATCATAACTAGACAAACAAGAGAAAAACAATTAAAATAACCAAAGATAAGCTTTACACTAAAGAAAACACCAAATAAACTACATAAATACAAAATAAAAAACATCAAATATAATTATATAAAAAAAAAACTAGATCTGATGTTATTTTAGAAAAAGGAAATAAAAACAAAGAAAAAAAGATCAAGACAACAACTTATGAAAGAATCTCTATTAAATCTTTATGAATCTCTTATTGATTTTTTTAATGTTAGAAGAATTTGTCAAAATAAATAATATCTTTAAATCATTTTGCTTAAATGAGTCAAAGATAATATTAAAAAAATAACAATAACCAATGATCTCATATAAAAAATTAAACTAGGGATCCAATTTTAAAATTTGATGAGTTTTATGAAATTTTATTAATTTAATCTTATGTATTCTATGGTTTTGATTATTTTTAGAATTTTAATGATTAACTTATTATTAGTTTTTTTAATCTCTAATTTTGATGTCTTTGTGGATAAAATGAAAAATTAATGAAATACGTTGTCATGTTAGTATTGCGAAAGGTATATAATATTCAACCATCAATTTCTTTTACATGATAAAAAAAAAAAAAAAAAGTTCGTGGTTTCATGCATGTATTAGTATGGACATGTCCACAATCCCTAATCTAATCAAGCAAAGAGGAAAACTCAAATTTAGCTAGCTCCTAGGACCCCCGAAAAGACATTGTTGAAAATTTCTTACAAGTACGAGAGATCTCTCCTATGATAACCTCTGCAATAAGCAAAATTAAAAATAAAAAAAAATGGTTGCAATTAAATCTTTTCATGCTTTCTCGCTTATCCTTTTCCATGAAGATAAGATATGATCCTTAATTTTCCAAATCTAAATTGATATCCACTAGGTGGAAAAATTCTAGTTCATTATAATCTAAAAGTACGAGTTTCAACAACAAATGATGATAACTTTTGACCCTCCAGCTTACCTCGTAGGTCAATCTTTATCCCAACTTGTTCTTTAATCTTTGATTTGCCCTCTATCCTTTTCTTCCTTCGTTTTTATTTCTTTACTTTATTTATATTCTTAAGGTGAGATAATCTATGTCTCTGATTATTTGAACTGTTCATGAAATATATGACTAGTTCTCTAAAAATTTCTGAATCAAACGAAACTTCATATTTACTATAAGCCTTCCCGAATAAAAGCTTATAGAAGAAAGCAGCCAACGGTGAAAAGAACGTTATATTTACTATATTTGTGCATATGGACAGGATTCAAGATCCCATATGGGCATGGCGTGTTTGCGCATGGCAATTTGATTATAAAAAGAAACTTTAACTGCGTAAGTGACAAAATAGTGCTTCAATGGGGATGATGTGTTGTTTTCTTTCTATATCTGCTAGTTAGGTAAGAATCTGGTTAGATAGTTTAAAGTGTAAGAGAGCAATCATGACCAGATATGGAGAGCCAAAACAGCTATATACTTTGGCGGCAGGTGGTGAGAGCAAGAAAGAAAATGTACCAAAATTTGCTACTCCAATAAGGAAATACAACTCACGTGTGTATGCTTAGTTGTATATATGCTTTAAGGTAATGGAGATGACTATGAAAGCAGATTGATCCGAACTGTTTATAGAGATAAGATACGCAGTCTCTGCATAATTGTGTGCTTCCATTATTCTCCTGTCATGTCTCGACTAAGGAGCGTACGAGTCATTTCAAGCTCTCTCAAAGTGTAGGTATATAAGAAAGAGGTCGTTGCCCTAGCTAAATGAGTTACTGGATTAGCTCACGTAATTTTCTCTATCAATATCACAGTATTGTTTGCCACGTTCATGATTGATTTCCTTACGAACTATGGCAACTTCGATAAAAAAGAAGATATTGTTACTGTCCATGATTATAATAGTGATGCTTGCTGGGAGTTCTGATGCACGTTTTTCTCGTAAGTTTTCTACCATGCCAAAGAAGCTCGAAAGCAGCCATATTTTACGTGAATTGGGGTACGATATGCCAAAAATTGAGTATTACAGAAGAAGGTGGATGTTAGACACCGATAGACTCTCACCGGGAGGACCAGATCCTCAGCATCATTAATTATTATCAGCTGCTAGTACTGTTGCAGTGGTTTTCAATGTTAAAGGAGCATTTTTGCAAGGGGTTGTGGGCATGTTTTGGCCGCTTAATTTAGTAAGCCTACTAGCTTGCTGAATCCAGGAAAAACCAAATCCTGCAAATTGCAAGAATGCTCTTTTTTCTGTATTGATTAATAATGATTAATAATGTGAGATTTGAACTTGAGATCTTACCTTTTTCTTTTTATTTGTATGAGCTTCCCATTGAATTTGAGAACTCAGCCTTTACTGTCTTACAAGAGTACCATTACCGTTCTTAACTCGTGTAGCTATTATTAACAAAAACTAAACGGCCCATTGAATCCACTGTTGTAGTTACTGATTCTCCAAACTCGATTGCACTGTGATTCTCACCATTGTTTTTCTCTATCTTTTTTTTTTTTTTTTTGCTATTTTACTTCTTTTTTAAATTCATCTGCTTCACAATTGGACTTGGCATTTTGCTTCCATTTTTCCTCTATAGACTTCTCACGTAGTTAGAAAACATCTCGGTGTTAGGTTTGCACTCGATAGTGCAAGAAATTGGTTGGGTTTTTCATTTTCAAAGAGATTTTAACTAGAGGGATTGGAAATGACAACAAGCAAAAATGAAAGGCAGTGGAGAAAGAAGAAGAAAACGTAGATTGTTGAATCCAAGGGAAGAATATGTAAACATAAGAAACTATCAACCCCCCCCCCCCCCCCCCCAAAAAAAAAAAAAAAAAACCATATATAAATAGCACAAGGATGCAATAACCTAAAAAAAAAAGTTTAATGATCTCATATATGTTTTTTGTAGCTTGAGAAGAATCTGATCTCATCGATAAGCCTTGGCGTTGCTTCTTGAAATAATTGAGTGCATAATTTCGTACCAAATCCCATGCCTTGTTAGTTGTTAGTGACATTTTGGGCAACATTTTAGCCCTCCAATGTGGCAAGGAAACACTGTCAGTATGCACTTCAAATTCCCCATTTTCATTTATTTTATTGAATATCTCAAATGCCTAGAGAGCAGTTGACTGAACCATGATCATTGGCAGCAAAGTAAACGTGAAGATTGCCTTCATGTGCATCAAGGTGGGGCTTCTATCTGGTGGAACAGTAAACTAAAAATGATTAAGATGTTAAGTAAAGATAATGCTAATGTTATTGACGGAACTGAATCTTCAACAAACCCCTCTTCCTAGCACATGATGACCCTTCTCCTCCTATAAGAATATTCTTGAGGTAAGTTTTGTTGCTTCTAACCTCTATTAGTGCTGCAAATACTCATGTTGTTTATCACGATGATCTTTTGAGCATAATAAAGGCAGACTTTTAGTTCGATACTCACCAGATTATGAGGGAAAAAGGATCAAAGTATCACATTTCCGACGTCCATGTAACCACTTAGAGACTATCCGATCGTCTTCAAGCATTTGTATACAAAGTTTTCCTCATATCATGTTCCAAATGCAGAGCAAGAGAATTAGAAAGATCCAAAATGGAATCGAGCAATTCAAGAAGACATGAAAGCACTGCGCAGTGGGTTGTTTCCATTAGGAAAATGGGTCTGTTGAGAGATATAAAGCGATATTTTTGGTGAAGGGATATACATAAATGCATGGCATAGACTGTCAGATAACCTTCTCCCAGTGACAAAGCTGAACACTATGAGAGTTTTGCAGCAAATCTAGATCGGCCACTTTTGATATGAAGAACGTGTTTCTTCAAGACAATTTCAAAGAAGAAGTTTATATAAAGATATCACTTCCCTCAAGCATTGAAATTGTGTGCAAGTTGTAACGTATAGGCTACAACAATCACCTCAAGCGTGGTTTTGAACAATTTATCTTGGCTGCGAGGAAATATTATTTTCAACAAAATAACTTGAATCATACTCTTTTATGAAAATATCAACAAGGCGAGGTAATTAATGTAATGATTTATGTGGGTGATATAATCATAATTAAAAGGGGATCACATGGAAGAAATTTCTAATGAAAAATCTAGGAGGGCTGATATACTTTCAAAGAGTTTTAGTATCTATATATATCAAAGCAAGGTATATTTCTTTCTTAGAGGAAATATGTGTTAGATTTGTTGTATGAAGTAGATATGATTGATTATAATCTAGAAGATACCCTAATTATCAGAAATTAACCACAAACAAAGAATATTCAGACAATGTGTTAACCAACAAAGAGGTATAAGAAATCAGTGGGAAAACTAAGCTAGTTATCTCATACTCGGTCTGGATATTATGTATGTTGTTAGTCTAGTGAGCCAATTCTTGTATTATTCTAGTGCAGATCATATAAATGCAGTGATTCAAATACTTCTTTGTATAGCAATTATAAAGATTAAATTTGAGTGATTATAGAGGCATTAAGATATATATTTTGTAATTTAGGAAGATCTTATTTCTATCCTAAAATAGTGCATCTACTTAATGGTTTTCCTTAACCCTATCCTGTGTAT
The DNA here is from genome assembly GCA_033617975.1 of Populus alba x Populus glandulosa. Lineage (NCBI taxonomy): Eukaryota > Viridiplantae > Streptophyta > Magnoliopsida > Malpighiales > Salicaceae > Populus > Populus alba x Populus glandulosa. The sequence goes on from CM066143.1 coordinate 40,290,985, forward strand.
TCTTCAAATGAAAGTACAGAAATAAAGGAATATTATTTTCCAAACAAGAAGTATATATACTATCTTTGAAACCCCAGAATTCTCAAACCATCTTCTCGTTATTTATTATTATAAGAACATTAGAACCAAAATAAAATGATAATTACATTAATTTTCTAATAAGAAATCTCTAATACATGACTTACATGGGTGATTGGGTACATGGCTTCAGTGGATTACTTTTGTTTTGTTGAATTAGTCAATTAATAAATTAATATGGGTAATAGGAGTTGCTGAAAACATTTCTAGTCTTCAGCTCCATTATTGGAGTCCCTATCATTTTGGATTATCGTTGTAATGTTGTGGCCTGTTTAAGTTCACGTTTTCTATATTGAAGTTTTATGCAATTAACAACAAATATTCTCCAAAACCTTTGTTCTTCTTCTTTTCTTATCTTCCCCAAATTCTTTTCTTATCAGTGGTATCAGAGCCAATCCAGTTGATCATAGATACACACAGTAAAACTCATGCAAAGTTTTGCGTTGAGGTCAATGAATTGAATCATAATTTTAGTTGAGTCAGTGACACCCTACAGGGAGGGAGTCATGTTCGAGTTGTAGGCAATGAGAATCGCACACTTGACAGAGAAGTCAATCCGTTTGCAGTTAGAGATAATTCCCACGATAAGCCTTCCACATCAACCACTTCTAATTTAGACCAGAATCACACCAACCTCAAGTTGAATTTTCCAACTTATACTGGTGAGGGTGAGGACTCTATAGGATGGATTTTCAAAGCGGAGCAGTACTTTGAATTTAAGAATCTTAACACTCCACAACAGGTTCAATTAGCATCGTTTCATTTGTCAAATGTAATGCTTCAATGGTATCGATGGTATATCAAAAACAGGGGTCAGTTACGCTGGAATGAGTTTGTCAAAGCTCTCCTCCATCATTTTTGTCCAACAAATTATGAGGATTCATCAGAAGCATTGTCACAACTCAAGCAAACCACGGTTGTCAATGCGTACCAAGAGGCATTCGAGAAATTGTCCCATAAGGTGGATGATCTCCTGGAAAATTTTTTGGTGGGTTGTTTTATTACAAGGCTGAAGGATGAAATTCGTTTGGATGTACGTGTTAAGCAACCAAAGACTCTTTCTGAATCAATTAGTGTGGCTCATCTAATTGAAGAACAAAACCAATTCCAAAAGAAAACAAGTAATCAAATTAGGCCAGCAGACCTCCATTCCATCCAAGATCACAGCAGAGTTCCATAGTGGGACTTCTTGGTCCTTCCCCTTCTCGGTGGACATCTCAGACAACCGGTACCTTCAATGGACCTGTTTGACATCTCACAAGATAGGAGGCTAGGGAGAGGCGTGAAAAAGGATTGTGCTTCTATTGTGATGAAAGGTATGTACCAGGGCACCCTTGTTCAAGACCACAACTATTTATGATGGTAGATATGCAGCCGAATAAGGAAGAAGATGATGTGGAGATGGATCTTGAGCCATCTGAGGAAGCAATACCAGAAATATCGTTCCACGCCTTGGCTAGTACAACCCATCCACAAACCTTTCGCGTTATTGGAAGGGTAGGAAACAAAGACTTGAATGTGCTCATTGATGAAGGAAGCACCCATACTTTTATTAATCAGTCTATGGTTACCAAGTTGGTACTACAAGTGGTTCGCGGCAAGATATTCAAAGTAACAGCCGGTAATAATGAAGTTATTGAATGCACTGGACGTTGTTTAGGGCTCTCCCTCTCAATTCAAGGGATCACAGTACGAGCTGATTTTGTTGTTCTTCCAATGGCATCTTGTCAAGCAATTTTAGGAGTACAATGGTTAGAGACTTTAGGTCCAATGAAAACTGACTGTAAAAAGCTTAGTTGGTCTTTCACACAAGCCAGCCGAACTCATATACTGAAAGGGATGACCAGTTCAGAGCTCACTCCCCTAAGTGAAAAAGAATTGCTACACTTATCAGGTATGGGGTTTTTTGTTCATATGATTTCAGATGTTAAACCAATTCAAGACACTAAATTGCCACTAGACCTCAGTCAAATTCTGTTAAAATTTGCACATGTATTTGAAGAACCCATCGAATTGCCACCTTCGCGCAGCCACGACCATCGAATTCCATTGTTACCAAACCAACCTCCAGTTAACACAAGACCTTATAGGTACCCACATTACCAAAAAAAAATGAGATCGAAAAACAGGTCAAAAAATTCCTTCAATCCAAAATTATTCACCCTAGTCGGAGTCCATTTTCATCACTAGTATTGTTAATAAAAAAAATCAGATAAGTCTTGGTGTTTTTGCATCAACTACCGGGCACTTAATAAGATTACAATTAAGGATAAATTTCCAATACCAAACATTGATGACCTGCTTGATGAGTTACATGGTGCAAAAGGTTTTTCAAAACTAGACTTGTGCTCCGGTTACCACCAGATCATGGTCCAGCAAGATGATATTCTAAAAACCGCTTTTCAAACTCATGACGGTCACTATAAGTGTGTGATGATGCCATTTGGATTGACAAATGCTCCAACGTCCTTTCAAAGTCTTATGAATGATATTTTTTTATCACATTTAAAAAGGTTTATTCTAGTTTTTTTTATGATATTTTAGTGTATAGCAAGTCTTGGGAGGATCATTTGCAGCACTTAAAATAAGTGCTTTGAATTCTTTCTGAAAATTAGTTGTATGTCAAACTCTTAAAGTGTCAGTCTAGGGTGCTAACAGTGTGGTATTTGGGCCACCTCATTTCCTCTAATGGTATGGCAATAAACCCAGTAAAGATATAATATGTTCAAAATTAGCCCGTGCCAACATCCCCTAAAGGTGTTCGCGGTTTTCTTGGATTGGCTGGGTATTATTGCAAGTTTGTGAGGGGATTTGGTATAATAGTTGCACCATTAACAAAACTTCTCACCAAAAATGGTTTTTGTTGGTCTAAAGATTCTCTTTTGGCTTTTCACAAATTGAAGCAAGCTCTCACTTCACATCCTGTATTGCGGCTGCCCAATTTTTCACAGCAGTTTGTAGTAGAATGTAATGCTTATGCAAATGGTTTAGGTGCAATCTTGTCTCAAAATAACCAACCAATAGCTTATTACAGTGAAGCCTTGAAGGGAAAATCTAAATTGTTGTCCACCTATGACAAGAAGATGTTGGTTGTGGCGAAGGCGGTGCAAAAATGGTGACCCTCCCTTTTAAGCAAGTCATTTGTGATCAAAACTAACAATCGAAGTCTCAAGTATCTATTAGAGCAAAGACTCATAATGCCTTCGCAACCTCGGTGGTTGACAAAAATAACAGGATTTGATTACACTATCTAGTACCACAAGGGAAAAGAGAACTAAGAAGCTGATGCTCTCTCTTGTGATGCAGCGTTCCAATTTCATGCCTTGTCAATGCCAATTACCGATTGGTGGGAAACTCTACAGCAAGAGGTACTCCAATAACCTTATTATAATAGTTTGCCTACTCATCAGTCCTTAAATTGTGTTCAATGGGATGGTATATGGATGCAACATGGAAGGGTCCACTTGAGTCCCATTTCGTCATTGATGCCTGCTGTTTTGGCCGATGGCCACTCTTCTCCTTCAGGTGGTCATTTTGGATACTTTAACACTCTTACACGTATTTCAGGAAGCTTTATTTAGCCTGGCATCCACACCTCTATTAAGAGTTTTTCGGGACCATGAAGTGTGTCAACGTTGTAAACATGAGACCCTTTGGCCTGCATGATTGCTTCAACCCCTTCCCATTTCGCAGCGTATTTGGAAAGAAATATCCATGGATTTTATAGAAGGATTACCATAGTCACAGGGTTACAATGTGATTATGGTTATGGTGGATCGACTCTCAAAGTATATACATTTTATGCCATTAAAAAATCCATACACAGCTGTATCGGTAGCCAAATACTTTCTAAATAATGTGGTGAAATTACATGAGATGCCTCTTTTGATTGTTAGCGATCATGACAAAATCTTCATTAGCACCTTTTAGAAGTCTATGTTCAAATTACACGACACAGCATTGTGTTACAGTTCCAGTTATCACCTTTAATTCGAAAGCCAAACCGAAGTGGTAAATCGAAATCTTGAGTAGTATTTACATTGCTTCTCTCATACCAAAAAGTTGGATGGAATGGCTTGCTTGGGCATAAAATGGGTACAATACGACAGTTCATTCAAGGACTAAAGTGTCTCCATTCGAAGCAGTTTATGGGGTTCCTCCTTCGTCTATGACTTCTTATGTTCCAGGCACAATAAACATCTAGGTTATGGACAAATTGTTGCACACAAGGGAAGTAATACTTCGAGATCTACGGTGAAATCTATTGGAGGCACAGGTTTGCATGAAATCTCGCCTAGACTTGCATCGCCGTGAGATCACCTTCAAAGTCGGTCATCATGTGCTCCTTAAGCTGCAGCCTTTCCGCCAAAAAATTAGTGGGTTTTCGAAGTTCTTTGAAATTATCACCAAGATTTTTCGAGCCATTCAAGGTTCTAGCTCGAATCAGGATAGTTGCTTACAAATTAGACCTTCCTGCAGGGCACGAATACATGATGTTTTTCACATCAATTTGATCAAAAAGAAATGGGGACCCGTCGTCGATGACACTGTAACAACTCTTCCTCCTATTTCAGCGGATGAAGTCTTGTTACCAGAACCTTGATTAATTTTGGACCGTTAGGTTATAAAAAAGGGAAAATACTGTCTGAAAATGAAAGTCTTGGTAGAGTGGAAAAGGGCTTTACCTGAAGATGCTTCGTGAGAAAACTTGTGGCGTTTCGCCAAAACTTATCCATAATTCAACCTTGCAGACAAGGACCTTCTTAGGGGGATGGATTAATAATAAATCTCTACTACATGACTTCCATGGATGACTGGATACATGGCTTACGTGGGTTACTTTTGTTTTGTTGAATTAGTCAATTAATAAATTAATGTGGGTAATAGGAGTTGCTGAAAGCATTCCTAGTCTTCGGCACTACTATTGGAGTCCCTATTATTTTGGATTATTGTTGTAATGTTGTGGCCTATTTAGGTTCACGTTTTCTGTATTGAAGTTTTATGCAATTAATAAAAAATATTCTCCAAAACCTCTCTTCTTCTTCTTTTCTTATCTTCCCCAAATTCTTTTCTTATCATTTTCTAACAAGTTTGCAACATCGATGTTATTATCAATTCATTTCTTCAAACAAGTTCCCTTCAATCTCCATCCTCACATTCCTTTCCAAACTTCGAACAACTATTTGGAACTAGAATCTTGTATTCCATAGCCTTTGTTATCTTGACTTTAGGTATTATTTTATATTCTTTGAACTTGTTTAGGAACGTGGATGGCCACGTGTTTTTAAAGATTTTGAATTTTTATTTTTAGATTATTTTGATGTGTTAATATCAAAAATAAATTTAAAAAAATAAAAAAAATAGTATTTAAATGTATTTTTTAGCAAATAAAAAACATTTTAAAAAACAACATTACCACAATACTAAACACTATGTTTAACGTGTTGCTTTTTGGTTTCTTCCTTTTTTATCATAGTTCCTAGTACATTTTTCTCTTAGTTTGGTTAACAAAAATCAAAATACTTAATACATTTATTTGAATTGGTGAACAAGACTACTTGTAATAGATTTTGAATAATTTCAATGCTCTTTTTTATTTTTATTTTATTTTTTTAATCATAAAAAGTTTAAAAAATTAGTTTTTGTTTCATAATAAATAAATCAGATGCTAACATAAATTTAAAAAATCAACCCACAATCCAAATATGCTTTGATTTCATAAAAAAAAAAAAAGTCACATGTCTAACTATGATTTCTGAATCTTTAACTACATTTAAAAAAATGTTTTAGCCTCTTCTTCTTTCTTGTCGATGCATTTGAAGAGGTATTTAATCATTTCTGAATGGTTGCACCTTTCAATATTTTTATAAGAGTGAACTTTACTAATAAATCATAGTTATATGAGATGACATAATTATTATCTAATTTAAAACATCTCGAATAAATTATAAGATTGCTAGTGATAAATTGAAAATCCATTTTCATTAATGGTGGTATGTTCATATAACATGTTGGTACAATGCTTTGTGTATTTATTCTATGAGCAGCTTTTGGATTCAAAATACCTTAATTACCCTATACTATATATATATATATAATAACTCTTCATATTCTACTCTTGTATTGAAATGATCTTCTTTGTCAATCTAAAATATAATAATATATGCATTAAGCAAATCTCTTTTCTAAGATTGAATGGTATATATAGGGTAAAACAATTCAAACTATTATATCTATTATAAATGTTATTTCAAAAGATAAATGTAAATAAATAGTTTGGTAATTTTGGATTTTATATCTCAAGCCTTACCATGTGTCGATTGTAAAAAACATATATTTGACCAAGAAAACATGGTATGGTGCCACCTTGGAGTTTTGAAGTATGGTAGTAGTTGTTTTTCAAAGTGTTTTTCATTCCAAAACACATTAAAATAATATTTTTAAAATTATTTTTGATATCAGCATATCAAAATGATCTGAAAACATAAAAAATATATTAATTTAAAACAAAAAAAAATAAAAAATTTCAAAATTTTTTAAAAATACTTTCCGACAGTAGTGCCAAACACTGCCTAAAACAAAAACACTACATCAAATAACTCTGAGTTGTTGATCCTCTCATCATTGGTAGTATCACTTTCCTTCCATAATACCCAACCCAAGTGTTTTTTTCTTTTTCAGACTTTTGTATTGCCTCTTCATACCATTAACAAAATACTAAAGGAGGAGGGTTTTAATGTGCACCTCCTCACATTATATTTATTATTCATTAGAATAATATTATTTTCTCTAATTTATTTATTTTAATTTTATTTTATTTTTTAATATTATATTTATTGGGGATTAGATTTTATAATTTGTTTTAATTTAGTTTTTCTGAGGTTATCTAGATTCATGACCTGAATCGCGTGTTTGATAGATTAGCTCAATTTTTTTTTTCTAATTAATTTTTTTTTCAATTTCATCCTTCAACATTGGATTGATTGGAAATTAGACTTCCTGATTTGTTTCGGTTTGCTCTCTATGAGATTATCCCTATCTCATGACTCAGGTCACAAGTTTGGTAGGTTAATCCTGGTCGACTCGAGTCGTATCTTGTGTTCTTTTTTTAATTGATTTTTTTTCAAAATCATCCTTCAACATAATAAGTTGGTTAGTTACTGAGTTTTTTTTTCAAATAAAATACTATAATTAAAACAACATAATATCTATGAGTTAGTGCATTCTTACTTTCATTTTCCATAATTTACATTGCTTGTGTGGGAATGTTATTTATGTAGGGAGATTATCAATTTTGTTTCCTTATTCTTTGTTTTATATTTTGTAGGTATTTTTGGATGAAAGATGCAAAAAAGAGTAAATTGGAGGTAATTGACAGATTTGACGTTCAGTCGATGTTTTGTGTAGAGCGTGAGCCACAGAGGTCGAAATAAAGTGATTACAGTGGAATTAAAAAGCTAACATCCATACCTTTCTAGAAATCTAAGTAAAGAAAATAAAATAAGGAACAGCATGAAAATCACAGCCTTCAAAGTCAAGTCTCGCAATCTGCCAGTGTTGACTTTTGACTATTCCAACTTGAATGTGTGTGTGTGTGTGTGTGTGTGTGTGGACCTACAGAAGTCCAATTGATCTCAATTTTGTTGCCTTCCTAACTCAAAGACCTATCAACTCTCAAACTTTTAGCCAAACAAGATGTCATATGAGGGAGATATGATTTTTCAAAGATGATAGCTGAATTTTGTCAGCAAACATGTTTCGTGAAGAAACGAGTCCAAATTACATTCCGAAGAAACTAAACCGATATCCAAATTTTTATTTTAGTAATTTAGCTCCTCTAAGTCAAAGCTTGAAGATTTCATGCAATGTTATTTCTTCATTTTTAGAAAACAAAAAATAGTCATTGAAGTACTTAAATGTAAACATTCTACTTAAAGGAGGACTATTTTGTAAAATAATGACTAGAGTTTCCTAGGATATAAAAAGAATAAGAGAAGAGAAGGGAGGGCAGCCAGCCAAGAAGAGAAAAACACCCCCTTCCTCTAAAAAAACCCGAAATCATGCATTCCTCCTTCTTTTTTATTAGTTGTTCAACAAACATGCAAGGCTAAAAAAATTTTCTTGGCTACAAGGACATGGAAACCTTCAGATCTCAAGAACTGTGAGATTTATTTTACTTTTTATTTTCAGTTTATATGATGAATATGTTTGTTCTCCTATACTTATTTTTCATATGATTGTTTATTTTAATTGTTAGAGCATACTCTAAGTTGTTATTATTATAGACAATATATTGCTAAGTTTGATATCAAAACCAGAGTTGTGGTATATGAACTTGTGAAGCAACTGATTTTAATAATTATGGCGGATCTACGTTAGGAGAACATTCAATCAAATCAAACATAAATTGCGGACAGTTATATTTTCTTGATTAATCAACTTATCTAGTTTTTAAGGCTGCCATTAAATTAAATTATAAGTGCGGACACTGTAGTTGTTTGATGGTTAGCGTTAGTTATACAGTGGATCCATTAACTAACCAATATTAAGAAGAGATAAATATTCAGAATATAAATTGATGTTTTGTTTCCATGATTAGTTATGATTTCTATAGGTGGATGTTTACGTGTGACAAAGGTTTGTTCTTTTAATTATTTTCTTATTTTATTTAATTTCGCTTGATAATTTTCTTTTTCTTTTTTTTTTTGCTTTAGCCTAGATGACTTCAGAACCCTTCCCCCCGGTTGCATATCATATAGCATAAAAACCTGACTTGAACCTTCCTCATGGGATCGACCCCTTACTTGCTCTATACTATCTTATGTGTTATATTTTAAGCTAGGATAATTATTTTGTGTGACCGCGACATCACAACAACTGTAGAGTGAATTGCTATAGACTATGAGTGATTTCACTATGAATTGCACTATTTGCTAGGGCATGGTGAGGTTGCAGACCCTGGGCTATAGACCCCGCAATGAAGAATAACAAATTTGTTTGGTGAGGCATGGTAAGGTCTATAGACCCCTAGGTCTAATATATATTACTATAAAAACTTTGGAAAAACAAGTTTAATATTATTATTAATATGATAAATATTATTATTTGTATTCTAAATATTATGATCTTTATTATAATTAAAAGTAATAGAATATTATTATTGAGATATAAATATTATTATTTTTATTATAAATATTATAATTTTGATTATAATTAATATTATTCATATAATAATTAATAAATTTCTAGAAAATATTATAAATATTGAAAAGCAAAAATAGATTTGATTTTTTGGGTAAAATTAAATTACTATTATTATTGTTGTTATCATCATTAATAAATTTTAATTATTGTGGAATGTGAGTGCTTTCATTGTGGATTATACTGTTTGGAAGTATTATAGACTGGAAGTGATTTCACTATGGATTGCATTGTTTAGGTTTGCTTTTTGCTAAAAGCATTATGGATTGCAGCGATGTAATGACAGAGTTGTCATTGCCACAAAGAGTTGCAAAGATTGCAATAGGCATGGTGTTGTCTTTTTGGTTCAGGAGAAAATGGTCAGTTCGAGTTTGGGTGGGGCTGCAAGCCTCAAGCTGTAGACACTTGGCGCTGGCTACCAAGCCCTACTCGCTAAGGTCAGACCCGTGCGCCTGGCCGCAGTTCTACGCTGTTAACACCTAGCACTGGTGTTGCCAAGCCCTTGGAGTTGTGGTTGCCAAGCCTTAGGCGATGTAGTCAGACCCGCATGCTTGGCTACAGACCTGAGGGCCTAGGATCTGTAGAACAGCATGTTAGATTCTATGTTAGGACCCAAGGTTTTTGGGTCTTAGGTTTCTAAATATAATTATTTGTATTATAGATATTATTATTTTTAATATAATTAAAAGTATTGATATAAAAAAATATTATTTTTTGTCTTAAAATATTATTTTTTGTCTTATAATTAAAAGTATTGATATCAAAAAAATTATTATTTGTCTAATAAATATTATTATTTTTGTTAGGATTAATATTATTAATATTAAAAATACTATTATTTGTATTATAAATATTATTATTTTTATTATAGTTAAAATCATTAATATAATACTTATTAAATTTAAAAATATATATAAATATTGAAAAGAAAAAATAAATTTTATTTGAAGGGTAAAATTAAAAAAAAAATTAGTATTATTATCATTAATAAATTTGAAAAAATATTATTGTTATTGAAGAAAAACCTTAAATTTGATTTGAAGGGATTACAAGCTATAAGAACTTGGGTCAGATGAGTTTAATATTATACATATTATTATATTTATTAATATTATTAAATTTGAAATAAATATTACGATTATAAAAAAAACATAGAATTGATTTGAAGGGTAAAATCAATTATTATTATTATTATTATTATTATTATTATTATTATTATCATCATCATCATCATCTCGGGTCAGGGATCCCTTTTTAGACCCAAGAAACTTGGGGCTGGGAAGGGGCGTCTCACATAAGTTGCTTGGATGTGGCATGAACGCAGACCCAAATCGCTCAAGTCTTGTAGCCTCGCCTGACCCAAGACTATGTGTCCTGTATAAGGACCCAAGTCCTGTGTCAAGACTCAAATGCCTTGGGTCAGTCGTTAAGACCCAAATGCCTTGGGTCTTATAACCCCACATGACCCAAGACTATTGGTCCTGATGCCACGACCCAAAGCTAATGGGTCCTGTATATAGACCCAATTTGCTTGGGTGCAACATCCGGACCCCAATTTGCTTGGATGCCTTGTCAAGACGTAATACATTTGGCTCAACTATCTAATGGGTCCCGACGCCAGACCTAAAAGAGTTGGGTCTTGACACCAAACTCATTAGCCTTGGGACCTGTAGTCGAACCGAAGTGAATTGGGCCCCCCATCAAGACCTAATTCTTTTGGGTCAGCCCAAGATCTAATTCTCTTGGGTCTTACGTCTGGACTCAAGGTTAAGGGGTCGTGCGTTAGGACCCAATTCTATTGGGTGATGTGCCAAGACCCAATTCTTTTAGGTTCGGTGTCAGGACCCAAGCCTAATGGGTCCTGCATCAGGATCCAATTCTCTTGAGTCTTAGATTTTTATAATATTTTTTTATGAAAATTAAAGGTGAGCCTATGGTGTAACGTGAGCCACCTAACTAGTATAATCTATATCTTATCGTGGTACGTGAAAAGACATACTAATAGTCGATGTTACATATGGATTGTTAAATCAAGAGCCACTCGATCTTTTACCCCCATTGATAAAGGCAATGTTGTTCACCCCTAGTTGACAAGGGAGACCAAGATTGTGTTATTCTCGAGTTCCTCCTTTCTCTCCTTCATCAAAGCTATTATAATTGTCGTTGTTATTGGTTGATGTTATGGCTGGTGGAAAGGTGTTATGGACATCGCCGATCATGATGAAGATGTGTTGTTATGGATCACACAAGCGTGAAGGAGAGGAGAAAAGTTGGGTCGAGTGATGCTTAAATGTGAAGAGGATGAGGAAGGAGAAGAAAGAATAAAGAATGGCTTTTTTGGTGGTGGTATCACATGTGAAAAGAAGGCAAGGGAGAGTGAAGAAAAAAAAAAGGAAACTTTGACTTGATGAAAACTTGTCAATTTGTTATGGAACAGCTCGTTTTATGGTTAAAAGCTTCATGCTAAATCTATGTTGGTCTGTAAAATTAGGAGACACGTCAACTTAACTATTAAAATCAAATTTAATCAAAATATCACTAATTTGACAAAAACTCGTCAATGTAATTTTTTTAATAAAGTCTTATATGCAACAAGAAGGCAACAACAACATCCACACACAACTTAAAAATTCAAAACAACATCAACACACAAATTTCACAATTCAAAAACAACATCAACATATATTAAATTCCATATCAAGACCAAACCATTACGTCTTGGGTAAATATTGTGATGTCGCAGTCACACAAATTAATTAGCTTAAATAAATAATATAGTATAAAGCACACAAGGGGTCAATCCCATGAAGAGGATCTAGATTAGGTCTTTATGCTAGATGATTTAAAGTTTAGGGATTTGAGGTTATCTAGGTTATGATATGGTAAATAGAATAAAATAGAAAACTAAATTAAATAAATTTGAAATTTATCAAAAGAAAAACCTTGGTCTCAAGTAAACGTCCATCTATGAAAATCAAAATTGATCGCTGAAACGATATGACAATTTATATTATGAATATCTAAATTTCCTTAACATTAGTTAATTAATCGATTCGCAATATAACTAACCCTAACCATTAAACAACCACAATGTCTGTACTAGTAATTTAATTCAGTGACAGCCTTAAAAAAACTAGATAGGTTGATAAATCTAGACAGCATAATTATCTGAAGTCTATATTTGATTTAATTGAACATTTTCCCTAAGATTAACAACATAGATCCGTCATAATTATTAAACCTAGTCGCTTCACAAGTTCAAATATCCCAACTCCAATTTTGATAGCAAACTTAGAAGAAGATTGGTTTAGAGTATTAATTTAGAGTTCACTCTTGCAATCAAACTAAACAATCATAGGAAAACATTCATATTCATCATATAAACTAAAAAAAAAAGATAGAATAGATCTCACAATTTTTAAAATCTGAAGGATTTTGTATCCTTTTACCGAGAAAAATAACTTAACCTTGCATGTCTATTAAAAAACTAATGAATAAAACATATAAAAGCATAATTTCGGGTGTATGAGAAAAAGGTAGAGTTTCTCTTCTTTTTGACTTCCTCCCCCTTTTATTTATCTCTTTCTTTTTATTTGATAGAAAAACGTAATCCCACATCCATCTAATCCATTTGTATCCTCCCAAAAAAATAAAAATAATCCTTTTCAAATTGGACAATCTATATTTAAGTAAATTTGAATTATGTCTTCACAAAACCTATTTGCTGGCATAATTTATAGGTTGTTTTGGAAAAATCATATATCTCTCATATGAGCTTTTTTTTGTTGCCATTTGGTAGGATGATAGGTCTTTGAGTTCAAAATCCAAAAAAAAAAAAAAGAGTTTGCATCAAATAGACTTTTCTAAATCAAGATATTCAAGTTAGAATGGTCGAAGGTCAAAATTGATAGAATGCAAGACTTGTCTTTGAAGGCTGCAATTTCTATCCCCTTTCTTTTTTTCTTTTTTTTTTCTTCACATATATGTATGGAAATGTATGGATGTTAACTTTCTAATGTCACTAGAATCACTTGATTTTGACCTCTACAACTCTAGTTCTGGACAAAACATCGATTAAAGGTCAAATTTGTCAATATTCAACACGAGTTGGAACATGGTCTGAATTTTATCTTCCATTTACTCCTTTTTGAATCTCATATCCAAAAGCACCTTCAAAATATAAAACAAAGATTATCAAGGAATTTTTATATATAAAACATAAGTGAAATACTAAGTAAATGTGGGTAAAACTATCAAATAATATGGTTACATCAAATACCCTCACACATAGCTCTTGCTCGTCCTTAGGAAAGGAGAGATAAAATCAAACTTAAGGAATTCCAAAGTGTAAATAAATAAAATAAATATGACTAAAATATTAACAAGAGTATAAGCATTATAAACAAGAATACAATCAAGAAGGATAAAAACATAAATTATCAGGATTTTATTTACATACAAACTTCAAAACTCAATTAATTGTTAGAATTTAAATGAAATCCATGTCATGTCAAAGTGATAGGTCCTCTCATTATTATACACTCCAACACTCACGTGTTTAGGGTTTACGTGTTTAAATCTCTCTAATTCATTCAATAAAAATGTTCTACCATAAGCTTATTCTTCAATTTCATCTTCATTACTAAAATATTACAAGCTATACATGAATTAAAAGGTCTTATTTTTCAATTTTACTAGGGCTAAGGTTAAGTTAAAGTAAAAGAAATGAAAAGAAAATGCTAAAATCAAAAGAAGTAGAGCATTCTATAAAAATTGAATTTTGAAACATGATATATTATTATCAAAGCACATAAATTCATCATCTTTAAGCACTAATACTTAAATTCTTTTGATTTCATGATCCATCAACATAGAGCTTTCATAACACAATGGAACAACTTTTCTTTTTCTTTTTCTTTTTCTTTTTCTTTTTCTTTTTCTTTTCGAATGGTTTACCTTAGGTGACTTTGCCCATTCTTTTCATCAAATATAACCTTTTTTCATATAATTTCCAACCATAATCTCATGAGATATCAACAAGTATATGCTCGACTAATCCTTAGCTAGGGAAAAAGAAAAACATATAAAAATTTAAGGCTTACAACATAGGTAAAGCAAGGAAAAGATATACAAACTCAAAATAGCTCATTAAGAGTAATATGTTTTGGGTTGGCTTTTTAGCTCAAGTGGTTAAAATTCCTAGTACCTTTATCATCTTCATGTACATATATAATGTGAATATAATTTTAATAAGATATGAAGCAAGTTCTAAAGATATATATCATTGAAATAATGCGTAATCAAAGAATGCAATGTTGAAGGCTCAAAAACTTACATTGGTACAACACTATTAAGTCAATATGGTATATTTTCAAAGTCAATCCCTAAAATAATTAAACTTTAAAACTTGAATGCACGCTCATTCATTCAATTTATATTTTCATCTATCTTAATTAATTATCCTACATAATACTCATATTCTCATAAATCAATGGGAGTTTAAGAGATAAAACGTAATACTTAAGGTGAAAAAAACATAAATTTTTTTTTTTACATAGAAACAACAAAGAAAAAAGAAAACAAAAACTCTCCAAATACCCCCCCACACACTTTAAACACAATATTGTCCTCAATGTTAAACAAAAGAAAAGGAATATAAGAGAATGACAAACATAAAGTTAAATGTAAAAAAATAAAAAATAAGGGAAAAAGAAAGAAAATCTGAATTATTATTATTTTTGTTGGGTTGCCTCCCAATAAGCGCCTTTGTTTTATGTCATTGACTTGACACATCGCATGCTTAGGCCTCATATATTGGTTTAACTAACTCCACAAAAGCAGTGAGTTCTATCATCCAACCATCATAGAAAGTTTTCAAATGATGTTCATTGACTTTGAGCACTTTGTTTCTTTCTAAACTTGTAATCTCAACTGCATCATAAGGAAAAACATTAAAAACAACAAAGGGTCTAATCCAATAAGGCGCAACTTTTCAGGAAAAAGTTTCAAATATGAATGATAAAGCAAGACTTTGTCTCCAACATGAAACTTTATTCTTGTAATCATTCGGTCATGAAGACTTTTGGTCTTTTCTTTGTAAATCCTTGCATTTTCATGGGCATCATTCAATATCTCTTCCAACTCTTGCAATTGCAACCTGCTTGCAATCCCAACAACATCATAATCAAAATTGCATTGTTTAATAGCCCAAAAAGCATTGTGTTCAAGCTCCATTGGTAGATGACATGCTTTCACATAAATCATCCTATAAAGTGACATTTTTATAGGTGATTTATAAGCATTCCTATATGCTTAAAGTGCATCACCAAGTCACATACTCCAATCTCACCAGTTAGGTTGCATTGTCTTCTCCAAAATGAACTTGATTTCTCTATTTGAAATTTTAGCTTGGCCATTTGTTTGAGGATGGTAGGCTATGGAAGTCTGATAAGTCATATGGTACTTGCGTAATAATGCTTCCATTAAACGATTGCAAAAATAAGTGTCACGATCATTAATGATAGCTTTAGGGCTTCCAAACCTATATCTATCAAATATGGATATAAAGATTACCAAAAGAAGAAGGAAACGGACCCATAAAATCAATACACTAAATATAAAAAATTTCACTTACAAGAATATTAGTTAAAGGCATTTGATTCTTATGAGTAATATTTCCTATTCTTTGGTATTTTTCACATGATTTACAAAAGTGATAAGTATCCTTAAAAACAAAAGGTCAATAGAGATCACTTTCCAAGTACCTTGTGGGCTGGTTTTTTTACTCCAAAATGCTTACCACGAGAATGAGAATGACAAAAAATGAGAATGGAATGAAATTCATCTTATGGTACTTATCTTCTTACTACTTGATCCGCACAAAATTTTCACAGATAAAGAGTGTTCCAAAAATAATATTTAGCATCAGCTCGTAACTTGTTTTTTTTGGATTTAGACAAATCTAAAGGGAATTATTTGATGACTAAATAGTTTACTAAATCAGCATATCATGGTCTTGTAGAGATATGTAACACATACAACTACTCATCTAGGAATGTCTCTCTTACTTTTTGGGTTTGTATATCATTAGTCTACAGTCGACTCAAGTGATCAGCTATATGATTCTCGGCACCTTTTTTTATCTTTGATCTCAAAATCACTTTCTTGTAAAAGTAAGATCCACCTAATCAATCTTAGTTTGGATTTTTTTTTTCCTTCAAAAAATACCTCAAAGTTGCATGGTTAGTAAAAACAACTTTTGTACCAAGTACATAGGAATTTTTCTATAACAAACACCACTGCAAAAAGTTCTTTTTAAATTGTATGGTAATTGCATTGTGTTTTGTCCAACATGCGGGAAGCATATACGATCATATGAAAATTATTTCCTATTCTTTGCATGAGTACAACCCCTATCATGTAATCACTTACATAGCACATTATCTCAAAAGGTTCATCTCAATTTGGTGGTT
The DNA here is from genome assembly GCA_033617975.1 of Populus alba x Populus glandulosa. Lineage (NCBI taxonomy): Eukaryota > Viridiplantae > Streptophyta > Magnoliopsida > Malpighiales > Salicaceae > Populus > Populus alba x Populus glandulosa. The sequence goes on from CM066143.1 coordinate 40,307,736, forward strand.
GCGTGATAAAGGCAGATGTGACACGCCTCTCTTATGCTCATTATAGGCATCTTTACACGCTTAATCAAACATAAAATCCATATTTTTCATAGCTCAAGATAAGGTTAGTTTCAATTCACCTTTTCAAAACTAAAGATAAATTTTCTAAACACTTATCAAAAAAATCACCATATACCGTGAAATCTTCTATAAAAACCTCAATTATTCTTTTAACATAGTTAGAAAAAATATTCATCTTGCATCTTTGAAAAGTTATAAATGCATTACACAGAACAAAATGCATTTTTTTATATGCATATATACCAAATAGGCATGTAAAGGTAGTCTTTCCTTAAAGCCATTCTCTTCTCATGGATCTAGCTTAGCTACTAGACCCAAAGCTATTAGGTTTGACATGGCCGCTAAAGCCAACCAAACCCAAGGCTCTTGGGTCTGGCATGACCACCAAACCCAAGTTGATTGGGTCTAGATTGGCCATCAGACCCAACTGTCTTGGTCTGGCATGCCCATTAAACCCAAGAAACTTGGGTCTCGATTAGTCGCCAGACTCAATTGTCTTGGGTTTGGCATGCCTGTCAAATCCAAGTTTGGCTTGGCCACTAAACTCAAGAGACTTAGGTCTAGATTGGTCGCCAGACCCAACTATCTTGGGTTTGGCATGCCTGTCAAACCCAAATCTGGCTTAGCCACTAGACCCAAGAGACTTGGGTCTCGATTGGCCGCCAGACCCAACTCTCCTAGGTCTAGCTTGGCCTCCAGACCCAAGGCTATTAAAAAACATTATTTAGGATACTTCAATGACAGTTTAAATATTTATTTAATAAAAAAAATAATTAATTAGCATTTTTATTTAGGCTATTTTAAGGGTAGTTCAAATGTATTTTTTTTTAATAAAAATAGAAACATTTATAAAAAAAAAATTATATATGATACTTTAAGGATAGTTTTAATGTTTTTTATAGAAAAAATTTTAAAAAAAAAATAAATAAAAGTTAATTAGAATTTCTGCTTAAGATACTTCTAGGATGGTTTAAATGTCTTTTTAGAAAAAAAAAATTTATAAAAAAAATTAATTAGCATTTTGTTTAGGATACTTCAAGAGTAATTTAAATGTTTTATAAAAATAAAATAAAAATAATAATAATTACAATTTATTTTTATGATACTTCAATGATAGTTTAAATGTTTTTTTATTAAAATATAATAATTAGCATTTTGGTTTAGGTTACTTCAAGGGCATTTTAAATGTTTTTTTTTATCAAAAAAAAAAAATCAATTAGCATTTCGGTTTAAGATGCTTTAAGGATACTTTAAATATTTTTTATAATAAAATAAAATAAAAAAATGTTTAATTAGACATGCCACCAAACTCAAGGTTATTGGGTTTGGCTTAGCTGCCAAACCCAATTAGACCTAAATGACTTAGGTCTGACTTGGCCGCCAGACCTAAGGCTCTTAGGTCTGACATACCCACTAGACTCAAGACACTTAAAATATTCTTTATATTTTTAAGATTTGTTTTACATTTAAAAAAAATTATTATTAACCTACCACGGAGCGCGGGCCAATATATTAGTTAAATATAATACCATATAGATTTAGGGTTGACAATTCCTATAAAAAAAAACAAGCTATAAGATATTTCTCATATATATACCTTTTTGGTTTGAAGTTCAACGTATCTTTAAGATAAATTTAATTCAATAATATTTATTAGAATATACATGTTTTTCACTATCTAATAAAATCTATTTAAGTTTTAAAGATAATTTTTTGTTATGGGTGTTTAAAAAAATCAATTCATCTATAATATTTATATTATCCGACTCAACACAACCTATCAAAGTCAGATAATATAGATATTATATATGATAATAAGTTAAAACAATCTAAGAAAATGATATCACATCTCGGGTAATAGATTGAGATTTTTTAAACCTGCTTAACCTAATAGAAAAAAAAATCAAATAAATTATGAATCATAATTCTCAATCAACTTAGTATTGAAAGATAAAATTGAAAAATAAAATCGATTAAAAAATAATAAAAAAAAACCAACTCAAGTTAACTCATGTTAATCCGTCAAACCCATGACATGAGTTTAGGATAACCTCATAAAAATTATATTAAAAAGATTGTGAAACTCAATCCTTAATAAATCTAATATTAAAGGATAGAATTGAAACTAAAAAATCAATTAAAAATTACACAAAAAAAACAACTGAAGCTAACCCACCAAACTCGTGACTCAATTCATGAATTAGGTATAACATCATAAAAAACCAAAATAAATTAGAAAACTTAATTCTTAATCAACTCAATTCTAAATGATGAAATTAAGGGGAAAATCAATTAGAAAAGGAAGAAAAAAAAAACTAAAGTCAACTGAGTTAACCCTTGAAATTTCTACTTTGGATCATAAGACTATAATAACCTCATAAAAAATGAGTTAAAAAATTATGAAGTTCAATACCAAATCTAATGTTGAAAGATAAAATCGAAACTGAAAAATCAATTAAAAAAGACACAAAAAAACAACTAAAGTTAACCCATGAAACTCTTGATCCAATTCATGAATTAAAGATAGCCTCATAAAAAACCGAAATAAATCACAAAACTTAATTCTCAATCAATCTAATTTTAAATAATGAAATTAATGAAAAAAATCAATTAGAAAGAAAGAAAAAAAAAACTAAAATCAACTGAGTTATCTCGTGAAACTTGCATTCTAGATCATAAAACTGTTATAACCTCATAAAAAATAAATTAAAAAAATTATGAATTTCATTACCAAATAAATATAATATTATAGAATATAATTGAATTTGATGATAATAAACAAATATACATTGTGAAAAAATAAAATATTATTTTAGTGAATAATATTTTGTGAGGAGAAATTCACTTAATAACTTGTTATCTTGAGTAAAATATTATTAATTATATAAATAATATAATATAAAATATTATTTAAAAAAAAAACAAAATATAATCACGCTTGAATGTGCATCAAGTAATTTTCTATTTTAATATATTTCAAAAGTTTTATTCATGGGATAGAAGGAATCAAATAAAATACCTTAATTGTGGTTTTTATTTTTATATCCTTTACACGAAAAACTAGATTAAAATTTTATTATTCATACATTTTGAGATTGTAATTAAAAGTGTATTGTTTAAAATATTTTGTATTTAAAATTATATTAAAATAGTTTTTTTAGATTTTCTTAATATTAGCATTTTAATATGATTAAAAAAACACGAGCTGTCGAACTTCCATGTGGGGAAAGTCCACACATCGTCGTTACATTAAAAAGAAGAGGAGCCAAAGTTAGGGTTTTGATGCAAGAAATTAGGGTTTCTAACTTTCCATGAATGGTTAGGCTTTGAAGAGGAGGATTGTTGAGAGAAGAAAGGAAACCCAACATCAACAAAAATCTGTATACCCAAAAACACCACAACAAACCCAAGAATCTCGACAACATCCCTCACCCGCAAAAGCACCTGCAAGAAGAAGAAATTCAACCTTTTCAAACCCTAAAATACACCACCACCTCCACCTCGTCCTCTTCTTGGAAGCAGAACCACCGCGACGGCACAGTGGCGTCGAACGATTCTTCCAGTCTTAATCACGTACAGCCGGTCCCACAGAATGAGAACAAGTCAGCACTACCCGGGTACGTGAGATTTGATGATGGTAGTAAAGTAAAAATCAACTTGAATTCAAGGTCTAAATCTGAAATTAAACAGCTAAAGAGGAAATTAGCAAGTGAACTTCATCAAGTTAGAAGCTTGAAAAAGAAACTTGAATCTAAAGAAAAGTTTACATCTTCTTATAATGATAATCATAATAATAGAATAGGTAATAGCGGTGGTGGAGGCGGCGGTAACAGAATTGGAACTCTTGCTAGGGTTAATTCTGAAGTTAGTTATGTGGGACCCACCAATTCGCGGCTGTTGGATGGTGATGAGAAGAAGAAAACCCAGATGAATTCGAACAAGAAGTTGAAACAGTCTGGCGGTGGAGGGAAGGACGGTGGTGCGGGAAAGGGGGTGGTGGTGGAGTTTAGCAAGGATTTGGTTAAAGGGTGTGGGGAGCTGTTAGGGAATTTGATGAAACATCAATATGGATGGGTGTTTAATGAGCCAGTGGATGCAAAGAAGTTGAAGCTGCATGATTATTATAAGATTATTAAGCACCCCATGGACTTAGGGACTGTGAAGAGTAGGTTGAGTAAGAATTGGTACAAGTCGCCAAAGGAGTTTGCTGAGGATGTTAGGCTGACGTTTAATAATGCTATGAAGTATAATGAGAAAGGGCAGGATGTGCATGCTATGGCGGATAAGTTGTTGAAGATTTTTGAGGAGAATTGGACTAATCTTAAGGCCAAAACTAATTTTGATAAGAGGGGGGAGATGGGATACGATGCTAGCTTGCCAACACCTGCTTTGAAGAGAGCTCCAGGTCCTCGTGCTTTGTCTCCTGCTCACGGTCCTGCTTCAAAGAGAGTTCCAGGTCCTCGTGCTTCATCCCCTACCTCTGGTCCTGCATCTGCTTCTGCCCGTGCTCCCAGTCCTGCTTCTTTTCCACAGACAATGCCTTTAGAGACAAAAACTTTGGATAGGACAGATTCTTTGACAGAGCTTGTACATTCGAAGATGAAAGCTGCAAAAACTGTTGCCAATCAAGGCAGGACATCAGTGTTGAATAAGCCTAAGAAGAATGAAACTGACAGAGGCGTGATGACATACGAGGAGAAGCAGAAATTGAGTATACACCTGCAGAATTTGCCTTCAGAGAAACTAGAATCAGTTGTCCAGATTATTAGGAAGAGGAATCCTGGGCTTTTCCAACAAGAAGATGAGATTGAAGTGGATATTGATAGTTTTGATAATGAAACACTTTGGGAACTTCATGGTTATGTAACCAATTACCAGAAGAGTATGGGCAAGAATGAGAGAGAACCTGAAGTTGCTCCACAAGGGAGAGAAGAAGCTGGCCATAAAATGCTTGGGACTGTAAGACCATAATTCTTATTAGCTCCAATCTCTAGCTGAATTTCCTTCATGAAAGTCAGGCTGACCAATACATTATCCTTCTCTCTGTCTGTGTAGAATATGACATCTGCTACTGCAGAGGCACCAAAAGAACTTGGATCGGGTAATAATCATCTTGAATTCCTTAGGATTTGTGTTGCCCACATTCAGGCTCTTTTGCTGGATCTTTATGGCATTCTAATTGTTATGCACTGATTTCTAATCCTGTTGGTTTGAAGCAGTACAAATGACTGTTTCTGCATCTTCTCCTGTTAAAGATCATAGGCAAGGCCATAGTATGAGCAGATCAAGTAGTTCCAGCAGTTCTGGCAGTGATTCCAGATCCTCTTCGAGTGGTAATTGAAACTCAACTAATGTACCATTGTTGAGCATGTATAATTTTCTGGCAATGATGGTGCCAATTAAGACATTAAATGGGTTTATTAACTCATTCCAATACCTTATGTGCAGGCTCTGATAGTGATTCAGGATCTGGGTCAGATGCAGCTCAATGACATAGGAGTTAGTAGATTCAAGGTAGGGGCGTCATCCTTGGTTAGAATCTAACAATCTCTTGTTTCTCTATCATCCATGGTAATACAAAAATTGCCATTCAACGTTTACAATATTGGACATTTACCTGTCAAAGTGATCATTATTGAAGCTTTAACCACTCTTTAATTCTCTCTTTCTTTTTTCTTGAACCATATATATGGTTTTAAGGTTATGGCAGTATGCTATGGAATTTTGTGATATCTGTGATTTCAGTAGTTGAATGATACTGTGAGTCCATAATAGCTCAATGGAAGCTAATTTTGGTTTAGATACTGGTGGGTGGGCGATTTATGACATGCCATTTGTACTGGAAAAGTACTTACTCATATAGTGTAGGGCTGCAATGGCTATGCTTTTGGCAACCAGAGGTTACTAAGGTTCAATGTGTTGAAAACATTGCCTATAATCATCATTCAATGTCTTTGAAGTGCCAAAAGATAATTTTAGAAGCTGGCTGGCTTGCATTGCTCAAGGCATCAGATTAATGATAAAGCCCTTTTTTTCCTCTTTTTTTTTTTTTTTGTATGTGAGTGTGGTATTTTTTCCAATCATGTCTTGTAAACTGTTCCGTGTAGCCTATGAATCTTTCGGAGTAACCACATTTCCACTTTTCAGTTGCCATGCATAATCAAATGCTTTCTTTTATGTTTTCCAGAGTTCCCTTTTTAAGTGTTTCTGTAGGATTTCATCGCAGATCATTCACCATTTTTAGGTGATGTTTCTGACATTGTTCCTGATTGTTGTTCATTATGAGATAGATTTGTGGCTTTTGGATACCAATGATGTAATTTATTTTATCCTTCTAGGGGCGTCTATTGTTGGAATAATGATATTTTGAAACTAACAATTCATGTTATTTATTTATTAAAGGGTTTAGGTGTGTTTTAATCTACAATATTGTAGCACAAGTTCACTTCTTCCTAACACTGAATTTTGTTGCAAATTCTTGTGTGATTGTTTAATTCTTGTTAGGTATGCATAGTTTTGCCGCCTAAAATTGCTACCTGCAGTTTTATAACTGAACTCTAATTTTTTTCCTGTGGAAATTATTTTCTAAATCAACTCTGCAACTTACCAATCATCAGAGAAAAAGTTCTGAAAATAAAAATAAACATAAAATGTTTGGAAGTGTACTCTGGCTTAATGATTTATAGCACTGCCTTTTGGTTGAGCGGCTTTGGATGGAAGCACTCTGTCGCATTCTGCTGAGTGTGTGTGTGTGTTCACAGGTTGAGTGACTTTGTACTTGTTTAGATTTTAGATGGAGCTGACAACCTAGATTGAAATACACTATAGCAAGCTACTGAGAAAATACATGATTTCAGAAAGGATTAGGGTAGCTACTTTTAGCAATCCTGTGCTGGGCTGTTGTGGTGGAGTGGCCGCCTAGAACTGTTTACTGGATAATTTAAAAGGGAAGTTGTATTTCTGCATGATATCATGTTTTTTTTGTTCTTTTCCTTCCCCTTTTGTTTTGCAAGGTTGCTTCGTGTTTTCCCTGTATGAATTCCTAGGACCGGCACTTTTGCTCAAACTGCACTAGTTGCATGGTGGGCGGAGGGCCAAAATTGCTGGTGCAGGAATATTATTGTAGAACTATAGCTTTTAACACCTATGGAACATAGCTTTTAACACCTATGGAACATCCTTGGATTGATACAGTACTTATTTTTGCTGCAGCTGATCCGCAGATTTAAGTTGGTCTGTATGCTCTTTTGGAACATACCTGACAATTCTTGGGATGCTGATTTTGCCTGGGAGATTCCAGGTTTCACCTTCTGTTGATTCTATAAAGTGAAATGTCTTTATCAGTAAGACGCTCAACGCTGGGGGTCTTTCCGTACTTTTGTAGGCTTGTGATCATTCAGGGCGATAAACATATCCACTCTGACAGCATGATTTTTACTTGTAATGGAATGGTCTGGTGAAATTGAAGTCAAAAAAGGGTCGGAAGCACTAGTTTCTTAGTCTTGTAGTGATTGCCAAATGTTCTTTTCTTGACAATGGCCATTATAACTTTCAAACATTAATAATTCGAAACAAATCAAAAATACCCAGCGTGAAAAAAGGGTGGCGGAGATCTATCCAAATCGCCATCAATTTGGGTGCATACCCTGTTTTATAAGAATATCTTCCATGGGACGTTAACAATGGCCATACGCATTTAACACACTAAAAAAAAATCTTATTCTCTCCCGGGTACCAAACACCTCCTATAAAAGTCACAGGGTATTATTGATAAAATTTAAATTTATGTGCCTCCTCTACCCGAAAAAGCAAAAGCCGGGTGCTGCTGGCGGCCGCAAAGACAACACTGAAAAAATGCAAAGTTTGCATGTGTTTGACTCGAGCAAATAACCGCCGGCCAAAAATCAGTACTTGAATTACTGGGTGGCAAATTTGATTCCCTTCTCAATAGATGATTTGAGCTCAGGCTTCAACTTTTCTAAGCCTTCCTTTTCGAAGTCAGAGAGAGGACCTAACCCTAGAACTTCCTCCACGCCATTCTTTCCAAGCCTCACCTGCAAATACAAAAGGATTCACAGGCTTACTATCTCACAACAACCCTGGCAAGCATACAAAATTCAAAACACAACTTCCATCGCAAAAATGCAAGAGTACAACAACGACGATGCACTAGAAGAACACCAAATGCCAGAGTGGTGCATCTGCAAAAGGTGCAGAGCATCATGTAACCTTTACAATGTAATGCACCCTTTGTCATCAGAGATACAAAGGACCTGCTAAAAAGTGCACTTTTCTTTTTTCATTTGGCAGAGTGATAGCTTTGTCATAAAATTAGTGTAACTGAGATGAGGATGCTAAGATCAGCACATCAAGACTGACCAAATTAACAAGTGCATCTGCAAAGAGGTGATGGCACCTACTGCAGCAAAATTATGGAAAGGTCATAAAAATGGTTCAATCATGTTCAACATGAAGCGAGAAAACATACACAATGAACTAGTGAGGAATAGTGATCAGATTGAAGTACTGGAGGTGAAGGGGAAGACAAACCAAAATGACATGAATTAAACCAGTATCCTTTAGTATGACTACAACATTTAGAAGCTCAACCCAACATAACATTGACTGGATAAGACAGAACCGAGTAGGTAACCACAACTCAGGTACTTCATTCTTGGGGCTTAAAAGAATAAAATTCAATTCTTTTCCAACCAAGTAAACAGGACAGTTCAGAGGAGACTCCAAAACATACAAATCTGTAATTTGAACTAATATATTGTGAAAATACCATGAATCAGCTAGGGATGGTACTCTAAACTTGTAAGCAATATGCAATTAAGTAAATTAAAAGAATGAATCCCAATCAAAGAGATATTTTCCATCGACATAATAAAACAAAGAGCTTTTATGTTCAATCAAGGAAAGTTGATAAAATTACCCTGGATGCAAAGAAAGGTAGTTCAGTGACAGTTGACTGCACAAATGAACATTCAATCACATCTGGAACTCCATTGAGCCCCTTCAAGCAAGCATCAGCAAAAATGGCTCCTGCATAGCTGCAATTGGCCAATCAAATTAGTTAAAAGAAACAGTTTTTCTTTTATAACTAAGCTGGCTCAATGACATGAAGAGACTTCTAAAAGGGTAAAGAATGAGTTACACATTGTTTTTCTAACCATGATTTGTACGGTAAGGGAAAAAAAATTAAAGCTGACAGGTAAAAAATAATCCTCCATAAAAATCAATTACAAGAGAAATTTATTTCCTGATCAACATAGCATGAAAACTTTTGTAGGCACCAGACTTTCATAATGAAAAGCAAATATAGTGTCCATAGATAAGGATCCAAATTATATTCATGATTATAAATATGTTCAGGGCATAAACTTACGCCATTGACAAAGTTGCAGAGCCCTTTCCAGCCTTTGCTTCCACAACTTCTGTCCCACCATCTTGAGTTCTCTTTGTAAGAGCAGTAATCACTTCATCTGATAAATTGGCTTTTGGTGTGGCCTATAAATAAATCAAATAAGTAAAACATAATTAGAAAGGTTGATCTCGAACAATCAGACAAGAATTTGCATACAAACAATATTAGCATACGCCAGATACAGAATATTTAGGAGAGAACAAGGGGAAGGGGGTGAATAAATACTTGTGAAAATAGTGGGAGAATGGTTATGCCTGCATGACCACCAACAACTGGTACATTAACCTCTGTGAACCAAAGCAAAACACCAAAGGCAGTATGAGAAATCCACACGTGAGGTATTCAAAATGTTCAAATAACTCCCCTATGCTCATAAGATATTATTGAGTCAAAAGGTTCTAAAACACAGAACTGCACAGTAAAAGACCAGAGAAACTTTCTAATATAAGAATTCCATCTACTGAAGCTAAGTTCTTCTTTTTCACCAAAACAAAAGGTTTAGTAGGTTAAATCACTATTCACTTTGCTTTCAACTTGGTTTTCTGTAGGGAAACATAGGTGGAGAAAAAATAAGGACAAGTTTCTTGTAAATGAGTAACTGGACAAACCTGCAACTGGCACCATGGCCTTTCCAGCATAGAAAGTTTTGGCCCTAACAACATCAAGGGTAGTCACACCAAACAACCTTTTCGGGTCATAGGTTCCTGCTTTCTTAAAAACCTCAGCAGCAATAGGAACTGTTGAGTTCACTGGGTTGCTGATCATATTAACAAGTGCCTAATACAACAAATTCGAACACAAGATTTGTAAGCTAACATGAAATCAAAACAAAACCATAAAGAAAAATAACCCTGAATGCATGTTTGATTGACTTTGAAAATACAAATGACTCTATTGGGCTCCAAATACAACTGCTGCAGGAGCTATATAAACCAAACCATAGCAGAGTTAAGAAGAACTAACCATTAAAGTTAACTCAGACATACAAGCATGAATTAATAGAACTGTTTACAGAAAAGAAGCTTGTTACTCACATTAGGGCAGTGCTTAGCAATTGCTTCACAGAGCCCCTTTACAATCCCAGCATTGATGTTGAAGAGATCATCACGGGTCATTCCAGGTTTCCTTGGCACACCAGCTGGAATGATTACAACATCTGCCCCCTCCAAGGCTTTCCCCAATTCAGCATCACTTGCATACCCAACAACCTAAACACAAATAAACAAGCAAGCAAGCAAGCAAACACCTAAAGTTAATGACAAGTGAGTTAATGACAGGTAATTAATAAAAGCAGAGACATTTAGTGCAACTAAATCAACAACAGCATTATAAAACGGATGGATTCAGTTCCAGAGAGACCAAAAACAATAAGGAATTAACACGACAAATCAAATATAGATCTGTTTAATTTACATATTGATATAATAAAATATACTAAAAAAGCAAGCATCTTCACAAAAAGAGGAAAATAAAAGTGAAAGCATGTATCTTTTATATAGGTAGGGGATATAAACCTCAGATCTGGTGTTGATGTGGCTGACATCGGCAGCGACACCGGGAGTGTTAGCGATATCGTAGAGAGCGAGGTTGGAGACGAGAGGATTAAGTTTCATCAGAAGAGAGAGTGGCTGACCGATTCCTCCGGCGGCACCGAGGACGGTGACCTTGCGTTCGGGGACGGCCTCAGAGGCGTAGCCACGGCGGAGGATGTGGGAAGATGGGGAGGTGGTTAGGGATTTGATGGATCTCAACATTGAAGCCCTCATTTTTTTTTGAAGTTTTCGAGAGAGAGGAAATGGAGATGGAGGAACGATCGAGGGTTTTGGGGTTTGGAGGAGGAAAAGAGAGTTAGTTTTGTTGGTAACCTCCAGGTCGAGGGTGAGAGGGATCTTAAGGCAGTGTTTTGAATTTGTTTTGAATTTGTTTTTTAATAATTTTAAAAGTTAATATTAAAATAAATTTTAAAAAAAAATTATAAACCAGTGCCAAAAGTCTGTTTATATTTAGAAATATATTAATATAATATTTTATTATTTTTAAAAAATTATTTTTAATATTAATATATATTGAAAATTAATATAAAAAAATAACATTTAAAAAAACACAATTATTATTTTTTAAAAAAATTATTTTTGATATAATTATATATCTAAAAATATAAAAAATTAACATATAAAAAAATACTGCAATCCCCCGATCACACTCTACAACTCTTTATTTATTCTAGCAACCCATTTATTTATTTAGTTTAGTTTAGTTTAGTTTAGTTTGATTTAATAAAAATCGTGAAATATCTCTTTAGCCCTTTGGGCTTGGGGATATTTACGTGTGGTGAGTAATTTGACATGCCACGTGATAATAAAAAGAAAAGTGTGCCAAAAGAATATTCTTCTATTCTACACCACAACTTTCTTCTTGTTTAAAAGTTTTCCGTTGCAGAATTGGTCCCTTATGATATTCCGTCGAATTACAAAAAGTCACATTGTCTCTCAACATGAAGTTTAATGGAGTTTGATATAGAGTTTCAATATGTCCCAAAATAATATATCGGAGGCTAAATCTATTAAACAAGTTTTAATTATTGATTTTGTTTTTCATGCTTTAAAAGTTTGAAATGCATTTTAGAGAGTGTTTGTTAATATATAATTATTATATTAGTGATTGCTTTTTAAAATAATTTTAGTTTGGAAATATATTAAAATAATATTTTTTATTTTTAAAAAATTATTTTTAATATCATTATATTAAAACAATTAAAAAACATCAAAATAATTACAAAAATAAACAGACTTTTGAACTTAGAAAAAATGAGTTTTCAGGGTCTTAAGATTGTCTTGAGTTGTTTTACATGAAGAAAAATGGATGTAAAATACAAGTTTTGGGGTAATTAATCGTCAAAAGCGCACATCTCTTGTTATATTATTTAGATAACATGTTATTTGCTTTCATCGTTGTTTCCCTTAGATATTTTCAAGAGTCATAACTCATGTAAAAGGAGAGGCTTGACTGCCATAGGAATCTTGAACGAGCTAAACTTGTTCTCTTTGCTTTTTTAATATTTAATATTAATCTATCATTTTTTATGTTTGGATAAAATTTCAAAGTATTAAGTTATGACCATTTATTTTTTTATCTACAAGAAATATGATCAAAATTGATCTTTTGAATTCAAAAATCAAGACAAGCTACATTACATTATACATTGAGAGAATGAGAGCAACATGTAATTTTTTTAATTTAAATTATCATATGAAAAAATTTGTTATAAATACATAAAATAAATTATAAAAGACAATTTTGGAGATGTTGCGTCATGGTATCTTTTGCGCTTAAAATTTGTTTTTTTAAATATTGTTTTTACTTCAAAATACATCAAAATTATTTTTATTTTTTTATATTAACACATTAAAAAACTTTGGCTAGCTTGAAGAGATTTTTATGTCTTATCCTTTGTGTTTGTACAGTAAAAAAATCTCATTGCATTTGGGTTTTAATTTGTTATGCCTTAGATTTGAGGATGTTTTTGTTATTGTACTATTGGTTTTGTCGTTTAATTTGAAAAATTAACCCAACTTGAAAATGTTTTGCTAGAAGTTTTTTTTATTTTTATAGTTATTTTATATTAATGTTTTTAAGATTTTATCCTTTGATTTTTATTTTATTAGAGATTAAACTCGTTGTTTTTTTATATGCTTTGTTTTTTTAATTTGGTTTGGTTATCTAGATTTTTTTATGTTTTGTTTCTCCATAGATATATTTCTCAAAATATTTTTTTTAATTAAATAGAATTGATTAATTAAATATAAATAGATACTCACTTCATTATGTTTTATTTAATTTGCTTTTATAGGGCATTGTTTTATCAAACTATGCAACTTCTTTCAATGTCATTTTGCATCCTTTTGCAGTTGAGTTTAAACTAACTCATCAAACTCTTTTGCTTGTGGGTGATGTCGACAGCCAAATGATGAGTCTCTAATTATTTTTTCTTTCTTTTCTTTACATATATGATTTCAATAACTCAATTTTTCATTTATTAATGATAGATTTTTTTTACGATGTGTTTTCTGTTTTTGCCTTCAATTTAAATCAAATTATTAAATTAACCGATCTTATTAGATATAATGTCTGCTTGTTTTTGCTTTTGAAAAAACATAAAATGTTTTATTTTTTTCTTTACTTCAAATTAATTATTTTTTTAATGTTTTTAAATCGTTTTAACATACTGATGTTAAAAATAATTTTTTTTAAAAAAATAATATTATTTTAATATATTTCCAAACAAAATTTTTTAAAAAACAATTGCTATCACAATACAAAATAAATTTATAATTAAGTTAATAACCTTACTATCAGGTTTTTCTTGTTTCTTTCAAAATAGAATCGTTAACTAAAAGTACTTGATCACAAGACAATTCATTCATTTATAGTTTCTTTTATATATATATATATATATATATAAAACGAGTTCACCATAGAAGTATAGAACACAGGCACAGCACCATTGAAGGGCGGAGAAAGCACGGACTTTGTTTTTTTGTTCTTTAACAGCCGCTGGGAACAGAAAGGCGGGCATGCATGCATCCTGACTTTCCGCCTCGAGAGCACACAGTGTTCTGTCCTTTTCACTTACCTAACATTTTTAGTCCCTCGAGGTTTCTTTTTGAGAAATTAGATGTCCAGTGAACAATAAAAGATAGAAAGGTAAAGAAAAGAAAGGAAAATACTAGAACAAGGTGCAGAACATAGTTATGAAATCCAGTTGGATTAAACTCGGATGAGATTTTTTCTTTATATAAATTCAAAAAATATAAATCAATTTTTAAATACTTAACCTCATATATTATTTTTATAACCTACATTCACATAAATTACTTTATAACTTATCCATATAAGATATTAAACTATCAAATATATTTTTTAATTTTTTCAAGTTAATCTAAATTAACCCACATGACTCAAAATCAACCCAGCTTCTTAACCAAGTCTACTACCATACCCAATTTAATAACTAAAGTTAATATACAAACCTTTGAGGTAAAAAAGAAGAAGAAGAAGAAAGGGTACTAGGTTTTTTGGTACATGATTATAGCCCTCTACGTTTCCAATGCAAGGCTCTGGCAGGCAGGCAGGAACTGAAACTAAACTGAACTTGGATGTTCATGAAAGAAATGAAATTTATTCAGTTCAAGGAGAAGTGAAATGGTAAATTCACTGACAGCATAATGTTTTGAAACATGCTGGCATTCATATACAGTTCAGCTACCACCGTGCCCTATTGCTTCACTGACAAAATAAAGAAAAATATACGAGCGAGCATAAATACATTAATTCTCTGCTCAATGCTTTAGCCAGTTAAAGTTGGGTGTAGAATTCAAACATACCACGAGAAAGCAAGGGTCTTAAAGATTCACCTTTTGAAGAAACTTCGAGGCTACTTCCATGTGAAAGTTTAGTTTCAGATGGGCCAAAATAGAGATTAGACACCATGAAATTACACTACGCTCATTGCTTCGCCTTGAGTTGTTCTTATCCAGTCAAGTATGTCAGAACAATCATTACGACTAACAAAATGCCTTCACAAGTAAACACACACATTAGTGTTTTGTCCAAAAAACGAAAGAAGTTTTGTCAATAGATAAATAAAAAGAAAAAACAAATGTATCTGTCCTTGTTTGTTAAACCATACCTGTTCTTGGTGCGATAAGCCTTGAGTTGAAGAACCTCCCGTCTGCTAGTCATATCTTTCTTCATTCTAAGTGATTCAGGCACAACATGGCTTCCGGTTTGGTCATGGTATGCATCATAAACAAAGTTAAGCACCATTTCCTGAAAATAAAATTATAGGAAAGTTAGCATGGAGAAAAGATCCTTTCACCAATGGACTAAAAGTGTGCGGCTGCTTTACATGTAGAAACAAAATTTATAGCATTCCATCCTTCTGTACAATCTGGAAACTAGGAGTTGGATCCTCAGAAGAATAGTAAAATAATGATCAACCATGCCAAACAATGAAAATGGTACCATTTTATGTCAATGTTCCTTTGTCTCCACTATGTTTTGCCTGGACTGACATAATTTCTCTCTCGGTTCAATTTTCTCTAGAAAAGTCCTCCATTCTGAGTTGGTCTAAGAGAATTTTGTGAAAAAATTCTTCTTACAAGATTGGAGGTCAGTTGTAATAGAGAAACAAAAATAATAACTTGACAGGGAAAACAGAATACGGTATTTGTTCTTCTTGTAAGGTATTTGCACCTGGGAAGGCATATGGTGCCACTTCGGGCATTTTTAGCAGTCGAACATGGCTATATTCTGGCAAATTTGTTACCGAAAGACCTCAAGATTTTTCTTAAATAATTAGCTAACACTGATATCATGTCTTCAATGGAATGGGGGAACTTTCGTAACATCCTTGACCTGTTATAAAAGTTTTGCTAAATGATTTTGCACCAGCACCAGCGGAAAAAAGCAAATAAAAAGTTGAGGAACAAGAAAAGCTTTCAACTTATTTTTCTTTTAAAGCAAAATATCTTTCACTCAACCCCCATTCATTAGATCAAAGAATTCATGGTGTTTTCACATCGCTCCAATGAAAGGTGCACTAAGATGATAGAAACATGCATATGACCTGTCTGCAGTGACCTTCAATTATCACAGAGAAATGTGCATGCATGTGTGTTGCTGTGGGCACACACACTCGAAGATTCGCTACATAACCAAGTTTCTCATCATGAACGCAGAAGCATGCACGCTCATAAAAAAATATATGCACATTCATGATATAGGTAGGCATATCTAAGCCATGTAAAAGAGACTTGTACAGTACCAAACACTTAACAACTGTAAGCCAGCCAACTTTTAGTTACCATTGCGAAGAGAAAACATGGCATCAAACTTGATCATACCAGAGGTTTAGAAGCATCAAGCCAATGATAGATATGCTCATTACGAAACCATGTCATTTGCCTTTTTGCAAAGTTTCTGAAAAGAAAAGGCAAAAGTTGAATAAAACAAACCATTGGTTATTAGATAAGAACATCCAAAATCTGATAGAATAACACACTGACTAGGCTACACGTAAACCTTTCCCCCCTTCTGGAAGGGAATTGAATTCTTTTACAAACAGATTTTTATACACAAACCAACTTCATATCTGATAAATTAATTAACAGATGACTTTTAAGCTACTGCCTTGATATTATTAAATCAAGTACATATTTTATCAAAGTTCCCTATCTAGGACTTGTAAATGTCAAGTGCCTAAGGACCTTCATGATACGTTCACTAATTAAATAAGCCTCGATGCTGAAGTGTTACAGACATTATTATTACTGTTTTACCCAAATAAAAGAAGAAATTCATTAGAAGACAAAGAAGAACGAATACAACAAGACAGTTAGGCATCCTCCGAAGTGCATGGAAAGCTTTGATATATATATATCATCCATGAACATAAGAAAGCATGTGAAATTATTATTTCATTACTCTTCCCCTGTTTTCTAATATCTCGTACTGCCTTTTCCTTTTCTCAAAAGCATCCATGACATTCATCTGAGCTCTTGTTTACCCTCTACCTCACACATGGCCCAACCCAGCATTTTGTTTTAAATCTTTCTACCAGTCGACATGAACATCAAATTGAATTCTACATCAAGAGTTACATAAATATCAATTTTTGAAGTGGATAAATGTTACCGGGATGCTTTCTGAAATTCAGATAGAAAAGCATAAAAATCTCCAGCAGAACTACTACCCCCATCTTCTCGACACCTTAAAAGATACTCCATTGCCTGATAATGTTAAATAAAAAAAACTGTATTATCATTCAAAATCAGTATAGCAAAAAATAAAGTACGAATAAGCAAAAAAACACAATCAAGTGAAAATGATTGCGAATGATGATGATCTCACAAATTAAACTAAAACAGCAAGGAAAAATTTGAATTGAGCTGTACATTAATCAGAAGTGTTCTCTCTGAAAAAGAAGCAAACAAATTGATCCAAGTTTTAGCATTTGATATGATTAATACTAAGGTACCTATACATAAACAAAATTGAATGCAAATCACTGATTAAGCGAATTACGCGAGGGAGGAAAATAGATGAGAAAACCAAGCAATTGACATGAATATCACCGACAAGAAACATCAAAACAACACAACAGCTTTCAATGATAAAATAAATCCACATAAAACAGAAATAAAAATAAATAAAAGTATTTCAATGGCATACTTGTCTGTAACCGATTGCTCGAGTTGCAGAATTGGAGTTTGGAAGAAGACCCTCGTCAAGAAGCCATTTGGCTTCAGTCAAAATCCCATGGCTCCCTATAGCCAAATCAAATAAACACAAAATAAATGTCACTTAGGAGTTGACCATGCAAAGGAAACTAATATGCATGCGAAATTTAAAGTAAAAATTATAAATAAAAATACTCCCTTAATCCTAAAATAAGTATTAACTAAAGGAAGTAATAAATATTTTCATTTGTTTTAAATTATAGTTTTTGTGATTGTCTACAAATTGAATATAGACTATATATATACATTTATTTTTTAAAGAGGCCATTTATTTTAAGGAGTACATAAAAAAATAAGTCAGGCCATCTTATCTTAAAGCAAACATAAACACATCATATGATGTTGCATAATCATCTCTGATACTATTCTAACTTGCATTAATAAAAGAGCTGGAAATTAAAAGGTTAACCAAATATGATATTAAGGGAATGGAATTCTTCCAAACTAATCAAATATAAAAGAGTTTTCACCTATACTTTAATCCAACCATCTGAATGCATACTACCATTGCTATTTAATTTCCAAGTTTTCACCAATACTTAAATCCAACCATCTGAATGCATACCACCATTGTTATTTAATTTCCAAATTGCTCAAGAAAATGTAAGTACATCTGTCAAAGTAGACAATTGATGATGCCGGTATCTCTAGATGGTAGGCAAGGGGAAAAAAAGTTAAGTGTTCCCTAAATTTTCTTAAAATACTACCACATATGTAAAGCCCAGAATGGATAAATATTATCTTTGGATTCATAAAATGGCAGTGTAAAACCTAAATTTTCACAAGTAGTACAGCCCTTCTACAAAAATATAATTTTCTGAATCACAAAAAAAAATAAATGCAAATAACATTTTATGTCATTAAAAAAAAGCCACGTTAGATGTTAGATCATTTCCTTGTGAAGACAAATGGAAACGAATGCTGAAGATTCTAAGATCTATAACAAAGAGAAAATTAATAATAATACATTTTTCTTCATACCTCAGCATATTGGGAAATGCAGCAAAGGCCTTTTGCAGTTAGTGGTGAATCTTACATGGTGCCGGGTAGAGTGGAGGATTCTATTATTAATTATTAACTGTGATAAGTTCACAGTTTGATTGAACATCCAGATGGAAGAATTTCAAAATCTTTGATGGTACCCTACTTTGTGACTACAGAATAGGAAAGCATTCCCAGCATCATTACAGCACAATGTTTTATGAGCTTCAAGAGTGTCTTTAGTTTCTATTCAGTCGCATTGTAATGCCTGCTTGTCTTCCCTTTTTTATTCCTGTCATCTCATTGGATCATGTCTCATTCCTCTTATTGTACTTGTTTATTCTTCTCTTTTCATTAGTATATTCCTTTTTAGCAAATACGTGTCTCTAATAGTGATGAGCTGTGATATAATCTACCTGCAAGCATATCTTCACATCGGTAATCAATTGATTTATAGAGATCAAGTCTGGGGCTTGAGAGGAAAAAACAAATGAACTCATAGTCCAAATCACCAGATGAATTCACATCATGGGAGCTGTCTGTTAATCTTGTATCAAATTGGTCCTTGAAAGACTTGTATGGAACTTGAAAAGCAGATGGAGGAGATCCACTAGTCTGCCACACCAAGAGAAACAAAAATCAATGGAAAATACATGCACTCAATCTAGTTATGCAGCCCCATAAAACACAAACAAAAAAGAAATTGTTTCCTAATATAATTAACATAAACTGATAACGAAGAAAATAGTTTGTTCTGTGATGTTAAAAGCAAATTATCCCTGTGCCCGTTGGGAAGAGGAGTGCCTGCACTCATGTGACTTGGGAGGGGCATAAGAGATAATATGGTGAGGGATTTCAGTGTCATGATTTCATGACAGCGAATTACATTTTGGTTAGGGCTTCTTAAGTAATAAATGGTTTTAAAATGTTGGGATATTATTGTTGTTGTTGTTGTTGTTGTTGTTGTTGTTCAAAGAGATGAAATCACTTTGTTTGTGTTGTGTAAATAGTTCCATATTATTGTGCAGTTAGAATTTTCAACAATCCACATGTCCAACACCCACAATAAAAGTTGCACAACCATGACCTTGATATAAATTCGGTTGATGTCACAAATATAGCTAGAAAACTTCACAAATTAACCTTAATTATCTCAAGGCTACGCCGCAACCGATACCAATCATTGGCAGCCAAAAACTGTGCCTGTGAATCACCTGCTTTGACCACCAACTGCACAGCTGCATCCCAGTCCTTAGTCCTCTCAAGTTCTGCAAGCTCGGAATATACTTCAGATGCAATCTCTGGTGAGGCTTTAGGAACATCTGGCTTTCCATATATGAACCTAAGAATCACATTAAAGAGATAAAAGTGAAAACTAGCATCGTAAGATACTCTTGTGTGTTTTACAAGCAATATATATAATTTCCTTCCATCAACCTAAAGAGGAGAGGGATAAAGGAAGGAGAGCAAAAATAAAGAAAGGAGCCCTTTTAGAGTCTTTCCAGCACAATCTAGAACATAGAGCTTTATTGCCGTACAATATAAGGAAATAGTAGAAAATATAGATGCAAGGTCGTAACTATAAGGAACTGTTCAACCAACCATGCCTTGTCAGTAACAGTGTCATGTATGATATTCAAGGAAATAGCAAAGGGTCGAGAAACTTCTGTCAAAGGTATGAAAAATATGCCCCTAACTGGTTGAAAATGACCATCAAAACAAGCTTATAATCACCATTTTCAAATCAATATAACTAGTTTTTCCTTATTTCTGTAGCTAAACATGTTGCATGTGTCCTATGAACGGTTATGCAAGATAAATAGGCTAGAAGAATTTATGTTCTTATCTTTACTTCTTCTTTTTCTCAAAAAATTAACTGCAGAAAAGAACCGTGTTTTTATTTATGTTGATGCAAACTCATTATTGACCCATCATTATATCATAAATTTAAATTCTGCAATGATGTGATTTTGGAAGCTTATGTAGTACGTAGTACAGACTTTTCCTAGAAGTATTCTTTTTCTCAACCCAAAAGAAGGGGGAACTTCTTTAGAAAGATTGATCGTAATTATAGTTGAGTTATGCAAATAGATACCATCGCAGGTACAATCCAGTCCCACCAGTGACTATGGGAACACGACCATTTTTGAGAATATCTTGAGTTGCTTGTCTTGCATCCTCGTAAAATTGCCCAACTGAATAATCTGAAAGGACATGGTATAAGAAGAATCTTAAGGGAGGAGTTTGCATTCCATCAAAGAGCAAAATACAAATTACCATAAAAAACGATGTGCTACAATGCTTCATAGACATCAGCTGGTCCATCAAAAAACATACCTTCAGATGGGTGTAATATGTCAACTAGATGGTGCCGGACTTCCTGCAAAAAGGCGTATAGTTTGAGATTAAAAAAACTTTTCACACTGGCTAAACTATATGTATCTATCAAATGCCAGGTATGTTTTACTTTGCATATCAATATAAGAGGAAAGCAGCGTATTTCACCCAAAAATAAATGAGCTCCACACTGAGAAAATTGGCAAGTTTAGCAGATACAATATGGTCTTGTGAGGTTCCATGCCATTATTGTTAGATAATAATACTTCAAGGAAGGATATAAACTTCAAGCATGAAATGAGTGCACTAGCACAAATAAAATAATTCTTGACGATTCTCTTTCTTTTTCTATTTTCCTCCCTTCAACAATCAAGTGCTCAATAATTTTAATCACAGGAAAGCGACACACTCATATCATTTTATACATGAAATTCTGTTACGTGGTGAGAGTAATATTGCTATTTTAAGTTGCCAAGATGGTACGCGACACATAATTCCTCAAGCGCACCATTCCAAGAATATAACACGCATCAAATAACAGGTTGAGGTTGACCAAAAGCTTCACATTTTTTCTTCTATATAAGAAGTTCCAAAGTTATGAGATGCATATCCACCAAAATCTAAGTGAATATTTTTCTGTGCTCATGAAGAGAATTACTTGGAATATTTGCACCAAAGCGAATTACATGATGAACTACGATTATTTTAGTGCCAGGAAAAGTGACACTGATCAACAGAAACAACAAAAAACAAAAGCATAACGTATGGAATGTGAATAAAGACCTTTCGTTCACTCTCAGTAGGCTTTGCTGATCCTACATCAAGACCACGATATACCTACAGTACAAAGCAGATAAAAAAATCAATTTCAGTTCACCTGAATAGAAATTTCAGTACTCTGGAATTTCAAGCATAAAAAGAAGGCTGTCTAAAATAAACCCAGATAAATAAATGATCATGCCTAACTTCTTCAAAGTCCTGAGACAATTAAAACTTCTTCTTTTTATCCTACATTTCTCTTACCAACCAAAAGGCTAAATCCTGCAATCCATTTGTTCTCGTATTACTTTGTTTTCTTTCCCAAAGAAGCAAACAAAGCAGTGATTAACCAAATAAAAGATAGAAACCATAAAAAGAGGGGGCAGCATAAGACCAAGAAGAGACCTGGACGGAGTCGGCGCTGACGATTTCACCGTTAAGGCGTTTGGCAAGCTCTAATGCGAGACGGGTCTTGCCGGATCCAGTGGGACCAGAAATCACAATTAACTTGTCTTTTTTGTTTGGTACGGGAATGGAGCATGTTGTGGTGGTGGCGAATTGGCGGCCGTGGCGACAGAAAGAGGAGGAAGAAGAGCGGAGGAGGAAGTGTAGGCAGCGTGTACGGAGGCCACACACTTCGGTCATTATCATAGTTTGGTCTATGAAGCGATAGATTGATAGTTAAAAATAGTTACAGCTATGCTTATACCTAAACCAAACTGGAAACTAGTTCTCTTCTCTTCTCTTCTCTTCTGCAGTTGGGGATATTTTTGTTCTTAGATAGATAGGCTGAGGTTTAAGGTCAGAGGTTTTACTTTTAGATTTTTCATTCCTTTTTTTCTTTTGTTTTTAACGAATTTTAAATTACAGGAAAAACAAAAGGCCTTTATACTTTTTTTTTTCCCTCTCGGAGAAGGACAGATATATATTTTTTGTTTTCGTGAATAAATATATATATAGCACTGACCTCCTTAAAGCAAGCCTCATGGTTTAGGTTTTTTTTTTTTTTTTACAATAAATATATTTTTGAAACAACTTGCTTATCACTTAAAATTATAAATTTTTTTCCGAACAATCTTAAAAATATTTTCTTCTCCGATGAATCTAAAAAAGATTAATGTATTTAAAAAATGACATAGTTAAAAATTGAAGTTAACTCACAAGTTAATCAAGTCAAGAAAAATGTAATTAAAATTAATTTTTTTAAAAAAATAATAATGTTATTTTTATTTTTTATAAAATAAAAAATTAAATTTACCAAGGTTAACTTCCAAACTAATCAACTCAAGAAAAATCTAATTAAAATTAATTTTAAAAAAATAATTTTATTTTTATAAAATAAAATAAAATAAAAAATTAAATTAATACAAATTAACTCGAATTAATTTATTTAATTTGAGGTTTTTTTGTTTTTTTTTGTTTTAATCTGGTTTTCAACTTTGCCTAAAAAGAAAACCATTTGAAAAGAAAAAAGAAAATCTATATTTGGTCAATGGCTCTCTGCATCCAAGTTTTGGAAACGAAAGATGAGATTTCTTTACATAAACACAAGCATTTAGAAATGAACGTGCAAAGGTCCAGTGGGAATTATCCATCACTTGCGATCAAGTTGAATCGGATCGGATGTCAAAACGCTTACATATTACCATCTGAAATCTGGATTACATATAACATGAAGGAGCAGAAGAAAATAGTCAAGTCATGAGCCACCAACTTAAGCAACCACCAGGTTTGTCGTGTCATATATATATATATATATATATATATATATATATCCGGATTAGTTTATATGTACTATATAAATTTCTAATAAGTCTGATATTTATAAAACTATATTAGTAATTTAATTTTAGAAAACAAGTTTCCAACCTAACTAGTTGAGTTAGTCGTGTAGGCTGATGTGCCACCTCTCCAAGCAGAGAAATCAAGAGTTAGAAGAGAATGGGAACGAGTTCAGAGTGGGTTACTTGTGATTTATGGTTCTTAACTTCTCATGAGGATGGCCCAGATCCTAATGCTTTTGAAGCCTAAGACACTACCTAAACTGTAATCTACCAACTGGTGGTTGCATGGAGCTTTGTCGAAAAGACTTCAAGCTCAAGATACACTGTCAAATACAAAGGAAGCTGTCTCTAAAAGGAAGCAAAACGCAACCACTTCAGTTCTATTCACCCACCCTAAATGACGATCAAACCTTCACTTGATCGACGAATTCAGACCCTCTTCCCTGTAGCTCTAGCTTGCCTCCTTGTTTTAGGAACTGCGAGATTAGTCCTAGATAGTTTAAAGAGCAACCAGAGCTCTATCTTCAGGGTACATGGAAGGCAAGAAGGTGGCGAGTATAAAAAACCAGTCTTCGTTTTGCCAGAAGATCGGTTTGAGAAAGGGTGCGATGTTTTTGAAGGGCAGTGGGTGTGGGACAATGTATCGCGCCCTCTTTATACAGAAGAAAGCTGCCCTTACCTGGTTAAACAGACCACCTGCCAAAGAAATGGCAGGCCTGATTCTTTCTACCAAGATTGGAGGTGGCAGCCTCATGCATGCAAGTTGCCGAGGTAAGACTTTATTTTTTTTATTTTTTGGTGGCATTTGATGTGTTCATGTCCCCCTTTGGAACGTGCCTTGCTACTTGCCATTATTTTATGGCAGTAGAAATGCAGAAACTCCTGAGTGCTTTTTTAACGATGTTCTCTGTCGTCTCAGATTTGATCCATTAAAGCTACTGGACGTTTTGAGGGGCAAAAGGCTGATGTTTATAGGAGATTCTGTACAGAGAGGCCAATTTGAATCTATGGTCTGTATGGTGCAATCTGTAATTCCTGATGGGAAAAAATCTTTTCACCGAATTCCTCCGATGAAGATCTTCAAAGCTGAGGTATTCAATTCGCTTACACTTTTTCCAGTGTTTTCTTCAAAATATAAACAGTTAGCCACGGGGATTTTATCAGCTAAATAATCAAGCAAATTGAACCGTGATTACATATGATTGTAACCAATAAATTCATATTTCTTTCCCACAAAATGTTTCAGGAGTATAATGCATCGATTGAGTATTATTGGGCTCCCTTCATTGTGGAATCCATTTCAGATCATGCAATAAATCATACTGTACTAAAACGGCTGGTTAATCTCGATTCCATAGCTAAACATGGAAAGAGCTGGGAAGGCGTTGACGTGTTAGTATTCGAGAGCTACGTATGGTGGATGTACAAGCCTTCGATCAATGCTTCGTAAGTATCCAGTTCTTCACGTCTTTGCTGACTGTCCAAGCACATTCTTCAGTATTATAACTTCTAAACTCACGCATGTAACTGAGCAAAATCTAACTTGAATGTAACAAAAGGGTGTTTACCTATGTGGTTTTGTTTCAGACATGGATCAACAGATGACATTCAAGAATATAATGTAACCACTGCATATAAGTTAGCATTGGAAACTTGGGCAAAATGGCTAGAATCCAACATCAACTCCATCAAGCAGAAGGTGTTCTTCATGAGCATGTCTCCAACTCATTTGTGGTGAGTTACACCGTTTCCCTAGGTTAATTAAGCTTAATGCCATCTTTGCAGTCACTGTTAAAAAGCATTAAAAGCAGACACCTCTTCTCTTCCTCTTTTTTTAATGGATTTTGATCTAATTCTAGACTTCTCCTTTGATATATCACATTTGTAGGTAACTGTTATCAGCTAATCTCTGTTGTTGTAGTTATTCCATAACCAACCTTTAATCAATTCTTTTGATGGAGCTTCAATCATTTTCGGGTGAGCTATAAAGTTCTGGTCCTAATGAGAGAACATAACATTCTTTTGTAGGAGTTGGGAATGGAGGCCTGGAAGTGATGAAAACTGCTTCAATGAATCCTACCCAATTGAAGGTCCATACTGGGGCACAGGTTCAAATCTCCAGAT
Organism: Populus alba x Populus glandulosa; assembly: GCA_033617975.1. NCBI lineage: Eukaryota > Viridiplantae > Streptophyta > Magnoliopsida > Malpighiales > Salicaceae > Populus > Populus alba x Populus glandulosa. The sequence goes on from CM066143.1 coordinate 40,333,511, forward strand.
CATGAAGATAGTTGATGATATCCTCCGAGAATCGAAAATCAATGTTACTTTTTTGAATATCACCCAGTTGTCGGAATATAGAAAAGATGGCCATACAACCATCTATGGTGAACGCAAGGGAAAGCTATTGACAAAGGAGCAAAGATCTGATCCAAAAAAATTTGCAGACTGCATCCACTGGTGCTTACCAGGGGTTCCTGATGCTTGGAATGAGATTCTCTACGCATATTTGTTACAGAATCATCAAAATTTTATGTGATTACGACGGTGGGGAGATGCAAACTTTTTTTCTGAAAAAAGAAAAGAACAAAAAAACAGAAGGCAAAGACCTCTGCGAGTCATAGAGTTACATTCATGAGCTGAAAATTTAGTAATTCAATTATTTTTTTCCGGTTGTTGAAAATGCTTTCCCTTAACAAGCAAGCATATGCAACAAAGCACAAACGTTAAGATACTATATCTAGATGAAAAATGAAAAGTAATAGCGCAAGTACTACCAAGATATTGCAATTTCATAGCAACTTGTTCAGAAGAGAAACTGCAGCAGCAGCAGCAGTTAGGCAGATGTGATTAAATAATCATCTTCTACTTTATTACTCTATATTTTTCTATACCAAACTTGATACCCTCCGACCATTATTCACAAACCGTGGCATTGTTAACTTATTAACCTGTACAAGGGGCAGGCTGGCCAATTACCCCACTTATGTTTTGTTCACGTCTTTAGCAATTTGTTTACAGCAGCTCCCATTCAGAGTCTTGTCTCCAATTAGTTTGTGGATCCAAGGTGATGGTGGTACTAGATGACAACTCGTGCTGCATTGTATCATGGCCATCAAGGTCTCCGAACCAAATTGCAAGCTGCTCATACTCCTTGGTTAACCTCTTTTTGGAAGAGAAAGCATCTTGGATTTTTTTCTTAAAAAATAAGAAAACCAAAATGGGGTCAGTAGGTCTTATTATCTACAAAATTAAGAAATTAAAATAAACGCACAAGATTCTAATGGGGGTTCATTTACCAAGTAACAAAATTTAAGTTGAGAACAGTAATTGGCTCAAGAAAAAATTTCAAACTGTGCTCTGTGGCTCTGTGGAATTACAGTTTCTAGTGAATTCCTAGACACACAAGATTCTAATGGAGTTTCATTGACCAAGAATAACAAAATTCAAGTTGTGAACGGTAATTGTCTCAAGAAAAATTAACTGTTCTCTGTGTGAAATTACAGTTTCCATGGTGGAATTTAATTAAAACATGACAGAAAGATTGCCAAACTAGAAAGTTAAAAGTTACAAAGATATAGCTCATATTTGCAAACTAGATACAGTAGAAGTTACTAGCCCACGTTTGACCAGCCAATGAAAATTTATCTGTCATTATTTTTTGAAGCACTTTACATTTAGGAATGTAGTGGCTCCTTTTCTTTTACTCTCCTCTCATGTTTGAAAAATTATCAGTTGCATAACTGCAAATAAATTCTTCCTTTACTTGGAAAATATATGCACAGCTCTAAATATCACCCCCCCCCCAAAGGATGCACAGCCAACAATCCACATGCACGCACGCGCGCACAGAGAGAGAGGGAGAGAGAGTAAAACCTTGTATGATCTGAGCCTACGATTTCTACGAGAGACTTCATAGAGAAAGCTATCGTCAACAATAACACAGCTTTCATCAAGCTTCACATTCTCAGACAAATCAATGTTTTCCATTTCAGATTCTGTCAAATCTTCTATAACAGAGTCATCCGAGCATCCTGCATGTGCTTCTAGAAATCAGTAAAAAGACACACTTGCAAGTTTCAGCTTATGCAACTGATATTCACATGCAAAAAAAGGATCAGCTATGGATGGTTCATGTTTGGAAGTTCATGTTTTGTTAACAAGAAAATGATGAAAACAGTCACCAAGAAACAAGCAGGTTCAAACTCACAAGTCGTGAAAGGCTAATTATATCCTTACCTGTGATTTTATAAATGCGTTCTGTTATTAGAAAGAATGAATAACTTCCAGAAAGCCATGCCTAAGGTGTATGGTTATTTAACACCTCAATACTAGTCACTGAAAGGGGAACCATGAATAAGATATAGCATGTACATGTCAAAGCCATGTAGTCATATACATGGAAATCTTACTATGCACAGGACATACCATAAGGAGTTTGCAATAGCTTAAATAATGCTTAGAGATTACTGCATTCTGATAATCAGGCTGTTCCAATTAAATGCAGAATAGTTTTCATTGATTATGTTAATATGCATATTTCTTTTAGCTGAAACCATCCATTCAAATTATTAGTCAAAGGATGCATTCAAACAGTTCCTCATTCCCGTATTCAATAATAGTTCAGAGATGACAATTAGGCTGATATTCTAACTTACCATAAGAAGACACCAATTTAAAACTAATTCGTTATAGATAGGCCACAAAGCAATTTTATTGAATGTTTTACATCTCAAGGGCTAATAATGATAGCTATAACAACTTTTTACCAATAACGCTACTAGAATATAGACATTCGTTGATCTTTATTTTCTGATATTATCTCAAAGCAAACCAGACAAGTTTCATCAGCTTTTATTTTTTTCAGAATATTTTCAGAACACACACCCAGACACAGAGATTGTATGAATTTCACATCAAACCCATATCTGAAGATAATTAGCCATCAAGATATTACAAGACAGCTTCACATAATTAATTCAAAGCAGGAGATTTCTCTAGAATTTGTTTTATTATATTTCTGATAACAGGGTTAATCAATCTAGGGTCGTGATTAGAATGTTACATTTAAAAGTATCTTCTTTATAGGCTATGTAGTTTTACTATGGGACTAAGACTAGGAGTCCTTTTCCTACAAGGATGTAGGGCTTAAGCTAATATAAATTGGCTGCTAGGGTTACTTTTGTAGTATTTTTTGTTATTTTATCAATCTATTCAGATTTTAGAGGTTTCTTATCAACCCTAAACCTTAGTTATCTTGTTCCAACTTCAATTTAGCTTAATTTTAACCATTATGCTGCTGTAATTTCTGTTTTCCTCTTCCCACACTACATCATAAAGGCATGGAAAAAATGATTTTAGAGTGTTTTTTCAACCAAAATATGATTCTTCAAAGATGTGGGCCTGGCTGAAATGATTCTATAGTCTTTTTCTACCAAAATATGATCCCTAGATAAAATTGAGTTACCAACCTATTGATACCAAGGACAGCACACTGTTGGAGGAGGAAAGCCCCGTCTCTGCTCCATTGATCTTACATGAAACAGTTGGAGCAGATGTGGAAGACAAGAGCACAACAGAATCATCAGAATGAGATGATGTAGATGAAAGGAGCATTTTGGAACTGTCAGAATCATGGCCAGCCACATCACAAGGATTACCGCAAGAGATTAATTTGGTGGTGATGTTATCAAGTGGGTTCCCAGGCAAACAATGAGATTCCTTGAATATGGAACAGCTGGGGGATGCAATTTCCATCTCCGCTGCTTCTTTTTCAGAAGATACAACTGAAAAGGAAATCGGAGAAGAAGAAACAATCACATTAGCAGAGTAGGCATCACCTGCAGAGCTATCACATACAGTTCCCACATCTTGAGGGCACTGGAACGCCTCACCAGGAACTGAAGTAATAGGTGAAACCTCATCCAGAAACCCACATGCATTTTCACTACTAAAATCAGGAAATTCACTGGATGCTTCAAAAGGTTCTTTATCTCCATGAGTAATAGATTCCAACTCCTCAGGTCCACAGGAATTCTCCTTTACTGAATTTTTTTCAGTGCTCACATCAGAAGTCTCAGTTGTAACATCGTCAACTCCAAGAGCTGACTCAGATTCTACCCCTTCAAGTGTTTCTTCAGAATTGCCAGTGATAGTCAATTGATTTGCAACCTGAAGCTCCCAGACATCCTTGCCTGGCTGCTTTGTCATAGGATCATGATCACCAAGCTCCGCAGGTGATTGTTTTGCCTGAGAAGTATACCCATGATCATCCTCGATGCCAATCACAGTTTTAATAATATACGCACCAATGGTAGCTGCTGCTGGAGCTTCACATTTTGCAGTATCCACCAAAGGAGGGATTAAATCATGGACAGCGTCAGAATAGATTTTCTTCATGTTCTCACCCACAGAGTGCACCTGATTTTCAACGAATTTAAATGCATCCTGTACATATAAGAAGAAGTAAAAGTATAAGAAATGGCCAAATCATGTTTGGGCTGTGAATGCATGCAGGGATATGCTGGCCCATGGGATAGTTTAAAGTAAATATGTTACAGCTAAAAATATTGATGCATGAATGAAAAGTTGCAACAACCAAAGAAAATATGACTATTGATTTCAATCAATGAAAATGACAGAAAATGTGAAAAAAAGCCTGTCTTAACTCATGCTAAAGAGAAGAAAACAGAAAGAAAAAAAAATGATACCTTATTCACAACATTATCCACTTCATGGCACATAGTTTCAAACTTCTGGTAAATGTGGCCCATGGGATAGTTTAAAGTAAATATGTTACAGCTAAAAATATCGATGCATGAATGAAAAGTTGCAACAACCAAAGAAAATATGACTATTGATTTCAATCAATGAAAATGACAGAAATGTGAAAAAAAGCCTGTCTTAACTCATGCTAAAGAGAAGAAAACAGAAAGAAAAAAAAATGATACCTTATTCACAACATTATCCACTTCATGGCACATAGTTTCAAACTTCTGGTAAATGTTTCCAGCCCAGGCCATACCTTTAGATCTTAAATCCATTATGTATTAGATTCTAGAAACAGTGTTCAAACACTGCAAGATATTAATTCCTGGTTCAGGACAGGACAGTAGCCTAAACCTGCAGAGATGAATATGTCAACACTTGCATGACTTGGATAGATAGAATGTCTTAAAGTGAGAATATCAATATCACAAATCAGAGAAACTATCAGAAAGCTAAAGATCACATAGAAACCCAACTCAACTTGTTAAACATTTCAAAAACTGAAGACAAATTTGTATTAAGTTTTTCTTCAATAAGATTATGGGTTGCAGTATTTTAAGTGCATTGACTGAAGAGACGGAGACAGTTGGGACATGTCGTTTTGAAAGTACATAAATTCACTCCAAAGTTATCCTAAAGACAAGTCCCTAAAATAAGATTAACCAGAATGGAGTCATGTAATAATGGCCTACCTAAGTTATCTTCTTTGGCTCACTTGCAAAACTTGCTTTATTGGCATGGTGGTAAAAAAACATATCCACTATAAGAAACAGGACTAAAACTTGAAAGAAAGGAAGCACGATATGTCAATCAGGTAATTTTTAAAAAAAAAAGATTTATACCAAATTCACATGCATATGATGCAAGTTACAATAAACATCAAACTTTAAATAAAACCTACTGATCCTCGTGCAAATTTTCAAAATTGACCAAACATGCAGTGACTTCGAAAGTGCCATGGAGGAGACCAGAATACAGACAGCGGAAATTTTATTCAGATTGAATTTTCAATCAATTTGCTTTGTCTCAACAATCCAATTAAATCATTTCTTTTCTTCTTCAAAACAAAAATTATAATTATGGTTGAGATTTTTGCTTTGCCCCAATCTCAGTGGATATATAACCAACAAAGGAGACAACAGAACTGAACAACAGGATGCATTGCAGCTAATACACACACACACACAAAAAAAAAATCTGATTAAGAGTAAAGATTGAAACTTTGAGCTGGGTTTATCAATCAAAAAAGCTTTTCAGGTTAGAATACTAGGTTTCTCAATCAAAAGCAGGACCCCATATCCTTGAAACAATGAAAAACAGGGAGAAAAACACTAGCAAATAAGGATACTCCACCCCAATTAAGAGACGCAGCCGAGCAAAACATAGCCAAAACACATGCAGTCATAATTCGACACAAAAACAACCATCTAAACAGAGCATCAGAATCACAACAATCATCAAAAGACATCAACTAAAGACATGATGTCAAAGACAAACCTCACTCACTCATTCATCAATTAAACCAAAATTATACCCTCGAAACGAGACATTAAGCCCATAATTTTTTTTTAAAAAAAAAGGTATCTTCTAACCGGAAACAAGGAAAGACGGCCGGGGGTTGTGGTGTTGATGATCGCCGGTTGCGAGATAACACTAGCAGCAGCAGTATTTTTTGAAAAAACAGAGGGTTTTAGACTTTCTAGTGGTTTTGCTGTTGTCAGGTGGGGTTTTATAGGAGTTCAAACCACGACGTCGTTTTCTAATGAATATTCATTCGGTGTCGTCACTCACCCAAACTTCTAAACCGACTAAGAGATTGGGTTTGGTTGAAATTTTTTTGAAAGTATTTTTTATTTAAAAATAATTTAAAAAATAATAATTTGAAGAAATATATAGTTAAACTGTGACGACAAGCGGGGTTTACGTTGGCCTAGCTTAATTGCATCAAGTGAATTATTGTGCTCGGAAACAGAGCAGAATGGGTAGCTGCAGCCTGCAGCGTGAATTACTGTAGTGTTTGATAATGAAATTGTGTATTTAAAAAAATATATATTTAAAATTATTTTTTTAGATTTTTAAATTACTTTAATAAGGAATTTTTTAAAAAATATTATTTTAATATATTTTTAAATAAAAAAATACTTTAAATCATTACCATTACCATATTTTTAAATATTCGTGTGGCCATTCCAATTTCAAGTATTGATTTTTTTGCATGTTATGCCATTTTATTTATCATGACTAGCTGATCATAATATTAATTTTAAAATATTTTTTATTTAAAGATATATTAAAATAATATTTTAATAATTTTTAAATTTTATTTTTAATATCAAAATAATTTTAAATCAAAAATATATAATTTAAATCTATAAAAATACTTTTTAAAAAAATATAATTCAACTACATTCTCGGCACCGGCGCTTCTGCCCGGCCTGATGTTGCAACTTGCAACAACTAAACAATAATCCTGTAAATAAGATTTCAGTTTTCTTTTTATTTCGAGTGGCTGGGACTGAGGGCAATGAACTACTTGTAAATGCTATTTCTGGTTTTATAATCTTCTTAGTGAAGGAAGAAATCATATTTTTTTTCTTTATTTATAATAAGATTGAAAAAATTATGAATCAATAAATTTAAAAACAAAAAAGAATTTTTTATTTTTTTATTTATTTATAATTTTCCTGAAAAAATATAAAATAAAATTTCCTAAAAATATTAAGAAATAAAAACTTAAAATAAAAAAGTATTATTTTATGATTGAATTACTGAATGGAACATTTCAATTCATAAAACTTTAAAAAAATTTAAATAAAACAAGTCGAGTTACATTTTCAATATTGTTCAAAAAAACTAGTTTGATATATATTTTATTATTTTTTATGAGTTTCGTGTTTAAATTTTTAAATATTTAAAAAAAATTATCTCATAAAATTATTTAGTGGAATAATTGTAAGAAAATAAACCTCCTATATTTTGGTTTTTGTTTTTCATTTTCAATTTGAAAAATTATAATTTAACTCTTAAACTAGTTTAATAACATCATTACACTTTATATCTCACTTTTCAGCACTAAAATAAAAGTCAACTATTATTTACAGGTTTTTTATTACAATAATTTTAATTATTAAAGTGTCTTTGATGGCTAAAAAAACCAATTGGACATTTGTTTTTGTTGTTGAAAAACTACCCAATGCAAAATGTCCTATTATTTACAAAAATACCACTAAAAATCATTTATATAATAAATCCAACAACTCTTAAACCCACCTCCACTCATATCCATTTCAACATCATTTCAACTTGTAGTACCATATCATACTCCAATTTGATTAGCAATATATATTTGACAAGTTTTGAATTGTATATAGATTGCTTCTATTTATTGCACTTTAGAATAGATTCATTTTATGTATAATGTTCTTCAGCTATATTCTCAATTCATGTGATTGTGTCAACTCCAAATCTAATTTTAAAAATGTATTAGATAAACTATTTTTTTTCTTAAGACATAAGATCTTGTTTAGTTATTTAGATATGTATTTTAATACCTCTGACCTTAATTTAGAACATGTTTGTCAAATACACCCCAATCATTTTCTCTTTAGTTTTATTTTGTATTTATTTATGTATCTAGCTAAATAGACCCTAAAATATTTCAAAAAAAAATCTAAAAACTTTAGGGATTATTTTAAAAATATTTTTGGGTCTCTTGCATTTTTTTTCCTAACAATTTTGTTTAATAATGGATCGTAGACTTACATTGTAAAATATAAAATCAATATTAAAATTATCTAATTTTCCTTTAAAAAAATTCAAAAAACAAAGTCTTATTCTAAAAAACACGAAAAGAGGTTTTTTATTCATAATTTCATTTAATATTGGGTTGTAGACTTGCGCTATAATATACGGATCCGATATTAAAATACCATATTTTTCTCTAAAATTTTGATAAATGGAGCCAACAAATAGAAACATGATCTAGATATAATGATCAATAAACAATGTATCTTATAGGTAGGGTGCATTGGAGGTAAATTGTATTTCCCTTACATAACTAGTCCCCTTACTCAAACTCTCACAAAGTATACGTTTTTTTAGTAATCATGTTACTAGGTGGCGACTCTTTTAAAATCATAACTCTATAATTAAACCCAAAACACTTTTTAATTACAAAGAAGAGACTCCACCATTTGATATCATATACATCACGACGCTCATTAAAAAAAATATAATCATTATCTGCCTCCTCTTTATCATCATCATTTGTATATTTACCACCAATCTTATTATGCACACTACTAGTGCCTATATTAACCATTGTAGTTTTTTCACTTTCTATTTTGAAATTTCCTATCACCAACAACATCATTATTATCATCATCAAAAAGATCCAATTCATCCATATCAAATTATTGTATGACTTTATTACTCACAACATCATCATTGAAATATTTTACTCCAATTCTCATATTGCCTTCAATTTTGTTAGTGAAACATCTTGGCATCCCCATTGTTATAAGAGCAACAACATCATTAGCATCAATATAAATATGTATTCCTTCTTCTCTTTTATGTATATTCATGAGCTAATGTCAATGCATCATCAAATATTTGATTCCCTAGTAATCTATTATTTTAAAACCATACATGTCTACATCAGAAGCTTGTTTACATATGAATACTATATCCATTTAGGCCCTATACTCATAACAACAACCTTTCTTAACATGTGATAGGCTACCATGACGAGGAACGATACATGATATCTTGTATCTTGCAATTACAAATAGTACAAACTAAATCAGAGATCTATCTAGCAGAAGCTCTAATTACAGGCCTATCTAGCAGTTATATATATGTAAAACCATTAATTTTATTAATTAAAGTAACTATAAGCAATAACTTTAAATGATAAAATTGGGTTTTTTTTTTGTTTAATTAACAAAAAAAATGCATTATAAGAAAAAAAAATTGATTTAAACTTTATCACATCACTTACTATTGCAATCAATTAAGTCAGAAACCATTTAATTTAGGATTTGCAAAGCTTCAGGACTGAGTTTAGGATAAATTAAAAATTATTCATTTTTTTTGTTAAATCAAATGTATATTCATGATATCTTAACCATTACCCACTAATTAAACATAAAATAACCCTGCATATATGCTACTAATTACAATTCAATTAAAAAACTTAACTTTTTATTGTTCTCGACGAATAAGGTTGAGTAAAACAACACCAAGAAGAGGTTTTTCGCTCTTGATACTTATATGAAGAGATTATGTATAAATAATGAAGGATGTTGCTTTATATTTAGTGTGCTTTTTGTGGGCGTGTCATGTTTAGAGAGAAAGGTAAGAGAGACCGAAGATATAAATCATGTTTGGGAAAGAGAGCAAAACGAGATTTTTGAGAAAATCATGTATATTTACATTTATTATATACGAAATATATTTTTATATAATTTGATTTTTCCGGTTGATTATAAAGCTAAACTATAATTTCCTAAATATTAAATTAAAAGCAAAAAAAACAAACCAAAGTATTTGAGGTTTTTTTTTAATTATTCCTTATTTGTAAAAAAATCAATTTAATGAATCTTCAAAAGTTCAGAGAATTGATTCGACTTTTTGAAACTTCATCACAGAAACTGAGTTCACTCCAAAAGCAGGAGAGTAAATTGAAAATAACCCGCAACAATATTTACAATTATTTCTTAAATTTTTATTATATTTCTCATTATGTAGTTAAAAAATACAATAACATAAAAGTTCGGGACAAACGAATCGCCAACTTAAACATTTAACCCAAATCCTCAAAAACACAATGCATCCCGTCTTTAGAATTAGAACTCTGCTCCTTAAACCCCAACAACGAAACCTCCTCTCGCTACTGGGTCCTTCAGTAATCATCCACAGAACCTTAATCTCTTGCTCTACCAAACTCGATTCCGAATCCAAAAATAATGACCAAAACAAAAAACCCCTTCACCTCTTTTCCCAAGAAGCTGTAGGATTATGTGAAAAAACCGGAACAACAAGCCTTGGTACCCATAAAAAAACCAATGAGTTTAAGATAAAGTTGTTGGAGTTAGACGGAGAAGTGAGGGATTTAAAAGAAGCAGATTCGAAGAAGGGTGAAGAAGAGAAGGCAAAAAATGTGATGAGTAGAGCGAAAGAGGAGACACCTGGTAACAATTTGTACTCTGTGTTTTTGGGAAAGAATGAAAACAAAGTGGAAATGAAGGGAAAGGAAGAGAGGCCTGTGGTATTTAAGGCGGAAAGGAAGATGAAAGTGGGGAGGGAGGATAGGCCCAAGGTGTTTAAGGTGTTGTCTCCTGATATGGAAATGTTTATCACTCATTTGTATAAAGAAGGATACTTTAATAATGCCAGTTTCGTGAAAGATGGTAGCTTGGATTTTAGCTTCTTTAATGATAGTTATGGCAGGGATTTTATCAAGTATGCTGCTGAGAAGTTTGGTAAAGATCACCAAGAAATTGCAAAGTAAGTTGATTTCTGGCTTTTAATTTTATTTTTATATTTAATGCATTTTTGTTATGTTATTTATGCTTGAATTTTGAGAGAAGGGTGGAGAAATTGAAGATGGTGAAGTTTCCAATATATTGTGGAGTTCAAGATCATAAATCATAAAATATATTAAAGTTATTTTAATGTGCTAACAGATGAGGGATCTGCTTGTAGCTTTTGAATTTCTGTGATGCATAGATTATTAAAGTTTAAGGGAAGTGAGGTGGTGGAAACTTAATGGAAGTTGATCATGATAGATTATTGTGTTTTTCTATTAACTCATCAGAAACAAAGAGGAATCCGATGTAATGACATCAAAAGATGTAGATTTTATGTTCTTGTTCTTTTCTTCAATTGCTATTTGCCTCTGGACATTTTTGAATTTCAATCCTATTATAGCATGAAAAGGAAGTTAATTTCTGTTCTTGAAAATATATGCCTTGCATAAGCATCGTCTAGTGCTAGATATTGCTTTCTAGGATCTGATGACTGCTACGAAGATCATCCATAGATTAATTTGGGCTGTTAAACATGGGAGTTTTTGTTGTGCATACACAAAGGAGACTGCACATGCTCTTTCTTTCCTCTGATTCTCTCGAGGAAGTTTTTATGAGAAGTTCTTTATCTACATCCTCAAAGACTTTTGAACTTCTCCATTAACCCCCCCCCCTTTTTTTTTAAATTTAAAACCCAGGTTCATGAAACATGGTGCTACCTGGGCAGTCTAATTATACAAAAAATCAAGATTGTTCATTTAGTCGTTCTCAGAGCAAGGTTTACAGCAATTGGGCCATCTTTATGACCAGCTTTACAAGCTTCCTAGGTACTTCAGTTCCCTAAGTAGTGCAAGTGAGGAATATTTTTGTACATGGAATGCAACCTAAAGTTGAAAGGTAGGCTTGAGCTTCAGTTGAGCAAGGTTTTTTAATATCCTACCTGTTGCTCCAAGAGAATCATGTTTCCATCCGTTTACTAGTTACTCCTGTGTAGAGCTATCAACTGTGCGTATGAAAAACTCTGAAAATTTTTGAGATGCATCATCAAATGCACTATCAGAAGTGTTGTGAATGCCATAGGAAGGGAAGGTGTAACTTTGAAAACCCAGTTACAGAGCAGGACATTAGAGGGCTCTAGAAGACCAATTATATAGCTCATTCCTGTTGATGGATACCCCAAGTTTTTCAGCTGTGTTTTTTATCAAAGTATTAGATGGAGTCTCTTGTCAAGTTTGCTGAATTTACAAATGGTGAATTCATCACCACAATCAAATTGTCCATATCTTAAATGGCTTTAACAAATGTCTTGCAACTCAAGCCTTCAGGCATCATAGTAAAAGTTTGTGCATCTGACTTTCTGGTAATTTCTGTATGGCTGGTTGGAAGGCAGACATGACAAGAAATATGGCAACCTTTTTGCACTTTGTTTTTTAACCTAGCGTATTAATTCCATGACCATTTTTGCTGATTGTTGCGAGCTTTGAACCTTGGATTTACAGGTGGCTGTCAGGCAGTGATTTGAAAAAGGTGGCTCTCTTTGGTTGCCCTACCCTTATGAGAAAGAGTGTTTTTTCTGCCAAAAGGTTGCGTAATTTTTTTGAGATTCAAGAGGCCACTGTAAGCCATCCCATTGTCTTCTAATTTTATCTTCATTCTGCTGTTCAAACTAAAATATTGTGACATCTTTTGTCCATGTATTTGCTCCTCAGGTATGTAACAAATGCGTCTTGAAACATTCATGCAATTTTGTGAATCAAAGTGTATGGAGAGGTGATATCAAGACTTTGAATTTAGCTGCTGTGATGAGGGTCATCACTTTATATGCGCTGGAGGCAGTGCACCCAGAATTGTCAGTGCCAAATGAGATTAAGGCTTCTGTCAACCGATTGTTGACTGAAATATTGAAGTTGAGTCAAACTGTTCGTCAAGCTGCATAGGGACCATATCGCGAGTTTTTTCACATAATTTGCGATGTAATATTTTGAACCCGTCTCATTTTGACAATTTCTTGTTTGCTTCGCTTTGTTATATATATTTTTTTTTTCTTGCACCTTGAAGGAGAGATAGATGTTAAGGTCTCGCCTTAACAAGATGGGAAGAAGATGGATTTTGAGAGAGAAGAAGAAGATAGACTTTGTGAGAGAAGAACAGAGAAGAGAAAGATTGAAGAGAGAGGGAGAGATATCTGCAGTTTCTGCAAAATTACTTAATTCATTTCCTCTCCTTCACGTAATACACAGTCTGTTATTTACATCCAAGCAAGCCTCTTTCGCGCCAACTTCAACTAACCGTTCCAACTGCTATTCTAACTTTTAACCATTTCTTGCATAGCTTAACATGTGCGTTAACTGAATTGACCACGCGTGATGCAAGCCTCTTCAACTTCAAACTGATTCTTTAACCGAAGCTGTTTCGCTTCAAAATTAGCCAGCCTTCATTGCAAAGAACCTTTTTATTATTGAACCCTAACAATATATAAACTATGAACAAGTTCTACTTGGGATTACTTACTAGTCGCTTCGCTGCATGATAATCACTGCAAAGCCAGGGTTTTATATAGCACAAGGCATTGAAAACATCTGCACATTGAAGAATGTTGTTAGATGAATTTTGTTAATTCATCGTACCCATACCTAGATCATTCACCCAACTGAGCTTGATAACTTCAATTTTAACTATTTTTACCTATTTATATGAAAAGAAATAAATGCTCCTATGAAAGAAACCCAATAATATTTTTTTTATAGAAAAAAGAGACCATGAGTGGCTGCACAAAAATAAAATGCTTGCTAATGTTTTGAAGAGAATGCTATAATCTTATTAAAAAAATAAAGAAAAAAAATTAAATGATATTTAATAAAATAATATCTAAAATATATTCTTAGATAATTTAATAATATATTTTTTAAAAAATAAAATAGATTAGAATTAAATTCATGAAAAAAACATTAAAAAAAACTTTTAAAAAGCTAAGGATATTAGTCTAATTGCCTAGCAAGCTTGACCCATTACAAATAAGGCAAAGTACATGGGCTAGCAAGCCAAGCCCACATACCTGATAATTTTTATTTTTATAGGATAAAATGACTTTAATTTTTCTTATAATAGAAAACATGTTACTTACCAAAGCAGAAATTATATCGCATGATTGACTAGTTTATGTTCATTCCAGGTGATTAAAAAATCAAAGTCCAAGTTTTTGGACTCAAATATCTATTTTCTGACCTGTTTTCACTTAAAAGTATTTAAAAAAACATATACTCGTTTTCAACTCCATCACACATTAAAATCACTCAAAACAAATGTTTATAGAAAAATACCATCATCATTAAGCTTTCAAAATATTATTTTTCCCCTCTTCATGTTTGTAAACACTCAATAAATAACCCCTTATATAAACATAAATATTCATGGAAATAAATAGAATAGCTCTTTACCATACAAGGGTACCCTAAATGAAGTTTTAGTCATCCCATGCGGGCAGATTAACTAACCTATTGTCTCAAAGATCCATCCCCATTAGATAAACAAATATTATAAGGCTGGCTATAAGACACAAAAAGTATAGACTAAGTCAATTTTATTAAAAACTTTAAGGTATGCTTGGCACTGCTCTTCGAAAAAGCTTTTGAAAAAATTAATTTTTTTTTGTTTTAAATTAATATATTTTTAATGTTTTCAAATCATTTTGATGTGCTGATCTTAAAAATAATTTTTAAAAATTAAAAAAATATTATTGATATATTTTTCTGGATGAAAAGCACTTTAAAAAGCAACTACAATCACATTTCTATAAACACAAAAATCTTGTAAACTTTTAATAAAAATTTCAAGTTTATTAACGCTAATCTAAGGCAAAGCTCATTAGTACACCATTAAATTTTTTGTAGTTACACCTAAAATAAACCTATTGAGCATACTCTATAGGTCTTTATAGAGTTGTGTCAGAGAGCATTTGGAAACGAAGCTATACTTATGTTTAAAAAAAATTAATTTTTTTTGCTAGAATTAATTTTTTTTATATGTTTTAAATCGTTTTGATGCGCTGATCTCAAAAAGAATTTTTTTTTTTTAAAAAAAAACATCATTTTAATACATTTCAGCACGAAAAACACTTTAAAAAATAATCATAACCACATTTCCAACCAGACCTATTTTAAGTCTATTTATAATGATACAAGACGTGTGTTTGTATATATATATAATAGTAAATGTAATATCAAAAGGTAGTTTTCTTGTTAACTTTATTAATAGTATGTACTATTTTGTTTCCTTCAAAAAAACAACAAAAGAAAACAAATGGATGTCACAATGGGCACCAGATTAATATAGAACCAATGAGAAAAATTATTAGCACAAGAGACACTCGATCTTGAAGAAACAAACCAAGAGCGACACACTCAACCTTGAAGAAAGCAATTCAAGAGAGTCATGAACAAGGCTTTGTTTAATTTTAATGCATGTCTGCTTTCTTATTTAGATGCATCAAACCAGATAAAATAGAAAAACCTAACAAGTCTTAATTAAATAATAAAAATAAAATTCTAATTAAACTATTAAATAATAGAATTTAGAATAATCTTATAATACAAAATTCCTAGATAAATAAATACTAATTCCCATTGAAGCCTTTCATTCTATTCAATAATATTTATATAAAAAATTGATAGAATTTAAGAATTTAAATTAAGCATACATTAAGGATATATATATTTTAAATTTCATTATAGTTTCAAACAAGATTATAATAAAATTGTCAAATTACTAAGCCCCCGTTTGGCATTGTGTTCCAAACGTGGTTGAATAAATCTTGGAATTTATTTTTGCTTAAAATTATTTTTTTTAATGATTTTAGATCGTTTTAATGTGCTCATATTAAAAATAATTTTTTAAAAATAAAAAAAATTATTTTAATGCATTTTCGAGTAAAAAAAACTTTTAAAAATAATTGTTACTACACTTTAGACACTTCTAAAAGGGATTAAAGAACCATATCAACCTAATAACTTAAGCTGTTGGGTAAGGTTTCAAGATATGATTTATATTATTATCTAATATATCCTCTCAAGTGAAAGACCAGCTCATATTACCTTGTGTTTAATTTTTTTTATCAAATAAATAGGGATGATAAAATTTAAACTCGTAACTACTTGATTATTAAAGCTTTGATATCATATTAAAGAACCATCTTAACTTTATAAATTAAACTATTAAATAAAATTTTAAAATATAATTTATATTATTTTCTAATAAAATCTTGTTCCGCCCGCTGCTTTTCTAGCTTTTACTTCTTTGCTTTAAAGAAAAACATCTGAAAGTTTTAAATAAATACTTGGTAAATAACTTATGCTCCATTGGTTAACTTTAAAAAATGAAAAGTTATTTATTTATATATTTTGAAAAAAGAAAGACATTAATGTCGATAACTGATTATTCTTTTTTAAATAATATTGCAAGTACAAAAGCTGTGGTCCTTCCCGCTTCTCTCCAATCCCACACAATTCTCTCACTCTCGCGCGCGCGAGGGTTTGAAAATGTCGAATTTGAATTCCAGTTACAGATATCCAACTCCTCAAATCTCATCGAACTCAGGTTTCCTTTTTTGATTCCCTGCTTACTCATCCTTCGATTTTCTGTTTAATTGCTCCCTCAAATCTTTGATCTTTTCACGTTATATTGCTCTTTCTCCGTTGTTTGATTTTTATTTTAGATTTCTTAACATCTAATTTCTGTAAATCAATCAAAGTGTTCACCCTTAATTTGTTTGGTTGCTAAGAAAGTGGAGGAAACTGAATGTCTTGAATCTTTTCATTTTTCTTCTAAACTTTTTTGTTTAGGTTTCTTGAGATCAAGTTTCATAAATCCTGGTACCTTCCATAGATTTTTTCTGGCAAGTAATGAGAGCCATACCTCTTGCTTGGTTGCTGAGAAAACATTAGAAATCAACACCGATCACTTTTGATTGCTTGAGTCATATTATTATTGTTGAGTTATTCACGTATTGAACTGTTCATTAATTTCATAAATCTTAAACTGGAGAAGTCACTGATTTTAATTTCATTAATCTTTCAGAATTACTTCCACACACTTGATTTTCATGGATATATTAGCTCTTAATTTGCACACATTTATTCAATTATAGAGTAGCATTACCATTTTCTTAAGGTGTATCTTAATGAGTTTTGAAATGGTATTGTTGTATCGTTTTTTTTATTGAAGTCAATGCAGGTAGTAGTGCTGGAGTTTGTATGATGAACACCAAATGGAGAGATGAACAACACCCGTCTTTCATCAACTTCATCGCATCCTTCCTAAGTGCAAATTCTTTCCGCCTTAACTTTGTTCCAATTGCGCCAGTAATACTTGCCTTTCTTAACCTCTTTTCTATATTTACATGCACAGGCACACATAATAAAGATGTAAACTCATCGCTCTATTCATCATATGTAGGACTGCATTTTTAACTGTGGGGGTTTGTCTGTGGCTTTTATCTTTGTGACCAACTGGGATTGTCAAAACTGTGAGCCAATCTTCAGCAGGTATGCTAGATACTTGTTTCTTATAGCTTCTTGCAATGTTTTAACATTTTCATGATCTGTTGTCTGAATGCAGAGTTAAGAAGCTGAAGGGGCAGTTCGCAAATCTTTATGTTGTCGTCTCCCTCCCTATCAAGGAGCAAAATGACTCCTTCGTTCACTCTTACTTCAAGTGAGTTATGTGTGAAGCTAATATTTATGTTGATGTCATTGAATTCTGATTTTGATTATAAAGAACTTTATACTTGCTTGGATATGGTTAAGATATGGAATGGAGCTTGGCAAGCCAACATTTGTGCCAGTTCAAGACTTGGAGATGGGATTTGAAAAGATTGTTAAGATAGCTCATTCTCGTGGGAGTAAGTTCTTATTTTGCTAAAGATGAATTTCAAGCTTACTTGCAAGTACTGGTTCATTAAATTTTAATTTATAAGCTGCAGCATGCAAGCGGCAGGATGCCCTGTCAAAATTGAAAGCTGAGGTTAGTTTGTGTAAGTTATTTTCTTGATTACAAGTACTAGCTAAAGATCCTATTGTTCAAGACTATTTGCTCACTTTATTTGGCGCTGCAACATTTTTTTACTTGCATCTGAAGAGGAAGCAGTCGGTGCAAGGGATGGGCAATTTTCTTAGAGTGGTGACATCCATTCCGGGCATTGATAACCATGACGCAAATGCTGTAAATTCATACTTTCCAGCCAATTACTTTAAGATTCCTTATAATTCTTTTTAATAGTATTATTGCATCTGTGTTTTCTTCCTTATCAGGAGAATATAAAGCTAATTATAATTTCTAAATCTAGATTCTTCCTCACAGTTTCTGCCAGCCATAAGTTTAGTTCTAGCCTGCTCCTCGTAGTATTTTGTTATTTGAAGTGTTTCCAAGTACATTGTTTACAAAATTCTCATTTACATGAGAGTATTGATGTTGCTTCGAACAACAAATTATTGTAGCATGGAAGAAATCAGAAGCCCATCTACGTGTCTTTAGGCAGTACCATTTCATATTTGTGTTTTTGATCTGTTAATTATCAATATGCCTTTCCCTTGGAATGATCATTAACAAAATCAAAGATCCAGAAAAGTCTAATGTACTTCACATTTAAAAGCTCCCTGGTATATAGTAATTTAATGTCTTTTCCTCTTTGCTGTTCTTAGACTTTCCTGGTGCTCATATATCTATTATATTTGGAAGGAACAAATAGGCGAAACCATGATGATAAGTACCAGTCTGCTGAAGTTCTTAAGGATATGATTGTTTCTTGTCAAACTTAGATATCATAAAACTAAAATCCTAGACAATGCTTTAGCTAAATCCCAAGTATACTGCACTGTGTGGTGTAGTCGGGGACTGCAGTGAAGAAATTTTCTAGTGTTGCGGTCCAAGTTTGTATAGCCTTTTCTTTCCTTCTTTGATGTGACAAGTCTCTAAGCAATCCTTTGAGCTGCTTTACAGTTTTGTAGGATTAAACTTGCTCCCATCTTAGTTGGTTTTCCGGTTAATGGCGTTTTCATTCATAAAAGCTCCCTGATAAGGTTATTTTTTTCCTTGCAAATTATACACCTTGAGAAACTGCTGACTGTTAAGTTGAGTTCTACTGCCATGGTTGAAGTTCTGGGAGGCAAACCCTATTCAGTTAACACCTCTTTCTTCTATTTTCAGCTCAATCAGGCTATTGGTTCGATTGAAGCGATTGCCAAGGCATCCAAGGGATATATTCTAGAGAACACAGATCTTTCAGCTGACAACGCCGAGACGGTCACCAAGTTCTTCAGAGATCCAAAATTTTACCTTGGTCCAAAAATCAATTGATAGAAGAATCATTTTTTAACTCGAACAAACTCTAGAGTCATTAATTTTCACCTTTAGCATCCGATTTCCTTGGATCAGTAAACTTTGACTAAAAATATAAAATACTATTTGCATATACGATAAAGCTATAAAAATCAAGTAGTTCAATTGAGATCATTGATTGATAGAAAAGTGAAAGCTTTCTGATGTTCGACCATGGTTTCTTAAAAGTCTGCACCATTTCATTGCTTTGAGTGAATTTGAATGATCTTGCTGTTGCTGAATGAATCAATGCATGGAGCTTCCTCTACTGCTAGTTTTGCTACCATGGTTTCTTTTATTGTTCTTTCTCATGCTCTTATAATTCCCACCTGGGTATAGCTTTTCAAATTGTGGAGGTTTTTGGAGGCACACCATCAATTGCACTGAAAGTAAAGGAAAGACAAGACATCCAGCATTAAAATTTTAGTTCCACAGTCGGAGATTGTCTGATGTAGAGGGCTCTTGGAGGCCTATGGGAATAGTTATGTCCATTTAAACCCCCCCCCCTAAAATATATCTATATATATATATATATAGATATTCTAAATTTGGATAATTGTAACATTTAAGGGAGTTATTTAACAAAACCTAACTATTTGAACTTGTATAGTTATTTATAGTTTTTTAGCTATTTGTTTAATAAAATATTTTCTAAATTATATGCATTATAATTTCGAATAAAAAATAATTTTATATTTTTTATATTATTAAATTTAAAAATTTATATTTTATTACGATATTTCAATCATTTTTGGAATTTATTTAAAAAAGTTTACAAAAAAAGAAACTGTAAAATTAGTTTAATTTATGCACTTGATTTGATTTTAGTCTGTTAACATCTAATAAAACATTTAAGTTTTTTAAATTAATATGTATATCATGAATAATTTTCATAATATTATTTAATGAAAGGTAAATAATCTTTTTAACGAAATAAAGAGAGAATTGTTTTTTGTTTTTTAACAAAAAAAAAAAGTGGAGCGAGGCCCGTGTGTGAATGGGCCGAGCGCTGCAGGCCCTCATAAGTTAAAACAGAAGAGAGAACTTGCGAACGACGCCGCCCGAGGAGGAACCTACTCTCGTGTTTATAAATCTCTCCTCTCCGTCGACGCTCCTACTCTGAGAAAGACCAGTCTTTGTCTTCTCCAGCTTTCCTCCGGTCAGCTCAGCTCAGCTCCAGTGATAAAAGCAGAAGTAAGAAGTAGTAGAGAAGAGAAGAGAAGGATGTTTTTCCACATAGTGTTGGAGAGGAACATGCAATTGCACCCTCGCTTCTTTGGCCGCAACCTCCGCGAGAATATTGTCTCCAAGCTCATGAAAGATGTCGAGGGCACTTGCAGGCATGTTTCTTTTCAACATTATGCTTTCTTTTCTTGATTTTCTTTCAATTTCTCCACTGCAATTGGAGTTGAACCAAAGTTAGGGTTTTTTTCTTTGTTATTATTAGGATCGTTTTGATGATAAAAACTTCGTAAGATTTGATACTGAGAGTGGGTTTTTGAAAAGAAAGAAAAGGAGGGGAATTTAAGTTCATGATGTATCTAATTGCCTGTATATTTGGTGATCCAAGAAACAGAAGTGCACCCGAAAAAAGGGTCAGTGAAAAAAAATTGCATCTTTAATACCATTATAAAAAAAATTCTCTGCACTCTTGCAGTGGTCGACATGGATTTGTGGTGGCAATAACAGGCATTGAAAACATCGGTAAAGGGTTGATCCGAGATGGGACAGGATTCGTGACGTTTCCAGTCAAGTACCAATGTGTCGTGTTCAGGCCGTTTAAGGGAGAAATTCTAGAAGCTGTAGTTACCATGGTAAATAAGGTATATGTTCCTCTCTTACCAGCAAGTTTTTCGGGGATCATATTTTCAACCTCTTGTGGATTGCTGTGCTGTAGAAAATATCTAAATATACTCCGATTCTTACAGATGGGATTTTTTGCTGAAGCTGGGCCAGTTCAAATCTTTGTTTCAAACCATGTAAGTTTTACATTTTTATTTGATTTTGATACCTCTTTAAAGTTTGCAAGGGTTTTAACCATTGTTTTCTGTTATTGCTTTCTTTGCTTAATATATTCTATATGTTCCCCATCTGTTATTTTCACTGTACCAATTGTATATCCACATCAATAATTGGATGTAGAATGCATGCACTTTTGTTCTTTGAACGGAAGAAAATTGAAACTACCATCTTGTTATCCATGGTTACTGTCTGGCCCAGTTGACTATAGTTCATCGTTCTTTTGGAAGCCAAAATGAGAGAAACATGGGATTTGTCTTTTCCAAATCCTCATGTTCCATTTGCTTAGTAATCAAAGATCATGTTTGGTTGAAGAATTGGGATGGAAGACAATATTTAGTTATGGAATGTTGTCTTTGGTATTCTGCTTTCTGATCTGTCCCTTGCCATACACAAAATTCTAGAATTCTTTTCTTTTGCACTTCATGTGATAAGCAGAACAGATGTTTTCATGAAAAATTGAAGTACTGCTAAAAGTTGACATTTTGAAACAAAGCTGCTTGTTGGTTGTCACTTATTTTTTTATCTTGCTTTGTTGATACATATTCTAATTGCATGATAGCAAACTTCTATTATGCTGTAAGCTTTTCCATCTTGCTTATTTATGTTTGATTTTCTTTCAAGCCTGCGTGTTTTCTTGCATCCCTGTATATCTAATTCATATACATTTGTGAACTGTGGTTGTGTAGTCCCCATCTCCCTACTCATGAACTTGCCTTCTCATTGTGTTTCAGTTGATACCGGATGATATGGAGTTCCAGACTGGAGATATGCCAAACTATACAACTTCAGATGGATCGGTATGCTATAATTTCAGCTAATTCTCTAAAGAAGTTTAGCTTTTATTATCTACATAACAAAGCTCAAATCAATATCCTGAACTTCTTCCAGGTTAAGATTCAAAAGGATAGTGAAGTGCGATTGAAGATCATCGGAACGCGTGTTGATGCCACAGAAATTGTATGTGCTTTAAACCTCTTCTGTTTGCTCTTTGCTAACTTGCAATGGTTATTTCTTCTTTTCAGCCATAGCTTCAATATCATTTCTGTTTGCATATTAGCCATTACAGGATACATATTCTTTAGTGACAAAATCATAAAAGAAATATGTGAGTGTTGCTGTCACATAAAGTTCTAGATTTCTACCCTTTTTTTGTCTTGATTAAAATTGAACCTACCTCCGAGCCAGTGGTTAATGACAACAATCATCACAAGATTTAGGTTTTGTTAGTGTGTCTGCACTTCTCACCTGGGGTGGGGGGATTGTGGGCACCATCTGAAGTGGTTCTTGTGATCAAGGCAGATAGTAACCAAGGGCAGTGCTAGGGATTTGGTGAACCACAAAACTACTCTTGGCTTAGAATGGAAATTGAAGTGGCTGAAGAAGGGAGTCTCCCTGTGTGTGTGCGTCTGGGTTTATTAACTCTCGTGCTACATTTCTACAACCATTAAATTGGTTCAAATTTTCAGAAAGAGAAATTGGGCCCAAACCATTAAAGAAAAACTGCCAGTTCAAATTTTATGAATTTCTTTGTAAGATTTTTGAGTTTTATCTTTTATAAATGTGATAAGAATTTTGTTTTCATGAACTTGCCAACTCATTCCAACTCTGCTTTATAGTTCTATATTCCTCTGTCAATGAAATCTGACTAATAGATATTCATGAGTGAGAATTGCAAGTAATAAGAACTTAGAGTTATAAAGTCAGTCAGTTAAACTGTGAAACTAAATGATGTCTTCTTATTAATAACCATCTTTTGGTGTTCTCGCTATAGGTGATAATTCTGCAGTATCCTTGTAAACTTATACTTTAATTCTTTTGATAAACAATATGCTTATATAGTATATTTTTTAAGTGAAGGTGTACAAGTGTGTTTTGCTTGTGTTCTGTTTCTTTTCACCAGGGATTGTTCAATAGGGGTGTTGGGTATTATGGTGAAGTGTGAACTCTGAAAGGACTATCGGAAGCCTAGCATCCACAAGAAAAAAAAATATTCTCTTTTGTACTAGGAGTGATTACTTCTTAGAAACAGTCAACGGTTAAATGGGAGAACTTTTGGCTGGGGCTTGTAATGGTGCATATTGTATATATCCGAAAAAGGGAAGGAGAGTGCATCATTGTAACATCACCTCCTGTCAGTAAATGCATGCTCTAAAAATGAAATTATTGAACTAAGCACTCAACATTGGAACAGAAAGCATATCTGCTTTACTTTGTTTGAAGAATCAACATTTTCCCTGAATTACCAGATGTAGAAATATTCCATGTGCATTTTGGTTTAAATGGTTTGAGTGCTCTTCTGTTGCAGTTGGCACCCGTTTGCCATTCTCCTGGGGAATATTCTAGTTTTAGTGATGATGTTGCTCTGGACAAATGTGATCTAGATGTTAATGAATTTTGTTTAGATAATTTTGGAAATATGATAATTGGGTTGTTTAATATTTTAAAGGAACATAGTTAGGAGAGTTTCGACGTCTGAGAGCTTGAAAAATCTTGAACTTTCTAAAATGTTGTTTGCAGTGGTCAACGCTTGAAACTTTTCTGCTGTGATTGCTCATCTAATGCTGCCACTATCCTTTTCTTGCAGTTCTGCATTGGCACCATAAAGGATGATTTCTTGGGAGTTATAAATGATCCTGCAAATGCTTAGGATGTCAGCAAGAATCTTAGCACATAGGATTTGCTTGGGCAGCATCTGCACTCCGTTGCTTGGTGGTTGCTTGGTGATAATAGTGTGAAGGTGATAATTATTCTCAGCTGTAACTTAAAATGGCATTGCACTTGATGTTTTGTTTCACTTTAAATGAATGTCATTCCCCATTAAAGATTAAAAAAAAAAAATGTATAATCTTGGAAGACTGATTTTAATTTGGGTTGAAAAGGCACTGGTAAGGAGAGAGGAAGCAAAATCCTCAACAATCACTGTAATAATGGATTAAATTGTCAGATTTTGTAAAATTTATTAGCTTCCAGAAGTTAAATTCATAAAGGGATTTAGAAGAAAGAAGCGCGTTGCCTGTACCCAACTTCCAAGTTAGTACTCTGGTTCTTCCATTCTTGTGCTTCTCTTGCAGCGTTGGAGCAAGGAAAGTTGACGAATACATATATATTAGCTATTTTATTTTTTATTAAATAATTATTAATCATAGATAATGAATATTCAAAATTCATGAATAGTTTAATAATTTCTGAATATCTAATATGATGAATAATAGGTAAAGAATTAATATTAAAAAATCTGACGCATGAATACTTATTATCATCCCTAGTAAACATATAGATGACTTTAATAAAACACCGAGCTAAAATAATATTGTAGGGTTTTTTGTTTTTTTATGGATTTTTTTATTTTAGTCACTTATTTTATTTTAATCCTTGTACTTATTTTAT
The DNA here is from genome assembly GCA_033617975.1 of Populus alba x Populus glandulosa. Classification (NCBI taxonomy): domain Eukaryota; kingdom Viridiplantae; phylum Streptophyta; class Magnoliopsida; order Malpighiales; family Salicaceae; genus Populus; species Populus alba x Populus glandulosa. The sequence continues at coordinate 40,358,308 of CM066143.1, forward strand.
TTTAATTTGCTTATCAATAGCTGGACATTTGATTTATGCTTAATTTTGAAAGAAAATATTATTTATGTTGCTTGAAAAACAAGAGAGAATACAAGTACCTAATTTGACATTGTATCTAAAACAGGGGTTTTTCAAGATATTCTTTGCTTGGATTTTTGTGTTTTCCCCCCTTCACCATTGTTTTGGGTTCAGTTTCAGTCCCTTTAGTTTTTGTTATTTTTGTTGAGGATCAAAACTACCTTTTTGTTTTTCTTTTAGTTCCTGATTTTTAAAAGAAGAAGGAAAGTTGATGATATTGTGCATGATGGTGAGAAGGTTGAGAATCAGTCCACTTTCATTATTAGCAGAGCAATTATTTAGTTACCATGGAAGTTAAGGGAGCATAATGGAAGTTTGTTAGATTAACGTTAGTTGATAGGAGGTTGCCTTTAATGTATTCTACAAGTCATTGAAGTTGAGACCTGGGAGCAAGCAATAAAATTGGGACAAATTTTAGCAGCTTCTCTTTTATTATTTTTCTACTTCTCCCTCAATTTTATTTTAAATAATTTCTCGTCAAGGAGAGATCATTAACACAGCCGGCAGTGTAGCCGTCGTTGCTGGTGGCTGCAACCTTTTTTTTCAATAGATCCCAGCCAGATTTGGGAAATCCTGGCCAGATCTAATTGGAACAATAACTGTAGACAATCTAAAAAAAAATCATGAGAAAAATTACTTTTGGAAAAGAAAAATTTGCACATAAAATCAATTCACAATTAACCCCAATAATAATTAAAAATGCAATCAACAACCCTAACTATCTAATGATGATGACTAATATTACTTTTAGGTTTTTTAAAACTCTTAGATACAATGAAAACAATAAATTATTTCTTTTTTCTCTACCATGTTTATTTGTATAGGTGGAGTGTATATAATACATTAGCTTACAAAAAAAAACATGATGCATAACATTTTATTTATGAAAAAACTTAATAACCCTTAAATATCAAAATATCACTTCGTTCCCTTAATAATATCACATATATTATCTCAAGATAATTTTAGAAATTTATTCAATTAAGTTTTTACTTGGTTTTTCAATATCTAGAATAGTAATTCTCTATATTAATTACATCTTATTCTTCAATTTCTAAAACTTACTTACAATCAAGTTACACTTAATTAGTTATTTCAATTTAATTTATGACCAACGGTTTTTAATGTGTATCACTTATTAGATTTATAACAAGTTGGCCCAAATATAAACTATAACCTAAATAGAATGTGATTAAATAAATTAAATACTTTGAAGATCAAGTGGACCGTTTAATTTAATTTAATTTATTAATAATTTAATAATTGATTGATTTTATATTTGAAGATCAAGTGGACTGTTTAATAATGAGTCATTGTCCCTCAAATATTAAAAAAGTTACAAGTGGTTTGACTTAACCTTTCAATAAATAGTTTCTCGGTGCAATTATTATCTCTTCATACAAAATTTTCTGATTTAAACATTATAGAATGAAAGATGTTTGCTATGTCAAATCATGTTTATTCTCAATACTGTAGTCATTGATTCTTTCAATAAGATTTGAAATTCTTTTCAAAATTCATAACACCTTATACAAGAATTTCACAAGCAATACTATTTGAGAGCATGTGGAACATTTTCTCTAATTCACTTATAGTGATGAATTCTTTTTTTATTACTCAAATACTTTTATATAGTTCATGATATGACTAATATTTACTTGTTTGTTACCTTTGATTAAGACAACATATAATTAGGATCAAAACATAATATTTCACATATAAAATGACATAGTAATCTCAAGTCTAAGGATCGCTTACATAATTATTACGTAGGCTTTTCTATAGACATTGTTGATCTCTACATATGGAATCCTCATATAGGTTGATTAATTATACATGTCATATGACAAATACTAAAATATTAGTTCTAGGTATCTCTTATATCTCGGTTTATGATATAAAAAAAAATGCTTTCTTTTGTAAAAGAAAGAACATAATATGTATGAGTCACAATTGATCTAATTAATATTCAATTTTAATAGAGCATTGACCAATAACATTTAAGAACAATGTTTTGATGTATTATGAGTCTCATAACTATAACCACTTTATAATTTTCTTTACAAAATAATTTTATCTCGGTGACTTTATATTTACTCCAAATTCATTAATCAAACATAAATGAATATTAAAGATAAAGAAAACTTGTATTAATAATAAATATACTTTTACATGAACAAATTAAATATCACATGTAACCAGCCGATTAGTTACATGACATAAATACTAACAACTTTGATGCAAGTCAAAATCAGATAAGCTCCTAAAAAAGTGTCAAACCCAACATATGATCTTGAGTTCAAGTAGGCAGCCCTTGTTGGCATGCATTAGACAACAAAAAATATTGGAAGTGTCGGGGATTTGTTTAAAACCATGGTTAGTAAGCACATTTAAGGTCAAATAAAAAGCAGTTCTGCTAACTTTTAGAACTAGAATTTTATGGGATTTATTCTTAAACATAAATTTTTTTATAATGAAATATTAACATTTATTCTTAAACAAATTATGTATGAATAAGCAATTGTTTTCAAAAAAGCCCTTGGTTCATGTGTTTTTATAAAACCCAAAACCTTCTTCTCACATAGAAAAGAGTTAAAATTAATTCTTAAAAGCACCCAAGTTTTTAGAAAGACAAGAAAGCTTGAGGCGAGTCTAAGCTTGAGTTTGAATTTATTATCAAATAGTTTTTCATAAAAAATAAGTTTTACCTACCTATTTTTTGGGCTTGGGTTTTTAATTATTTGGCCCATAAAAAACTATTTTTACTTGTCTTATTTCACCTATAAATTAAAGATTATGAATAATTTATTCAACCTGAAAGTTTTTATTCATATAGAAGGTTAGATTTAAAGCCAAAACTGACATGTTCAATTCTTGTTTATTGAGGATAATGAAAACTAATTAATTCTGTTAATTATCATAATTAATTTTTTTTTTTTTTTAAATCCTTTATATGAAAAAAAAAAGTTGAGAAAAGAGTATTTATAGACACTCTCTTCACCCCATTTTCAACTTAGTTTTCTTTTTTTAAAGTTATATTTTTCTTCTGTGTTCTTCTGACTACAGAGCTGAAATTCAATTTTTGTTGAGAACTGTTTTAGTCAAGTTTCTAAACCTTATCTAAAACTATATCTCAACAAGATAAAAAATAAAAGGTTGATAGTATACATTATGCTTACACCAAGTAAAAATGAAGCTTGAAGAACAAATAATTAATTATTGACATAACTATTCACAACAACAAGTTCTCAATTTGATTATATTTCAAGTGCTTCAATAAATAAGTACCATATACTAGTTTTGTTCAAGTATAAATTCTGTACATACTTAGTATATATGCTTGGATTAAGTTCCAATCTTTTGTACAGATTTCTATGTATGCTAGGATTTTTATTATACACCGGATACCTAAACACTAAACATTATGCTAACTAGTCAAATAATATTTATCAGACAACTGTTAAGTTGAAGTTGGAGGAACCACCAAACAGCACCGTGAGAGCTCCCTTCCGATTTGTAATAATAGTAGCGAAACATCTACCAAGAACAGGACTTGCCATAGCTCCCTCCCTATATGAGATGGTAGCAGTGAAAAAGGTAATAATGGCCTTGATATGTTTTGCAATTATTATTCTTGGAAAGCCTACAATCGTGTCGTTTTGTTTTTGCAACAGAATTTTGGAGTTTAATACTTTTACGGTTTTACCCGGTTTCCACAAACCTTTGAAATGTTCTTTTCAGGCGTGCAGCTTTAGGCGTTCCATACGAGACCACAGAATTAGAATCTCCAACCGACTTGACAAAAGGAGAAAATATATGCCTAACAATCCACAGAATCAATCAACTTGTAGGAAATTAATCGTGCCGTTATAATCATGGCCGAATATACATATTTGCACCAGCTGTTTTGAGAATTATTCCGAACACCCACTAAATTAACTACCCGCCGTCACCATGTCCGGCGTCAATGAACTCTCGCCAATAAAACTTGGTTGATCTTTCACCACCACCCTAGCTACAACAGCTGCCGTGATAACAACCAGATTAGGTGTTGAAACTGCTGTGGCAGATACCAACCCTCCTCCCTTCATCTCCATGGAATACAGAAGGCCTAATTCTCAACCAACCTGTAACCCTCATATGCTATGCATGTCACCAAAGCTATCCCCCCCACTTCGCCTTTGAACTCTATTCTGGTCATCTCATATTCCTCTCACCAAAATGCAAGAGAAAACAATAAAGCAAAAGGTAAAAAGAGGAGTGACAGTTGTTAGGACAAAGGTGTGGCGAATCACATTTTCTGGAGCAGCTAATTTCACAGCAAAAGTACCTAACATTAATGGTGTCAAATCAACTTCCTGGCAGCATCTTAGCATGAAAATTGTTGATAACCTTTTAAGGCATCTAATACCAGTGAAACTAGCATTGGAACACAAACATCTCTGTTCTCTTCTCACGAGGAAACAACAGAGTTGTGCGAGAAGAAAATGGGCAATCTCATAATTCACATATAGGATAAAATCCACAAGTCGAAAAACCTAGGGCTGTAATTTCATTCTTATCTAAAATCCACAAAGAATAAAGGAATTAAGTAGAAATGAAAAAAAATCAAGTACAGAACCATGTTTTTACACCTAAAATAATTATGTTTAACGAGATTTGGTTATTATAAATCCAGCTAGAAGACATCCACCCAAAAAAACACACCACTATGATATCCTAGGTTCCGATAAAGGCATGAGAAGAATAGAGGATGAGCTGGCAACATCCAATAGAAGCTAAATAGTCTAAGGTACACAAACTACGATATGAACTGACGGATAGAAGGATATATCCTGTGGAAAAAAGCAAACAGAAACCATGATGCCAGCCACTTTAACCAATTTGTAAAACTTCTCTTCGAAGGACAAGTTCCATGAAATCTAGTGCACATTATTCTGGCAATGACAGTAAATTAACAAGTCAATCTCCAACAGCAAAAGGGAATATGATTAACCACTAAGTAGCTCTGATGAAGAACAATCAAATGCAACATCCCATGTTCAATACAGCAAACTAAGTTGCATTCTCTTCAAGCAAGCAACACGAGTGCATAAACATGCCTACACGCATAACCAATGAGCAAATCTATCAGTTCAGCATCATTAAGCAAGGAACTTCAGAAATGACTTGAATAAAAATTTCATCAAAACCACTCAGCTTGTAAAATTTTTGCTTCATCATTAGAAATCCATAAACAAAAAACCTGGCCCATACCAGCAGTTATTGGCCAAAACACCCAAGGCTAGTTGAACATATAAAAGAAACTTCGGTGGGAAATGATCAATAGCAAATACCATCAGTGTGGTTTCCACGAGTGGGAACATGCCAAGGGAGGTCGCTGATTACTTGATTATAGAGTTTAAATTGTCAAGGAGCTCATTCGACCACAATCTTAAGTCGTGGTTGAATGAAGAATTACTTTAAAAAGAAAAGCGTAAACAAAAACAAACTTTTCTTTACCAACATCAATTGCCTGAGGATATCTTGGAAACCAATAAAAGAAAAGAAAAAGAAAAAAGCAACCTCCACAAAACACGACCAACTTAAGAATTGGACAACGTTTAATAAGAAGGATTCAGTGGTTTAATGCAACAAAGCTTGAACAAGAAAACTTACATCTATTGCCCAAGCACATCTTCATAGCACAATCAGAGAAAAACCATACAAAGCAAGAAAACTAGATTCTCCGACTCCCGGACATCTTCAGAAAATCACTAGATTAAAAAAAAACAACCTTATGAAAAAAGACCTTAACTAAAGAGCTGATGGTGTAAAATAAAAATTTACAATTAAATACATGATGTAATGCATTCTATAAGGTTCCTTGTTGGCTAAAATCCTGAAAACTCCGAGTTTGAGAAAATCCACAATTCTGCCTTATTATTTTCACAAAGATTACATAAAACAGTTGATTTGTCTGGACGATTAGTCATGTCTGATTCCCCATAAGATATGGTATCAGCATGGGATCATACAAGCCTATGTAAATAAAGTATTAAAAAATGTGTGGTGCAATTCCAAGAGTATGCAACAGAAAATACAAGTACTGAACTTTTCAGAGAACTAGTGTAACAAAGAATCCCAAAATCCATATCAACCACCATGAAGTGAACCTTGCAAATAAAGTATCAAAAGCAAGCATAATTCACATTCGCACAAGGAAGGTATATTATCAATACTCATGTCTTATTGATATAATTCCAAGTTGTGCATAGCTTCTGACAAGAGTACAAAGACTAGTCTATTCAGTCATCTTAACAACCAACACTTGTTTATCTAAAAAAGAACAAACACTAAAAAATGAACCACGATTAAAAGTGCAGATGAAGTGAAGAAGCGGATGTAAAAGCACAGCTAATACATTCATCAACCAGAGACCCTATAGTCTGCAATCAGGCAATCACGAGTACCACAAAAAGCATCTGCGCCCAACAAGCTGTCATACACCTGAATCAAACATCCATGCACAACTCAATTGATCATTCAACATTCATCACACAAAACAAAGCTCATGATAACTTGAAGCAAATAAACAAAACAAAACAAAACAAACTAGCAAGACAATAAAGAATCTTCGCAAGGAAAATTACAAGAAACCCTGATAAATAGTCATGTTGAGCAGCTGAAGAAAGCCACCAGATGAATGCTACCTAAAAATACCATGGCTTTAATAGTATGTACAAACACAAAGCATCATCATAATGTCAAAGTACAGATAATAAAACAGGCAGGCCATGAAGAGTTTCAGTATATGAAGAGACTTTTCAAACGGGAAAAAATATGAAGAAAAGAAAAGATGAAATCTTCATAATACAGAAACCAGCAATCCAACTACAAAAGCACAGCTGTAAAAAAGGCTACAGTTAATAACTGCAAATATATTTGAAGATTCATACAAGGTTCCATCCAAGTTTTCACATAATGAGGCAGTATGTGACCTAGTTCTTAACACAAGGAATGGTAGCTCAAAACAACAGAACAGTACTTTAGACAGAGAAAAAATATGCTGCAGGCTGAGAGGGACACCAGACAACCAACAAACCATCTCACAAATAAAGCTAATGACAAGTATTTCTTTCACAAAAAGAAAGTCGTGGTCAATGCAAGACTGCCATCCTACAAGCCACAAGAAATTGCCCTCACTTCTTTTCATGGCTTATGCCATGGTCCAAAAATATCATGAGGGTATAAGATGAAGAGAAAATAAGCAGATATATAACCACCTTATGCAGTTCACATATGTTTATAAGAGGTAGTAGGAACTTAATAAAGTACAAAATACTGTAAGCTATAAATTTAGGCTCCGTTTGTTTCACATAAAATATTTTCCTCATTTTTCCATGTTTGGCTACCTAGGAAAGCTTGGTCAACAAACAATATTTTATGGTCAAAGGAAAAATAAGCTTAAAACAATGGAAAACAACTTGCGGTTCTCAAGATGAAAACATTTTACAAGAAAATCTTTGTTAAGAAATCATGGACGGCACCCAATGTTTACCTAATTCTATAACCCCCTGAATCAAAAATATCTAGTTTGGAAGTTTGTCATGTGCAACCATGTAATTGTGACATATATAAATGGACTACTGGAACAAACGCGAACCACAACTTGAAAAAGCTTACCAAGTGTGTGTTTGGTAATGTGGTGATGCCTTTTCAATTAAAAATGCATCAAAATAATGTTTTTTAATAAAGAAATCATTTTTGACATAAAAGCACCTAAAAAGCATCAATTTACTGCTTTTTTAGGCAAAAAACAATTTGAAAAGTAGAAATTACCACAGTGCCAAACAAACACCAAGCCCTACCCCTTTTGTACCGCGTTCCGAAGGGGGTAGCGAACTGCATACCATAATGTACAGTGTTCTAGGTAACTCAAGCATCACCCAATTTACTAGGAATGTGGTGCATTATGATATGCTATACATGTGTTTACTACAATGCCCCTCCCCTTGAAACTCGATTAGTGGGAGGTAGGCTTAGTATTGCTAATTCAAATAGTGGTTTGTTTTTGTAAGTCTTCCATGTATAATCAAAAGATAAAAGTATTGTATTATTGCGTGTAGACTAAAACTTCAAAATAAGGTAATTTTCATCCTTGGTCCTAGAAAATAGCATGCAAATTATCCGTCTCAAAAACCTCTTGATTTTCTACAGGCACACACATCTACACAATTATCACCTTTCCTTCTTTGCTTTTTTTAAAGGTAAAAAACTTGAATGGTCCAAGCAACTTTTCAGATTCCAATTAATAACAAATATCTTCAAATCCAAATATTTCATTTATTATATAGGTTTTAAACATTTACTCTTATATTTAAACATGAATACTTGCGAATCTATAGCAAAGGATAGAGTAAAAATGGGGTCGCCAGATTTCACATTCTGGATAGCGAACACACCAAGATTGGGATTGCACGATCTGGAATGATTGAAAATTCAAGGAGGATGAGTGAATTACATAACTCTAGCACCATCACTAATCAACTCTTGGCTTTCCTTTTTAACACTTATTTCTCATACATATCAAATAGTAAAACAATTATTTTCAAGTAGTTTTCACTAACGTAACCAAACAATGAAAAACAACATATTTTTGAAAGCAAGTTAGTTTTTACATGAAACAAATGGGACCTTGCTATTCTTCCTAGATGCAACAAAGCCAGAGGAACTTTCATGGCTCATAACTATTTCATACCAATATCTAAGAACAACTCAGTAACTTAGAGATGGTGAAGGAGTTAATATGGGCAGACAAAAGGAATTTTTTGGTGGGCATCCATGGTAAAAATTTGAACAACAAATTCTTCCATTCTCAGCATTTCTACCCCTACTACTAAAGCCAAGGATGGAAATTTTAATCCTTTTCACTTCATCTCCCCTATTCCCTTAAACCAAAGACGACGGCACAAGTCTTCTTTCCCATTTCATACTTTGATCTAACTAGCTAAGATTGTCAGCCCAAAGCTTAAAAAGACTGAAAAGCAGCCAGTCAAAAACAAATAACAGACATGTCTATGAGGCCAACCAGCTGCTTTTACACCTCCATCATTTCTGGTATGAGAATCTGATTCTTATAGATCTGAACATGTTCAACCTATTGTCAAACATTTCAGCAGAGTGGAGACTCACAAAAAATAGAGAAGACATGATGCAGAAAAATGAACAGCAGAGAAAAAACGAGGGACACATGAAATAGATGGACAACAAATCACATGAATGCTATCAAGGAACACACTAGATCACAATAGATCACCGATTCACCCCATAGCATGACCTTGTAATAGAGGTCAAGACAATCAACATAAACGACATAAAAGCAAATACCAAGGCCAAATCATACAGTGAACAAGCATACACAATTTTTTCACAAACCAAAGCAAACAAACCAAGCAAATATAAGGAAAAGAAACCATCCCAAAAACAAGCACATAGAAACCAAGTCATTCAACAGCACCAAATAATGCAAGAAATCACAAAGCAATTAATTTAAACCCAATTTACTACCTCAATAGTAAGGTGGCAAATTTGGATACATTCCCCCAGATGGAACCCTTGGTGCAGGAGATGCTCCCTGATGCTGACTTGGAAATGAAGCATTTGTTGATGACAAGCTATACTGCCCAGGATCTGGATATCCACCAGTAGGCATTCCAACTGAACTTGGTGGCAACCTAAACGATGAAGACGCACCAACAGAAGCACCGACGCCGGCACCACCACCACCCAATCCACCATATCCTGTAGAACCTGGTCCACCATACCCACCATAAGGTGGGCCATAACTACCACCCCCAGTACCACTCAAACCACCTACCCCCTGAGACCCCAACCCAGGCCCACCCAGTGAAGCATTCAAAGGAGCAGCAGGATGATGGTGCTGCTGCTGATGACCACCCATTGGCGGCACGCCACTCGAAAACGCACCACCATAAGAACCATATCCACCTGGTGCACCATACCCTGTCTGCAGCACCATCCCCATTCCACCATCTCCATGAACATTCCCACCCTGCACCTGTCCTTGCAATCCATCTTGCCCTGGTCCTTGCCCCCCACCAGGCTGCCTCCCTCTTTTCCCATCAATTGCTAACTTACAATTCAACTGCCTCCCTTCAATCATCTTCACCGGCTCTAATAAAGCAGCCTGCGCTCCTTCTGCCGTCTTATAAACAAAAAGCGCAAACCCTTTCGATTTCCCTGTTTGCTTATCAAAACCTAACGGACCCTCCTCAATCTCCCCATACTGCGCAAAATGATTCAACAACTTATCCGACGGCATTTCATACGGCACATTCGCTACATAGATCTTCCGCATTGCAACATCAACAACACCAGGATTGGCGGAAGAATTATTGTTGTTATTGGCACCTGAATTCCCTGCTATCGCTAGTTGCGTGACAGTCACGCGCCCATCAATTTTCTTACTAGGCTCTTTCAAAGCCAATAACGCACCATCGACATGCTTATAGATAACAAAACCGTACCCTTTCGACTTTCCGGTGTTTTTATCAAGGATTACAACCGCTTCTTCTAATTCGCCGTAAGTAGAGAACAGATTTCGGAGATTTTCCGTTGTGGTTTCCCAGCCAAGGCCGCGGATAAAGAGCTTCCGTTGCGTGGCGTCGGGGTCTGCGATGGATCGGACGGCATCAAGGACGTCTGGGTGGCGTACGACGGCGTTTTGAAGTATATCGAGGAGCTGGTCAGGCGTGAAGCGTTCCATCATCTTGCGGGCGTCTTGAGGGGTTAGTTTGTAAGGAGAGTCTAGGTCGGTGGTGGATGATACGATGCCGTTTTCTTCGAGCTTGCGCTTCTTTGTTGGATCCATCTGCATCGAGAGGGGGAGGGGTATTTTTGGAGAGAGAAAGAGGGTGAGCGATAAACCCTAATATCCTTAGGAAGAAAGAGGGAGAGGAGGATAGGTTAGCAAATTAGTAAGAATTGAAAGGGGTGTTGTAGAAGAGAGAGAGACACACCTATATAGATTATAATAGTAAAATAATGATTTTATTTTTAAAAATATAATTTAATTATTGTGTTTTTAGGGGAAAAGGTTTTTTTTATTATTTATTTATCATTTTAAAATTATTTTAGAAGTATTTTTGTTTTTTTTTTCACAATCAAAATAACTTTGTTACCCTTAAAATAAAAAATCATTTAACTATGGACAAGATCTTTTTGGACATTTTATTTTTTTAATATATAATAAAATCACATATTTGACCTTGGGGTTAAAAAAATTAAGTCATTTATACGAGGGTATTATTATCTTTTCATGTTATTTTTTTAATTATTGGTGTGGTCAAAGGTTATAATGTAATTTAGTATTTAATTACTATTTTAAAATTGAAAAAATTGTTAGCACGCGAGATGGGTGGCGTGTATCATCTAAAAGTGATCAGTTTATTGCTAGTAAATTTTTTTTTCTTAATCTCTCTCTCCTACTAAAAAACTAAAAATGGCACCATTGTTGTTGATGTTTTAGAAGCCATCCTTTTAATTTTGATTTTTTTTTATTTTGAATCTTTTTTTTTGTTAAAGTTTTTATTTGTTTTCAATTTAATCATTCAATTCTAAATTGTATATATAATATTTTTTGATTTGATCCTTCTACTTTTGATTTCTTAGTTTTTTTTCTTGGTTCTTTTATCAAAGTTTTTGTAGTTTTCAATTTTATACTTCAAATCAAGTTTATGATTTTTTTCAATAATAATAGTATTAATTTTAGTTTGATCCTTCTTCTTATGATTTCTTACTTGTTTCATTTGTTTTTTTGTCGAAGTTTTTATGGTTTTTATTTATCCTTTAAATCAAGTTTATAATTTTTGTTATTTCAACAACAACAAAAATAATGATAGTGATAGTAATAATGATAATGATAGTAGTTGTAGTAATAATAATAATAATAATAATAGTTTATTGTGATTGTAATAATGGTAATAGTGGTGGTAGTGATCATAAAAATAATAATAGTAATATTAATAATAATAAAAATAATAATAGTAATAGTAGTTTTTTTTATGATAATAATGGTGGTAATGATAGCAATAATTATGATAACAATATTAATAATAGTAATAGTAATAACAGTTAGGGGTGTTCAGAGTTCGGTTCGGTTCGGTTTAGGCTCAAAAAACCAACCGAACCAGATTATTATCTGCTTGTAAAAAATTAACCGAACCGGACCGGAAACCGGTTCAAACTGAACTGGTTCGGTTCGGTTAAATCCGGTTTTTTTAGGAAAAAACCGGGAAACCTAATTCCATTATATATGCGTTTTTTTTTTTGTTTTCTTTTAAATTGGCTTAGCTTTACATTCAATTAAGCTTTAAAATTCAAAGCAAATAGCTGCAAAATGATGTTCAGCTTTTTAAAATTTACATCCTGCGTAGTTTTTCAGCAACAAAAACATAACTCTGTTTCTCTTTTATACATGGCTGACTTTTAATATGGATTGGCTAACTTTTAACATGAATTAAAATCTGGACATGAATTTGGGCAAAAATTAAAATCTCACAGAGATGCAAATTGGCTGACTTTTAAAATATGCTTTCCAAAGTGCTAAATCAATGCAATATGCAAATGCATGATTAAATTTGAACACCTCAAATTAAAAGTCCGTTTGCACTAGAAAAGTTAACATTAACAAGCAGATACATTAGCAACCAGCAATAAATTATCTAAAACATCCGGCATAGTTTGAACTTTGAAGAAAAAAACCCAGCAATGGCAGCATCCAAAAATTCCAGCAACGATAGCATCCAAAAATTTCAGCAAGGATAATGCTATAAAAAAAACACTAGCAAATTAGCAACATATTAGAGTTCAACTATTGAAAGAATTAAGTATGCAAAATTTTAAAGGGAATCAACAAGGCAAAGTAAATTAATTACCTAAAACAATTATATAATTATTTCCATTAACTTATTCGGATTTTCATTGAATTATTTCACTCCCCCATATGGATTCTCATGCAATCTCTCTCTTATATAATTATTAGCACTTAACAGGACTAAACATTATCATAAAGTGAATGAAAGAGCATGTTGCTCGAAATCAATTATTCCAAACAGGGCAGGATTCAAAGTCTTTGTTGAATGCATGGACAATTGGACATGATCCACCAGAAACAGAAAGTGATGCAGGTTCAATTAAACTCAAATAACACAACCCCAATGGAATATTTGAATCAAGTATGAGTCATTCAAATCCAAAAATTAGAAAGTGATGCAGGTTCATACTGTATGACATCGAACTGTCAAAAAATCAGCTAACTTCCAAATCTAAAAGCATTCAATAGCACAAAAACAAAAATCTAATCTAGAATGAATAATTAATTCAACAGAAAATAGATTGATAACTAAACAAAGCAATCAAGATAAAAAAAAAATTGATACCTGATAATACAAATAAAAAAACCGATAATACAAATCAAAGCAATCAAAAATCAAAATAAACCGATAAATATTAAAGTTAACAATGCTAAACAAAGCAATCAAGAACTCAATATCAACAGATCCAACACAAATCAACAAAAAGGAGAAAGGTCCAGGAAAAAAGGGGCGAACCTGAAGAAATATGTAAAAACCGTAGCTGCAAAAGAATAGAAAAAGAAGAAGTAAAGGTCAGAGAAATGGATAAACACTTAAACAGAATTAACACCTGAAGAAATATGTAAAAACCCTAATGGAACAAATGTTACAAGTACAACTTACAAACACACGAAGACCAGAATTAACACATGGATAGACAGTAATCTTTACCTCTTTGACTCTTTCTGCTACAAGTGAAGAGAGACGCCAGGGGTTTTGTTCGAGTTTTTTTTTACTTCAAGTATATTAGATGAGATGTAGATGAGTGGATGGGTGCGGAGATATGGGTTATTTGCTTATTGATCGGCTAGAAAAGAGACATATGCTGGGGGTAAGAGGCAGAGAAGATGAAAATTGAAGGGGAAAGTAGGAAGGTGAGAAGACTTTTTGGCCTGTGTGGCCGGCGGCTAAGGAAGTGAATGGCAATGTAATTTAGGTTCAGGTTTACTGTACTATTTATACTAGGTCGTTTTTAAATGTAATTTATGAGTTGACCGGTTCGGTTCACCGGTTTTGGTGGTAAAACTGAAACCAAACCGAACCGGAAAGATTTCTGGTTTTACTAATCGGTTTGTCACCTCGGTTCGGTTTTCTCGGTTACTCGGTTTTTTTGAACACCCCTAATAACAGTAACTAGTTATTTGACCCTCATTTCGTCACAGGTTGGATAATTGTTTTTGAAAAAAAATACAAGCTTTTCAAATGTGTTTTTTTTAATCTAATTATAAATCAAAAGGCATGCGCATGCATTTAATTAAATAAATTGAAAACCATTTTTTCCAATAAATACAAAAAAAAAAAAAAACAAAGTGTTAAAGCGTCTATTCAACTCGGTTCGCTGCTGGTCAAATAATTTTTTTTTCTAACACAAAAAAATTAATATGTAGATGTTATTAATGCATTTTTTAACATTGAGTAAAAACTATAATTGTTAATCTAAAAGTTGATGCTTATATATAATAAAATATATTAAAGATCATGTGGATTAAAAAATATCTCAAGCTAATTTTTAACGTAGTAGAAGAATAAAACAATATTGCAATTGCTACAGTGAAACACTATTTCCTTAGTATTTGTATAATCATTAAAACAAATGTAAAGAAAAACAATATAAAACAAATTACAAAATAATAAAGATAAGAACAAAAAAAATGAGTTAAATAGGTCAAGTATAGAGTGATAAATATTCAAAGTGTAAAAAATAAAAAATAATATTTTTTCCAAAAAAATGCGTAAGGAAAAAATGAAAAAACTAAAAAATATAAGAAAAAATAAATATAAGAAAAAAAATGGTGATAAATAGACCAAGTGTAAAATGATAAATATCAAGTATAAGGAGAAAAGAAAATATAAGAAATTTTTTTTTTCTAGAGAAACACTAAAATTTTAAATTTTGCCACCACTACAGTAAAAATTGAACAAAATTTACAATTATACCATTTCTACATATAAAACATCATTTTCTTTTATTATATGTATAGTAGAAGTAGTAGTAGCAGTAGCAATTTATTATGATGGTAATAATAGCTATGATATCAATAATCGTGGCGATGATAGTAACAATAATAATAATTGTGATAACAACAACAATAATAATTATTATTATAATAGTAATAATAATAATAATAATAATAATAATGGATAGTAATAATACTACTAGAGCTAATAATAATACTAATAACAATAACAATAATAGTGATAACAATATTAATAATAGTAATAGTGATCATGATAATAGCAGTAGTATTAGTGATAGTAATAATAGTAGCAATGATAATGATGATGATAATAATAATAATAATAAAGATAGTAATAGTAATAGTAATGATAATGATAATTCATCATTTAATGTAAGATTTGTTGGGGATTAAGTTTGATTGTTTTTTCATGCTATTTCTAGTCTAATAACCTCGGGTTATAGGTTTTAAAAGTTGATGTGGTCATTCAAGGTAATATTTGTTTGGGATTGAATTTCATTATTTTTCAATGTATGGTATTTCCAGTCTAATAACCATGGGTTATGGGTTTTAAACGTTGATATGGCCCGACGTCCTCTTTTATTTTTTGCCTTATTGTTTTTTTTTTTCTCGATTTCATTGTTCAACATTAGTTTTTTTAAATATAAATCGATCATCCGAGTTTCCTTTGAACCTATTAAATAAACCAATTCATATTGAGTTAACTCTTTTATAGTTTTTTTGGAAACTCGTGCTAGACAAAGATTTAAGTCAAGGGATTTCAAGATTTATCCTTTTGCTCGAGTTTTATAGCATCACAAAAACAATCCCCATGTTCTTAGTGATCTTTATCACATTTAAAAGAAAATTGGTTCGGCTCATGATAGAGCAAGGGTCAATGGACTAGTTATGGATCCAAACCTTAACCCAATATATTAAATACCACTCATAAATATTATTGATATTTTATAAGTTGTAAATCTAATTTATTCAAAAAAATTTACTCGAGGAGGTTAAATGTATTAAATCGGGCTAAATGTTTTTTTTATGAATATTAAAGATATTCATGAGTTGAGCTTATATTGCTAATTTTTGTGAATCCATATTTAGAGATGGACCTACTACATAGATTATAGGTGTCATAACACCCTTAGTGTCAGGTTTAATTTTTGTACACTACACCACCATCAAATTCCAGTTACCTTCTCCTCCCCTCCAATAAAGACATGTGCACTTTTTTTTTTTACGTTAAAAAACTCTAATAAAAAGTCCACTAACAAGAACTTTAAAGTCGAAATATTTATAAATAAAATAAAATAAATACTCAATCCATAAATTATTAAATATAAAAACAAAAGTAGTTTAGGGTATACGAGTTGAATTGAGTTGATCGGGTTTCAAAAATCTTGACCAGCTATTGATCTGTGATATTCATTTCTTAGGTTTTTTTAACCCACTATCATTTGTAATATTTATATTATCCAACTTTAACAAACCAATTCAGATAAGATAATCCAAATATTAAAAATATGCCAGATTTTTTTACACCTATTGAAGAGTGGTGGATGAGGTTGGATTTTAAGATATACTTTATTTTTTACCTATTTACTAGATTAATAGATGGATGGATTCTCTATCTTAGTACAATAATTTAAAATTGCCAAATCCTAAAGGCATTCCTCAAATAAATACCTAACCTTATTTTTAAAATTTTAATTATATGTTTGATTTAGTTTTACACTTCAATTAAAAAATAGATAGGCTATTGGTTCAGTCAATAGTTTATTTATCTATCAACACATGGTCTTGTGATCTATCCAAAAACTCTCCATGTATATCTCAACTTTTTTTACTTGGAAAGAATAAACCTATACTGAATTTCATTTTACCCTTATTTGATAATTATCATTTTTATTAAAAGTTTTTTTTATATCACTTATCTCTTAACATTTCATCTATTTATCAATAATATCTTCTTTACAAATAAAGATAAAATAAAATTAACTAACTCAAAAAGTTATTTTAAAAAAAATATATTTTTTAAGAAATTATTTTAGAATAAAATAAAATTAACCTAGAATCATCCCTACTTCTTTAATATCCAATAATGGTAATGGTCTTTAATTCTAAGCTAGTTTGGTCGCATTATGTTGTGCTATAAAAAAAAAAGATTATTATTAGCTTTTTTTTGGGTTAAAACTTGGTGCTTCCTTGAAACCTATAAAAGAGAGATAAGGGTAAATCTTATATTCATCCTCCAACCATTAATAGTTTTTTTTTAATATATTCTCCACACTTCTTTTACTTTAATCATTATTATTTTATTAGCTCGTGGCACTTTTACTTAAAGAAAGGTAACAATATTATGAAGGTATTTTTAGTATCATAAATTTTTTTACTTAAAGAATGGAAAGATGATATCTTTGTTTAATAAAATATATTAAGAAATATAAAAATTAATAAATCAAATAAGGGTTTTTAATGTTGATTGAAGCTCTAAATATGAGACCAATCTTCTTTTAATTAAGCAAAAGATACATGCACATACAAATATTTTATCTTGACTATCCTTTCTGTTTTATACATTTTCTTTTATTTATCTTTGAGGTTAATTTACTTGTTAAGTACATATGGTTTTTGTTGAACCATGCAAATACAATTTATCTATTTAAGATTTTAGATGGAAAAATTTAAAGATAAATTAAAATAATCTCTTTGAAGTCTGTAAAATTATAGGAACAATCCAAAAAATCAACTAATACTAAAAAAAAACTTTAAACTAAATAATTCAAACAATGAGAGAGAGTGTATTAATTAAAAATTAAATTTTAAAAAAATTCATTTTTTAAAGAAGAGGTGAGCTGCTAATAACTAGTCTTGCACACTTGCCTAACGAGAAAAGCCTAGACACAAATGGGATTAGATGTCAGGCCTGCATACCTTGCTTTTTTATTGAAGAAAAACAAAATAGCATACAATTGACACATCGTCCATTTTTTTGTATTTTTGGATCAACTTTAATGATCTTAAAATTATGGAATGAGACCCCAAACACCTATTTTCAACTTGTTTTGGCCTAAAACACCCCAAACATATCCTTAAAACCTTAATAAACATATTTTGAAGCTTAAAAGACCTTTATTTAGTTTAAAAATCGAGAATCAAAGTAAATAAAAAAATAATGGTTTGAACCTTCTTTTTCTAGCATGTTTAAATGGCATAACCACCTTAATTGAATTCTCATGTATAAAACAAACTCAATAACATCAAGTTTGACTATTTAAATGGTCGGAATGTGGTCAATGGACCGCTTTTCTCTCTTTTTGCTATTTTTAAATGACTTTCTCTCTCTATGCTCAACATTTAGATAATGTTTGGTTACTGTACCGAGACATAAATGATGGAGACAAAAGATAACACAGAAAAGAAGACGGGGATAAAACTGTGTTTGATAGTAATGTAAAAGATAAAATGACTGTCTTTATATCCTATTTGGTTACGGTGAACAACACAGAATAAAATATATGAAAAAAATATATTTTACTCATAACATGTGTTGTTGTAAAACTTACATATTTTAAAAAATATTTAGTTTTATTTTATGTTTATTTTAGTTTATATTAAGTATTGAAATTAATAATATTATAATAACTCTAGTTATAAAAATCAGGACTAACTTGACGGGGTTAACTAGGGCAGGGGCCTGTAATGGTTCGAGTTTAAAAAAAAAAATAGAGGAATGATTGACTTAACATAAACTGGTTAAAAACCTAAGTCAACCTAAGATAAAACATGGGTAAAAAAACTATCGACTTTTTTTGAAAAGAAATTTGGTTAAACTAAGATTGCTTTGATCTTTTTTTTAAAAAAAAAAAAAATTAGGTCAACTGGGTTAACTCTCCTAACCCGTGACCTGAAACTTGTCTTAAGTCAACTCTCAAGCCGGGTTTTAAAACTATTATAATAACAACTTGTATCTATACATTGACTAGGGTCGACCTATGTTGACCCTCTTGACCCATGAACTAAGCCTTGTCTCAATTAACCCTCGATTCGAGTTTTAAAATAATAATAATAATAATAACATTTATCCTTACTTTGACCTAGGTTAACCTGAGTTAACCCTCTTAATTCGTGCCTCGAGTTTTACCCCTGATCGACCCTCAAATCAAGTTTTAAAACTATTACAATAGCCACTTTTATTCTTATGTTAACTCAATTCAACCCAACTCGTGACCCTCGCCTCGACCAGTAACTAGGGCTTTGCGCTATATCGACTTCTGAGTTACATTTTAAGACTATAATAATAATTATTATTATTTTTGTCCTTAAATATCTTAGTTTGACAATTTAGAATTCATATTTTTTTATAAGGGTATTTAAGAATAATAAATATTGTCTATGGAGACATATCCTCTCTATACCTCCTATTTTCAAAATACAAAAATTCACTCAAAATTAAGATAGACAAATTTATTTTCATTTCTCTGTTTTTGTTTTTTTAACCAAACATATTTTTGTCTCAATTGTCTTTGTCCTTTTTATCCCAGAATAATAACCAAACACTACCTTAAAGATAAAAATGAAATACAAATAAATTTTTGATCTGAAACATAAAAAATTTAAACAACAAGGACCAAGGATGTATAATTCAAAATGCAAGGATGATATTAAATTGTCTGAAGCTTTTTTTGTAAAAGACAACTTTGTTTTTTTATTAGTGTTAGTTTTGGTCTCTATTCTTTCGGTTTTTTGACAACAAATATAAATTATATTTTATGAAATATATCTTTAATTTAATGTTAATATACTCTATGATAAACCAGATATACAAAAGAATATAAATAGAAATAAATACTAACATATAAAAACATGGAATGTTTTTTAGAAGATGAAATTGAAAAGAAATTAAGTGCAATGATCAATTTGTAAAACAATAAAAATTTCAAGGATAAAAAAAATTCTAGCTATGAATAGTGGGATGAACAAGCTATTATCAAAGGATAAATAGTAAGGCTACAATAAATAACAATCTTGTTTTTAATTTATATTGTAAATGATTTAGTTTTAACTAGTTATAGGACCTAAGCTACACCAAGAGTTGCACTAAAAAAAGAAATGTCCAAGTAACCAAAAATTGTTTTGGTGGCCAATGGGTCAATATTAAAATCTCCTGGCCCATCTCTTTGCTGGAAAGTAATTTTTTTAAAAAAAAGTAATGTTTTTTAGGCCATTATGATTTTTCAAGCAATTTAAAGGTAAAAAAAACTAGTGGAACTCTACTTATCAAATGAAACTTGTAGATACCAAGATCAACTATTTTAGCGGTCAATGTCTTTTTTTCTCCTAATTCAAACTAGGGACCAAAAAATAAGAGAAATGAAATTTTGAACCAAAAGTGAATTGTGAAAATATTAAAAGGATATAAATGGATATATTGCAAACTAAGAGGACCAAAGGAAACTTTTTCAAGAAATTTCAAAATAGTCATTTAGTTCCTATGTGTTTTTTATATTGGTCCAGTGTCTTTCAATTATGTCATTCCTTAACAAAATAAAAGCAATTGACCATTAATTTAACTATGGAATCGATGTAATTGATGAGAAAAAAAAATAACTACTAAAATATATAAAAAATTCATTGTGGCTCCAGAATAAATTGTAGGAGAGTAAAAAGTGATGTGGAGTGCAATGTTTTCCTCACGTTGTTTAGATTTTAGACCTCGTTTGTTTGCTGGAAAGTAATTTTTTAATAAAGTAATTTTCTTGGAAAATAGATTCCTGGAAAGTGAATTATTTTTCGATGTTTGGTAGTGTTATATAAAAGAAGTTGAAAAATATTTTTCAGTGTTTAGCTATGTCATGGAAAATAACTTATTAATGTTTTATTTTTTTCAAGTTTATTAAAATAATAAAGAACAAATCTTACAAATTAAAAAAGTTGAATAAGAGTAAAATTAAAGAAAAATGTAATTTCATAAATTATCTTAATAAAATAAATAACAATCAAAACAATAGAGATCAAATTTAATATATTAAAAAGTTTTAAAACAATGAAATTAAAAAAATAATAATAAATTACAATTTCATAAATTATTTCAAATAAAATAAATAACATTCGAAAGAATTGGGATCAAGGTTAATATAAAAATCAAATTCTAAGAGATAAAATTAAGTTCAAAATAAAATATATATCTCAATTAAAAGTTTGAAGACCAAATTTAATATAATTAGCAAATAACATGATATTTATATTTTTTTCATAAATTCTAGGAAGTGTTTTCCTCCTAAAATAAAAGGAAAACACTTTTCTAAAAACCAAGCTAAATTTTTCTTATACTGAAAAATATATTTTGTTCATTAATTATATTAATGATAAACAAATATAAACCAAGCTAATTTTTTCATGATATTTTTTCATGGCCCTAACCCGGCATGGTTTGATCATTTGATGTTTATGGATTGGGCCACGATATTTTTTCATGGGCCTGACTATGGTTCGATCATTTAAGTTTATTCTAGAGGTTAAGGTTGGGCCAAGATGGGTCTTGGGTCTAGCTTTTGTTATTTTTAGAAGATAAAAAAACAATAGGATATTGTTGAATCCAACTTAACCATCATCTTCAAGTTTCGAATTTAAAATCTGCTTTGTAGGACTCCTTCCTTCCGTGCGAAGCGAGAAGATAATTCACTGCCAAGAATTCTTCAATTTTTCTCCTCATTATATTGAATTATGTTCTCGTTGATTAAAATAATTGAAATACATATAAATAAATATTAATTTGATTTTTTTAAAATAAAAAAATACTTAAAAATACAGATTTAACTACAAAAATAAATATACTAATATTTTTTTTTAATTTTATCTTTTAATATTATATTGCTTAAAAATTTATGCTTTATAATTTTTTTTTTCCAGTTGGGTTATATATTAGTCCCATTTATTTAGTTTTTTTTTTCTTGATTTCTACCTTTAATATTAGGTCCATTGAAAATAAAGTATTTTTTTTCAATTTTTTTTATATGAATCTATCTCAATCTCGTGATCAAAGTCATATGTTTAATAGGTTAAGCCCACTTGATTTTGATTTTTTTTTCATGTTTGCTAATTAATTTTTTTTATTTCATCATTTATAGAGTTATTACAATGTTATAACTGAGTTTGACATGTTGACTCGGTGTGTTTTTTTTGTTATTTTTTAAATTTATTTTTTAATTGAACTTTATAGTATTTTTTATTTGTTTTTTATCGGGTTATCTTGATCTTATGACTTGAATTACGAGGTTGGCAAGTTGATTCAGTTGTTTTAGTTTTTTTCTTCAACCTTCAACGTTGGATTGTTGGAAATGAAGCTTCATAATTGTTTTATGAATTTATCTTGATTTCATAACCTAGATTTCACGTTTAACATATTAACCCGGGCTGACTTGCATTGTTTTTTTTTTAATCTTTTTTTAATTGTTTTTTTTTTCAATCTCATTTTAAACATTGAGTTGATTTGAATTTGAGCTTCAAAAATTTTCTCGATTTGCTCTCAATGAGGTTATCATTATCCCATGACCTAAATCGCGGGTTTGATGGGTTAACTGTACTTGACTTGGGTAGTTTTTTTTGTCTTTTTTTAATTTCATATGTTTTGGTTTTCAATTTTGTCATTCAACATTTGATTGATTAAGAACTAACCTTTATAATTTATTTTAATTTGTTTTTATAGGGTTATCATGGTCTCATGAACTAGGTTACATATTTGATAGTTTAACCCGAATTGATTCAATATATCGCTATCTTAGTGAAAAATATAATTTGATGTGTCACATATTAATATTTTAAAAAGAAATCATCTAATATATATTATATTTTAATTTCATGATTTTTTATGAAAAAACATGTTAACAATCCTTAGATATTTTTTTTATGTTAAAAAAATAATCCAATCTGAAACCGTAGAGCGGAATAATAATCTAGTAATTATGTTGTACCAGATCAGTCGGGCCTAAAACTCATGGACTTGAGTCCAGATCGTTTAAAGATTGGGTCAGATCTGGCCTAACAGGACCGGGAGAACGGGGTAATTTTCTTAACCTAGGCCGGTCTGTTAGACCGCTTAGCTGGTGCGATTCACATCTTCCATGTTCCGTGAAGTAACGGAGTCCTTCTACATTTGACTTGCGTCGATGACACTCATTTATTGAACTTAATTGACTTGCTTCTTGTCAGATGTAATTGAAGAATAAATGACTTAGGGTTTCATTATATTTGTGTATTAAATGAAGTATTAATATAGCGTATCGTTAAAGATAGGAGAGACATAGATATATGTGATATACAGAATATAAAACGAAATTGTGTTTGATAATTGTATATTAGATATAATAAATATTTCTATATAAACAAAACAGATTGTATAAAAAATTATTTTACTTTTAGTACATATTATATTATCGCTAAATTTGTAGTGTTTAGAATAATAAATAAATATCATTATTTTTATTTTTATTTTATAATGAATATTAAATCTCTAATTAATTTTCTCACTCGTAAAAATTATCTTAAAAAAGTTATGTAATCATCATAAAAATATAATTTATTTTCGAGCAGATAATATAATTAAATTATTATTTACTTGATTATTAAATTATTTCTCTAAATATATTTAATAAAAAATAATAACTAAACCAATCATATATCAAATAAAATATCTATAAAGGTTTTGTGATCATAATAAAAATATAATTCATTTCTAAGAAGATAATATAATTAAATTATGATTTACTTGATATTGAATCATTTCTTCAAATATATTTAATAAAAAAATAAATAATTAAACCAATTATATATCGAATAAAATATCTACATCAATACAAAGTTAAAATATAACATAGTTAGAAATGCAAGATAATAATTTCATTACAAATGCACATTTTTTGTTATTATCAATCATCACATCTTCATACTTAAATCTATATTATGTATATTTTAATTATTATATTAATTTTTCAACAACCATATTCACATTTTTCATAATTGATAAAATAATTTCTTATACTTTTTAATAAAATTATTTTTTAGTTAATTAATTTTTTTATTCAATCTATAAAAAAGTTATTTACTATAATTAATTTATTTTCTTAATGTTACAATTATTAAATTGTATAAAATAATATAATATTTATTTTGAGAAATTTATTTTTCTATATTAATTTGATAAAAAAAAAAACCAAACTTATAATCCAATAATTTCTAAAGAGGTATTCAATCCGTCCATTTACTTTTAATCCTTTTCTTTTTACCATTTTCACTTATTTTTTTCACTTGTTATTTTTTTTATATTAACAACTTGGGTGTTATATATATATATATATCAAAAAATTTTAATAAAAAAAAATTACTTGTTTATTTACTGTTTGTTTTCTCTTGTTTCAGTCTTTCATGTTTTGGTTATTTATGTTCTATTCAATGATAATTAATTCGGCAACTTGGACATAAAAATTATTGTAGCACGTGATTAATAACATTTTTTTTAATAGAATTTGATTTTTTTCTCAATGGAATTGATAGAAGTGCGATACTAGATGGAATTCAAACAACAATATATATCAAGCGAAATGAATTTGAAAATTATAAATAACGTATTATAATTTTAGAAAAATAAAGATGTAAATTATTCCTATCTCTGTATCACAAGATGTCTAGATAATTTACCCTTATAAATTCTATCCTTCCTTCCTTAATGCTAGAGTTTGTTTATTCGTTTGCCCTTAAAGGTACGACCTGAATTAATGAACAACAACCAGGAGATGATATGCGATGATAAATTTTTTGAAGGTAAAAAAATGCGAGAATATATCATTAGAATTTATGTGAAATCTAGAAATATTGATAAGAGTTTGAGAAACAAACAATTCAAAAATTATTATTTGGATTAATAATTTTGTTGAACATTCCATAAATACACAGTTGGCAAAATATAAGATAACAAAAAATATTTGAGATCATCTGGAAAGGTTATTCAAATTAAATTTTGTATCTTGCAAAGCAGTATCAATTAAAGAAGGATATACGAGCTCTTCACTAGAAGCTATTCTACTATGAAAAATTTTTAGGATCAATTAACTCTTATAGAATCGATAAAATCAAAGGCATGTGGTGCCTATATTATTTGTATAGAGCAACAACGATTGATACAATTTTTAATGGCACTTCACAGTTCTTTTGAAGGACTTAAATGTTTGATTTTGCATCGTTCTTCATTTTTTTTTCTGTTAGCTCAGTTGTCAGTGAGTTATTGGCTAAAAAAATACATCTTCAGTCTTATTCTGAAAATAAAATTATTTCTACTTCCAATCCTTATGTGCTAGTAGTACCTTCTAAATCACTCTTTAATAATCAAAATAAGCCTTACACATGGGTTGCTTTCGACGAGTGCAATCGCAACAAAAAAATCATTAGAAAGCTTGGTGTCCTAAGTTAAGACAATAGAATTAGTCGCAGCAACAATCTCAAGCTTGAAAGCTTGATAACCAGTCACAATCTAATACTCATAGACCACCTTAGAATTAAAAACCACCATAGTTTAATACTGCAATAGTAGTTTTATCAGGTCCTTTCACCAATCTTAGCACTCTAAATAAGAAATTTCAGAAGTTTCTCTCCTTATAACCACAAGCTATGTCTGCTTCTTCTGTTATGGGTCATTTTGCTCATATTTTTTCAGGTATGTGACATTCTGAATGAGTCTTGGATTCTAGTTCTTCTGATCATATGTCTCTAGATTCTTTATCTTTTGATTCTATGTCTCTTTCATTTTCTATTTCTCTCATGACTGCCGATGACACTTCTATACCTTTAACACGTGTTGGTTCTATTGTTAAACTTCACATGTCTCTCCTTAATATTTATCTTATTCCAAAACTCATATTGAATATTGCTTCTGTTGGTATGTTATTTGATTCTAGTAATTATTTAGTTATTTTTTCCTTTTTTTTGTTGTGTGCATGATCTACAGTCTCAAAAGCTGATTGGGACAAACTATAGGAATATAGGACTATATATTTTGGATGAGTTAAAAGCGTCAGTTGCTGCTACAGCTATTAATGTTAATTTGTCTACTTTTCATTTGAGTCCTTCTTCTTCTAGTTTTTATTTATGACATTCTCATATAGGTCATGCTTTAAAAAAATTACAAACTTGTGATATTTCTGATTATAATAGATGTAAACTGAAAATTGTTTTGCTTTACTTTTTAATCGAAGTATTTTTGTTTCTTTTTCTCCATTTGATTTGATTCATTTTGATATATGATGACCTTTTCTTTTTTCCATAAAAAGGTCTCAATATTATGTTTCTTTTATTGATTATCATACTCGTTATTGTGAGATTTATTTAATGAAATATCATTCTGAATTCTTTGAGATATATATAACCTTTCGTATTCTTGTCAAAACTCAACATTCTGTTGTTATCAAATATTTTAGGTGGGGAATACACCTCTCAATATTATGTTTTTTTATCGATGATCATACTCGTTATTGTTGGATTTATTTAATAAAATATTGTTCTAAATTCTTTGAGATATATACAACCTTTCGCGCTTTTGTCAAAACTCAACATTCTGCTGTTATCAAATGTTTTAGGTGTGATTTGGGTGGGGAATACACCTTTGATAAATTTATGAGTTGTTTGCCCTATATGTAACTATTTACTAAACTTTATGTACAAATACTCCTGAGCAAAATAACATTGTTGAAAGAAAATATAGGTATATTGATGAAATTGCTCGTTCTCTGATTGTCTAGTTATGTTCCTGGTGTGTTTTGGGGTGAAGCTATTCTTACTATAGTAGATTTTATTAATACAATTTCATTTTCTCATATTTCAGTTTTTTTCATTTTGAAAAGTTGTATAGATATGCTTGTGATTATTCTTTCTTTAGAGTTTTGTGTTGTACTTGTTTTGTTCTTCTTTCTTATGTAGAATGCAATAAGTTGTCATCTCAATTTGCTATTTTGTCATTATTGGTTATCATGAAAATAAAAAAGGGTATCGTTGTTTTGATCAAATAATTAAGAAAATTTATGTGTTTCATCATGTTGTTTTTCATGAGTATATACCTTTTTTTTTTTTTTTTTCTATTTCATTCACTACTTATAACTTGACTAGATATGATATTATTTATATAGATTCCTTTTTTAAGGATTTTGATAGTTTATCATCTCAGATTCTTAGTACTTCAAATTCCCTTTCTCATGTTCTTACCCTGTTATCTTTACATTCTACTTGACCAATTCGTATTGATCATTCTATAACTATTAACACTTTACTCTTCAGTACACCTAAAGATCCCTTTTTTTTCATGTGGTCATTCAAGCTTCATCTGAGATTATGGATTCATCTTTACGTCAATCCACACGTATTCGTAAGTCCACAAAGTTACCATATTTTGCCTACTTTTATTATTCTTCATATTTTACTTCCTTTTTAGCTTTTGTTCACTGTCTCTCCAAGCCTTTTTCCTACAAAGGCAATTTTTTATCTTTATTGGCAGCAAATTATGGATGAGGAACTTTCAACTTTGCATAAAATAGATACTTGAGATTTGGTTTCTTTACCTCTTGGTAAGAGTGTTGTTGGTTGTCATTGGATGTATAAGATCAAGACTAATTCTGATTTATATTTTTTTTACTTGGTCCCTAAATATTTTATAGGTCTTTAGTTTGGTCCCAAACTTTATTCCACCTAAGCCTAAAGAAGATTTAATCGAGGAGAAAGGAAAGGAATGGAAATGAAAGAGATTTGTTTTTGTTCGGTCCCTAGTTCTCTAATAACTCTTGAATTTTTTTATTTTATTGTGGTTTCTGGTTTTTTTGTAACTTGGTCCCAAACTTCATCCTTCCCGAGCCTAATGTAAGCCAACCAAAGAAAGAAATAATAGAAAAGACAACTAGCTAAACTGAGTTAGCTCATTATGGTCATGCCATGACCTTACTTGCACATGTAGTGTGTTAACTTGGGTTGGTGGAGATCGGTCTAATATAGCGTTATCTTTTCGTTTTTTTTTTTTAATTTATTTTTTGTGATTTTTCCTTTTATATTAGTTGTTTTGTGTTTGAGCCTAATTGAGTTAGGCGGGGGTTGAAATGGCGGCGCATTTATATTTTTTTAGAGCCAGATCAGGTTTTGAACATGGCAGCCGAGTCGTGATTTATCCCCTTGGTCAAATGGCACATGCTTAAGCAATTCATTGAGTCAAACAACGGTTAAAATAACAATGTCCTTAGCCAAAATAGGTTTTGAATAGGTTGAATGGGTCGTGATTGGCCCCTTAATCAAATAACACATATTGAACAAACTCCAACACGATTGAATTTTAACCCTAGGCCATCCAATGGCCTCCAACATGGAGCAACCATGACAAAAAAGAAAAAGAAAAAGAAAAAGAAAAAGAAGAAGAAGCATGTTGTTTTGTTTTCAATTCAATTTTTATTTTTTTTATCCTAAAAAAATATTTTTAGTATATTTTTATGCATATAAATTTTGATTAATTTTATTGAATACACTGATCAATACATATTTTAGATTTTTTTTATCTTCCACTCAGAATTTAACACCATCCACGTCTTTTTTATTCATTTTTTTTTCCTGCACACAACGTAGCATGGAATAGTACATTTGCCCGTGCTCCGCTGCGGGTCAGATTATTTTTTTCTAAACTTAAAAAAGAATGTTGAGTATGAAGAATTTTTTGACAGTATCATTAAATCCAATTAAGTAGTTCAATCTTGAAATCTACAAACCCAGATCCTTACCTAACATGAATTTCGAATTAAACCGCATGAGAGCAGAGCTGATTCAAAATGAATCATTCAATTTAATGGGTTCAAAGACAACTTGGATGACTGGTAAAAACATAACATAACTTTAAAAAAAACTTAAGATGACAATTTGTTTTATATTGGATTGATGCCAAATTAGATCAACCTCGGTCACCCTACATTCTAGGTCATAAACTTCAATATGTTTACTAACTTTTTTATTTTTGTAAATCATTTTTATTTAATTTTATGATAACATTAGATGTTTTTAAAATCGAGTATCAATCCTAAAAAAGATATTTATTTGAAATCATGACAATCCTATAAAAAATAGAAAAAAAAACTATAAATTTCATTTCTCAACCAATTCAATATTGAACAAGATTGAAATGAAAAACAATAAAAAAAAAAAATAAAAGACCAAAAAAAAAAAAAATCATGTTTGATGGGTAAACCAACTAAACCCGTGAATTAGATAACCCGAGTCAACACATCAAACCTGTAAACTGGGTAATGGATTTCATTGAGATTAATAACTTTTTTTTTTTATAAGAACTATTGTTTATTTTATTAGTTGATAACAAAAATAAACAATCATAAAATTGAGTGTCAAATCAATACTGAGATTTTTTTAAAGATTAAAATAATCTTATAGAAAACAAAACAAAATAAAATAATTAAAAAACTCAATTCTTAATTGATTCAAAGATAAAATTGAAAAAAATAAATTTATTAAAAAAAAAAGTTAAACTCACCATACAATAAATTTTAAATTTTATTTTTCAATTAAATTTTAAGATGATAGTCTAGATTAAATTTTAAAATGTATTTAGATTAAAAAATTATTAAGTCCAAACAGGTAAAAAAAAAAAGCAAAAGTGTACTATTCCTTTTTGGGTGAGCGGTCAGTCAGCCACACAAATATTCAAGTGAAGGTTTTTTTTTTATTAAAAAAGTGAAGTTAATTTATTTGTAATTACGCATAAAAAATAAAAAAAAACGAAGAGGGGAGAGAGAGAGAGAGAGAGAGGAGAGGAGGATAGGGAATGACAATCCCAACAAACCCATAATAGTAGCAGCAGTTACAGATGACATATCAGAATCCATAGTCTCTCTCTTTCTCTCTCTCTCTCACAAACAAACAAAGTAACAACAACTTTAGCTGCTTAAGTCATCTTACGTTAGCAGCTGTCCTTCCTCTCCATTTTTAACGTTCCTCCCTTTCAACTCTCTCTCTTCTTCTCCCCCTCTCTCGAGTAAGAGGGAACATTCTCAAAAAAAAAAAAAAAAAAAAAACATACAAATAAAAAAGCCAAATGTTCTTCTCTCGCATTTTCACCTCCCACTGCCAAAAACCCTAACTTTATTTTGCTCTCTCTCTCTCTCTCTTCGTTCTCTCACTGCAGAATAAATAAATAAATAAATATAACTAACAACTTTGATCACTCATTCCTCCTACTTTTTTTTCTTTCCATTTCGGCTTAATATGTATCATCTCTATCAGAATTCTTCATCATCATCATATCCCTTTAATCTCTCTCTATAAGCTTATTACATTTCTATACATTTTCGTCTTCCTAGCTGATCTTGCCTCTATTTCTCTTTCTCTTTCTCTTTCACTGATAGAAATAATAATAAAAAAACTTGGTTGGATTTTATGCTCAGTAGTTTTTCTTGATTTCCAATAAATAAATAAAGTTAAGGTCTTTCTGGTTTCTGGGTTTTTTAGCATCTATCCATGGCTGCGGTTGCTGAGATTACCAGTGAGGCTGCAGTGGCTTCCAACAACAACACCACCGCCGCCAACAAAAATGATAACAACAATAATTTGGACTCAGAAACAAAGCCAACATCAGAATCTGAATTCACTGTCCAAAAGCTTGTGGATATGTTCACCAAGTTGAATCCCTTGGCTAAGGAGTTTTTCCCATCTTCTTATAGTAAAAATAATCCAAACGAACTTCATTTCAACAATTTTGCAGTCCCTGTTAAGCAATCGGCCAATGACAACTTCCCTAAAAGGGTACTTTTTTTTTTTTTGTCTCTGATCATTTCCATTTTGATCTTGCATTTCTCTTTTTTTTATATATTTTTAAATTGGTTCTATTTAGTTTTGATTTGTGTTTGGTCAATTCTTCTTCTTCTTCTTCTTCTTTTTTTTCTGTGTTATTTGGGTTTTGTTTGTGTTTTTGACAAATGGGTTTTTTGGATTCTGCCAGATTTTGGAGTTCCCTATTTTTTGTACTCTTTGAGGTTATATATCTATCTATCAAATTTTGAATTTGATGACTGATCCATTTGTTTTTGGCTATAAAAAATATGTTGTTGATTTCTAAAATTAGCTAACAATTTGTTGTAATGTTATCGTTGGATTGAATATCATAACTGCCATTATGATTTCGACGATAACTGGGGTTTTAGGTTTTTATAATTTATTTTTTGTTAATCACTGGTCAATATGATTTTAGCTGGGTATGATAGAAGGGCTTTGTTATCTTAATCAGATCCTAAATTAATATGGTTGGTTGAATTAGAAGATAGGTTTCCCCATTTTACGTCTTAATTCGATTTTGTAGTTCTTACCGTGTATTAATCCTTCTTTATAATATTAATTTATATGTTATGAAGCGGGTTTCTGATATATGGTATGTTGTCTTTGAATTAATTCGATTTTATAATATTAATTCGATTTTGTAGTTCTTACCGTGCATTTTTTTTCTTAACCGTCGGTAAGATCACTCTGCATGTTTGTTAGTTCTAAACTGCTCGGCCTTTCATTCAACCGGGGATAGGTTTTTTTTCCCTCTTTTTTCTGCGTGTTTTTTTATTAAAGTTTTAAGATTTTGGCAATTTCAGCAAACATTTCTTTTTCGGAATTAATATGGCAACGCCACTGGAAAACTATGAGAGAAGCTTTGGTGACATGCTACACTATTTTATCTGTTCTTTTTCTTGTTTATGTTTGCTGAAATCTTACATGTGTTTTTACAGAAAAGAAATAACTTTAACCAGGGGAGGAGGAAGTTGAATGGGAGAGCTTATAGAGCCCAACAAGAAGACAGTATTAGACGAACAGTATATGTTTCTGACATTGATCAACATGTATGTTTCTGAGTTCCATAGCAAAAGTTTTACGCTACGTTGATGCATCGATTTTTATAGCTAGTGGTTTTGCTCTTCTGTTCTGAGTTTAGAGAAACTGGTTCACAATTTAGGTAACTGAAGAGCGGCTTGCTGGCTTATTTAGTGGATGTGGACAAGTAAGCTACGATCCTCATTAATATTAATTCGTTATTTGGCAGTTTCTACTATAAGGATAATTCCAAATCTTGGTGATCCATGTTAGTTCATCATGCGTATTTTTTTATTTTTTATTTTTTATTTTTTTAAATTTTATTATCATGATGGCCCTGTTTCACTTCAAAATGATCTTTTTTCCCCCAGCAAAGTGGATTTTGTTTCCTTATTCATTAGTTGTGTTTAGTTCATCCTAAAGAACTAGAACTTGGAATATGTGCTCGCTTGATATTTTGCTCGTATGTTGTGTGTTTTTCCTTTGATCAATTGGTTCCTGTACGGTTTATGATCATTATTTTTTCCTGTTTCTTAACAATATTGATGTCATTCTAATGAACAAGGATGAAGACATGCCAAATTCTCAGATATGGTGTCCTTACTTTAGTTTGGAAATTCTTAGAGTTTTGTTCATTTGTTTTCAATAAGAATTTGTTCAATTCAAGTACCATTGCTATGTTTTCTGGAGACCACTAATTCTCTGGACCATACCATGAAAGTTCCATGGAAGGCAAATTTAAAGTTTGCCTTGAGGTTGCCCTTGATGTGAGGTACAAATTGCTGTTAGGTGTAAGTTGCCATTCGGCACTAAATCACAAGGAGCATTCTTTATGTGCCCTAATCCAGTTGAATCATACCATTTTAGCCTCAACTCATGAGTGTTGCTGCACATTTTTTTCTCTTTTATATTTTTCCTTTCTAAAAAAAATTGAATTATGCACAACTTATGGGATAACTTTCCTTTCTTTTATTGATGGTGGGAGTGAGTAGAGTTTGATCAAGGTTCATGGAAAAAATTGAATTATGCACAACTTATGGGATAACTTTCGTTTCTTTTATTGATGGTGGGAGTGAGTAGAGTTTGATCAAGGTTCATGGAAGGACTTTAACTTTTCCAATTTAGCTCCTATTAATCCTACTAATAATATTTAAGGGCTCTCGGTCGGCGCGCAAGCTAAAAGAAAAAACACAAGTTAGCTGGCACCCATAATTAATTATTAGGTGTGTTTGGGAGTGTAGTAACGGTTGATTTTCATCTAGAAATGCATTAAAGTAATATTTTTTATATTTTTTAAAATTGTTTTTGACATCAGCACATCAAAACGATCTGCACATAAAAAAAATAATTAAATTTAAGCAAAATTTTTTTTTTTTTTTTGTGGAACGTGATTTGCACTGCAATCCTAAACGGTCTCTTAGTTGCTTATACTCATAATTGCACTGCAATCCAATGGTTAAAAGTCCCCTTTTTATTTATTTTATCTCACATGCAAACTTAGACCATATTTTGAAGGATGTTAACAAGTCAGGTTCCACATTTACTTGTATTGAAGAATGAAGAAGTGACTTAAATTCTCAGCCCGGGCTATAAATAACAAGATAGCCTAGGATTATCTACCATTTGTGTAACAGACAAAACTGGTTGAAATTTCTTATAACTCCTGAACCAACTTAATGATTGAGGATTTACTTATTTTGTTACTGCTTTCTTGTAATTGTTCAGTAGATGGTTTCCCTTTCACATTTTGTCATTCATTAACTTTGCTTTCACACAAGAGCCACCTTTTTTTAATACTTAAAATTCAGATAAATTATAAATTAGTCCTTGTAGTTTTGAGAAATGAATTAATTAGTCCCCCCTCCTTTTCAAAAACTAATTATTTAATTCTTTTCATCCATTTTATGTTATTTTCCAATTTAAAAAAATAAAAAAGGAAAAAAATAAATAGATATTATGGAAATATTGATAAGAAAAGAAGACAATTTTTGAAATAAATTAATATTAAATTAAGCATGGTCAACACTGGTCATTAGACTAAATAATTAGGTTTTGAAACATGGGGGACTAATTAATTTGTTTCTCAAAGCTAGAGGGACTAATTTATAATTTACTCTTAAAGATTTACATTAGAATTATTAATTAGATTTTATGAGGTACTATCTATTGGTTCTTGTAGTTCATGAGATATTTGGTTGTTTGCATATAAATTGAGGTAACCTGAAAAAATGGTTCAAAATTTGCAAGATGATAGATTTTCACAATTCCAAAGACTCATAACCAACCAGTGCTTGCATCCTAGTTGCTGCACTGCAGCTCCTTGAGTCCTTTAGCCACAATTTTCCTCCTTCCATGTGTTTTATGGTGTTTATAACTTTTACTATACCCTTGTGCTTTTGTCTTGAGACTTTGCCTTTATGGGCATATCAAAAGGAAATGCATTACCTTGCCCCTTTTTGTTCAAGCTGCATGCCCTTTTTTTCATGAGCATGGTTTTTGCTATCTCATCAGTATTTATATGTTGGATTGAAGGTTGTTGATTGCCGGGTTTGTGGTGATCCGCATTCAGTTCTTCGTTTTGCATTTGTGGAGTTTGCTGATGAGCGTGAGTGAACAGCTGCCTGCAATTGTTTAACATATGTATTTGTATTTGCACAATCTATATGTAATTATAAGTATTTCTTACATGAGAAGTTGGATTTATTTCAACAGAAGGAGCAAGAGCAGCTTTAAACCTAGGTGGGACAATGCTAGGATACTATCCAGTCAGAGTGCTACCTTCAAAAACTGCTATCCTTCCAGTGAATCCTACATTCCTCCCTAGGGTATGAATGAATTTTATTTTGTCCCTTTTAACTTGTGTTAATTTCTGCATGATAGTGCTATTTTAGCAAGTGGATAAGTTTTGATGCTTGAGAGGTGGTTTTCTTGATGATACAAACATTTTTACTAAATGCAGTCTGAAGATGAACGGGAGATGTGCACTAGGACAGTCTATTGTACCAACATTGATAAAAAGGTAACATCTCCTCCTTGCATTAAATAGATTGATGAACTTTTGAGTCTCTTGGCATTATGGGCTCAACTGTCTTCTGATATTGCCATTGTACTGTTATGCTTGCTGATTTAGTTCACAACTTCACTCCTATTTAAATTCTTCCAGTTAATGAAGTTCATTGTAAATGCAGGTTTCTCAAGCTGAAGTCAAGAATTTCTTTGAATCAATATGTGGTGAGGTAAGCATAGCACCAAAACATCCCCACCCCCTCCCCCTTCAGACGAGTGAATGCCTAGAGTTGTTCATTGAGTGACCCCACTCTTTCTCTTGTCTTGTTTTATTGACAGGTTACTCGCTTGAGACTTTTAGGGGATCACGTGCATTCAACTCGTATAGCATTTGTTGAATTTGCTATGGTAAGCTATGATGTTGATGTTATTGAAAATTCTTGAAATTGCATCAAGTTTAGGAAATTGATGGCTAGTGTGGTTACACACACACACACACTCTTATGTAACAAAAGCACCATACTGTAAGCATGTTTGGAAAAAAATTTGCTGGTTTGCACAAACTTTCCTTAATGAACAAAATTATTCTTTCATCTGTGTTTTTCACACACAACAATAGCTGACATAGTGTAAACATGTCTGGCTTTTCTTGGTACTGGTTTGAATGAATTGCCATTGGTTTTGTTTTTGTGTTTTTCTTTATTTTTAAATCGAGGAGTTTTGGGGGCAGGGAATATTGGAGCTATCTTGACTATTTTGATTTCAATTTTCTCTTATGGATTTTCGTTTTACCTATTTGGAGATATAAGTAGTCATTCTTCAACTCTGTATCATGGTTAGACTTAATGTAGTGAGAATAAACTTCTCGTGTTAAGAATAGGGTTCATATACTTTTCCACATAATATGCAGCCTATCACACCATTTTACCCTTGTAGTGTCCTGTTTGTTGATGGCAGAGGCTGTGTATGCTATCTTGGGCAACTTGGAAGTACAATTGTTGTGATCGGTGGTTATTGAGTGGGATGCATGGAAATTTCATGGAAGTTACATCACATTAGATTTTATATATATTTTTAGTATCCTATTGCATCTTGTATTTCCTTATGTTCATGCTGACACTAAGTGCTGAATAAATTGTGACTATATTGAATGCATTTTGTTGCACCGCATCACATTTCATGGAACTTTAGGAGTATTTTTAGAATTTCAAGGTCTTCAAATCTTTTGAATTTCATACCAGTTTAGGAGAGTAATCTTGGGATTTAACAGACAAATGATATTTAAAATTTGATTATTTTAAGATTTTGGTCTATTAGGATTTTTGATCATGTCTAGCGATCTACCAGTTTCCCAAGTTTTTTGGTTTGTAAGTGCAGTCTTGGCTCAATAACATGAACTTGCTACAAAATTATTTAAAGGATCTTAACAGTGCATTAAAGGTGAAAATTTTAAAAGGGCTATTCTAGTATTTTAGAAGCTGGACAAACTAAAGTTTTAAATTTTATTGAGACCCTCACCTCCTTAACTCTTTGACCAAATACCTCCACTAACCTGTCTCACTATTGTGAATTGCTGTGTATCCTTTCTTTTCATGTCATATGTTCCTTCTTGTATCTATCTATCTATCTATCAAAAAATCTTATTGACTGGACTTACTAAAGATTTGAATTTTATTGACTCACTCATTTTCTCTCCCACTTTTCTAACACCTCCTCCCTCCATTTACTTTGTGAACACATACCTTCACCAACCTTTTTTCTCTACTGTGAATTGCTGTCATGCTGTGTGTCCTTTCCTTGCTTGTCAGATTTTCGTTCTTGTAGGTTCAGCCTTTGTATGTTTGAGTGTTGCACGTTTTCTTGCAAGTGAGAACAAAAATCATGCCCTGTATCTATAAAATATCATTTTCATGGATGCAATGAGAGAGTATTGTACAAGTTTTAGTGTGAATTTATTTCCAAGGTTGTTTAAGCTATTCAATTTGACAAAGGTGATTAATGATTCATTATGAAGAAAGTGGAACCTAGCATACCTCTAAAAGTTTGGTGTTGAATTAGATTTAATATCAGATAGTTGTTTAAGACAGGGAAATTGATAGGACTGGAGAGGGTATAAGATAGCAACAGTAATCTCTATATAAGCTGCACTAGTATGTACTATACCCTATATTCTTCGTCTTCTTCCTCTCATGATGGAGCTATTAATCATGTGCTTACATTCTAAAAAAAAAGCAAAAAAAAGAAGAAAAAAAAAGCATTGCTTACCACTGATGTTGATTGTAATAACTGCAATGCATCTTGCTGGCAACTGTAACGATTTATGTGCATAGTATTTTTACGTGTAAATTAATCATCATAATGTTTAATATAGACAGCAAAGATGAAAATTT
This sequence comes from Populus alba x Populus glandulosa, assembly GCA_033617975.1. Lineage (NCBI taxonomy): Eukaryota > Viridiplantae > Streptophyta > Magnoliopsida > Malpighiales > Salicaceae > Populus > Populus alba x Populus glandulosa. The sequence goes on from CM066143.1 coordinate 40,395,760, forward strand.
AGCTATGATGCTCCCAATTGATTTCATTTAATCATGCAAACAACTGCCATTCCTTTCCTTTTGCAATCATGCTCTTTTCTGATTCTTTCGGTTTTGTAAACAGGCAGAAAGTGCCATTGTTGCACTGAATTGCAGTGGGATGGCCCTGGGATCCCAGCCTGTCAGGTATATTGTCACTGAACTTGAATTGAATTTTCTTTTTAGAGGATTTGAACTAAGCCAATGCCACACATCTAAAATATTTGAATTTTTTTAGGGTAAGTCCTTCAAAGACTCCCGTGAGGCCGCGAGTTACTCGCCCAGCAATGCATTAGCTAATCACCAGAGTCGAAGACCCTTGGATAGAATTCAGTTATTTCCTAGTTAAGAGGAATTCTGTTGTGCTGAACGGATGGTGAAACTTTCTCTTGTTTCAGTGTTTCCATCTTTTCCATCGCAACCGAAACTTTTAATGTGACTGAAACATGTTGCCTGCTTCAAATTGAAGTTTTTACAAGACTGTCTCAGTCTCCGAGGACCTTTTACCTTAATTCCATCCCTTTGTTTAAACCATTTCATCTGCTTTCTTAATTTTACTTTCAATTGCATCTCTCATGATCGCGGTTAAAGACGCATATAACTTGATCAGGTAATTTCTTTTAATAAATTTTTAGTGCATTTTGCAGCAGTAATTTGGTGTCCTATCCTTGTAGTCGTGGAGGGGGCATTAATTCAGAAAAAAAGCTAACGTTTCAAGCCACCATGAATGATGGGTCACCTTCTTGACCACAACACTCAAATATTATTAAGGTTTTCAAGTCATAGCCAGATCTGAATGGGTTAGGAAATGAGGGAATTGGTCATGGATGACGATTAGGATGTGTTAACTGAGTATTTGGACTCTGGAAAAAAGGAAAAACATTGCTCTTAGAAATCACTCCTAGGCTTCACGATTCACACCTTAGATAAAATGTAGCACCCTTCTAACATAAATTCAGTTTCCTAGATCATATGTTCTGGAGGAGGTCCACCATAGCTTGTGCCAGGTAATCCCGAAAGAGTTGATCGGTCAATCCTAGAAAATTACAAAAATACCCCTTATCAGACCACCGTAATTTTTCTCCAGTAACTAGCAGAGCAAAATTTCAACCATAGGGTCCCGTTATTTCTTTCATAAAGATTAAGATCGAGGCCTTAAAAACTCTTCATTAAAATCCAAATACAGTAGTAAAATAAGGGGACGTCTTTCCATTTCACTGAATAATTTTGATACCCACCATATGAGTTGAAGTGACATTGTTGTCTGTAATGTCTTAAAGTTCATTAATCACTTTAAAGTTCTCAAAAAATAGCTTGCACTGTATGTCCCTGTCCGAGACAATAATTCGGGGCCATGGAGTCTAACCATTTATTGGAAGAACAATATTGCAATATGAACAGCATTCATTGTCTCAAAACTAAGGACGATATATATATATATATATATATATATGTATGTGTATATATATATATAAAAGCCCAATACTAGGGCATAAAGATTGTCATGGCCTGGCTTTAATTTGTTCTTGACAATCCAATACTAGGGCTTTTACAAGGCTACTGTGGAATGAGAGATAGAGACCGGAATTCTGGCTCTTTCTGTTAGCCAATTAGCAAGTTTAGCAGAGTCTCCATCTTCATGGAGGCCTTCTAACTTTCATATCCGTCTCTATTTATATAAAATTTTTTTTTTTATAATGAAAGTTTTCATTCATGAACAATTTTTTTAAAATAAGATACATAAATTATGATAATTAATATGTTTTATATTTATCAAACAAAGTTAATCAGGATAATTTTAGAAAAAACCACTACATCAATTATTGTATTTTAGACATATATTGAAAAAATTATATATATAATATATTATTTACATTTTTGAATTGGGTAAGAAGCTCCATCAAGTCAGTGAACATCCTCTGGCAAAAGTCTCTCTATTCCCGGTTTTTGTTTGGGTAAAAGGAGAAGGGTATAATTAGAGGTGTTCAAAAAAACCGATTAACCGAAAAAACCGAGAGAACCGATAAAAAATTAACCGAAAAAACCGAACCGAGATAGAAAACCGATTAAACCGATTTTTAAAGCCATAAAATCTTGCCGGTTCGGTTCGGTTCCGGTTTGACCACTTAAACCGGTGAACCGAACCGGCAGTATAAATAACATGACTAAAAAGTTTCTAACCCTAATTTACATTCTGAAGTCGTCGCCCATCAATTTTCATCCTCCCTTTTCTCCCTTCTGCATATGTCTTATCCTCTGCCCCATGAATAGAAAGCAGAGCTCCTTAAGCTTGCCCTTGCATTTGGTGAATAAATTAAGGTATAGTCCAATGGAAGCCACAATTTGCTTTCCCACTTTCACTTTCCTGGCTTTCGAAACATGTGCATCTTAATTCTTGCCATTTAATATTCATCCTCCCTGCCCCTACATCTTGCCCCTGCATAAACATGGCTTCTCTCTTCACTTGCAGTAGAAAGACCATTAGAGAAAAGATGTCAAGCTAAAGTTTATTTTCTTGTGCTTATAAGATCAACTTTTTGTTTCAAACTTTTATGCTTCTCTGACATTTCTTGCTATTGGCTTCGCAAGGCTTGAATCTTTTTAACTCCTCTTGATTTTCTGCTTTGTTTTTATCTTCCTCAGGTTTCGCCGTTTGTGGTCCATCTCAGCTTTCAGGATTCAACCGGATTAATTTAATGATTAGATTTTCCGGTTTTTTAGCTCAAAAACCGGATTCAACCGAACCGAGCAAGTTCAGTTTGAACCAGAATTCGGTTCGGCTCGGTTTGAAATTCTAAAAATATGAGTTATATGGTTCGGTTGATTTTTATGGTTCAAACCGAACCGAACCGAACCGTGAACAGGCCTAGGTACAATTGCTATCCCTAGGCACAAACTTGGCAGCAACATTCTTCAAGCTTCTCCAACATAACCTTTCTTTAGCCATTGTTACTGTTTCCTCACGAGTGAAATGTCCTCTCCTGTGTAATTCTCATATATATATATATAACCTGGTCATGAATAGAATTAATAGGTGTTTGAGTTAGCTTATACGTATTTTAATTAATTTTACGAGTCCTAAAATTAACAACCATGTAAATCTTTAATGACTTTAAGATTTGTAAAACTTAAATTGATGACTTTTAAAGAGCAAAATATTTATTGCTTCCTTATTTAAAGTCTTTATTAACGAGGAATCGATGTGGTTTTTGCACATTTATAACTTCATTAATCGCTAGTGTAGAAGGTTATTTTAGTCTCATATCATGCTGGTTTAAACTTACATCTTGCTTACATTTTTTCTCTAGTTATTTTTTTTTTCAATGTTATTTTTGCATTTTAACTCACCGACTATTCTCTATTTTATTCTCTATCAACATTTTGAATTGGTCTCCACTCTAATATATAGTTTAGGTTTAGTGAAGTATTAATATCCTATATGACCATACTATCTACGCTTTAAACAAGTTCCCAACCATTAGGCTTCTTCAATTCCATTGTCATTGCCCTTTTTGTTTTCTAGAAATATAGGACTAATTAGAAGTTATATGATTTGCATAAAAAGTTTGAGATTATCATGGACTCTAGATGAATCTTTTAAGGCTAAATGGGTTAAACCTTCCTTAAATTTTACGTCATATATAAACTGGTCCTTCAACTAAAAAATTTGGAATTGACCTCCTACATCTTTATCTTGTTTAAAATTGAGTCATTTTATTAGATTTTGTAAGGTTTCATTCATTAATTATAGGGTTTTTGCACATAAAAGTGATGTGACTTGGGCACAAATTGATCTAAATCCTTGACTTATTGACTTATTTTTGAATTCTTAGATGATTTTGACTTTTAAATAGAAAAATTAAAATCTAATATAAATATCCATAATTATAATAAAAATCCATGGAAAAAAAAACAACAACAAAACTTTAGAAAGTTGTTTTGCATGCAAGAATAAAAAAAAATATTTTTAAAAACATTATATATGAGTCATATGACTTTCATATGAAAAAAATTCATTAATTAATTGATGAAACTCTACAAAATTTAATAGAAAGACCCAATCTCAAATGGGTTAAAGTTGTAGGAAGTCAATTCTAACTATATATATAAAGTCTTGTTCTTGTTTACTACATGTTAACAAATGATCTTATAATACTTTGCAAACACTAATTAGAAACCAAATAAATAAAAAACACAGAAAAATTAAATGCACAAGATATTTAGGTATGAAGGGAAAAGCTTTTGAATAACTCTTCAAAAGATATATAAAAAAGCCTTTCAAGATAGATAACTTTTTACTAGTTTGAAAAATTACAAGAGGAGTATCTCTAATCACAAATCCTTTGTGTCTATACTACCTTACTTGTTAAGATAGTGAACTACATCATCTCTCCTATCGTAGTAATTTGCCAGTACACCTGATGATCTTCAAACTGTTGTCATTCTAATTAGAACATCCAGTTGTTAACAATTCACATAAGAACTTCTTATAGGAGTCTGCAGGCTCTCCAACTCTTCAGGGACTAATTATAATTGAGAATTTCCTACACACTCATCACGTGTCAAGAATATATATTGTGTAACTTTGTGTAAACTCCTTAGCTGATGGACACACTTACTTCAATATAATTGCTACTTTTACGTTATGAAACTCTCATTTAAAGCACCTTTTTCTTCGAACTTAGCCCTCCTTATATAAATGTCTTATGTGATAAGGATAAAGATAATCTTCAAGCTTCCTAGTCTGTTACATTGATAACATGTGTTTTACTAAAACATTGATAAAATTATTTTTTCATAACTTTTACTTATCTATTTGAACTTATCTCATTATCACAATCTTTAGATTTACCGGCGGAATTTTCTGTTGGTATTTGTACTATTATTCTGTTGGTAATTAATTTACCAATGAAATCACCGACAGAAATGATCCGTAGGTCGGTAATTTTTTTTCAATGGTAATAAAAAAATATTATTATCGATAGATTTACTGATGGAAAAGGCATGCAAAAAAAATTATCCGCTTCATTCTGTCGGTATTTCTCTCGGAAAAAACCGTGCGTAATTCTGTCGGTAATTATTTAAAAATATTTTTAAGGAAAAATCCATTTTACAAAACTATAAAATAATTAAATTAATATAAATCAACACTCTATAATACTCAAAACACTTGGAAAGAAGAAGAAGAAAATCATATGAAAACAAAATCCTACAACAATATTCATACAATTATTAAGAAAAAAACAATTAAAAATAAAATACAAAACAAATATAGTGAAAAAAAAACATGAAAAAAGAAAAATCTTACTTTAGTGTGGTTGTAAGTGAAGCTAAGAAGAGAAAAAAAAATTCATAAAGTATATTAATTAAAAAAAACTAAGAAGAAAAAAGAAAGAAAGGAGAAGAATACATACCTGAGCATGGAGGAGAAGAGAAGTTGACGAGAGAATAGAAGATAAAGAAATGGATATCGATATTTTTTACATATAGTAAAGGGGAAGAAGAAGAAGAAGAAGAAGAAGAAACAGGCCTTGTCTGTTGTAAAATTATGGATTTTGGGCTTTTTATTGGGGGGTGTTACCGACTGATAATTAAATATTAATATTTTTAATCATTCCGTCGGTGATTCAAAATTTTCAGAAACTGCAAAATAGAACTGATGACTTTTCAATCCATCGGTAATTATTTCTGTAATATTTAATTTAAAATTTTAATTTAATCAAAATTTTTCAGAAAACCGCCAAACAGCATTGACGACTTTCCAATCCGTCGATGGTTTTGTCTATAAAGAATATTAATTAACAATGCAATTAGGAAGTAGACAATTCCAAAGCTCTTTGGAAAATACCGACAGAATTTTTCCGGTAGTAATTCCCTTTGTAATTGACATGATGAACAATGTTCATATTTTAACAACGAATTTACCTTCCGTCGCTAATTTCGTTGGTAAAAATGGCACGTCATCATTTTTTTGCTTTGTTTTAATTATTTTTTTCCCACTGTAATTTCCTCGGTAAATATCAATTATTCAAATAATAGTGCATATACATAAAGTTTGGATTAAAAATATTACATGCAGCCAAAACATAGAAATTATTATGCTTATCCCCGATATTACAAACTATTAAAATCAATTCAAAACTTAAATCAGCGGGAATAAAACAAAGTAGCAAATGTTAGTAGTTTGCAGATGCATTCCTCCATAAGAGACTACAAATTACCATAACCATCCATTCACCATATGTGAAACTAAATCTTATTTTCAGAAGTTTTTGTTGAGTGAAATAAATTATTGGAAATTTCTGTGGCTAGATATATAAAGCATGGGATCGAGTTCATTTTATTCATACTACAAAATTCTGTCTATATATTCTCATGGCGAAGGTGTCTTGATTTGATTGCGCAATGCTACAAATCCACAACATCATGCATTCATAAAAGAAGGGGGGCAAAAAGACAAGATATATGTACAGAAAGTCTAATTTCAACTCAATATGCAAAACCAAGAGACAAGGCTTCAATAACCACCTTAATTTTTTTAATGAAAATCATTAAACCTCAGTGATATTACAAAGAAATATGGATAAAAACCAGTTTCATCCATGAGGACCGTCAAAAGTCACTAAATCACTGAAGTAAACTAGATACTGTACGTTATTAAGGTAGACCAAAGTTCCAAATCTGAACATACAAAATGAAGAACTATGTGCAGTCAAGCAAAATCCAGGTACTAGAAGCAAGAGGGTGGTCTTTGACGGCCATAAGAAGTACCCCTGGCGTTGGAACATAACGACCTTACAGAACCTCCACGACCATGGAAAAAACTGATGTCTTTTAGCAGTATATTCTTGCATGGAACGGTTCGACTACAATTTAAAGTAACTGCAACATTCGATTCAGAAGTGCCCCAAATGTTGTTGAATGTAATGTCTTTGATTTGAATGCGTGAGGGAGTCTATGAACATGAAAGGAAAAGAATACAAAGGTTAGGCAAAGTTCTTGCTTGCTTCCCATGAAACAAGAACATATCAACTCATTAAAGAACTCCTACGCAAAAAATGGATTCTGAAACAACATAATACAAGGGATTTTAGGAAAATCTTGGCAAGAATCATGCATGATGATGGAAAGAGCTTGTAAAATAAGCTTGGTTATGAACAAGATAATACCTTCATATCACAGGGAGGGTAAGGGCAATAATCTTGATCGATAATGATAGGATTGGCTACATTCATCATCCGAATGTTCTCATATATGAAATTGGAAGCAACACCGGTGGTGGAGGAAGCCCATGTCTTGATTCTTGTGCCATCACTTGTACCGTTGAAGGTGCAATCCTTCACAGTTACTCCCACCACACTCTCCGTCACACTACCCTCCCCTCCCATACTTCCAACACTAATTCCATGCCCAGGGCCACAATGAACTTTAGAAATATTAATGTTCTTACTTCCAGAGAGTATAGCTACACAATCATCGCCGGTGCCAATTCTTGTTTTGGAAATCTTAATCTCTTCTGAACTCCCAATTTTGATCCCATCGGTGTTAGGGCTGTCACCTGGAGCTGATAGTCTAAGATTAGACATGTTTAAGTTGACGCACCCAAAGAGTGACACATGGGCGTTCTGGCTGTTGATTGATCTTATATGGCTGACCATCCCGTTTTGGATAAATTCGAGTCTCAATGACTGATCCAAAATATCAAAAATTATTAGATGATTTGCATATTCAACTCAAGATACTAAATAAACGAGCATATACTTCACCTCTAATTCAAGGATTCAATGAAATCCCCCATTGAAAGAAGATAAATGTGTTCCAAATTAACTTATATATGGGAATCTAGAGCGTTGTGGCATTAATTGAATTGATATTACTATGAACTTACAATGGCAAGAGGATGACAGTTATGGTTTTTGAGACAATCATGGCGGTTCCAATGCTTGTATCCTTCCCCATCCAAGGTACCACCGCCTCCGAGGAGGAACCCTTTAATATACCGGAAAGTAATCCACTGATCAGAAGTCTGCAGACTGCCTTTTGGCTTTAAAATCCCCTTCAAGTTAAATGCCATGTAACCATTGCATTCACCTAAAAATAGCACCGAGTCCAAAATGTATACTCCTCTTGGGATCAAAACCATAGCCTTTCCATGCCATTGACATGCCTCACTCCATGCTTTCAAGAACGCCTAAACTCAAATTGATTTGAAAGATAAGCAAGTGCTTATTTTTTATAAAAAAGGCAAAAGAAAATCTAGTATATATTGAGGCAGTGATCAGCAAGCACGCACTAAATAAAGCAACTAAACTTGGAAATGAAACAGTACAAGAACATTAATTCATAGAAGGGAGGTTGCTTCTTCTTCTTCTTTTTTTAATAGCTACCTCTTCACACTTGCAAAGTCCTCCAAGATGAAATAGCCATGAAAACAGAAATAAACCAACTTAATCGACCCTTTAGATATCAAGTGATAGTTATGCCTACGAACCATGATTATCTGAAATGGCCAGAAATATCAAATTAATGAATGGTTTATTTATTACCTTGTTATTCTCTGTCTTTCCATCGGAGACTGCACCGTATTTCTTCACATTGAAAACCTTGTAGCCATTGCTAGCTCCAGCATCAGTATACCAGACCAAAAGGAAAGTAAGAAACAAAACCCTAACAAAAGCCAAAATCAAACCCATCTTTCCGCCTGTTCTTTTTCAAAATGTTATAATGAACTTTTTGCTTGTTGTAAATGAGATTGTGTGCATATATATATATATATTGACGGTTGAAAAACGTTCTGTTACCTTGTTTATCACTTACATTCTGCATATGCTTTGATTTCTTGGCATTCAGTCGATACGGTTTCATGATATTGATTAAGTTGACATAGTTAGGGAATATGTTTGGAAATGTTTTGATTGCAGTTCCTCTATTTTAATTCTCACAGATATATTTCAACCTTTATTACAAGAACATATTTTTAAGAAATCATAAAAAGGTAAATAATTAAAAGGCCTTTCGATTCTTGGAGTCGACTTACCATATTATAAATCACAACCGAAGAAATTGTGATGTAAGTTACCTCCCAATTATAATTAATTATAATTAGTTCATAATATAGGATAGATATGGGTTCCTTAATTCACTCCCAGTTTCCATAATCAATTTGGTTTTATGGAAAAGTTTTGGAAAATATAGATATACTGGATCTCAATTAAAGCCTTTGTCTGTAGATACACACACACACTCCTATTTGATTTGAATTTTCCCATTTAGGAATGTATACTTTAGATAAACCTCACCATGAGAGATTATATTGTTAATTATTGGATAATAATTTGCTGCTACCAAGTCGGTAAGAATTTGTGCCACGTGGAGCCAGCAAGCTGCACACTACTAAAAAAGGAGGAAGCCTATTAGCAATTAACTAGTACATTGCAGATAATATTAAAATATGTTGCTGATAAAATTTAACAACAGAATTAGCAACAGATAATTTCATATGCAAATAATAGATGCTAACTTTTTAGCAACGGATTATCAATTATCAATTACTGATTATTTAGTAACAAGTTATTCGTTGCTGAAATTAGATTGTATAAATCAGCAACAGATATTTCATTGTTAATCACCATTGCTGATCAACAATGGATATTGTGTTGCTGATTAGCAATGGAAACTTTGTTGCTGATTTGTTGTTGATTTGTCCGAATTTTTTAAATTATTTTTCCCATCTATTAATTTTTTTTTAATTATTTGTGGATATTTCAAAAATTATAGATAAAAATATAAAGAACATAAATTAATACTAGAAATTATTTTTATAAAAAATAATAACTCAAATAAAAATAAATTTCATAATAAATTTCTAAATCTCGTTAAACTTATATCAAAATAGATAAGTCACAATTTAATAAATATGTTCTATCATAAAAGTGGTGATTGGGTGGTGGTGGAAACAAACCAAAACAATGCTGACCATCATAAGATGAGACCGGTATATGGTGGTCGAGACCTAGGTTTATATACTGGATTAGACATGGGATACATAGGTGTCGTCATCTGTGGATCCACATGTGACGGCATAGATGAAGCCATAGGTGTCGGCATACCTTGGTCTATAGCTAATGCATTACATTAATAATTAAAAATATTAGCATGTAATGACAACATATTTAACAAATAATTTGCAAAAGATTGAACAAAATTATTCTTCTTATCAATAAAATTAGTTAATAAAATAAAATAAATTCTCTCTAAATTACAAATAAAATATCTCAAATATGAGTTTCTAATTATACATGTCTTAATTTTTTGTATCGTATTCCTTGCAAGATGAGATATGTTCCTTGCAAGATGATTCCTTGGGAGTACAACACAGAAGAAGTTAAGAAAGTAAAAGTAGGGTTATTGAAAAATGATGCCTTAAAATTACATATTCATGGAGAACAATTTAAGAGAAAGTAACAGAAGATGGGGTGGGTTTTGGAAAAGAAAGAAAGGGACAAATCGATGGGGTTAGGGTTCTTTATTTGGAGAATGAAAGTTTTGTCTGATTTTGAGATTGGTAATCATCTCCCGTGTGAGGTTTTCTTTTGCTTTTTTTCGCAAGATATACATGTACCAATTAATTATTGACACGTTGTTGTTGTTGTTGTTCTTATTATTATTATTATTATTATTATTATTATTATTATAAAGTCAAATTCTGTTATTTTCTTTTTATCAGCACATTGACTTTTTCACTACTGTAAATTGTGAGCCACCGTATTAGCAACAGATAATTCGTTACTGATTTTTAATATATTAATTATTTTTTAGCAACTGATTTTCTGTTGCTAAATTTGTTTCTAATATTAAAAAATTAATATATATGTTATCCGTTACTAATCTATTGCTAAATTTGCATCTGAAATATTTCGTTGTTAATTTTCGATGCTATTTACCCTTTTTTTTTTTTAGTAGTGGCATGAAAAAAACAATAAAAACAAAAACCTAGAATGTAGACTTATAAATTATACAATGCGTTAATGATAAAAGAAAAAATTTAGTAAATCAGTTTACAAGAAATGATTTTTGAGAATTGGTTACACGTCTTGATAATCATAACATAATTGGAATCAAGTGGATTTTTAAGAACAAATTAGATAAGCATTGAATAACATAAGAAACAAAGCAAGACTAGTGGCACAAGAATACACTCAAGTCAAAGGAATTGATTTTGATGAAACATTTACACCAGTATCTCATTTGGTATTTGTTTGCATATTACTTACAATTGTTTGTCACTTGAATTTTAAACAATATCAAATGGATGTCAATAGTGCATTCCTAAATGGAATTTTACAATGAGAGGTCTATATAGAACAACCCAAAGATTTCACTAATCATTTGTTTCTTGATCATTTGTATAGGTCGAAGAAAGCTCTTTGTGGTCTGAAACAAGCACTGCGAGCATGGTATAAATATTTAACAAAATATCTGTTAGATAACAATTTCAAAAGAGAATAAACTAACAAGACTTTTTTTGTAAGAAAAACTGGTAAACATCTACTCATTTCTTAGATTTATGTTGATGACATTATATTTATAGCTATCTGTGATTCATTTTCTCATGAGTTTTCCAAAAAATGAAATTTGAAAATTGAAATGAGTATGATTGGAGAGTATGATTGGTGAGTTAAACTTCTTTTTTGGCATACAAATTAAGCATATGTAGTGAAAATTGAATTTTATTTCTCAATTTGTATGCTAGAAATATGGTTAATAAGTGTGGTATTGAAGGAAAGAGTCATGTTCATACACCTATGAGCATGTATGTCTAAACCAGCTCAGATTATATAAGTAAGGGTGTTGATTCTACACTTTATAAAAGCATGATAAGGAGTTTACTTTACATTACTATGAGTAGACTTGGCATTGCTTTTAGTGTTGGTGTTTGTGTTAGATTTCAATGTAATCCTAAAGAATCACATCCTATAACAATTAAAAGAATCTTAAAATATCTTAGTGCTACAATTGATTTTGAAATGTTATTATTTTAAAATACCAATAAAAATATTATCTTAAAGCACTGCGAGGAATTCAAGTTATTTTACAACCTGTTAGCAATATTCAAATCGAGTTAAATACAAGTATGCTAACAGTTAAGGAGGAGTAATCTTGAATTGACTAAAACTAGTTGAATCTAGTACACAAGTTGTTAAGACATTCCTCCTAACAGGTTCTTAAGAAAAAAATCAAGTGTTCATATCATTATGAAAATAGACGAACACTTCGATATGGATCCATTCTACGCTTTAATTCTTTGAGAGAGAAAAAGTCAATTGCTCATTATAGAGATAAACCAGAAATTACATAATAGAAATGATAGAGTTCATTAAATATTATGTAAGAGTGAAAATCTTCTATATCTAGGTTCTAACATAAAGTTGACTTTCAATGTACGTTCACACATTGGTAGCATGTCATTTATTAAAGAGAAAAAGATGAAGGAAGAAATTTTAAAGCAGATGATGCGACCATATTTTTTTCCATAGTTTCACCCATATTTAACTAGTGTTTTGCCTATGTTTTATATATAAAATACCTTGATATTCTTTGTTTTATGTTTTGAAAGCTTTTTTGGATGAAAGATGCAAAAACGAGTAAAATGGAGGTAATTGGCAAATTTGACCTTCAATCGATGTTTTGTGCAGAGTGTGAGATCTAAAGGTCGAAATAAAGAGGTTTTAGTGGCATTAAAAATCTAACATTCATACCTTTTTGGCCATCTAAGGCAAGAAAATAAAATAAGGAAGAGCATGGAAATCGCAGCTTTCAAAGTCAAATCTCGCAATCTGCCAGTGTTGACCTTTGGCCATTTCGACTTGAATGTCTACAGCTAAAGAAGTCCAATTGATGCAAACTCAATTTTATTGGATTCCTGACTCAAAGGCCTATCAACGCTTCAAATTTCAGCAAAAAATGCTATCATATCAGGGAGATATGATTTTTCAAAGATGACAACTGAATTCTGCCAGCAAACAGGTTTCGTAAAGAAACGAGCCCAAATTACGTTTCAAAGCATCTAAACTGATATCCAAGTTTTTATTTCAGCAATTTAGCTCCTCTAAGTCAAAGCTTGAAGATTTCATGCAAGACTATTTTTCCCTTTTTAGAAAATAGTTATTAAAGTACTTAAATGTAAACAGTCTACTTAAGGGAGAACTATTTTGTAAAATAGAGACTAGGGTTTCCTGGGATATAAAAAGAATGAGAGAAGATAAGGGGGGCAGCTGGCCAAGAAAAGAAAAAAGCCCCCTTCCTCTAAGAAACCCAAAATCATGCATTCCTCCTTTTTGATTAGTTGTTCAACAAACATGCAAGACTAAACTCGTTTTCTTGGTTGCAAGGACACGAAAACCTTCGGATTTTAAGAACTGTGAGATTTATTTTACCTTTCCTTTTCAGTTTATATGATGAATATGCTTGTTCTCCTATGCTTATTTTTCCTATGATTGTTTATTTTAATTGCTAGAGTGGACTCTAAGTTATTATTGTAGACAATCTATTGCTAAGTTTGATTTCAAAACTGGAGTTGTGGTATATGAACTTATGAAGCAATTGAGTTTAATAATTATGGTGGATCTACATTATTAATGTTAGAGAGAACATTCAATCAAATCAAACATAGACTGCGGATAGTTATGTTTTCTTGATTAATCAACTTATCTAGTTCTTAAGGCTGCCATTGAATTAAATTACTAGTGCGGAACATTGTGATTGTTTTATGGTTAGGGTTAGTTATACGGCAGATCCGTTAACTAACCAATGTTAAGAAGAGATAAATATTCATAATATAAATTGATGTTTTGTTTCCATGATCAGTTCTAATTTCTATAGGTGAATGTGTGCTTGCCAATGTTTGTTCTCTTGATAATTTTCTGATTTTATTAAATTTCATTTGATAGTTTTCTATTTTCTTTTGCTTTAGCTTAGATAACATCCAAACCCCCTAAATTGCATATCATCTAGCATAAAAATCTGATTTGAACCTTCCTCGTGGGATCGACCCCTTGTTTGCTCTATACTATCTTGTGTGTTGTGTTTGAAACTAGGATAATTAATTTGTACGACTGCGACATTGCAATAGTAGAACTATTGTATTTATCACTCATACACTCACATATTGATTTGGTCAACTAAAACAATATGCATTCATAAATAAATATTGACCAATAAGATAAATATCTCCTTTTAAATTGTCAATTGTAAGTATTTTTAGGCTAGAAAATTAGGTTACTTTAGGTTTATATTTCTGCCTAAATGTACAATTAGAAACACTTGTGAGAAAAACATGTGAAAATGATGGGCCTACTTGATTTATGAAACAAAAAGAGAAATGGTTAGTCTAGGGAGTCTATTTTCTTCATAACACTGATGTCTCCATAGAGGTTATAGGTGCATATCATGAAGCTTATTTTGAGTAGGAATAAGACAAAATAGATGTTTCATGGTTGATTTAATGGTTTTTTTTATTAAAAAAATGCAATCATCATTCTCTCTCTCTCTCTTATTGTTTCTTGTTTTAAGACACTCATCTTATAATTTTTCAAGAAAATATCTTCCTTCATCTTTACTTATAGTCTTTTGATAAATACAAAAGAAATTTTTGAGATACGGCATCTATTTATTCTTCCATCTTGCACTTAACATTTTTGCAAAAAATGGTAAGGATATCTTCTCTTTATAATCATCTATGCATAACATTTGCAGAACACATTTGTTTTGATTTATTGTTTTTGAAAATGGCTAATGCATTTTCTTATTGAAGAGACATTATAAAGTAAAAGGTAAGAAGAAACATGGAACCCCTACTTCAAAATCTACCGATAAGAAAGAACATGAGACCTCATCCCTTAAAAAAACTCTAGTCTAGCCTTCTACTACAAGTAGACTTGACATTGCTTTTAATGTTGGTGTTTGTGCTAGATTTCAATGTAATCTTAAAGAATCACATCTTACAGTAGATAAAAAAAAATCTTAAAATACCTTAGTGTTACTATTAATTATGATGTATGGTATTCAAAAGATTCAAAATTGAGTCTAAGTGGCTATTCAGATATTGATTGGGCAAGTAATGTTGACGATAAAAAAAGCATTAATGAAGGGTGTTTTTACATTGGCGAAAACTTGGTAGCATGGATGAGTAAGAAACAAAATCCAATCTTATTATCCACTACAAAAGTCGAGAATATTGCAATAGGCAATTAATACACACAACGTTTTTGGAAGAAGAAGATACTAGAAGATTATTTTTTTTCTCAAGATACTATGACTATTTATTGTGATAATTCTAGTGCAATTAGTATCTCTAAAAATCTTGTGCAGCATTCAAGAACCAATCATACAGATATAACACATCACTTCATTAGAGACTTGGTTAAATTAAATATTGTGTTATTAGAACATAAGAACATTGAAAATCAATTGGCTGACTTATTCATGAAACTTCTAGATGGTCTAAGATTTAAATATCTTATGAAAGTTATTTGTGTATGTGAAATGCCATAATTCTTAAAGGATATAAAATTTGTAAATAACAAAAATAGGTACGTTTAAATTTTTATTTATGTTTTTATATGTTTTTCACAAAGATGACAAGTTGTTGACATTGAAGCACAAAAGCAAATCTTGTAATTATACCTAACTATACCTTTAAATCTCACAAATTTCATTTTGCTAAGATCATGGAAAAACTTATTAGTATGGTCTTTATTTTTTAAATGTTATTCTTTTAAAAGGTAAATGTGAGGAATTCAAGTTGTTTTACTACCTATTAACAAAATTCAAATTGAGTTAAATACAAGTATGCTAATAGTTAAGGAAGAGTAACCTAACCTTGAATTGACTAAAGCTAGTTAAACCTATTACATAAGTTGTTAAGACATTTCTCCTAACATATCATTAAGAAAAAGTCAAGTATTTATATCATTGTGGAAATAAATGAACATTCCAGTATGGATCTATTCTACTTTTCAATTCTTTAAAGGAAAAGTCAACTGTTCACTATGGAAATAAATAATAAATTACATAATAGAAATGATAGAGTTAATCAAATATTATGTTAGGAGTGAAGATCTTATGTATCTAAGTATTGACATAAAGTTTGACATTCAAGATATGCTCATATCTTGCTAGCATATCATAGATAAAAAATAATAAGATAAAGAAAGAAATTTTAAAACATAAATGTTGTTTTTCTCACTCACATACTCACATCTTGATTTGGTCAAGTAAAAAGATACACGTTCAGTCTACCAATAAAAATAGACTACTTCAAACTCTACCAATAAAGAAGAATAGGAGACCACATCCCTTAAAAAGACTCTAGTCTAGCCCTTTAAGATTCAAAAGACAGAAGAAAATGGCAAAATAATGACTAGTTCCTTTAAATTTACAACACAGTCTAGAAAAATTGACCACTTCATTTCCTCCAATACAGAGATGACTTATATAACCAACTTCTTCAAAAAAAAAAAGATATTGGTAAAAAAAAGCTTCAATAAGTGATCTTTGTTATCCCACATTTATGTTTATAAAAGATATCTTTAAGAAAAACAATAAGGTAAACTAACTAAAGGAGCAATTGCTCCAAATGATGAAGTAGTTAAGGAGTTTTATGTCAATTATGAGCATTTCCATCTTGATGACCACTTCATTACTTCTATTGTTATAGATCAAAACCTTGAGTTGTCTCATGTTATCATTAGGAAGTTATATGAGCTACATGGAATCATAGATCTTGGCTTTCCCTATAAAGGAATAGGAGCCCCTTCAAAAACTCAAATGAATGATCTGTTTGTTATCTTTAAAGAACCAAAATGATCTACCAAAGCATATAGACTGCCTATAAACACTATATTACATCCTTACTAACTGTTAGCAAAAATTATGCTAACAAAGCTCTAGCCTATTAGAAGACATAATGAGCTAACAATTAAGAAAACTTAGTTCATGTATGTTATTACTACTGATATTTCTATTGACCTAGCCATTTACTTTGTTGATGTCATACAAAGAGCTACAATTGAGAATAAAGTGACTTTACCTTTTAGTAGGTTGACATCTAGTGTAACAATCATGGCTAAAATACCTTTGTGTGATGATGACCCAATAATAAATATTTATAGAAAGATCTCAGTCATAAATATTGTCAAATCTGAAGTTGTGGTAAGTTAAAAGAGGTTACATTTTAAAAAGTTTATATCCTCTTAGCCTAACACTCCTCAAACTAGTCTCCCATTTCCTCTTATAATAGAAAATTATAAGTAATATCAAATAAGTTCGATAGTTTTACTAGTAAGTGAGAACAAATGATTGATGTAGTTGATAACAGATATGCAACAAAATATTGTGCAAGTTAATAACAGACTTGTTCAACTAAACTTAGATATTGAACAAGTGCATCAATACGTTATTAGTTAAGATAAGGAGTAGGATTGATGTCAAACCAAAAGGAAAACAAAGATGCAACCAACCAACCAACAACCACACAAGCAGCCAACAGTCAACCCCGAGCCCTATAAGAGAATTTTTTGTTGTTATGGAATTTTATTGATTTTTAATCAATAATGAATATTGAATATTCTTATCTATAATAACTTGGATATTTTTTTAATATAGGAACCTCTATACTGAATACTTGATGCATTGAACTTGATGCATGTAGTTGTATAACAATATTAATGCATGATAATTTTCGAACATATTATGAACTATTTATTATGTAACATGCTACATAAAGTGTTCTTTGAATAAATTATGAAATGTATGCATGAAACATGTTAGAAACTAATAGGATGTTATTGCATGAAAATTAATTGTTCTCATGCTACATAATATTATTTTAATTATGCTTACAGGAATACTTAATTGAAGTATATGTTTATGATTGAACTATTTAAACTAGCATGTTAATTCATCCTTAATATGTTTTGTCACAAATCAGCCAAAGAGAGAGATTATAAATGTCAAAATTATTGGCATTGATTAGTGAATGATTATTTGCGTTGATAAAGATGAATTTGTTTAGATTGTTAGTTTATCTAAATTAGATAAATAATTAGTCAAATTTATTATTTATCTAATTACCTATTTTGTTTGAATAAATTATATAAGAAGCTTAGATAAGTTTTATTAAAAGAAGATAAATATAAGTTATTCAAAGATAACTGTTAGAGAAATGTTTTCGTGAAACATGATTAATAGTTTGTTAGGCTTGAAGATATTGTTTATTAAAAGTTCTTGTCCTTATCACATTGATGTGTATTTAAGTAAGGACAATTATAAGAATTAAAGCATGAGTAGCACTAGGTAGAGCAACACTTGCAGTGGAGTAAGAGTACTCAACCAGCTAAAGAGTTATACAAAGTTTCACAGCATATACTCTTGACATACAAGTGGGGTGTGAAGAAAATTACCGATGAGAATTGTTCGATAAAGAGTTGGAGATCCTGCAGACTCCTAGATAGAGTTTTTGTGTTAACTATTAGCAATTGGATGTTAAAGTTAGGATTACAATAGTTTGAAAATCATCAGGCGTTCTGACAAACTACTGTGGTAGAAGACAAAATAGTTTGTTTGTCTTGCACTTTCACCCTTAGTCTTCTACGATTGGATCCTTAAATTTCTGTGTTTTTTTCTAAAATAGTTCTTGGTTTTGGATATTTTCAATTTAATTTTCTAATGGACCTTCAAACTTTTAATCTCTTCAATTTCACCCTTGTTTTTAACCAAATTAAGTCCCCGAAGTTTAACGTCATTTTTAAAAAAGGTCATTGGTTGTGAATTTCTATAATTTGACCCTTAATTGACTCTTAAAACTTTGATTTTCTTACAGTTTTATCCATGATTTCACCAAATTGACTTGTAAAAAATAAATTTGGTCATCTAAAACTTTAATCTTCTCAATTATGTCTAAATTAGGCTTCCAAACTTAATTTTCACCAATTAAGTCCCTAATAAATATAATTTGACTAATTAAAAGTCTAATTATATATTTGCACTTAATTAAATCTTTTAATTTGATATAAGGATTGAACTTGGAAAAAGAAAAAAATAAATAAAAGATGGCCTAGGCACATGGGCGTAGGTTTTTTTTTCCTTTATCTTTTATCTTTTTTTTCTAATTTTATATTTCAACATTGGATTTGTATTGAGTTTTTATTGATTTTTTTTTTTTACCTTATCATACAACACAAGGTTTATTTTTAATTGACTTTATAATTTATTTATTTTTGCTTTTTTTATATTTATCGTGATCTCAAACAAATATCTTGATATTTGGTTGGTGCTTAATTTTATGAATATTTACTTTATTTCTTTATAATTAAAAAAAATTATTTTTTATTAAAACTATTTCAATTTATAGGTTAGATCGTGACTTTGGCATGTTAAGTTATAAAACTTGGATCAATTCAATAAGTCATGATTTCAATATTTAAAATAAATTATGGTAAGGATCTCAGTTTTAGAGAATGAATGACCTTAGATTTATTTTTAAATCAAATTATGTTTTTATTATTTGTTAATGTTGTTTTTATACCTATTAAGGTAGTGTTTGATATTGTGGGTAACAATTATTTTTTAAATTATTTTTCACTTGAAAATATATTTTTTATTTTTTAAAATTTATTTTTAACATCCACGTATTAAAACGATTTAAAAACACTAAAAAAATTAATTTAAAACAAAATAAATTTTAATTTGTTTTTGAAAAAAACGATGGCCTCAAAAGCAAATATATTCAAAATTGATTAAGGCCACGTTTGTTTCTAGGAATTCACTTTCCTGGAAACCATTTTCCTCACTTTTCCATGTTTGGCAAATACATGGAAAGTAAGTCAAAAGAAAGTAAATTCTCGTCAAAGGAAATGTTAACGTTAATATCAGGAAAGTGTTTTCCGCTTTTTATTCTTGGAAAACACTTTCCTGAGCCTGCGTTCTCATGCCTTTTTAATTGTTCATGTTAATTGCGTACACTGTTCACTAAAAAATAGTGAACAATGCAGTTCTCTTGCACTGTTCACTTGCCTGCGGAACTTTTTTATTTATTTTAAAGTTTGCTATTTTTTTTAACATTTAAAAAAAATATAGTTTAGAGTGAATTTTATACCTTAATATTTTATCTAATTTTATTACATGCTAAAAATATTATTAAAACTATAGTTTTTGTCGGATGTATTTCGTATGTAATGGAATTATAAATGGTTTCATGGAATAGTAAAAAATATTTCACAAGCTTATTTCTCTACAATATGATATGATATATATAGTTATATTTTATAAAATAAGCTATGTATGAATATAGGATATAATAAAAAAAAAATTCATCATTATACATTTTAGATTTCATTTTTTTTTATTGTAAGTGATTAAATATTTTATATTAAATATTTTATATATATTAGATAAATTTTAAAAAAATTAATTTATTAATAAATTATTTTCCAGTTCATTTTCCATAATACAACCAAACACTGGAAAGTGTTTTCCATAACACTACCAAACATCGAAAAATACTTTCCCGGAATTCACTTTCCCCGGAATTCATTTTTTAAAAAAAATTCATTTTCCTGCAAACAAACGGAGCCTAAGTCAACCTCAAATTGAAATAAAATATTATTTGACATTGCTATTTAAAATTTTTAAATTGTTTACGGAAAAATCTTAAATTAATATTTTTATTTTATTTTAATGGGTTAATATAAAAAAAATTAAAAATATATATTATTTTAATAAATTTTCAAATAAAAAACAATTTAAAAATAATCTTTATTCCACTTTTATACACGCTCTAGTAACATTTTTTGAGAATTCCTTCTTGTCTTGACATATTTTTTACGTTGAAAACAATTTTGTTCGGAACCGCAGCCTAGGCCGGTTATCTAGTTCATTATTAATTTATTATCACGCTGCGTCTCTCTCCGGCATTCCGATTTCAAAGATCAAGTCAAAATCAATCCCTGATTACTCACGATCCGAACACCCAATCTTCAATCAATTGCAGTAATTTGGGTTTTGTTTCTCTCTATTTCATTCGAAGAAGAAGAAGGCAAGTAACTAAGCAAAGAAGATGGGAGAAAGAAAGGTGTTAAACAAGTACTACCCCCCAGATTTTGATCCATCGAAATTACCCAGGATCCGAAGACCCAAGAACCAGCAAATCAAGGTCCGAATGATGCTTCCCATGAGCATTCGCTGCAATACTTGTGGTAATTACATCTATAAAGGCACCAAGTTTAATTCTCGCAAAGAAGACGTAATTGGTGAGGTAAAAATCAGGATTTAGTTTTTCCCAGTTCACTATCGTAGTTTTTTTTAATTTATGATTATTTATTTATTTTGGGTTTTGGCTGTGATTTTTTTTTTTTTTGCATACGTATCTAGGAATACAAATATTTAGATTTTACTTCAAGTGTACCAAGTGTTCTGCCGAGATAGCAATGAAGACGGATCCTCAAAACTCGGATTATACAGTTGAGAGTGGTGCCACGCGGAATTTTGAACCTTGGCGTGCCGAGGATGAGGTAAAAATATTAGCTACCATGTTGTACTTTGGTTGTTGTTTATATGTGAGGATTGCTTGTTTGGAAAATAATGCTGTTGTTTGTGGTGGTAGGTGCTGGACGGTGAGAAGAAGAAGAGGGATGCTGAAGAGATGGGGGATGCCATGAAATCATTGGAGAATAGAACTTTGGATTCTAAAAGAGAGATGGACATTCTTGCTGCACTTGACGAAATGAAGTCTATGAAGGTAATTGGTTTGTGGGAAGCTGGTATTTTGATGCTTTGGATTGATGTTATTTGTTAAAATTATGCTCTGGTGATTTTTGTCTTCCTGTACTGACGTTTGTTTTTGGTTTGCAGTCCCGGCATGCAACTGTCAGTGTAGATGCAATGCTCGAGGCTTTGCAGCACACTGCTTCTGAAAAGGTATGGAGTTTCAGCTATTCGATATATTCTCTCTTGGTTCATTGAAATGAAAAGCAGCGAAGCATTATGTGCATTCTGTGCTTTTACATGTGAATGTGTGAAATCCTAAATAGAGATTCTTGCAGGCATAATGCTTGCTTTCTTCTGGGAACGTTTTCTTTTTTATCTCTGTGTTGTATTGCCTTTGTTCTGACACCGGCAATGGATTTATGTGCTGACAGGAGAAGAAGTTGGAAGAAGAGGATGAAGCTCTTATAAAATCAATATTCCAAGTTAGTGCTCAATTTCTGTACTTGCTAGTTTTTCCTAACCAGCTCTTCTTTCCTTACCTTCATAACTGGTTGCTCATACATGGTTTGTTTTGTGTTTAAAATTTAAAGCAAAGCAAAAAGGAGGTTATTAGAAGAATTTCTGATGAAGATTCTGATGATGATGAAGAGTTTAACATGTCAAATGATAAGCTCAAGGTATGAGAATCCTGTAATTTTATTTATTCCTTTTATTGGTTACTTTCTGGATATATGAGAAAAATATGAATGATACAGAATATAGTTGGTGTAATCATTAAAGGAAATTATGAGAAAACGAATCAAATGTGGTTGTAAACTTTCACGTGCATTCTTTACCCTAGGCAATTTCCCCATCGGTATAATTTCAAAATATAAATGGTTATAGAACACATGTTTTACTTCTTCCAGAGAAAAGGAATGATTTAATCTCAAAGCTAAATCCACCGTCTTTGTACTTTTATTTGCAAATATGACTATTGTTCCCCTTTAATTGTTGTTGCTGTAGAGGCTTTGCCCTTTGATTGCGTTTATCACTTAGAAAATATAATGACGGAGCTTTGGATGCATTGAATTTGGAAAGAAATATGTAGATGCTCTTTGTAGGAATGAGCTAGTGTGTATGCTTTAGAGTTTACCTATAGAAAAACTGAAATATTCAATTAATTAGCTCCAAACTTCAAGAATCTATCCCTCCTACTGAAATCAACTTTTCTTGGATTGAGTTTTTAGTTTAGAACTCAGATAGATAAAGGGATGCGAAGGTGTATGTATTAAATCTTGTGCTTTTGGCTCACTGGTCCTGAATTTTGATCATATAGCCGTAGCTGAACCTACAACTGCAAAGACACATAGCAGGAGGGAAGCATATTTATGACAGGTGGGTCAAGAGTATTAATAAGGGGTGATATAGAACATATATGAATATTTCGCAACCATGCCCATACTTGTGAAAATATTAATATTCCTACAATTATCTTCCATCCCTGCACTTTTTCACTCTACCAAAAAAACAAAATAAAAAAAATAGTTTTATTCCTCCATTTACTGCCCCACTTTCCAACCTTTCCGTCTCTACAATTCCAGTTCAGAGAAAATGTTATGGTAATGACTTTTTGGAGTATACTAATTAAGCGACTCCTTACTCATTTAGGCACGAGGAGCAGTTTACCTGAATGCATATTTATCAGAAATACAGTTCTGTGTGACCTTTTACATTCTTCAAGCATTGTGTCTGGACGCATCGCTGTCATGCATCAACTTTGTCAATTTTATAAAGTATTTCATCTACTGCACTCATCCTGAGCGTAATTGAACCATTTATATTTGCCCTTCTTTCTCTTCTTTTTCATTTGCAATGTATTAAACTTCCAATATAGCAATTTATGGCTTTATGTGGAGATTAAATGGTTCCTTAACTTGAACTTTTGCCTGCGTGCATTGCAGAAGAGGAAAGTTGCTGATGAAGTTTCAAGTAAACCAACAGATTCATTAACAAAAGCTAGTGTTTCAGATAGCTCAAATAACAAAGGTACTCTATATCTGTCTTTTACCTTTTCCTTAATTTTTACAGAACTAAAATTCTTGAAGTGCAGTTAGATTAGAGTTCATAATTAGAAGCAAGGAATGAAAAGATGAGTTATATATAATCTCCTTGTTGACATTGAATGGAGCTATTCATTTGTTAATATTGATAGATTGACTATGATGTTTGAATAATGTGACAACTATGAGGGAAGAACAGCATAGATAGGTAGAATATTCTCAAACACACTTCTGTGGCTAAATGTTCAGTGTATTTCTGCTAAATATCGAACATCTCCTGCAAAAAAGTATATTTTAATAATCAAATGATTCACTGCCTTTCTGGTTGTCTGCATGACAGGTCTAATGTATTCAGAAAAAACGTGTGTTGGTGTCCCAAATAGAAGTTATTAATGCTCTATGTAAAAGAATATCCTTCAAATGCTAGTGTATTTAGAAACATTTATGTCAGAAAATTTGATTTCCTTCACATCACCAAGATCATAATTTTCAGCTTAGGATTGTTACCTTTTGTTTTACTTGTAACATTCATCTGTTATTATGAAATCCTAGGTGAGTCTGACATTCATGTTCTTTGGTTGTCAACAGAAAATTCAAGCGGTTCAGGGACTCGGAATGATAGTAAACCCAGTTTCGGATCCCCGATGATCAGGATATCTGTGATAAAGAAACCAGTTGCATCTTCTGACAGTAATAAGCCAGTGAAGGATAAACAAGTGGAGGAGAGTAAAGGCAATGATGCAAGCACTGGGCTACAATCCCTATTCCAGAACTATGACAGTGATGATGAGGATGATTAGTAAATGGTATTGTTGTACACCAACATAGCTTCCTTTCCTTGATGAAGTTTAGGAAATCTATTTCACTCTCTTTCGCTGGAGGGGCAATGGTTATGGAATATTTTGTCGAGTATAAGAAAATGTCACTTGAAAGCATATGCCAGGCCGTTAGAAAGCGAAGTTTTCCTATGGCTCCGCCCTGGGTGTGCAATGTTAGGCGTTCGCTCTTTGGATTCTGCTCAGCAAACTAGAAGAGACAGGCTCTATTTGAATCAACTTGGAATTACAGATTCTGTTTGATTTAATGGTTCTGATTTGCTTGATGATGAGCATCGGTGTAGATGGCAATTATAGCAGTAAGCGATGGCCAATAAGTACAATGGGAAGTAAAATATTTGTCAGTTAGGTCCCTTTGATTTGCAAAATGTTTTCCAAATTTTTCCATGTTCCAAAGAAAATATTTTCTTTGGGAACATGGAAAAATATTTCACCATATCCTACACTATCACTTATCAAAAAAATATTTTATAAGCAGAACATTTTACACAAAATATATAACATTTTTTTTTCTTGTAAAATATTTTATACAAAATAAATAAATTTTAAATTGTAATGCTATTGGGTATGTTGTGCTTATGCATATTTGGGAAAAATAATTTAGTTGTTAGTCTGCTATATACTATCCAGCTAGTCTTATGGCACAGTGTTGTTGGGTCAATGATACTGTGAGCTGACACTTTGACTACTTGGAAAAACAAAAGAAAACAATTATCAGAGCATAACAAAATTCTGAAGTACAAATTTCATCTGAGTGCTAGTTGGTCTGAACAGCTGCGTATTAGAACCATTGCACAACCTTCTCAAAAGAAATAATGTACATGTAATTTACAGAACAGCTGATTATTTATTTTCTTCAATGTTTAATAAGATGAGGACAGACTTATTTGCTTGTTTCTCCCTGCAGCGACTGAGGCTGGAAGCCAAACTGAGAACCAGCAGGCTATTGAAGAAAATAATCTGTTATACTTTAGTTCTAATAGGACCATTTGAGCATAGAAGGTTATGTTAAGTTATGTTCGTCTCATGACAATGAGGTTTGTTAGAAACTTGGCTTCGGGTGGCTTCATCGAAGTGTTTCAACTGCAAAACAGGTGCTTGGACACTGTTTTATGTCGGCTTGCTGTCTACAGCTTACTGAAATATGTAGGTCTCTTCCATACTTTTAAAGCTTAAACTGCAACCTTTTTGTTCCTAAGTTTAATATTGACTATTCATGTTGTAATTATTATGTTTGATGTAGTTGTTTCTAAAAGATTTATATGTTTTGTTTTTGAGGTGTGGTTTTCGGCCAAAACGGCACTTAACTGCATCATAGTGCACGGTTTTCTCCATCTCCGCTTCTCTGCACGTTATCTACTCGTCATTCTACATGTTTTTCATCCTCGATCATGTTGAAATTGATTTTTTATGAGGAAACTAATATTCTCTTGAATATAAAAAATTCCGAATTTTCTTTCTATGCAAGGTAAATTTAGATAGTAAAGAAAGCATATGGCGGCGGCGGCGGCGGAAAGAGGTAAGAGCACTGGTGGTGAAAAATGAAAGAGAGACCAAACTGTATTTCTTTTTTGTAGTTTTTTTTTTTTTAATATTATTACCTTGCAGAGAAGGAGAGCGAACAGTGGGGATTTTCAGGGTATTTTTGGTCAACTTACTAATAAAAGCCTTAATAAAAAAAATTATATTATTTATGATCTTGGACTTTTTTTAGTTCAAGAATCTCTTTCCCCTCAAATTTCATAACTTCATAAGGGTACTTTAAAAAAATTTAATAGCATGAACCAATGATCTAGTATTGCTTAAATTGTAAAATGCCCTTACCGAGTGTTGTTACCATGTTCTTTAATAAAAAAATCTAATCATGAACTTAAAATATGATACATATTGGATGATATTTTTTTTAATATTGATATGATGATATATTGAAAGATTTTTATTTTCAAATAATAATATAATAACGTATTTGATCAACCTGAGTTAACATGTTAAATATGATCTAGGTTATGAGACTAATAACTTATAGAAAGTAAATAAAAAAAATTATGAAAGTTAATTCCGAATTAACCTAATATTGAAGGATGAAATTAAAAATATATATATTAAATTAAAAAAAGAACAAAAAAAAAAAGACTACTTGATTCAACCTGAGTTAACCTATCAAATATGTGACGCGGGTTATAAAATCAGGATAATCACATAGAAAAAAAAAAAAAAAATTATGAAGCTTAATTTCCAACCAACCTATTATTAAAGGATGAAATCGAAAAAAAAATCAATTAAAAAAAATAAAAAAAAATCAACCTGAGTTAACTTATTAAACTTGCGACTTTAGTTTTGAGACTAAAATAACTTTATATAAAACAAATAAAAAAAGTTATGAAGCATTATTTCCAACATATATAATGTTGAAATATAAAAATAAATAAATAAATCCATGCGACTAGAAAAACTCCCCTAAAAGCAAATTTTTTAAAACATATATGAAAACAATTATGAAATATAATTCCTAAAACAACTTAATATTAAAGGATGAAATTTTTTTAAAAAAATATTGAGTTGTTAAAGGTTAAAAATCAAAAAAATTATAAAGCCTCAAATCTAATATATTTAATGTTAAAATTTGAGATGAAAAAAAAAATATGAGACCAATATATAATTTAATAAAAAATAAATAATGAAGTATGATTTTTTAAAAAATTAAATGATAAAATAAAAAAAAGTAACTCCTTCCTAAAGCCTTTAATGTTTTGTTAATTAATAATAATGATAATTGTCCCCACAAAAGAAAGATTTGCATGTCTTTCCTATAGGCTTCATGGGAATTTGGTGGTTCTGCATTTTTGATTGATCGATGCAGGGCCTAAGCTTAATGTTGTATGTTTAGGTCAAATAATTATGTTTTATTTGCAAAAGTGCATTGAGAAATACCCTAAAAAAAGTGGGATATAGTTTTCCCCGCGCCACTATTCAGGAACAAATTATTATAGATTGTTACAGCCATATATTTTACTTTTAGTTTTTTTCTATTACACTTTTATAGAACCAAATTAATAGCTAATTAAAGTAAATTTATTAAGAAAAGACAAAATTTAAAGCTAGGGGAATAAGATGAAAAGAGTAGCAATAAATAAATAAATTTTCAAAACTTGGGATTAAAAATACATTTTGGTTCTCCAACTTTACAAATTATAAACTTCCAACTCCTAACCATTTATGAAATTCAATTTTGATCATAAACTTTATTTTTTTCTATTTTTATCCTTTATTTGAGAAATGAGAGAGGAAGTTGCTGGATTTCAGTGACAAAGAGAAAAAATCTTGGTTGAAACTGATTTTGTCCATGAAAACAGATGGTTTCGGTGTCAATGAATTTCTTTTGATAAAGAAAGCTTATACAAGGTGTTATTTCCTTAAACATGCTTGAAATGACAGATTTAAACCTAAAAATGTTTTTGTTTTGGGTTGATTGTGAGTTTTAGAGCTAATTTCTAAGTTGTTAAATGCTATAAATATATTTTAGAAGTTGTTTAAGGTTTAGGTGAAAATTGGTTTCTCTTGGTTTGAAACAGACCAACCTAATTTTTCAATGATCAAAAGTCGCTAAAATCTAGGCAGTTCAGGCAACACATTGTTTACTATTTTATTTTTCAAAGCATTAAGAGGTAGACAACCTCTTAAGAATTTTTTTAAAAAAATAAGGTCCAATACAATCTTTTAAAGCGCGTGGGTTGCTTTAGACCCACACACCTAGACTTTTTTCTAGAAGCACACAAACTTTGAATCTTCCTATAGTAAAAAGTTGGGTCTTTTTTGTTTTTTTATCCATTTAAATTGTATTTTTTTTTTCTTGTTTGTGTTTTTTTTAATTTTATTATTTTGTATTTGGTTAATTATTAATTTAGCAATGTAATTGGTTACAGAGTATATATATATATATATTTCAATTACTTTGATATTTTATTCATTATTAAATTTATAAGCGTCTATCTATTTTAAATAAATAAATAAAACATTAACCACACACGACCAAATCAATTTGTTGCAGCAGAGTAGCTTTATTGGTAAAATCTATGTTATATCAAATTCCAAATCCCTTATCATTCAAACATGTGGAGTTGTCATTGTAAAGTACATTTTGATATATCAGTCTATTTAAAAATATTATTATAATTATTTTTTAAAATATTTTTAAAATATTTTTTTATCTTTTAAAAATTATTTTTGATATTAACACATCAAAATAATCTAAAAATACTAAAAATATATTAATTTAAAACAAAAAAAAATAAATTTTTTAAAATTTTTTCAAAAACATTTTTAAAATATAAAAATAAACATGACCAAACCACCAAGAAACCATCAAATTTCAATCATTCAAAGGGGTAGTTGGGTGTTTGCACTTTGCAGTAGTATCCTCTCAAGCTCAAGTATCTTAAAAAAGAGTGAGGTCTCCACATATTTTATTGTGAAAGTTAGGAGGATTCCCAGTTTCACCAAAGCAACAACATGCTACAAAATCATCCCTGAAAAGGTTTAGATAACGTAACTTCAACATATATAAACATTGACAACAAAATGTGAAATGGCGAGCAACCATTTCCTTACCAACACAATAAAAAAAGGTGGATCAGGATTTCAACAACATAACATCTTATTTCTGGGCCTTCTTTTTCCACAAGTCTCCAAACTTCTTGATCCCAGAACTCTTTCGCTTCACACTACCAAAACCATCATCCAAATCATAAGCCATTCCAGGTGATCCCACGAAACCAGCATAACCTCCTGCTGGTGGCTCGAATACACCACCAAAGTGCTTATCCATGGAGCCACACCTCTCTGGAATCCTTCCACTCATCTCCACTCCCCCAGCAAGTACTGCAGCAGCAGCATCTGCTGCTTTTCTCCACTGCTCTGTCTGAACTCTCATTTTCTTCATTTCTGTCTCCAATGCTTCGTTCGCTCCTTCGGCAGCTTCCAGTTTCCCCTTTAACTGAGCAGCATTTGCTTTACTTGCTTCCAGCTCTTCTCCCAATTGGCCCACCTTCAAGGACACCTCCTCTTCCTTGGATTTGGCAGATGAGATGTACAAATTTGCTTCATTCAGTTGGTTCTTCAAGCTCTCATTTTCCATACCAAACACCTCTAGGTCCTTTTGTTTCTCTTCTAGCTTGGTTTTTAGCATATTTATCTCATCATCCTTCAATCCCAGGTCATGAAAAGACAGCTTTTCTGGCTCTGAAATCACTTGCGGTTCAGCCGGTATATCTGTTGGGTTGTTTTCTTTTTCTACCTGATCAAGCAGGTCACCAGGATCAACCTTGGGCTCAACAGTCTTTTTCTCCACTGGAACTTCAAAAACATCAGTTTCCAGCTGGTTGTCTTCAGAAACTTCATCTGCTGAGTTGCTATCTGCTTTTTTGGAATCCACCTCTGGCTCTGGAACAGCACCTTTCCTGGCTTTTTTTTCCAATTCTTTTTGAGCTTCTTTCTTTGCAGCTTCAGCTGAAGCCAACTGCTCTTTTAGAGTCTTCAGCTCTACTTGTGCTTGGCCAAGCTGGGATTCTAAATCTGCAATGCGGGTTCCAAGCTTCTTTTGGTTTAATGAGTCAGGCTGGGAGCCTCTTGGGGAGCAACGGTCTCCTAGCTTCTCTCTTCGATCAGCTATAGGTCTATGATGCAGTGGGTCGGAATCAGAGTTAGATGTCCTAAGTGGATGTGAGCCTCGAGGAGACTGCCTTTGGGGCATTTCTGATCCTCTAATTATCATTGAAACAGGAAATGGAAACCAAAATAGCCATCAGACATTTTTGACACAATGAATTCGTAAGTTACTGGTAATATTATAGCCAAAATCAAAATGAACAGCAACTTCATTTTCGAAAAACAAAACAAAAAAAGAATTTAGACTGTTAATGCATGCCACTTGTAATGTAATGTGACACTCACGATGTTCATTGTAAATTGAAATGATTCAAGACCACATTGAGGAAAAAAATTGACAAGGAAACGATAGAACGAATCCAAAGTGATTGAGGATAGAGCAGCTAAAGGACGGGTTGAGTAACCCTACTAAAGTATGGATATTATTTGCAGCTGCATGCAATCAGGAAGCCAAGTCAAACAATTGTTAAAGAGCATAAATTCATTCTACTTGATTCGTGATTGATTTTATACCATACAACAACAAATCCTCAACCTGAAACTAAAACTAGTTGGGGCATTTCTTGCCATCCAACTGAAATAAAGCAGGCTTCTTCGATGATGCCTAGTTCCTGAGGGATAAATCAATGTATTTTCATGGTTTAAACCAAGCTACTAGTTTAACAACCGATGCTTCATGTTATGATTCTGGCATAAATCAAGAGTTTTATAATAATTTAACCTTGCTGAATGAAATGATAGTAGATTTGGATATCCTATAGAAGAATAGAATTTTGTAAGTACAATCACGTCTACAAGTACATATAAAGGCATCAATACACTCTAACAGAAAAACATGCCTGTAGCTTTTTAATTTTCTTTAAACCATGTTACAAGTATAAAGCAAGTAAAATCTCTTAATCCAAATAACTTGAATCAACAGTTCAATCCGGGCACGCGCATGCACGTGATGTAAAACCAGTATATTGATAAATGATAGCAGGGTAATGTTCTCTGACCTTGATCTCGGCATTGAAGCACCTAAAGCAATGTTTGTTCAAGAGAGCTGGAAGCAACTGTCATTGGAAATTTGTATTCTCAGTACTTATTATGTAAACAGAAGGGAAACTTAAAAAAAGAAAAAGAAAAAAGGAGGCTATAATGAAAATGATGAACAAAATATCAGTCCAATTATAGGTGTAAGAATTAAATCGCAATTTGTAATAAAAAATCCAGTGACCTCTGAACCAAGCTCCAGCAAGCTATATTCCAAGCTATTTTTACAGGATGTCAACTCAACTCTTCCTAGTTAACCGTACAAGGTCAAAGCATGGGCTTGTGAAGCATTTAAAAACTCCCCTGTGAAATGAAATAAATCCTGGCTTCACATCTTAATTTGTTCCATGAGCTTTATTCTAGGGGGCACACTCAAGGAGAACGAGTGTAGCATCACAAATATAATCAAATAACTTGGAGTAGCAATAGCATTTTGCAAAAGCCAAGTTCTTGTGACGGTAAACATTACATGAGCCTACGTCCTTGAGGACATACAAGAGCCTGTGAAATGATCATTACTAAATAATGCAGCAGACTTAAGCTTGCTTCGCCAACTTTAATGTAAGAAAACATAATAAAGAAAACAGGTGTATATGCCCCCACGACAGTGAACTGGCCTAACTCGACATGTTGCCCCAAATACACCACTAGATTTCCTCAGGGAAAAAAAGAAAAACACTGCAATGAGAAATCTGGATCACCAAAAGCTGGAAAACCTACAGTTAAGAAACAATAAATGGAGTACTGTGTTGCATTATTAGTATCTCGTGGTCCATCAAGAGAAACGGATGTAGAATCATACATTACATCCACCAGACACAAGTAATGAAGAAGTAAGATAATCCAACCACCACAGACAGGATTCTCCATCTTTTTATTTCTCAGGAAAAGCTGGTAAAGAGGTGACAGTTTTACTTTCCACATGGTCTCAACAGGTCCACAATATTGACATATCAGGAGCCTGTTAATCATGATCACTGGGACCCTTTAATGGGAGCAGTCAGATATCAACTTTACTTCAAATAATTATAGGTAAAGTCTAAGTTCTCAAAACACTTGATTAAGATAAAGATCGAGACCTGCCATTTTCAGGACCTAGCACGCAGTTCAAATGCCAAGCCAAGCATGACAGAATTTTTACTGGAAACCCTGATGAGATGATACCAGTCTACGGAGCAACGCACGTTCATATCATTTGACTTAATTGATTTCAATAGTCACATGATTTCTTTTCAGAAGATTTCCATTCCTTTTGTTACTCGTATTCAATCCATGAATACTAACTAGGCTACACAATCGAAAAAAGTACCATCCATTCCAGCTTTTGCAAGCACCAAGACCGCGATATCCTGCCGGTGTGCTTTGTTTTCTTGGACAGTGCAAACGCAATCTTTTAACCACTCCTTTTCACTATCCATATCCATCAATCAAAATATGCCTTCCCTTTCACCTTAACTACTTTTTAAAAAAGAGAGCTTCGAATCTCAACTTTGGCAGGGGCATTATTGTCCTTTCAGCCCCATATCTCCTCCGACTCTTTTTTTTTTACAGAAAAAAGGTGAAGGGTGACAACAAAGAAGCGTTAAATAAGCCTGGAAGGTGTCAGAAGAGGAGGGACATGCTCTGCCCAAGAATATTTCTAAAGAGAAGAAAAGGAACATGCCACCACACGCGCCACCGTGCACGTGTTGGTGTATTACAACCTCAAAACTAGACATTTTTTAAAGTGAAAAAATAGTAATAAATAGTGACAGTGTTGACTCAATAATTCAAGACACAATTTTTTTCTCTCGGTTTATTAAAACCAAAGAAATAAATTCAAACAAATCAAAGTACCCGGATAGATCTGAAACAGCATTCATGGATTCGCATGTTTGACCCATTTAACATCTTAACATTTTGTTTTTCTTAAAATGACCAGATGGGAAAATACAAATTATAGATACCCAAAACAGGAGTATGTGTAAAATAAGTGTTTGGTTGCCCAGAAAAAACATGGACAGACTAAAGCTTGAATTTTATAACAGATTGAATTGTGGGTGGTGATGAGATTCCAAAGTTTCGCTCTTCTTATACTCTCTCTCTCGAAAACCAAATGGATCATAGTTAGAAGGGCAATGGTACTTTGTTGGTACCAAAATATTTCAAAACAAAAGAAGAAAAACTCAACAAGCTAGCACACATGATTTACAGAAAAACAGAAGGAAAAAGAAGAATAACAATGAGATCCAAAGAAACTCCTTTTGTTTTGCACGTTCATCAACTACACCTACATGCATTGTTACATACAAATAAATCGCTTCGCTTCTCAAAAACAAAACAAAAAATGAGAAACTCACCTTGGTATCTATATGAATGCAGAACTAGAAGTGTTCCTTAAACCAGTCAGCTCCTCTCGTGGGTCGTAAGAGAGACAGAGTATTCATATAATCAATGATTCCATGAAAAACCCTTTGGTTAACAGGTGTAGAGGGAGCTGCTTAATGTCAAAATTACGATACTTCTTTTTTCAAACACAAACACTAAAGACAAGGGAGTGGTCGCCTAAAAAATATGAAGTTAGAGAGAGGAAGACAGAAGTTTGAAGTTTGAAAGAAAGCTGGTACCAATAAGTGAAGGGAAAAAACCTAAGCAAGGTGACAAAAGGGTAATTTTTATGGGAAAGGACGAGTGGGCAGTGTGATATAGTGATAATAAATGCAATAAGATAGTGGTGAATCTTTGGAAATCCAACCTCTATCTCACCTCTCCAAGAACTCTTGTCTTTTTTTGTCTCTTTTCAAAGTTCAAACTTTTTTTTTTATTTTGTCTTTTTTAAACTCCACTTCCAATACTGTTCTCAACAGCAAGTCCTTGTAGAACGTATCCTTTTTCCCGCCTGCAGTAATTATCATGTTCTCCAGCTTAAAAGTT
Source organism: Populus alba x Populus glandulosa (assembly GCA_033617975.1). Classification (NCBI taxonomy): domain Eukaryota; kingdom Viridiplantae; phylum Streptophyta; class Magnoliopsida; order Malpighiales; family Salicaceae; genus Populus; species Populus alba x Populus glandulosa. The sequence goes on from CM066143.1 coordinate 40,430,033, forward strand.
TGAAAATTTAGTAGTAAAGTGTTGAAGAACAAACAAGTGATCAAGTATTAATATTTCTGTTTACTTGTAATTTATAGAAGAATTTACACTCATGGGTTTATTTCAGCTAGCATTACATGAGAAATGCACAGAGGAATTTTATAATTTGAAGTGCACCGGAAGACGAATAAAGATGGAAGTTTTCTTTTTATTTTACAAATAGAAAGGTATTCTATGATCCTCGAATGTTCAAATTAAAGAGTTTGTTTGCATAAAAGCAGCTTATTTTATTTTTATTTTTATTTTATACAATCAAGAGACTTCAACCATATTTTTTTATAAACACGCAATAATTCTAAATATTGGGGGTGTATGGTTGTTTTGTTTATAATCAATTTTTAAAACTTCAATTTTCAGTCATCATTTAGAAAAGCCTTTAATGGTTTTCAATGTTTTTGCATTGAAATCACTTTTAACTTCATCCTTGTTTATTTGCTGGAAAGTAATTTTTTTTTAATATTTTTCTTGAAAAATGAATTCCTGAAAAATAAATTACTTTCTGATATTTAGTAATATCATGAAAAATAAATGAAAAAATATTTTTTAGTATTTGGCTATATCATAGAAAATGAGTTAGAAAATAACTTTTTAATATTTTTTATGTTTATTAGAATAATAAAAAACAAATTTTACAAATTAAAAAATTGAATAAGAATGAAATTAAAAGATGATGAAATAAAAAACAATAATTACAATATCATAAATTATTTCAAATAAAATAAATAACAATCAAAAGAATGAGGATCAAATTTAATAGATAAAAAAATTTCAATTAAAAAAATGATAAGAGAAAAACAAATAACAATCATAAAAATAAGGACCAAAGTTGATATAAAAATTAAATTAAATCAAATTCTAAGGAGTGAAATTGAAAAAAAAAAAAGATTCAAAACAAAATATATAGCAATCAAAAGTTTGACAATCAAATTTGATGTAATTAGTAAATAACATGACATTTCTAAATTTTTCACAACTTCTAAAAAGTGTTTTCTGCTCAGAATAAAAAGAAAATACTTTCATGAAAACCAGACTAATTTTTCCTTTGACTGAAAATATTTTCCGTTAACCAACTTTTCTAATAGTAAACAAACTCAAGAAAGTTTGGAAGGTGGTTTTTAAAAAATCACTTTCCATGAAATAAACGGGGCCTTAATGTATTATCATTATTATACTATATCATTCATTAGAAGTATGTCATGGGTATGGTTTAAAAAAAACATAAAAGATTTAGACATTATTAACATTTTTTTCTAGTGAAAAAAATTAAATCATATGGGGTTGACTCGGTCCACTTGATGAGTTCAAAAACAACTCGAATGACTAGTAAAAACATAGTTTAACCCAAAAACATTAATATCTTTGTTTTAAATAATACGATAAGAATTTATTGAATCAATTTGAGTCAACCCAGATTAACTTGTCAAATCCTAGACTCGAGTTAGAGATCATCATAACCTCATAAAAAGCAAATAAAAACAAGTTATGAAGCTTAATTCCTAATCAACCTCATGTTGAAGAATAAAATTGAAAAAAAAATCAATTAAAAAAAAAAACAAAAACACCATTTAAGTCAACCCAAAATAATTTGTTAAACCTTTAACATAGGTTATGATACAGGGATAATCCCAAAAAAAGTAAGTCAAAACAAATTGTAAAGCTCAATTTTTTATCAACCAGATATTGAAGCATGAAATTGAAAAAATTCAATTAAAAAATAACAAAAATAACCTGATTTAACCCGAGTTAACCTGTCTAACTCATGTCCTGGTTCATGAGATTACGATAACCACATAGAAAGTAAATCAAAATAAATTATGAAGCTTAATTCTCAATCAATCAAATATTGAAGGATGAAATCGAAAAAATAATAATTCAAAAAAAGGACTAAAAAAGACTTGAGTCAACTTGAATTAACTCGTCAAACATGTGACTCAGATCATGACACCGGGATAACCTTAAAAAAAGCAAATGGAAACAAATTACGAAGCTTAATTCCTAATCAGCCTAACATTGAAGGATGAAATTGAAAAAAAAAATTAAAGACAAATCAAGTCAACTATGATTAACATAGAAAACTCACAAACCGGGTCATGAGATCAAGAAAATTTTGTAATGAAATTGAGAAAATCAATTAAAAAATGACAAAAATAAAGACTCAAGTCAACCGAGGTTGACATAGAAAACTCATGACCTAGATAATGAGATTGAGATAACCTTATAGAAAGAAAATTGAAACAAATTCTAAAACTCAATCCATAATAAATCCAATGTTAAATGATGAAATTGAAAAAAAAGTATTTATTCATAATATTTTAAATTTATTAATTTTTTAAAAATAAATTTAATTAAACAAAAACAAAAGGAAAAAATATCCCTAACATCCTATGGTTTGGTCGTAATTGAACTGTTTAACAAGTTTGAAAAAATACACATTGCATTTTAAACTTTATATGCTCACTAATACTTAATATCCTCACCAAAAATAGTCAACAAAAATTACCTAATTATTTATAAATTTGTCATTATTTTTCATTTAATAAATAAAATGACCTTATATTAAATATTATAATTTTTCCATCAAATTAAAACAATATATCCACTAACAAATCCTTTTTTCTCATTATCAGAGTTTCAGTCACCTAACAATTGAATAATGAAATGACCAATCCGGTAGAAAAAGTAGTTGTAACATTTGATTTAAGCTAAGTATCTAATGTATAATTGTTGTAAAAATTTGAACCGATCCAATTTTAGGGCAAGAAGACCCAATTTTTAAAGAGTACCTTAATTATGTTTAAAAAACAAGGCAACTCCATCACCTTCATTTGCTTCAAAAACTTAGACCTAGATGGTGAAACCAAATTTGGACACAAATGATCAAAAGAGCTTTTACTAAATTTTGCTTAGATCTTTAAATTTCTTGTTTTTCTTATAAAAAAAATTCAACTTAGATCTCTTTCTCTCAATAGTAAATTCCAATCATTTGCTCTTATTTATAGAGATTTGAAATGGATGCAAACTCTTTCTTGTCTTGTACTAACAATTATTTGGAAAAAAAGTGAAAACAAACATTTTCTTCTTAAATATGATGAGTATAGAGAAAATAAATTTAAAAACCTGGACGAAAGGCTTGAGAGAAAACATTGTTCACCATCTTCCACAACTAAACCCTAGCCATTAAAACCACACATTCAAAACCTAGCCAACACATCACCTCCATAACCATTTTGTCATACCTCCATACTAGTCTCTCTCCCTGTCCAAACAATCTAATACCGAACCATCACTTCTCCCAATCCATTATGAAAAAAAAAAAAATTAGTCACCCTACTATCAAAATTGCCACCATTTTTCCATTTCATAAACCACCACTCAGTCAAAATCCACTGGCACCATTTTCCTATCTCATAAACCATCACCCACAACTAAGAGCAACTATCACTCTTTCTCCACAACAATAATAGACCTTAGCTTTCCCCATATTAAACAACCATCTCCACCAAGCCAAAGCCAAACACAGCTGTAGACTTATATACATCACAGTTCCTCGCCATAAATAAATCAACTAATATGTCTTTATCCATTGTCACTCTTTGCATAAGTGTAAGTATATTTTGGCTCACTTTCACCTCTCTCAATAATAAACCCAAATACTCCTAACTCCTAACCTCTAAAAAAATCCAAATACAATATCAAATCCACCTTCTCCCACAAGGTTTTAGGTTGAAAACCCGTTTGTTGCCTTAAGCTCTTTAAAAGCAAAGAAAGGCCTTGAATTTGTCTAATTCGCTTGATTTAATTAGATAATACCTATAATTGCCTAGTTGGGTTTTTATTTTTTAAAATGTTGGATGTAGCCTTTAATAACTTCAACTTGGGTTTATGGATAATCAATGAGATGATTGAAAAAAATAAGGTTTTTTCTAAGTTTAGTTTGGATTTTTTCAAGTCTTTTTAAGATATAAAAATTGTGTTTGGAGGAGAGAAAAATTTTATTGTTTTTTTTTAGTTTCCCATATATTATATGCAAGGGTAGTTTAGGTTTTTTATCCAATTTGAAAATTTGTGTTGACTAAGAATACAAAGTGTAATTTTATAAAAATTAGTAGGTAAGTACAATTTCAACCAAACTATATGATGTTGGGAGTAATTTTCCAAAAAAAAAAAAAAACAAGGCAGGCCCACGTACTTGGGCATAATTAAAAAAAACTCTGGCTCACACTTGAGGTTTTTATATCTTTTTTTTGGAGTCATATGCTTTTTTTTTAATAAAAAAAGAATTGGGAAACATGTCACTTGTAGTAATAGGCGACTTGTCGCTTACTTTAATATTTCTCAGACACCTCTAGTGATTGGAAAATCAAGATCTAAGTTTTTTGTCATAAAAAACCCAATTTTCTAGTCATTTTTACTGGAAAACAACTCAAAAACACCTTAATAACTTTCATAAATCACTTACCAACCCCAAAATCAATTAAAAAAATAATCAAATAAAAAATTTTAAACGAACCCTAATCTGCTTTTTTTTTTCAACATGTGTATAGGAAAAATCTACTACCATCATTTATGGCAGAAAATATGAAAAACTAATTTTCTAAAGGCAAAAGGAATAAAACTTGAAAAGCTGAGAAACAACTTATAAAACTTTAAAGCATAAAAAATGTCTAAGAAAATAAAATAAGTTTTGCACAACATGGATTTTATATATTTTTTTTAGGGTTTATTTCAATTTTTTCTGGATATGCCAAGTTTTTATTAATATTCTAAGTTTTTCAATTTTTGTGGCTATTTTAATTTTATTCTTTTTTCTAGGTATTTTAAGATTTGCTTAAGTTTTTAAAATTAATTTTTTATTTCTTATATTTTGGAATTTTTCTTTTTAGTGACTTGGGCTTTTTTGTCCGAAAAGTGATAAAAAGATGTAAGGTAGAAAATATGAATACACAAAAAATAACCATATGAAAATGCAAGATTCTTAAAATATTTATAGGAAAAATACTCTCAATTATTTAAATTATTTCCTTTCATCTAACACATGATAAGCATTGAATTAGAATGTGGAATTATTTGATTATATAGTTGAGTTTGGAGAGATCAAGTTAGATTAAAAAGTAATCATTGTAATATCTCAAATGAGACTTCAATGTGATTTTCTCAAATTGATAAGGGTAAAATTAGTTTTTTTTTATTATTATTCTAAGATAAACATTACAAACAAGAAGATAAATTTTACAAACATGACCTTATAGTTTATGACTTTTGTTTGGACTTATGAGTTTATTATAGTGTTATGTTCAATATGTTTATTGTTTATATCATGATTCATTATAATTAATACATACTTGTTTGAATTTATTTGATTTTAGGTTTATGTATAATACACATGCTATGAGCCATTTATCCATTTATATTTAATGAATTTATTGATTAAAATTAGTTTTAGTAAATCAAATGATAATACAAATCGACATACATCAAAACAATTGAATAAAATAAAAAAAAATATATTATGCAAGGTTGCATATATTATAAATATTATTCAAAAATAAATATTTTTTTATTTTTAAAAATAAACTTAATCTATATAGAATACAAAAAGAAAAAGAAAAAAAAGAGTATAGATGAAGCATACAACCTTAAATACATACAATATAATTTTTTAAAAAATCCCTACTTAAAAAAAGGCTAAATAAGCTAAAAAAAACACAGAGAAAGGGCATTAATTAAAATATAAATTTAGAAATTATTTTAAAAAACATATAAAAAAGTATTAATTAAAAAAAACAGAGAAACAAGCCATGTATTAAGTTTTAAGTAAAATCTTCTATGTGCTTAAAGAAAAAAAAATATTTGTTGGGTGCACATGTTAATTAGTGGTAACTATCCCACATTAAAAAGAAATGAAATGAAAATTTGTTTTCCCCATGGTTGAGCAAAAGAGATAAGCTACAAGCTTTGGATGATGCACTCAAATTGTTAAATACTTCCACTAGATAAGCTGATAGAACTATATATTTACTCAAGTATTTCTTTTGTCAATTGCATATATTAAATCTAAGAGATTCATTAACAAATATCCAATATACCTTTGGTCTGAACTAATGAATAAGAAGTTAAAAAAAATAATTACCAAAAAATAAAGTATCCTAGAAGTAATTTGAAATAAATAAATGAAACTTCAAGAAAGAAATGAGAAGTTGATTGTTTTTTCGGTAATTAAATTCAATTTCTTAAAGTCTTTGTCATTAAGTAAAGTGAGGGTCAAGGCCATTTTGTATATTTTATTAATAGGACTATTAAACGTAACAAATATTACTAACGAAAGTACATATTAGAGACTTGAAATATTGTGCTCTATTGTTTTTTTTTTTTTTTTTTGCTTTTTATTGACCTAATAGGGACTATTATTAATATAAAAAAACTATAGTTTTTATATCTGGTCTGGTAGTTGGCCTAATCCAAAATCCAGGTCTTAGATTTTGACCGGATCATTTGGGTCAATTCTTTTTAAAAAAAAATTAAAGGACGTCATTTTAGTAAAATAAAAAATAAAAGTCAACGGGTTGCAAACAGGTTGTTGGCCGGGTCACACCGAGTTTTTTCTTTCCCTGTTTTTTTTTAAAAACATGTCCCGGTTCCAGTCCTAAGTCAATCTGCCAGGTCAGATCAAGTTTCAAAACTATGATAAAAAATGTATGTTGATTTTATTTTTTTCAGAACATTCCTCAAATTTAACTTATGTTTTGTTTGGTATGAGTTTTACAAATTGATTGAAGTTATTTTTTGACTTTTAACTAAAAAAAAGTTATAAATATGTAGAAATAACTTTCAAATCAAATCAAAAGTTTGTTATAGAATTGAATCCAAATTTTAATTTAATTAAAAGTTGAAATTTTTAACTGATAGATTATGATTTTTACTGCATTCTTTCTTAAAAAAAACTGCCAGCCAGTTTTATCAAATGTACTCCTAAGTTAAAGCTATCCTAACTCATTTCTTAGTTTTATCATAAGTTATTTAACAGAAATTGAATTGTTACTCAAAATTAACAATTATTTAACACAAGTTATGTTATTCCTAACCTTATCTATTTTTTCTAGAAAACTTCATAGGATTTCTTTCATTGGAACGTAGATCCAGAGAATCAAGAGCCACATAAGAAATAATAATTCCCTCCCATCCCAAATCCCTACCCCTAAAATCAATGCATAATTGATAACATTGTAAAGAAATGGGATAAGGCAAAAGGTGGTCTAGTTGCCTTGAATTGGTTCGGAGTTCATAAAAAAAAATGCCAGCACTTAGCGGTGGGATGAATCACTTAATTTATTTTTCTCATTTCACTCTAATATTGTTGGATTATAAACTTATCATTAATGTGATTATACTATGGGCGAATGGAGGTAATACGGTCCTAAAATGTCAATCATTTAATAAATAGCTTAAGAAAAGTAATGTTAACAAGTTTCGTTCATATCTATTTAGGGTATCGTAGATTAACTTGTGTGTATTAAACTAAATCTTTATATTTTGAATATAATTTGCGAAACAAAACTTATACCATGTAGTTCGTGACCATTAATATTAGTAGAAAGAAAATTAAACTAGAAATTATATAAAAAGCATACATCTTATCCATATCAAAACCACGTGAAAGAACTTTTTTATTATTATTATTGATATATAGAGTATTTCACGCCAATTTATGTGTATCAAACTAGAAGTTTATATTCCAAATAAGACTTGCAAAACATGATTTATATCATGTGATCTTTGACCATTAGTATTAGTTGACAAAGAAAATGAAACTGAAACCATATAAAAAACATACCTCTGGTCCTCCATTCATTTAACCATCTTGGCCACCACCCATTTAATTGTTAATGTGGAAGAAAGTTGAGCCTCCCTTGACAATTATTGAGACATACCATGTGGGGTGTAAATGATTGTTGATGCATCTTCAACCACTCCAATGCCCTAGCTCATAAATCTCCTTCTTTATCATTGTTAGTTCACACTGACCGTACCCACATCTTTGAAGATGCATGGGGCTCATGATCCAATGGTCATGATTGGATCTGTCATAAACATATGATCTTGAGGATTGAGAGAGCAAATTTATTTCAAGAAATAGTACAATTTAACCTTATTTTAGAGGAGATATACAAGTCCTTGGTCAAAATCACAGTTGCCATCATTATTTAAACTTATCCAACGTTTTTCTATTGCATTAATTAACAAGAATGCTATCTCTAGGCATACGGTCGATGCTCAATCACACTGATTACCTTCACACGCAAAGAGTGAAGGGATTTCTTCACTAATTCTCTTGTACTCTATTCTTATTATTCTTTTGAACTTGGCCCGGCCCGGCAGATCGATCTGGAACTCAGCCGACCTGAGACTAGAACCGAGGCAGGTTGAAGAAAAAATAAAAAAAAGAAAAACTCGGTGTGACCCGACGGGTTGACCTGGCAAGACCCGGTCAAAACCCGACTGCAAACTTGTTGATTTTTATTTTTTTATTTTTTTTACTAAAACAATGTTTTAATTTCTTTTAAAAAAAAATTACCCGGCTGACCCGATCAAAACCTAGAACCCGGACCACGTCTTAAAACTACAGATCTTATGGGATGCCTCCTATCCCCTTCACGTGGACAAAGATCTGATGATTTCTTCCCAACATCTAAATCCTTTCCTCGCAAGCCATTTTCACACCAGGCGTCCACTTTAATGGATTTGTTCTGTATGTTTCATATTCTTAAACTCCTAATACTTTCAACTCTTATAAACACGTATATGTTTTGTAAAATTCGATTATCGGGACCTCTAATAAGGTGCGAGCAGTTCCTTGCATCAAAAAATCACATGAAAGCTATGTTTTTGGCACTCGAGGCAAATGATGGGCTAGGCAGTTCCTTTCCTTCCATCAATCCATCCCTCTAGTTACTGCATGAATCTTTCATCGTATTCCTTTCAAAATTCCAGACACAGTAATGGCAGTAGATTATTGGTTACTTGAGACCCAAGGATCCAGAATCACCTCTACAAAGACACATCAATGGTGAGCAGATTAACATGTTGTTCCTTTACATCACTGTAAGAAGCTGAGAAATCAAATAAAATCTAATCTTCCATTTTGGTCTGCACTCCGATAAATTGAGCAAGCGCGTCTATTCATTAATCGCGGAAGAATGAAACCGTTACAGAAAAGATGGATGCCACCAAAAATTCTGTACAAGTGAATGTGATGATTCCATCATTAACCGATTTTGCTACCCTGTGAATCCTGAACAAGCTAAGAAATGATATAGAACCATGAAAAGAAACGACCACGAGACTTCGAATTCTTTATGTTATATCATTATCAAACAACCTTTCATTCACTAAAATAATACCTTTTCCTTTTAACAACTATATGTAGTGATATGAAGTGCAAAGGCGAGAATCTTCGCTACCTTGACCATTTACCCAGTTGCAGGCACACATTGTGCACTGGATCTAGCTCAGTACTGAGCTAGCTGCAAAGCCTTAGCCAGCATCATTTGCTCGAACTTTTTTCGCCTATACCCGAAATCTATTGCCATGCACTTTGGGGCCCACTAGTCATAGCTCGAGCCTCAGCAAGGGAAACAGCCATGGCCAGCATCATCTGCTCCTCAAAACTCTCTGGGATGGGTCCAGAGACATTCTGAAAGCTTCCTCCAATTTCATCTGTAGGCGGTGGTGGAGGTAACAGGGAAGAAATTCCACCAGCATCTTCTGCAGTCTCAGAACTTGCATAACTGGTCCCAGCTTCAGCAGCATCTGATCCACGATCTGCACCCCATTCCCCATCATCTCTTGTCACAATCATCCTGCTGTCTGGCAATACATTGCTTGAGCTCTGTGCAGGCGAGTAATTGTCTGCACCCTGCTCAAGCCTGTTGTAAAAGCTACTAGTGCTTGGAAGCATGTTGAATGGTGGCATATTTCCACTATTGTGAACAATTGATTCCCCACCAGTCTGCTGACGCTCAGCGAGAGCAGCTATAGCACAAGCAAGACCTCCAGAAGGGGATGATGAAGATCCAGCCAGTGGTGGTGCCATCGCTGGAGTCACATAGCGTGCTTCCATGGTATATTGTGCAGGTGGTGCAGCATCACCACAAATTGGATTTTTCTGTCTTCCATTTTCCTGGAGCAAGGTACAAGCTCAAATCATTTGTCACGACCAGGAATAAAACAGTGTCAAATCTCCCAGGTCCATATCAGACAACAACAGTTCAGTTACTAAAATAGCAAACAGAACATTTTTTAGATCATGCATTGTATGAACACATGTCTGCATACCCAAAAATTTTAGTTGCCATAGCTGGGCCTTGGGAGGAGCATACACATGTATATTAGACAAACAGAAAAAGCCTATCAACCTCATCCATAGATAAAAGCATGAACTGTCAAGATACCTTTATTTGACAAAAATATACTTGTGCTTGTGATAAAGGGGGAAAAAAGAGAACAGAACTGCTCTCTCAAACCCGAGCTTCTCTAGGACAAATATGAAAAAACAATGTGCGAAGAGTATTCAATATCACAGCAAGGAAAAATACACAATGCAATACAAATTTTAATTTTCATGAAGAGGAAAGTCAAAAATCATCAAAGCAGTGTTTTAGGCACCAATAAGACATATTTGTAAGCACAAACTCTTTTGATAGCTTCAACTTGCTTCCATTTCAGATATCAACTTCTAAAAAAAGAACTGGTTTTATACACTAGATTTATACACTATCAGTACTGTTATGTTTCTCTCTCTTTTTTGTAAATCTTTTTAAATGCTTCCAATTTCATTGTATCTCTAATTTTCCTTTGTTCACTGGGCTGACATCTAGATGCACACATGCATAAGAACCCTGCTATCATATAAAAGACAGACAACTATGGATACTGCCCTCTTAAGGTGTTTAGAGATGAAAAGAAATGTTAGTCACAAGGAAAGCTCGAGGTGATTGTATCTGATGAAACATAATGTCATGGTGGATGGGGAGAGAGAGATTAACTTAATCAGTTTGGACACTAGTTATAACTGATGACAGATAATTGAATTGTTAGGCAAAGAGCATCTATTTACTTGATAGATCTAACTTACTCTCCACTTTGAATTTTCATTTTTAATAATCATCTCTCTAGTCTAACAAATTTAGGTGACGTGCAATTATTATTATGATTTCTATTAAGGTGCTAGGTTATGTTTTTTTTAGAATCTTGCGAAGTGACTGGCTTTAGGATTTATATCATAAGAGTTCTACATATCCAAAGTAAAAAAAAAAGAATGAAACGCTTTATGAAATGCTAAAAACAGTTAAACCATTTATGTAATCAGAAAATGAAATATGGTTGCTTCATTGGGCGACGTACTAGATATAAGCTACAAAAATAATAGACTTGAATAGACACAAAAATATTGATAAATAGAAACCTTAAACCATAGAGATGGTGTTTCTGACGCAGTAAGATGCCTTTGAAATGCTGTACATTAAATTCTGCATCTTTTAAAATTTTCAATTAAAGATTAAGATGATATTTTCTAAAGTGTAAAGAAAAATTCAATCTGCACATCTCTTCTTCTACTTATTATTATTATTTAAAATCTCCACATCCCTAATATTACTCATCTCATTTGATTCATTCTTAACAGTACCATTGTATTTGTATTTAATATGAAGCCCCATAAACTGCAACAATGATATAAAATTAGTTCTAATAATAACAGAGATTCTGCTTATTAGGCACAATTACCCCAATAAATGACTCACAAAAATACACACAATTGAATCTAAAATTCATTCTACTGAAAACTTCTATTGGATATGATATCTCTATATTCTTAGGGGAATGATGTTAGCTATTTAATTAACGTGCATAATTAGAATTTTATTTCTTTCAACAGAAATAGTTGAAAACAAAACCTTCACGACTTCAGAGCTAAATTATTTAGGTAAAGATTTGTTCAATAATTCTACCGGGTAGGCAGCTCAATACATAAAGTTTCACACCTCTATTTCATTATATTAAAAGTGTCTTTTGTACATTTATTCAAATTATCTTTCCATTAGATTTTTGATTCAATAAATTACATTAGTTTTCAATCCTACATTAAGCCTTGACAAAATTTTCATATAGCATGAGTAATCCATGTGTGATGCATGTGCTATGATAATTATTAGGGATAAATGCCAGGCTCCTTCTAGCACACCTGTATGAGCAAGATTAAGCTAGACATAGGCAATGGAAAAGGAAAGGGAAAAGAAATGACAGTAAAATGGGGAGTTAAAAATTTCTGTAAAACCTGAAGAGACAAAGGTCCAAATCCTCTAAGGTGCTCATTTTTCAAACAAATAACCAATTTATTGTTGTTCATCATAAATTTCATGCGCTCACTCTGAGTCATAATCTGGAAAATAGAGAGTTTCCTGACCAAATTAGCATAAAGATTAGATTGACAAGACAAAAATGTGACCATTCACTTCTGGACTTAAATCACAACAGCAATAGCCGAGGGACATTGTTCAAGTTCTACTACCTTACTGGAATTGATTTGAAGGGACACTCTCATGGTTATAATTATAAATGGGTGATCATAAAGTTGGAGCACAGGAAATCATAATCGCATCCAATCCCTAGACAGGGAAGATGCAAACAGTTGTAAATGGTGCATGGATAATGCCAGACTAATACATGTGAAAAATCCAATCAGATACTAGAGGTAAGAAAGTCAAATGAAATTAAAATGTTAGTTTAAACACCTGAAATTTCTTGGTCAATATTCATGTAAGTTGGAGGTAATCAATCAAAGACTGTTTACCTGAATGGAAAGCCAGATTGCTTCCATAACCATAATATCCTCGAGATCCAGGTCAAATTCATCATCCCTAAAAATTTAATAAACATTTGATATATAAATTAGAACAATGGCAATCTGAAAGAAAATCAGAATCAGTTTAAGAATCTTATTGAGCCTAGTATAACAAGCTGCTGAACTGGAAATATGGTATTACATATGCTATTCTGAGAGCTGGTGCTGATCAAATCTATAAAAAAGGGTAAAACAACAATCTAAAGAACGAGCTATCTGACATCATGTAATAAGGAACTGTTGACACATTTGATTTAGAATTTTAAGTCAATAAACCATAACAAAACTTACAGTCATTCTAACCTATGTCTTCCCTTCATTAAAAAACAAACTCTGAGTCTCAATGAGATACAGCATGCATTGAAGCTTTTGTTTTTTCTTTTTCTAGAGAGACTTAACAGTGCAAAGCAGTTGTGACACTGCTATCTTCTCTCCTTCCTTTCATTCAATCACCACAGGAACTCCATGATTCAGGAACAGATAAGAAATACAAAAATCATATCCAGGGGGGGACAAGAGACTCAATATACCTGTTCACTCCAGCATGTGGAGGACGTCTGATTGAGTATTGAGATGAAACGATTTCCCCACTTTCCACAGGAGTCGTATCGGATGGAACTGAGAGAGAGGATTGGAGAGGAGAATAAAAAGTATAACTATTACAGTAACCATGACATAAGCATACAGGGAGTGGATATCAGAATTTCAAAGAGAGGATACCAGCTGTTGGCCCACATTCAAGCTCCCCTGGTTCAATATTAGCACTTGATGAACTCACATCTAGTCTTTTCTGCATTCTCTCTTCTTCATCCTGAAGCTCCTGCTGTCGCATCCTAATTTTCGCTTCTATAACACGCTGTTCTTCCTGCAGAAAATGAAGAAATGAATATAAATCTCAACCAATATGTGGAAAATATAAGCACACAGTTCACCAAATAACAAAAATTAGGGCCTGTATGCCAATCAAATCTTACAATCTGCTCCAAACCCTTTTCCTCCTTTGTTTTCACACCTCGATACTCCACAGCATAATTTGAGGTTTTGCAAAATGGACATCTGATAACGTTAAGTACCGCAAGCATAGAAATATTGCTTCATGAGGAATAAGATTATGACAGTCAAATTAAACAAATATGCAACTAAATTAAATAATAATAATAATACTAATAATAATAAAGAATGAAGGATACTGGGTAGGACGAGTTGAATTAGGATTCTTCATCTGCAGAAAACACTCTGGTACAGAGAACACTGATCAAATTGTGTACATGATATGAATAACTAACTTTGCATGTCAGATTGCAGAAATCAATTGGCAATTACCTGTACAAATGCCCTTCATGCAACATCTTGATCGGTTGAGACTCGGATAATACTAAGAAAGAAACAAAACAAAAGTGCCAGATTGGTCACGCCAACAATATATAACAGCGTCTAATACCATTCAATCTAAGTTTCAGGAAATCAATTATTTCTCCTAGGTCAACGAGTAAACAAATGGAGAGGAAAAACATGGTATCTTAAAATAATTTTCCTAGGTCTCTCAAAAAGAAGGGAAAGAATCGATCAAATGTTATTTTCTCAAGAAAATATTAATGAGAACATACAAAAAGCAATTCCTTTCTTTTTCTTCAGCTTGGCAAGCAACTAAACACAGTGGAACTGAGCAAAAAAAAATCATAATAAACTTGAGGGAAAAAGGACAGGGAAACAAAGATAATGATAGAAATACAGACCAAGAAACAGATTGGGCATTCCTCATGATCATTACAGCTGTCTTCATCCCCTGGAAAACAAGGGGCAAGCTTGGATTCGAGAATGAGCTTTCTCAGCTTTTTATGGTCCACATCTTTATGAACATAGAGACCTTGTGGTCTTGTATACCTCTCATCCACCACTTGTCTCCTTCTCCCCAGCTTATTCCCCATCCAGTACTCCCAAGAATTCCCTTCTACTCAGTTTTTGTTTTTTTTCTCAATTAAAAAAACAAATTAACCATAACAAGAAAAAGCATTTCTCTTCCAATTACTATCTCGGTAAACTTATTTGAAATACATTAATCTGCAACACCAAAAAATTATCCATATTTAAACCCCTATTTCATTCTCTCAAGACAAAATAGACTTTCCCCTCCATTCACTTCCAATTTAAAGCACAAAATCATCACCACAAAAACCTGCAAGAATTGAATAAACACAAAGAAGCAACAAAAATTACTATTTGAAAGAAACAAACAATCACAACATTCAAAACCCTAACCCTTCATAAAATAAAAGCATCCACTATAACCAATTCACAGCACAATTTGCTATTTGCTATATTTCGAAACATCTCCAAAGCCCTAGATACAAAGAAGATCAAAAGTTCACCATAAAAAAATAAAAAATAAAAGAAAAACGCTAACAGTATATCTCCAAAATTCAAACAAGAAACAGAAATTGAAAGAAACAAGAAGAATTTACATTAAGAACTAACCTGTTCGAGATCTCCAACGTGAAATGAAAGAGAGAGAGAGAGAGAGATATGGAGAGATCGAGAGATTTGTAACAAGAAGAGAAACAAAATCAGAACATTCTCTGTTGTATACTTATATACAGAGAGAGAGTTTCCCTTTTCACTTTTTTTTTTTATTATTTTTAATTTGTTTTCAACTTGTAATTATGGTTATTTTCATCAAATATACACAAATGTGTGTGGGTGTTGAAGAATACACATACGTGACTTCTGTCTCTTTTTTTAATGATCCAACAAGGAGTTGTGTTTTTATCTCTGTTGATTTTTTGTTGTTAATAATGCAATTCGGTCCCATGACTCCAATTTATTTTAATTTGGTATCTCTATTATTTCCTTTCATTTTATAAGATTTGCTTTGTAAGTTATTGGTTTTTTTTTATTATTAATGTGGGTGTCCAGACCAGTTTATGCACACTTCGAGTAATCCTATAAATCCTAAAATTAAAGATTATATAAGCCTCTAATAACCATTATATTAACAATTATAAGGTTCGAACAAATTATTATTAATATTACTAAGATTTTTTCTGTAAGATACAGTAATTCTTTTGTTTTTATGGAGTCTTACTTTAAAATTAAAATCCTCTCCCATGACTAGGTACTGGAGGATGTAATGACAAAAAATTAATAGTAGGGGATCAAATCATCAAACAAAGAAATATTGAAGAGTTGAGGGACCAAATAAATTTAATTTTTCTTTTTTTAGAGCGCTTGGCGATAAATAAAATCATAAAAGAGAATGAAAGAATGATGTAGAGAAGGAAGGCACGAAAGGGTAGAGTACTGAACGAGGAAAAGAATCAAAGATCATCATCCATCAAAGTTTCAGCTAAGTGGGTCCATGTGTTTTGTAATACTATAAAGAATGAAACGAAAACGCGATGTTGGTTCTCGTGTAATACACGCTCTGATTGAAATGATATTAGCAGATTTAGGTTTTTTATTATGTGTAAGAAAACATTTTTGAATTAATTTGTATATTAACCAAAATTAAATATTTTCTTATAATTTTAAAGATTGAATATT
This sequence comes from Populus alba x Populus glandulosa, assembly GCA_033617975.1. Lineage (NCBI taxonomy): Eukaryota > Viridiplantae > Streptophyta > Magnoliopsida > Malpighiales > Salicaceae > Populus > Populus alba x Populus glandulosa. The sequence goes on from CM066143.1 coordinate 40,446,510, forward strand.
TAGTATCAACATAATATATTCTAGAAATTAATTTCAACTTGATAATTACTAACAAGAAATTTTACGGTGATGAAGATTTAAATAATGATATTTTATTAGTTATTTTATGTATTAATTTAAAAATAATTATAAATAAAAATATTTTAAAAATAAATAATGAGTTTCATCTTCTATTTTCACTTTATATTTGTCTTTTCGTTAGTAGATACAAAAGGTTAAGTAAGAGGATGTAACTAATTTTCATGTTCTATCTTGTTTATAACAAGGAGGAGACGTGTCTTGTTCTTGACACGGAAAGCCTTAAAAATTGAGATATTGCCTACTCGCTTTCCATTACTGCCACACGTTTATTGCTTTGGCTTATTATATTACAAATACTAATTTTAATTAAAGTACTAATAATGATTATTTCCTTGCTTAATAAAAAAACAACTAACATGAAAGGCAAATTTATTGTAGCCATACATTTTTTTTTATTTACCACTATAATAAAATGATGCTTTACCATTCATCAAAAAAATCATAAGTCTTGGTTTTAAGGGTATTTTAGTTATTTTTATAGTATATTAGTTATTTAATAATTGTATAAGAATATTTATATCTTTTCTATATTTTTTAAACAATTAAATTATTTAATTATTCCTAATTTTAAAAAAATAATTATATAACCATTTTTGTCCTTACAGTCAATGAGAAATGAACAATTCACCCAAAAGTATCTTTGTTTTTTCAAATAGATTTTATGGTGAATCTCATATTCATAAGGAGTAATTTGGTATTGTTCCTTGAAATATTAATTTTTTATTATTTAAAATTGTTGGCGCGTGTTTATCACGCGTTAGCGCATAAGAGGCGTCATGCCTTTCAGGCGGCACGTGTGACGCTTTCTAGTGATCAAACAAGCACTTTCATCATCTTATTAGATGCGCAACCACTTCCTTTTTTATTAGGTATGGTGTGTGTTGATCTTATTATTTTTTATTTCTATTTTTTGTACCTTTTTATATAAGTTTTATTTATTTTTAATTTAGTCCTTTAATTTTAATTTTGCATATATTTTTTTCTCATTCAGTCTTTATTGTTTTAATTTTTTATTTTTTTACTAGATCTTTTTGTGAATTTGTTTTTTCAATTTAGTCCTCAATTCTAATTTGTTATTTATGATATTTTTCAATTTTTTCCATCTTCTTTTGATTTCTAGTTTTTTCTTTAGTCTTTTGTTAGGGTTTTGGTGGTTTTCAATTTCATCCTTCAATCCAAGTTTGTTATTTTTTTTTAATTTGGTCCTCATATTTTTAATTTTTTTTCATTTTGTTATTTTTTTTTTGTTTTCAATTTAACCTTCTGATAAAAGAATTGTTCATGCCTTCTAATTTATTTATTTTTACCCTCATTCTTTTAATTATTTTATTTTATTTTCAATCCTAAAAAAAGGACTATATCATGCACAAAAAAATTAATTGAAAGAAAATAGTTAGGGATTAAATTGAAAAACAAAATAAATAAATAAAAGATTAAAAAAAAAAGAGCAATAAAAAATGAGGACTAAAATTGGAAACAAAACAAAATTAAATTATAAAGGATGAAATAAAATAAAAATTAATGCAAAGTATAAAAAAATAGCAATAAAAATAATAATGACTAAATTGGATATAAAAATTATGAAATAAAATGCAGTGGAATGAAATTAAAACAAAAAAAATTCAAGAAGCTTTAAAATAAAAAAAAAATAGAAATCATAAAAATGGCGACCAACTTTAAAACAAATACAAACCAAAAAACACATCTAAATTTTTAAAGGCTAGATATGAAAACCAATGCACAAAAGAGAGAAAAGAAAAGGATGAGAAAAAACTTTCATTCTTGCCAAATTACTGCCAACTAGGCTAAACGTGCCACACCAACAGCTGCACTGCCACTTAATACGTTGGATAATACGACGGTTGGTGGATTTTGGTCATCTTAATATGTCCCACCCACCTCCTGGTTTTGGGGTGAGGGGGTGTTGACATTGTAACGCGTGCATAGCAAGCGTTAAGCTTTAATATTGATTTATTAATATTTTAATCATTTGAATTATTAAAAAGCCTAGGGTGATGACGTGTATGTAATACACATCAGTCTTTTATATTGATTTATTAATATTTTAATAATTTAAATTACTAAAAAGCCCCTGAGGGCATCCTAATATTACAAAAAAAAAAACATGTCAAAGATGAAAACACCTTCCCTTGTCAGGCTTATATTTTTTAAAATCAAAGACTAAACATGTTATTTTACTGTTGAAAGAATTAAACATGTAAATAAAGTTGAAAAATACACAAAAGCCCCTGGACAAAAATATATATTCTCTTAGCTTTCAAAGGTGACAAATAATTTCACTATATAAAAAACATAAATTTATTAAATTATCCTGATCAATTAACAGATGATATTTTTATATCCAAAAAAAACAACTATAACCTTCACTTAGGTATTATCACATAAGCAATCAACCAAATACATAACTCTTTGTACACGCATTTTCCCAACCAAAGATATGTTTTTAAAAAAATTCAACAATTTGTTGTGATTAATGTAAACAAATTATTTGTAATTATCTGAATTACTTATTAATATAATTCATGCATGACACTATTAATGTTTTCGAGGATAATACTATTTCAAATGAGTTTATGAATTAACTAAAAATAAATATTTTCTAGATAATTTTAAAAATGTGATATCCCACATCGGAAGCGAGTGTCCAAAGCCAGGGCCTTATAAGTGGTGCTGGTTGGTAACTTGTTATATGTGTTTTGGGGCGTCAGGCTCAGAAGTGGGCTCGCGTCACCAGGGACAAAACCGTGAGGGCTTAAATAATTTCAAATTGATTGTCATAATTTAATTAATTTCAAATTGATTGTCATAATTTATTTTTCTTTATTTTCTATAAAGTTATTGTAGTCTTAAATAAATATTTCAGTATTTAGCTGATGCTCAATTTTTACAAGCGTTTATTTTTGTTATCATATCATTAAATAAAAAATATTGTAAAAAATAAAGTATTTAAACCAAGTTGAGCTCATGATCCAGATTGCGAGTTTTACGAGTTAAGACGTAAAGCCTGAGTTGAAATTTTTAAAAGCCAAACATGTTTTTACTGGTTGTCTTGGTTGTTTTTAGACTTGTCAATTTAACTGCGTTGCCTAGAGTCAACTTCTATGTGTGTTAATTTTAACCTTAGGATAGGTAAGAAGTCGAGTTGAAAAGTTTCAAGGTTGACATGTCAGGTCGAGTTTAATAATAATACCAAATAGTTTTTTTTTGTCAATTTTTTTCTTTCATTTGAATACTTACTGGATTTTGTTATTATCAATTTTATTTTTTAATATTTAGTTGATTTTGAATTAATATTTATAATTTATTTTAGTTTATTTTCTATGAGCTTATTACAGTTTCAAACAAAAATTTCAACATTTAATTGATGCTTAATTTTGCAAGTATCTATTTTTATTATCATATTATTAAGTAAAAAATAGTTTAAAAAATCGTTAAACCAAGTGGAGTCTATGGTAGATTAAACTGTTAAGCTCGAGTCAATTTCATCTCAATATTAAAAAATATAGTTTTGATTTTTTAAAAAAAAAAATCAAACCAAGCTTTTCACTTATTATCCGGGTTGTTTTCCAACTAATCAAGCTGGTTGAGTTACATCGATGTACTCTTATATAATTTAATTTGAAAATCAGACTAAACAAGAAGTTAAGTAAAGAGTTTTTAAATTTACTTGTTATACACTGGGTTTAATAACAACCAAAATTTTTTTTTCATAAACATACGTATTTTTTTAGGTTTTATTTTTTTTTAATTATTTAGAGTTTTTTGTTTTTTTAAAAAAACCCACGTAGCGTGCGTAAGGAAACTAGTAGAGGCTAAAAGTAAATGCAATTATAAAAGGCCAAGCCTAGAAGGCTAACGCGCTACATCCATAATGGCAGTTTCATTTGATGGTAAATCCCCAAATAATAAGAGCCACCCAACAATACAACTACATTCACTTTACCGCCCAAACGATTATGTATTACTTATTGTAATTATTTTATTTAAAGAACTAGATTTAACAATAGAAAATAACCATGTCCTATCTATATTTCTAAACTTACTCAGCCTTTTCTAAAATTGAAATCTAAACCTTCCAAGTAAAATCCCCATATATATATATATATATATATTCTGCTGGGGTGTAGAAATGTGGGTAGCAGTTAATTTTTAAAATAATTTTTGTTTGAAAATATATAAAAATAATATATATTTTAAAAAATTATTTTTGATATCAATATATTAAAATGATCTGAAAATATTAAAAAATATATAAATTTTATATAAAAATAAATAAATAAATAAAAATTTTATTTTATTTTAAAATACTTTTAAAATATAAAAATAAATAAACTGGATGTCAAATAGTTAGCAAATAGTTGGCAAATAGTTGGATAAATTGCAGATATCCATGGACATTTTGCTGAATTCACACATTGACTTTAGTGGACGAGGCCCGCTGACGAACACAGAACCATATTGCTTTTCCAAAATAATATATCTACGAAGTGAATAATTTTTCCATGCGAGGCCCACCCCCATTCAAAGAAGAAAGCTGTTTCATATTTTCACTCAATAAATAAAATTATTATTTTGCTGAGTCACATCCGTGATGAATGGTTAGTTTTTGTCGACATTAGCATCATCAAGATTTATATATGATATTGGACCGTCTAATTGGTTGACCAAATCACTAAAATACCTGACTCAGGTTTATCAACATTGAATAATATCCAAATACGTCTACCATTATTATACCATTATTATATTATTCATGGATTGTTTGGAAGTATAGTTATAATTATTTTTAAAGTGTTTTTTATTTAAAAATATATTAAAATAATATTTTTTTTTATTTTTAAAAAATCATTTTTAATATTAACGCATCAAAATAATTTGAAAATATTAAAAATATATTAATTTAAAATAAAAAATAAAAAATAATATTTTTTTTAAATATTTTTAAAACATAGGATATTATAGGAGAATGCAACGGTTTTTCTTTTTTCAATAAAGAAATGTTAATGGAACCGTTATTTGGTCAAAATACGGCACCATGGGCTTCTTCAACTCATATCATATAGAAACTTCAGTTACAGGAAAACCTCTTCTTTTCTTTTCTTTTTTTAATTCACATAAATGTAACATTTTTAATAGTTGAAAGGTATACGGTCACGTGACCATTAGAATAACACAACAGAAACTTAGTAGGATAATACTTTATCCCTATATTTGTGTCCATTGTTCAATTATACATTTATATTCATTTTTTTTTCTAATTTCCTTCCATTGATAAATTTTGTTAAATTTTTTCACTAGCAACGTTAGCAACTTTTATAGAAAATCTATGGAGTTATTAATTGGATGAAATTGGACAAAACCAGGTAACGCAAGATACTACTTAATAATGATGATGTTTCAAAATTTAATATGTTTAGGAATGAGTTTATTTAGCATATGGATATTGGTTAATCAAATGTTCATGTCAATATTTTTTTTTTTTTAGTCCAAGAAGTATAAAATCAATGGTAAAAGTCATAGTATCTATAAAAAAGTTCATGTATGTGGAGTTTAAAGACCGTCTAATGATAAAGTTAATAACTTTAAATAGAAATGATGATAAATGAAAAAAATAGCTTTAAATTTCAAGAATAAGAATTTTTTATTTTGTTTTTTTTTATGTGTTCAATGCTTTAAAGGCTTAAGTATATAAACTTGGATAATAGAAAGTTGTGAACCTTTTACTTGGGGGGTCAAAATGATATTTATATTCTCTAAACCTTGTCATTTTGATGGAGTGGAGGGTCTGAAAAGTCATATTTGCTAGATGACATTTAATGAGGGAAAAAAAATCATTTTATATATCATTAATGAGATGAAAATATGATATGTTCTTGGGAGACCATTTATACACCTACAGGTGCAAAGAGATGATTATTTTTTTACATGAATAGGTTATGTTAATAATCTTAAGATAGAATTTTATGGTACTAACATGGATCTCTAAGACCAATTGAGTTTGACATCCACACCCAGGATCCACTATGCTTGAGGCTCAACTTATAACTAAACTCGAGTATATTGGATTTGACACTTTGCCATACCTTCGGTACCTTGGACATAACTCATGGATGAATCCAAGTATATTGAGTTTAACAAGTTGACAAACCCATGATGACTTGGGCTTAGCCGATGGCTGAATCCATGTATATTAGATATGGCAATTTCCAAACTCGTGGTGACTTGAGCTAAACTCATAGCCGAACTCAAGTATATTGGGTCTGACAAGATGCCAAGCTCATGATACCTTAAACTTAGCTCATGGATGAATCTAAGTATGTTGGGTATGACAACTCATTAGATTTATGAAGATTGGGGCTCAACGTACGACTGAACCCAAGAATATCGAGTCGGCTGCTTTGCCATACCTATGTTTGATTGGGTTATCACCATATTATAGGTTTGGGCTCTTCCAAAGCATAAAAATATTGAGTAAAAAATATACTCATCAAATAACATGATAAAAATAAAAATAAAAATAAAAATGTTTTTTTTCCATATTTTCACTTGTTACTTGAAAGGTAACATCTTTTTTTCATAGTAATGGTACAACAAAGTTTTGGTAACAACATTTAATCCTTTTATTATTAATTTTTAAAAGAAACTAAAACATCTTTTTGATTTTACTATAGACCAAGAGATAAAATATTGTGAATTGTAATAGTTCTCAACAATGCTTTTTTACATTTTTATTTTTATTGGCCACTTGACTTTTTTTTCTTCTTCAATTTAATCCTTTTACATTGAGTTGATGTGGGATTGGACTTGATGATTTGTTTCTATTAACTTGATGTTGGGTTCTTGTGATATTGACAAAAACTTTCGAAGCTTGGTTAATGCTTGATTTGGAAAAATTAAATAAGATTTTATTAATTAAAAATAATTGAAGCTTTAACGATCAAATTTAAAACTTAAGCAAATGTCTAGGCCTTTTTTTACCAAATCATGGACCAAGTATTCATACCATTTTTTTTTAACTAAACTTTCTTTTTTCAAGTTTGTCTTATCACACTTGGTTGATGTGTGATTGGATTTAATGATTTATTTCATTTGGCTTGATATTGGGTTCTCACCATGTTGGAAAAACATTATAGGGTTAGATTGATACTTGATTTGACAAAATAAAATATAATTTTATTAATTTGAGACAATTAAAGCTTTAGGGACCAAATTTAAAATGAAAATAAATGTTCAACCTTTTTCCCCCTAAATCAAGGGCTAAAATGAAAGAAAAGGGAAAAGATGGTTGGTGTGTGTATCATTGGCGCTAGTGTGTGAGGGAGACCATCGCAATGTGGAGGCATATGCAACATCCTTAGATCTCTAATGATGATTTTCCTTAGTGTACATCAAATCATCTTAACGAGATCTTCCTTATAAGATGGTGCATGAACACAGGAGGTTCCATTATGGCTCTAATGACTTATTTTGTTTTTCTTCTCTCTCTCTCTCTCTCTCTCTCTTTTTTATTTTTTATTTTTTATCTCTTCTTGGTTTTCATGTGGTTTTCATGCTTGGCTCCTTCCAAAATAGCTAAGTGGTCTATTAATTTTTTTGGATGTTAGATCTGGTCCTTATTTTTTTAATTATTTACAGCAACAATTATAGTTTGGTTTCACACAATTGACATTTGATAAGCCAGGGAATGTTTTTGATGCGAGAAAATGGGTATTAAAAAGAAAATGATGAAAATACAACATAGAAGGAAGATGCAATCAGTTGTGGATGGCAAACAATGTTTTTTTTTTTTTGTCCTTTAATTTTTTTTAGCCATTTAACTTCTTTTTTTTTTTTTTTTTAATCCCTTTGCATTTAGTTGATTTGAGAATGAGTTTGATGATTTGTTTTGATTGACTTGATATGAGGTTCTTGCGATGTTAAAAATAAATTACAATATTGATTTAATACTCGATTTGAAAAAATATTTAGTTTTATTAATTCAAAATAATTGAAACTTTAAAGATTAAATCTGAAACTAAAATAAATATTCAGCTTTTTTCCCTATTGTGCATGGAGCAATGTCAAGAATAAGTTTGACATTGATTTAATTCTCTAGATTGATTTTTTTTCTTAATCTAAAATACACGCTGACAATATCTATATATTTTTTCTTTAAAAAATATTTTTACCTGATACTTGGTAAAGCCCGAACACCTTATCTAGTACACGTCTAAAAGACTATAATGAACTTTCTTATTAAGGTTCCTCGAAGTAAAAGTGTTTGTCTAAAAGAATATTTGATAATATGTTGTTGTGATTTTAAGAAATTATATATTTCTTAAGAAAATATTATACTGCATGTGCTTTGCTTTGGATTAAAAGGAGGTCATTTTTTTTAATGATAAAGTTCTTTACTTTGAAAGAAAAATAGTCTTTAACCAAATACTCATTTAGATTAAAAAAATGGAAAAGAAATTGAAAGAAAATAATAGATAAAAAGCTAGTTATGCTTTTAAAAAACAAGAATATCAAATACACACATAGTTGTCTACTAGGAGAGTTCCTTAAAGTTTAAAATTGACAATTTAAAACTAAAATGTTACTTATTACTCTAAATATACAATTTAAATTTTATAATTATATATAAAAACACAAACTTTATTCGATTTGAATAAAATAGTCTTAAGTTTTTATTAACTTAATGTCTAAAATAGAAATTTTAATACCTTTTTTTATTACTTTTCTTAGTAATTTTAATACCTTATTTATTTATTTTCTTTGTAAGATTTTCTGTACCTTTTTTAATCATTTTTCCTTTTCTATAATTAGCCTTTATTAAATTCTCCATTTTCTTCTTTATTTTTTCTATATATATATATATAAAACATGGCAAGTCTAAATGAATTCAAATGTGAAAGTTACGGAAAAAAGCACAATAAGGAAAAAAAAAAAAGTGAGAGAGAAAGAGAAGATAAGAACACTTGAAAAAGGGGAGGCTTCCAACGGTGAAAATGTCACCAACAACATCAAAAGTGGTCTAGTTTGCGAAGGCTACAGTGCAAGAGAGAAAGGAGAACTTCCACGATAATGCTACCTCAAAGACAAAAGATTATGAAAAGCAACAGACACTCAATTATAATAAAAATACTTTAATTTTAAAGCAATGCTTACGAAAAGAATAATGAATCCCTAAGCCAAATGAAAAGAGCGAAACAAATTATTAAGAAATACTTTAAAAATAATGGGAAAAATACTATTCCACGTAACTGTTCATCAAGAAACAAATGATCGTGGATTGCTATGGCTAATTAAAGCATATTTATTAAGGAAGGATAAAATTCAAAGATAGGGGGTTAAGATGAAAAAGAGACAAAAAGAGATGGTTTTTTTAAACTTGGAGTTAAACATACACTTTGATCCTCCAATTTTTTAAATTATAAACTTTTAATCCCTAACAATTTATAAAATTCAATATTGCTCCCAAACTTTATTTTTCTTATTTTTTGGTTACTAGTTTGAGAGAGAAGAAAGAAAGTAACTGGATTCTAGTTATAGAAAGAAAAAGTTTCGATTGAGACCCATTCCAGCCACAAAAACAAGTGGATTTGATGTTAATGGGTTTCTTTTGATGATAAAAATTTATACAAGCTGTTTTTCCCTTAGACTTGTCTGAAATGGTAAATCTGAATCTGAAAAGAATTTTTATTTCGGGTTAATTGTGGGTTTTACAGCTAATTTCTAGATTGTTAGAGGTTATGCAAATGTTTTAGAAGGTGTTTAGTTTTTTTTGGTTGAAATATGGTTGAAAATAGACTTCTTCTGGTCTGAAACAGATCAACTCGATTTTTTCGAGTTGAAATATGGTTGGAAATAGGCTTCTTTTGGTCTAAAACAAATCAACCTGATTTTACAACAACCATAGGTCGCCGAAACCTAGACAGTGCAGGTTACACATCGTGTGCTATTTTTTTTCAAAGCATTAAGGGGCAAACAACCTATTGTCTTCCCTTTAAAAAAAATTGAAAAAGGCCCTGATGCGTGGGCTACTTCAAGCCCAGATGTTTGAGCCTTTTTCTGGAGGCCAGGGAACTCTAGGCCTTCCTAGCCTGAGAGACTAGGTCCTTTTTACTTTTTTTTTTTCTTTTTTCATTTTTATCCATTACAATTGTATTTTTTGTCTTTTTTTTTTAAGTTTCATCACTTAATATTTGATTGATTATTAATTGAGCAACATAATTTTTTTAGTTTGATTTTTTTTCCAGTCGCTTTGATATTTTATTGGTTCTTGATTTTATAAGTGTTTATTTTAGATAAAAAAAACTATAAAAAAAATTGTTGAACCCAATTTTGTTTTATAGTCCATGACATGAGTCAGATATTTGGCTTATTAACTTAAGCTAGGTTGAGATCATGATTGATAATTTTGTTTATTACATAAGTAATTCTCAATTTATTTAATTAGATGTATGTATGAAATTTTTGAATTATGTTTGAGATTTTTTTATATACAAAACACGTCATAAATATCTACTAGATACATGACCCGCGCGATGTCGCGAGTCATTTTTTTTTGCATAAAAATATATTTTTTAAAAAAATTTAAAAATCTTGGGTTTTTCTGCAAAGCTATACCCAAGAATGTTGGGTTTGGCTGCAACGCCTGACCTAAGAGTAATATTTATAATATTAATAATAAAATTAAACTTGCATGACCCAAGTTTAAGTGAGCCTAGCTGCAACACCGGACCCAAGAATATTGGATGTGGGTCTAGCTATAAGGTCGTGTCATAAAAGTGTGATAATTAAATAGATTAATTAAAAAAAACAAAGAAAAAAAATCAACAGGAAGGAAAAAACTAATGAAGAAAAAGAAAAAAAATTGAATTAATTGGGTTAACCCTTTAAACTAGGTTATCCCGTAAAACCTGGGATTCGTGTCATAAAAGTTTGATAATTAAATAGAAAAACAAATGACGAGTTTACCCAGAATTAACTGGGTTAACCCATCAAACCAAGTTAACCCATCAAGCCCAGGATACGTGTCATGAAAGTATGAAAGTCTGATAATTAAATAGAAAGAAAATTAACTTTAACAAACTAAACTAAATGAAAAAAATAACTCGTCAAATCAGGTTAATCCATCAAACCCGAGATCCGTATCATGAAAATATAATAACTAAATAAAAAAAATGTAACATTAACAAACTAAATCAAACAAAAAAAATTCATTAAAAAAAATTAAAAAGAGAAAAAGAGAAAAAAACAGTTATATAATATAATATAATATAATATAATACAATATAATAATAATTATACTAATATAATATATTAGTAAAAGGCGTGACATGCCCGCGCGATGCCGTGGGCTTGTGGCATGCTTGTGCATTATTGTGGATTTGTGAAAAAAATCATATAAAACAAAACTGTTACCATCTACAATATTTTAAAGGAAAAAACTACAAAGCTATATTCTCAACCAGCACAATATTAAAAAAAAATAAAATCGACAAAAACAATTATGAAAAAAAAAACACAAAAAAAAATGAAAAAAAAGAAGATGACAATTTTGGAAGAATAAAAAGCAAAAAGCAAATAATAAAAAAATAAAAAAAAACATGTGGGGAAAGTTAAAGCTAAATTTTCAATCAGTTCAATATTAAAATCATTTAAGAAAACATTGTAGCAATTTATAGTGTTTTGTGAGGAAATATACAACTATAATTCTCAACCAGCTCAATATAAAAAAAAATCAACAAAGATAATTTTGACCAATATAAAAAAAAATGAAAGGAAAAAAAAACATTCAGGGAAACACTATAACAATCTATAGTGTTTCATGAGAAAATTTAAAGTTGTAAATTTTAACCAACTCAATATTAAAAACTACAAAGACAATTTAAAAAAAAAACATAACAAAAAAAATCATATGGGAAAACACTGTAGCAATCAATGATGTTTTAAGGAAAAAAAGCTAAATTGTTAATCGGTTAAGTATGAAAACATAAATTTGGAAAAAAAACATCGATAAGAAAAACATGTGAGGAAACACTGTAGCAAGGCAAAAATCATGTGGGAAAACACTACAGCAATCTACAATGTTTTAAATAACTACAAAGCTAAATTCTCAATTAGCTTAATATGAAAAAAATAAAATCGACAAAGATAATTCTGAAAAAGAAAATTATTTAATAAAAAACCATGTAGAGAAACACTATAGCAATCTAGTGTTTTAAAGAAAACAAAATTAAAAAACTAAATTCTCAATAAGCTCAATAGTAAAAAAAAATCAACAAAAATAATTATGAAAAAAAAAATATAAAGAAGAAAGACAATTTTGGGAAAAATTTAAAAAAACAAAAAAAAAACATGGGGAAAGCTAAAGGTAAAGCAAAATTCTCAACCAACTCAATATTAAAAAAATAAATTCGACAAAGATAATTTTTAAAAAAACTTGTGGGGAAAACACTGTAGCCAAACAAAAACCATGTAAGGAAAACACTATAGTAATCCATACTGTTTTTTTTTTTTTTGAAAAAAGCTACAAAGCTAAGTTCTCAACCAGCTCAATATAAAAAAAAATCGACAAAGACTATTTAACAAAAAAAAGAATTCAATTTTGGGTAACAAAAATGAAAAAAAAAACATGTAAAAAAAAGGAAACAAATGCGAAAAAAAAACACGTGGGGAAAGCTACAGTGTTTTAAAGAAAAAAACAAAAAAAAAACTAAATTTTCAACCAGCTCAATAGTAAAAAAATAAAATCAACAAAAATAATTCTGAAAAAAAAATATATGTAAAAAAATGACAATTTTGGAAAAAAAGAAAAACAAAAAAAAAACATGGGTGGAAAGCTAAAGCTAGATTATCAGTCAGCTCAATATTAAAAAAATAAATTCGACAAAGATAATTTTTTAAAAAAATATGTGAGGAAACACTGCAGCAAAACAAAAAATATGTAAGGGAAACACTGTAGCAATCCATATTATTTTTTTTTTTAGAAAAAAACTACAAAGCTAAATTCTCAACCAACTTAATATATAGAAAATAAAATCTATAGAGACCATTTTGAAAAAAAAAAAAAGAATAACTAAAACATAAAAAGAAAAAAAAAACAATGTATGAGAATAGTATAGTAATCCACAATGTTTTAAAGAAAAAAAACTACATAGTTACATTTTCAACCAGCTCAATATTTAAAAATATTAGCAAAGATAATTTTGAAAAAAAAACTAAAAAAAAGAAGAAGAAGTCAATTTTGGGTAAAAAAAAAGGAAAAAAAAACATGTAAAAAAAAAAAACAGAAGAAAAAAAAGTGAAAAAAGAAGAAGAAACAAAAGCGAAAAAAAACGCTATTGTGAAAAACCTACGCGTTTTAGAGTCTTTATTAATATATATACTTTTATTTAAGAAAAAAAAATATTTCACAATATTTCACCTGCGACAAAAGGCGAGTACAATAGCTATTTAGTAAACTAAAAGAGTTGGGTAAATCACTATATCTCCTTAGCTCCTTCCACTGTAAATTAAGACATAGATTACAATGAACTATACTATTCAGATGAACAATTTATTATTTTTTTGGTCATCAAACTTTTATTCCTTGTAATTTTATCTATCAAGTTACATTATATTTACATTTCTTTAAATTTACATAATTTCGCATGTGCTTAGTTTTGAGGGGTATTCAAAGATGAATAGAAATTAAAAGAAAGAACGACTAACTTTAACAAATAACAATAACAACATACCTTATTAGATTTTAGAGCTTTGATCCCTAAAGTTTTAGTTTTGCTATTATTTGGTCTCTATTATTTTAGCAATTTATATTTTGATAGTAAACTTCATTTCTTCACATTCCAGTCCCTAGATGTTGAGAGAAAAGAGAAAGTTATTAAAATGTATTGAGGAGATAGAAAGTGCTCGAATAGTCAAATTATGATCTTCGTGTAAAAGATTTTGTCTTTTTGCGAGGAGTTCAATAGAGGTGATGTTTCCCTGTAACTATCCTAAAAAAATAGATTGGTGTCTATAATTTTTTTTATTCATTTAAATTTTAGTTTTTTAGAATGATTAAAGGGTGTTTTTGAAATTAGGTGTTTTTAAGCAAAAATAAGTAAAAAATAGGTTTTTAGTGTCCAAAAAATCAAACTTCAATTTTCAAGTCATTGTCGATTACTAAAAAACTATTCAGCAAGTGAGTGGTCATTTACAACAACAAATGATTTGTCGTTCATTTGAAAAAAAATAAAACGGATGACTCGTCATCCACTCCTTTAAAAATAAAAAAAACTTGCCAAATATGTGTGGGTTTTTATTATAGTTGGCCAGGCATGGCTAGACTAATAATGCCTTGCCTCATATTTCTCTTTTTATTATTGCTCAATATCTTTTTTTAATTTTTAAATTGTTTAGTTTAATTTCCTTAAATAGAGTTTAACCATTTTATATATTTTTTATTTTTTATTTTATACGAACGAGTTATATTTGCATGACACATTTATAAAAATAAATATCTTTTTTTTTATTAGCAATAGTAAGTAACCTCTAACATAAAATAATTGATGACATATAAAATAAAAACAATATAAAACATTTGCATTTGTATATATCTTTTGTTTTTATTAGGAGTCTTAGTTTCGTGATTTTATTATTTCATTAGTATTAATAATTTTTTTTATTTATCATTTCATATATTTTAATGTATTTTATTAAACATAAATAATTTTTTTTTGTTTCTCAATTAAAAAAATAAAGATAGATGCACTTGTAGATATTTTATTTCATACTTCCAGGTGGTCTTTAATGTTTTTTTATTTAACTATATTCCAATAAAAATGAATTTTTATAACTAAAGTGATGATTTAAATTATATAGGAAAAAAATATAATTTTTAGCGTAAATTCTCTTTTCTTATTATTTTTAACAAAACATAATTTTTTAGCTATGTGGTTTATTACATAAAAATAAAGATAACTAAAATAAAAATCTGAATTTTTTTTAAATGATTTGAAATTAGGAGAAAAAAATGTATCTCTCTAATCAAAACTCCATTCCCCTATTTACGTATTCTTTTTTTTTTTTTGAAAAAAACATGTCTTTTTTATGAGAAGTGTTGTATTTTAAATAAAATCTTATCATCTATAATTATTAGATATTTATGAGTAATGCTTTTTGAAAATTATGCATATCATGTTCATATATAATTATTTGGAAAGTACTTGTTAATATTATCATAAAAATTCTAATATTATTTAAAAATAATGACATAATTGGATAATTATTTGACTATCATTTTAATAAAATTTTATAAAAATATTATAAAATAAAAAAATCAAATAGAAAAAGATTTGAAGGAGCATTATAAAAAAATCTGCTGGTTCCGCCCCCCTGGGCATGGTAATTTAAAAAGGGGTAAATAATTGATTATGAAGAAGTGGATGAAATAACGACTTCGATATGATTGCATCATGCATGCACATTTGGATGATCTAGGGTTTCGCCTGTAAGCATATACTGAACATCCTGGAAGAATTGAACAGCTGCTGTCTTTTGGTGGTCCTCCTAACTTTGCCTTCAAAGGATTGTGGTCATAGCCATGTATATATATATATATGTGGTCATCAAGAGCTCTTGATGAGTTTGGCTATGGAGCTGCTAAGAAATTGCAGAAGACCATCCTCATCAGTTTCTTTTGCCCATAATATAAGACTGTTATTAATTCAATAAGAGCTCTTCCTGGGCAAAATTTGTCCATAATATAAGATTGCTATTAATTCAACAAGAGTTTTTCCTGTGCAAAATAGCTAAAATTATTAATTCAATTTATTTTTACAGGTATTATAAATAATATAATTGAATTTAGTTATGTGATTTAGTAATTTATTCCAAACATAACAATCATAATAAAATTTTAATTGAATTAAGGGAATTCTAATAAAATATTAATTAAATTAAAATTACTTATAGAATTAAATTCGATTAAACATGGGGTTTGGTTCAAACATGCATGTTGTTAGTCTTCATCATTCATGCCTTAAAAAAAATCCCTTGTCCACAAGGCCGACCTTCAGGAATTGCAGATTCATTAGGGCAAGGTCTTTTCAAGTAGCTTCTTCTTCTGTTGGAGATTCTATTGATGGTTGCCTCATTGCCTCATTTGCTACCGAAGAAATGGTCTTCGATGTTGAGAAGATTGAATCAAGATTATTTCCAGTAAGTTAGGAAGTTGGTTGCAAATAAAGCTATTATAAAACAATTTTTTTTTTTATTAAAATCTGTCATTATTTTTCTGAAATTTGTTATCAGAACTCTTGTATAAAAGATTGATTTAATCAATAAAAAAAGTATTTTGCAATCACAATAACAACTATACTATATTGCTGGTTTTACTTTTATCTTCAGTGTCTCTATACTGTAAAAAACCACAAATTGGTATCGGAGTATAATTGATCTTAAGGGACCAACTTGAGTAAAGAGAGTAACCTGTGAGAAACCCTTTTCCACCAAAAATACAAACACTTAAACCTACTATCATTTTCAATGGCATCAAACATTTATTCTCTTGCATCACCACCAATATTTTCTGGTTAAAACTATCAGATGTGGGTTGTAAGAATGAAAACATACTTACAAGCCTACGATTTTTGGGATGCTATAGAACAAGAACATGATCCATAACCACTTTCTGCATATCCTACTCTAGCTCAAATAAAAAATCATCTTGAGGAAAGAGCTAAGAAGTTCAAAGCTAAAACATGTCTTTACTCTGCTGTTTTTGAAGCAATATTTCCAAGAATCATTGCACTTGAGACGACCAAACAAATATGGAATTATCTTAAAGAGGAATTCCATGTTTAAGAAAATTCCATGGAAATGAGAGAACAATTCAGATGCAGGTCTTGAATTTGAGAAGGGAGTTCTTGTGACTTTACCTGAAAGGTTAAAGTAAAAAATATCTTCATTAGAAGAATGTAAAGATCTGTCAAAAATTTCTTTGGCAGGATTGCTCAATGCTTTACAGGCACAAGAACAAAGAAGAACAATAAGGCAAGAAGAGTCCATGAAAAGAGCTTTTCAAGCTAAAATGCAAGTCCAGGAAGGAGACAAAGGCAAAAAGAAGAATAATATATATATATATAAAGGAGCCGGTAGCAGTAATAAAAGAATTGGAAACTTTCCTTCTTGTAAACACTGTAAGAAAACAAATAACTTACATAAATATTACTAATGGAGACCTGATGTTAGATGCAGAAAATGTAATCAATTGGGACACATGGAAAAGATTTGCAAAAGTAAAACTAATCAGCAAGAAGGTGAAGCTTAAATTACCGATCAACAACAGGAGGAGCATCTATTTGTGGCCACTTGCTTTACTAGTAAACATGCAAGTGATTGCTGGCTTATAAATAATGGTTACATAAATCACATGGCGAAAGATGAAAATTTATTCAAGCAACTTGACAAATCAAGTGTCTCTAAAGTCATAATTGACAATGATGAATATATTCCTGTCAAAGGGAAATGAACAGTTGCTATTGAAGGATATTTAAGTATAAAACTCATTTCAGATGTTCCTTTTGTACTTGAAATTGATCAGAATATGTTGAGTGTTGGTCAACTTCTTGAAAAAGGATAGTCAGTTGTGTTTAAAGATAAACATTGCTTAATTTATGATCCTGCTGGATTAGAAATATTCACTATAAAGATGAAAGGAAAAAGCTTTTCACTAGACTGAATGGAAGAGGATTCAACTGCCTTTTCAAGCACAACAAATCAGACAGAATTATGGCACAAGAGTCTGGGGCATTTCAATCAAGCAACGTTAGTGCATATGTAGAAAAAACAATAGTGTAAAGAATGCCAAACCTGGAAGAAGAAATCTTAGTTTGTACCTCTAGTCAATATGTCAAGCAAAACAGACTTCCATTTCCTCTGAACAAGGCTTGGGGAGCAATAGAAAAGCTTTAGCTTATTCATATTGATGTTGCTGGACCTTTGAAGACAATATCTTTGAATGGAAGCAGCTACTATATTGCTTTCATTAATGATTATACAAGAATATGCTGGGTGTATTTCCTAAAGTTTAAGACTGAGATAACAAATGTTTTTCTGAAGTTTAAAAACTGGATTGAAAATTAAAGTGGTCATAAAGTTGAGGTTGTAAGATCTGATAATGGCACCGAATACACTTTAAACAAGTTTGCCAAGTTTTGTCATGATGTAGGGACTGAACATCAATATACTATGCCTTACACTCTTCAACAAAATAGTGTGAGTGAACGAAAAAATAGAACAATAATGGAGATGGCAAGGTGTCTTTTATTTGAGAAAGATTTACCTAATAAGTTTTGGGCAGAGGCTACGAACACTGCAGTTTTCTTGTTGAATAGGCTGCCAATAAGAGTATTATGAAACAAGACTACATATGAAACTTGGCACGGTTATAAACCCTCACTCCAGAATTTAAAGAGTTTTGGATGTTTATGTTTCACTTATATTCCTCAAGTGAAAAGAGATAAACTTGATAGAAAGGATGAAGCTAACATCTTTGTTGATTATAACAATGTTACAAAAGGTTACATAGTTTTTCAATCTTAAACAAAAAAGGTGATAGTTAGCAGAGACATCAAGTTCATTGAAATCGAAAAGTGGAACTTTAAATATGCAAAAAGAAGTGCAAGTAAGGAGATTGTGCAAGATCTTGGTGATTATGTTAATAAAGCACCAGTCAGAGGAACTAGATTGCTCGATGACATTTATCAAAGCAACAATGTAGTTGTGTTAGAGCCTACAGAATTTGAAGAGGCAAAAAATGATCTAAAATGGATTGATGCAATGAAAGAAGAGCTGAGGATGATTAAGAAGAATTAAACATGGGAATTGATGGACATGCCAAAACATAAAAAACCTATTGGTGTAAAATGAGTTTACAGAAAAAAATTGAATGCAGATGGCACCATCAACAAACATAAAGCCATCTGGTAGTTAAAGTTTATGCACAGATTTTTGGTGTAGATTTTTCAAAGACCTTCATACAAGTGGCACAACTAGACACGATTAGAATGCCACTAGTAGTTGCAGCTCAAAAAGGTTCAAAAATATTTCAACTTGATGTGAAGTCTGCATTTTTAAATGGGTACTCTAGGAGAAGATTTTCGTGGAATAGCCTAAAGGATTTGTTGTTGGGGGTGAAGAAGAAAAAGTTTTCTTATTGAAGAAAGTTTTATATGGATTGAAATAGGCTCCAAGAGCCTGGTTTAGCAGGATTGATGAGCATTTACTCTAACATGACTTTAAGAAAAGTTTGAGTAAATCAACCTTATTCACCAGAAATTCAAATTCTGATTGCATTGTGCTTTCACTCTATGTTGATGATCTATTTGTTACAGGAAAAAAAATCTAAGAATGACAGATCAATTCAAAGCATAAATGATGAAGGTCTTTGAAATGATAGACCTCGGCGAAATGACTTATTTTCTTGGCATGGAAGTGCAACAAAACCAGCGTGGATCTTTATTGGCCAACAGAAATATCCCAAAGAGATTCTAAGGAAATTCAAAATGGAAGAATGCAAATCAATGTGCCTATGAACTTGAAAGAAAAGTTCTGTAAAGAAAATGGAGCTGACAACGTACACGAAGCAATTTACAGAAGTTTGAATGGATGTTTAATGTACCTCACAACAACAAAACCTGATATCATGCATGCTATAAGCTTATTATCAAGATTCGTGCATTGTGCAAGTGAAGTTCACTTCAAGGCTGTAAAAAGAATAGTGAGATATATCAAAGGTACACTAAGTTATGGAATTTAGTTCAGTTATGTTGAAAATTTTGAGTTACAAGGATATGTAGACAATGATTGGGTTGACAATTTTGATGACATTAAAATCACTTCTGGATATTGCTTTAGTTTTGGATCAGGAATTTTCTCTTGATGTTCCAAAAAACAAGAAATTATTGCATAGTTTACTACATAAGCATAATATGTTACAACAACTACAACTGCTAGCTATAAAATGAAGCCTTATGGCTTAGGAAGATCTCAACAGATTTAGACATGGAGCAAAGGAAAGCTACTAAGATTAATGTTGATAATCAAGCCACAATTGCAATATCTAACAATCCGATTTTTCATGGCAGAACGAAGCATTTCAAGCTCAAGTATTATTTTCTAAAAGAAGTTCAGAAAAATGACGAATTACAACTGATTAATTGCAAGACAGAAGACCAGCTTGTTGATATGTTAACCAAGCTCTTATCTAAATCAAGGTTTGAAACTTTGATGGACAAAATAGGTGTCTGCAGCAAAAGATGCAAGGAAGAGTGTTGATGGTTGCTTTATTTGCTGTTGAAGAAGTAGTCTTCGATGTTGAGAAGATTGAGTCAAGATTATCTCTAATATGTTAGGAAGTTGGTTGCAAATAAAGATGCTATAAAATAACTTATTATCTATTAAAATCTGGTCATTATTTTTTTAAAATTTGTTATCAGAACTCTTGTATAAAAAAATATTTCATTCACCAGAAGAAAGTATCTTGTAAGTCATAATAACAATATTGGTGGTTTTACTCTGTTATTCAATGTCTCTATACCGTCAAAAACCACAGATTCCCATTGAACTAGCACCTCCCATCTTTTATTTGCAAGCTCCACACACTCTGAATCTCGCGGTTTACTAAAAATCTCGTCGATCTTATTCTCATTCTTCTTTATATTTACTTTCTTCACATAATCAATTCTCGAATAGAGCCTGCCTACCAAAGAATCCTGCTTTTTCATGGAGTAAAGATTGTTCTAAAAGCTGCAAGTCCTCTGCATCACTCTTCCCTTTTCTTGTACCCCGAAGTATCTTGATAAGCCGACGATCTGACTACCTAAAAACCTGAGTAAGCACAAGCTTGCAAGAGATTCAGTGAGGTTGATAACTTGACAAAACATATGTGCAGGAACGAAATGGACCTCATCCATTAGAAGAAGTCCCCACTCTGTATTTCTTTTTCTAGTTTCTTTTATAAATTATTAATGTCAATAGATTGTTGTCCTTTCTTTGTTTGTTCGATTTTTTCTCGAGCCCCTCACCCTTAGTTCACAGTCCTCATCCAGCAAACTAGTTTCGACATGCTTCTTCTTCTTCAAACTAGTACAATAACTCTCGAGCCCGTCAGTTACTAACAATGATCCAGTCTTCTCAGCTATGGAGACCATAGACTCATCAGTATTCTCTTGTATCACCACCTTCTTCTCGGCTCTTGGCTTATTCTTTGCTGGTTCTTTCTCTTATGTGGCTTGCTTTTTCTCATGAGTAGCTTGCTCGAGTTACTGACCCTACCAGCAAGGGAGATGACCAAACGTGGTTGTGATTGGCAGGCCAGTCATAAAGAATGGCAACTAAAGACTCCCTTAGAGCGTACTTGCCACCAACGAAGTGTTGATGTGCCTTCTTTTCCTCTTTCATCTTGGGACCAACACTTTGCAGTTGCTATTTGATAAGCCACGCAGATCAACCAGGGCCATTAGGCCAAATTCCAAGTATATATGATGAAGGACAGTAATTACATAAGCCATGCAGCAGCAAGGAACGTGAACAATACTTACATGGACATGCAATTATACAGAAAGAAGAGGAGCGGTTTCAATACAAGACTGGGTCTTTTAATTTATCAGTTATTGCCTTTATTTTAGTTGTTACAGTTGTTGCGATTAATATTCAGTATGTTACAAACTTTTCCTTAATTATAGACGTTATCTGTAACGGCTTTGCTTACTTAAAGCAGCCGGCTTTGCTTATTTAAGGCAGCAAGAATTATGAAGAGGCAGAGAATTTTGATATTAAACAATTTGTGGTTCTTTCTCACCCGAAGAGAAACAAACAGTTTCAGCAATTACTTGATAGATAATTGTTGAATCTATCATTGGTATCAGAGCACGCAAAGGATCTAATGGGCACTAATAAGGAACGCATTGAGCAATTGGAGGTGGGGCTGCACCGAATGGAGCTGGGCATGGCTGATAAGCTGCAACATCTGGAGGACACGCTTAACCGACTTTCTGATGTATTGCTTGCAAATCAGGAGCCTCCAAACCAAACCAACCAGCAACGTGAAGGACAAGAAGGGGGACGATTAATTGTCTCATCCAAGACAGCAAGGCTTGAATTTCCTAGATTCTCAGGAGATGATCCCACTGAGTGGTTTAATCGTGTGAATCAATTTTTTTCATTTCAAAACACTCCAGAACTGCAGAAGGTTTCCCTGGCTTCTTACCATTTGGAAGGGGAAGCCAACCAGTGGTGGCAATGGGTTCGACGATTGACTGAAGAAGAAGGAAGAGTTTTATCATGGGCAAACTTTGAAGAAGAACTTGGGGCGCGTTTTGGTCCTTCAGAATGTGAGGATTTTGATGAGAGTCTTTCTAGAATAAGGCAAGGAGGTTCACTGCGAGATTATCAACGTGAATTTGAGCGCCTGGGCAACCGAGTACGCGGATGGACGCAAAAGGCTCTTGTAGGTACATTTATGGGTGGTTTAAAAACAGAGATTTCAGATGGAATACGCATGTTTAAGCCACGGACACTAAAAGAGGCCATTAGTTTGGCACGAATGAAGGATGATCAGCTTAACCGACAACGGAGGTTCATCAGACCAGCACCATCACCACCAACGAGATCCATCATTTCTCCTCCCAGTTTCAATCGAGCTGCCCCAACGGTTCCTACTACACCTATTCGGCGCCTCACTTGGGAAGAAATACAGAGACGACGAGCTCAGAATTTATGTTTCAATTGCAATGAAAGATTTACTACAGGACATAAGTGTCGTGAGCCTCGCATCTTAATGTTAGAAGGGTACGATGACAGTAATACTCTGTTATGTGATAAGGAAGGTGACGACCAAGCATTTCAGGAGAATGCTGAAACAATAACCGAACCAGAAATTACACTACATGCATTGACATGTTGGGCTGCACCTAAGACCATGCGCATCACTGCAAGAATTGGATCAAGCGATGTCATTGCACTTATCGACAGTGGATCAACTCATAACTTTATTAGCGAAAGATTGGCCAATGCATTACGTATACCAGTCATGCCTACAGCAGCCTTCACCGTGCGGGTTGCAAATGGTGAAAAGTTGAAATGCCAGGGACGTTTTGAAGAAGTCAGGGTGGACCTACAAGGCACCCATTTTTCATTAACTCTTTATTCTCTTCCACTTACAGGACTGGATTTGGTGCTGGGCATCCAATGGCTTGAAATGCTAGGTTCTGTGGTTTGTAACTGGAAACAGTTAACCATGGAATTTCGGTGGAAGAATCAACTCAGGCTGTTACGTGGAATGGGTGATGAAGGCATACAACTTGCGTCTATCTCTGAATTAACCAAAGCAATTCACCAGCACAATGCCATTTTTGCAATCTGTTTACAGATTAGTCCTGCGAAATCAACAGTACAACCAACGCATCCGGATATGGAGGCCATATTGCATGAGTTTGCAGACATTCTTAAAGAACCAACAGGTTTACCACCGGCCAGAGGGGTTGATCACTGCATTTCTCTCAAAGACGGCACAGAACCTATTAATGTTCGGCCATACCGTTATGCATACTATCAAAAGGAAGAGATTGAGAAACAAGTTCAGGAAATGCTTAATTCCGGCCTTATCAGACACAGTACCAGTCCTTTTTCATCGCCGGTGCTGTTGGTGAAGAAAAAAGATGGAACATGGCGTTTTTGCACAGATTATAGGGCTCTCAATGCTGCAACCGTGAAGGACCGTTTCCCTATCCCTACAGTTGATGATATGTTAGATGAGCTCTATGGTGCTTCATATTTCACCAAGCTTGATCTTCGAGCTGGATATCATCAGGTACGGGTTAATTCTACAGATATACCAAAAACTGCCTTCCGCACTCACAACGGACACTACGAATATTTGGTTATGCCTTTTGGGTTGTGTAATGCGCCCTCGACATTTCAAGCTATCATGAACTCAATATTTCAACCTCATCTTCGAAAATTTATATTGGTTTTCTTTGATGATATATTAGTCTATAGTCCTACGTGGGACATGCATTTGATGCATGTACGACAGACTTTTGACATATTACAGCAACATCAATTCTTTGTCAAGGCTAATAAGTGTGCTTTTGGAAAGCAAGAGCTGGAGTACTTAGGGCACATAATCACCAACCATGGCGTAAAGGTAGATGAAAATAAAATTGCAGCAATGGTGGCATGGCCACGACCTACTAACATTTCAGAGCTTCGTGGTTTTTTAGGCTTGACAGGGTATTACAGGAAGTTTGTTAAAAATTATAGCATTGTGGCGCGGGCTCTCAACAATCTCCTTAAAAAGGGCCAATTTGGGTGGCATGAGGAAGCTGAAACTGCCTTTTTCGCGCTCAAACAAGCCATGACAACGACACCAACGTTAGCAATGCCTAATTTCAAAGATGTCTTCACTGTAGAGACCGATGCCTCAGGTGATGGAATTGGCGCCATCTTATCCCAGCAAGGCAAACCAATTGCATTTATGAGTAAGGCACTCGGAGTGGCAAAGAAATCTTGGTCTACTTATGCTAAAGAGATGCTGGCTATTCTTAAAGCAATAAGATTGTGGCGACCATACCTATTGGGCCGAAAGTTCTATATTCAGACAGATCAACGCAGTCTAAAATTTTTTCTTGAGCAACGGATCATCACACCAGAGCAACAAAAATGGGTAGTCAAACTCTTAGGCTATGACTATGAGATCAAATACCGGCCTGGTCGAGAAAATGCTGCAGCTGATGCTCTCTCTCGTAAACAGGGAAGTCCTATTCTTCATCATCTTGTGGTGTCTCAGGTTACTTTGTGGGAGGATATAAAACAGGCGGCAAAGACAGATTTATACATACAATCCATGAGTCAGCTCACCACGAATCAGTCGCACAGCAACTTCGTGTGGCGGAATGGTTTGCTTCATTACAAGGAACGTGTCATCATTCCTGCAGACCCTTCTCTACGTGCAAAGCTGCTGCACGAAATGCATGATACAAAAGTTGGTGGCCACTCTGGTGTTCTGCGCACTTACAAGAAATTGGGGCAACAATTCTATTGGCCAGGAATGCGTAAATCAGTCCAAGACTATATCAAGAATTGTGTCGTCTGCCAGAAAACCAAATCAGATACATTGGCTCCTGCAGGTCTGCTCCAACCACTGCCAATTCCTTGCCAGGTATGGGAGGACATTACACTTGATTTCATCGAACGATTACCCGCTTCTCAAGGCAAAGATACCATCATGGTTGTTGTCGATAGACTCAGCAAATCAGCTCATTTCCTGCCATTAAAACATCCATTTACAGCTAAAAGTGTTGCAGAGAAATTTGTGGAAGGCATTATTAAGCTTCATGGCATGCCAAGGTCAATAGTCAGCGATCGGGATCCAGTTTTTGTGAGTCATTTCTGACAGGAGTTCTTTAAGATGTCAGGAACAAAGTTGCAGCTCAGCTCCGCATATCACCCGCAAACGGATGGCTAAACCGAGGTTGTCAATCGATGTGTTGAGCAATATTTGCGATGTTTTGTGCATCAGTGGCCAAAGAAGTGGAGTCTCTATTTACCATGGGCAGAATATTGGTATAATACAACATTTCACATTTCAACCGGAATGACTCCCTTTCAGGCCCTATATGGCAGGCTTCCACCAAATATTCCATCATACCATGACGGTCTATCACCGGTGCATCAAGTGGATCAGCAGTTGCAGGAGCGAGATGAGTTACTTCAACAGCTCAAAATCAACTTGGCACGCTCAATTAATAGGATGAAACAACTCGCGGACAAAAAGAGAAGAGATGTCTCATTTGATGTGGGTGATTTAGTCCTTCTGAAACTCCATCCATATCGACAGCATACGGTTTTTAAACGAGAATACCAGAAACTTGCCAGTCGCTTCTATGGACCCTATGAAATTCTAGAGAAAATTGGACCCGTCGCTTACAAACTCAGGTTACCAGCAGAGTCACGTATTCATCCAATATTTCATGTCTCTTTGCTTAAACAGTATCACACCAACACAGGGGATCACAACCACAGCACAGAGATACCGTCCTTCAATGATGATGGAGAAGTTCTGCTGATACCACAAGCTGTTCTTGACCACCGCTGGGTAAAACAGGGTGCCCAAATTGTCGAAGAAAGTTTAGTTCACTGGAAATATTTAACTGTCGAAGAGGCCATATGGGTATCTACCAAATAGCTACTGGAACTGTTTCCAGATATCAACCTTGGGGACAAGGTTGCACATGATGGGGAAGGTATTGATAAGCCACGCAGATCAACCAGGGCCATTAGGCCAAATTCCAAGTATATATGATGAAGGACAGTAATTACATAAGCCATGCAGCAGCAAGGAACGTGAACAATACTTACATGGACATGCAATTATACAGAAAGAAGAGGAGCGGTTTCAATACAAGACTGGGTCTTTTAATTTATCAGTTATTGCCTTTATTTTAGTTGTTACAGTTGTTGCGATTAATATTCAGTATGTTACAAACTTTTCCTTAATTATAGACGTTATCTGTAACGGCTTTGCTTACTTAAAGCAGCCGGCTTTGCTTATTTAAGGCAGCAAGAATTATGAAGAGGTAGAGAATTTTGATATTAAACAATTTGTGGTTCTTTCTCACCCGAAGAGAAACAAACAGT
The DNA here is from genome assembly GCA_033617975.1 of Populus alba x Populus glandulosa. Taxonomy (NCBI): domain Eukaryota; kingdom Viridiplantae; phylum Streptophyta; class Magnoliopsida; order Malpighiales; family Salicaceae; genus Populus; species Populus alba x Populus glandulosa. The sequence goes on from CM066143.1 coordinate 40,473,285, forward strand.
TTCAGCAATTACTTGATAGATAATTGTTGAATCTATCACTATTGCTGTTGATCTTCTTTGGGATTGGGTTTTTAGACTCTCTTATTTTCCATGTTTGGGGCTACAAAGCTGGAATCTTTCTCCCCTGCAAAAGATAGAAATTGCATCCGCGGATTTGTGAAATGTTTTCTGTCAGGATTTTTCGCGGCACCTTCTTCTGGAAATGAAGTTTCTTCCGTCGATCCTGGATCTGAGTTAGACATGCTGCCTATAGAAGAACGCTTTCGGCCGGAGTATGTGCTTCTGTTGCACCTTCCTAGAATCTTCATATCACCTCCTCTAGGTGACTGAGTCATTGCTTGACATCAGGAATTCCAGTCTGAACAACCAAACTCGGAGTTTGGAAGAATGTTCAACACACTCTGGCTATTTATAGCCAGATAACATAGCCAAACTAAAGTTCTAATAGAAGAAAAATTGCAACAGCTAATAAAATAATTTATCCTAAGATAGTTGATTCAAATTAGAACTCGGAACCCTTTAAGTGAAAGATTCTAATCCTGCTAGCTTATGTTTCAGACTTCAAGTTGGATTCTGCCGCAACATGGAAATCCTTGTTTCTCATCGGTCCATCCAAACACGGTTTTGTGTGTCTCGGAGAGAGCATGTTTCAGTCCTATTATCAGGGCTTCAAACGAGATAAAACGAGCGGAGAGAGGGAATTATTTAATAAAGATGAAAGATACTATGGAGGTGTGAGGCAACCTTACTATGCACAATAAGGCTGCAAAACTGAAATTGTTAGGGATTAGGGAACATTTTGACAAATATTCAATCATTAGCCTCTTTACTAAAGGAGCGTGTTCCTGACATAGATGGAGGTTAGGTTAATGAAATCGAAAACGGGGGAATTGAAATGTATTTAGGATGCTGTAATGGGTTTTGGAAGGATCAGTTTGCCTTTCAACCTTCCACATCGATGCCACTATGGTAATATCATGGCATCATATTAGCTTCTATGGACGTCCAAAGAATGCTTACAGAAATACTCCTAGAAGCTATTGAAAGAACTATGAGGGAACTGTTGAGGGCCTGGGTTTGCATTGATGACTTCAATGAAATCATGTTCCCAAGGGAGAAAATGAGGAGGCTGAGAAATTGGAGGGACAAATGTGTATGTTTAGAAATGTTATCCAGGATGGTGAGTTAATGGTGTGGATTTTGAAGGGCACTAGTTCATAATGGCCGACACTCCACCTCTGGTTGCTCCAAGTTTTTTTAAATAGGATTTTTTGATAATGCTATTAAATTTGATTAAGCAGGTAAATCTTAAATCTCTTGACCTAACTTTTTATATAGCACGAGTTTCTAATTAAATTGCATCAAAGCTGACCTGATATAAATAAGTTCATTTTTAGGTTCAAAGACAATTCAGATGACCAATAAAAACATGGTCTAGCTTACAAAAAAATTCAAGATAAAATATTTTTTTTAAAAGTATTGAGAAGACAATTTATTGGATGACTTCGATCACCGGTCACTTAGTGACTCGGTTTATGGACTCAACCGAGTTTACTAACTTTGTTTTTTTAAAATACTTTTTACTTAATTATATGATAAAAAAAATAGGTGTTAGCAATTTCGAGCATCAACCATAAAATAAATTTTTGTTTGAGACTGTGATAACCCTATATAAAGTAGGAAAAAATCACTTGTGGAGTCTATTTCCTAACCAATTCAACATTAAAGGATGAAATCGAAAAAAATAAAATAGTTTTTTTTTTAAAATTGTTATCAATATTAATTAAAAGACCAAATTTCCCTTAAGATTACAAATAAGCCCTTGAAGTCAAGCTTTAAGAGTGAACTTTTTTTTATAAAAAAACCTAAGAAAAAAAATGAAGGGTGAAATTAAAAAAAAATCAAAAACTATCTTAAATAGAAAAAAAAATAAACCAAAAGAATAGAAACCAAATATGATAGATTAAAAAAGTAAAGGAGGATGAAATTGAAAAGAAATTAAATTTGAGAAATTAATTAAAATAAAAAAATAGGAATAAAAAAATGGACGAAAGAAATTGAAAGGCTCATATGCAAATTTGGAGGTCCATGCATAAAATTCTATGAGAAAAGAAAAAATGAGGAAAAAAAAGAAAAAGGTTGGTGGCGCCGTACCAGAGATCCATTGACCATACACGCCATATTAAAGCCTCACTTAAGGGGTGCGTTTGAGAATAATATAAACCAAATCTTAAGACCTCACTTAACTGTTTTAGCTATCGGTTAAGATCGTTCTTTGATAGGACACCCTATTACTTGGCGGAATATGCAACGAGGTTATACACAAGTTAGTGAACAAATTGATATAACATTTTGTAATTCTTTCTAGCTCCCATTGTATCTAAAAAGTACTGTTAAACACTTGGTTTCTACAACTCTTGATCATGATCTTATTATTTTGGTTAGCGTAATTGATACCAGTTATGATGGTTATAGTTTTGACTCTAAGCGATAAGTGTTACAAGGTCAACACCCTTATTAAACTAGGTGTTGTAAATGAAGTAAAATGGGGAGTTAGATTGAATGATAAAACATGCATATGTGGTAAATGATAGACATTCTAACGTCCATGTTCACATGTTTTTGCATGTTGTGTCAAGGATCACACAGACTTTACATTGTTTACTGATGATCATTACACGATTTAAAGCTACAAAGTATCTTTTGGCATGTCATTACATCCATTACTAGATGAGCTAGAACGAAGTGATTACATTAGACCTCGAGTTGAAGCAAACTCATCTAGATGGCAATTCAGGGGTAGTCAATGAATGTCTACTTGTTTGCACTATGAGATGGATACAAGAGAACGCCATGCACTTTATAGGTATAACATATGAAATGACATAGGCCATAATAGGAAAACATGTTCTAATTGACAACGTATGTATGCAAACAAAAATATTATATATGTTTTAATCATATTATAATAAATTATTATATTTTTGTTAAGTATAGTAAACTTATATAATCTCACCTCAAACACAAGTAATATTTCATATGATGTTATGCACTTAAGGTGACAAATCGGTTGCTTATGTTGATTATCCACATTACGACAATGATATTCCCAGACAACATGACAATGACATCCATAGAGAGCATAAGTATGATCATGGAGAGCATGAGTCACAATACATGCCTACTAGACATGCCAATATTTTTGTCCCACGGTTGCAAGATTGATATCGATTGGAGGATGCCTTCGCTAACATTATAAGAATATTTAATTTTAATATATTTTTAATTTATTTAACATTAAAGTATTATATATGTATGTAATTATGATTTAAATTGATATGAAGGATACGACCATAATTTATTGTTGTACATATAGTCGGATGAGACTACATGAGTGGATTCAACCATATGTGTTATAGACAAGTTTTTTATACGTTAGTTGTCTATACTGCATCAAGCTTGACCACAACTTGATCCATACACTGATTGACATGTAAGACACACACGTTCCATTTTAGGCATGAAAAGATGACACTAACACTACATGACATGATAACTTTGCTTGGACTATTTATTCATGGACGAGCAATCATATTTACTAGCGTTCATAATAGATTACATTATATAAGTGATCATTCAGATTGACACCCCCTCCTTCTGAATTGAAAGGGGTGACATACATTTTAAATGGATTGATGAGATATTTACGACATACCAAATGATGCTGATGATGAGGTCTTGCAGATGTACAGATTAAATTATAATTTGAATGTCACTTGAATGTACTGATTATTTGTTAAGTTTTCATGAATTCTTATGATAATTTTAATGTATTATGTAGGTATGCCAGAGCATATATATTGCATCTATTTGGTGATGTATTGTTCAAATACTGCATATAGAGATATGTGTCTTTGATTTATTTGATGCTCATGGATGACTTTGACATCATCCCCCCATATATAGCTAATGATCTATGATATTGAAATCTTGTACATACATATATGTCTTGCATGCATGAAGGGACCCAAATAGGTTGGGGGAATGTTTGCTACTTCTACATGTATGAATTGAAAAGTTTTAAATAACTATTTATAATTTTTGTTGTTAACATGAAATAAATAACTTGTTTTTATTTAATAACAATTATGGTCTTGAGAGCATATTTATGTGTGTCGGCTCTAGATACCTAGATTACCATCTATGATTGTCTAGACTATGGAGGTTACACTTTAGCTCTCAATAGGATGTAGGTATTGTAAAGTTATTGTGTAATTATATGCATTTATATTGTCTAATTACAAGTTTTAAAAAACAAATACAATTGAACTTACATATTTGTAATGCTAGTTGGTGTGCTGATAGAGTATTTGAAAATAATTCAACGCATGTGTTGATATTTTATCAGAGCGAGCTAGATAGGCAGCATGTTATCCATGTGTTTTTTGAGCTATTTGTTAAATAAAAAACTTGACTTCACTGAATTGTAGCTGTTTAATATTTAAGAAACTTATATTCTATAGGTAATATGGATGCTCTATTCAAATGAAAGATTGACAATTTCTCTTGCTATTTGCACTAGCAGGGTAGAGATATGGATATCAGTGGTTCCACTGATATTTTTCTAAATGGTCAAGCTACATTTCCCAGATCAAGTAATACGATAGTTCGATTACAGAAACGACATTCTAGTCAATATTGATATGAGTGAAGTTTTACACGCCATAACTTGTCTAGGTAAAACTAGTGATTACAAGTGGTTAATTCATCATAGAGCTTATATATTACAGTAGGATGCATAGAGTCATTAAATATTTATAGAGATGCATCACATGATTACAAATGAGAAGTATTTGATTTGTTACATGATTATCACATGTCGGGTCATTACTTCAGATCTTGAGTAGGTTACTCCACTTGGATATATGTAGTACGAGCAACATTTCCAATGGACTCAAAATATCATAAGTTATACGATAAAGAAAAACAAAAGATACACCTATGCATCTGGTGGTTCAATCTTTGTCGTACTGAACTTGAAACCTATGAAGAGAGGTTAAATTGTGATGAAGTAGTGACAGAGGATGAGATCGCTTAGGCAGGGGCATTAGCTGGCTCTAATTGTGCTATTGATGAACCCAAATCATTCAGTAGATGATTTAGGCGTATATACATTATGCTTATATATTTTGAGATTTCAATTACTTAAATATTGTATTATTTAAATATTTAAGATTCATTTTTTATGTATATATGTTTTTCTTATTTGCATTCATGAGACTATTTGTGATTATGAAATATGAGAATTTGTTGAGTTTGGTGAGAATTTGTTAATTTTGGTTAATGTTGTTCTTTGTATTTTTTTAAGCAGGATATAATTTTAGGTATAGTTCGTTTATAGGGAAAACTCTACCTAAATTTTGTTAAAATTTAAAAATTTTAAACTCTCTAAAACCATTTATTAAATTAAATGTTAGATTAACAAAGTAAATAATAAATCTCATAAGAAACATTTTATTTTCTTAGAATTAGATGTTGGGAAAATTTGTTGTTGAGAGGGCCATTAGCCTCACTACCAGTTCTTTTACTTTACCAGTCCATCGATTGATTTACTTGTGTGAACTAGTTGATTTGTTCACAAAAAAAATTAAAATTTATGAACTTTTTCTTTCAAATATATTTAAGAGTCAAAGTATATATCTTTATATATCTTGTAGACTAAAAATTAGATTTCAATTAAAAACTAAAAAATTTACTACTTATAAAGTAGCTTATCTCTATTTTCAAGTGTTAACCGGTTTAACTGATTATTATGAATTGATCGATTGATTTATCCTTGTTAATGAAATTGAAATTAAATTGATATCGTGATTCTAAATTGCAACATTAATTAAAATTGCATACATGATTTACCCTTTTGTATGATATACTGCATATTTATTTTAGATTTTTTACTTAAAATAATTTTAGGGATAAAATTGCATACATGATTTACCCTTTTATATGATCTAAAAACTTAAAGACTAATATGCAAGTTGTGCCAAATTATTATTAAAAATAAAATAAAAATTAAGCTCATCGCAAACCGGTTCTTGTTCCACACAAGAACCGGCTGGGCCGCCCCCATTCAACAAATTGGGCGGCGCCAACTCTGCTCACTACCATGAAGTGTCGCCTTGGTGTTGAGCCAAAAAAGAGAGAACAAAAGGCTTGTGAAATAGAGGTGAGGAGAGGTTGGTGGAGCAATTAAACGAGCCTCCCAAAAGTGCACACACACAACGGAGAATAAGAGGTCATTTTATGGCCATCAAGAGTGAAGTGATTTACGTCTGTAAATTTCTGTATTTTAAAAATATTTTTTTAAAAAATTAATTTTTTTATTTTAAATTAATATATTTTTTAATATTTTTAGATCATTTTTATATGTTGATATTAAAAATAATTTTTTAAAAATAAAAAATATATTATTTTAATACATATTTAATTAAAAAATACTTTAAAAAACAACAACAACCACGCTTTCAAATAGCTTTAATGAGCAAGAGGAGGGCATTTTATTTTGAAAGAGAAGCTCAGTAACATCGAGTTTCCTTTTCTTTCTGCTTCGGACAGATCAGTCCCCGTTTCCTTCCCTTATTCATGTCTCAAACAGAACATACAATTTTCGAGCCCTCTAAATCAAATCATAAATTTCAGACAATCCAAATCAAATAACTTGTTGAAAACCATAACTCCTAACTATAACTTCTAACCATTAATCTCTAACGTAACATTGTAACTTATTTTGTCTGTTCAATTTTGTTCTCTCATTTACTAAATTTATGGCCTGATAATTTTTTTAATCCATCAACTTTTATTTTCTCACATATTATCTATTAATTTTTAGTGCCATGTATCTACCTATTTAATTATTAATTATTATTCCCTTATTTATGTTTCCTGTTGTATTCTAAATCTAATTTTTATCTATTATTAATTAGTAATCTTAACATTCACGCAATAATTTTACTGTATAAATCATTTGACAATAGAATTTTAAGAGGTTTGCGAGATGATTTCCTAAATTAACTCCTGGGGTGAAAAAAATAACTTTTGGATCCCACTAAATATGTAGAGGGATCTTAATAAAAAACTTTGATAGTAAAGAACAATAAAAATATATAATTGTATCTATGATGGTAATAATAACTAAAATGAGCTTAATTTTTTTGATTCTACCAAATATGTTGGGAATTTCAAAAATCCCTAAACAAGTGAATAAAAACAAGTGCAATTATGATATTATGCATTTAAGGTGACAAATCGGTTGCTTATGTTGAGTATCCACATTACGACAATGATATTCCCAGACAACATGACAATGACATCCATATAGAGCATGAGTATGATGATGGAGAGCATGAGTCACAATACATGTCTACTAAACATGCCAATATTTTTTTCCCGCGGTTGTAAGATTGATATCGATTGGAGGATACCTTTGCTAACATTATGAAAATATTTAATTTTAATATATTTTAAATTTATTTAACATTAAAGGTATTATATATGTATGTAATTATGATTTAAATTGATATGAAGGATGCGGCCATAATTTATTGTTGTACACATAGTTGGATGAGACTACATGAGCGGATTGAGCCATATGTGTTATAGACAAGTTTTTTATACGTTAGTTGTCTATACCGCATCAAACTTGACCACAACTTGATCCATACACTGATTGAGACGTGAGACACACACGTTCCATCTTAAACATGAAAAGATAACACCGACACTACATGATATGATAACTTTGCTTGGACTGATTATTGATGGACGAGCAATCATATTTAATAGCGTTTATAATAGATTACATTATATAAATGATCATTTGGATTGACACCCCCTCCTTCTAAATTGGAAGGGGTGACTTACATTTTAAATGGATTGATGAGATATTTACGACATACTAAATGATGTTGATGATGAAGTCTTGCAGATGTACAAATTAAATCATGATTTGAATGTCACTTGAATGTGTTGATTATTTGTTAAGTTTTCATGAATTCTTATGATAATTTTAATGTATTATGTTGAAATGCAGAGCATATATACTGCATCTATTTGGTAATGTTATTGTTTACAGACTGCATATAGAGATATGTGCCTTTGATTTATCTGATGCTCATGGATGACTTTGACATCATTCCCATATACAGCTAACGATATATGATATTGAAATCTTGTACATACATATGTCTTGCATGCATGAAGGGGGCCAAATAGGTTGGGGGAATGTTTGCTAATTCTACATATATGAATTGAAAAGTTTTAAGTAATTATTTATAATTTTTGTTGTTAACATAAAATAAATAACTTGTTTTTATTTAATAACAATTATGGTCATGAGAGCATATTTATGTGGGTTGGCTCTAGATACTTAGATTACCATCTATGATTGTCTAGACTATGGAGGTTATATTTTAGCTCTCAATAGGATATAGGTATTGCAAAGTTATTTTGCAATTATATGTATTTGTATTGTCTAATTACAAGTTTTAAAAAACAAGTACAATTAAACTTATATATATGCATTTAAATTATAAATTATATTTTTTTTAATTTTGTAAAATAAATTAACTAGTCGTTTTAGTTTTAAAAAATAATTAATAATTAGTTCCTAGACCGATATCATTTATATTTAATTTAATATTATTTTATTTATAAACCTTCTTCTTTTCTCAGCAATCTTACCATACTATTTAATTATCTTTTTAAATAAAATATTAAAAAAAATATAAAATGGATAAAAGGAATAAACTATGATTTGAAACTAGAAACACTATTTAATTCATTTTGCAAAACTATGCAGAGATTTTTTGTAAATTGGCGATGCGAAAAAAGAGAGCGGGCCTCTTTAGGGCTCGGTACGGATTATTTACCGACACATTTATGGGGGGCCCTATAATGGGCCTCACTCCATCAATGATCACAGGCAGTTGGTAGTTTCAAACCTTAAAGTCCAGCAAGAAAAAAGTCCTCGACAGATTTCTTTCATTCATTTTCAGCCACAAACATGCAGCCATAAATTCGAGGATGGTAGGAGTTCAAAAATGCAGAATTTGCTTTTTTCCTCCTTTGATTTACAGTTGGTTACAGCTAATAAATATATTTGTGGTTGTTTTTTAAATAATGTTTTGTGTGAAAATATATACTAATTGTTTTTTTTTTATTTTTTAAAAATTATTTTTAACATCAGTATATTAAAATGATTTGAAAACACTAAAAACATATTAATTTAAAGTTAATAAAAAAATAAAAAATTTTAAATTTTTTAAAAATACTTTTAAAATACAAAAACAAATATTCTTTTAACTCTGCTTTCTATTTTTGATAGCTCCAATGTTCATGCTAGTTACCAGTGAAAATGAACATTCTTTCCGAGAGAGAGAGAGAGAGAGAGAGAGAGAGAGATTCATAATGAGGAATCTGAAATATCATAACATTAAACACAAATACAGAATAAATCAGTAGAGTTAAGTAAATATGCATCGTGTTTAGTGCATGAACTTAAATATCAGCCCATGATCGGTATAACTCATCCATGGATGGCATCTCCTTGAGCAATCCTTCAAGCTCCTTGAACGATAAATCTCTCATCAGAACTTGATCACCACCAGCATATGAAACCTTATCACTAACATCCAACCGAACCCTTTTTTCCCTGATCTCGTCCTTTGATGTCAATTTCCTTGACAGTCCTCTCTTTAGATGCTCATGATCACTATTTCCTGGAGGCGCAGAGTCTTTTCCGGTGAACTCTTGCACCACTGACTTGAAGCTCCTAGCATCCGTCTCCACGTACTTCGTGTTGATTATCACCACCCTCACTGGCTCTCTAACAAGACCTGCCATGATAATTCAGTGAATATATCTTGTTGTTTCAAAAGGGCTTTGGCTTTTGCTTGGTCTACGTATGTATAGCTAGGCAAGTCAGACGCTATCTTCTTACAGAATCTTTGCTTGCGGGCATTTATATAGTGAATTTGAAATGATCGAGGCACAAGGAGACTACTAGCCAGTACGAAGTTGCTGCGGGTAAAAAGAAGGAAAGGTCTATAAATTAGACAACTTCGCTGACCGTGAATTGAATGCGTACGGTCAGCAGCCTAGGAAGACTGCAAATGTCAAAGCACACAATTTAGGAATTCAGTCATATCTCATGCACAGCGTAACAGGAAGATTCAATTTAAACAAAGTTCAAACCACACACACGTGCGTATGTATATATATATAATTTTTTTTTAAGTAAATGCCCTTGTCAATTTGTTTATAAATCCTAAAATTAACGATGATATAAGTTTAAAGTGATCATGAAAAGATTTAAACTCATAACTATTAAAGAGTAAATTCAATGTTTAACTAGTTGAGTTATCTTTTTCAGGGTTAAACTATAATATCATAAATTAAATTATAAATGATATTAATTTGCTTATTTCTTGCTTGGGAGGGAAGAAACTCAACATAGAACGTTAGATATTGTCAATTAAGCAAAAAAATATGAACACGAAGTTGAATATATAAGCCAAAAGTTGAAGGTTTTGAATTTTATGTAACTTCATTGGGTTCACTTTTAGTATCGACACGCGACATATTTTCTTGTCTATATATGAAGCTTCCAATATTAGTTAATTAATAAATCAACTAATGATTTAGACAAATCCAATTTTCAACTCCTCCGTGTGACTTTCAATGGTCAACTCCTTTTTCTTCTTGTTTTTCTTTTTTAAAGGTTTTAGTTCTAACTATCAAACAGATCTAATTTTCCTTTAGTGTTGTGTATATGTTAATTTGTTTGCTTCAATTTATCGAGGTTTTTGTCCTAAATATCAAATAATTATTTATAAGAGATGGTTTCTAGCTAGACTAAAAGAAATTTGAGATTATTCGACGATATATAGTGGATATTTCAATAATGAAATCTAGTGATATTAATTTATATTAACTCTAAAACTCACCGTATAATTAATTAATGAGCCTTCCAAAAGAAATTTGAGTTTTAGTATTTTTGCATCGAAGTCTATCTCCAATAATTGCATCAATTATTGAATCGAAGTCTCTCTCCGCTAACAAATGTTGCCTTAAAAGTTAGCTAAAGCTCACTAACATCCTCGATACCCGTGTGCAGCGGAGCTTTCGTTGGGCGTTTAATGGATGCATGTTACTATTTTATTTTTATTTTTATTTTTTATTTTATTAAAATAATATTTGAAAACACGGTCTAAATTATATTTTTTAAAATTTTAATTTTTTTTGTTTAAAATATTTTGATGTATTGATGTCAAAGATAATTTTTTTAAAAAAATTATTTTAATATATTTTTAAATAAAAAATATTTTAAATATCAACCGTTACTATATTTTTAAATACCTCCTAAAATATTAATTATTACCACTATTTTTTTTGGTTTTTATGGCAAAAAAAAGGGGAAAATAATAAAAAAAAGGAAGAGAAATTAAGAAGAAGAAAAAGTTTTTGACATTGTATAAATCATAGTTTTGAAACTCTATTTGACGGGTCGACCTGAGATCTAGCTGATTGGGGGCTGGAACCGGGCCGAATTAAAGAAAAATAAAGGAAGGAAAAACCTAGTATAACCCGGTTGACTCAGTAAAAAACCTAATTGTAATCCGTTGATTTTTTTTTTACTAAAATATTATTATTGTTTTGATTTAAAAAAAATTAATTTAATAACTCAATTAAAACCTGTAATCCGGATGTTGTACCATATCTTTTTTGAAAACTATGTTGTACCATATCTTTTTAAATCCTGCACGCATCAAGGACAGCCGAGGAGGGCTCTGAAAGTATTACTAGAGTCGATCCTTCTATTTATATATGTAAAACACTAAGTACGCCTAATATATATATATATATATACACGCGCGCGCGCGCACCGAATCTGCTTACGCTTTCGTTTGCAAAAGATTCATTATTACAATGGCAGACCATATGTGATCCGTTGGACTAGTGAAAACAATTTTAATGTTCCTTAATTATCATTAATCGCTAAATTAAAAGATAAGATAAAATGAATATTTAAAAAATTTATTCTTACAAATGAAATAAAAAAATTAATTATTATGTCAATATAATTTCATTGCTTAATATTTATATTATATGAACTAGATTAAATTAAAATATCATAAAGGGGCATAATATTTTATTGTAGCAATACATAGTGAAATATCCTGATATTTTTCATTTTAGTTTTCAAAATTCGTGAGGATTTTTTTTTTAATTTCAAACTTATTTTTTTAATTTTATTCTCTAATATTGGATTTACTAGATATTGGACTTCATAATTTATTTTGATATGTTTTCTATGAAGTTATCACGGTCTCCTAAATAGGGAGTTTTACAGGTTAACTGTGTTGACTTGATCATTTTTTAAAATTATTTTTTTCCCAACTTTATCCTTTAACATTAGGTTGATTGAGAATTGAGTTTTATAATTTTTTTGACTTACTTTTTATAAAGTTATTACGGTGTCAGAAATAAGGTCGCTAATTTTACAAGTTAGCCAAGTTGATCGAGTTTTTTAAGGTGTTTTTTATTTAATTTTATCATTCCACTTTCATTTGATTCTGAATTGTGCTTCATAATTGTTTTTTTATATGCTTTCCGTGTGATTATCTCAATCTTGTGACATAGGTTGTGGGTTAGGCTAATAGACTCGAGTTTTTTTTTGGTTTATTTTTTTTTAATTTTATTATTCAATATTGGATTGATTGAAAATTAGATTTCATAATATTTTTTGGTTTGCATTTATGAGGTTATCATCGTCCCATGACCCAAGTTACGGGTTTGGTCGGTTGACTTAGGTGTTTTTTTGTGTCCTTTTTTATTTATTTATTTATTTTTTTTTATTCTTCAATATTGAGTTGATTGAAAGTTGAGTTTCATAATTTATTTTGATTTGTTTTCTTTGGCATTATCCTGTTCTCATAACTTTAGTTTGACAAATTAACCTGGGTTAACTCGACTCATTTTTTTAGTTGATTTTTTTTTTCAATTTTATCATTCAACATTGGATTGATTGAGAATTGAGCTTAATATATATTTTTTTCTATTTACTTTCTATAGGGTTACTAGGATCTCATAACTTGGATAATAAATTTAGCAAGTTAACCTAAATCGATCTACAAGATATTTTCTTGATTTTTAGAGTTAAACTATATTTTTATCAACTCTTCGGGTTGTCTTTAAACATACTAAATTAATCAGGTTATATTAAGTTAGTTTTTAAATAGTATAAATTTTTCTTTATTAAAAAATATTTTCTAAAAAAATTGATTCAATCTGCCACGTAACACGGAGCATCTAGTACCTAGCTAAATTCTATTCAATGTTATAAATGTAATATTTCAACTCTATTGAAAATTGATATCTGGCGAGGACCAAGTGATTTAACAATTATAAGTTTGAAATCTATTTTCTTTAATGAACCATTCAAAGTTTTGTTCAAAAGCTTACTCGTAAGAGTTTGTTAACAACATATCTTAATAGCTTAATCATTTAGGGCATCTTAAAGGAAGAACCATAAGAAAAAGACAAAAAAATTTCAGCTCAAACGAAAAAGTTGTATTAAACAGTCAAAATAGCTTTTCTATGTTGAAAAGTCAAAAGTGATAAAATTTTGTTTAATATATTTTTATGGAAAAAGGTTTTGACTGGAATTATATTAGTTAGTGATAATTAATTAATAGTTTTATTACTATTAAATTTATTAAAATATATTTGGTTTTTCTAAATTTATGAGTTCATATAAAAAAACATATTTACATTATTATATATATAAAAAAACTCTTCAAAATAGCATTTCTCCTTGAGATGCTATTGCGGGAGAAACTACTTGAAGAAGTCTAAGCAGCTTTACAACAAATGATGACAAGAGATGACTACAAATCTAGACTTGTCCAGATTCTAGAGGACAAAGACATTATCCACCAAATTGAAAAAAGAAGAAGAAGAAGAAGAAGAAGAAGAAACTCAATTATGAAAGGGTCTCTCCCTATTTTCCTTCTCATTTTTCTGGTGTGGGATTGAGGAGTATGAAATGGTCATGCTGAGATACAACGCCTAGAACATGTATAACAAAAAATGCGTTCATTTAGAAATTTTCTATAATCTTTTATGATGTTGAAATGATGTTTTGAAGTGATTCAAGGCACCACTTATTATAGCCTGGGTTTATTTGAAAGTGTAGTTACAGTTGTTTTTAAAAGTATTTTTCATGTTAAAATATATTAAAATGATGTTTTTTTGTATGATTTAAAAATTATTTTTGAAATTAACATATCAAAATGATCCAAAACATATACAAAAAATTAATTTTTAATAAAAAAAATTAATTTTTTTTAAAATACAGGTACAATCATATTTTCAAATATTCTATTAGAACCATGCTTTTTTCTCACTACATTAAAGGTATTTTGCCAACAGAAAAAAATATTAAGCACATGAAGTTCTCCAAGTAATAAACCAACTACAATAAGATATACCATCTTATTTAGTCATGTCATCAATTTTTAAATAAACAAATTAGCTGAAAACTAAAATAGCTAGATGTTTTACTGTTTCTTGTACTATTCATTCATTATTTGTTTTATTCTTTCATCAATCCAAGTTTTTTTTTTTTGCTGTTTTTACATTACCATAATTTTGTGTTTTTTAATTTGTGAAAACAGAGAAGATTATGAAAAAAAAAACAAAAAATGGGTCACTAGAGCTACATTGAATCTGCATAGTCACTATGTTCTATCTTAAAAAGAAACTCTCGTTGAGTATAATAACACCAAAGAAGGTCTCTATATAAGCTCAGAGTAGAACACACCCTTACATTGCAGCACGCTTTCTCACATGTTGGCTTATTTGGTGCTCGCACAAGAAACTATTTTTTCTTTTATTCAAATTAGTCTTTGACTTTATACTAACTCTTCAAGTAAATCCGAAATTTATCACAAGCATGTGCAATGAAGGTCTCATTAGGGAGAGAAGAAGGGAAGTGAAAAAAAAAGGGTAATGAAATGGCCTAACCGATCCTAAGTGCAGCCTAACCAAACTTAAAATGGGAGGGAAAACATACTATCATGCCTAGAAAAACAAATGTCATGCTCGACTAGAGTTGTGATATATGTTCTGGGTTAGATGAATTTACCTAGTTTGACTATATTACTAAAAAAATAATTATTATTTTAAAATCTTTTGTTATAGAAAAAATATTAAATCATTTTTGTTTTGAAAATATAATTTTTTTTAAAAATAAAATTTTTACTAGATCGATTTGTTGTTGTTCTTGCCAAATTAGTTGTACCATACTTGGTCATCTTCTATAAAATTTACTTTAAAACTCATTTGGGTTAGTCACCATGATGATTCACTTAGATTGAATGAGTTAATAATTTAAATGGAGACCTAGTTTGGACTAGTACCAACCCGCTATAGTTAGAAACTATTTTTAGATCCTTTTATCATAATATTTCATCCATTTCTCGGTTAACAAATCATGTACTATTCTTATGTTGTGTAATTAACATGTAAACTCTACTTTTCCTCACACCTCATCCCTAGTAAGGTACAAGTAAAGTACTTGATATTTTTCCCAATTATACAAAATATTTATTTTTTCTAGATAGATTAAAATGCTTGATTTGAAGACAAAATAGTTAAAGTGAAGAGAAAAGGGATGTATCAGCAATGGCATCTATTAAGATTTGAGAATAAGGTAGCAATATTCCTAAAATATATCATGAAGTGACAAAACTAACTTTAATTTAATTCTTATGAACTTTAAAATATCAAACCACAAAAAATTATAATATACATAAAATGTATCATTATAATTTCACATTGCTAATGGAGTTTTCTATTATAATTTTTCTATTAACATTGATGAAAATTGTTGTGAAATATATTTATTTTTTAATTTTCTTCTATAGCTTAATATAATATTTATATTAAATATTGTCTAGATAACATAATGTTATTGTTATCACCTAATGATATTATTGAGAATTTTATATTATAATATGTACAAAGCGATATTAACATGTAATGTGTTATAAATATATTTATGGATCAAATAGATAAGGTCAAGCTTTAAAAGAAGTTCATGTAAAAGCCCAAAAGCAAAAGATATAAAGCTCGACGAAAACAATAATAATTTTTTATTCCACTGTTAGATCGTGCTTTACTAATTTCATTTCTTAGAAGACTTGCTTTCCTGACCATTGGCGACATAGATCTTTCTAAATGAGTCCCAAAAGCTGTTGTTTAGTTGTTTTAGTTATTTCCCTTCTTAATTTTGGATTTAAATTATTTTTCAATTTAGTTTTGGATTCTTTGGTCATGTTAGTTTAAATCACTATTTAAATAGTTTTTATGTTATTTTTTTGTCACACTATCATTACAATTTTTTAAGAAAATATTAGAGTTTTTCTACTTTTCTATTGTTTTATTTTGTAATTTTAAAGCTTGAGAACACTAATTTTTAGTAATGCTACATGTTATGTTAATTGGTATTGGAACAAATTGATTTTTCTGATGAATATAAATGGTAACAACCCACCTAGCAATGCATAAGTGGAGGTTATATAGGACTCTATACGAGCTCAGGAACATCAATCTAGATTAATCATTTAACAAGCAAGTTATTAAGAATTAGTAAAATAAAAATATAAGACATGTTAATAACAAATTTTCTTGTATATAAACATTGAAGTTCATATTTAGTTTATATTATACTTATCCTAACACCATTAGTAAAACCTTTTCACATTGACATAATAAACTTACATAAAAATAATGAAGAAGATAAACATAAATAAACAACATAAGAGCAAAGTATAGTAAAGAAAACAAAAAGCATTAACATAAAATAAAAATAAAGATTAAAAAATACAAAGAAAGAGAGTGATCTTGATATGAACAACCAAGATGCCTAAATGCATGGCAAATGCATCTTTTTATAGGTCAAAATTTGAAACTATTGATTTGATGATTAATTGTTGAGTGGGTGGCCACATCTTGACTTGGTGACAATTCTTATCTTCTTATTTGAACAAAGCGTCATTGATAACGTCAGAATGTAAAAGACTTAACTCATGAAAGTTCTGGGAAATTGTCTCCACTTTCTAGAAAAAAAAATGAGGTCATTTGGACTTCTAGAACTCAAGATATGTGATGAACATTGAACAGTGTCTGGGTTGTAGGATAAATTTAGACTTCTCCATTGTTGTTATAATTTGGACTTGAAAATGATTTTTTTAAATCTTGGACTCCCATGAAAGTTTTTGGTTTATGTTTTAGCTTTCCATCCATATAAAGCATACCTAAATCCAAGATTTACAACTCTAAATATAACCTAATGACTGAACACTATTCCAGTTTGAACTGAACTAACATCTCTTTTCTAAGTTTGGCCCTCTCTTTGTCCTTTCAATTTTAGTATTTAAACTCATCAATCAATTCTTTCATTTATGTGATAGGCCTGCATTTAAGATGAACATTTACCATAAATTAAAGGTATTTTATAGTATCAGACTTGTTATTATAAAACATGCTTTAGTTAAGGAGTTATTGATACTTCAAGTATAAAATGATAATATAACACCTTAATAAAAATACACTTTTAAGTACTAATCATCTACCCTCTTGTATTAGCACTGCCTCAATACCCTTACTTGAAGCATCACTCTTAATTAAAAATGTTTAGATAAAAATAGGTAATGATAATACTAGTAGTTGGTTTACCACCTTTTTAAAATTAATAAATGTTTTTTTAGCCATTTTATCCCATTTAAAATCCCTTTATCTAAAGTATTCTAGTTAGTGGGCTTAATATATATATCATTTAATGAAGCTCATATGACAACCATTCAAGCCTAAAAAACCTTTTTAAGACCTTAATGTTACTAGGTTTGGGCCATCTAACCATGATCTCCACTTTATATAGGTCAACCTTAGTCCTTTCTCCTGAAACCGCATGATTGAAGTATTATGCCTCTATATAAGCAAATATGCATATATATATATATATATATATATATATATATATATATATATATATATATTGTAAAGAGTGTATGTTGGACATGTATAACTTAAATAATTTACAAGTGTTTTAAGTGGTCCACTTCTTTCCTACTATAGACTAATATATCATAAAAAAACTAGAATAAATTTTCTTATGAATGGTTTAAATGTTGTTGCGATGTCGCGGTTGCACAAATTAATTACCCTAACTTCAAACATAACACACACGATAGTATAGAGCAAGTAAGGGGTAAATCCCACGAGTAAGGTTCAAGTCAGATTTTTATGCTAGATGTTATGCAAATTAAGGGGGTTTGGATGTTATCTAGACTAAAATAAAAGAAAACAGAAAACTATCAAACGAAATTTAATAAAATTAGTAAATTATCAAGAGAACAAACATTCGTCGCACGTACACTTCCACCTACAGAAATCAGAACTGATCATGGAAACGAAACATCAATTTATATTCTGAATATTTATCTCTTTTTAACATTGGTTAGTTAACGAATCCGTCGTATAACTAACCCTAACCATCGAACAACCATAGTGTCCGCACTAGTAATTTAATTCAATGGCAGCCTTAAGAACTAGTAATTTAATCAAGAAAACATAATTGTCTGCAGTCTATATTTGATTTGATTGAATGTTCTTACTAAGATTAATAACGTAGATCCGCCACAATTATTAAACTCAGTTGCTTCACAAGTTCATATACCATAACTCCGGTTTTGATATCAAACTTAACAATAGATTGTTTACAATAATAACTTAGAGTCCGCTCTAGCAATTAAAATAAAAAATTATAGGAAAAATAAGAATAGGAGAACAAACATAATCATCATGTAAACTAAAAAGAAAAGGTAAAATAAATCTCACAACTCCTGAAATCTGAAGGTTTTTGTGTCCTTGCAACCAAAGAAAAATTGTTTAGCCTTACATGTTTGTTGAACAACTAATCAAAAAGAAGGAAGAATGCATAATTTCGAGTCTCTTAGAGGAGGGGGGTTTTTTTTCTCCTCTTGGCTGGTTGCTCCCCTTCTCTTCTCTCATTCTTTTTATATCCTAGGAAACCCTAGTCTATATTTTACAAAATAGTCCTTCCTTAAGTAAATTGTTTACATTTAAGTAATTCAATAACTATTTTCCTAAAAAAGAGGAAATAGCCTAGCATGAAATCTTCAAGCTTTGACTTATAAGAGCTAAATTGCTAAAATAAAAACTTGGATATCGGTTTAGATGCTTCAGAACGTAATTTGGACTCGTTTCTTCACGAAACCTGTTTGCTGGCAGAATTCAATTGTCATATTTGAAACATCATATCTCCCCCATATGACATCTTTTTTGGCTGAAATTTTGAGCATTTATATAAATTTGAGTAAGGAATCTAAAAAAATTGAGTTTGCATCAATTGGACTTCTGTAGCTCCAGATATTCAAGTCGAAATAGCCGAATGTCAACATTGGCAGATTGTGAGATTTGAATTTGATGGCTGTGATTTCCATGTTTTTCCTTATTTTATTTTCTTGCCTTAGATATACAAAATTATATGGATGTTAGCTTTGTAATGCTACTAGAATCACTTCATTTCAACCTCTAGAGCTCATGCTCTGCACAAAACATCGACTGAATGTCAAATCTGCCACTTACCTCCAATTTACTCCTTTTTGCATCTTTCATCCAAAAGTGCCTTCAAAACATAAAACAAAGAATATCAAAGCATTTTATATATAAAACATAAGCAAAACACTAGTTAAATGTAGGTGAAACTATCGAATAATACGGTTGCATTAAACGTCTTATTCATAAGCCCTTGAAAGGTAGATGGAGCATTTGTTAGCCAAAAATGGTATAATTAGGAACCCTTTATGAGTTTTGAATGTAGTTTTCTAGACATCTTCTGATCTTAATCTAAATTGATGGTATCCCAATCTCAATTTCAATTTAGAAAAGTACTACGACCCCTATAATTCTTCTAACAACTCTTTCACTACTATAATAGGAAATATATCCTTTATAGTTTCTTTTCTGACTGCTTAACAGTTTACATATATTCTATAGGATTCATCTAACTTTCTAACTAGTAGAATAAGGGAAGACAAAGGTCTTTGACTGTGTTGAATTGTTCCTAACTTTAGTAACTCCTTCATAGTCTTCTTGATTTATAGTTTTTGGTATTTGGGGTAACGATATGGTTTTATAGTGATGGGATTGGATGATCACGATTCACAGCTAATGGTAATCCTTTAGGTTTATAAAAAACTATTTCAACTATTTGAAGCAATATTTGAACCTATGTTAGATCCTCCTTACTAGGCTTAGGCTTAGTGTCTTCATTTCTTTAGTTTAAAGGATTAACCTCTTTACCTCTTTCCTTAATTCTCTTAGAAACCCCGACCCTTAATCAATTTTGAGTCTAAACTTCTAATCCTCTTAACTGAATGTTTAGCCCATGTAACTCGAATTTTGTAGTTTATCTTAAAAAATCCAATAGGAAATGACCTCATATTTAAAACCATTGGACTCCTAACACCATATCACAACCTTCAAGCTAAGTTACAGGGCTTGGGCATGAAATTGGTACCCTTAGATACCAAACTTAAATTCAGAATAGTTGCCTTTACTTTATATTCTAATTCCATCAGTTATTCTTACTTCTATAGTTTATATGTTATCAAACTGAACCTACATGAAACCTATAAGATGAATGAAGTTGTGTGTGTTTCCAGTATCAATCAATACCATAATTATAGAATTATTGATGATCACATGAACCCTTAATCTTCTTCTTTGTGGTCAAAAGGGGGGCTCTAAATAAATTAAGTTTCTTATAACCTTTACAACTCATTCCTCCTTATTTTCATTTACTTTTTTAATCACATATAACTTTGGGTCTCTAAATCCATGGCTGGATTTCACTTGCCATTACATTTAAAACACATGCCCTTCTTCCTCTTTGTTTTGAATTAGGTTAGGGTCAACTTCTTAAAGGGTAAGTTAGACTTTATTTCCTTTCTAGGTTAGATGGTTAGAGAGAATTTCCCATAAGAACCCTCACTTTTAGGCTTTTAACTCTTCTAGATGGCAATTACACTTTCCTTTTGCATTTTATCTAAGCTATAAACTGCCACTAGGTTTGTGGATTTAACATGTACACACTAATCTTGATTTTTTTTTAGCCTTTTTAAAATACTTCTTAGTCTATATGATTCTAATAATCCCTTAGCTCTATTAGATATCAACTTAAATTGATTTTTATAATCTTCAAATGAGGAATTATGTTTTAGATTAAGAAGGGCCTTTATAGGATTATCATAGTAAAAAAGACTTAAACCTAATTTATAGAGCATTAGTGAATGACTCCTATTTAGTGATAGTTCATATTTCTTCTATCTCTTGAAACTAAACAATAACTTTTCCATCCATATAAAAACTTGCCATAAACAACCTATGTTGAGGATAAGCATTATGGTAATTAAAATAATAATTAGACTTGTACACTTAGCCCATGAGATCCTTAATATTAAATTGAGGGAAGTCCAATTTTATTCAACATCAAAAACTTGTTTCTCAAGTAAGCTATATTGTTTTGAATCATCTTTTCTTACTAATGTGTTTAGGCATTACATTTTTCTACATTAAGTTTTGGACAACTATCCTTATTTCCATCTATTTCTATGTCTAGAAAATGCTAGTAATTTCTAACAATTTCATTATCCTCCTCATCACTAGGTTTGGATGATTTCTATTATGGATAATGTTTATATCACTCACAATAAGTTAGTCTTTTAGGTCTAAATGTTTTTGCTTGTGTTTGACTCATAATTTTCTAAGTTTTTTCCCTAACTCTTTCCTTTCATAAAGAATGGTATGATAGGTATGACACTTTTATACCTCATAATATGATATTTTTTAAGCTTTCAGTGCCTACCTAGCCTTGTCATAATCGATGTACCTTTTTTTTATGGTAGTATTTGTGAGCATTTCTAGCTTATGTCATATTAATTAGGTTTTACTTTTTGTAATTTCCTTAACTAAAAAGTCTTTTTTCATTTAGAGGTAGCCATTATTATTAATTTAGAGAATGGGTCATCATACTCCTTCATTTTCTTTTTTAGAAAGAGAATATAACAAGCTTGTAATGTGTAGAAAATTAAGCTTCTAAAGACAACCCAACTATTATTATAATGTCTCAATTAGTCAAGCTATTTGCAATACTTCTCTTAATCTAATCAATAGTAAGGATTGTATGATTACCAAAGAACTTGATCCCCCCCATACATTAGATGGTAAAAATATTCTTTAGCATTTTTTTATATCAAAAGAATACTTTTTATTATCATCAAACACTTTAGTAGCTTTTACATCTTTGATACCAAGTTTGTTAGCCACTTAAAAAATTTTTTAATGCAACCATCTTAAATGGTCTTCCCTTATTGAGTTTCGCAATAAAAAATAGCTAATGTTATACTTCTTTAATATTTTAATCAGATTCTAAGTTATTGATTGTGTATTTTCAACATCATTCAAATAGCTAAATGGTTATGTTCCTTTGAGTGTTTCTCCCTATTTTGCTAACATCTTTTAATAGTGGATATCATTTTTTATAACAATATAGATATGTAAGTAATTGATTATCACCTTTTCCTTATGTTCCATTATATTTGATACGATCTAAGAAATGGTTGAATAAGAAAATTCAGATTCTAATGTAATTATATATACTATCTAGTTTTATGGCAATAATCATAATTCTTAATCTAACCATTAGATCAAGCTATAAATTTACTCAGAGTTTTCCAAAATATTGTTCTATGTTGGAGTAAAATTTCAGGTCAATTAAAAGTTTAGGAAAGCCTTACGATATAGGTCAGAACAAGTTGTACGAGTTTTGTTATTTACTTCCTTTTAACTTGTGGACTTTCAATTTAGCACAAATCCTTTTTACAAGTATGTGGTAGCTTATTTTTGAAATTTTCTAATTTTACAAGGATCTTTAATAGGCTAAAACATAATTTTTAAGTGTGACCTGGATTCATTAATGTTCCAAAGTATTTTTCTTACAAGGATTTCTTATTCATCCTAGTTACACAAGGAAATAAAGGTTCGTGGTAATTAATGACAAGTTGATTTGCTTATTTTGAAGAGTTTTCTAATCCTACAATTAAGGTTAAATGAAGACAGTAAGAGTTTCCATGTTTCTAAAGGATTCTTTAAAGCTACAATTAATTATCTTAGACAAACAAGGAAATTAAATAGGAGATAACTTCAACAATTAATTTCCTAGCTTATTTTGGATATTTAAAGGTGGCAATAAAAATTATGGATTTATAAAATAAACTTGTGTTTTGCGTGATGAAGCATATTTTTTTTATTGGGACAAAGAATAATATCAAGGTATGATTGACCTTATGACATCATCCATATACCTTTTGTTTATGATTTGGTATTTGTTGAGTGGAGGTTTCTTATTCCAATAATGCTAGCGCATTATGATATATTTCTATTATGTCACATTCTTATAAAACCTGATTTCTTAGTTTTTCAGGAGTTGTATCATCTTTATTATGGATTGCTTGACCATGTGATTAAGAGGTTCACATCATTATTCTAAAACAAGTTTAATATACTCTTGCTTTTCTATAATTGTAGTGCATTTAACTTTTAAAGTCTTAAATAGAATAATATAACCTTATACAAATTCTCTTAGATCTTGTACCATCCTAGCCAAGTCAGCCAATATAACTCCTAGTTTTTTTTTCTATTGAAATGCTTATCTAAATGAGTCTTCATATCTTCTTAACTATTGATAGAGTTAAGAGGTAATGTAGAGAACTAGTGAAAGGTTGTTCTAGTTAGTGATGAACAAAATAGTCTTAGTTTTACAAAGGAATTTCTTGCACTATTGCCATATTGATTAATAAATTTATTAAAGTGTTTTCTTATAAATTAGTTTTATTCACCATACAAAATTTTTAAAATCAACTATTTTTATATCTTTATTATTTGGGTGTAACCTATCTTCCTTTTCTAGATATGAATGATTATAAATAGGCTTATTTATTCATTCAATTTCTAAAACTATTTTTCTTAAGTGTTGAGCAAACTTAACTTTGTCAATTACCCTCTTTATGGGTTAATCGACACCATGCACTTAGGGTGATAAAGGATTAGGGTTTCTAAGTTGGTCATTAACATAAGAGGCATTTATTTTCCCATCTATAGTTTATTATTGTTGTAGCTAAGAATGTTGGACCATATAATTGTCTTGGTATTTCTTATAAACTTATAGAGAAGCTAGAATATTATGAGCAATTATAGCCAAGTTAATATGCATTTATAGTAATGTATGGTACGTGGGCATGTTATATCTTTATATAGTTAAGGGGCTTTCGATGCTTTAATATGGGTGCTTGTGACTGTAGAAAATCTTTAGAATTTGCTCTTAGAGGTTTAGATAAGTAGTGTTCTAAACCTCTTTTATTTAAACTCATTCTGAATTTAATTGAGTTGATCAAATATGGTTTGTATAGTCTTATTCGTTACCCTAATTTTATTATGGTAAGTTACTTTCTCAAGTTCTTCATCTCCATTTAGATAGTCTTCATATTAGCATAAGTTAAATTTACTAGTTGATAGAAAAATGTTCATTTAAAAGGAACCAATGTAAGTTGACTAGAACTTATCAAAGTAGGTAGTGACCATCTAATAACATCATTGTTTTTATAGAAATGACATGTTTGAGAATAATTTAGAGGTATAAAAATGCTAATATCCCTTAATGCTAATCGTCGACTTGTTTGTTTACCAATCATTAATTTCATGATTAATTAAGCTATTTGTTCGTTTTTCTTTCTAATTAAGGAGAAAGTATGATTATGAATTTATTCTTGAGTAGAGATAAATAATAGCCTTGCAAAACCAAACAGAGTATGTGAGTATTAAAATTTTAGACCTTTAAAAAAAGTGACCATAATTCTCAGTGATTAAAATATTGAAAGAAATTGCATATGTAGGGTTTGACTATCATTTCCAATAACTAGATGGTCTATTTATATTGGTACAAAATTTAAGTTTTATGTAAATATCTAATTTTAATCTCATACATATTGTTTATATATATAAAACAAAGGTCACACCATCTTATCACACTTGAACATAAATTGAAATTGTCAAAATAAAATAAAAAAAATATAAAATATTAAATTTCATCACCTAATAAATATGAAATACCAAAGATTCTAATTCAAAATATTAGTCTTATAGATTTGGATAAATGGTTAATTATGCCTAATAGAAGATCGACATCACTCTTACCATATCAATTCAAATGAAATGTTACCCTTACTAAGTTTTTCTCACAAATCTATTTTTTAGTTGCTATTAATTTCCTAAATGTTTTAAGCTTATTTTCTATTTGTATTTAAAATTGTTTATAATTAGTTAAAAAAATCGGTGCTAGTCTCTTAATTATTTCTAATTTGATATATTCTTTTTTTTTTTTTAATCAAGATTATTTAATTTGTTGGTTTAATGCAAATACACCCATTTATGAGAAAATGTGTGTGATTGTTCATTTGACTCTAGAGATGGGTTGCGAGCAAATTAATTATAAGCAACATCATGCACCACGGTTGGCATGCCTTGGAAAAAGTCAATGTTTCCGGTATTGCTTTTCCCAAAGCAAAA
Source organism: Populus alba x Populus glandulosa (assembly GCA_033617975.1). NCBI lineage: Eukaryota > Viridiplantae > Streptophyta > Magnoliopsida > Malpighiales > Salicaceae > Populus > Populus alba x Populus glandulosa. Next base: position 40,499,052 of record CM066143.1, read on the forward strand.
GTTATCAGAGTCCTCATTTCCCTATCTTTTTCAGCCCAAGGGAACTCTAGTGGAATTAAATGGATCCTTAGAGAAAACTAACAGGTTTTAAGAACGACATAGCATGGTAAGCTGGAAGGTGCATGGCTTAAACAAAAAAAAAAAAAAAAGTATTGATATTGCTTTTTCTAATGGTAATGGACATGGTATACAGAAACTTTATCTCCCTATTTATGTCAAACAAGAGGCTTGGAAGACTTGAAAACTGGTTTCATATGCAGACTCTTTTTTTTGTGTTAGTTTAAACCTATCATCACGATCTTGAAATATTGCAAGACAGCTTCAATAAGAGACTCAAAATTAGTAGCCTCTCATGCAGTAATTAAATTCCTCAAGATTTGCAGGATAGGAAACTTACGTTCACAGAAAACAAAAAAGAAAAATCCATAGCTGGAGTGTTTTTCTTTTCACAAATCTGTTTTCTTTCAGCATCACAGCACATTTCCCCTCACACTGTTTTCTTTCTTGCTTTTGTTTCTTAGATAGTACTGACTTGCAGGTTCCAAAAACAAGATTTCGAGTTGCAGCAACACGTTATTGACTGGATCATGCTCTCATGACTAAAAAAACCACCATGATGACTTCTGGAGACCCTTAACTTTTTTTTATAGAGTTGCCTTTTTCTTGAGATCAAAGGATGGGTATTGCTTAACTGTTGATGATGTAATTCTTGAGTTGAACTAACGTAATTCAATGGTTTATTCCGTCTTCATCAAAGTATTTAAAGTGGGATCAAGTTAAAGCGGCTGCAGATGAAACATGGCTGGCTCTGTCAATGATGACATGCTCGAACCTCTTAAAACTATGAAGGCTTGAAATCGTGGGTATCTGGGCCTAAACCAATGTCCAGATTCTGTCAAAAGATTACCATCTGCCGTTTCTTGGGCTCAATTAGACCTAAAGCCCATTCGTTTGTTACTCTTTTTTCTAACTCTTCCTTTATTTTAGTCCCTCTTCACCTGAATGTTGCTCCTGGATCCTGGGGAATTTCAACCTTGAAGCTCCCTGGAGGCTGCTGTGTAACATTACTTACCTTTCTTATTACAAATATGTGGGCGAGTAGATAGATTTTTTCTGGTTCTTTTGGATACGCCAATGCATGTTGGACTACATAATGAGAACAATCCATTCTGTAAAATTGCCTCCAAACTTCATTGAAAGAAGATTATACACACTGGCGCTGTATTAAGTCAAGAGAGTGTGTAAATAGATTGGTTCATATCCAATGTATTTTGAAGAAATACCCTTATGGGATGTTTTTGAGATTTTTCTTGGATACATGTTATAGGATGATTAGTTCATTAGCTATGGCCTATAAGCATGTTGTGTTATTGTTAAAGCCCCGCCTCATGATCGGCAGAGGCACCAATCTTTTGTAGAGTAAGCTTTTGGACACTGATCACAATATAAAGTTCATGTCAATGACGATCATCCACAGGATTAGGTTCACTAAACTCTCATCATGATATTGTAGCAAAAAACGAGATAAAACACGTAATTGTACCTGGTTTTTTAGAGTTAACAATCCTTGTTCGTTGATGAGACACTTGAGCGCATTAGAATTATAGGACACACTACGTATCTGCCTTGAAGGTCTTGCCAAGCCTCCTGCCCTTTGATAACACCTCTTTTTTTTGCTTCTTTTCTACTCTTTCTTGTTTTCTCTCCTTAGAATTTTCCTCCACACTCTGTCTGTCTCTTCATGTCCCCCCCTGTGTGTCTCACCGTATAAGTCTGCAGGGATGGAAGGGTATCTATAGGTTAACATTCAGAGGTTGTTGAGGCGGTGATTTGGAGTAAAGAGGGCTAAAAATCTGGGAATTGAGACCGATCGTTGGCATGCATTTGGATTTTGGAACAAATTTGGGGATCAATATTCATGGTTCTTCGAATTTTGATTGGAACTGGGGTGTTAATGAAAAGAATCGAAGATATTTTGGGCCATTCGAAGATCAATTATGGCTGGGAATTGAAGGAGAAGACAGGGACTCGGGCTAATGTAACGAGAAACTTTTTTCCAGAATAGAAGAGAAAAGAACGACATGTCGTTCCTTTCAAAGTGGAATGATCTTCTGTTCTGGGGTTTCGACCACGCGATGTTTCACTTTGAGTGGAACCACACGTCGTTTATAGTTAAAATCATGGTTGTGTAGAAAATCCAATTTAGAACAAATTGGACTTTTATCTTCAAACTTTCTTTTAATTAAACCCTCTGTTAACCAAACTTTAAACCCCTAAATTGCCTTATTTTATAGTTTGGTCCTTGATTTGTAATTTTAACCAATTTGACTCTATTTAATTTTATTCTTCAATTAAGCTCTTAATTAACTCTTAAATTTGGTCATTTATTTCAAATTCATCATTAGCTCTTTAATTCTTATAATCTTAGCAAAATTAAATCAAATTAGGCTATATTTTTTCAATTGAATTTCCAATTATAACTCCAATCATTTCTGGATTTATTTAAACTTTTCAAACTCAAACATTGACTTGTTAAACTCAATTATTGGTCAAATTTTGCTCCCAGCTATATCTTTTGAACTTTTTTTCTAACTTAATTTGACATAGAAAATTAAATAAAAGTGACAAATAAAAAAACATTAAAATTGACATGATTTATTAGAAAGGCCATATTTGGATTTTTAAAATTTTTTTTTGAATATATATATATATATATATATATAAATAAATAAGGGGTCAAAAATTAGATTATGATAAGAAGATTACACATTGAATTCTAATACAATATAAACTTCTCTTTATTGATAATAATGTCAATAATATTAAATTATGAGATATATCTTGCTCATTTAAATTTGTTTTTCACATGACCATCCATTGGTGAGTTATTCGGACCCAAACGCCCATGTTCTTTCTTGTCATCTCATCTCTTTTGTTTATCTTGCAAGCTAACCTGGTTGTGTCCAATGGATCGTGGCCAACTTTGTCTTCATAAATTGAAATGGCCTTAAGTTCTTTTTTTTTTTTTTCCTTTTAGGTCTAACAACTTAGCTAAAATACGAAAAAGATTTTACAAAATTTATGGTGAAAAATGTAAGCTAAAATATAGATTTTCACAAAAATATTACATCTAAATATGTATATGAAATATATTAGTTTCCTTAGGGATTTCAAAACAAAACTATTGTGGAGAAAAAAATGCTTTATTAAAAAATAATAGATCTATGTATGGATGTTTGACTTACTATAAAACTTACAATAAGGTTATATCTTTTTGGATAATCATATGAGTTTAACACAATATGATGTTATAACCTAGTTCTACCATCTTACTTGCCCAGTGGTTTTGGAAACATGTGGAAGTTATTCATCTTTGAAAATCTCATGACATAAGGGGATGCTACTTTATTTTATTTTATTTTTTAAAAATGAAAAATAATATATTTTGACTCTACCTTAATTAAGGTTGGCATAGAAAGAGGATGAGTGAATGATTATTTCTGGTCTGTGAAGTAAAAACGTAAAACATTTTTCTTTTGTTATATATATGAGTTTAGTTAAGTTTATTATTCCAAAAAATATAAAACCCTTGATTTATCATGTATTTTAAAGAAGATTATAAAGAAAACCTAGTCTGCATGCTTATTATGCTCACATGTTTACATATAAATATCATAAAAGTTATTATGAAGAAGAGATGCATGGACAATAATATCTTAATCAAAATATGATTCTAAATTTAAGGACACACAAAGTAATAAAGTGTAGATCTGAATTATCATGTTTTTGCTTATTCAAAAGTTGATTATGATTTTATATATCAAGTTAAACATATAACCCATTTATATATGTTTGAAAAACTCCTCCTTTTTTTTGTAAGTTATATTCTATGACCTAAAGAAATTTATTATTTCATTTTTCAATTCACACACCTATAAGGATAGTATAAAATTCACATATTAATTTTAACACAATAATATTATACATAATGACAATATTGAAAGAATAAAGTACATTCTGAAGGCTTTTACTTTTTCTTTTCGCTTAACAATTCTCGTGTAAGGTTAAAGGATCTTATGACTCCTTAATTCCAACCTAGGTTTGCATTTGACAAAAGAATTGTTTTTCTCTTAAAAATAACTTCTTGAGATGGATGGATGAGCACTATTTTGCTTAAAATGATGCTATAAGACATTCAGAAGACCTTAATCTTTAATAAGGTGAGTCAATATCAACTTTGAAGATCTTATTTAGCTAGAAGGTACTAAAAAGAAGCAATATATATATGTGGAGAAAGAGGCAGAGATGTTTAAAGAGTTGAATTCTACTTTTTTTTTCTTTAATTTTAAAAGGTCTTCATATATTTAAAGTATAATATGGTGCTATTTATTTATAGAGGTTAAAATGAGAGGAGGAAAAAAATGTTTTGAGATCAGGGTTAGGGTTAAGGAAAATAACCCAAAACACATAAGAACTTAAAATTAACGTTATAGAGATGGACAACCAATCATCCATGTGCACTGATTTTTGGCACTAATTATGGATGTTTGGTGGTCATCTAACATTGATTAATGAATACTACTTTTAATCTATAGTGATAAGGTTCCAAAAAATCTAAGTTGTTTGGAGGTAAAGCTTATATCTTGGATAATCAGTTAATATCTTAATTTTGACAATCTAATCCATTCTTATTAGCCAAGGTGGCTGAAGGTCAGTGCCTGATACTTGTAAAAGGTCCTATTTGTTAAATTTAAAAACTTTTTGATGATTAAGCTAGTGATTTTTTGAGAAAAAATACAATAATATTACAAAGAGATACTCTTGAAATAACTATGTAGTAGAGAATAAAGATTTTGAATATTTTATTTAAAAGATTCATGGTTTATTTATAACTCATATGTCTTTTTATGAAAATGAGGGCTAAAGTGTAATATTAACCTGATAGTATTAAAAAGAGAAAATATACTTGACACATGTATTAATATGGATGGAAATATAGTGGGCCTTGAAAAAACTTTTACACACTATCTTTTACACAACATTAATATCGATGAAAATTTGGTAAGACCGTTAGAGAAATTTTATACGTCTAATGAGTGTAAGATTCAAAATATAGTTGTTCCTAAAAAAGATAGGTCCTTTATTTGTTTAAGCCTAATGAACATATGTCATTCCCATGGTTGAGACCAAAAACGTTAGGTCCTTTTCTTGGTTGAGCCTAAGGGAGGTCAAGTTTTATATAGGGTTTTTTGGGCCCTTCAATTTGAGTTTATTAATAGCCCCCAAAGTCTTTGTGATGTTTATATGCAAAGTCTTATATAAATATCTGGTATGATGACTTTATCAAATTCGTTTATATAAAAAGCAAGATGAAAACCTAGTTAATATACTAGAGAGCCTATGTGTAGAGGGGTATGCTCCATGTTTTAAAAATAATTTCTAAATATATAGAGGTGAACCATAGAGGAAGCCATACTTAAAAAATTTACAGGTGAGTTAGTTGAAACCATAGAGGAATCCATACTTAATTAATATAATAGATGGAGAAATCCAAAGTTGGTGAGCCTATATTTAGAAATTTTTTTAAGAGGGTAAGAGGAACTTATAGAGGGTTGAGCTTGTACTTAGAAACTTTTCAAGTGATTGAGGGGAACCCAAGAAATGTGAGCCTATATTTAAAAAACTTTCTAAGAGGCTATCGATGCCCATACTTGAAAATTCCCAAGGGGCAAAGGGGATGTACCCATGTCGAAACCCATACTTGGAAAATTTTCTAAACGATGAGGGGAACCTAAGGAGGGTGAGCCTAAACTTAGAAAATATTCTAAAAGGTTGAGGGGAGTGAATCCCTGTTGACGCCCATACTTAGAAAAAATTTTAAGGGTGGAGGGAACGTACCCATGTCGATGCTCATACTTATAAAATTTTTTAAAAAGCGAGGAGAACCCAAGGAAAGTGGTGTTATTGCATTAAGGAGACCAAGTCAATCCATTTCTTGGAGAATTATTATATTTGTTTAAGAGATAGAGACTTGTGGCATCCTTGGAGTTAAGATAACGTTCGAGAGCCTATCTAGAGAGTAATGTGTAGTTCTGTGTGTTCCAATTAACCTTAATGGTATAAACTTAGCCATAGAATATGGGTCATGTTGCTTTGTTGAAATTGGCCATCTCAAGCTATCATGAAGGGTGGAGAAACCATACCAAGGAGAACCTTTTCCAATAAGATTGTGTAGTTGCACTAAGGAGAACCTTTTCTAAGGAGATTGTGCAGCTGCACTAGAGAGGGAAAACCTTTTCCAAGGAGATTGTGCAACTGCACTAGAGAGAACCCAATCTAATGAGAATATGCAATCATATTATGGAAAACTCATTCCAAGGAAATTATGCAATCGCACTAAAAAGAGCCTTTTTGAAGGAGATTGTGCAAGAGTTCAGAAGCCCTCATTAAAGATATGTAGATAAAAAAAAATGTATATCAGAGAGACATTTATTTTAATTTAAAATAAACTTACTTCCTATGAAGAATAATATAGCCTGAGGTGATTTGTTGGACTTTAGGTAGCCCTCTCATTCATCCCTTGGAGAGTGGTGCTATTGCATTAGAAAGATCCCTAGTCAATCCTTTCTAAGCATAGGGGATATTGATGTTACGGGTACCAATATTTACTAAGCTGCAAAACTTGATTTTACCCTTGAGTGACGAACACAACTCGAGTGATGGGTTGCACTTGGTTGATAAGTGGTTGGAAGTGTAAAAGGGAAAAGGTGCTGATGGTAATGGGTAGATCTATCAAGCGTTCTAGCCTAAGTGTTTCATGGTTGTGTGTCATGGAATAACTTGGAAATATCATAGACTACCCGTTACTATATCCCCTATGCTTAGAAGGGATTAATATAGCTTTAATCCCAATATTATGAAATTATGAACTTATACGTAATATATATTCCTGATATTAATATAGCTTTCTTTCATTTTTATACATAGACTTTATAATAACTAGGTTTAAACTTGATAAGATAAGAACCTCCTTACTAATAAAGACTTTTTAAAACTTTAAACATATCAATGGTTAGAAAATACAACAACCTTAGTTTTTTCAAATAAATAGCAATGCAGCTTACTCTAGATAAGATGTTTTAAGGGTGATACGTCCCCCCTATTCACAACTTGTCCCCTTATCCAGACTCTCGCATACCAATAGATTTCATAGTAACCATAATACTAAGTGGCAACTCTCATTCCTTTGGTTTCCTTAATAAAGGACAAGAATTTCTTATTTTTTCCACCCACACCCTTTCATGCTCATCTCGTTCCTAGAGGACGGTCATCGCGACGTCGCACATAGGCGACATATGGCGTCAATAATGAGGTTCCATAAAATACAAGTTGCTTACGGGTAAGGCTTATGTCTTGGATAATTGGTTAATCTCTTGGTTCTGGTAATATGATTCATTCTCCCTAGTCAATGTGTCTAGAGGTGGGTGTCTAATATTTGTAAAAGATCCTCTTTTGTAAATTTAAAGACTATTGGATGATTAATTCAGTGACTTTTTGAGATAAAATGCAATACAATTACAAATACATACTCTAGAAATAAATACACAATAGAGAATAAAGATTTCGAACATTTTTTATTAAAGGATTCATTTTCTATTTATAGCTCATAAGTCTTTTTATGAAGAAAAAAAGTTAGAGTGTAATATTGTCCTGATAATATTAAAAAGAAAAAATATCCATAATATATGTATTAATGTGGATGAAAATATAGTGAGCCTTTAAAGAACTCTTACACACTATATTATCTTACACAACATTAATATCAATGAAAATATATGAGGTCCTTAGAGGACTTTTATACACCTAATGAGTGTAGGGAAAGTATGATCCATAATATAAATGTGTCCAAAATAAATGGGTCTTTCCCTTGTCTAAGCCCAAAGAGAGGTAGTTCCTTTTTTTTGATCGAGCCTAATAGGAGATGGGTCCTTCCCTAAGCTAAGCCCAAATAAGGGTGGTTCCTTCCTTGACTGAGAAAAAGGAAGTGGGTCATTCTCTTGGTTTATCCCAAAAGAGACTAGGTTTTATTAGATTTGGATTTTGGGCCATTAAATTTGGGTTTATCAGATTGTGAGGATCTCGATGAGCCAACCTCGTAATAATATATGCATGTACAATCTATGAAATTTTTTGTGTTTTTATTATTAAGGATAAATGCTTATGTGATTATTTTATATGTTAGAGGGTTCTTTTTCTATTTCTCAACCAAAGCACCACCTAGGATGTCATGTGCAACTACTTGTTTCAAGTTTTTAATGAAAGTGTCAAACACTCTTTCAACAAGATTTTATCTTTATTTTAGTCATGAGAAAGTTTTATTAGAGCCCCTAAATTGTTATGACAAAGCAAACGCATCCCTGATATATACATTCTCATTCTTAAACAAATGATTTACTTTAATCCAATCATGGAAATATCTCATTACAATCTTTAAATTCTTGTGTCATTATGATCACCCTTAAAATTGAAAATTAGGTGTCTTTACTTTGATAAAATAAGAATGCATAATAAAAATAAAATAAAAGTAAGAACTCATCATTAACCCAACATCAACACTACAATCATATATCAATTTATAAATTTAGTCTTTCCCTCATCATCAAATCAACTAAACAACCCTCCAAACTCAATCTCATAATAACATAAACTACAATCATCAAATATAATGTAAGTCAATATCAATTAATCAATGCAACACAATTAAAGTTGTGATGATCAAAACATTTGTTTTTCATTATTGCTATAGTGGCTGGATTAGATATGATTTAAATCAATGAAGGAGGAAAGTCAATGGATATATAATGAAGTCATCACATAGAGGCTAAACAATTTGATCTCATAAAAAATATCAATGAACTCATTGAAGGGGATATTATGTCTTGAATGTTGATGATTCTAGAATCAATATTAATGGTTATACAATGTTGGTGCTTGAACAATGTCATCCAATGCAAAGGAAGCTCTTATATAGATCAAGTGTTACTTATTAGAGAAGAGCTATGATAGAGGATTGTGTTTGGAAAACTTTGAATTTTTATTTTTAACATTTACTATTTTTGTATTTTTATAATTTTTTGGAAAAAAAAAAGATATTATAGAGGAAAATAATACTTTAAACTAAAAAAAGAAGGTCTTCTAGTATAAAAATTATTTTTTCATCACACTTAGATGCACTAAGATGACTTCATTTTCATCATGTTTTAGTACATCGGTCTTGAAATATGAGAGAAAAAGTCATTGAAAAAGAAAAAGGGGAGAGATAGTTCTCAACCTACCACATTTTAGCTAAAAAAAAACAAACTCAAGTTTGGTGTCAATGGGTTCATCTTGAAAAAAGGGAAGTTTATGTAGGTGATTTGAAACTTTAATTCTTTTAGAAAAAAAATAGATTAGGTGTCAGAAAGCTTTTTTATTTGATATTTTCTTATAAGATTTTAGACTAATTTTAAATGCCTTATAAATAGGGTTATTCAAGTTTGTGATGTGTTTTATTATGTATTTTTAGGTGAAAAGGAGTTTAATATTGGGTTTCGTAGGTTAAAATGACTTAATGCCTGATTTTCTAGCCATTGAAGGTGGCAACAAATGGTTGTAGAGGATTGCATATCACCTATTCAAGTACACGAGAAGTCGTCCATCATATTTAAAAAAATAATAATATATAATATGGATGGTTTTAGTCGCCCACGCACTTAGGCTTTCTTCCTTAAGGCCAGGCACACAAACCCATCCTTCCAAACTCATTCATGTTTGGTCCACTTCTCTCTCTTTTTTTTCTCTATAAATTTTATAATAAAATTCTATCAAAAAAAAATATTAAAATGATATTTTGAAAATTATATGATTATGCCATGGTTTTCAAAAAAAGATTAAATGTTTTACAATAATATTAAAAAATAATTTATGTATTATTAAATGGGAAATTGAATTATTAGTTCCTTTATTTGTTTATATAGTCACATTAAAATAATTAATATATTTTTTTGTTTCTTTGTTAAAAATTACTTTTTAGATCATGATAAAGTTTTATACGAAGAACCTACCTTCTTTTAGAAAAAAAAAGTATTGCTTATCAAAATATAAAAAAGGAATTAATAATGAAAAAAGAAGTTTTTTTTATGAAGAAATACATTTTCTTATAAATCTAAACCATTTCAATTCTTATAAATTTATATTTTAATTTCTTTAGGATTATATTAAAACAAATCCATACTATTGATGAAAAACTCATGGTCATGTTAAAAAAAGAAAAAAAAGAAATGCATAAATAAGAACACATAATGTTTTTTTAATAAATACATTTTTCTTCGCAATTTAAATCACTAAAATTATTTCAATTATTTATTTTAATATTTGTAAAATTAAATAAAAATAGGTTTTGAGAATAGTTATGCAGCATCACACATTTGTAAAAAACTTGTTCTCTTCCAAATTAGGCATAATAATGAGTATTTGTACAAGATAGAGCCTTCTTTAAGTAGGAAGAATATTCTTAATGGCTAAGTAATGATCGTATTAGTGGAGAATACTAGATATTTTTATACGAGTTTAATGATTGCTCGGATGGGTACATAAGGGTTTTATATGGAAATATTCTTAATAGATTTTGTTCTTGATATTAAGAGTAGGATTTTAGTTGAATAGTGTTTAGAGTAAAAATAAACATTCATGTGTTGGGCTGATAAAAACAGTGAATGTTCATAACTAAAAAAAGAAAGGCGAGTTAAAATTGATTATGAAAATTAAAATCAACCAAGTTTAAAAAGTCCTAATCGACCAAGAAAACTAAGAATTAACTAGACGACCAGGATTCATGATTTACCAAAGGAAAATGATTGACCATAAGAGTTTAAATGTGCATAAATAACCAGGAGGTTCAATTCTACTTAGATTAGAGTTAAAGATTAAGTATGATTGATGTAGTTATTAGTAAGAACATAAAATATAGTTTAATTTATAAAATTACTTCTCGAGTAATCTTTTTATCTAATACAGGTAAGTCAATATTGTATTAGATTACGTGTTTATATGAAACTAGAACATTGTAATAAGATAAATAGGTCATTCCAGGTATTAAGAAAGATGATTAGCCCCACATATGCATTTTCACTATAATGTTTTCCTTTAAAGATGTTTTATTGCTTTCTTTATAGCTTTTATTTATTTTACTGCATTTTAATTCTTAGAACTTCTTTCTCTTTTTCTGTATAAACTTGTATTTTTCTATGTGTGATGTTGCTTCAAAGTTGATCACCTTTTCTAAAGATTTGAGTTTTAAAATCTCCATTCTCTACTTAATTTTACAAGGTTGCTATCTATTTATCTCAAGATTATATTTCTTATAGCATATTTTATCCTCTTTAAAAGATAGAAATGGTTAATTGTAGCATATTGATCTCAAGGATATCTAAATGATTAATATTTTTACATTCTCATTAGTATAAGATACAATATTTTTTAAAAAAAACCATTAATTACATCTCTAAATAAATATACAAGTAAACTTGTCATTGTTGTATTAGGTGAGTAGTTAGTATAAGTAATAGAGAGAGGCTTGCTTTTTAGTCTTGACAAGCTTGATAATCGACCATCTTCTTAAATTTTAATAGATCAACCGATATTAAAGATGCCCAAAGATGGATTTATCAATCCAACATAGAATTGCTTTTGGTAACATTTCTAGTATCATCATGCGATCTATGATGTTTTTTTATTGATTTCATTAAGGGCATCACCACAAACCATATGTGGTCCTATTGTTGTCTTAATACCTTATATGTAGCCATATGCATATCTATTTTATGGATCTAAAGGCATTGTATAATGGTCAAAATCAGCTATGAAAAATTCAAGTCAACTAACCAGAGTTTCTTCTAAAGTAGCATCTTATTATCAACATATAAATCTCTCTCACATTGATATAAGTGCTTTCTAGATAAAGATTGAAAATGTAACAAACATGATCTACCACTCATAATATTGGGGTGGTCAATCAAACCATGTAGACCATATCTCATAAGTTTAATCTGATACAAAATGAGCTATATTAGAATAGGCTTGGTATTGTATGGTCTTATACACTTAGATGGCATATTCTAGGAAGTTTTGCAACCATAAAAACTCTAAGGGTGTTTAAAACAACATACCTTATACAAGATGGATCTTTTTGCGTATGAGACAACACTACAAACATAGCCAAATTTTGGTGTGATTACCACTAACAAATTAGTCACTACCTAGACATACAAACAACTATAGGCTAATTTCTTGGTTTTAAAGAACTTTTACCCCTTCCTACAACCTGCCACTGAACAATTTCATTCTCAATAAGTTGACTTATAATAAGGTAATCTCAATCATTTTTATACCCTAGGAACTTGTTACTGACCAACAAGTAAGAAGAAAACCTAATTGGTTACTTAAACAAGGTTGTCATGACCCATTAAAAGACCAAATAAAAGTTTAGTAAGGAGTTTGCAAGTGATAAATAGTAACTAATATTAGTCATGAGTTATTAAGAAAATATAGGGCACTTAAACCATTTATCTTAGGTAATAATTGCAATGACTGCTCTTGAGTTAAAAGTACTTCTTGGTAAAGCGTAAATATAACAAACTAGGCATGATTGACCATGATAAAGGTTAGAGTTGTTCACTAATGCTATTACATATAGGAGGTAAATTGATCACGATAAGGCTAAAGTATTAACACAAGAAAATCATGATGAACATATTTGTGAAGTATATAGGTACCCCACTTATCATATAATTCTACCTGATGGAGATGATTAGAAGGTAAAAGCTAAACATAACTCTATTGACAAGGAATGGTGTAAGATTAGCTATAACAAAAGTCATCAAATCGCAATGATAAGGATAAGGAAGTGGATAGAGATCATCAATATCTCTTAAACTTGAAAACAAGATAACATACCATTTCTTGAATCACATGTATTGATTAACACACAAGTAAGCTAAATATTGACCATGTAGTTGCCATAAACTCTATTAGAAGGTTTTTTTATTTCAATTTTTGTTTTTTTAGTAAGAGAAAATAATATAAAAGTTATTGATTCTAATCAATAAGGATCAGGATATAAAATGGTCTTTAATAATAGTGATATCATCATTGTGAGAATTGTCGTATAATCAACTATTACTCATATCTAATATGGATGTAATGATACACAAAGTAGTACAAACTTTATGGTAGAACAATACACTAAAAAGTGAACATAATATTAAACTAAATTCTATATGAAGATGCATTGAAACATAGGATTTCTAAATGATGTGAACCTCATTGATATAGAGATTCAAAAATCCATGATTAAATCAATCCTTCCAAAAAAAAAAAAGCTAAATTTAGACTTATGATTAAGTTTGACGTAATTATAACCTATATTGAGACACCAAGACTATAAAAACTGAACTCTCATCTAATGCCTAAGAAGAGATGCAAATGAGTAGTATGAAAGATGTCATAAAACTTGGTTAATTCTTCAATAAGTCAAAGTAGTTCAATGAAAAACTAAATTAAAAGAATTCCTCCCTCACATATATAATAGATGTTGTAATAATGTATTGTAAAATAATATTTGTACTTGAAATGAACTAAGCTCTGGTTTACCTAATGAGCTATATTCAACCCAAATTAAAAATAAGGTCCAAAGTATCTCAAATAAGACCAAAAACATGAAAAGTAATTAAAATAATAATTCTAAAAATTAATATTAAGTTGTCGCACACAAAGAATAAGAAATAATTGTTGAATGAAATCCTTTCTTGAAAAAGGACTTTTGGCCAAAATATGTATAAGGTCACCCTTTTGGAATCCAAAACAAATAAGGAAAACTCTTGTAATTAATTCTTCCTTAGACTCCTATGTTTCCACACATAATAAGGAATCTTCTCATAGTTTGCAATCCATAAAACACATGAAAACACTAAACCCCATGGTTGGTGAAACTAATAAATGCCTAGAAGTAAATGGATCAAACCTTTTTTATATATAGATTAAGTTGACTAAGGTTTGACGATCACTTATTGAAGTTGTAGCCTCTTGAAAATTCTTATTTGCCTAAATACTCTGAATAAACTCATTAAATGCATCTTTGATCTACTTTTCCCTTGATCTTATAATTGGCCCAACTAGAACTTCTAATCGATCCTTTGGTATAGTTTGGATCGAATCATCCCCTTAAAAAAAAATAGAATTTGACCTTAAATCATCATCTATATAAAACATTAAAAGTAGCTCTAACGCCATATTCATCTGCTAGATCCACTTTATAGGCATTGACATTAGTTCTTTTAAGGATTTGGAATGGACCATCTTCTCTTAGCATCAATTGAGATCTTTTATGTTCAAGAAACCTCTTATTACACATATGCATCCAAACTTAATTATTTGGTTCAAATATAACCCTTTTATGGCTTTTATTAGCTTTAAATGCATATTTATCATTGTTTTTTTAGTATTTGTTGCCATACACTCTTATGAAGAGCCTTCACTACATATGTTTTTCTATTTACATCAAGATTAAACATATGTTTTTCTATTTACATCAGGATTAACTCTTTCATCAATAGATAAAGGAATCAAATCCAAAAGAGTTAAAGGATTAAAACCATAAATAATTTCAAAAGGTGAATAATCAGTAGTATAACACACATTCCTATTATATGCAAATTCAACAAACAATAATTGATCTTCTAGATTCTTTAAATTCTTTTGAATTATAGTTCTTAGCAATGTAGTCAAATTCCTATTAACTATTTTAGTTTGACCATCTAGTTATGGATGAAAAGTAGTAGAAAATAACATTTGTCTTCTCAATTTACCCCTATAAAACTTTTCAAAAGTGGCTAATAAATTTAACATCATAGTAAAAAAACAATGCTTATATGAACCTCATGAATCTAAACTATCTCCCTAAAGAATAGGTCTACCATGTTAATTGTATCATCAGTTTTATAATAAGATATCAAATGTGTCATCTTAGAAAACATATATATAGCCATAAAAATAGAATCTCTTTCTCTTTTTGGCTCAAGTAAACCTAAAAATAGCCCTTTTGACCTAGGTAGACATAAAAAATTCCATACATATATCAACCCACGGTTTCTTAGGTATTGGTGAAGGAAAATACTAACCATAAGGTAAAACTTCAGGCATAGCTTGTCTATATGTTATGTAGCTATTATGAATTCTTTGCACATTTCTTTTCATCTTATGCCAATAAAAGTACTCATATAAAACATCTAAAGTATTATCAACCCTAAAATATCTAATCAAATCATCCCCATGAGCTTTACCAATACACAACTAATGCATAGAATAATTACGCATACACAATATGTTTTTTCTTTAAATAAATAATCATCAAACCTATAAGATTTTTCAAATATTAAATTCTCACATTATAACGCCCATACTTTTATGCCAATCTTAAATATAAAATCACATAATATATCATTGAAGAACCATGAATTGTTTTTAATACATACACAAGCAAATGTAAACACATAATCATGATTAGCTTCAGTACCATACTTCAATCCTTATTATATTATCAAATATTCTTATTATATGATTAGCTTCAGTAGAGTTTTTCTATACTTGAATGGTACCATGTTATTGACATAAACTTATACACTTTTAAAACCATTTCATAATCTCTTATCCAACCTTCTTAAATCATATTTCATTCTCCTGGCATCATCTTAATAAGATTTTACACATATAATATAAGCTTAACTGTTAAAGTCGACATTATAAAAATAAACGACTAAATAAGAAAAAATTGCATTAAAGTTTAAATATCATGTTATATCAACTAATTAAACCTTGTCTACACACACACACACTAAAAACATTAACACTTAGTTCACAAGCATAAATGTATAATTATATTTAATTTAATTTCTTACAAAATAATATTAATGCTTGGAATAAAATAAACGCAAGTTGACCTAATGGGCTAACTTAAACCCAAATTAAAAATAAGGCCCAAAGTATCTCAAATAAAGCTTAAAACATGTAAATTAATAAAAGTAAAAATTGTAAAAATTAATGTTAAGTTGTCGCACACTAAAAATAAAAAGAAACAATTGTTGAATGAAATCCTTACTTGAAAGGGACTCTTGATTGAAATATGTGTAATGTCACCCCCTTGGAATATAAAAAAAGAATTAAGGAAAACTCTTGCAATTATTTTTTTCTTAGCCTTTTATGTTTTCAAACATAATAAGTAATAGTCTCATAGTTTAGAATCCATAAAACATATGGAAACACAAAACCTTATAGTTGATGAAATTAATTAAGCCTAGGAAGTGGATGGATCAGGTCCCTCTTGTATATAGATTAGGTTGACTAAGGCCTGATCATCTCTTATTGAAGTTGTAAACTCCTTGAAACTCATATTAGCCTAAATAAACCCATTGAATGCATATTTGAGCTTTTTCTCCCCCTGATCTTGTAATAAGCTCAACTGAAACTTCTAATGGATTCTTTAGTGTAGTTTGGATCACTTCATAAAACACAAACAAAGGAATCAACTTGGAGATCATATGTGTGAAGCAGCTCTAGATTTCCATTATTTGTATTTTATGCCTAACCCTTAGGCTATTACCAATTTATAAGTAACTTTTTTTTGTTTTTGATTCTTAATAATATAAAAAGTTGAGTTGTTTATTTAGTACAAATAGTTAAAAGCATGACTCACTTGACACTATGTTTTCTCATTCAACAATGTGACCACCAATAATTAGGGAATATTATCCTAGGTATTTTTCTTGAACAAGGTCAAATATTTTTCTACCTCTTTCTTTCTCTGTATAAGTTGGTGTCTCTCATGGATATAAAACAATTCATGAAACACTAGATAAGGACTCATAAATTCACTCATTCCACGTACACATAAATTTCTTGTTTTACAACATATGTATTTATCATCTTATCAATTTTATTTTATTTTTGGCATGGAACACATTTTTGGGTTTTTTAAGAGACATGAACGTAGTAAGAACAATATTTAAAAAAAAAACAATGGAAGTTACATGGATCTTGTTAGATAACATAGGATTATTTAGGGTTTGATCAAAGATTACCCGAATATTACTTCTTCTTTATAGGGTTTGATCAAATCTTTAAGGTAAGGTTATCATAAATCATAAGTCATCCAATTGTCTAGCTTTCAATAGTAATCAACATAAACCATTAGATTAAGAGTCTCCTAAACTCTTTTAAGAGAGAGAGATTATTATGCTTTAATTGCAAACTTTTATTTACTCTCAAATTTATTGTATATTGTTGTTGTTATACAAGAAAAATATGAAACATAATATTTTATCTATAAGAAAAACCTAATAGAACTATTGATGATAAAATATTACTTTGCTTCTTAAAAATATAACATATTTAGTCCAGAACAATTGTCAAAAATTTATGCAATCAAGTCCTTATTTGATTTTTCTAAGTCTGAAATTATATTTTAGTCCTCAATTTCTATAATTTATTTATAATCAAGTTATGCTTCGCCAATCATCCTAGTTTAATTTCTCAGTAATGATTATTGATGTGTGTGACCCATTAGGTTTGTAATATTGTTTTCTTAAATATAAATCATAATCCAAAATAAAAACATGATTACATAAATTAAACAATTTAACTTATTATTAATTCAATAAATTAATTGATTTATTTTTTTAAAATCAAGTACAATATTTAGCAAAGTATGATCTCTTAAATATTATAAAAGTTATATGTTGTTTGACTTAACGTTTTAGTAATTAGTTTATCATGTAACTATTATCTCCAAATTAGACATTTCAGCATAGAATATGAATGCTCTGTCAAATCATATTTGCTCTCAACATCATAGTCATTGATTATTTGAATAAGATGTAAAACTCTTTTCAAATCTCATTTCATCTTGTTTAAGGATTTTTTAATCAATATTATTTAAGTGAATTTGAGAAATGTTTTTATAATTCACTTAAATATCTTCATATAGTTTATGTTTTACCCAATATCTATGAATTTGTTACATTTGATTAAGACAATGTGTAATCAGGATCAAAACATAATATTTTTTATATAAGATAACTTAGTAATCTCAGATCGAAGAATCACTTAAATGTGAGTTTTTCTATAGACACATGTAATCTCTTCATATAGAATCCTTGTAATTGTTTAGTTCTCTACTTGTCATTTAACATGCATCCACATACTAGTTCTAATTATTGAAAGAGCTACTTCCTTTAATAATAATTTTAAAAAAAAGTACATAATATGCATCAATCTCAATAACTCTAATTAATGTCTAGTCTTAATAGAGCATTAACAAAAAATATTTAAGAATAATGCTTTGATGCAATAGACATCTTCATAACTATAACAATTCTATAATTTTATTTGTAAACCATATATATAAAATACTGAATGTAGGATAAGATTTTAGTGTTCTGAGGGAAATTATTGAAATAGGTAGACGGCAATAACAACCGTTGAAAAACTCTCTATTAGAGGCGTACGCACAACTCAAAGCGTCTCAAGCACAATAAAGAGCGGAGTCTGAACAACAAAAAACGGCTTATGAACAGCTTCACAAAATGGTCATGAATATGGCATCACAGAGTGAAACATGTGCGCCTAATTCTTTTTGGTTGTATAACCACCAGCCTCCTCCTCCTCCTCCTCCAAGTCCACCTTTCTATTAATTTGTAATAAACATTATTTACCTTTAAATTTTCATTTAATATTTTTTTGAAACACGTTCATTTTGTAATGAATATTATTTAACTTTGATTTTTTTGTTTTTGATGTTTAATATAAATTTTATTTGCATAATTGGTTTTAATTACCATTAATTTATATAATTTTATATTATGTATTCTAAATAATTTTTAAAAAACAAATTTAGAAAAAACTATTACAAAGGGTTTTACCGACGGAATGAATCCGTCGACATTTGACAATAACAATCACTGACGAATTTACAGATGGATACATTTGTTGGTATTTCATATAGTCATCGACAGAGTTACCGACGAAATTAATCAGTTGGTATTTGATAGTAGTTGCCACAAGTACCGAAAAATTTACAGACGGATATATTCAGTCGGTATTTCAAACACTCACCGATAAATTTATCGACGATACATGGCTGTCGGTAAATCACGATATCACCGACGCAATAAAATCCGTCGGTATATTTCAAGCGGGAAACTCTTTTTTTGGTGCGCAAATTCCGTCTGTAAAACCATCGGCAAATGGTTTTTTTGTGTTTCCAACCGATATAGCGACGAAATGTGGAATCACCGACAAAAAGAAAGCCAACGGATGTATTCTGTCGGTAAAGACATTGATAAATAATTTACCGACGAACTCCTAATCACACACCGATAGAATATTCTCGTCGGTAAAACTGTGAAATCTTGTAGTGTAAGATTTAAAACTCTTTTCAAATCTCATTTCATCTTGTTTAAGGATCTTTTAATCAATATTATTTAAGTGAATTTGAGAAATGTTTTTATAATTCACTTAAATATCTCCATATAGTTTATGTTTTACCCAATATTTGTGAATTTGTTACATTTGATTAAAACAATGTGTAATCAGGATCAAAACATAACATTTTCTATATAAGATAACTTAGTAATCTCAGATCTAAGAATCACTTAAATGTGAGTTTTTTCATAAACACAGGTAATCTCTTTAATAAAATCCTCATAATTGTTTAGTTCGCTACTTGTCATTTAACATGCATCCACATACTAGTTCTAATTATTGAAAGAACTACTTCCTTCAATAATAATAATAAAAAGTACATGGTATACATCAATCTCAATAGCTTTAATTAATGTCCAATCTTAAGAGAACATTAACAAAAAATATTTAGGAGTAATGCTTTGATGCAATAGACATCTTCATAACTACAACAATTCTATAATTTTTTTTGGAAAACATATATATATATATATATATATATATATACACACACACACACGCACACACTGAATGTAGGATAAGATTTTAGTGTTTGGAGGGAAATTATTGAAATAGGTAGACGGCAATAACAGCCGTTGAAAAATTCTCTCCGTGAATCAAGATCAAAACATTGCTCTGTAGAGCCTTAGCCGTTGTCAAAACTTAGAAATTAAATCTATCTGCCTTTGGCATGTAGGAGGTTTCACGGTATATAAATAATAAATGGACATGATAGTGCCGCATGGATAACAACTACGCAACATATATGTTAGAAGAATCTTGCATGATTTCCTCGACCTTTCTCGTTCAGTTGAAAAGCACTGCGTAGATCAGAATTGAAACATTGCTTTCATTCCTCAGATGCCGTTAACATCTAACCCTTTATGACCTGTAAACTGTCCTTTTAAGATTTATGATCACTGCCATTGGTCCTATGCATGTGATTTTCAGCAGCTCCCTCGGGGATGCATGCGTTCATGCAATGCCAAGTTCTAAACTGTCAAAGAATCTTGGGTGCCAAGGAGCAGGACCTACAAGAGAACGACCGATCACAAGTGTTTGGGGTCCTCTTACTAGTTGCGTGTAGGATGATTTATTGTCTTCCACGTTGCTCTCTAGACTAGCTCCGTTTTGCAAACACCACAAAATTCGTCAGAGGGCAAGTCAGCTACTCCAATAGATTGAGACCATTTAGAGAAACAAAACCAAGAAGGAAAAACACAGTTGAAAACGAAATTTTTATTGTTTTGAATTATATCTCTGCTACAAATTTAGATGACAATAGTGCTGTTGAATGTATTTTCAAAGTTTTGTTTTTGAAAATTTAAGTGTAAAACTTCTATAGAAATATTTGAAAATGAAAATTAATAAAATTGAAGGGGTTAATTGAGAATGGGGGAAAGAGGTCTCTCCTTTTAAGATGATGGAATTGGCAATATTGGAGGGATCCCACTTATTAGACTTCTTAGACCGCATTTTGGTGCCCACGGTACTACAAGAATCAACTAAGATAATTGAAGAATTTGAAGATTTAAGGCTAAGGAACATGTTGAAGAAATTGACTTCATCAGCACATAACATTATAGATTTGGTAAGAATCCTTGACAAAATGCTGCAATCAAAACTTGTTCAAGTCATATTGAGATTGCCTTGGACATTGTTCTTTAAGCTTCCTGGATTTTGAATCTTTAAATAACTTCATGGTTTCTTAACATTACGCCAGGATAAAAGAGAAATTAACACTAGAAATAAGTTATATAGCATCAACAGGTTAACATTGGTAGAGGAGATTTATGATGATGGGGGCTGATGGTTGATCGGTGGTTTGGAAGAAGGAGAAGGTTGCGTTAGTGCGAGAGGCCATGATGACTTACATCATCTTTTCCATTTTTATTTATTTTTTTAATGTTTTTATAGGTGAGATCCCTATCTTTAATTTTACCTATTGAATTATAATTTTATCTATTCAGTTAGCGACCTTTTTTTATAACTTGAGTGAATTGAAAGCACAAACCTATCTAAGAGGGCAATGAAGTGAAAAGGTACATGAACTAATTAAACCTGGCAAAGCTTGTCATTACTCATTTTTACCCCCTTCAAAATTTTCAAGAAAATATTGTCAAAAATAAAAACCTCCAAAAACATATATTCAAAAGCTTTTAAAGCTCATTTCAAATAAAAGTTTCCAAAAGTTTCAAAAAAAAAAACAAGAAGAAGAATAACAAAAACAATATGGGGTAAAACAAATTAGACAAGATAAAAAATTATAAATTAACTTGGGATGTATATGAGGGGTTTAATTGAAAGAAAATTGAAGACAAAGATTGTAATTGGCTAAAATTAAAAAAATTAAATGATAAAGGACCAAAATGACAATTTATATTTCTATTAGCATGTTTTCTTCTTGAAAATTATATAAATCCGAATTAATATGCAATACTTGCAATTTTAATCGGCCACAGACTTATTTTAAAGTGAACTTTATCTTCTAATCGATCATGTGAAGTGTTATCTTTATAGTGGATTGCATGATAATCTCTTAGATCTACCCACTCTTCATAGACAATGGTTGATTCTACTAGTTGATGGTCAATCTAGCTTTCCTTTACTTATTTGGTTAAAAATATAAAATAGATTTGAATTAATAACAAACAATAAAATAGAAAAATAATAAAAGGTCAATGCCTTAGTGAGGAAAAAAAGAGAGGCACTCATATAGGAAAATAATTAGATATCTTACCTTAAATTTCCAGATTTCTCATAAAACAATATATGATAGTACTTTGTTTGTAGTCTTATATTGCCCATCACATATTAAAATGTTTCTTTTGAGGAATCTATTTTTTATGAATAAGTTTTCCAAAAGAGTAATTATGAGGTCGAAAGTTACATTTTGTGAACAAAATCGTACTCTTAAATTATACTTTCTCTTTCACAAAGTCCTTAAGGAATGAAAATTATTTCTTGAAGTGTTAAATATTTGGTTGTAAAAGAGACATCTTTTATTGATATTTCAATAAATAATGGAATGAGATTGCATGCTAAGTATTTTTAGCTATTTTTGAAGTAAAAACAAACTTGTTATTTTTAAAAGTAAATGTTAATAATTAAAGGTGTTTAGAAGTATAATTATGATAGCTTTTCAAAGTGCTTTTCGTTCATGAATATATTAAAAGAATGTTTTTTTAATATATATATATATATATATATTATTTTTTACATCATTATATTATAACAATTCAAAAATATAAAAAAAATAAATTTTAGCAAACCTCTATTTAAGCCGCACTTCTAAAAGGAGGCTTTATTTAGGGATTATTTATAGTGAAATAATTTCTAAATAGATGATTTAGTCTTCTATAATATAAAAGGTATTAACGTATTTTATTCAAATAATGTTTTTTATAGGTGTCCACAGTACCTCTTTAAAAACAATGTAAAACAACTTTATTGTTGATGTAATTAAATACATCCTTCTCAATATACTTCACCAGGGAAAAGATATAAAAAAGAAAAATAATACTATATTAGCCGCATTCCGTCATGGGTCAAATTAATTTTAAAAAATATATATTAAAAAAATATTAAGAGCATGAAGAATTTTTTAATTTTGTTATCAAACATAATCAAGTGCATTAATTTTAAAACCCTGACTAAACTCTTTACCTAACTTAAGTTTTTAATAAAACCATGTGAGAGCTAAATCGATTTAAATCGATCTATTTCATTGGTCCAAATATAATCTTAATAATCGATAAAAACATGATTTGACTTTTAAACAAACTTCAAGATGAAATTTTTAAACAAATATTGAGACAATGACAAATTGGAACAACATCAGTCCTCCTGTGACCTGGGTCATGGACTCTATTAAGTTTAATAACTTTTTTTATATAAAATTTTTTATTTAATTATATGATAAAAATAGATACTCATAAAATTGAGCATCAACCTAAAAATAAACATTTATTTAATACAATTATCCCTATAGAAAGCAAATAAAATTAAACACGTATTTGAGACAATTATCCCTATAGAAAGCAAATAAAAATCAATACTGTAGTTTATTTCTCAATCAATCCAATATTAAAGAATAATATTAAAAACAATTAAAAACAATTAAAAGATTAAAAAAAAAAGAATATTCTATCAATGAGTAAACTTGTTAAACATGTGACTCGGGTAAGACGGGCTGGTATATCAAACCTGTGAACTGGGTTATGGACTCCATTGACATTATAATTTGTTTTTTTAATATATTTTTTTATTTAATTATATGATAATAAAAATAGATGATTACGACATCAAACACCAACTCAATGCCAAGATATTTTTTTTAGATCGTGATAAACTTATAAAAAGCAAAACGAAACTAATTATAAAATTAAATTCTCAATTAACTCAGTATTTAAGGATAAAATAAAAAAAAACCAATTAAAAAAAGTTAAAATTATCAGACCCACAAACTAAGTCAACTAGACAAACCTGTGAATAGATCTATAGACTTTATAAATTTTATATCATAACTTTTATCTTAAACCATTTTTTTTATAGACGATAAAAAAATCAAATTCAATCATCCTAATAATAAAAAATGAAATTGGAAAAAAATAAATTTGAAAAAACAATCATAACATAAATTAAAAAATGAAAAGAAATGGCAAAAAGAAAGAAAGCAAAATAATGTGAATTACTATTGTTATGCACAATGTAATGGGTGTTAGATGAATAATGATTTCCCCACATCCTTTAATTTTTGTTACTTTAGAAAGTTTAATAACATGAATTTTCTCAAAAACTATTTTTTTAATTATATGAGAAAAAAATACACTATAAAAAAATCAAGTTCAATTAAAAAAAAAAAAAAACAACCCACCAAACTCTTAAACCAGGGCAACATTGGCAAACCTATAAACCACATTAACCTAATATAAAGGCAAAATAAAAAAAAGTGAATTGTGAAGTTAAATTCTCAATAATCTCAATTTTGAAAGATAATATCAACAAAAACAAATTTGAAAAAAAATCATAACAAAAATTCAAAAAAAAAAAGCAAAATATTATGGATTATTATTGTAATCCACGATGCAATGAGTGTTGGGTGAATAGTAGTTTATACACACCTTTTAATTTTTGTTACTTTATAAAGTTTAATAACATGAATTTTCTCAAAATCTATTTTTTTTTAACTATATCATAAAAGAAAAATAGACAAAAAGACAACCTACCAAACCCAAACTTAATTTGTTAAGTGAGGTTCTAAGATATAATTTATATTATTCTCTAATACAGCGGCTCCCATCATATTATGCTTAATTTTTATCAAATAAATAGGGATGGTAAGATTCGAACTCTTGACCGCTTAGTCATCAAGGCTTTGATAACATATCAAAAAATCATCTCAACCCAATAGCTTAATCTCTTAGGTGAGGTCCCAAGATATTATTTATATTATTCTATAGCAACCTGACAAACATGTAAACCACGCTAACCTCATATAAAGGCAAAATAAAAAGAAGAAAATTATAAAGCTAAATTCTCAACAATTTCAATTTTGAAAGATGAATCGATAAAAATAGATTTTTTAAAAAATCAAAACAAAAACTCAATAACAAAGAAAAAAGAAAGCAAAACACTATGAATTACAATTGTAATTCACAGTGCAATGGGTGTTGGGTGCACTGTTATTTCCCCACATCCTTTAACTTTTTATTACTGTGTAAAGTTTAATAACATGAGTTTTCTTAAAAAAAAAATTAATTATACGGAAAAATAAAAAAAAGTCAAGTTCAATTAAGAAAAAAAACAACCCACCAAGCATGTAAACTAGGACAACTTGAGTTATCTTAACAAACCTGTAAATAATATTAACCTTATATAAAAGCAACATAAAAAAAAATTACAAAATTAAATTCTCAACAATCTTAATATTAAAAACTAAAATTAAAAAAAAAACCATGTATTCAATAAATAAAAAAACCAATGGTGAGAGATATTATAGTGTCTCATCATTTCATCGTTACAACGAAAGCTAAATTATATTTTATTGGCATTTATCTAAAAACAAATAAATGGTATGAAAGATACACATTATAATGGCATTATTATATACCACTAATGGTATATCTACCCACAACGATATTTTACTCAAATGGTAAAACAATTGCTACTAAAGTCTCGATTTATAATGATGGATTGAGATTGTGTTTTCCATATAAACTTGACTGCTTGAGAATGCTCGTTTAGTTACGTGGAAGTGCTTTAACACAAGGAAAAATGTGATGCGATGTTATATTTATGATAAAAAAATCTTTAATGGAGTCACTTCAGTAACATATCTTCTTTAAAAATCATAATTACCAATAAATATCTTAATGATCTTATAAGATATTTCTATATTTGGGATTGAGTTGTTGGTTTTTTTATTTTAAAATATAAAAAAAAACACTGCCCAGCAGAAACAAACAGGAAGTAACATGACCCCCTGAACGTGACGGCAGCCGTGACGCACAGAAAGATTAACCGAAGGAAGTAGCTGAGGTGTATGGTTGGAAAATGATAAAAGTAGATAGTTTTTTTCATGTAGTTCCTTCCGCCGATGGTTGCAAATTGCAATTGCAATCTCAGAATGACGTACAATGTTCGTGGTGAAATCCCCCAATTTAGATATTAGGTGCTGATGGACCGATAAAAGTAGAAAGTTTTCGTGTACTTGGATTGGATTGACTATGGTATATATCATAATTATAATATGGCATGTTTGGATGTTGTTTCACGTCATTTATTTTGTTCAATCATATTTTAAAAAAAATTAAATTATTTTAATATAATATTAAAAATTATTATTTTAATATATTTTTAAATAAAAAACAATCACTACTAAACACTCGAATAAACACTTAATAAGAACATATGCTAGACAAGGAAGTGTTTCTTTTTATGGTTTCATCTTGTCTAAATTATTTTTTTATTAGAAAAAAATATTAAATTAATGTTTTTAGATGGTTTTTGATATATTGATGCAAAAAATTAAAAAAAATCTAAAAACAAATCTTAATATATTTTTTTAATTAAAAAATACTTTGAAAAAGAATAATACATTCACCCCGACGCTCACGACTAGAAGTAGGGGAATTATTTTGGCTAATTGTTATCAATTAAATAAGGAAGAAAGGAAAAGGAATTGCATAGTTGTAGGATATGTGTGCAGAACAGAAAAAGATATGCGTTGAAATGGGACATTATTGTTTTTCAGGAAGGTTCTTCTTTTATAGGCGCAAGAGAACTTGAAAAGAAGTGTCATAATCTTAGCCCAGAGAACAAGAAAGGTATGGGCATGTAGATATTTGCTTCTTCTTCTTGTCCCGTAAAGTCACTTTCTTTCTACGCGTTTTAAGTCATGGTTTGCGATATTGACTTTTCTTTTTATTTTATTTTATTTGTATGTATACATGTAGATATTTGGTCCGTTGAAAGAGCCACAAAGATTTTTTTTATATTTTTTTTTTATAATCATAAATCTTTGAACTTATATGTATCTGGATTAATTCTTTAAAATTTTAAAATTAATAATTATACGAGCCTCCAATAATCTTGAAATTTATAAAACTTGATACTAGTAATTTTTAAAAAGCAAACTTAAACCTGATCAGTTGAACTGTATCTCTTAATTGTACATATAAAAATATAATTTAAAGATTTTTTTATATTTTTTTTATATTTTTTTTTTATAACAATGAGTATTCGAGCTAATTTATACATGTTTAATTTTTAAAAAACAAACTTAAACTTAATCAGTTGAATTATATATATATATAAATAGTTCTTCCCTCAAGGTATTTTTTTCATCCAAATCAACACATTCATGTCTGCAAATGACCCAATCTCTAACTGGACAATTAAGGTTTTTTACAGCGGCCGATGAAGCTAAAGTAGTTTTATTAACAAGAAAAGTGATTACATGAAGTGTGGAAAACAAAAATTGGAGAGAGTCAAGGAAGACCAAAGTAAAAACAGAAAACACAAAGTATTGATTCCATACACGTTTGATAAGCCTTTCTAAGCCTTTTTTTTTTTTTGACGTATTTGACAAGACCATTTACCAAACATACGAGACTTGATTTTGTGTGCTTACGAGGCTGCTATTCTCTCGAAGAGGACAAGCCTATTATCAGCCAATCTTGAGCTGTAGGCAGATCTTTTGTACTCGAACCATGTAAATTCTTTGTACAAGCTTTCCTTTCCTTTTATGAGCGACGGCAATGGAGCTATCTTCTCACACAAAGGGGGTCCACCAAAATAAATCATTGAAACCCTAGCTTTCATGCTGTTGGTCAAAACCCTGTGCCTTACACTCTTAAACCTCCCATTAGTCATAACCTGCAAAGCCACCCACCAAACCAAGATTTACTCCATTAAATCACTACATTCAATGTATGGAAGGAAGTAAGAAAATCAGAAGTTTCCCACTCTTTTAGTTGACTTTGACTATTAGGATAGCACACAATTTCACTAGAAAGGACATTGGAAGAGGGTTTCGCTATATCATGTTTCTTCCAAAAATAGAAGGAATTTGAAGCCTGAGGACTCCACTTCAACGCCTCGATGTCTAGTGAGGTTTCGATGTAAAGAAGAGTAGAAAAAATAGACGGGCAAACTGTTGGGATGACACCGTTAGATTTTATTGGTACTGGTTTTGTGGAGCAGAAACTTGTTTCTTACAGTATTGAAAACAGCAGTTTTGATGTACCTGTAATGAGTCACCAACATTGACAAAAAATGAGTTCTGATCGGGTGGAACTGAAATCCAGCTGCCATCACTGAGAGAGATTTGCAGGCCAGAAGTGTTGTTGGATCTTAACAAGGAAATGATTTGTGGGTCTGTATGCTCTCCAAATCCAATCATGTTTTGGTCGGTCAATGCTTCAATTTCTGGGCATGGAGGGTAGTGATTTAGCCTAAAAACAGAGTCACTCTGTTCATCCATCAAAAGTTTACTAAACACGTTTCTTTGCTGAAGTTTTAGACCATCGGCCATCATTTCAAGAATCTCACATGCCATTTTCTTCACAGCTGATACATAATCATTTAAAGCACACCTGAAACATCCAAACCAAAAGCAGAGCTAATTAACAGAGTTTTTTTTTTTAAAAAAAAAAAAAAACAATGATCACCATAACTGTGGTTCCGTGGGTAAAAAATCAAATTCTGATTGATTTTGTTAAGGGTTTCATACCGAAACTTTTCTGGGTTGTCGCCAAAAACTGAAGAGAACCTCTGAGAAATTGATTCTTGATTAGTGTTTAGGAGAAGGTATTCTACCCAGCCCACATCACCATTTTGTCCAATGCTTTTGTTACCATAGCCAAAGGGGCTAGGAGGGCCTGCTTTTTCTTTCTCAGAGAGCGGTAATGAGAAGAAATTGACAGCTTCAGATTCCAGCTTGGATATGAATTCCATAGGCACTCCATGGTTGATGACCTTGAAAAATCCAAATTCCTCGCATGCCTCAACCAGAAGGTGCTTGGAGTCAGGTTTCGAGAGGTCTATTAGAGGGATTCCAGAAAAAAATGTGGTAGGTTTTCTGTTTCTTATAAACGAGAACTGTTCAAGAGCTGGCTTGGACAGGAGCACCATTGTTGCTGTTGTTGTTGGTGTGTGCAAGCAGGAGAGAGAGAGGTCTTGGTTGAGTTGATGGAATGGAATTTGTAAAGTCTTAGCTTTGTACTGAGAGACAGATGGGCATTTGCCTTTTAGGTTTTCTCGGCTATTTATAGAAGTGGATTTGCAAGAGAAAGAGCCCAATTTGTAAACCAAAGTTACAACCTTTTTTCATTTACTTACTCATCTTTTTAATGCATATATATATATATATATATATATATATATATATATATATATATATATATATATATATATAGAGAGAGAGAGAGAGAGAAACACGCGCAGACACAAACACACAACCATGCTGCTACAAGGAAAATTCTTTTTCAAGAAAAAGTAACAGCCATGTAAAATAGGAGGGACATCGTAATCTTTCGAAACAGAAGTCTAGTCACCAGTCAGGACCTCCCCTGCTAAATTAGTGGATGAGAATTGTAATGAAAATTTTTTAAAATATTATTTTATTTAAAAATATATTAAAATATTATAAAAATATTATAAAAAAAATTTAAAATTTTCAAAAGCATATTTCAAAATTTCATTATCGTGGAATAAACATAGCGGGCATTAAAAAGGGCATTACCACGTCAAAAAGACTGTTTAATTTTTATACTTATCCATTGCTCTTGCCACTTAAATCATGATGCCTTTTATACTAGGTAGAAGTAAATAATTGAATGGTTGACGAAGTTTTCTATCCTTTTTTTTCATTTGTTTAAATTGAATGTTGAGATCATTATATAGAAGAAATTGTTTCCTAAATCTAACATCTTATCTAGTAGATATGTTCTTAAAAATTATCCCATGAGAGAATTTAGTTTCTTTTCTTGTTATCTTTTAGAGGGTGTTTAGAAGTGTGGTAGCGGTTGTTTTTAATTCTAAAACATATTAAAATAATATTTTTTTTATTTTTTTTAAATTATTTTTGATATTAGAATATTAAAATGATATAAAAACATTAAAAATATATTAATTTAAAATAAAATAAAAATTAAAATAAAAATTAAATTTTTTCAAAAATATTTTCAGACCGCATTGCCAAACACTGCGATGTAATTATAAATTTAATAATTTTTAATTCAACTTTATAAATATAAATATCTGGTAAAGGCATGGCTTTTTTTTTAAGGCATTATCCTGGATAAAAACACGTGTTTGTTATTCATATAGTATTTGTTTCCTTTCAAAAAGGTTATGCCGTGCAAAGATTCCATATACTATTAACCATTCCAATCAACACTCTCTTGACAATTTCTTTAAAGTCATGAGGTTGAATTTATACACTTTCTCCTTATTTCCATTTAGAAAATCCATTTAAAAGTATTATATTTCTCCATGGAAATCCCAATTTATTTAACTAAAGTTTAAAAATCATTAATTTGGTTAATTAGAAATAATAATAAAAAAATCTGAGCATGTTAAAAAAGAAATAAAAAGAAACAATCATACAAGAGGATGTGCCCATCTCAAGCAAACAAGGGTGTAAGCTTCGATATCAGCTAGAAACTCAAATTATCATCCTAATTTTGTAGAACGAATCCCAAGCTCCAATCACCTCACAACTTGTTCTTTACAAACCTTTTTATTTCTTTCTATATTCTAATTCATAAACTTACACTCGTAAAATTGACATATGATTCTCCACTCTACTTTACTTCCCACTTGTCTTGTTCAGTGAATTGTCAATAAATAAATGAAAACTTATTTAAAATATCCTTTTTTTCAAGTGTGGTAGTAGTTTTTCTGCATAGTTTGGTAAATTATAATTTAAAAGTAAGAAAATTAACCCAATTCTTTATTTTTATTTTTGTTACATTTTGGTCTTTTTTAAAGTTTGAATCGTGGTAGATGATCGTCTTTCTCTTCCACGTTCTACCTGCTACCACAAGGATATTTTATGTGCTAATTACTAAATATGTGGATCGCATTCTAAGACTTCAAAATCGTGCCAATATTGACAACAACCTACACTTTTCTGTGAGTCTGCATTTGCTCCTTTCGATTTTGCTCCTCCTGGTTTTAATCTAGAAGTAGTGGAAGAAAGCGAAAAGCTATTTGTTTGGGCTATCCATGTCAAAGTTGTTAACTAACATATCATCAAACTCATGAACTTGTAATAAAAAAGTTGAGTGATTTCAAAAGGAGTTGGGTTGAACTGAGGGAAGAAGATGAAGAGAGAGGAAAAAAAAAGATTTTAGTTGAAGAGAGAAATAAAAGAATTGCATTTATAGGACATGAATTATAAATACATGGGAGTTTTTTTATTTTTTTATTAAAATTTTCAAATATCGATGGAATATTTCATTTGTATAAACAAACTAATTATATTAGTATAAAAATCATTAATGGATTTACCAATAAATATAAAAAAAAACTAATTATTTGAAATGTATTATTGGAAAATATCCATCACTGATATGATATCTATCGATAATTTATTCAGTGATTTTTATATCGATGAATATAGCAACGAATTATTTTAGTCGGTCCTTATAAAAAGGGTCGATCAATATCTGTCACTAAATTCATTGGTGAATATTACCGATGAAATTTAGGTGGATATTGTTGTCAGCAATATTTTTGTGTGACTAATGGTTTCGCCGACAAAACACCAATGAATTATTATGTTGGTGATTCCGTCAGGGTGGATTGAAATAGTTTATAACTTTTTGTAATTATCCGATGAAAATATTGATCATATACTAATAGAATTTCCAATGGTCTTTAAAAAATTGTTTTTTAAAAAAAAAACAATACTAAAAAACAATTTCACAATGACATTAAACAACATCAAACAACTAATTTAATTTAAACAACTTTTTTTATAATATACAAAAATCTAGCTACAAGTGGAGGTGGAGATGAAGGGAAAAAGGGAGGAAAAGATAATTAAGGTTTGTGGGGTGGGGGGATAATGAATAAAAAAGTATGTTTCATACTTTTTCATGATATTCATAAGCTTCTTTTCTTATGTTTCATACTTTACCTCCATTTCACCAATCCATTGTCTATCCAACTTCTCAACGGCTGGTGACAGTCGACTCGGGCTAGATTATAAAATGTTTATAATTG
This sequence comes from Populus alba x Populus glandulosa, assembly GCA_033617975.1. Lineage (NCBI taxonomy): Eukaryota > Viridiplantae > Streptophyta > Magnoliopsida > Malpighiales > Salicaceae > Populus > Populus alba x Populus glandulosa. The sequence goes on from CM066143.1 coordinate 40,531,338, forward strand.
AGACACTACAACTCAATCTCATATCTCGAGCCATACTCATATAGATACTATAAACTCGATTCTTATTGGATCCACTAGTTGCTCTAGCTTTCAACCACAAATCTGGAAAGTATTTTGGATGAGTTGAAGGGTTCTCTCCATGTTTTGCCTATATGATGATGTTTTATTGTTCCTACACTATAGAAAAACAAGTAAGAGATATGGATGCAAAAATATTAGTCCAAACAATATACAAAAAGGTTTCGAAGTCTACTTACAATAAACATCTCAATTCAGCTATCGATAAATTGTTACCCCCCTTTCTGTCTATCCTCCCTACGTATATATGTTTCCATATACAATTCTATCAAAGTAGGCTTGCACCCAAGCTTTGTAGTCTATAAAATAAATTCATCGGTTATTAGTTAAACATAAATTATAGGTACCAATTTTACAAAAATACTTGAATTTAAAATAGGCTCTCTTACCAGGAACGTTGCATGGTTTGTAAAAGAAAGATACCCACTAGTATGCTTGCTAATAGAACCTTGTGTCTCTTTGTTTATGTTTGAGGATTCATTTCGTTAGCGCCTCCTAAAACCCTCCGACGTATAAAACTCTAAATATCTCTTATAGTTTCTCTTAGTGATGCGAGGAGGTCTATAATTCCTTCATACCTCAAAGCCATCTGACTTAGCTCTTCTATTAGCATAGTTGTTTGCTTCTTAACAAAAATCACACAACATGGTTCAAAAATTCACTAAACTAAAAAAAATTATATAATAAAAAAAGATTATTTTTTTATTAAAAAAAATATATGTCACACATTAAAACTAACCTAGTTGCATTATGATTTTTCTAGACTTTCATTACCATCCTTGAGTTTGCCTCATCCCATTAAAAATTTTCCTTTAAGTCATTTTCTTAAAGTAATTAGTTCCTAAATTTTAAAAATATTTTTTATCCACTAAAAGTATTGATTAATTACTAACCCTAAACTTCCCCCATCAAGCATCAACTATAGGTTATCTCAGTTTCATGACCTAGATTAGAGGTCCTTTAACACTGGTTTTGGTTTATATTGGGTTATTCTCGTTTCATGACTCAGGTCATGAGTCCTTCAACATAGGTCGCAAGTTTGGCAGATTAACTCAATTGACTCGATTTTTTCTTTTTTTAATTGAATATTTTTTTTTCTTCAATTTCATCATTTAATATTGTATTTGATTAGGAATTAGGCTTCATGGTTTATTTTAATTTTTTTTTATTAGGTTATCCCAACCTCATGGCTCGAAAATAATGCTTAATGGTTTAACCCAGGTTGACTTGACTTATTTCTTGTGTCATTTTTTTAATTAAAATTTTTACAAATTTCATCGTTCAATATTGGTTCCAACATTGCCGATCAGGAACTGTGCTTCACAATTTGTTTTGATTTGATCTCTATATAGTTATCTCAATTTCATGACCAGAATCGTAGATTTGACAGATTAACTCGTGTTAAATCAGACTATTTTTTTTATTTTTTTCTATAAGGTCATCTTGGTTTAATAACCTGGATCATGGGTTTGGCAGATTGACTCGAGTTATTTCTTATGTTTTGTTTTTAACTTATCTTTTGTAATCTCATAATTCAACATCGGGCTGATTGGAAATTAGATTATGTAGTTTGTTTTAATTTTTTTTCTATGAGATTATATTTGCTTTTTAACCCGAGTTGTGGATTTAATAGGTTAATTTAAGTCGCTTTTTAGATCCTTTGTTTAATTGATTTTTTTTTAATTTAATCCTTCAACATTTAGTTAATTAGGAATAAGGGTTCATAATTTATTTTGATTTACTTTTTATAGTGATATCATAATATCATAACCCAAGTCACAAATTTAACATGTTAACTCAAGTTGATCAAAGTCAAATCATTTTATTGTTACCTTAATATTAAAAATCATGTCATCTTAAAATTTGTTTTTGAGAAAAACTATATTTTTACGAGTCATATGGATTGTTTTGGACCCGTAAAATCTAAATCGATTGTTACTAATATTTTTTTTTCTATTAGAAAAAAAAACACTAGTAATAACTGTATATTTCTTTTACGTTAAAAAAAAAATCTAATTTGACCCATAGCGTAACTTGGGTAAATAATCTAGTGAATAAATACTCATTGATTCAAATACCAAAAAAATACGAGTTTAATTTTTTTTAACATTCTATTTTAACTTTTAGAAATGTGAGGTGATTATATTTAAAGAAATATTGACTTCCAATTGAAAAGGAGTACGAAGATTGACGTTTTGTTTATGGAAAGTTGCTTCTAGCATAATGTGAAAAACGTATAGATATTTAATAAAAATGAAAAGGAAGCCATATAACATGCGCATGACTGAGTAACTCATTGATTCGAGGATGAAATACATGTTTACATGTTTCTTAATATTCTATTTGAACTTTTAGAATTGTATTTAAAGCAATATTGGCTTCCACTTAGAAAATATGAAAATTGATGTTTCTTGATATGAAAAGTTGCTTGTCTCATTTTTTAAAAAAAATAATAAATTGTTTTAATAACAAATATATTATACATACATCAACAAAAGTCGACTATTTTTTTTTTTTTGAGATTATACGAAGTTGAGTATTTTAAACTAACTTAAAATTTAAAATGAATAAAGATCATATATAATTCAAAGGTAGGTTTTGTTTTTAACAAGATGTTTAATTTAAGATTAGAATAATTTTTACTTATATTGTATAAAGAGAATAACTTATTTTTCTTAATTAAAAAATAGAGCAGAGTATTTTATTTATTTTAAAATATTGCAACAAAGAAGTCTTATAGCTGACTTTTTTAGGGAATGAACTTTTAATGATTGATTGATCTATTTTATATCAATTAAGATATTTTTTGTTAATAATATATTTTAGCAAACCCTACGAAAATTGTGGATTGAATTATTTACAGACTAAATTAATTGGACAAAAAATAATTATTAACACTAACTTTTTTTTTCAAGAGTAAATATGTTATTATACTAGTATAATGAATAATAATTTGTGTCTTGATGCACCATAACTTTCTTTTAGGATTTGTGTCATGCAGACCTCTTATTTTAATATCAACTCTATCCCAAGTTTTAGGGGCAATTAATATTTTTTCTTGTTAGTAAAGTGGAAAAGCTAAACTAGGTTTAGAACCGATTCCTATTTCTAGATAATGTTTGAGATGCTAGACAATATTTAAATTAGATAAATAATTATTTTATTTTATGTTGGGTGTGCATTGTACTAAAGATATTGGACGAGACATAGCCGATTAGGGGTTTAGATTGCTCCAGATTTAAAAGAAAAAATAGTGGAATAATTGATCTAACTTGACCCAGTTAAAAGTCCAGGTAGACTCAAGATCAAATACGAGTCAAAACTTTATTGACTTTTTTATTATTTTTTTTGTCTGAACGAGGTTGCTTTAATTCTCTTTTTAAAAAATATTGGGTTAGCTCAGGGTAACATTCCATACTCGTGACACGGCCATGTCCTGGATCAACTCCTTGATCAGATTTTAAAATTATGATAATAATAATTTGTATTCATATATTGACTTGAGTCAACACATGTTAACTCTCTCAACTTGTAACTCGGGCCTTTCATTGGGTCAACCTACAAGTTGAGTTTTAAAATTATAATAATAACAATTTGTGTCCTTATGTTCATAGTTATTAAATCCGGACAGGCCCGGCAGGTCGACCCGGGACCCGATCAACCCAATGGCTGGACCGGTCCAGGTTTGCCAAAAGACCAGCCGATGCAACGACCTGGTCAAACTCAAGCGAGACCCATTTTTTTTTATTTTTCAAATGTGGTTTTTTTCCTATATCTCTTTTTTTCATATTTTTTTTAGTTGGTTATTAACTTAAAGGTCAATATATAAATATTAGAAAAGTGTTTTATTTTTTCATTATGAGATTTGAAACCCTTTAGCATATATACTCTATGTTTCCAAGAAAAAAAGTTATTTTTTAAATGTGGGATTTGAAGTCATTTCATATATATACTCTATCTTCACAAGAAAGAAGTTATATTTTTTCAATATGGGATAAGAAATTTTTTGGTTTAAATATTTCAACTTGAAATGATAATATAATATCTTTTCAATGTGGGATTTGAAGCCCTTTAGTATATATACTCTATGTTCACAAGAACAAAGTTATGTTTTTTCAATATGAAATTTGAAACCTATTAGTATATATACTCTCATATTTCCAAGAAAAAGTTATTTTTCAATGTGGATTTGAAATCATTCCGTATATATACTCTATGTTTAAAAGAAAAAAGTTATGTTTTTTCAATGTGAAATAAATATTTTTTTTGTTTAAATATTTTAACTTAAATGCATAACATAGTATCTTTTCAATGTAGGATAAAAAACTTTTTAAAATATTCTTTTAAACTTCATTATTTACAACATGTATAACCTATATTCATATGAATTTTTTCTTAATTTTTTTTTCATATGAAATATTAAAACTTTAAATATTTTTTTAAAATTTTTCTAAGTTGATTCAAGTTGACCTATAAAACCTGGAACTCGGCTCCTTAGTCGGGTCAACCCCGGACCGAGTTTGATAACTATATTTATGTTAATCTAGGTCAATAATCAATGTGAATAGTCACTCAAGTATTATCCTGGACTGATTCTCAAATCACGTCTTAAAACAATAATAATAATTGGGTTTTAACATGAGTCAAAAAAATAAAAAATAGTTATACATTTTCTCAATCAAATACATATAACCGAAATAAAAACTCGTGAATTTTTTTTTATTGATATCATATTATAATGCTAATGTAAACATTTCAACTCGACATACAAGCTTGGTGTTTGCGGATGGAAATTGATAATTCTCATTTACATTATTTACCTGAATGCTAAGGTTCGTGCTCTCTCCACCTAACATTGAGACAAGTGGGACCTTTCATATTCTCTCCCTTCAATTGTGTATGTACTTACTCCGAAATTCGATTCAAGCAGAGATCGAGCGTGCTTGGTATTATAATGAAGTTTGTTTTATATATATATATATATATATATATATATAAATATATATATATATTTGTATATATATTAAAATAATATTTTATTTTTATCTTTTAATATTAATATATCCATATAAGAACATTAAAAAATATAATTTAAAAATAAATCAACCTAGAATCCATTACATGATCATGAATTGTCCATTTTGAAAATCAATGGACATGAATTGCTTTTATTTTATCTTTTAAAAATAAACAATATTATCTTTATTATAGTTATGATAAACATAATATTTATTTATTTTTAAAATTTTAACATTACAAAAAATTAAAAAAGAATAGTATTTTCGAATTAGAGACATTCTCGAATTTAAATGCGGGTCGGCATCGGTGATTGAATCAACTGGCAACATTGAACAATTAATTTCGTGTCACGAGAGCACATATTCTGATATTGAGAAAAAAGTATTCCATTGTTGACTGGTCACGGAGGCAGATGTCAATCCAGGGGCGTGGGGCCTCCAATCAAGAAGGTCGTTGAGGTTTAAGACATAGACCCCTCGGAAAGATCCTTTTGTACCCTCTCCTTTATGTTTCGATTGAGGGACAGTAGACACACGTGTTTAAAGGCCAGCCTCCACTCCAACAGTCTGGTTATCTATTGCGCGTGGATGGCCTCGACACCCTCCCATCTTTATCTTATATTACGTGTCCTTCTCTCGTTCCTACCTTTCTCTGTCGGTCAATTACCACTCGAGTTAGTCTACTATGCGATCATTCCTACTGTAGTCACCACGAACCTTCGCTATCCTTATCACATCTATGCATTTAATCACTTTACTTCTGCTGTTACAGTGTTTTTGTCTTTTCGTTTTGAAAATGTTTTAAAAAAAGTATATTTTTTTTTTCAAATTAATATTTTTAGATATTTTTAATATATTTATATAAAAAATATTTTTTAAAAAATAAAAAATATTATTTTAATATATTTTAGTTATCTATTCATTTTTCATTTCCATGTAAATACTATTCCGCTCAACTTTTGAAGTTTTAGAAAGAAATTCCAATGTGAACTGTCCAGGCTTTAATTTTTTTTTTCTTTTGTAGTCCACATAACTTTTTTTTGTTTTCTTTTTCGTTTTTGCACTAATTTATGGGAATTTCACCAATTCATCCAAATTTTTTTAAGGTTGTTCATTGCACTATTTACATGAATAATGTATTTTTTTTCCTTTTCTTTTCAGTCATTGAACTGAATTTCTTTGCAATTTTATTATTTCAAGTTATAGGAGAACGATTTCATATGTTGACTATCCTATTCATGTGAAGAATGCTGTTCTTTTTTTTTTTTTGGCTTTTTTCTTTTCTCTCTTCATGCAATTTTTTATTTTCCTTCTTGTTTTTCTCTTTCCATGCAAACAGTGCATTTAATATTTAAAAATAAAATTAAATGAAGATAAAAAATAAAAAAATAAAAAACAATAGAGCTCATTGTTCAATGGGTGTGAAAGACTTCAGTTTTGTCCCCAACATTTCAATATCTTATTTTGTGTCCTAAAATTCATTTTTTTCACGTCTAAATTCTTAAGTATTAAGAGATATGAGAGAAAGTTATCAGAAAATATCACGAGTGAGAAAAATATTAGTCGCACATATTATAGTCATGAAAAGACTCGATATTGTTGTCAATAAATTTATATATAAAAAAAAGAGTTCTACAAAGATAGTTTAGAGATTTTATCTTACTAGAAAACATAAATTGAGACTCAGTAAACTTTTTTATTTGATTTAACTTTTAGTTTTTAGATTTATTGGAAAGTTTTTAAGTGTTAAAAACAAGTTTTATAAGGTCCTTATGATGGGTTTTTTTTTTTTGGTGTTTACATATGAACACAAGTTGAAAAATATGTTTGATTTTCTAGTAGCTAGAGTGTGAACTATTGGAAGACATTTTGTTTGTCCAAGTAGATAATGCATCGTTCATTTTTAAAAAGATAAAATTATGGTAGATGACATATAACGTGTTTTTTTTAAAAAAATAAAGTTAGGAATGCGAGTTGAGCTCTCCATAAGCACCAAGACTTATTTGTTTGGGCCACGTGTGAGGGCCCTCCTTGGAAGACTAAGCATATTTATTAAATATCTTATGTCACCATTGTTTTTTTAAAAAATAAAATTATTTTTAAATCAATTTATTTAAAATGATATTTAAACAATGATCCAATTATTTCATAGCTTTCAATAATATTTTAGTGTTTTATGATAGTATTTACAATTACTTTACGAATAGTTATATACGAAAGCACAAAGATAGCATGATTGTTTAAAAGTTTTGCACATTAATATTCAATAATAAAATATTATTTTTGTTATTTTTAATTGCATGTTTTATATAATTTATTTAGATTTATTATTCTTAGATTTATTCATACAAATATATAAAAATCCTCGATTCATGATTTTTTTTATTAGAATTTAGTTTCATAATATTAATAATAAGTTTTATTTAAAAAACAATGTTTCAAATTTTTAATTAAAAAAACATGTTTTGTTTTCCCAGAACATAAGAAAAAAATACATGAAACAAGAAATAGTGTTTTTTCTTTATTAAAAAGATTATTTTGTTGTTTGTTAATTCTAGTCATTATAATTTTGATTGATATTTTTTTAATTATCATTAGTTTTTGTTCAATAAACCATGCTACTAATAAAATGACATGTGTTATTATAAAGAAAGAATGTTACATGAATGCGAGAAGACAATTTTGACTATTTTTTTCCCTTTAGATTTTAATTTTTTTTTAAATACCCATTTTAATTACTATATAATTAAATAAAAATATATTTTAAAAAATATCTTATATTAGAAATTCAAATATTTGTTTTTGCATCTACCATTTGTTTATTAAGTATATACATTATTGTTTTTAGTTTTAATTAAAAAACATTATGATGCTGGAAAAAGTATTAATAACGCTGACTTATTCCAAGTTCTTGGTATCTTATCTCTAGCGTAATGTGGGTGCACTAGCTTGTTTATGAAAGTATATATACACGCACGCGCCCCTGACACTCATAATAAGTTGGCGTTTGAAAATATGGCTGTATTTGTATTTTTAAAAAATTTAATTTTTTATTAAAAATTAATTTTTTATATATTTTTAATCTTTTTGATACACTAATATAAAAAAAAATATTTATTTTAATACATTTTAACATGAAAAACGTATTAAAAACAACTACAACTACATTTTAAATCACTTTCTTCTCTTTTTTTGTGTAACATCCTATTATATCACTAACAATCATGATGATATCAAGCTAAGTATGTTTTTTTTTTTCTTTTGATGTAAAATATTTGGAATTTTATCGATTGATTGCTTTGTTTTTTTTTTTTTTAAAAGAAAAAAGGTTCAATTTGTTTATGAACTTGTTGGCCGCCATGACATTTCATAATTTGAAGTTTTGCCATTGACTTTTTTATGTTAATGTTTTTATACAATGATAGTCAAGTTTTTCCTTTTTCTCCATATTTCTATGAGTGGGATTTGACATAAATTCTTTTTTAATTAATTTTAGTTTCTTAATGTTTTTTGATGTCATATATAGGTTACATTTTTTAATGGCTGAAATTCCCTTTCAGGTTTAGCTTTATAAAATAGTTGTGGATTCAAGCTACACCATAGGCACAAATTGTTTTTCATAAAAAAAAATTAGGTATTGCAAACAAGTTTTTTTATATATAAAAACAAAATTATGAGTTAGTTCATATATCTAACTAGATCAAATAAGTTAGTTTCATTTTAATTAGAAGATAATAATAAAAAAAATAGACAACAACAACTAAATAAAAAAAAGATCACAATAACATGTAAAAAAAACTATTTTTTCAAAAGAGGATAATTCCCGTCCATTAAATATGGAAGGACAAAATAAGGTAAAAAATAATTTTAAAAAATCAGCCCAAGTCAACTCGAGTTAACATAACAAACATGTAATTTTGGTAATTAGAGTTGAGCCAACCTGAGTTATCTTACTAAACCCACAACTAAGATCATAAGATTAGGATAATCTAATAAAAAATTGATGAAAATAAAAAAGTCAATGTCAACTCTTGTTAACTTTTCAAATCTATGACCCGGGTCATCGTGTGAGAAGCATCCTTTCTAGAAAAACCATGAAACTCAATTCTCAATCAATAAAATGCTGAATAATAAAATTAAAAAAATAATTTTATAAAAAAAATAAAAAATAATAATTAAAAGAATAAGGATCAGAATTGAAATACAAAATGAATTTTATTTTTGATTGAAGGGTGAAATAAAAAAAAATTAATTTAATAAAAAGGACCTAAAAATAGAAACAAAAAGAAAACAAAAACGAATGAAGATCAAAATTGAAACAATACATATAATTTTTTTTTTATTTAAGGGTGAAATTGAAAAGAAAAATCAATTCAGCAAAAGACTAAAAAAATCAAATTAAAAGAGTGATGATCAAATTAGATAAAAATAATATATGACAAATTAAAATTGAAGGATAAAATAAAAATAAAAATTAAATTTTTACAAAAAAATCAAGAATAAAAATTAGAAATAAAAAGAAAATAAACCCACATTACAACGAAAGCTATTTCTTTTGTGTAAAAAAAGATGTTCGAGTGTCACAATAGTATTCTAAAATATCATCTTTGAATCTTGATTTATTTTTTCTAGCAATATAAACAGAAAAAAAACACCCTAACAAAATTATACTCATCAAATAAAACATATTCACATTTTCTTAACTAGAATACGGTCAAAGACAATAACTTGTCAAAGTAAAGGGATTAAAAATGTTTTTGGCCCAAATATTTATGTAGTAATAATTAATCATAACTATAACGATGTATTATCGCATAGGAGAATAAAAAATAAAATTAAGATTAAGGTTGCTTGCAAGATATTTCATGAGGTTGATTGATGCATCTACCGTCTTAAAAATCAGATTGTAGGGGGGACCTTCCTCTGGTTTCAGTGAGGGTGTTCTCATTGTATCTTTCCTCTACCAATTTTTTTTTATTTTTTATTTTTTATCCACCATTACCATTTATCCCCCAATCTCTATCCTCCCTTCTTCAATCATAGTCAATTACATGTATTGAAAAGCCTCATCAATGATGGCATTGGATCTGAATGGGTCCCCAATCGAACATTGTACCAGTAAGTAGGTTCAACTGAACTTTGTTAGCATATGCCTTTTGGAATTCAGGAAAGGCAGCCCTACCATACCACAATGATGCAAGGCTCTAAATTGAATTTGGAGTTTTTGATTTTGTCAATGTAATCCTCGAGGGATAAAGATTTTCTTCAAGTTTATAAATCATTTTCTTTTTCGATTCATGCGTGACTATGATAAACTCATGATTCAATTTTATTCTTTTAAAAAATAAAATCATGTCAAAACATGGACGACATTGGGCCGGTGGGTGCATGTATTTTTGACCATGAAACTACTAATTGCTTGAATAGTTGAGAACAGTGATTATAAAGTGAGTGCTCACGTTGAGTTTCTTAATCAAGGCTACCTTGACCATAGTTTTTTCTTCCAAGGAACTGTACACAATTTGAAATCTTGAACTTGGAAATGGGGCGTGCATGAACCTGCCTATAAGAAGACGCTCTGTGACACAAAATATTTTAGAGTTATCATCATACACTGGACCTTTAGGTTAGGGGCATGGACCTCTTTCCAAGCACGCTCAACAGCTCCCATTAACCTCATCATGCTGGCTAGCTAGACGCGAGCTTAAACTGGGTCTAGATAATAATGTCCGCTCGCAGTCTAAAAGCATGCATGGTAAGTGGTCAATCTACCACCAAACCCATCAAATGGCTACTATATAGCTCTGGAAATAATCAAACAACAGTTCGATTACAGGACATGTGGGGGTAATTGAAGCACATGCAATCCTTGGAATCGTGAAGGCCCCGCCCCCAGTATCCACAACAGAAGATGCACAAGCAGATCATACGAGCACCACACTTGTCGATCCTACCTAGCTACATCTTGTCTATTCAAATCATCATCATAGAGTACAGGAGAATAACAGTACCATTGCAGTTGTTTTTTAAATAATTTTTCATATCAAAATACATGTTAATAATGTTTTTTGATTTTTTAAAAATTATTTTTTATATCAACACATCAAAATAATTTAAAAATACTAAAAATATATTAATTTAAAATTAATAACAAAATAAAACAAATTTAAATTTTTTCAAAACCAGAAACACACAGTCCATAAATCGTGTATGCATGGTGCGTTTTCAATGAATTGGGTTGGGGCACCCACAGCTCATCTACAGATGTGTATGCATGCGGGCTGGATTGAATTTGATGTGACCCTGGACCAATAGCCACTTTTACAGTTGCCCTATATTGTATTGGTAATGAGGTAAGCCTACATGAAATAATAGAAAGCTAAGAGAAAACTCTCTCCTGTCCGTCAAACATTAGAGATGGAGGATGGCTTCAGAAGATTGCATGACCCCCCTCTAAAATCCTGCCCTATCTCCCCTAACATGACAGGAAACCTGAGACATGACGGTAAACCTGAGACATGACCTGACTGTCACTGAACTTCTGCATGCTCGGAGGCGGCCATGGTGGAGAATAACTGGTTGTTATCATCTACTGTAAATTTTTTACCAAGTTAATATGTACGAACAAGAAATTAGAAGTCTGAGTACGAGTTGATTTGACGTTACCCATATGCTTTGAAAATCTGGTCCGAGACTGAATAAAAAAAATAAAAAAATATGGGTTTTATGGTTAGTTATGAGGAGATTAATAGCCTCCTAGAGGAAAAGGAGAGGACAGATGAGTATAGTGAATGGGCCCTGGAAATAACGTATGAGAAAGATCCTACCAAATTCTGCTTTAATGGAAGATTCTCTCAAGAAGTGATGATGAAAACGATGGGGACATTGGGAGGTCCGAATTTCTCTATAGTCAAGATTCATCAACAGATCACACTAGGTCTACATTGGATTTTACAATATCTGAGTTTATTGTGTACTTGGAATTGAAATTTCGTTGACGAAGGAGAGAAATCATATGCCTGCCTCATCATCATGGTTCCTTTAAATTAAAACGTATTTGATTACGAAAATCAGTACCCATTACTTTTTACCCCTCTCGCATGACTCTCCGTTTTGTTTTCCTTGTGTTTCCCCCTTTTGTTTTCTCCTCGAGAGTTTGAAGAAATTCACAAGTGGTGATAGAAATACTTTTTTTTTTTTTTAAGATTTATGAAATATTCGATTGTAAAGTTAAGTAAATTTTTTATATAAAAAATTGCTATTAATTAACTTTAAATTTAAAAACATAATTGCCCATAAACTTTTTTTATTTTGCTGAAAGGTTGGAGAGTTATTTCCTTTTAAAAATATAGGTGAGAAAAAAAAAATCTTCTATACAACATTAATGTTGATGAAAATAACTCTTATATTGACATTAATGTTGATTGAAATATAAAGGACCCATATAAGATTTTATACATTATTTTATATGCAACATTAATGTTGATAGGAATGGTCCTTAATAACATTAATGATGATTGAGACAAGACATATTTTTGGAAGGTTTTTATATGCCTAGGAGTGTAGAAAAAAGATTATCCTAGATTTTAAACATTTTATGTTAAGGAGAATAAAGTAGTCTTGTGACATAGAATGAGACCTATAAAGACTTTTAATTCCAAATATATTTGGAGCTGATTCTAAATAAATCTAAAAATATGAGGTTTGATATCTTACTAAACTTATAAGCACTTGACTTAGCGCATTACTAATCCCAAAAATATTAAATCTAATATCTTGATTTTAAAATGAAGAGCATACATAAAATGTTGTTAGCTTCAGTTTTTCTCTAACACAAGAAAAATAATGTCTTAATGTTGATAATGATTAAATTCAAAATTATCAATTTATTGCGGCTTTGTAAATTCAAAACTATGTCTTCAGATTTCTTTGATATTGGATATGTTTTTTTGCATAAAAATTATTCAAAACTAGAATTTTCCAACAGCTTGAAATCTTAAGACTTGGTTTATGCATTTTATTTTTATTTTTTTTTAATTTATATTCAGGCCAATTTAATTTCTTTAATGATTAAACTTGGTTCCCTCCCAAACCCTTTGTTTGATAATTTCTATTATCATTATGGTTTACTTTTTAATGTTTATGTTTTGCTTGTTTATATTTTATATTTTTGGATTTTTTTTTCATTTAATTGTATGCATAGGTTTCATAATGTTTTACATTTCTTAAGTATTTTTCTATTTAAATTTATATAAGTATTATATGTTTTGCTTGTATTACATGTGTATTATAATTAAATAAAAACTTTGTAGGGATGACAAATGATGATGAGAATTTATGTAATCATAGTTTTATCTAATTTGGAATTTCATTATGTGTTAAAGGGGTTGCACCTAAGGTTGTCAATTTTGTTCCGTTCCGTTCGGAATGGCCGAAACATTCCATACTAATTCAAAAAATGGAACAAAACGGAACATATTTCATCTCATTTTAAAATCCTACTTGCTTATTTTTCAAAATGCTTGTCTTTTTATATATTAAGTTCCTTAATAATTTATCATAGATAAATAAATAGTAATGTATTATTTAATTTAATTTTAATTAATATTTTTAACCCATTTCTTTTGATTTGTGTACCTAGATTTGTAGGTTCGAGGGTGTTCTCGACAAGATCTTTCTGAGTTATTGCTTAGATTTTTCATCTAGCCACTACTTGATAAGTTAGATCTCTTGTAGGGTAATAAAATTTATTTTTTGACATTCCAAGATCAACTCATGTTGAGAAAGTCATAGAAAAAAGTTGTAATATCTCCTGTTAGCTTTCTCCTAAGACTAAGATTGCTTAATTTAGATAATTGTAGAGAAAGTTATGCATAATCTACAGAGACATTTATGGTAAAGAAATTCTTTATTCTTATAATAGCTATTTTTTGAAACAAAATTAATGGATAATTAATTATACTAATTAACATAATTAATTCTCCTTGTTTTGTATTAATTACTTATAAATAAATATTATACATATAAATGAATATCATACTTAAACTAAAAACTTGTTAAAACATTGAAATCTGACAAAGCTAAAAATTATTGTTATTAATAATTAATATTCTATTTTTAAAGTTTTAAACAAGCACAATGGAATCAATCTTCCAAGATTTTAATAATACTATTTTTAAAGGATGGATTTCTTTTAAAAGTATATGAACCACAGAAAGAAGGGAACTCAAAAGCTATAACCTAAACACTATGTAAGAAGTACATATTTGTTTTATTATTATGTTCTTAGTCCCTAGTTAAATTATCAATAAATTTTTTGTCGGTGATCTATTTTCAGAGGCGTGTTTTTTTTATTAGGATACTGTTTTTCAATTTCCATTATAAAAAAAACGAGACACACGTAATTTACTCCCTTTTGTATTCTTAGAGAACATATGATAAATATGTTTAATATCTACAATACTGTATATTTTCAAGGTTTCTAGAATGATGAAGAGACCCCTCTGATTGACCGGGAAAAAAGAAGAAGCTAGCATATAGAAGAAGATTGAGTCATGCTTAACAAAACTTGATCCAGAAACAGAAAATACTTCAGCTCAGCACCGAGTCTTGCAATATAATCTACCAGTAAAAAGAAGACTTGAAATACTTTGCGAGATATAACCTACCAGTACCATACCTTTCCTTCAAAAATCAAATGTACTCAACTACTTTCAAAACAGTAAAAAGAAGACTTACAATATAATCTAGTTATTTCATATAAACGGTATGTTATGCTCACAATCCTAGTAATTTAAGAGCAATGATTCATGCAGTTGAGCAGCTAAGAGCCAAATGATCATGAGAATAAGATGAAATGATATCGATGCTAAAATTTTCAAATGCTGAGGTAATTCCAGCAAACAAGTCAAAATATTCACAATCGACTTTTGGTCAGAGCAAGTAATCCTACAAACATCAAAGAATAAACTGAAACAAGCATTTGGAAAGTAAAAACTACATAGAATTCAAGAGATTCAGCTGACAAACATTCTGAACTCCTTTCTATCGGAAGCCAAAAAGACAACAGATACAGTTTATGGAAGAAACAGTTGCCTTACTCATTGAAGTCCTTTAAAAACATTCCAGGCCAACATGACAAAAATGATGAAACTATGTTAAACCCAGTTGCCTAAAAGTAATAGCATGAATTCATTCAATGAGATTATCAACAAAATTAATCTAACATTTGCATAAAGCTTTAGTAGACTTCAAATTTTATGTAACATGAGCTAGAGACTTTCAATGCAGCTATAGCATTATAATGAAAACAATCCTTTAAAAAAATACCAATGAATGAGGGACCACATCAACCATTCTTTTTTTCTGATTTTTTTTACTTGCATGAAGAGGATGACTGACAGAAAAGAATGGGGAACACTCTGTAAATTTTACTTGATATGGAAGCTCAAGGCTAAGACCTGCATCCTACATTATAGGTCCTCGTTGCATCACAACTAGTATTATTGCAATACAGTAGGCATCTCCAACTCTCTAGCATCCAAAAGGCAGCAGAGATCATCCTGTGGAACACCTCAGCACTGAGTCTAGAATAAATAGCTAAATTCAAGCATAGATCCCAGTACACGTGATAAAACAGATGTCAAATGACCTACTAAGAGGACGTTTGGTAACGAGATTGTGTCCGCATTTTAAACAAAACGTAGATACAACTCGTTTGGTAAAGAAAAAAAACAACTTACTATTCATGGGTCATACACTGTTTTTGAGTTCAAAACACAAGGGAAAGAAAAGTAGACGAATGTTGCTTCCAGCGCACTTCATGCTAATTAACTGTTCATGCTAATTCATTACGTTCTTCTATTTGTTTAGAAAAGAAACGAAAAACCACTCTTGTAAACATTTTTTATTACGATTAAAAGGAACAATGTAACCAGCTACATTGTTTCGGTCGGACTGGTTCCGGCCGGACCGGTCCAAAGTTCAAAATACATTGAACCAAGTCCGACTCAATAAAATAAAAAATAAAAAATATTTTTTATTTTTTATTTTTTAATTGTGTTTTATTCAAAAAACTAGTGTTTAACATTATTCAATGACACTATATAAATTAGACAGAGATCGCTTGATGACGTAACATTTGAAGAATTTAATCGCAATCCCAATTTTTTTCCTGATTATATTTTACCTGATATTGTTGCGTGTTTAAGAAACAAAAAAAAAAACTGTAGTCCTTATTGGATGTATTTCATACGTGATGAAATTCTAGATAGTTTAATGAAATAATAAAAAATATTTTATATAAAGTATTATTTATTTCATAATGTAATAACAATAGTTAAATCTATAATATTTGAATTAAAAACCATCAATATTAATAATAATTTTTTAAAATTATTTTATAATCTCAATTTCAAAAGCATTATTAAAACACACTAAACTACTTTTTGCTCAATCTCAATTTCAACCACAGTTTTAACCAAACATATATTTTTTCAAACCAACCTCAACTAAAAGTACTTTTTATAAAATAATTTTTTTTAAACCACAACAACAACCGCAATACCAAACACACTCTAAATCTCAAAAAATCACAGAAAGTGAAATTCCCAGCAGCATAATACAGGAGAAAAAGAGACACAATATACCAGTTCAGGTCTCCTATTAAAAATCACAAAGAATGTGAAATTCCCAGCACAATACAGGAGTGAAAGAGACTACATACCAGTTCAGGTCTCCTATTAAAAATCTTGTAATTTATGAATTTTATTTTCCCCAAATAAAGGTCCAATGTCATCTACACAGGGTTTTACTATCTAGTAGTAAGGTTCAGTTTGATATGAACAATGTTTATTAATGCAAAGGACAAAGTAAAAGACTCGATACAACCATTTCAATTAATGTCAAGACTGAAGAAGAGTGGCAATGTGCTAAAGATCCTATAACATTCCGGATATTATTGCAAAGCATTTCAACAGTTCATCTCAAATGGCCTTGGAGATTAAAAGTAGCAAACATTAAAACACAGATGATGAATGGGGTGAATTGGGAAAGACCCTTACCAAAAGAATTCCTCTGAATTGAACTTTCAGAAATCAAACCGGAAACCAGTCTATATCTTTGGAAACTTGAACTTTCCAATCAGCCAACACCCATCAGCTAGAGATAACTTGGTTCTGAAGTTGCCCCTTAGAAATTTCAAAAAAAGGAAAGCTCAAGAAACAAGGTCATGTCATTAAACAAGCCACTTGCAGTTTAAGAAGCTCCAATCATAAGATTGAGAGATTCTGCCTTCAGGCCACAGATAACTATGCAGAAACCAGAACCACATTTCAAGTTTCCTCTAAAGCCTATGCCCTATTGGTGTACTTTTGCTGAACTTTTTGAGCTGCAAGCCACACGTGGTTAATCATGAGTCTGTATTTGCATAAATGGATGAGCAGATCTGTATTGATGGATTAATGAATACTCAAGGACCCCTGAATTTATGCTGGATTGTACATAAATTGGTTTCAATGAGATGTTTATTAGCATAATTTATTGAATATCAAGTTGCAAGAAAAATAGTCAACGAAGAAATTCAATGAACAATCAATTTATTTGAACATAGTACTTTCCAAACACAAATTTGTCTATGTTCCTGATTCTCTTAAACCATATTGTTTACTTTATAAGATGCTAAATATTCATTAAATATCTGAGCCAATAATATGAACATTATCATCATAGATAACAACATCAATTTGTTAAACATGCAGTAGAAATACATACACCTCATCTACCCTCTTCAGCCTCTGTTTCTTTTGGTTTCTGATGAGCCACATCATAAGTTGCATGGACACCAACCATCAGGTAGTATAATATCATCACCGCACTGCAAATAATGAACCTCAGGAACGCTTCATAATCCAATGATCCAAGTAGAAACACATTCATCGCAATTGACAATGACGGCAACCATGGGACAAGAGGAACACCCCAAACTTTAGGAACACGGTGCTTGTGCAGCAAAGAGATCCCCAAAGTACCTGAACACCAAATAACAGAAGCCACCACATATCCGATCCACCCTCTCACACCTGAATTCCAAAGTGCAGTAACTCCAATTGAAGAACCAACAATAGTGAACAGGGACACAAAAAATGTAACTGAATCATTCTTTGATGTAACATCTTTCACATAATATCGCCTCACAAGCAATGCAACAGCCAATAACATGAAAATAAGTAGCGTACAAATAGAAAATACACTCGATAACACATCCAAACTGGAGAAAAATGCTACAATAGCACTAAGAATAGTTGTTAGAAGAGTAGCATTGATAGGTGTTCCAGTTTTGGGATGAACCCGAGCAAACCAAGGAGGAATCATATGGGATCTCGCTATTTGAGTAGTGTATCTTCCTTGTCCAAGTGATCCAACCATTAAGCTTGTAGTCATTCCCTTGAGTGCACAAATACTCACTAAATAAGTAGCCCAATTCATGCCAATTTGAGCAAAAGCAACCGAATACGCAGCATTTGGATCAATCTCTGTATATTTGACCATCCCTGTCAACGCCAAAGCCATCAAGCAATAAATCACAGTGATTATAGACATTGAACCAACCAAGCCAATTGGTATATCCTTTGACGGGTTCTTGGTCTCTTCAGCCATAGTAGCAACCATATCAAACCCAGTGTAGGCCCAATACACAACAGCTGCAGATACAAAAACACCCTCTGCCCCTTTCGGAAAATAGGGTACCAAATTTGAGCTCTTGAAATGAATAAACCCAACAACAATAATAAAAGCAATGATAAAAGCAGTAGCAATAGAGGCAATCCAATTCAAGAAAGAAGTCCTTTTTGTCCCACTCATTGCTATAGAATTAGCCACCAAGAGGACTACAACTGCTAATGGATCTAAAAGATTAAACCCATCAGCGAAAGAGTCAATTTTAATTCTCATAAAGTCAGGGTTTTTAGAATTAATCATGCTTGCAAAATATGAAGACCAAGACCTCCCTAACCCCGCAGCACCAATAACTGCCTCTAAAAGTATATTCCCAGCAGCAAGATATGCAATAAAATCACCTAACTCAACGCGAAGATAAGAGAAAGAACCTCCAGCAGCAGGAATCTCAACAGCAAACTCAGTGTAACAAAAAACAGAAAGCAAAGCAGAAAACCCTGAGAGTGCATAAGAAAGTACAATAGCTGGACCTGCATCATAACGAGCTTCTTGTCCTGTAATAACAAAGATACCAGAGCCCACAACAGAGCCGAAGCTCATCCACATGAGGTCCCACCAAGTGAGACATTTTTGCATAGGATTTTCACTCTCTCTTCGTAGAGTAACGAGCTCATGGGTTTCAGTAGAACGAGAGAGAAGGCGGTCTTTCAAACGAGGGCAGATCTGAGCCAGTGCTGTCCTGTAAGAGGACAAATCTTTGAAGGATGGTTCTGGGAAAAAATCTTGCTTGCTACATCTCCAGTAACTCTTTCTTGGCGAGTCTTGAACATCCATTGAAGTTCTTGTTGGGTTCGAATTGTTATGGGGATATAGCAATGGCTGGTTTGTTTCTGTTGATGGTAGAATTTGAGTCATAATTATAGTTCAGCGTCAGTAGGAGTTGGAATACAATAGAAAAGGCATCGCTAGTTTCTCTGATAGAGTAGGAGTGGGGTCCGAATGGTTTTTTCTTCGCCTGGCTCGTCGGAATTGGAATTAGAATTGATCTGAGGGAGGTGTGTTGTTTCGTAGTGTGTTTGGTAGAGAAGCCATGGGAAACACGACAGGCCACCTCGAAGTAAAATCAAAAGCTTATGGAGTTAATTATAAGTTAGCCCCACTAATTTTATAAAACAAATTAATTAGTCTCTTAACCATGCTTAATTCAATATTACTTTATTTCAAAAAAAAATTTTATTTTCTTTCATATCATTTACTTTGTTTTTCCTTTTTTAAAAAAGAAAAAAAACAAATAAATTAAAAAATAACATGAATGGACAAAAAATAATTAATTAGTTTTCAAAACTAGATGAACTAATTTATATTTTACTTAAAACTTATGCTAATGAACATTCATGGTACATTATATATATAAAAAAAAACACTTTGAATTTTGCATTAAACAAACTAGGAAAAAGACAACAAAAAATAAAAATTGAGTTGTGTTTGATAGTGATAAGGAATAATGACACAATAAAATACAAAAAGAAGAATAAAATTATTTTGCCATTGATGTTGATGTGTATTACATGTATTACCATTAAACTTGCAATGTTTTAAATAATAATATAGATTGTTATTTTCACTTTATTTTATAATAAGCATTAATTCTTCTTACTGACTTAAAATAATAAAATTTCTCCAGGCATCCACACTATGTAAAAAAAAATGTAAGCGTCTTAAAAAAGCGAATTCATTGCTAAAAATATAATATAATTATATTATGAATTACTCTATAATTAAATTATTTCTATAAATATATTTAATATTAAATAAATAATTAAATCATTTATATGTTAATTTAAGAAGCAACATCCCAAGACAAAGGCGAACAATCCTAGGTCTGAAACACGTTTCTTTCTTACGTAAGGATAGCTCAGTGTCAACTGCAGCTATTTTGACATTAATTGATGCCATAGGTTATTTTAATTGCTGCATATTAACTGGAAAAATGATTTATGTGCTGCTTAATATCAATTAGTGATGAAAATGGTGAAGCAGCATCGTGTTCATCTGAACCATGATTCATGTTTTCCAGTTCCTATGCAATTCCTCTAGAATGACCTTCTGTTACTGAACTTTCTTCATAATACAAAAAGGTTTTGGACTCATTGTCAATATTTACTGAAAAATGTGATATGTGATGCCTTTTAACGTTATTTACGGCCTACATTCCTATTGGCTCAGAATCAACCATGTCCTTCTGATAGACATGTCCTTCTGATCCTTCTGATAGATCCCAACAAATATTAAATTGTTTCTCTCTCTGGGTGAGAAAAGGAGCACAATTTCGATGAACATTTTTCTCATACTTCATTGATAAATTCTGGATGCTTAAATAAGCAAAGCTACGTATAAGAATGCTGAAAATAAAGGGAAATTAGTAGCTAACAACTGGAACTTCCACTACCAGAAAACCAGCAAAAACTAACGGAATTACCAAAGGATTTTTTTTCCGATAATTTTTATCGACAGAAATAATTCAGTCTCTCATTCTGTCGATATATACCGATAAAAAATATATGTTGGTGATGTGGTCAGCATATACAGACGGATTGTTTCCGTCGGTATATACCGACTATATAACCGACGGATTATATAGTTTTTTGAAAAGTTGCAACGGTGCGATGACGTGAATTTTTTTTCAGATGATTTTACCGACGGAATGACCGAGGTATTCAAACTGGAATCTTCGTACAGTGACGTGACACATTCACCGACAGAATCACAGATGGTATATCGACATAACATGTTCATTGGTGATTCCATTGGTAAAAGCTATTATATACTATGTCGACACTCTCTTTCTCTATTTCCCCTTCTTCTTCCCCATCCCACCTCTCTCTTCCCAAACTACAGCCAACCACCCATCCCAACTCTCCCCCTCTTCTCAACACAAGCTAGCACTCAAGTTTCTTATACTTTTATACGTGGTCAGAACAATATCCATTCTTGTGGATTTTATTATTTTTTTGTAAGTAAATCTATCATTTTTAGTTTTAACATTTAAATGTGAATTTTATTGTTTTTTTAGTATATGTTTTTTGTTAACGTATGTACTTGTTTGATTGTCATTTGTCAAAGAAACTTGTAGTATGAATGTATAATTTTGTAGTTGTTATAGTTTGTTTTAGATTTTGTCAAATTATATTTGTTTGTAAATTGCTGAAACTTTATTTGAATTACACCGAATTAGATGTGTTGTGATGAAATAAATAATAATTTATTTAACAGGTCCGTTTTAATTTTTATCAATTCTATTGGGAAGTTGTGATTTCCGTAAATTTATATATGTATAAATTTGTATGGACGTTGATAGTTGATAGTTGATAATGAATATTTAACATAAGTGTTTTTTTAGTTTGTTGGATAATGTCGAGGCAAACCAATATTTTTGTTATGTTTATTTATGTAACATAGTTAGTTAATACATATTGTCGTCATAATTTTATAGAGGTTCGATAGAAGTCATGGATGATCGTTCATGGATGTATCGGGACTCACCCCAAGGATTGTAGAGGATGGATTATTGTAACGGGGTTCAGGGTTTTATTAATTTCACAACATCTATCTCGAGGAATTTTACCAATGGCGGTATTAGGTGTCCATGCAAGAAGTGTAAAAATAAAAAGTTTTTGCATCAAGATGTTGTAATGATGCATCTTCTAACTAAAGGGTTCATGGAAGATTACCTATGTTGGTATGCACACGGGTAACTATTTGTTTCTAATAAGAGCATGGTAGAAAAGGTGGTTGGGTCAACTTCTAGTGCTAGCAACATGCATGAAGTTGGAAATGACAACAGTAATCCTTACAGGAACATGGTTATGGATGTAATGAGAATGAATGAAGGTCATGTCAGTGAATGTCCAATCGTAGAAAAAGAACCTAATTCAGATGTAGCAAGGTTTTTTGATATGTTGAAAGATTCTGATGAACCATTATGGGATGGCTACACGAACCACAATAAATTATTGGTTGTAGCACAGGTGTTCACCATCAAGTCAAATCACGGGTTAAGAAGCATTTTACCTGAAGGGAACAAGCTGAAAGAGAACTTCTATGTTACCAAGTTCATGATGAAACCCCTCGATTTAGGATACCGAAAATTGACATATGCCCTAACTTCAGCATGTTATACTACCTTGAAAATGCTGAGCTAAGCTAACCAAATGCATGACATGTTGGCATTCCCGTTACAAACCGAAAACTGGTAGAGGGAAGACTCTCGTGGCATGTAAAAAACTTAGATACTTCCCAATCACACCTAAACTATACAGGTTATTCATGTCACCAAGGACTGCTGAGCATATGATATGGCACCAATCACATCATATGGTTGATAGAGTGATGGTGCATCCTTCTGACGACGAAGATTGGAAACACTTTAACACTGTGCATCCTCACTTTTTAGCTGAATCAAGGAACGCGTGTCTTGGGTTGTGTACAGATGGATTCAACCCATTCGGGTCATTTGCTGCTTCTTATTCTTGTTGGCCGGTCATACTAACGGTTTATAACTTGCCACCAGGGATGTGTATGAGGCCAGGGTTTATGTTTTTATCTATGGTCATACCAGGTCCGAGCAATCCGAGGTGGAATATAGATGTTTGTCTTTATCTGTTGATTGATGAGTTGACGCAGTTGTTGTCCTCTAGAGCTTTGACTTGTGACATTTCGAGTAAACATAATTTTGTTATGAGAGCGGCTTTAATATGGACTATCAATGATTTCCCAGCTTATGAAATGGTTTCTGGTTGGAGTACGCATGGAAAGCTAGCATATACATACTGTATGGAGAACAACAAGGCATTCACGCTAATAAACACGGGTAAAGCTCTCTTTTTTAATTGTCACCGTTGTTTCTTGCCACCGAATCACAGGTATAGAAAGAACAGAAATGATTTCTTTGTTGGCAGAGTTTAAAAGGATGTTGCACCCTTTGTCTTTCCGATAAAGAATTGCTTAATGTTGTGTCAGAGTACAGTAACATTATGTTTGGTCTCCAATCAGGTAAGTAGAAGTTTCCTGGTTTTGGTTTGACCCATAACTGGGTGAAACGAAGTATCTTTTGGGAGCTTCCTTATTGGAAGACTAATCTTCTCTGCCATAACCTTGACGTCATGCACGTTGAAAAAAAACATGTTTGAGAACATTTTCAACACTATCATGGATGTGAAGGGGAAGACAAAGGACAACATCAAGGCTAGATTAGATGTAGCGTTGTTCTGTAACCGTAAAAATATGGAGTTGGTTTGTGATGGGTCATGGGTCACAAAACCAAGAGCAAGGTTCGTGTTAAAGAAAAACGCACAACTACTAGTCTACAAATGGTTTAAGAGTCTGCGTTTCCCCGATGGACATGCCTCGAACATATCAAGGCTGGTTAATACGGAGGAATGCATATTATATGGAATGAAGAGTCATGACTGCCATGTTTTTATGCAAACACTCATCCCATTAGCTTTTCGTGATTTGTTGCCAAAGGGGATATGAGATGCACTAACAGAAACCAATCAGTTCTTCAGAGATATATGTTCCAGCAAGTTAAATGTTGATCACATTGAAAGGCTTGAAATGAATATCGTCGAGACAATATACAAACTTGAGATGACCTCCATCATTTTTTGACTCAATGGAGCATCTACTCGTACATTTGCCATTTGAGGTAAAAGTTGGAGGACCGGTCTAGTACAGATGGATGTATTCATTCGAGAGGTTAAATATTACAGTTGCTATATAATTCATAATTAAATGTTTTTATTTTTTATTTTTTTTAATTAATAATTTTTTATTAATTATATATATATATATATATATATATATATATATATATATATATATATACTTGTTCAATCTTAAAAAAAAGGTTGAGAACAAGGCGCATGTTGAGGCATTGTCACATCCCATATCTTGTGATCCGTTGTTTGTTTTATGCGATTGACTCGGATATAATAATATCATCTTGATTTAGTAAAATAAAATATAATACAAAGGATGCGGAGAAATGATTAAATTGATCCTAGAGCTACCCAAATTGGTGCCCTGCGAATGGGTAATCAATATAATTAGTTATTATTAGATAAGATTGGTGTACTGATAGGTGGGAAACTATAGAAATTGATGATAAATGAATTAAAAAGAAAATTGTTAGCGTAATGAAAAATATACTAGATCATCTTAATACATGGGTGTTCCCTCTGTATAGTCACTTAAGTTAATAGGAAGATGGAAGAATTTTCTTTTGGATTGTATATAACAATACTTCTAACTTATATATATATAAAGTTATGTAGTATTATTTTGTCAAAACTTTAAGTAGTAATTTGAAATTTAGAATCTTCATTATGCTAATGTATGAATGCAATTACGATGACTAATTAATGGTTATCTCTTAAATCCTATGATTCTAATTATTTTTATAACTTGATAATTGTGTGAATTTTTATCTTAAAAGTTTGGGGTGTTACAGTTTGAGACTTGGAATGATTGGATTGTGTATGAATAATGAATACAAGATGTGTGCAAATGATTTGTTGATAACTTAGGACCTCCCGATATAGGGGAAACTCTGCCAAAATTTTAGTTGAAATTTCAATAAACTTTGTATGAGTTCAACATATAAAATAAAGTAAAATGAAATTACCATGTTTTTCCTTTTTTTTTTTTTGGTTGATATGTTGGTTTCGGTAATGGGGATGTTACACTAGAAGTCTTCATATTAGTTTTAAGTTGGTGCAACAACTCTTCTCTAGACATGAGACTTTGATCGACTTCATGCTCAAAAGCTAAGTCACTATGATAGATGGGAAGTGGAGGAGGCAACGCTGATTAGTACTTAAAAGTGTATTTTTATCAAGGTTTTATATCATCATTTTGCACTTGAAGTATCAATAACTCCTTAACGAAAGCATGTTTTATAATAACAAGTCTGATGCTATAAGATACCTTAATTTATGGTAAATGTTCATCTTAATTACAGGCCTATCACATAAATCAAATGATTGATTAATGAATTCAATTACTGAAATTGTGAAGACAAAGAGGGTGAAGCTTAGAAAAGTGATGATGGTTTAGTCCAAACTGGGACACTGTTTGGTAATTGGGTCATATATGGAGCTGTAAATCTCAGATTTAGGTCTGCTTTATATGGATGGAAAGATAAGACATAGGCCTAAAACTTTCATGTGGAGTTTAGGATTTAAAAAGGTTGTTTTCAAGTTCAAGTTCGAATTTATCTTGCAGCCCAGATACTGTTCAGTGTTCAGCCTATATCTCGAGTTTTAGAAGTGCAAATGAACTCAATGTTTTTTTCCTAAAAAGCTGAGACAACTTCCTAGAACTTTCATGAGTAAAGTTGGTTTAAATTATGACATTAGCAATGACATTTTGTTTAGACAAGAAGATAAGGATTGTCACCAAGTCAAGATGTGGCCACCCACTCAACAATTATTCATCAAATCAATGGTTCTAAATTTTGGCCTATAAAAGGAGGCATTTTCCATGCATTTAGGCATCTTAGTGTTCAGATCAAGATCATGCTCTTGCTCTCTTTCTTTATATTTTTTGTAATGCTCAAGTTTTATTTTATATTATATTAATATCTTGTTTATGCTTTTCATTTCCTTTCCTTTATTTATATAATTATGTTCTTATCTTGTTTATTTATGTTTCTTTCTTTCATTATGTTTAGCTAAATTTATTATGTCAATGTGAAAAGGTTGCACTAATGGTATAAGAATAAGTATAGTATAAACTTATCATAGACTTTAATGTTTGATATTAACATGTTTTATATTTATTATCTTGCTAACTTTTAATACCTTGCTTGTTAAATGGTTAATCTAGATTTGTGTTGAACAACCCTTGGTATAACAAATACTTGGCACTTTAATAGCTCAACTGTATGGTATAACCGACACCTGTGCTATTAAAGGAACTTAATTTGTTGTTAACATAAGTTATCACCATGAATACCTGAAAATATTTACAAGTATTGGCATTACTCGAATAAGATAATTAATGTAATCATGTTAACAATTTATAATCCAATCGGAACCTCCTTTGTGTGTGGTTTCCAGTTGAGTAATAAGAGTTTATACTATACTTGTTTGAGATACCATTAGTGGATCCTCTAACCTTGACATTTGTTTTTATCATTGTTTAATCCTCACATTAATCTTACATCTCAAAGTCTTCTTTATTATTACTATTATTATTATTATTATTATTATTAAACGCCTAGAGTGGGGTCATTCCCGTAGATACATGGTAATCGTATTATACCACAGTTCTGCCCACAGAATGTAGGTGCTCTTTTTTTTGTGGCCATTGGTGAACAAAGTAGTGAAGATATTGCTCTGCATAATGATTGGCCACTTCTGTTTATCTATCGGTTTGTGGATGGTAAGCGAAGCTGAGTTTCAATTTAGTACCTGACATTTGGAAGAATCCTTGCCAAAATTGGCTAATAAAGATAGGGTCCCGATCACTAATGATTGATTTGGGAAGACCATGTAATTTGATAACCCCCTTTAATAAAATTTTCAGCCATGCCTTTAATAGTAAAAAGATGAGTTAAAGTTAATAAATGTGCAAATTTACTAAACCCGTCGACAACTTCTAAAATTGTACCATTGTCATTGGATGTTGGCAAGCTTTCAATTGTCGTTGAATGTTGGCAAGCCTTCAATGAAGTCGAGAGTGATATCATCCCAAACTTGACAAGGAATGGGCAAATGTTGCAGGAGTCTCGCAGGGGAAAGTGTTTCATATTTCATTTTGTGGTAGACTTCACATCACTTAACATAATCATGGACTACTTGGTACATTTGAGGCCAATAAAATTATTGAGTTAGACTTTTGAATGTCCATAAGACTTCTGAGTGCCCCCTAATTTTTGTGTCATAAGCATCATATATAAGCTTGGTCCGCAACACCTCATGAGAAGGAATAACCACTCTTTCTTTGAATAATAAGAGTCTTTGACGTTATGAGTGATGCCCTTCGGGTTAGGCCTTGGCCTTCTAATCTACTAATTGTATATATGAATCCCCTTCGTATGCTCTTTTAATCTCATCTCACATAGTGATAGAGGGCAAGTGTAGATGATGAAGAATGATTTGTGAGGCTTGTGTGAAAAGGTGTTTGTAGCTGAGTTCACACAGCTTGGACGGTAAGTAATTTCATAGTTATAGCCTATTAATTTGGCTACCCACTTTTGTTGCTTGGTTGTTGTTGCACGTTGCTCCAAAAAAGTCACGCTAGTCAGTTAGGCTGAAAATTTTTTTTCCTAGTAAATAAAGATGCTATAAACGTAAGGCTTCCACAATTGCAAGCATTTCTTTAGCATAGATTGACCAAGATTTTTTTGTAACCCCCAATGGCTTGACTCATAAATACAATAGGCTTGTCTTGCTGTGATAACACTAAGCCACTTCTGTCTCTCAAGGCATCGGTTACAATGGTGAAGGAATCATTAAAATTAGACATAGCCAAAATGGAAATGGTGGTCTGCTTGCTTAAGAGCCAAAAAGGTTGTTTCAACATCGTCATTCCATCCAAACTTTCCCTTTATGAGTAAATAGGTAAAAGGTCATGCGATGATGCCATAACTTTGAATGAACTTCATATAATACCTTTTCAAGCCTAAAAAACCACGCAACTCAGAAATATTAGTAGGTTAGCATCATGCGAGCATAACTGCAATTATTTTTCATCAACCTTTACTACTTAAGGCGTGATGATATGCCCAAATACTCTAATTCTTGTTGGTCTAAAACACATTTGTTTATCTTAAAAAAAAAATTATGTTGCCTTAAAATCTCTAAGGTTTGTTCAACAAGAATCACATGCTTATCCTAAGTAGTACTATATACGAGAATATCATCGAAGAAAACCAAGAAGAATTTTTGAAGGTAATGTCAAAATATAGATATTTGTAATTTTTATAATGGCCTAAAAAGTAGAGGGTGGCATTGTAAATACCAAAAGACATTAGAAGATGTTGTAATGGCCATTATAAATATGGAAAGTCGTCGTAAAGATATTGGAAGATTTACTCTTACTTGATGAGATCCAGCCTATAGATTCAATTTTGTAAAATAAGAGGCACCATATAATTCATCGAGCATGTCGTCCATCATTGGGATAAGGAAATGATCTTTGATGGTGGTGATATTAAATGTGTGGTAGTCCATATAAAATTGCCAACTTCCATCTTTTTTCTTCACTAGCAAAACCGGAAAAAAAAAAATTAAAAAAACAGGTTGGTGCTAAGATGAAGTAGCCTAGAATTCAACATCTCTTGAACTTGCTTTTCGATTCAACATCCTCACATTAATCGACTCGGTGCCTTCTTTAAGTGTAATGCAGTGATTTACCTCATGTACAGGTGGTACACATGAGGTTTACTGGAACACGTCCCTATACTTGTGTAGTACCTGCAGTAAGTCTTGCTATTTTTCTTCGTTAGCTTCCCTCTATGATGTGGTTTCTGTGGTTGAAGGAAAGCTTACTGCAAACAATACATGGTCTCTTCGGTAGTCTTTTATTATTTCTTATAATGTGATCATCCTCCAGCATTTATTGATCAGTAATGTCCTCACATATCACATTATCCGTATACCCCTCCAAGAGACTGTTGTAAAACATTTGTTACAGTTGAAACAAAGACATTATGCTTTATTTCTTTGCATTTCCTCCAAAGAAAAACGCTTAATGGATCCCGCAAATGTAGCAAGAGCTACACAAGTGGCTGGTGGAAGAGTTAATGGAGCTCTCACAGGTGGTAACCTCATGAACTTTCTAATGAAACCACATGTCCTTATTCATGTAGAATCTTACGAAGCCACTGTCACTATTGGTTGGCCTCCTCTTCAAGGTCGTAAGCAACCATGGGCACCTTTTGGTTTTTTGTCGTGCCCTGGTATTCAAAGAATTGTTCCATACAGTTGGACCATTCGGTTAGGTTATCCCCTGAAAATCAAGGGAATTTCAGCTTCTTCAATTTGGAGGAGATGATCTGCTAACCCCATCTTTGTCGTCTTAGTGATGTTTGTCATGGTTGGGATTCTCCTGATTTGCAATCAACATATTCGAAAGTCAATTAAGAGCTTCCTCCAAATGGTGGAGTTTGTCATTCATCCTAAATGCCATTCGTTGAAGTCCTTTTTAAACTACACCGAGCCCAGACTCCAAGTGCTCAATTCACTTCTTGTTAGTTCCCATTAGTAATCAGGCTCTGATACTAGTGATAGGTCCTGACAAATATTACAAATGCTAATGTAAATTGTTTTTTTCCCCCTTTGGGTGAGAAAAGTACCAAATTTTGGATGAATATTTTTCTCATACTCCATTGATAAATTCTAGCTACTTAAATTAGCAAAGCCACGTACAAGAATGCCTAAAATAAAAGGAAATTAGCAGCTAACAACTTGAACTTCAAACAAGTAAGAAATAGAGCATAACAAATGGAAATAACATGCAACAGAGGAAAACATGTAAAACTCTCAACTGTAAAAGACCCAATCCAATCCTGCAATCTTCTCGTCTTCTACTTGCCCATGATTGCAATGG
Organism: Populus alba x Populus glandulosa; assembly: GCA_033617975.1. Taxonomy (NCBI): domain Eukaryota; kingdom Viridiplantae; phylum Streptophyta; class Magnoliopsida; order Malpighiales; family Salicaceae; genus Populus; species Populus alba x Populus glandulosa. The sequence goes on from CM066143.1 coordinate 40,561,724, forward strand.
TCTTCATTCATGTCCACTCCATCCTAAATATTTAGGATTTGACTTTAGGTCTCTCTCTGAATGAACGACATGACCTTCTAACAATACTGTTTATTTATGATGCTTGATCAATGAGTTGTGAGTAACTTCTTGTTAAGTGAAAGTAGAGAAGAAAGAGGCGATATCATATATATTAAATGATCGTCTAGAATTTCATATCAATTGATAGCATCTTCTCGTCTTCTACTTGCCCATGATTGCAACGGTCTTCATTCATGTCCACTCCATCCTAAATATTTGGGATTTGACTTTAGGTCTCTCTCTTAATGAACGACATGACCTTATAACAATACTATTTATTTATACTGCTTGATCAATGAGTTGTGAGTAACTCCTTGTTAAGTGAAAGTAGAGAAGAAAGAGGTGATATCATATATATTAAATGATCGTCTAGAATTTCATATCAATTGATAGCAAAAGTGGACGGAATGTGATTTCAAATGTTGTTGGAAAAGAACACTGATGCATTCTTTTCTATTTTGGATGGACCTGGAAATAGATGCATCCATATTTTGGGTTACCAAGAAAGCATCAACTTCTGTTTTCAAAAAAGAAAAAGAAAAAGAAATGTGTATTGCTTTTATTTTTTGTTTTTATATGTTCTTTGTGATTGAGTTCGGTTGACATATATTGGTACAACTTAGAAGATCAGCTCTTGAATTGATCCCTACATCCGTTAGCTTTTATATCAGATTCCCATGCTGCAACCTCTAGCCTCGACAACTACTTTCTCTGTTTTTTTTTTCAATATTTGCTCAATACTAATATGCTCTATGCGTTGCAGGACTAACGAGTACTCCAAGAAGTGCCTTGGTTGGTTACAAAGTTGTGCTATGCGTGCTGGGATTCTTAGCTGTTGATTTATTTTGTGCACTCTTTCTCAACTGATCCAACAAGTTTTTGCGTTCATTCTTGCATTCACTTTCATTATTAACATAGATATCTGGAACAATTTGCATATTTGTATCAATGCGCACATTTGTATATACCATTTGACCATGAAGAAAATTTGTTCAACTCGTCGCTCTTATTTATTTCTGCTACTATAGCGTTTCTTCCTTGTCCGAGTGAACCAACCAACAAGCTTATAGTCATTTCTTTAAGAGCACAAATACTTTGCCCAATTCATGCCAATTTGAGCAAAAGCAACCGAATATGCAGCATTTGGCTTAATCTCTGTATACTTTTATTATTATTATTATTGTTATTATTAATATTGATGTCCAAACTAGCTTGCGAGCACCTCAACTATTTTTACAGGTTCTAAAGTTAATGATTATATAAACCTTCAATAATATCGAAAAAAACTCGTCCATCTCTGTATACTTGATCATCCCCGTGAATGCCAAAGCCATCAAGCCATAAATCACACTATTTATAGACATTAACCCACCAAGCCAATTGGTATATCCTTGTTAGGATATTGCCATTAATGGGCAACAACGTTTTAGCCTACCCTAAGAAGTAGGGTTGCCATTTTCAAAAGGCTACAATGAAAGTTGCACCAACCATTGACAAAAATGGTGCACCCATGTGCTGCCACCATTTGTGCCATAATTGATGGCCTCTTGTCTTACCATTCATGCCTATAAATAGAGGCATTATTGGAGAGCAAAATGAGAGAGAGAATTAGAGAGTATGTGAAGTGAATAAGAGAGAAAGAGAGAATAACTGCAATGACAACAGCTACATGTGCAGCAATGTGAGCTGGGAGTTGAGTTTGAGTGAAGTGATCCTCCTCCTTCATGTATTTGTATTGTATCATTTCTCTATCTCTAATAATATGGACCTCTCCCATGGATGCAGGCGATTTGCCGAATCATGTTAAATATTGTGTCGGTGTGTTTAACCTCCAATGAACAACTAGCAGTACATCACCGGTCGGATTCCCCAACAATCCTTTGACGGGTTCTTGGTCTCTTTAGCCAAGGTAGCAACCATATCAAACCCAATGTAAACCCATTATACAATGGCCGAAGATACAAAAACACCCTCTACTCTTTGTGGAAAATAAGGTGCCAAATTTGAGCCCTTAAAATGAATAAATCCAACAACAATAATAAAAACAAACACTAAAGAACTAGCAATGAAGGCAATCCAATTCAATAAAGAAGTCCTTTTCGTCCCACTCACCGCTATAAAATTAGCCACACAAAGAACTACAACTGCTAACAGATGTAAAAGATTAAACCCATCAGTAAAAGAATCAACTTTATGGTAGCACTAGTTATATGACCCGTGCGATGCCGCGGGTTAATTTTTTATATATAAAAAATACCAAGAAAAAGCTAAGATCTAAAAGTGTTAGGTCTTTCTGTAACGTTATATCTAAGAATCTTGGGTTTAGCTGTAATGCCTAACTCAAAAGTAATATTTATAATATAAATAATAATATTAAACTTGCATGATCCAATAGGTCTAGCTGCAATACGAGAGCCAATAGCCTTGGATGCGGGTTTGGCGGCAAGGTCGTGTCATAAAAGTGTGATAATTAAATAAATTAATTAAAAAGAAAAAAAAACTAATGAAGAAAAAGAAAAAAAAAAGAATTAACTAGGTTAACTCTTTAAACCAGGTTAAGCCGTCAAACCTTGGATTTGTGTCGTGAAAGTTTGATAACTTAATAGAAAAAAATTGACGGGTTAACCCAGAATTAACTAGGCTAACCCAGAATTAACTAGGCTAACCCATTAAACCAAGTTACCTGTCAAACCTGGGATCCGTGTCATGAAAGTTTGATAATTAAATAGAAAACAATTAATCATTAACAACCTAAATTAAACGAAAAAAATTAATTAAAAAGATTAAAAAAAAACAAACAAAAGACATACGCCTATTACTAATGAGGAAAAAAAAATCTAAATCAGCTGAGTTAACCCATCAAATCAAGTTAACCTATCAAACTTGGGATTCGCGTCATGAAAGTTTGATAATTAAATAGAAAAAAAAATCAACGGGTTAAACGAAAAACAATTAACAAACTAAACTAAACAAAAAAAATTGATTAAAACGGAAAAAAAACAAAAAAAAATCTAGGTTAATTCGTCAAACCAGGTTAACTTGTCAAACCCAAGAGCCATGTCATGAAAGTCTGATAACTAAATAAATTTTTTTTTTCACATTAACAAACTAAATTAAACAAAATAAAATTCATTAAAAGATAAAAACACAAAGAAAAAGGAAAAAAAAACTATAAAGGCATAAAAAAGATAAAAATAAAAAAAAGATAAAAAAATAAAACAAAACAGTTTAGAGTTTCACTCTGCATTGTGTGCACAGTGAAACAATACTGATATATAAAAGGTGTGGGGAAAGCTACAATACTTTTCCCACGATAGTATATGTGGGGATAACATTGAAATTTTCCTAAGAGTGTTGGATAAAACTTTTACCGTAGCTGGATTTTTGAATTTATAGTTAAATTTGTTAATAAAATATCTAACATAATACTAATGATATCCTAAAAATTGACGTTAAATTTCTATTAGTTCGTTATTGATGTTTATATATTTTTCTAATATTATACATATATTTATTTACCACAATAACATATCTTTATAAACAAAACAAAAATAATTTATAATTACCATGATTTGTAGGCTAAATTTGGCTAATAAGATGTCTTTTGGAATTGCATTCCAAATAGTATTTTATAATAATTTGAGTTTTTTTTGCTTAAAACTATTTTTTTTTAATGTTTTTGGATTGCTTTAATATGATAATGTCAAAAATTATTTTTTAAAAATAAAATATATATTATTTTAATATATTTTAAAGCAAAAAATATTTTAAAAAATAATTTTTGTTATATTTTTTAAAACCATCTAAATCCTTACCATTTTTAACGTTAAAATTATTTTGAATTGCGTTGTCATTTCTTAGTTACCAATTAAATGAGTAGATTTATGGAAACAATGCCACTCCAATGCTAACTTTATTAATTTTAATTAAAGTGTCACTTATATACATTTTTAAACATAAAATAACCATCTCTTTTCATAAATAAGTAACTTCTTATAATTACTGGTTTGGCTATTAATGGATCGGATTTTAACCCCAATTTAAACCAATTTTGATGTAATTAAATGAATGTGGTTTACAATTTTTATGGCTTGAATCTGCTAACACATGGATCAAATGTGTATCTATCTTAATTTGGTTTGATAATAATCTGATTCAAAATTAATATCAATATTATTTATAAAAATATAATATATAAAAAACATAAATAAATAAAAATAAGAAAAAATAAGAAAAAAAACATGACTATGGATTTAAATTCAGGTTTTTTTTTCTTACTCTAAATATTAAATAACACTCTATATTTATGTTTTTTTTTTATTATTAAAATAGTTGTCTGGGCCAGTTTGCAAACACTTCGACTAATCCCACGGATCCTGAAGTTAAGGATCATGTAAGCCTTCAGTGGCTTTAAAGTTTGTGAAACTCGAACTGGTGATCTCTAAGGAGCAAACTCAAAGCCTGACTGGTTGAACTACACTATTCGGGGTTATTTATGTTCTTCTTTTCTCCATATTAATCACAATTGTTTCAAAATATCACACGATAAGTTTTTTCTTCATCCTTTTAAAATCCCGAATTAATTTGGTAAAAAACCTTATAAAAATATGACAATAATTCATGAGTTGTTGCTAGTATTATACTTGTATCTATAATTTCTAATTTATAATATTTTGATCCAATTTGAAATTTTGTCCATCTCGAACTTGTTCTTTATAAAATACTAAAATGTTTCTTTCATACCAATCACTAGAATGGATATGATATAACGTTGTTTTTTCATCCAAAAATATGGTGTTAGCTTTTGATGGGTCACAAGTCACAAATTCAAAAGCAAGCTTCACCTTGCTTCACCTTAAAGAAGAATGCATAACTACTAGTCTACCAATGGCTTAAGACTCTGCATTTTCTTCATGAACATGATTCGAACATATCAAACTTAGTTAATTTGGAGGAATGTAGATTGTATGGAATAAAGAGTCATGATTGTCACGTGTTTATGCAAACACTCATTCCACTAGTTTATTGTGATTTATTGCCAAAGGAAATATGAGATGCAATAACGAAGATTAGTCATTTCTTTAAACATATATGCTCTGGCAAGTTACAGACACAACACATTAAGAGACTTGAAATGAATATCATCAAGAAAATATATAAACTTAAGATGATATTCCCTCCATTGTTTTCTTACTCTATGAAGCATCTACTCATACATTTACTATATGAAGTAAAAGTTGAAGGCCGGATCCAATATAAATGGATGTATCCATTCGAGATGTTAAATATTACAGATACAATGTATTGTTAATGTATTTTCATTGTTAATGTTAAATATTTGTTTTTTTATCAGTAGTATTTAATTAAAAGCACCGATGGAAATTTTGTCGATAATTATAAATTGAGAAAAATCTTGCACCTCTGTATGAATTATCTGATACAAATAGATAAAAGAAAAAAGTAAAGAAAGCAACAACGCCAATAGATCCTCCCTCCCTCGTCAATACCAATCCACTTCACCATCTACCAACAAAGTTGCCTAGCTTTCGTTTGGAGGCATCAACAGCAACCAGCATCTTTTCCGGCCCATGCATCGTTCGCTGGATATATAAGTGCTAGGATGGATATCATCTCTGATATAAAAACCTAGATTAATTAATAGAATTTGAATCCATCTTAATTATATTATATATAAGTGGTAAGTTTAATGTTGAAGTGAATCTCAAAACATTTTAAAATTAAAATATATAATCTATAAACATAAAGTAGTTTAGTTTTGTAGCAAGCATACTAGCGGGCTACTTCGTTTAAGTAGTGATTTATTTTTAAGTTTTACTTTTTCAAATGATAGTTATTATTTGTGATAAGGTTTAAGTATTGATTTATTTTGCAATCTATATAATTTTAGTGTGAGTCTACTTCAATAAAGCTGTATACGAAAACATATATACGGGAGGAAGATTGATGAAAAGAGATGCAATTGTTTGTTAATAGTTGATATGTGGTGTTTATTGTAAGTAGACTTTGAAACCTTTTGTATATTGTTTGGATTAATTTTTTTCATCCATATCTCTAATTTATTTTTCTTAATTTTTTTCATCCATATCTCTAATTTATTTTTCTTTGGTGTAGGAACAATATAGTGTCATCATGCATGCCAAACATGGAAATGACCCTTCAACTCATCAAGAATATGATTTGGATTTGTAATTAAGCTAGAGTAACCGTTGGACTTGATAGAAATTGGATTTATGATATTTTTATGATTACAACTCGAAATATAAGATCAGGTTGTATTGTCTCGATTGTAGGCTCCCCATAATCCAACCTGAGTCAACCATCACCAATAGTTAAAGAGTTGGTTAAACAATGAGTTTGTGCTTTAAGGGCTAAAATGGAGCAAAATATGAAGAATAAAAATTATTGTTGGAGAAGATCATAGCATACTTTCCTAGTCTGTATCCTCTCCTCTACAAACCTCTATGAGATTTTCATCCCCCTCAACCCTCATATTCACATGCACCTGGAGCTCGTAATTGATTATTATATTATATAAAATTTGTTCGTCAATTTAAATTAGTTGTTTAATGCCTTTGTGAAATTTTTTGATAGCGTTTTCTTCATAAAAACAATTTGTTTAAAGACCGATGAAAATTTTATCTGTAAATGATCTACCTTTTCATTATTAATTGTTTTGGTGAACACTGACGGAAATTTAATCAATAAATGTTAACCTTTTTATTGGAGGATTACATAGAGTTGTTAACTGTTTTAATATACACCTCGATGGAAACCAATAGAATATGTCATCGATGATTCTATCAACGAACATGTTAGTGAGACAAATATATTGTCAACAAACATATCCATCAAAAATCTGTTGGTAATATTCACTAGCGAATTTGGCGACAGATATTGGTCGGCTTCTTTTTTAAGGACCGACAACAATAAGTTTTCGCTACATCCGTCGGTATAAAAATCACCAATGAAATTACTTACATATATGACATCCATAACGAGATATTTTTTGACGATACATTTCTATTGATACGTAAATCTATCAATAATTTTTATACTGACAAATTAAGTGTGTTTACATCGATAAAATATTTCATCAATGTTTTGCTATTTTTTTTATTATAATATTTAATGATATGCTACCTATAATATTAACTAAATTTATGTAAGTGTAAGCATAAAATTTATCCTTCGATAAACTAAATTCATTGTCAGTATTAATCGATAGTTAAAAGTTTTTTTTTTCCTTGAACCATGATGTTAATATCTTTGCATACTATACATGATAAACACTGTATATCAGCTAGCCTTTTTTATTTTTGTTTTTGTTTTCTTAACCTTAAAAGCTAAAAAAGTCGACACTGAAACGGACCCCACAAGTACAGTAAATGTTTTCATTTTTTGTTATATTTTTTGAATTTTTTGAATTATTATTTGAATCAATAATTCTTAATATTTTTTAAGGTTTTTTAAGTTGAAAAATAAAACGCTTGGACTGCAGTGTAGTGCGGGTAACAAATCTTAAAAAAATACACGAGAGAAGAAAAAACAAAATTCACGTTCCCGTCGCGCCAACTGAAGAAGACCCATTCAACATATTTTCTATCAAAAGCATGAAAGAAGCACCTATCTGGGCAAAATTGTTTTTCGTAGTCAATGGGATGTAAATTCTCTAAAACTTGCGTTTTGGGTCCAACATGATTTTGATTGTATAGTTCACCTAGTGTTGATTTGTCCTCTACTAGCTTTGTTGCTCTGGAATTTCCATTTAACGAGTCAACGGTAGAAAATTCTAGCTTTTTTTTGTTATTTATTAATTGTTAAATAGTATAGTTATGATTCTTTCTTAAATAATTTTTATATTAAAATATATGTTAATAATATTTTTTATTTTTAAAAAGTATTGTTAATAATATTTTTTATTTTGATTGTATAGCTCACCTAGTGTTGATTTGTCCTCTACTAGCTTTGTTGCTCTGAAATTTCCATTTCACGGTTCAACGGTAGAAAATTCTAGCTTTTTTTGTCATTTATTACTTGTAAAGTAACGTAGTAGATTTTTTATATTAAAATATATATTAATAATATTTTTTATTTTTAAAAATTATTATTAATATCAGCACATCAAAATCATTTAAAAACATTTAAAATATATTAATTTAAAATTAATAAAAAAAATAAAAAATAAATTTAATCTCTTTAAAAATATTTTTAAAACGTATAAACAAATATATCTTTGCTCTTCAATGTGACCACTAAGAAATTATTGACTATCACCATTGGAGCTTGCTGGTGCTAGACTCAAAAACATAAACATTTTTCTCCTTAAAAAGATGTGTCTTGACACTTGGATATCTTACCCTACTTGCTTACAAGGAATTTGTTTTGGAATTTTTTTTTTTTTGCAGGCAAACATTAAAGATATGGTGAATAATTAATGTTTAACATAAACCTCCATTATATCCGAACTTTTTTTATATATAAATAGATATTTTAAATGTTTCGATGGTATAATTTTATTATTCGTTACAAAAAGTTCAATTTCTGAAGATTAAGAAACAAACTATGTATTTTAAGAAAGCCAAACAAATGATTCAGATAATACACAATTTTATTTTTTTAAAATAAATTTTCCAAAAAATAAAAACGAATTATCCCACTATAGGAAACTATCTAATTTCCGACATAACCTTCTTCCAGCCCTTTTCTATTAGACATTATGTCAATAATATTCTTCAAAAAAAATCATGTATGAAAATACCCAGTGGATAATTATTTCATTTTTTTCAGAAAATATCCATCGACAATATTACATCAAAAAGGGTAATCTATGTGTTAATGGTGGAAAAAGATAGATGATGGATTTTCTATCAGTAGTATTTAATTAAAAGCACCGATGGAAATTTTGTCGATAATTATAAATTGAGAAAAATCTTGCACCTCTGTATGAATTATCTGATACAAATAGATAAAAGAAAAAAAGGAAAGAAAGCAACAACACCAGTTGATCCACTTCACCGTTAACCACAAAGTTGCCTAGCTTCCGTTTGGAAGCATCAACAGCAGCCACCATCCCTTCCGGCCCACGCTTTTTATTTCAAGTGCTAGGATGGATATCATCTCTGATATAAAAACCTAGATTAATTAATAGAATATCGATCCATCTTATTTATATTATATATAATTCCATTTCTGTGAATGATATACAATTCCATTAATATTACGATACTGAAGCTGTAAGCTGAGCACTGCATGCATGCTCGAGCTTTAACTATATATAGAATTCGCAAATCACAGGTTTTAAACTCTTGTAAACAAGAACATATATCTTTGATATATCATAAATAACAAGGAAAATTATACAGATATATCTCAAAGGATGGAACAAGTAGGTGGTTGGGAGTCTTCGTACACCAGAGGTGCAGGATAGTGATGAGAGTAATTATACGGCCAATACAGCACGTCTTTCTCTTCCTCTTTCTTCTCTTCTTTCTCTTCTTTCTCTTCTTTGACACTCGCTATCATAACATGCCCAAATTTTTTCTTGAGGGCACGGGCTAGCTTAACCGAGTCAACTCCATCCCCAATCACCACAACTTTGTCTGTCCCTTCTAGTTCCACAGAATTCACACCTGTCCAACATAATAAGCTCCGTATCAGAACCTATGTAAGATTTCATAACATGTTACTGTTACAAAGTAAACATTTAGAGAAGTTTATATGACGCGTGTATGAAGGGAAAACAAAAAGAAAGAAAAAGAAAATGAAGAGTTTGCACCATATTAGCTGCATGAAACGACCACGCCTACTAAAAAAGATTACTAAATGAACCAAAATGTATTTATTCCTTGCAATTTGCGGAGCTCAGTAACAGTATTTTTGTAACATGGTAAGTCTCCTGATCGATCATCGTACAGTTCTGGAAAGCAAAACATGTTCATTCGAAATTAAGGAATGCTAAATACCGTTTGCGACCGCAGCAATCTTCATAGCCCTCGTTCTGTGCTTGCTGGAGTTCATGGATACCTCCATAACTATTTTTTGCTGCACCATTGAACAACAAACATTCCCACTTACGTGAATGTTAATCACATATAGTAAAAGCTTGCATTTCTTATTCTCTGAGTTCTGTAGGAGAAAATACTTACCTTCATTCTCAACAGCAACAGAAACCGAAGGCAGCTAATTTCCGTGAAAGACTCTCTTATGTTTCAAGTCTATTGTGAAATGAAGGAAGAGGAGATGCTTAACTTGTATTTTATAGGAAAATAAAATACTTCATGAGTCACACTGGGGCATACGCGGTCCAAACGCTGAACTATTCTAACCCTGCATGTCACATCAGTTCACTGATTATTTTGTTCCTTAGAAAAGGTGGTTCACATAGCGTTCTTAGTTTAAAAAATTCATAAATATATATATATATATATATATATATATATATATATATATATATTCATAGGGATCTCTGATAGCCATGTGTATAACGAGTAAAATTATAAAAAAAAAGTCGCAATTTAGTTTTACAATAATTAAAAATATTAAATATTAAGATAAAGGCAATTTCATAAAAGTAAATAAAACTTTATAAAACTCAATTTTCAATTAATTAAATATTAAAAACTAAAATTTAAAAAATAAAATAAAATAAGACTCAAAAAAATTCGAGTTAACACAGGTTAATCTTCCAAACCCGTGACCTGATTTATAAGACCAGAATCACTCTATAAAAAGCAGGCAAAAAAAAAATCATGAAATTCAATCCCTAATATTTAAGTTAATGATAAAAAATAAAATTAAAAAATAATAAAAAAAATTAAATTTGATATAAAAAAAATTTAGCAACACACCCTAGAATTTTTGACAAAGCAAGGTGAAAAAATTGAGTAGAGGATATATAAAGACTCTTTCGAGATGATTCTAGAAGGTAGCCTTTGAAGATTAGTGTCCATCATAAACACTTCCATAACGCAACGTCCCACTTTACACGCTAAGGTATGCGTTACACATGCCATTTATTTTTACCCTGCTTGTTCAATTTAGTCCCTCACCTTGCAAAAAATAAGGTTGAACATTTGTTTTGGTTTCAATTTTGATCTTCAAAATCTTAATTGTTTTAAACTAATGAAATTAAATTTCATTTTGTCAATTGAAACATTAACTATTTTTTCATTACTAGTTTTTTTATACCTAGTTAATAAAAAAAAACCATCAAATTCAATCTCAATTGTTTTAAACAATCTATTTTTTCATTGCAAGATCTTTATACTTAGTTAACTAAAACAAACCATCAAATCCAATCTCATAAAAACTTAACGTGAAAGGATCAATTCGAAGAAAAAATATACTAATTAAAAAATCAAAGGGGTTTAATATTTTTCTAATCTTGAAATTCAATCCCAAAGCTTTTATTGTTTTAAATTAATAAGAATCTATTTAACTATGTTATCAAATGAGTGATGAATTTTTTTTCTCAACACCATGATATCCTTATACCTAGGCAATTAAAACAAATTGTCAAGCCTAATCTTTAATAAACACAATATTAAAGGAATAAATTTTAAAAAATAATAATTCAGGGACCACAAATAAAAAAAATCCAAAGTACCAAAATAATGACAATCATAAAAAAAAATAACTATGGAATAATATTAAAATTGAAACTGATTTCTCTATACTATTATATATATAGTGATTTTACCATATCTTTTAGTTTTTTATATATAATTAAGTTGCTAGGGTTTTGCCATCCATTTTTTATAATTATTATAGTTGGCCAGATTGCTTCTTTATAAGGAGTTTTTTCTGTAAGGTTTTTCTAATGTCCTTCCTTAGGGTTTTCTCCTCCTCTTTGGACTCGTTGTTAAAATAAAAAAATATTTTTTTTTCTTGAATGTGAATTTTTAATAGGAAAACTTTATGGTAAGAAATTAATTAAATTTTTTTTAATTGTTTCATTTTTTTCAATTTTTCCAAATTTATTTGATTCTCTATTTATTTTTCTTTTTTTCATTTATGTAATTTCTCTTCATATTATTTGATCTCCATCATTTTAGTTTCTTTTTGCTCATGGATTCACACCCTAATTGTTTTTCATTTTATCTTCATTTTTCTTTGTATTTTAATTTTTCATTTTTATTATAAAGAATTACATGAAATAAAATAAAAGTACCAAAAATCATGAAATAATCATAAATTACTTTTAAAATATAATTTTTTGAAAATTTAATATATTTTATAAATTAGAGGTAAAAAATGGATGGGTTATGATATATATATATATATAAACAAAATAAAAGGTATAAATAAATTTTTAATGTGAGTAAAGAGGTAAGTCTAGAAATGATAAGATTCTTTATCAAACACAAAGCATATTTAAGTTTGTGGAAATAAAAAAACAAATAGAATTTAAATAAAATATAAATTAAAAGTAAGGTTTAAAGGAACCTTATTGAAAATTTGTATTGAATTTAATTCAGGAGATAATGGTTGTAGATGATCGGATCCAAAAAATATGGATCTTTATACAGGATAAATGATAATATAGAAGGTTAAAAGGAAATTTGAGTATGTTACAAAAGGTTAAGTATTTGATGTCTTCTATGGAGAAACTCTACTATGTAGTTCTGCCTTTAAATGTTGGGAGAAGACTCCTTATATAGAGTATTCATTTATGAAAGAAAACAATTACTAACTTCATGAAAATCAAATCCCTGAAGATTTTCTTGATGAATCTTAGTTGGAATTCAGCTTAAGTGTTGGCCACCAACTCATCTTCACTGATTTGTAGGGAGAGAATCAAAGGTTGAAGGCTGGATCTTTAACAAGAATGATTGGATTATGGTATGGAAAAGATGTTGATGGTGTGTGTGTGTGTTTGTGTTTGGATTGAAATTTAAAGTGGATTTAAGAAATTAAATCGTAATTCTTCATTTTATGATTGTAGCCGGCCTATTAGAGAACATAATTCTTGCATTATATGCAATTAAGAAAATCAATCAAGATTAGAAATTAAGTTGAAAGATCGCATGACAATAAACCATTCCTGCCTTGCCTAGAAAAATATATAGATTCATAAACAAAACAACATTGTTTTGTTTGAATCTTCAAAGCCTACTCTTTCTAAAAAAAAAAAAGCATTGTTTCATTTAATTTGAAATGACATGGTTTTGGTTTTAATTAGAATTAAGTTTTTTCAATTAAAATCATGTTCATCTATATCCTTATTTAGCATTTTTTGTGCTTTAGTTATTGGCCTCTAAATTTTTCTAACTTAGTTCATTTCCACCTCTTATTCCTTAATTTATTTCAATTTAGACTTTGATTGAAATACAACATGCCCTTTGTTATCTTCATTGCTCTCATATGAGTCCTTGGTTCTTTAATTCTTCATTTGTAAGCTGATATGGTATGCAGTTTCATTTTTCTTCTTCAATTAAGTTCTTATTTGATTTTATAACTTGGTTATGTATTTCAAATTCATCTTTAAACTTCCATTTTCTTTAGTTTCAAACAAATTAAAACAATTTAAGTCATTTTTTTCAATTCAGCCCTTAATTACAACACAAAAATCCCTAAACTTAATTTTTACATGTGATATTCAATTATTTTTTTGATTTCAACCCTATATATATATATATATATATATATATATATATATATATATATATTATTTTTCTCTTTTGCACTTTCTTTTGTTTTTCTTTTTTGTTTTATATGATTATTAACAAAAATAATTAAAATTTACTAAATCTACTAAAAAACACTTTTTTGATATTTGAAATATATAAAAAAAGAAGGGTAAAATATTGGATTTTGATAAAAAAAAAAATTACCAAAAATATATAAGGCGTGAGATATTTATTGTAACACTAAACACAGTTTATGTGGATTACTATAATGAAATTATCTTTTTGTCCTTGGAAAAAAAAACCCTTGAGGGTAAGGGTGCTTTGATCTTTTTCACTAGCTTATTAGTTATTAAGAAATTGTTGGGGATATGTTAGTCTTTTAAAGAATTTTATACAATAAAAATACATTTTTACCCTCAAGGTCAATAAAATTTAGAGTTGTTGATCAAATTTTATTTTATTTTACTTTTCATAAGGTTTTAAACAGTAAAAATAATTCTTTACCCCCAAGATAAAAAAAATATTGGGATTTTGGTTTTTCTCTTCTTCGTGTACAGTTAAAATATGTTATTGATCTTAAAAATGACAAAAAATAAGGTTTGTATATGGGGGTACTTTAGTAATTTCACACGCGGTTTTTTGGTAATAACTATGGTCATATTTTGGTATTTTTTGACATTAACTTTTTAATTTTTTATTCAAGAAAGCAGTTGGCGCATGATCATTACACACCAACGAGTGAGTGGCATTCACACCATTTAGGTAGCAAGGATAAAGCCACTGGCACCCAAACTTGATCTTTGAAAGCACCACCATGTTCGTTTCCACATGGTATAACACATAACATCGTATGGTGTTCGGATTGTCTCCGATTATTGTATTTTTCCCTTCTTTTGTCACTTCTGCTAAACAAAGTGTACCATTATCCTTTTTGTTTTTGCCTTTTAAATTTCAATTCTCATTCTTTTTATTTTTTATTTTTATTTAGTTCTTATTTTTTTTTATAAAAAAATTACTTATTTTCAATTTAGTCATTCAATTACAATTTCGCATACATTTTTTTTTTCATTTCAATTCTTATTCCTTTTATTTTTAATTTATTTCATTTGACCTTTTGTTAAAGATTTATTTGCTTTCAATTTCATCCTTTAATCAAAGTTCTTTGTTTTTTTATTTTAAGTTTTAGTCCTCATTTTTTCTATTTCTTATTTTGTTCTTGTTCATTTTATAAAAGTTTTGTTTGTTTTCAAATTTATCCTTCAATTATAATTTCTCATATTTTGTTTTCATTTTATTCCTTATTCTTTTGATTTTTAATTTATTTTCTTGGCTCTTTTGTTAAAGTTTTATTGGCTTTCTATTTTATTTTTCAATCAAAATTTATGTTGTTTTGTTTTATTTTTCAATTTAACCCTCATTCTTTTGATTTGTTTTCCCTTTTGTTAAAGCTATTTTTCAATTCAATTTGACCCTTCGATTGAAAATTTTTGTTTTTCTCTCTAGTTTAATTTTTTTTATTTTCACCCTTATTCTTTTAAGTAACTTTTTTATATTATTTTGTGTAATTGATTTTCTTTTCCTGGTTTCATGTTTTGACATTTGATTTGTTGGGAGTTTGACTTTATATTTTTTCATTTGTAGACCTTTTGATCTGATGATCCGGGTCACAAATTTAAAAAGTTAATGTCATTCAACATCTTTTTTGTTTTGCTAATTTTCTTTTGATGATCTTATCATTCTACATTAGATTTTTTCAATATTGATTTTGTGATTATCTTTCATTTCATTTCTATAAGTTTGTCTCAATTTTATGACTTAGATCATGAGTTTTGCATGTCTTTTTTTAATAGAAGTTTTTTTTTAAAATTGTTTTGCTTATGTTTGATTTTTGAAGATGCTATTATAATATATCTATATTGTTTTTATACAAATGAACTTTATTTGTTAAAATAAAAAATATTCATTTTAAAATATTATTTCTTATGTGTTCCGCCTTGCATAATACTTTTTTAGGATGTGGATTTGCTCATTCAGTTTAATTTGTGTTTCTATTTCTATTATATTTTATCGATTTCAATAAAAAAAAGTTCAATAAATATAATCGGCTAAACATCTTATTTTATATGATTGAATATCTTGATTTATATTTATTTTTTATTTTTTTAATTTCTCTTTCAATTATTGTTAACAATATTTTTTTTATTTATTAAGATAAGATAGAAAGGGCCCTCAATTTATTTTGGTACGTGTACTTTTATAAATATTTTTAATATAACTTTAAATATTTAAAATTATTAAATTGGTCCTTAAAAATATTTAATCCTAGATCCCGCCAATGCTAAAACATGCAAATTTAGTCTTCTTTTAAGGAGAATTTAATCAGATCACAATTCCTTAACAAAATTGCTCGGAAAGTGCTATAAGAAAGAATTTGCTGGGAAAAGTGGCGTTCCCATCACGCGTACTTAATTAATTATACATGACAACTATATCAAAATAAATTAAAAATAAAAAGGAACTTTCTTCTTCTTCTTCTTGTTTCTCGTCAATGGAGTTTAGTCTCCATATAGATTCGTTACTTATATCTAACATGCTTTCGTCGGTTTGTGATTAGCTCGGCTAGTACATGCTTTCACATCTTTAGTCCATTTAAATCAAGTCTTCTCGAGACGACCGTTGAACTGGTCTGGGTCTTTGGCATTTACTTGCCAAGTTTTCAAGGGAGTTTGGCAGTACAGTGAATTTTTTTTTTTAATTTTTAATTTTTTTTTAATTTTAAATTAATATATTTTGAAGAGGACGATTGGCATTATAGTGAAAAAACATTTTTTAAAAAAATTGAATTTTTTTATTTTAAATTAATATGTTTTTGATGATTTTAAATCATTTTGATGTGCTGATTTCAAAAATAATTTTTAAAAAATAAAAAAAATATTATTGACATGCTTTTATGAGTGAAAAATATTTTGAAAAGCAATAACAACCATACTTCCAAACACGCTCGCAGATTTATAATACCTGAATGCGGTAGTTATTGTTTTTAAAATAATTTTTATTTAAATATATATTAAATAATTTTTTTTATTTTAATATTAACATATTTAAAAAATTTTAATATATATAAAAATTTAATTTAAAATAAAAAAATTATGTTTTTACAAAAACACTTTCTAACTGTCAAATTAAATGATGTGATCCCATTGAAGACCATAAATTAATAAAGTGTGTAACACGGGTGTGTATTTTATCAATTAGGGTCCATATATTTTAATTAATTTTCACGGGCTTATGCATCTTCAATTAGATCATGGTTAGAACGGTATATTTATAAGAGTTGTTTTTGAAAATCTTCCTGCAGATACAAATTCAAAATGATAATATAATAAATAAACTCACTCAATTCTCTTTCTAGAAATAAACTAATAATAACATTTTCATGTTGATTTCATAAAATAATTATTGGAATTTTGTTTAAAATCACGGTTAATAGACATATTTGAGACCAAATTAAATTTAAAAATGAAGTCCATTTATTTTTGAAATTAAAACTTTATTGGAATTTAATCTTTATCATAATTAAGCTATTTAACATGAAATATTAATATATATTTAAGTGGCATGTTTTGAACAAACCCAAAACCTTTTAAAAGATTTATCCTAAATAGGAAAGAAACAAGCTTTTCTAGTGGGAATGTGAAAAATTAAAGAAAACCTAAGCAAAATAGACTTTAGATTTAACCATACTTGTAGGCAACTGGGCTCGTGCATAGGCTTCGAGCCCGAGCTTTGTTTTGGATATATATTTATTGTAAAATAATATTTTGAGTTATAAGAGATTATTTTTTACCAACTTAAATTTGGGCTTAAGTCTAGTCCATAAAGAATTATTTATTTCCAGTTGTTGTATTGTTCAATCCAATCTATGAATGATAGAATCTCATTAATTTCCTTCCAGAAGAATTTCTCTAAACTTGAAAAGCTTTTTCAGCTCAACATACATATGATTCAAAGACAAAATGTTGAAGTTAAATTTTGATTTTATGGTGAGCAATCAAAGTTGAAAATGGTGGGGATTAGTTTTATTTATTACAAGGATTAATTTCTTATTTTTTTAGCTTCCAAAACCCACTATGAAAGAGGTGAAAAAACAATTACACTATGTTTTTCTAGATTTTAAACTCTTTTCCTCATCTTAATTTTTAGTATTTTCTCCTCAATATTATTATATTATGTGCATTACCAAACAAATAGCAAAACATCAATGGAATATTTTATAGGTGTTTAAAGCTTGATTTTGTTGGAAGTACAGTTACCGACAGTGTAGTTACTTAATTTTTGGATGCTACACAAACAAAAAATAATAAAAAAAGAAAAAAATACAAAAACAATTGTAGAAAGAAAAAAAGATATAAAAGTGATAAGAGTATACCAAAACGCCTAGGAAATTGTTGAAGATTGGCCAAGAAAGATCAAATATACAAGATTAAAAAAAATTACAATGTATTTTCGATTGATAAAGGCCCTATTAACAAAGAATATTCAAATTGAGTACAAAAATTCAAAATTAGATGTTTAATGACTCAATTAGAATTTTTCAAGGTTTATTTTAATTTATTGAGGGCTTAATTATAAGAAAATTGTTTTTTAAAAGTGAATTTAGGCTTTAATTGGAAGACATTAAAGTCTGGGGGTTGAATTGTAATTTTTAGTAGTTAATTTAAACAAATCGGGAGCTTAATTGCATAAATATTAAAGTTTAATATGAATTTGATTGAAGAAATCCAAAACCAATGATAAAGACGCATAAATATAGTGGCTGAAATTGAAAAAATATGAAGTTTGCTTTTCAATTAGGGGTTAAAATGCACAAATTCAGAACTAAGGACCAAAATGAAAAAGGCAACTAACTTAAGGGATGGTATTTGAGTTTCGCAGGGGTTAAATTGTATGGAATTAAAAAAAATCATGTCAACTGGAAAAACAGAGATTAAATTGAAAATTTGTCACGTTCCAAATTAAAAACCTTAATTTCAAGGGTTTTAACCCAAATGACATGTCGTTCAACCTCTTTTCATTTTCTTTCTTGGCAATTCATAATGATTAGGTTATCACCTTTCAAGAGCTCGTTCTAAAGTTTTAGACTTCCAAATAGCATGAGGGTTTTTGCAAATGGAAGAGGAACATCCCCTTTATAAACCCTATTTCTATGAAAGTAGACGTTTACATCTAAATGTTTCCATAGAAGTTCCTAACATCTTATCCCTTATCAGTCATCACTCAATTTTTATATGTGTGGCTGATCAAGTTGGCACCTTCAAATGAATGACTATAAAGTTACAAACCTCTAAATTGAGTATGAATTAATTGAAATAAAAGGTGTGCGACCAAATTCAGGTGGCCTTAGGTGACGATAACATCAAAATTGATCTGACGAAGCCTTGAAGGTGGGCAACTCAATCAGCCTCGACAATGCATCTATCTTGCAAAAATCGATTTGGTTTTATTGTGTAGACACACAAAGGCTCCTAAAGGGGTCTTTATCAAAGGTTCACACCACTCATCTCAAGACCAAAAGGTCAGAAATGGATTCAAGACTTCCTAAAACCATATAAATACCCTCCTTTAAGCTTGCTTAAGGGCTGGAACAGGAAAGGGGGAAAGAAAAGAAAAAGAAAAGGATAAGAAAAGACAACAAAAATAAGAGTGGTAATAGTATGAAATATAAGACTAGAGGTCCAAGAGTAAAAACCAAGTTTTTCTTAAGCTTTTTAAGCATATGAGAGGCAAAAAATTTCAAAGAAAAGCCAAGAGACCTAAAAGTAGATCCTTTTTGTCCTACTTTTGTTTCTTTTTTTTTTTATTTGTTTTGTTTATTTTTAGAAGCATAAAAAGAGATTTGAATGCCTAACAAGCAATGTTGCATTCACTTCTTTGTTGCTTTGATTTCTGTTTAATGTAGTTATTTTAAAGTATGTTTTTATGTTTTTAATGTATTAAAGTTTTTGTTTAAGTTTTTTTTTAATATATAAATGTTGTGTTAGTTGTGGTTTAGTTGAAGTTATGCATATTAATGCAAAGGTATTTATCCTTAGCTTGCTGAGTCTGTTTATACATAAAGATAAATTCATAAACTAATTTTGAATCCATGTTACATGAACATGTAGGCTATTTTAAGTTGTTAGTTTCTTGATTTGGTATCTCATGCTTCATTTTGATTATTTGATGTTTTTTGTTAGTTTCTTAGATTTAAACATGTTTGTGTATAATATTATAACTTGTTGGGATAAAAAAATAAGAAGCATGCTTTAGAAGCCAAAAATATCATTTTCTAGGCTTGACATAGGCTGCCTTTGCTGCAAACTTTCTGGGATTTCTAAGTATGTTTTTCATGTTCTTGGGCAGAACATAGATTTGGACCATGTTTGGTCCATTTCTTTGCATATAATAATTTTTATGCATGAATAACCAATAATTTAGAGTTTATTTAAACCAATAACATGTTTAATGATTTTTAATCCTAGTGTTTCTGTTTTGAACCAAAACACATTTTGGATAAATCATGATTATTTAACAAAAAGTAAAGTGAATGGACAATTAATTATTGATCCTTGAATGATTTGCAACCTTTCTATGCTTTTGATTTAATGAAATCTAGTATGAATTTGAGTTCACATTGCTAGGTTCATTTAGATGTTCTTGGTGTTCTTTATTTTTTTATGTGTTTGATCCGTTTTGTTCAAGCATTTTTTAGTTTTTCGTGTTTTTTGGCTGTTTAATTTGTTTTTTGTACTATGATTTTGTTGTTGGGTTGTTTTTTAGGTAAAACCAGGATTTTTTATTCAGTTTATGGTTGAGCCAAAGATTTTGTGTTAACCCGGTCAGGTTAGGTAAAAAAATATTTTCGTTTTTCTTGCATATGGTTAAAAATCCTAAAGTTATTTAAGCATTTTTTTTTATAAAAAAATATGAAATACTTTGACATGTTCTTAAAAGAAAAATATTACATTGATTTTACAAGTTTGTAAATTCCCAAAGGATTTTGGCCTACATTTAAAAAAATACAAAATTATATTTTTACTTCTTTTAATACGCAGGATTATGAACTTGTACGTAAGATATATTCTTTGTATTAAATGAAAAGATAGTTTATTTTTGTTGGCATTAGAACAATTAGGTTTTTAATCTGATAAGATAAGAATCTCTTTATTGAAGATAACTTTTCTTAAACGTTTGACAAGTTAACGATTAGAAAACACAACTACAGCTTACCTCAAGTAAGACGTGTTAGGAGTGCTAATACATTTTCTTTACACAATCAGTCTCATTTCCTAAACTCTGAGACTAGTTAGGATTTCCTTTGACCAAAATACTAGGTGGCGACTCTCTTTTCCTTTTTTATTGATAAAGGACAAGATTTTTTTGTCATTTCCTCCCACACTGTTCTCGACTATCCTAATCTAGGATGATGATCATCATGACACCACACACATGCAACAAACAAAATAATGGACGCAACAGTATCATCGAAAAACAAACCGTCAATTATTTCTATTTGGTTGGGAATATAATCGCCGATAGATTTACAAATAAAATTATCGTGCCAAATAAAAAATTTTACTGGCACTAATTCTGTTAGCAAATCCATAAATGATTATACCATATTACCGAATAAACTGATGGTAAATCCATTGGTGATTATAGGCATATTACCCATAAAATTAATTCGTCAAAGAATTACATCTATTTGTATGTTACCGACGAAATAAACTGATGGTAATTCTGCTAATATTATATGTAATTATTCTTTAAAAAAAATCAGTAAATTAACATAAAAAAAGAAAATATAAACAAAATTAAATTAAATTAATGTATTATTAATTAAAAAATAGTACTAAATACAATTTATCTATCTAGGTAACAAAAGCTAGAGTATGAGGCAAAACTTCATCGGGATCAAGAAAGCGACAAGGTGGAGCACAAATACCAGTGAGAGTTGTCAATAGCTAATTGACGATATTTAATTTATCCCTCAGTTCAGTTGTTTTAGGCCTAAGTTAGGTCATCTCAGCTTGAACTTGTTCTTGTATGATCACCTAGATGGCCAGTGATTCATGACTTAATCCAGATTACAGGGTCCTAATGGTCAAGACACTACAACCCGCTTATGTATCCTCGATCGCGGTGTTGAAGATACTATAAACCTGATTTATATCGAGTCCACTGATAAATCTAGCCTCCAACCATAAATCCAGATCGAGTTGTTGATGTGTCGAAGTATCATCCTTGTATTTCTTATGTAATTGGGTGTGTATATGTTTCTTGAAAAAAAGTCATCAAATATAAAAAAACAATATCTAAAAAATCTTCAAATCCTATTTACCATGAACTTTTCGGCTCGATTATCAATGAGCTACTACATCTCTTTTCTATTTGCCATCCTTCTGCAAGTGGGTATAAAAGCTTCATTGGTCTTGGATTGTATCCAAGTACTGTAGCCTGCAAAAAAAAAAAAAAAGCTACTGTTAGTTAAATATTTTCATATAATACAACAATTTTGTTTAAAAAAAATCCATCTAAAATAGAATCTTACCTTTCGCTTTGCATGTGAAACGAACAAAATGGATTCGCTGGTGTATATGGTCATGAAACCATGAATCTTCTTGGTTTGGTTCTCCGAACTGGACTGTGATCTCCTCAAAAAGCCCTATGATTTCACATGCTATAGATAAGTGTCACAAATACCCTTTATGATGTACAAAGGTTTGAAATCCTTCCACATAGCCACGTTTTCTCATCTTAGAAGACCTTTATATTTTGCCTATTTCTTTGCTTTTTTTGGCATTGTACAAAAAATAATGTAACTCGGTTAATAAAAAAACTTGAATAAGATAAAGAAAAATAAAATTTTAGTATATTTTTTTAAATTATCACAATTTGAATTCAATCTTACCTAATGGCTTTGTGATTGTCCCATAATATATTGGCCATGCCGTTATCCACCTCCTCCCAAAATTTTATTTCCTTACACGTTAATTTTATAAAATAATTAGTTTATTAAATATTAAAAAGATAATTTTTTATGTATATACTAACCTTAAACTTTTCGAACCATGCATCAATCATAGGCTTCCATTCAATATTTTTGGAAACTTGACTCCATTGAAACAAAGACATTTCCATTAATGATTTCATTATCGATGCTATCATGCAAGAAATCTCAACATTTATAAACCTAAGTTTCAATTCGTTCATTATATTAATTATTCAAACTTTATCCATTGTTGTTTAATTTTGTTTATCATGTAGGAAGAAAAATAAACTTATATATTGTGGTCGGGCTTTCTTTGAGCAATATACTTCCTAATGTAAATATCTCGCTTAAAAGAGACACCCACTCTGTGAGTCACACTCGCACTAAACGAGGCTATATCGAGAGGGGGTGCCCGAGATGCCTCATCATGATCGGCTCCTAGCGAAACCGCCTACTCATATTAATCAAAAGCGCTGCCTAAAGAACTAGCAACACTCTTGTTCGTCTTTGTCATTACTAACCTTTTCTTCCTCATCCAAACAAATTTGATTAAAAAAAATAAAAAAAAATTATAACTATATTCTATTTTTAAAAAAGATTTGGTAGCATCTCCTATGTATGGGAGCCTATCCAAAATTTTAAAACCTGCAAATACATATTAATAACCCAGGCTGCAAATTAATTGATTTTTTTTTCTCTTAAATTTTTTAAAATTATAATTTTTAAAACCACATAATCAAATGTAGGAACTATATTCATTCCATTTAATCAAATCATGATATTTATCTCAACATCCAGCCAAATCATTGACAACTAATTCACCGTAACAATCCTTAACACACCTTTAAAAAACAAATAAATCCAAATCAACCGAACAAAAGAAAGTAAAAAGGAACTCATAATTTTATATTCATATCACTACCAGATTTCACAGTTTTACCGATAAAAATATTCCATCGGTGGGTGATTGAAAGTACGTCGGTAAATTATTTACTGACGGAAAACGTCCGTCGGCTTACCTTTCGTTGGTGATTCCTAATTCCGTCACTATATCGGTCGGAAAAACAAAAAAACCATTTGCCGATGGTTTTACAGATGGAAGTTGCACGCCAAAAAAAAGTTTCCCGCTTGAAATATACCGACGGATGTTAAAACAATTCACCGACGGATAGTTACCGTCGGTAAATGTGTCAGTGAATTGTTGAAATACCGATCGAATACATTAATATAAAGGTGGAGCTGGAGGAGGAGGAGTAGGAGGAGGCTGCTGGTCATACGGCCAAAAAGGATTAGGCGCACATGTTCGTAGGCCGCTCATTGTTGTTCAGACTCCGCTCTTTGTTGTTCTTTGAGTCTTACGTACACCTCTGATAGGTGGTTGTACTTCTCGATGAGTTGAGTCGTGTGTTGCTGCAAGGCCACAAACTCCTTAGATTGGAAGCTCGATATTGATTAGGAGCTCCCAACGGTTGAAGCACTATGGGCCGACCGCAAGTTGTCGGTTGTAGTGTTGAAGAGCCCGTAAACCTAATTTTTATCGGGTCCACCTGATGATCCAACCTCCATCCATAAATCCGGATTGAATTCTGGATGGGTCGTTGGATCGTCCCCGTATCTCTCCTTCAACCGATTATTATAGGTCTCCTGAAAATAAAAAAAGTAATCATCATATTCAATTCAATTCAATAAACATAATAATAACTTACAAAATAAAATGGTTGAACAAACATACCACGAAATGTTGAGCACAGCTATCAACGAACTGTTACGTCTCCTTTTAGCGATCTTGACTCCGCACGTGCGTCTCCACAAAGAGCTCCATTGGGCTCGGCTCACGTCCAAGAGACGTAGCTTGTAATGAAAAAAAAATTATTAACAACAAACATTTCGCAATTTATTAACAAATTAATTGAACAAAATATTTCATTTAATCTTACCATCCGTTTCGCATGTGCAGCAAACGAAACAGAGCCGCCGGTGTGTGTTGTCATCGAGCCATGAATTGGCCAATTCCGATTGCCAGCACCGGACTGTGAGCGTCGTGTGAACTGCTCAAACATCACGTGTTTAAGATAGTGCAGCCATATATCTTCCGGGATGTATATCGGTTTGAAATCCCTTCAAACCGCAACATCGTTCTAGCATTGGAACCCCCTATCTCTCGCTGTTTTTTTTTGCCATTTTTTGGGCTTCGTACCAAAAATCACGTAACCTCCTTCACGCAAGAAAAAATTACATTTCGAAACATAAATTTTTTTCTAAAAAAAAAATTGTATTGTTTTCGATGTTACCTGGTTGCCGCATGATTTTCCCAGACCTTTCTCACAACAATGTTATGTTCACTGTTCCAGCAGAATTGATCTTGTGTATAAAAATTTAATTTTTTTTAAAAATAATAATTTATTTACAATTATATTAATAATTTATTAGAAATAAGCTTAAAATTATATATTAACACTAACCTCAAATCTGGAAAACTATGCATTAATTTGAGGCATTCATTCAGGATGCATTGAAACAATGGAATCTCCATCGACGATTTAAACGTCGATGATATTACTCGGGCGGGCTCAATGTTTGTGAACCTGAAAATAAATTAAATTAATGAAATAGTGATTACTTCATAAATTATGTTTTACTTTTAAAAAAAAACTAAAACCTTAACAAACTTTCATTGAAAGGTTGTCATTCCACTGTGCCTCATACTTGCGGGTAAATTGATTTCGCTGCGATGGCACGCCGCATCTGCGCTATGAACCAATGCTGGAAGAGGCAGCATCGGTTGACAGCACAGTGGATGACTAGCTGCGAAATATCGTCCTCGCTGCTAGACAAACTTGCTGCGACCGGACGTGAATGACTAGCTCTGGTTTTTATTCTCCGCATCTACCCAATTTTATATAAACAATTATATAATAAAATGCAAATGTTAAAAAAAAAAATCGACAGCACCTCCCCTATACTACCCAAATCCACAAACCTGCAAATATTCACAATAGCCACAACCAATTGACCTAATTTATACTAATTATTCCAACATATTCAATTACTAATCCTAAGGTAAATTCAAGATTAACAATAACAATTCAAAACATTATTCAATAATTATGCCAATACAACAAAACAATAAATTCAAAATAAATGGAAACAATTAAACACAAAGCATGCAATAATAGAGTAAAATTAATAATTATTCCAACATATTCAATTACTAATTCTAAGGTAAATTCAACATTAACAATATTAATTCAACAAATTAATTAATAATTATGGCAATACAACAATAAAATATATTCAATAAATTAAAAAAGAATTATAGACTAACAATTAAAATCAATGGAAAAAATTAAACAAATCATGCAATAATATAGTAAAATTACTAATTATTCTAACATATTTAATTACTAATTCTAAGGTAAATTCAACATTAACAATATTAATTCAACAAATTAATCAATAATTATGGAAATACAACAATAAAATATATTCAACAAACTAAAAAAGAATTATAGACTAACAATTAAAATCAATGGAAATAATTACACAAATCATGCAATAATATAGTAAAATTAATAATTATTCCAACATATTTAATTATTAATTCTAAGGTAAATTCAACATTAACAATATTAATTCAACAAATTAATCAATAATTATGGCAATACAACAATTAAATATATTCAATAAATTAAAAAAATATGATAGACTAACAATTAAAATCAATGGAAATAATTAAACACAAATCATTCAATAATAAAGTAAAATTACTAATTATTCTAACATATTCAATTACTAATTCTAAGTTAAATTCAACATTAACAACAAATATTCAACAAATTAACTAATAACATTATGCCAACACAATAATAAAAAAAATTCAAAAAAAAAACTATAGACTTTAGGGAAGAAATATACATACCTTAATAATGTGTTGAATTCAAAACTTTATCTACATTACAAAAAAATACACCAAAACAACAAAATAACAAAAATAAAAACAACTAAAAATAAAATAAAATAAAATAGAAAAAAACACATACCTCTTAATGTGATGAAGATTCACAACAACAAATCTTGCTAGAGATTCTAGGTCAAAGCCTTGAAGGATTGAGAGGAAAAAAAATCAAAATTTTGAGGTGAAAAATGGAGGAGAAGAAAAAATGAACCGAAACGGCGGGCGTTGGAATTTATAAGGCAGATTTACCGACGGATTCACCGACGGAAATTAAAAATTATTATTATTTTTTTAAATCCGTCAGTAATAGGTCAAAAATCCGTCGGTAATTTTTGAATTTCGTACCAAAATTTTTAATTACCCTCCATATTTTTGGCGGTCCGTCAGTGATTCCATCGGTAATCTAACATGGTCAGAGGTGCGTTCAATTCACACCCTTTGGAATTCACACATTCCGTCGGTATTTGTGTCGGTAAAATTTGACCACCGATAAATTCCCGACGGAAGTATTTTGTCGGTATCGGCGTCGATAAAGCCGTCGGTATTGACGTCGGTGAATGTGGCATTTTGTTGTAATTATTTCTGAACTCTCTGTGAGATGCCGACGGACGGTGGTCCGTCGGTATTGATGTTAATGAATGTTCAATGTACAAGAAATGTTTCGTTTGTATTTTCTATTTACCTTCCTGCAAAAACTTCAATGATAAACTGTCCATCGCACAAAACAATAGCAACAGTGTTTAAACAATAAATATATATTTTGTGTTACAAAATATATCATCCATAATGTAAATTACATGAAGAAAAGGGTTTTACACAGGGCTTCGTTTTGATAGTTAGTCAGAATTTTCTTCTTCTTCGTCATCAATTAAATAGTCATCACCTTCATCGCAATCTTCAATATGGATATCATCTTCTTCATCGACATTTGCTTGTCCGCTAGAGCTCAAAACAACGTTCAATTCCTCTACGTCAACATCAACAAGACTATCATCGAAAACACGAAAATTTGAATTTTCTTCCAATTCAATCGAAGGAGCAACTCGATATGGTTCAACCAACTCTCTAACTTGAAAGACTTCATCCCGCACACTTGTGTCTTCATTCTCATCCTGAACAACCTCGACACGACCCCGTGGTTTCGTTTTTACAATGGACAACCAATCAACTCTTGATCAATCCTTTCTAAATGAAGGGGTGTATGTGTAATAAACTTGTTGACATTGCTTTGCGAAAATAAAGACATCGTTTATGTTGTGGTGTCTAGATTTTGAGTTGATTTCGACCAGACCATAGTGCGGATCAACTTTGATTCCTCTATCAGTCGTGTCATACCAATAGCATTTGAATAAAAACACTTTATTCTACTTGTTATGATATTGCAGTTCGATGACCTCTTATAATCTACCATAGTAGTCAACTTCTAACTCACTACTAGTGGATCCCTTAACACAAACACCGCAGTTGTATGTCTTTCTTCCTTGCCCGTATTCTTCAGTATGGAAAACATATCCATTGACAAAATACTCGTTGTAGCACTTAACTTTTCTTACAGGCCCAAGGCTTAGTGAAGACAATGACTTAGGCGCACTCCTTCCCATTTGATAAACCTTGTATATATGTAATGTACATCAATAAACAGTAAATGAACTTGAATCTCGTTATGACATTCAGACGTACAGTAATTTTGTAGTTAGAATGAGTTTATGATAGTGCTTATATGTGCTCTGAACCACGTGGCAAATTGTTCATCTTGTAATTGAAAGATCTGGGATTCGGTCAGCTGTGAGTTATTGGAGAGCAAATATTGTCGATGCTGCCTGCAAGTGATAATGAGTGTATGATATTACAATAAATAATTAACAGTATATTACTGACAAAGTTTAATTAGTATTATACATATATAAACTTACTAAATAAAAGGTCTCAGCTCATCACACTTCCTCTTACGGCATTTTTAGGTGTGGGTCGTCCAATATTGGAGAATATTGACAAGTTCCCACTGGAAGGCACTTCACCGCCATCATCATGTCGTGGAACGCGATTGATTCTTGTTCTCAGATGAGGTTCGAAATAGTACGAGATAAATGTTGAGATCTCCTCAACAATATAGGCCTCACATATCGAAGCCTCAACATGCGCCTTGTTTTTAACCTTTTTCTTGAGATTAAACAAGTACCTGCATTGAATTACAATTCAAGTATTTTCAATTAAGAAAAACATAGAAAATACTTTTATATATGAATTACATTGCAACTGTAATATCTAACCGTTGGAATGGGTACATCCATCTATACTGGACCGGTCCTCCAGCTTTTGCCTCGAACGATAGATGTATAAAGATGCTCCATTGAGTCAAAAAATGACGGAGAGAATATCATCTCAAGTTTGCATGGTGTCTCGATGATATTCGTTTGAAGCCTCGCAATGTGCTCAATATTCAACTTGCTGGAGCATATATCTTTGAAGAAACGACTGATTTTCGTCAATGCATCCCATATTTCCTTTGGCAAAAAATCACAAAAAGCTAACGGGATAAGTATTTGCATAAACACGTGGCAGTCATGACTCTTCATTCCATACAATCTGCAGTCCTCTATATTAACCAGCCTTTATATGTTCGATGCATGTCCATCCAGAAAACGCAGACTCTTAAGCCATTTGTAGACTAGCAGTTGTGCGTTTTTCTCTAACACGAAGCTTGCCCTTGGTTTTGCGACTCGTGACTCATCATAAACCAACTCTATATTTTTACGATTACAGTATAAAGCTATATCCAATCTAGCCTTGATGTTGTCCTTTGTCTTCCCCTTCACATCTATGACGATGTTGAAAATGTTCTCAAACACGATCTTTTCGATGTGCATGACGTCAAGGTTATGGCGAAGCAGATTGGTATTCCAATAAGAAAGCTCCCAAAAGATACTTCGCTTTACCCAATTATGGGTCAAACCAAAACCAAGAAACTTTTGCTTACCTGATTGAAGGTCAAACACAATGTTACTGTACTCTAATACAACATCATGCAATTCTTCACCAGAAAGACGCGGGGATGCAACATCTTTTTCAACTCTGCCAACAAAGAAATCTTTTCTGTTCTTTTTGTACCTGTGATTAAGTGGCAAGAAGCGACGGTGACAGTCAAAAAAAGAAGCTTTACCTCCGTTTGCTAGCGTGAACGCCTTGTTGTTTTCCATACAGTATGGACATGCGAGTTTCCCATGCGTGCTCCAACCAAAAAGCATTTCATAAGCTGGAAAATCATTGATAGTCCACATCAAAGCCGCCCTCATAAGGAAATTTTGTTTCCTCGATATATCATAAGTCAGAGCTCCGGAGGACCACAACTGCGCCAACTCATCAATCAACGGCCGAAGACAAACATCTATATTCTGCCCCGGGTTACTTGGGTCGGGTATGACAGTAGATAAAAACATGAACTCCGGCCTCATACACATTCCTGGTGGAAAGTTATAAACTATGAGTATGACCGGCCAACAAGAATAGGGAGCAACAAATGACCCAAATGGGTTAAATCCATCTGTACACAACCCAAGACGCACATTTCTTGATTCAGCTGAAAAGTCAGGATGCACACTGTTAAAGCGTTTCCACGCTTCGCCATCAAAAGGATGCACCATCACACCATCAACCGCATCATGTGCTTGGTGCCATGTCATGTGCTCAGCAGTCCTTGGTGACATGAATAACCTCTGCAGTCTAGGTGTGATCGGGAAGTATCTAAGTTTTTTATAGGCCACTAGAGTCTTTCCCATGCCAGTTCTGGGTTTGTAACATGCACTCAATCATCTCAGCATTTTCAAGGTAATATAACATGCAGAAGTTAGGGCACGTGTCAATTTTCTAGTATCCTAAACCGAGGGGTTTCATCATGGACTTTGTAGCATAGAAGTTCTCTTTCAGCCTGTTCCCTTCAAGTAAAATGCTTCTCGCCCATTCAATAATTTTGTCATACCCGGCCTTACTCAGCCCTTGATCTGACTTGATGGTGAACACCTGTGCCACGGTCGATAATTTACTGTGGTTTGTGCAGCCATCCCATAATAGTTCGTTAGAATCTTTCAACAAATCAAAAAACCTAGTTGCATCTGCATTAGATTCTTCTTCTACGATTGGACATTGACTGACATTACCTTGATTCATTCTCATTGCATCTATAACCATATTTCTGTAAGGATTAGTGTTGTCATTTGTCGTTTCATGCACGTTGCTAGAACTAGAAGTTGACCCAACCACCGTTTCTTCCATTCTCGTCTTACTAACAAATACTTCTCCATGTGCATACCAACACTGGTAATTCTCCATAAACCCTTTGTGTAGAAGATGCATCATTAGAACATCTGGATGCAGATACTTTTTATTTTGACACTTCCTACATGGACACCTAATACCGCCTCCAGTAAAATTTATGGGAATAGATGTTGCGAAATTCATAAAACCCTGAACCCCGTTACAATAATCCATCCTCCGCAATCCTTAGGGTGAATCTCGATACATCCATGAATGATCATCCATGACTTATATATATCGAACCTCTACAAAATTATGATGACATCATGTATTAATTAACTAAGTTAGGTAAATAAACTTGCAAAAATATTACTTTACCTCGAGATTATCCAACAAACCAATCACAACTTCTCATAAATATTAAATATTCATTATGATCATTTATTTAACGTCCATACATACAAATTAATATATATAAATTTACAGAAATTACCAGACCGCAATACCATTGATAAAACTTAAAAACAGACCCATTAAGCAAGCTATTCATTATTTCAAAACAACACATGTAATTTGGTAATTCCATAAAGTTTTAACGATTTACAAACAAATACAATCTTACAAAATCTAAAACAAACCATAACAAGTATAAAATTATACATCCATATACTAAAAGTTTGTTTCAGAAATAACAATAAAACATATACATCTACTAACAAAATACATATACTAAAAAAAACAACAAATTAAATTGACATTTAAATGTTAAAATTTAAAAACATAGAATTACTTACAAAAATTGATAAAATTCGTCGGAAAATCAAAACACGGATGTTGTGACCACAAAACTTCAAGAAATATAACTTGTTGTGCTGAGATGATAGAAATTTTTGTTTGGGTGTTTGCTGTTTGCAGATGGGGAGAGTTGGGTTTAGAAAGAAGAAGGGAAAATAGGGGAGGAGAGTGTCGGCAGCAGGGAATTATATTAACTTTTACCGACGGTTTCACCGACGGAAATATCCGTCGGTGTCTCCGTCAGTCTTTCTGTCGGTAAAGTAGACACGTCACCGTAAGGATCGGCCATTTCAAATCCGTCAGTGATTCTGTCGGCATGTTTAGCGGTGAATCGGTCACGTCACTGTACGAACCTGTCGTTTTGAATCCGTCGGTGATTTCATTGGAAAAAACCTCCCCGCCAAAACCTCCACGTCAGCGACCCGTCTTTTTTGTTTAATTCATAACTTTCTGTCCGTAATTCCGTCCATAATTTCGACCTCAAATTGCTGACAGAAATATTCCGTCGGAAAATCCGTTGGTATTAAGCGAATTTCTGGTAGTGTATTACCATCACCGTTAAATCTTACCTAAAACGCATACCACAATTACTTCAAAAAATAGTGAATTCGTTGTTTTTATGTGCATGTGATCGGATAAGAACATAATTCTTAGTATATCTAATAATTTGAACTTACATTTTTTTTTTTGTTATCATTCATCAATTCCATCCTCCATTCATCAATTTTGTTCTTTAACTGTACCAGAATTTTTATTAGCATTTGTTTTACATACTTTCAATCCATATTATAAGTTGAAATATTCTATTAAATACCTACGTGACAACTTTAGAATTTAAAAATCTATTAAATCTAGATTGTAATGAACAAAATTGACGGTAGATGATTGAATGAAAAACCATAAAACTTGAAATTTTCGATTTTTATATTTTTTTTCTGAGTTTAAATGGAATTCAAAATTTCTTATATATTTTTTTATTATTTCTTCAACTACTT
The DNA here is from genome assembly GCA_033617975.1 of Populus alba x Populus glandulosa. Taxonomy (NCBI): domain Eukaryota; kingdom Viridiplantae; phylum Streptophyta; class Magnoliopsida; order Malpighiales; family Salicaceae; genus Populus; species Populus alba x Populus glandulosa. The sequence goes on from CM066143.1 coordinate 40,594,460, forward strand.
TCTTTAACTTTTTCATATTTTTTGAATCTTGAACTTGAAGGGGATTCGATTTTTTTCATTTAAAAAATGACCAGTTTAAATTAACATTTTTTTATTATTATATTTTTATTTCACTATCCATCATAATATGAATTTTTGTTCTAAAAACTTTTGGGATATTTTTCACATTCAAGAATAGCCGCTGGATGGACTTTTTTGGGCGAGAAATGAGACCATGAGCCTGCGTGTTTTCTATGATAGATTGTTTTGACTTACGATGCTGGAGAAAATGACAAAGAGATGATAGGTTGTTGTCGCTGGAGGAGAAGAGGATGTCGTCGATGTTTTGTGGACTGAGCTGCTATCACTGACTGAAGTTAAACTGGTGAGGAAGGTGGTCGTCATCAGTTGAAGGAGGAAGAGGAAAATGGCTTTTGTCTCGGTGGTTTGTTGGCGTGGTCGTCTGAGAGGAGAGGGGAAAAAGAGCATAGAGGGAGAGAGAAGGAGGGTGCTAGAGTTATGGATTTTGATCTTTTATTGATTCTAGAGTTAGGGATTTTGATCTTTTATTGATTGAGCTTATTTTTTCATGGGATTATTGATGATATTTTCATCTGTAAAAATAAAATGTTATTTATTACTAATGTAATTATTGATAGAGAGTTGAATATTTAATAATTTTTATAGTATGTTAGTAATTCTATCAGTAATTAACACCAAACGTTTTTTAGAACTCTCCAAAATATTCCAATGACATTTTGTTATGTTAGTAATTTAGTGGGTGATTTAAATGTTTAGGGGCAAAGTTCTATAATTTTTTTTCCAACTTTTTGGAATTCTTCAAGAGACTAAGTTCGTCAATAATTCACATGCCATTGGTATTTTTGCTAGTATTAAATAGTGACAAAGTCCTGTAAATGTTTTTCCAACCCTATGGAACTCTTAAAGGGAGTAAGTTAGTCAGTAATTCCATTGATATTTCATATTTTGATGGTATTTCTATTAGTATAAAACAAATCTTTTTTCCCAATATTTTTGTATTTCTTATCTCTCCATCTTGCAAATACAACAAAATTACAATACAGTAACACCAATTCTATTTAATAACAAAATAGTGAAATCATAAAAATAAATGTTCCAATTGTGTTAACAATAGTTCATTATGAAGCAATAACATATTGAAAATTTATATTAATATCAATTTTATTACATATAAAATAAGATTAAATTCTTTTTAATTGTATTGTCTTCTTCTTCATCATCATTCTCATCATCGTCATGTCCATCATCATTTTCTTCATTGAATTGAAGATCATTGATCTCACCATCTTCATTGACTTCTGTATGCCCACCGATTCTTAATATATCATTTAACTCCTTAGCATTAATATCAACAAAAGTAATCTCAACAACATGAAAATTTGAATTTTTTTTCTTAGTTGGTAGATGGAGCAATTCGATATGGATCAATTAACTCATCAATTTGAAAGACATTGTCCCTCACAACCTTCATCGTTACTATCCTGAACAACTTAGACATAACCCCTAGGTTTGGTTTTCATAATGGATAACTAATAAACTCTAAAACAATTCTTTTTAAAGAAAAGAGTGTATGTGCAATAATCTTGTTGGCATTGCTTGGAAAAAATAAAAACATTATCGATGTTACAAAGTCTAGCCTTTGTATTAATTTCAATCAAACCATGGTGAGAATTCACTTTAATTCCTCTATTGGTAGTATCATACTAATATCATTTAAATAAAAAGTTCATATTTTGCTTGTTATGATATTGCAATTCAATCATCTCTTCTAACTTTCTATAATAAACTACCACTAGCAATGTCTCCTATTTGATAAACTTGGTACATTATTATAACCATTAACAGTTAAAGAGAAATGTATAATAAAATTATGTATTATGAGAGTTAAGAATTATTGAGTAATGCTTACATGTATTTTAAATCACATGACAAATTATTCATTTTATAATTAAAAAACTTTAAGATTTGGTCAAATATGAATTTTAGGATAATAAAAATTAACGATGTTGCCTACAAAGAATAACTCTCTCTATCAATTTATATAAGAGTATAAGAGAAAATTATTTAAAAATAGCAACATGTTAATATTATACTTACTAAATAAAAGGTCTCAATTCATTAATATTATACTTACTAAATGAAAGGTCTCAATTTATCATAGTTAGATAGCACATAATTATGTATATGCTTAAATTTGATTTCTGTCAAGTATCTTCCCCTCGCTATATTTTTTTTATAAAGATCGTCTAGAATGGAAAAACATTGACAAATTCCTACTTAACGACACTTCCCCAATATCACCATGTCTTAGAGCACAATTGATTCTTTGTTGAAATCAAGTGAGGCTTAAAATAGTACAAAATAAATGTTGAAATCTCTTTAGTAGTATAAGCCTCACGTATTTAAGCCTCAACATACCCATTGTTTTAAACAGTTTTTTTTTTCAAGGTGAACAAGTATTTGTATGAAATTAAATAAAGATTGAATAAATGAATATTTTAAATTAAAAAAGATAATAAAAACTTACTTAGGAAGCATATGTAACCCCTAACTTCTGGATTGGATACATCTATCAATACTAAATAAGACCTTCAACTTTTGCCTCAAATAATAAATGTTTGGGTAGATTCGAGTCGAAGAAGGATGGAGGAAATATCATCTTAAGTTTCTAGATTGTTTGTATAATATTCGTTTCAAGCTTTCCATGTGTTGGGTATGCAACTTGTTAAAGCACATATCTTTAAGAAAATAACTAATTTTCGAGAGTGCATCCCATATTTCTTTTGATAATAAATCTCTGTAAGCAAGTGGAATGAATATTTGCATAAACATATGACAATCATGACTCTTCATTCCATACAATCTACCATCCTTTAAAATCACCAATCTAGATTTGTTCGAAGCATATTCATAAAGAAACACATAAACTCTTAAGTCATTGGTAGAAAAGTAAGTGTGTATTATTGTCTAAGGCAAAACTAGCTTTGGTATTTGCAACTCATGGCCTATTATAAACTATCTTCATGTTCTTACAGTGACAAAACAAAGGTATGTTTATTCTAGTCTTCATGTTATCATTTGTCTTCCCTTTTCATGTGTATCAACGTATTAAAAATATTTTCAAACATTTTCTTTTTATAAGCATAACATCTAGATTATAGAGAATGAGATTAATCTTTCAATAAGGTAATAAGGAAGCTATAAGAAAAATATTTCGTTTTACCCAATTATGAGTCACACTAAAACTAAGAAACTTCTGCTCAATGAATTAAAAACCAAACACAATGCCCTTATACTATGAGACCATGTCCTACATTGTTTTCACCCAACAGTACCAGCGGTGCAACACCCCTTTCAACTCTACCTATAAAGAAGTTAGTTTTATTCCTTTTGTACTTACGATTGGTTGACAAGAGCCTCTAGTGGTAATAAAAAACCGAACGTTTTACCACCATTTGTTAAGGTGAAGGTCTTGTTATTTTCTATATAGTATGGACATAATAAATTTATATGCGTGCTCTAACTAGAAATCATCGTATATATAGGAAAATCATTAACAGACCACATCAATTTATCTTCATTTGAGAATTATGTTTCCTTGAGACATTATACATCAAAGTCTCAAATGACCACAACTAATTCAACTTACTAATTAACAGTTGAAGAAAAACATTTATATTCTTACCTAGACTCTTAGAATCGAGTATGACCATAGATAATAACATCAACTTCGGTCTTATACACATCCTCGATGACAAGTTGTAAATTGTTAGTATCATCAGGTAACAAGAATAGGGTGCAATAGATGACCCAAATAGATTAAATTCATCATTACATAACCCAAAATGTATGTTTTGTGGTTTTATTGAAAATTGAGGATGCACCATATTAAACTTCTTCCAAAGCTTCACCATCGGAAGGGTGTGTTATGGCTTCATCTACCGTATCATGTGAATGATACCATGTCAAGTGCTCAACAGTCTTTGAAGACATGAATAACCTTTACGGCTTAGGAGTAATTGGAAAGTATCTCGATCTTTTATGTGTGATAAGAGTCTGTTCTTATCAATTTTAGATTTATATCGAGCATGCCCATAGGTTCTACAATCAGTAAAATCTATATTTTCACGATAGCTCTACTTCATTTATCATTCAACAAATTTTTTTTTTTTTTTTATGAAAACTAGCATACACCATCAAAATGTTAATGATGAGTTAAAGATGTTTATTTAGATCAATAATACATCACAATTAAATGATGTTCCATAAAGAAAAACAAAAAGAATGAAAGGGTCCATTTCATTTTTATAGCATTATCTAACAAACTCTACAGTGAATTGCCACTAGCAAATGTGTTTTTAGATTTTTAACAAAGCGTAAGGAAATAATATTTGTTTACTCCAAAAAGGATATGATAATCAATATGAATACACAAAATGGAGAAACAACATCTAGAAATCTGATAGGTAACATATCAGTTCAAGCTTATTCTTGATAACTTCCTTCCTCGTAACTCCAATCTCCTATGGAGGAACATCTAACCTTTAACAACAAAAAACTCTTAGATCAGAAACAAAAAAACTAATAAAACTTTTCAGTTCTAAACCAGAAAATAAAAACAATAAAACGACACTGTTTAAACAAAATATAATTTACAAATCTCAAATCAAGAAGAAGAAATAGAGAAAAAAAAAATTAAAGTTCGTCCTAAGCTTTAATTTGGGGATTTTTCTAAGTCAATTTTAAAAACAGCTATGACTAATTGCTTTGGATGTAGGTTCAGATTGCCATGAGAAGAGAAAATTTTGATTAAAAACACTAGATCTTGATTTTGATTCAAATCATCCTAAAGAAAGATAAAATGATATATTGAGAGATAAATTGTGCTTGGTTCTATTTATTTTTTGTTTGAGTTTATGGTATATTATATTTTAGTACAGTCTAGTTTTTTTATCAAATTTAAAATTTTAAGTTTACTCAATATCTAAACTATAATTTTTTTCAAAACTTGATAAACAAGGACAATTTTCATTATTAAATTATAGGATTTTAAACATAATTTTCTCTATAGTTAAAAATACAAGGATAGATTGGACGTAACTTATAAAAAATGAATATGTGGATTGATTGGACGTAACTTATAAAAAATGAATATGTGGATTCGTCTCTTCTAATAAAATAAAGTTAAAATGAACTCTCGAAGAACTGGAGGAAAACATTAGAATAATTATAAAATGTCACATGAACAACATTTCAACATTAATTGAGAAGTTGACCATTCAATTAAATTGTAGTATATGCGATCTTCTTCATGCTTATACACATCATTTTCAAGTTCCTTGGCATCATGAATACAAATGACAGTAAATTATATATCAATGCATGCTCGGTAGTCGTGATCAGAAGGTTAATTAGAAATTGAATGCGATAAATATTTAATAATTAGGAGCAGGAGAAAGTAGAAAGCCAGGCACCACTTAACTAGTTAGGTATGTAAGCAAATAAAACATATCTCTCAAGAACATGGAAAGGTTAAGCCTTCATGGCTCCTCCATCAAGCCAATCAAATTATTATCTATCTTTTCATAAGCATGAAAAGTTACAAATCTTTTCGATTCACTTAGAAGTTCTTTTGGCTTTAAATAATGCAATCATTGATTCTTTTCTTCTTCTTCATAATACCTCCCCATATCGTCATAGGATTAATTTATTGGGAAGTCGTTTTGATTGGCAAGATTATGTACGTTATGTTGGTAGCTTGTCAATTTTTACAGGCATGTTTGAAAGTATAATTAAAATTATTTTTTAAAATATTTTTCATGATAAAATATATTAAAATAATATATTTTTTTATTTTTTAAAAATTATTTTTAAAATCAATATTTTAAAAAAATATAAAAAATATAAAAAATTTAAGAGGTAAAGTGAAGCTTTCCACATCCGGCTGTTCAAGAATTTATTAATTTGGGATGGAAAGTCACCTCAGTGGAATCTTCACCAGACAGCAGTGAACTGGAGTCTGATGTAGCAAAAATGGCAAACTACTCTCTCTGTTTTTTTATTGTTTTTAGAACCAAAAATAGCAAACAAATTGATTCATAGCTTTTGTATGGTTGGTTGGGCAGGATTTGGTAAGGGCATAAACTCCCCGTATTTTTAATATATAGTATTTATAAGTGGACAAAAAGTAAAGATGGATCCTAGGCTGCTGCCTGTCTCCCCTTCCCGCCGGCGAACAGTCCATCGCTACAACCCTAATGAAAGATCACATGCATGAATCCCACGTCATTCTTGAGAATCCGAAATCCAATCTGAAAATAATATATTAAAGAAGAGTGATAAGAGTTCATCTTAGATGACATGATCATCATAATATTTTAATAGTGGATCTGATCAAATTGCTTAACATGATCAAATTGCTTAACATCCATGTTGGCTTGTCATCCATTTGGTTCTATTTTATCCCTTGATACGTACCAATCAATCTTCAGGTTCATCTTAAGATTGGATCCAAAACAAGGTGTCTGAAAGTATTGTAAGAATTATTTTTTAAAATATCTTTTACTTAAAAATAAATTAAATAATAATTTTTTTATTTTTTTAAAAATATTTTTAACATCAACACATTAAAATGATCTGAAAACATAAAAAAAAATATTAATTTAAAATAAAAAAAAATTTAATTTATTTTTAAAAACTATTTTACAACACAAAACAAACTGACTTTAAGTAAATTCAGGATACATTCATGGCTTGTAAAAGCACTTCTTGTTTGTGAATGTGTTTTCTAGGAAATTAATTTTTTTTATTTATATTTATATATTTTATAATTTTTGATCATTTTAATATGATAATATTAAAAATAATTTTTTATAAAAAAATTACTTTTATAAATTTTTAAATTAAAAAATATTTTAAAAATCAACCGCGCAAGAAATTATATACTACTCTTGATGAAGGCCGTTTAAAGGAGGAGTGTAGTAGTAGAGTAGAGAATCATGTGGCTGCAGATCACATTCCCTTCGCGAGCTGTATCCATCTTCTTCCCATAACACACCAAGTACGTCACTGGTCAAGACTTAATAATTATTGGTATTTACTCTTTACTCCTCCTCCTGTCTTTCTTTCACTTTATACACTACACACTGGAATAGTACTACCACTGCTCCTCCCTCAAGACCTTTTCTTTTTGTTCTTTCTTTATTATCATCTGAATTCAAAAATTCCTGTCTGCCCAACACAACATTTATCCTTCACGCTTGATCCCTCCCGTACACGTGGCTTCCTGTTAAAATTATTGGGAGCAACATCCTGCTGGGTCCCGCCCTCTTTTCTCAAGACCTAAAGTACACCCCAAAATTCAACACATCCGACGGTTCCTACTCGATCAGACTATCCTGTCAGCATCCCTATGCGAGGCTGCTAAATGGACACCTGCCACGTCTTGGAAAAGCATCTCGCGTATGTATTTTGTGAGTGAGTGGCAGGATATGGAAGAAACCCTTTAAAAAGTGAATAAGAGAGAGTACAAAGAAAGTGTGAAGTTAGAGAATATGGTGCAGTTTTGGATAGCATCGTGTGCTTAATGTTTCAGTAGGAGGAATCTTTTTGAAGAAGAAGAAGAAGAAGGACGTGAAACCGATGTTTTTCTGTGGGCTTTAAGATTTCTCTCCTTTTCTTGTTTTTTTTTTTTTTTTTGAAGGTGCATGACTTGAGGTATGTGTGCTTTTATGTATTTGTGAACTCTTCTTTATCATTTGTTCGTTATGGTTTAACCATTTTGGACTTTAATCTGAGAGCAGAAAGAACTAATGTGTGTGTTTTCTTTGCTCATTTGTCTCAAACAACACCATGCATTGTTTTGTGAGGCTGTTTTTATGGTTCTTGCTCCTACAATATTGGATTTTGTTGGTGCTTTTTTGTTTTTAGCCTAATAGAATATGTAGGAATGTGAAATTTGAGATGGGGTTTCCACAAATCCTTGTTTTATTTTTGGGTTAAATTTATTTTTCCTTTGGGGGGTCTGGAGAGAAATGGGTAATGCCAATCTTCATTTAATTGAAGGTTTATATTTTGTGTGATGAGACTGTTTATAGTTTATTAGTTACTGAAACTAGGGTTTGAAGGGACCTTGTGAACCAACGGATCGGATTTGGGTCCTGTTTTTTGAATAATTTATGCAAATTTTAGCAAATGTTTCCCTTTTCTGGTATTTTGTCAAGGGAAAGAAAAAGTAGATTTCTCGCCTCTCTTCTGATTTAAGACAAGTTACTGTTTTGAAAAGCACCAATTTGAAGTTGAACACTTGCTATGGATCTGTGTTTGGTTCTTTTTGTTTGACTCCAAGGAAAAATGGAGAATGTGCTTTCCTATTCTAATGCCATGTTGAGTTGAGAGGACTTATGGCTTGAAAATCTTGGCAGGTTGAAAGGAAGAGGACGATCTTTTTATTTTTGACCTTGGATGTTGATTTAGCTGAGCTTATGTAGATCAAAAGGACTACATTGTGGGTAGTGATTTAGGGAGGAAACTGGATATGAATATGCTGGTGGGGACATGCTTGAACCAAGGGAAGCTGATATACCTGTCCTGTTTCTTGTCTTGGTTGTGCTTCCTCTGGTTGCTTACATTTTGCTTGGGAAATGGACTGAGTCTGCAAAGAAGAGAGAGAGGATAAGTTTGCTTGCTCAACTGGCTGCTGAAGAAGCTTGTAGAGCAGAAGTGATGGCTACCACCCATGTCATTCCTCCCATGTCTACTTCAAAGAATGGAATTCAAGTTTGTGCCAGATGCTTTAGTCCAGCTACAACCCGCTGCTCCAGATGCAAGTCTGTTAGATATTGGTACTTCACTTGTCCTTTTCCTCTAGATAAATGTGTTTGTTACAGACTTGTATTGTATTACTGTACGATCCTTTTTCCCTGTCTGCCCTGGACTCAATAAGGAAATAGTTTTCATGTGTATTTTCTTAAATGTGCACACACAAACTCTGCTATTTTAGAAAGCAATTAAAAATGCGAAGATCTTGATCATGGATTTTGTAAATAATGTCTGTCATCAGATTTCTAAATCGAGGACAAGTATTTGCATTGCACATTGAATATGTCAGCTTTAAAACCATCCAGGTTCTGTGAGGCTGAGTACCAAATGCTTTTTTTTAAAAAAAAAAAAAAAAAGCTTTGGAGGTTTTATTAATGTGTTAATTTATGAAAGTAAATGAAACAAAGAGCCAAATGTAGAGAATTCATCTGAAGCTTAGCTGAGTTTACCAGTAATCACCAAAGCACCAAAGCTGCATTGGGTTTGTTGCAGTGATCTTCTTTGTCATATTCATTTGTTTATTTTCTGTCTGCTATATGGAGAAAATGAATTCATAGTCTAATAAATCCTTGGCTTCAGAAGTGAAAGGCAAATAAACACACCAGTTTCACTAGTTAAGATCTTTTATTCAACCTGTTAACATTCTTTTGCTGTGCATACCCTAAACCTTTAAATCTACTTGTTCACTCCCTGCACCATTGACCTTGTGGGAAACTGTTGCCCTTCCTGAGACTAAAAAGCATAGGATTTAATTCTATGGGAAACTTAAGACTAAATTTCCACTCTATGTATGCAGGGGTTTGTTCTAGATATAAAACAAGTTTTAGTCGTTCATTTCATGTGGCATGTTGGTGCAGTTCATGTTAATCAACTTGTAAACATGATTTCCTGTTTTTTCTTTTGATCTTTTCCCCCCAAAAGTGACATGTCTCTTATGGTCTGTTTAGCATCAACCATGGAAGAGGGGAAACAAAGTAATGCATGTGATGTGCATCTCCTACTCTTAGATATAAACAATAAGCTACTAAACATACCTGTTTCAAGCTTGTTAATTTTCAACATAAAACTGCCTGCAGTTCTGGAAAGTGTCAGATAATTCATTGGAGGCAAGCCCATAAGGAAGAGTGCCAACTGTTGGAAACTACCAGTTCATGCTCATCTCCTATGGCTACCTCATGTGATGAATCCATCCCCGAGAGGTTGTCAATCAATGATGCTATGGACTTATTTTCCTTAAGATATAATAGCAAGCAGCCTACAATGGATATTGGTCCTTCAGTCAATAATGTCCATCTCATATCAAGCACTGGCGCTTCTGCTGCTGTTAATTGTCCTGCAATTGATACCTCTCAAGAGGCTATGATGCTACACAGAAGAAGCACAAACAAGCAAGTGTCATGCAAATCAAACAAAGAAATGTTAAGAAGACAGGAAGTGGCTGTATTTGATTCTTCCCAAGAAACTGCTGGAATCAGACCCACCAATTTAACTTCTTCTAGTAGTATCTCTAATGTTTTTGTTAATGGGCAAGACATTGCTAGTGCTATGGATGAGACTCACAAGTATTCTAAACAACATCAGAATTTGTCCAAATCAAGAAGCAACTGTGCCTCCTCAAGCTCATTGAATGCTGGAAAATATGGAACAAATGCAGATTTCTCTAATGCGGAAGCTTCTTTTAATGGTGAAATGACAGGACCTAAATATTCTTATGAATCATCAGTTATGAATGAAAATGTGAAGGCTAATAGTGGATTGCATCCCATTGGAAACAAATCTTCTAAATCATCAAAATCAAAGATGAAAGTCTCTGGAGATCAATCATATACTGAAATAGATGGAAAAGGGCAACTTACAGATGATTCAAGTAGGTTTAATGGATTAACTTTACCAATATATCAATTCTTCTCTGAACTTCTTTTAACTGTACATCTGTGATGCAGAAGTTGCAAGAATGAGCAATGCCAACCCTGCACCAGGAAGCAATGGGGTTACAAGCATCGATATTATGAAGATGATGGGTTTAAGGAAGTCGACAAAACTTGCCAGACAAGATATAGCAGAAATTAATGTTATTCACAAAACAACAACGGTTAGTTTCCAGTTCTATTTAAGCTTTTGAGAGTTCAGTTCAATCCTTCCTTTGTGAGCTTTGGTTACTTTACTGGGTATATTAGGTCATAATGGAATACTACTTCTTGTTATTATATCATTTCATCTCAGATGCTGTTCCCTTATGAAGAATTTGTGAAGATCTTCAATTGTGAAGTTATTAACTTAACTCCCAGAGGACTTGTAAATTGTGGAAACAGGTATGACTGGATGTGTCACTGATGCAGAATAAAGAAGTGTGCAGTGGTGTTTGTGAACTTAAGTAAAATGAAGAGAATGTCAATATCACATGCTTCTGTTGTTCATAAACTTAAACATGGGGTAGCTGTTGTTTTGAATTTTACTGCTGTTGATCACTGATTATGAGCAATCAACTTTAACATGTGGGATTGCTTGTATTATAAATCATGTGTTTGAATTTTGACTTTTATATGCTAGGTAAACATTTAATTGATGAAGGTTGACATCTACTTGTGATGAGACCAACCAAACTTTATTTTACCTTTTTTGATTGTAAATTCAAGTATAGAAGGAGCGAGGTAATATAAATTTGTAACAAGCTGGTCTCGTATTTCTGAATGTCAAAGAACTTCTACAAGATGATTATTTTCCCGTGCCTTTTTGTTACTCACTTTTTCTATTTTGCAGTTGCTATGCCAATGCTGTCCTTCAATGTTTAACCTGCACTAAACCTCTGATCATCTTCTTGCTTCATAGATCACATTCAAGAGCATGTACTCTTCTATTCTCGTTTTTCCTGTTGTGGGTATTTAAAAAGAACAATAGTAATTTTCTTGGACATGTCTAATTTTCTTATCTGCATATGTGTGTTAGGTTGTGGGAAGGATTGGTGTCTCATGTGTGAACTTGAGCAACATGTAATGATGTTAAGAGAATGTGGGGGCCCTCTATCTCCTAGTAGAATCCTTCTTCATATGCGTAAAATTAATTGCCAGATTGGTGATGGAAGTCAGGAAGATGCACACGAGTTCTTAAGGTTTTCCGAAGATTTAATAGCTGATGTTTTTCTCTTGGTTCCAAATTTCATCTTGGAGATACTAGTCCCACTCTGCTTCATATTTATTTACTCCTATTTATGAGTGCTCTTCATCCAGGCTTCTGATTGCATCAATGCAAACCATATGCTTGGAGAGACTGGGTGGTGAAGACAAGGTTGATCCTAGATTGCAAGAAACAACTTTTATACAGCATACTTTTGGTGGGCTTCTTAGGTCAAAGGTGTTTGCTCATTTGGTTCTTTGAACTTTCGTCTCGTTTCACTGCAAATGTTTTGCTTTCTTTCTGTGCATTTCTGTTTCTTTGATTTTAGTTAAAGACTGATTTCTTACACAACAATCATGAAGAGGTCAATTTTTTGCTACTAGGTCAAATGTCTGAGGTGTCATCATGAGTCAGAGCGATATGAGAATATTATGGACCTTACTCTAGAGATATTTGGTTGGGTTGAGTCGCTTGAAGATGCGTTGACTCAGTTTACAACCCCTGAAGAATTGGATGGAGAAAACATGTACAGATGTGGAAGGTGGGGCAACCCTTTTCTTTCTTTTCCTTTTGTGTTTTTACTGCCATTGCATGTGTTAGAGTATAAGGTTTGGAGGTTAAAACACTCGAAGTAATTTAATGGCTCTGAAAATATGTTGATGAAAAGGTGTGCTGCATATGTCCGAGCCAGGAAGCAGTTGAGCATACATGAGGCACCAAACATCCTGACAATTGTTTTGAAGAGATTCCAGGTATCACTTGCATATTTGAGTATAATGACATTCTTTCTGTTATTTGTTCAATCTACTTGCAGGAAGTCTATAATGTTGCCTGCCCCCAGTATTAAGTTTACTTTATCTGTTGAGTCTTGGTATGATCACTGAATTTGTCTTAGGCAGCAATTTACAAAATTAATTGTTTCCAACCCACCTAGACTGTGTTGGTTTTGATCCCCTTTCTAGCACATCAACATTATTTATTCTCATGAATGAATGATTTTAATTGTCTGACTAATTTGCTTCGTTGATTGCTGGTTTTGCTTCACCAGGAGGGAAAATATGGGAAAATAAACAAATGTATCACGTTTCCTGACATGCTGGATATGATCCCATTTATGACTGGAACGGGTGATGTCCCTCCTCTTTACATGCTTTATGCTGTTGTGGTACATTTGGATACCCTGAATGCATCTTTTTCTGGACATTACGTTGCATATGTAAAAGATTTGCGAGGCAGCTGGTTCAAGATAGATGACACTGAGGTACACCCATTTCCTTATTTCAGTTCATTTTTGTAGTATTTGGTTCATCCATCTTTCTTTCATTTTTTTAACGATAACTGCTTGATGTTTTTGCTTTGTTGCATATTTTTTTTCCGGAAAAGGTAAAAACATATAATTCAGTGTCATGTTTCATGGTTAACTTATTTACCTTGGTTCCATCTGCTGACCCAACTTTGAGATGATGGAGTTGGCTTAGTTTGAGGGTCATGGGTTTGATGGAAAGTAGAAGAAGATCCCAGTCAAATGGAAGAGTGGAGATGTTTAAACTACAATCTTATAATAATTATTCCACAGTCAGGCTGCTATCTCAATTCCTTTGTATCTGTACAATATATGGTTTTAAGACTAACATGCATCTTATAGACATGATATTCTGGATTGGCTGTGCATCTAGCATGTCCAATGTGGCAAGAAATTAGAACTGCTATTTGTCTATCATTTAATTTATCGCCTGTCTGCAAAAATCAATCTTCTTCAATTGTTTTTGTTATTTGCATCTTAGGTTTAAAACTGTTCCCTTTAAGGTTATTTTTTTAATCTTTCCATTTTTATATACAGCCCTACAAAGCTGATGAAATTCATGAAAGTGGACTCTCCTTCCCTCTCTTCTGCCTGCATTTTTTCTTGCTTACATGGTTGCCCATCATATTGATATTAACTTTAACTAGATCAATTACATTTTAAAATTACGATGTTTTAAATGTTTCCATAAGATTCTATATTGCAAATTGGGATTTCAATGATTTGGATCATGCTTTCATAACAGGTTCATCCAGTATCAATGAGCCAGGTGATGTTGGAAGGAGCATACATCTTGTTTTACAAGAGGTAGATATTTGGGTTGAATCCACTACAATTACTTGGTCTCTTCTTTTCACGAATTCTACTGCTAGTTAATGTTTACATTTGTCCATGCTTCCCTCAACTTCTTGCAAGTTTTTGTTTCTTAGGTCCTGTACTCGCCCTCAAAAGCTAATTTGTGAGAAACCTGTTGGGCAACAAGCTCCTGTATCTTCAAGACACTGTACATCAAGAACTCAGAAACCTTCAAGACAAGGGCAGAGAAGATGCAGCAGCTACTGTGTTGCCCCAGAGGTTTCATTGGATCTCAAACCAGAAAATGGTTCTGGCCTTGCCAACTATGCTAATGGCATTCCAAGGAGGAGTGCAAGCAAAAATATCACACAGGTGATGGATTTCTCTGATGCTACCTCAAGTGATTGGTCCATTTTTACAAGCTCAGACGAGGCATCTTTCACAACCGAGAGCACCAGAGACTCTTTCAGTACTATAGATTGTGCTGATGCATGCAATGTAGATACGTTCTCCTCAATTTTCAATGATCTGTATGCTCCAGAATCATCTTACCGGAATACTATTTGCCGTAGAACATTTTCATATAGTAGGCCACAAACTAGGTTCATCTTGGAGACGGGCCATGTTTTGGATTCATACTCATCAACCCAACCTCCAGGGCATGGAAAGGAGAGAATTCCACACAGGTCTGTGATTCATCAACCCAATTCCTCACGGACAGTTTCTGCACCATGTCTGTAGGAAATGGGAGAATCACAAAGTATGGTCTTGTTTGATCTTCTGGTCATTGCAGAGACCATAGTGTGTAAATCCCTAATCATGACTAGTGACTTGGCTAGGTAGAAGCTGTACCTCAAAATTTTTGTTTTCAATACTTGGTTGATTGGGGCATGTGGATTGTTTTAGAGTCCCTAGGAAAGGAATATTCTTGTTATTATTGAAAATTGTAAAGTGCCAGCATATCCAGTGTCCCCGTTTGTTTTAGTTTGTTAGTATTTTTCTATAATCCTAATAGAAAACTAATTTTTCACTTGCTTGGCTCATATTATATTAGCTGAGAGTGAATCTGTGCCTGACAGTTGTTAGCCTGGTCAATATTTTTCTCAATCTAATTTGATGTGCAATGAAATATGACTTGACAGTTTTCTTTCCTGTTCTGGGACTGCTTTCCATCAGTTTTTACTGCATGGTTGTCATCATTTAGGATTTGGTTAGGTTGCCATCATTTGAATTTAAATGTTCATCATCAAACAGGCAAGGGTGAGCTTCTCGTAGGCATTGTTAATAGTTCCTAGGAAATTCTGGTCTTGCAGAGCAAATTACTAAGTTGCTATACTTGATGAAAGACACTGATCCTACCAAGAACTTGAATTAACAGAAACTGTTGCATGAAACCCGTAGCAGTTTCAAAAATGTTTTTCTTGTTCAACTGGACTGCATACCTTAAAGCATGGAAGAACGAGGGAAATTTCTCCTGCCATTCATGGAAGAACTTGAATATTGTAAGCTGCTTGCTGCAAGCAGATATCAACTGACTTGAAAGTGGAATCAAGTCCCGAGTCCTATGTCTGAATATTAATACGATTGTTGTTTCTAACTAGATATATGTGACTAGACGAACAGAGGGAATTTTATTCAATATGACAAGTAGCTGTTGCCTAGGATTTCTCACGAGGATGTATTTATCTGTTCTCGCACTACAGTGACCAACACAGTGATCTCCTCTTACATTACTAGCAGCTCATCTTCCATGTAAAATTGCATCCATATCTCATTCACCCTGTTGTCAAATTCAAATGGAGAGTTGTACTGTGCAACAGTATAGACGGTGGTGGAATCAGGACGGCTTTTCTCAATGGCAGCAGCCCAAATGGTGTCAGCAAGACTAGCTTGCAAGGCAGCAGCTTCCTCTCCAACATTTGAGTCGGTGACAAATCCACTGAATTGCCTTACAGCTACATATGTCGGTTTCCATCTCTGAAGATGGAGGCCTTTCGCCGGAGGTGGATTGGCTTGGTTCTCTTTTGGGACATAGAAACTGACAGTGAATGAGGATTCACAGAAGGGTCCATCACTGGGTGATACTTCAGTGATCACCGGAGCTGTCATCTCTATTTTTTCTTCATAGCTATTCTTCCCTTGGATGTAGTCAAATAGCCTGCAAGTAAAGTAAAACAATTTAGCTCCAGAAGCATGATTTATATAATACCTACTTGCCTCGGAAGAGGGCTAGAAGCATTAAGAAATTGGCAATTAATAATCATAAAAAAACCCTAACCCTCTCGTTTAACTAGATAAAGGGCAAACCTCAAATTTACCATCCAACTATTAAAGTAGTTTCAATTACACACAATTTTTTATTTTTTTAATCAATTGTCACAAAAAAGAATTTTTATTTCTCAAGTAGATCATTTTGTTAAATACAATTAACCGAGCTGTTAAGTATCCGCATCTTCCCCGCATGATCCTTACTAGAACAGAGAAAATTGAAGGGTGATTTTCCTTCAATGTTCTTAACAATATACTAAATGATGTTCTCCACGTGACATTGAAACCTCAAATCTCTCAATACATCTAATAAAATGGTTAAATTGAAAAATAAAAATTCTTTAATCGTATAATCGATAGAGAGAAAAAAGTATTCTGGATGTATAATTAAGACAATCCTCCATGAGAGAGATAGAGAGGATTTGTAAGTTACCTTAAGAATCCAGTTCTGGTGGCATCAACAAGGGAGATATCTTGGATAGAAGAGGTGGACATCCAAACAGAAGAGTTATAGCGACGAATTTCATAGCCATTGCCAAGGTGAAGAACATCAAACACTGGGCATTCTATGCGGGTGCAAGCCGGTGGGTATATCGCAACGCCGCTCCTCTTAGCCTCATCATGCCAGAGGCCAAAGCTTGCACTTGAGAGAAGGGTCAAGAGAAATGATAGCTTCAACATGCTAAAACCAGATATTTGTAGTAGCAGAAGGGATATTGAGAATTCAGCGCTCAGCCTCAAGAGGAAGATAAGAGGTATATCCACATATTTATAGGATTTTGTGGGGAATAATTAACGAAGCCGTCATGTAAATTATCTAGTATTTGCAGCCACTGTAGAGAGTGTAGACGTTGGTTTACAAATTTGTTGGATAACAGCAATGGCTATTATGAAAACACGTGTAACATTATCATCTTCATACAAGAAAGCAAATGGCAACCACAAACAAGGAGATTGGGATTAATCGGATATCGGTGCTAGGGTTGTTTTGAAAAGTAATTTTTTATTTATAAATATATTAAAATAATATTTTTTATTTTTAAAATTTATTTTTATTCTAATATATCAAAATAATTCAAAAATATAAAAATTTAATAAATTTAAATAAAAAATTTAAATTTTAATAAATTTATGTTTGGGTTTTACTCCAAAACAAGGGCATAATCTTGGATATTGTTTCCCATTGCTTGATAGTTATGTTTTTTAAAAAATTTTATATTTTTTAGTTTTAAATTAATATTTTTAGTGTTTTTATTTTATTTTAATGTTATAATATAAAAAAATTATTATGATATATTTCCAAATAAAAATAATTTTTACCTTATGATCAGAAAGATTCGTGATTGTTTCAAAATAAGTATCATTTTTTAAAATTTATTTTTTAATTAAGAATATAGTAAAATAATATTTTTTATTTTAAATGTTAGTACATTTAAAAATAATAATAAGATAATAATTTAATATATTTTAAAAAACAAATTAACCTCGAAAACAAACATGCCATCCTAATTGAGGTGAGATGATCGGAGACGGAATGTATAGGGTGCATAATTAATTATTTTATTTCATATTTTTAATTAATAAATATTTAATTATAAATCAAGGAAAGACAAAATTGGCAGGACTTGCTTTTTTCAATTTTATGTTTTCAGTTCTTAATCTTATTTTTATATTTGTTGTTTAAATATTTTTTATTTAATTCTTTATATATTTCTTATTTTTTATGATTGTTTTTTACATAAAAAGTATATTCCAAAGAATACTCTAAAGTTAACGACCAAAGAACACCATGGAAGGTTTAACGGTGTGAAAGGACTAGCAGTCAAGGGTTTGATTGAGAAATTTAAAAGATGAGAGATGCCTTTTAAAAGTCGATATTTACCCGGTTAAGTTGGGGATTTCCCATCTTTGCAGGGCCAAATAAGTAATAACAAGCATATCTAAACGACATATAAACAAACGCACAACTTAAGGCCACATCGTCGTTCTTAAAACGGCCAATCCTAATTCAAATTAAAACCCTAATTCCATTGCCTGCCTCCTCCTCCTTTTCTTCAGTGTCTTTTCTCTCGTCACTGGTATTTGAGATTTTTACGGATTTCACTTATCTATAAACTCCCAATTGTTTTTTCTTACTATAAACGAATATGAAGATTTATCAGTGTTTGTTTGCGTGCATTCTATCTTTGTTTGATACTCACTGAAGAGGACTCCTCAATGCAATAGCTTTAGTATCGTGTCAGTCATAGAATCAATAGGTTTGATATGGAACTGCACTGACCCAAAATTTATTTTTTCTTCAAAACATGGTTTTTCTATATTAAAGCACGGTACTTCGTGAACAGTTTTTATTTTTTATTTTTTTGTATTAGATCAAAAGTTTAAATAAGGGACCATGAGGAAACAATTAATGCGGCTGATCCTAATCCATGCCAAATTGCTGACTGCCCAGCGTATTGCTGCAGGTGGTGGTTCCATGGCTGGGTCAGCATTTGATGTTTGCCTTACTCATCTGAGTGTCCTTTTGTTTTGTTTTTTTGTAAATGACGGGAAAACTTGATTTTGAGGTCGAAGTTGGCTTATTATGTTTCTGGGTTTTTCCTTAATTGAAATATAAAGAAATGGGCAGATTGGAAACTGATGAATAAAGCAGGTACTTATGATAGCTTGTCATATCTAGATGTTCTCCTGGTGCAGCATATATTGATGTTGTGCTGAGCTTCTATGATATGTCTACATGACTAAACCAATCATCTGCAACTGATTCCTTCTCCATATATGATATTTGAGTTTCAAGTTTACGAGACTAATTGCTTTTGTTGTTTAAAATTAGAGCAATTTTTAAATCTGTTTTCTAAGGAAGGCTATCTGTAGCAGATTGCTGGCTTCCTATCTGTAAAATGTCAGGTTTTTAAGCAGTAGCTATTTGCTGGAAGTGTTAAAACCTTCAACTTGCACGCCGTCCAAGTCTGTTGGATAGTGTTCTTGTTGTTCTAGAAAAGTTACAAAAGAATTTGATATAGTTGGTATCATATGGTTGGAAGTCAGTGATTAAAAAGAGTCGATGTCTTCCTTGAGAACCCAGGGTTGTGCATAGGAAAGGGGATAATTGGGAACTGCCTTGAGCTTTGAAACGGGGAGCATGTGAGATTGTTGGAATTACAAGTATCAATTACTGCAAACTAGATTCTAATATGAGATCGTATGAGCTTGATTTGCTAAATTTATCAGGTCCATATATTAAGAATAGCAGATTATGACCAGAAAAAAAGAAGAAAGGAAATTAAGAATAGCTTATTAACAGGAAAGTATATCAAAGTATTTATGATTACTGTCAATTCACTTTTATTTACAGTTTTTTTAAACGAGTGAGGTACCCATCCATCGCTCTTCTAATCCCTTCAATTTTTTGTTTGGAGAGATGGCTAGATACCTTAACACGTGGATGAGGATTTACTAGTACATCCACCATGTCTGTTAAAATGTTTCTGGCAGTGTGCTTGAGCTTATTGTGAATATTTCTTTTGTAAAATATTTCTTTCTGTTTTCGGGTATTAAATACACTTTTTATAGTGTACTTTAGCCACCAAATAATTTTAATGTTGATGGAGAGTGGCAAGCAGAAATTTCCTCCGCTGATCACATTCTTGCCTGATCATTTCGCAATCTCGAAGGATGAGGGAAGAGTTTCTTGAGGTTTGCTGATTCTCTCATTCAGCTGAATCTCAAGAAAGCCTTACCTGTTCCATGTAATAAAGGTATCCTTTTATTTGTTGCTTTCACTTTTCAATCGTGTCTTCTTTTATGGAGATATGTTTTCTCTCTCTATTGTCGTCCCCCCTTCTCCCCCCATTTTATACTCGTTTATTTGTTACCCATACATCTACTTCTCCAGAATGCAAGAACAACAACGTTTGTTCTCTCCAACGACGACTCCAAAGAATTTTCTTTTCTTTTCTTTGTTTTTTTCTCTCTTTGTACATGAGTGTGGCCAATCTTATTATATCTAGTTCTCTGCATCATTTCATTTTAAAATAATCTGAAGATATCAAGGCATATCAAAGGTGAATGTGCAGTTCGTCTCTCCATGTCTTTTCTACTATTTCTGGTCAGTTGTGCTGTCTGTACTGCTATTATGTGTGCGGCGGATTGGAATGGGGACCTGGTAATGAAGGCAAAGGCAAAATGGTATTGTCTTCTGCAGTTATGGTTTTGTGAAGGATGCATAGAGGGATTGCAGGCATTTATGGCGAGCATGTTCCTCACAAGTTGGCATTTTCTGTAAGCTTTTGAATATCATACCCGGAGCCCTGTGCTGTTCAATTTTGTTTTTCAAACTATGTATCAGTTTAAATTATATAGCCTTCATTGTTGATGCCTTAGCGTAAGAATCTCAAATCTTTATCTTTCTTTTGTGCGTTGCAAATTCGTTTTTGTTCTGAGGCTGTTTGTGGAATGAGCTCGGTTCACAGGCAAGTCAGTGACTGTGCAAAGTCCTGTTTGTTACTAAAACAACACTTCTTGGCGATCACTTTGAGAGGGGTTCGGTGATGATTCCCAGAGCAGTGACATGGTAAGACTTGACCAAAGCACTGAAACAATGCATGGACACAAGCTCTTAAGTGGATGACTCAATTGAGTTTTAGAAAACAATACAACACATATTTCCGTTGGCATTTTCTATATTTGCAGCAGCTGCACAACGCAGAGAAATGGAAGGACAAAATGAAGAACAGCAAAATCACCAGGACCATCTTCCAGATCTTATTGAATTGATTTTTATCAAAGTTTATGATACCAAGTTCCTCTGCTTATGCCTCTGAGCTTCCAATCTCTTCTCTTCCTTTGTTCCCCTGATCAAAACCTCCTAGGTCATTCAAAAACTCCTTCAGGAATCTCATAAAATAAAATAAAAAAGCATTTCGAATTCCTCATATCCTCTTCTGTGCTCTGTTTTTTTTCTCCAGTGCTCTTCCTTGGTTTCCTTTTATGGCACAGAGGTCTTTGTTTTGTGTTTTGTTGCTGGAAGTGTTGGCTTGCATCTCCTTTGCTGGTGCTGACGAATTGCATTTCTAGTGTTGGCATCTGGTTGGTCTTTGGTTTTGTTGGTTTTTTTTTTACTGGTTTTCTGTTGTTCTTCCAGACATTTCTACTTGGGTGATTTGGTTATGTTTTAGCCACTATCTTAGTGGTCTACTCTGTTTGTAATTTCTCGAAATTTAATGAAATTGATCTTATTGAAACAAAGAAAAAAATGCCAGTGTTCATGTGGAGGGCTGAGGCACGTATGGAAAGTTGTGTAGCGGAGGTAGCCTTGTAAATCTTAAGCGGAGGAAGCTTTGAATAACATTTTTAGAAACGCGGTGTAAGTTATGTTTTTTTAAATTTTTTTATTATATTTTTAAATTAATTTTGATATGTTAATATTAAAATAAAAATTTAAAACAAAAATTATTTTATTTTAACTACTATTACAAGTTTACAACCAGTATTAGAATCCGAAACACATTCTTATTAAGTAGAGCATGGGATACCAGACTTTGAATCTTAAGAAAATAGTTATTTGTTCTGTTTACCGCTAAAAGAATAATAAAAAAAGTATGGGAAAATAAAGTTGTAAGTAATATATATAAATTTACATGGAACTTACTTTTGTTTATAATAATTATTAGATAGATACTCGTGTTATACCAATAATATAATTAAATTTTTTTAATGTATAAAAAAGATGTTCAAAGGATGATTGTATTAAAATGGACTGATTAAATATTCAAGTTTAATTCTAAAACAAATGTAATGTTAAAGAATAAAATCATAAAAAAATTAATGTTTTTATTTTAAAAAACATCTTAAAAAATATATCAAAATAGTACACTATATTTTATGTGATTGAAATCTAAAAATATGATAAAATCATGTTTAAAATATGTTTGAAAATCTTAAGCATAACAAAGACTTAAATTATTTTCATGAATAATTTATTATTGATATTAATATTTTTCTATCAGATACATGAATAAAATCATTAAATTCAAGTATAAATTTATAATAAGATTTAAACATAAAAAACAGAAAAGAGCTAGGCCCTCACCTGACCTTCTTGTATTTTTTTATAAGAGAAAACAAAAGACATATTGTCTGTTAAAATATAACATTGACAGCCAAATCTGAACACACGATGTCGTGGATTTCTAGCGTGCTACCAACCATGCTAAGCTATTGAATTATTATGAACCAACTTAAAGAATATCCTAAGCTATTTTATTATTCATATAACTATAAAACACTAACATGATTTCCAATTCTTTTAGAGTGTTCAGATAATTCTAGAAAGGGTATGAATGAATATTGGAACTGATGAAAGAATTGATGGGTTTTTTTTTTAATTTTTATTTTTTATGAACACATGTCATTAAGGATGATTATTTTCGGTTCGGTTTGATTTTTGTAACAAAAAATAATCAAATCGATTTAAAAAAAAAAAATCAAAATTGAACCGAAATTGGTTCAAATTGACCGATTTCAATTCAATTTGGTTTTTTAGAACAAAAGCCGGTTCAAACCAGTTTATCTCGGTTTTTTTAGTTTGGCTTGATTTTGACTCGGTTTAGGCTTGGTTTTTTCCGGTTTGACTAGGTTTTAAGATGATCCTATACTTTTTTTTTCTTTTTCTTGTTTTTTTTTTGCTGAGAAATCCCAGTAATTTTATAAGCTCAAAATATTCTGTCAATATTTTTTTAATTTCTCCCACTAATTACATAGATACACAAATTTTTATGTACTTGTAGATTTTACAACATTTTAGGTTTTATTAAGTTGATGGAATACTAGAATAAAAAAAATCAATTTTAATATTCTTACATTTTTTTATCAATAAATTATTATTGAAAAATATATATTTTTAAAAAATTATTTAGTGTTTATAGAGCATGTTTAATATTATAATAGTAATTATTTTTTTAAAATATTTTTTTATTAAAAAATATAAATCTAAATAATTATATTTTTATTATTTCAAAACCTTCTTCAACTTACCTGGAAATCTCCCCTTTCCATTAGACACGTTGGAGATCCAGTTTGCACTCAAAATCTGTCAAATTTGATTGAAGTGGTCCCGTGGTGCCTGTACTTGATTGCTCAATAATGTTAGTGGTCGAGCCCAGGTTTGACGGTCCAGATCTAAGTCACAGGTCTCTGGAAATCCACATGATTGATGAAATATCTTTCGATTTCTTATCTTTAATTGTTTTGTCATTATAGTCCCTAAACATGTGTTATGAAATCCACAAGATATTATTTTATCGCTTTAAACTTTATTTATTTTTTTTATTTTAAAAATATTTTTTAAAAAAATTAAAATTTTTTGATGTTTTTAAATCATCTTAATACGTTTATATCAATTTTTTTAAATATAATAATAATAAAAATATTATTTTAATATATTTCTAAATAAAAAATATTTTAAAAAATAAATACAAGTATACTTCTAAATATACTTTACCATACTCAATCAGACATTTACTTCATTGACAAAGAATTTCAAGATCAAAGGTGTCAATCCTCCATTTTGTCTTGGAAATCATTTTTCATTGCTACGAGATATTTTAAATCTTGGCTTTCTGCTTGGACTTCAAAATCTTAGATGTGTATACTGAAACAAAGGGAACAATAGTAGTAAAATAAATTAGGCTGTATGGAGAAATCACTATAACATTTTTTTACCCTGTTCACTCTCTCACAAATCATAGTAAATTAAAATAATAGGTTTTTTTCTAAATTTTAAATTTTATTCTTGAATTTGTTTTGCATAATTATTTTTTTTAAACCCAAATTAGCACTCTATTACATATATTTTTAAGGAAAGGTTGGATTAAAAGTAGAGGATTAAATTAAAAATAACATATAAAATTAGTGGTGGCTTCAAATTTCATTTGAAAAGTTTATTTGGATCCCTATTTTTTTCGATTTATAGGTGATTGATCCCTTCAGTTTTCATAAATTCTATTTTAGTACCAAAGTTTATTTCCCTTATTTTCAATTCTTTTTTGTGAGATAAAAGAGAGAGGACCACCAAATTCCAACGTAAAGAGAGAAAATTATCATTAACAAGGATTCCAACCACTAAAATGATTGAAATCGGTTTAAATAGGTTCTATTTCATTAGGGTAGTTTCACCTAGATGTTTGTTATTCTTCTCCTTGCCCGAGAAGGCAAATCTGACTTCAATAATGTTTTTAGGTTTGGATTAATTTTAGATTTTAAGGCTATAGATTGGTTTATCAAGGTGTTTATGTTATTTTCTAGTTTTTTGGATAAAAAATAGGGTTTTAAGCCAAGAAAATTGAGACCCTATTTTTTTTGGCGACATCTAGTTACTAGAATCTATAGAAAGTAGATGATGCATCTTCATTTTTCTCTCTCTTTTTTTTTTATTTAATTTTTAAGGATGAATAACTTAAGAAATTTTAAAAAATAAAGATAGGCTTAGATGCACGGGTTGGACAAGTTTTTTTTTAATGCATATGTGCATAAGGCCACCAGGCCTCACATGCCTGAGCCCTTTTTATTTTTCTTTTGTTATTTTATGTTTAGATTAAAAATATTAAAAAAAATTATTAAACTTGATTGAGTTTATAAGTTGGTTTGCATGTTTAATGGGTTAATCCGTGCGTGCACGCGCAGGAGGTTGGTTATACTTTTAAGCTGCTAAATAACCGATTTATAAACATTCATCCAATTAAATTAATATTACTACAGAAATTGATGCTATCCAAATTCCGAAGCAACATTTGCCGACATTTCTTCGACAGAAAATTTATTTATTTTCCTCGCGTAGTTTCTTTCTATCCTCATCTTGATTTTATGATGACTTCTTCCTCTTGTTCTCTTGACAACTTTCATTTCCAACAAAGTCATTTCTTCGTTTTAGTGCATTATGTGATGGACAAGATAAGCATCCTCCATATCTCAAACAAATCTTTCCTGCTGTATCCTCCTGCCCCCACATCATGTCCATTGAATAACACTCTTCCTCTGTCTGGTTAATGCTACACCATTATGTTTTTCCCACAATTTTAAAGATATTAGGTGCACATGCATGGTGGGTCAACATGAAAAGTTGCACTCTTGGCGACAAGTATGAGCAACCTTGCTGTCACTTCTTCCTTATAAAAGCCTTGCTGCGGTGTTCCTTGGTGGTATCTCTCCAGCTCTATCTCCTTCTCTCCACTACCTTAGCTTCTTCTACTTCTCTACTTCCCGTTTCAAGAAATCATCATCGTCTCGAAAAGAAAATGGCTTCTTCTTCTGTGTCTGAGAATTGGGTATTGATCAATGGTGGCGTTGATAGTTCTGGAGGAAGCGAAGTCTCAGAAATGAACAGCAGCGCTGGCTTTCTGATGTCCTTGTTGGAAGAAACACAGAGTGAAGATTATGATAGTGAAAGACTATCGAGTCTGATTCAATCTCTTGAAGCAGAGATTGGCCCTAGAAGAATGGATGGCGGTGATGCATCAATGGAGCCTACGATGGATCCCAACATCTGTCAAACATGCGATGCTGGACAAGTGGAAGGCCATGATTGCTGGGGAGCTGACTTGATAAGTTGGAATATTGATATGGAGATGGATTCTCCAACATCATCAAGTGATCACGATGATCATGACATTTCATTTTGGTATCCTATTGGAGATCAGATGGATGCCATGACCGAGTTTGGAGGTCTAAGAAATTGTTCCCAAATCTATTCTGGAGTTGATTTTGATAATGGCAACATTGATTTGTGGCAAGAGCCATGTGAGGAAACAATGTATAGCTGAAGTGTCGCAATTATAAGCTAGCAAAAATACAATTTATAATTAATTTGAATTGCAAAATGTACAAGTATTCTCACAAATAAAGTTTATAGTATTGTAAATAACTCCCTTTTTGTCATAAATATGATCGATATTTCATTACTAAGTTATTTATATTGTCCTTAATAAATGAATTTATGTAAGAAGAAAATGCAATCCATAATCTTGATTTGAGAAAATATATTAAAAAATAAGATAAAATCATTTATATTATCTCATTTAATTAATAAAATTTTTATATTGTTATAAAATAATATAAATTATATGTTGAGATTTTATCTAATAACTTAAGATTTTAGATTGAATTGATTTTTTAACATGAAATCATCTCACAAAAAAAACCTAAGTTTTTAGGTTGATATTATTATTTAACATAGCATCAGAGTATTGATGACTACACAGTCATGAGTTTGAATCTCATCAATTTATTTATTTGAAAAAAATTAAACACAAAATAATATAGGTTTGTACAAGTTTCAAACCCAAAGAACTTTTATTTTATAGGATGTATTAGGAAATAATATAAATCATATTTTGAATTTAAGCTTTTGGATTGAATTTATTATTTGATATATATATCATGTAAAAAAAAAAACAATTAAATTCATAAACTTAAATTGCCATTAAAACATTAAAAATAATATTCTTAAATTATTCTTTAACACTAAATCTTATATACTTTAGTTAGCTAGATCATCCAACTTCCAGTGGCAAGATCTAAAATCCATAAATATACATATCATCCATCTCTTTTAGAATAACAACTTAAGTGTGTGTGTATTAGCTATTATCGATCAAGGTTCAAAGGCGATCATGGAAGTTGTAAGAAATGTATTGAATATCAAATTTCTTTTTTTATTGCGAAAATAAACTCTTCACTGGCTGGAAAATATCACTTGATCATATATATATATATAAAAAAATAAGCAATCGGGATACCCTAGTGTTTTGAAAACTGATTAATCTTTTGACCAAAATAAAGATGCGAAGATTGGCAATACAATATATTCTCATTGCTCATAGTGTAACTCTCCCATAAGCTAAGAAGGGGACATTCTTGACGTAAAGAATTAAGGACCTTCAACAACCGTGAATCTTAATTAAAAATTGCAATAATCACTTAAACCATAGTTTATGTCGAAGAACATTGGGATTACAACGACCAGTCTCTTATTCTGCAACGTGCGCTGTCTCGTAATCACAACAATTTCAATTATTTTAGGGGAAAGGAGACGGTGTAGCCATTGATGCTTTGCTTTGAGATTGACAAATCAAGATAATGGTGGCCTAATCGCCAATATAATACTGCAAGATTCACATCACAATTCTCAAAGATGGCGAGTCAAATTGGGCT
Source organism: Populus alba x Populus glandulosa (assembly GCA_033617975.1). NCBI lineage: Eukaryota > Viridiplantae > Streptophyta > Magnoliopsida > Malpighiales > Salicaceae > Populus > Populus alba x Populus glandulosa. Next base: position 40,621,989 of record CM066143.1, read on the forward strand.
GGGATTGATTCATTTGCTGGACACCAACACATGGGAGTGTCGAGTGGTTCGTTCACCATTCATCAAGGCACAAGGAGATTCTCAATTATGAGAGATCTAAAGCCCACTCCACTCAACATTTTGTGGTGGCACCATGTGTGTCAAAGTGTCGGTTGGATGGCCAGAAAAATGGGTGATAAACTTTTATTATTTAGATTAGATGGAGAGGTATTTTTCTTTTTATTACTGTGGATGTTTGAGTTAGTTTAAATGTATTTTGATTAATCTTTCGAGATTTTAAAATTAATGATTAAGTAAGTTTTCAATAATTTTAAGATTTATAACTCTTAAATTAATAAATTTTTTAAAATAAATTTACAACCTAATTAATTGATCTAATTAAAGCTAAAGATTTTCTTTCTCAAACACCACCACTTCAAGGCGTGACAGATGATGTCCTTGTAGCATATATTCAAGCCCCACTCACAAGATATTATGATAATACACTATTATTGTTGATTCTTGGCCACCAAAATAAAATAAGTAATGCTTATGCTGGAAGCTCTATTAGCCTTAAAAGGTGCGCACTTGAGCATGAGGGGAGAAAATTAACGGTATCAGAATACAAATTGGAGTTTAATAGCCCACTATAATGTACACCACAAAAATAATAATAAAAATGTTATTCATTATTATTCTATCTAGCTCTAGCTACTATCTTAAAAAAGAAATTCTAGGAAAAACTAGAAACATCAATTCGGACGTACATGACTTTACATTAATCCACCAAAAGATCAATGCTTATACCGTTAAAAATCAAAACATTAATTTTCATTTTATAATATTTATTGGGTTTTTGTTTTCTCCTGAACCACCAGCATTTACTGTATAAAACCACCAGTGTACAATTACAATATTCTGCAGTAGCCATAGCTAGTCTGCAATATGGAAAATGGAGCTCACTACCTAACATTGCTGCAGATCGATGTCAGAAGATTTATAGCTCTCATCATGTAGCCACGGTGGGAGTGAAGTACAAACCATACGCATTATCTCATTTTTATATTGATCCACGATGTCCAGGAAGAAGAAGCTTTATGTATCCAATTTCGAAATTCCAGTTCTCTGGAGAAGGAAAAAAAAAAGGTTTCTGCACTGCATGTGTTCTTATTTCTGCTTTTGTGATCAGACACATTGAACACAGTCGATGCAAGAATTAAGCTGAATATAAAAATATAACATTCTGAAAGGGACAAGAAATTAAGGGGAGAGCTGATGCAAGATGTCATAACCCAATTTTGGGTTATTCCCCAAATTTTACTTACTTTCAAAATAAAAATAAAAAATAAAATAAAATAAAGGCTGCAAAAATAGGCAAAAATCGAAGGACAAATTAAATGCAAATTCGAAGGTCAAATTAAATGACTATTGGATGAATTTGCATAAAAATTAAGTCCAATGACATAATTAAATTTTTAACAGGCCAATTTGATTTAATCATGGGCCAAATTAAATTTTAATTATGTTTAAGAATTAATTTGGGTCCAATTGAAGGATTTAATTAAGTGCAAGGACTTAATTATACTTTAAATGGGTCAAATTAATTTGGGGGCTTAATTGGTGAAAAATTAAGTTTGGGAGCTTAATTTGGACTGAATTGAAAAGATTGAAATTTTAAGACCAAATTTAATTTTTACCAAATGAATTGAACACAAAAATTGAGGGACCAATTTGAAAGCTCGAAAAATTATTTTGCCTATAAATAGCAGTTTTTAACTCAAAATTAGGGGGGGTATTTTGTAATTTGAAGGAGGGAACACAAAAGGGAAAAACCCTAAAAAACTGAAACTAATTTCCTCTCCTTCATGAAGGCCAGCCGCCCCCCACCCCCAGTGTTTTTTTTTCATTTTTCCGACCCGGAGCCACGCACGGCCTCCTCCACCCGGTTGGGATTTTTCTCTCTCAAAACAGCAGCTGCTCCCCACGAGTTCGCCTCTCTCCCTGCGACCCATCTCCCTCTCAGCCAAGACAACCCTTCCCTTTCGTTATTTTCATCTTCTTCTTCCTTAACCAGCTGCCCCTTGGCTGTGTTTCTTTAAAACCAACAGCCCCCACAGACCGGTCTCCGGCTCCAAAACAAGGCCGCTGTTCAGCACAACTCCCTCTCGTCCTTCTCAGTTGCAGAGAACACCCAAGCACGGCCGCCCTCATCTTCCTCCGGTTTCATTCCCAAAACCATCTCCAGAGAAACCCCGCTCCCAGGCAACAGAAGTCAGCTGGCAGGCCCTCTGCCACTTTTGGCACCTTCATCCCCGGCCATTTCGTTTCCCTTTCTCCCCTCAGCCGCGGTCTTCTTCATCTCTCCACCAAGCCACCGATCGGTAGCCGATCTCCTCAGCATCGTCGCCGTCTCCTTCCCCCATCACAGCAACACCGCCGCTCCTCTCAACGCTGCTTTGTCCACAACAGATCTGCCACCCGAAGCCGAGAAGAAGAGAAGGGGAAGCAGATCTGTTAAAAAAGGAAGAACCCGAGGACAGATCTAAAAACAAAAACAAATCAAAACAACTGCCTGTGTTGCGTTTTTTGGTTGATTTTGCAGGTCAGAGACAGAGAAGAGGAAGAGCTTCCCGATCCACCGGTCTTTGTCCGTTTCTCTGCGGTGGTGCGTGGGTCCACGCGCCGCCAGTGGCGGTGGTGCGTGAACCCACGCGCCGCCACTGTTCCCCAGCACTGTTCCGGCTTGCAGAGGGGCATTCATGTAATTTCGGATGGTTTTGAAGCCATTATTGTAATTTTAATGTAATTTTTATTTATTTGTTTTAAATTTGTATTTTGTGTAAATGTGAATGTAAAAGAAAAAAGAAAAGAAAAGAGTAAATAATAATAAAAAGATGTGTGTGCGTGTGTTTGTTTTTTTTGTTTATTTACTTATGTTATTTAATAATAAAAAAAAAACAAAAAGAAATAAATGTATATTTCAATGCACAAATTTTAAGGATAGATAAAATCATGTTGTACTTTCCATGAAAATGTAAGAACATGTTTTTTGCATATATTCTGGGAGTTAATAACTGATGTATCAGAGCCTTAGAAGTGGGCTAAAATTTTATTTTTTAAATTACATCAAGCTCATGAAGCTTGAAAGTGAATGTGCGGTGTGTGTTTTGTTTGTGAAGGTTTTTTTTTTTTTTATGATGAGACGGCAAAGAATAAAGAAGGATTTAATATTTTGATCGGATCAAAGGTGTAGAAGTACAAACTTGTACGGAAGTTGTATTTCTAAAATCCGATGAAAAGACAAAAATTTTTAAAACTTCTTTAACACATCAAGTCCACAGAGCAGCTTATCTCAGGTAGGGTGCGTTAGGGGTGCTAATACCTTCCCTAACCACAATCAGTCCCTTACTCGTGAATTTCTAACAAGACCAGTCCACCAGGGTTTCCTAGTAACCCCCAATAAATTACTAGGTGGCGACTCCTAACGAACCAATTCAAGCAATACAACAACGAGAGACATAAATCGCTAGTCGATGTCGCGCGCGATGGATTTTTTGACGTGCGACACAAGAAAACATAATGTTGTTAATTAAAGCAACATTACAGCAACGGATGCATGGAACCGGCCAATTTGTTTTTTGGTTTTCTTTATCTTTTTACTTGGCATGCTTGTACGCCAAGTGGCGACGTTTTTGAAACGATATTTTTTAAAAATTTATTATTTTATTTGTTATTTTGATTCATTTCCAAGTTAAAAAACACTTTTAAAAATAGTTATTATCTTATTCTTAAGCACTCTCTGTTAGAGAATGATATAAATTATATTTTGAAACCTCACCTAATAGCTTAAGCTTTTGGATTGAATTTGTTTTTGAACTCGTATCAAAGCTTTGATAACCAAGCGGTCATGAGTTCGAATTTCACTATTTCTATTTATTTGATAAAAATTAAGCACATGTAATATAAGTCTGTGCAAGTTTCAAGTCTAAAGGACTTTCACTTAAGATAATGTATTAAAAAAATAATATAAATCATATTTTAAAACATCACTTAATAACTTAAATTTTTAAGTTAAATTGATTCTTTAAAATCCTTATACTTTATAAGTTTTATTATGCAGAGAGTAGATGCACATGAGCACTTGATTAGTGGACCGACTAAGAGGCTTCCCATTAGGGATGCCCTCTTTGCATTCCCTATTTAAAGACACTCTTTAAATTGAGTGAGTCATTGTGATTAATTCATCCATTAATCCTCTGTTTCCCTAGTTTCTGCCTTGTGCTCAGCCTTCCTTATTATTCCCTAGTTTCTTCTACTACACAATAATGGCGTCTTTGCTACCTGAAAACATAAGCATCAAAACTGGTGATGATGACTTCAAAGGAATTGAAGGGTTTGATGATGATGCCCTTCTCATGTCTTTGCTAGAAGAGTCGCAAGGAGATCATGAGAGCAATGAAGAGAGATTAAGGAGTGTGATCCAATCTCTTGAAGCAGAGATCAACCCAAGTATAACGTCGGACGGCCATGAAACAGCCATGGATCCACCTCAGATGCCTCGTGACGGAGATGATACTTATAATGAATTGTTCAAGACGACAGAAATGGAGTCACCACTTGGTCTTGACTTCGAACTGGTTGATATGGAGGTGGTGCCTTCTTCGCCAAGCGATCATGACATGAATTATTGGTACATGGAACCTTCAGAGAGTGATATCGTTGAGTTTAGTGTTAGGAACTATTTTCAATTTGGTCATGAAGCCGCCTTGGAGGAGCATGGCTATAGCTCGTTGTGGCAACAATCATATGACATAATGATGTTCAATTAAGTTGTGATTTCTCTCTCTTCTTTTTTATCTTTCAAATCTTTCCGTGACATCTCTAAAAGTTGTAGAGATGATGCTTAGGTGATCGAATGGTCCATATTTTTCATAGAAAATGATACCTAGATGATCCAAACATGTTTTAAAGAAATAAAAGAAATTAATGATCGGAGTTATAACACCAACTCAGATTAATAAGTTAATTTTATTTTAGACACTGATATTAATCAAAAAATCTTTTTTTTTTTTCATATCATGATACCTTTTAAAATAAAAAAATAAAAAAAGCTTGAAATTGGATTAAAAAATTAGACCGGTCAACAAACATGGAAGAACATGATAGAAAAAAAAATTAACATCATAAAAATATCTAAAATAAAAAATGATAATTGAATGCTAAAGTGAATATATCACAAATTGAAAAGAACATGGAGCAAATTGAAAAGCATAATATATCATAAATTAAAATTGAAGGACTAAAATAAAAGGAAATAAAACTCTTATTAAAGAGTTAGGACAAAAATAAGAAATAAAAAAAGGTTCAAAGCACAAATACCAAAAACAAAAAAGATCAATTTATATTTTTTATGGGATGAGAGAGAAAAGAAAAGAAAAAAAAAAATCTACCAGTGATAAACCACTATACCGTTTATGACACGTGCTGCACCGGATAAAAGGGATGTAATGAGTTATCTAACTACATTGCGGTTGAGCAACTTGAACCACTAAGAGGTGTTTTATGTGCCGCTCAAAGTGTGCGGATATCTTTCACGCGTTGGTTTAAGTTAATCATGCACTTGTAATTTTTTAAATTAATTATTATTTTATTATAGTTAAATACAATAATGTCCTTGACAAAAAAAATAACAAAAAAAACCAACTTGAAAATATGTTAATAACCCTTGATTGAAAGCTTTAATATTGTTGCCTTAAAGGGCATTTTAATAATCCACGTGTATACTAAAATTAAAAACACTGATAATATCCTAAGACCAAAGACTTATAATTTTTTAATGCAAGGTCATTTTAGTATTTTTACTACTTATAAAAGTGAAAAAACCTTAATAGCCTCCTAAACAAGGCTACATTTGATTAGATTGAGGGGAAAAACAATTATTTTACTATTGTTTTAGTATATCTAGTTAGTTGAAGCATATAAGATGGCGAGGCTTTGAAAAGCCCATTTAATATTTAACAATTCAAGTTGCGTGTATTATTTGGGTTTACCTATATTTGTTATCGAACATAAACTTACATATTCAAGAATGAAATTGAATTAATTAAAAATATTAAAATGAATTAAATAATTATTGTATTATATAAAGATAATTTGAGTTATTAATCCTTAATTATTAATAGTTCCACACAATCGTATATTCGTTAACAAATAATTTTATATTTGGTTTAAAAAGAATAATGTTAAGTTTGAGATTGTGGTCCAAACATTATTTTAAAAGTGTTTTTTATTTAAAAATATATTAAAATAATAAAAATGATAAAAAATATCATGAGAACAAATAATTTCATATTTATTTTTTATTTTTATATTAGCATATCAAAATAAAAAATAAAAAAAATAATAATTTGAAACTTGGGTCACTTGCCAAGTACACCAAAAAGATGTGCTGCAAGCGAAAGGAGTCATGGAGAATGATAAGCCACCACATAGATCGGGAAGAGCAACAAAACCGAACCCCAAGTATTGTAAAGTGCAGTGAAAGGCAAGCACAAAGTAAAGTGCAGTGAAAGGCAACTTAATGCAGGATTGATGACAACAACTTAAGGCGTGAACGGCAGATAATTATGAAGCAGTGATAAGCATCAGTTTTTATTCAGTTTTCATCAGTATTTATTATGTTCTAATAATTTAAATAGTGTAACCGTTATAACGGTTCCTTATATATTTCGGCTGCATAACCGAAATATTGATTAGTTTCCATTCAGCATTTATTATGTTTTATTGTTGCAGTTATTCAAATATTGTAACCGTTCTAACGAAGCCTTATAAAAAGGCTGGGAAAGAAAATGAGATATACAATATTTTTCTATCAACATTTATCTTGGGTACGTTCTCACCCGAAGAGAATCAGTGTGAATTCTGTTATTACAAATTAGCTCCTGACTGGGACCATATCAATTGGTATCAGAGCCTTGATAACCAAACGGTCACGAGTTCGAATCTCACCATCCCTATTTATTTGATAAAAATGAAACACAAGGTAATGTGGGCCTGTGCAAGTTTCAAGCCTAAAGGGCTTTCACTTGAGGTGGTGTGTTAGAGAGTAATATAAATCATATCCTAGGACTTCACCTAACGGTTTAAGCTATTGGGTTGAGATGGTTCTTTGACATGGTATCAGAGCTGGTTTAAATGATGACTAACAAAGAACGAATTGAAATGCTGGAGGCAGGGCTCGGTGGAGTACAAGAAGGAGTACAGAGAATGGAGATGAGCATGAGGGGAAAAATGCATCAGCTAGAAGAAACAATCAATAAACTGTCAGAGGCGTTGATATCCAGCAAGGCGTTGTTATCAGATAAGGGAGAATCAAGCCATAGAAACACAAACCGAGAAAGAAATTCTCGTCCAATGCATGAGGAGAACGAAGGTAACAGACAAATTTTTTCTTCTAAAATGGCCAAGCTGGAATTCCCACGATTTTCTGGACAAGATCCGACAGAATGGTTTAATCGAGTGGACCAGTTCTTTGAGTTTCAAAATACTCCAGCCAACCAAAAGATATCACTGGCTTCTTTCCATCTGGAAGGAGAAGCAAATCAGTGGTGGTAGTGGGCTCGTCGGACATATAGGGAGGAAAGACGAACGATGACATGGGAGGCCTTTGAAGAGGAACTGTGGGCGAGATTCGGACCCATTGACTGTGAGGATTTTGATGAAGCTTTATCACATATAAAGCAGGTGGGATCTTTACGTGACTATCAGAGTGAGTTTGAGAAGTTGGGGAACAGAGTTCGTGGATGGTCCCAAAAAGCTTTGGTTGGGACGTTCATGGGAGGCCTTAAACCGGAAATTGCAGAAGGGATTCGTATGTTCAAGCCTCAGTCACTAAAGGAAGCTATTAGCCTAGCCCGCATGAAGGACGAACAGATGAAAAGACATCGTCAATTCCTGCGACCAGCTCAAGTAAATCGAGTGCCAATGACGTTACCTACAACGACACGTGCAACACCAAATGCACCCTTTCGTAGATTACCATGGGAAGAGATGCAGAAACGTAGAGCCCAAGGACTTTGCTTTAATTGTAATGAGAGGTTCACTGCCGGCCATAAATGCCAAGGAATGCAACTCTTGCTTCTGGAGGGACCAACCGATTTCAATGAAATCACGTATGAAGAAGTCACTGAAGAAGCTGACGCAGAAGAGGTGGCAAAGGAAAATGATGAACCTGAGATTACTCTGCATGCTTTAACGGGATGGTCTGCACCTAGAACCATGCGTGTAGATGCCAAAGTGGGGTGCGTCAATGCAGTGGTGTTAATCGACAGTGGTTCTACCCACAATTTTATAAGCACTCGCATGGCTGATCGGCTACGACTTCTAGTAGTCCCAACAGAGACATTTACGGTTCGGGTGGCTAATGGGGCACGGTTACAATGCAAAGGAAAATTCGAAAAGGTGCAGATCCTTCTTCAGGAAATTCCTTTTTCCCTTACCCTTTATTCACTTCCTCTAGCAGATTTGGACATTGTTCTGGGGGTACAATGGTTGGAAATGCTGGGGTCTGTTATATGCAATTGGCGAACTCTCACCATGAAATTCTCTTGGAAGAACGTGGACAGACAGCTGCAGGGGTTTTGTGATCAGCCTATTCAAGCCGCGTTCTTGAAGGAGATTTCCAAAGAGCTGCGTCAAGGCCATTCAGTATTTGCAATTTGTCCACAGTCCACCATGCAGGACACAGAAGGGAGCCAGTCACCGAGTATGTGTCGGGTCTTAGCTAAATATCCAGAGATCTTCGATGAACCCACACAGTTGCCACCCAAACGTGAGATTGATCACACTATTTCTCTCAAGGAAGGAATTGAGCCAGTCAACGTCCGACCCTATTGTTATGCTTATTTCCAGAAGGCAGAGATTGAAAAACAAGTCCAGGAAATGCTGAATTCTGGACTCATCAGACCTAGCACCAGCCCCTTCTCCTCTCCGGTGTTGCTAGTTAAAAAAAAGGATGGTAGTTGGCGCTTTTGCACCGATTATCGATCTTTTAATACAGTCACTATCAAAGATCGGTTTCCAATCCCTACCGTGGAAGATATGTTGGATGAACTGCATGGGGCAACGTATTTCACCAAGCTCGATTTACGAGCCGGCTACCATCAAGTACGAGTGCAACCTTCAGATATCCATAAGACTGCTTTTCGTACACACAATGGTCATTATGAATATCTTGTTATGCCCTTTGGTTTGAGTAACGCACCCTCTACATTCCAAGCTATTATGAATGCAATTTTTCGGCCCCATTTACGAAAATTCATATTGGTATTTTTTGATGACATCTTGATTTATAGTCCTACTTGGGAAATGCATTTACATCATGTCACTCAAACCTTGGACATTTTAAAGCAACAACAGTTTTACCTCAAGGCTAGTAAATGTGCTTTCGGTAAGCAAGAGCTTGAATATTTGGGTCATATTGTATCTCATCAAGGGGTGAAGGTCGATAGCAACAAAATTGAAGCCATGGTGACATGGCCCCGACCTGCTAATATTTCTGAGCTGCGTGGATTTTTGGGGTTGACAGGTTATTACCGTAAGTTTGTTCGGAATTATGGTATAATTGCTCGGGCTCTTACAAATCTTCTCAAAAAGGGGCATTTTGGCTGGAATACGGAGGCAGAGGAAGCTTTTCAGAAACTTAAGAAGGCCATGACAACAACGCCTATCTTAGCCATGCCTAATTTTAATGACACCTTCATAGTGGAAACCGACTCTTCAGGTAATGGAATTGGGGCAGTTCTTCAACAACAAGGCAAGCCTATTGCCTTTATGAGTTGAGCTCTTGGTGTCGCAAAATGTTCATGGTCTACTTATGCAAAGGAAATGCTCGCAGTGGTGGAAGCCATTCGCATGTGGCGCCCATACTTGCTAGGACAATATTTCATCATTCAAACCGATCAGCGCAGCCTCAAATATCTTCTGGAACAACGAATCACTACGCCAGAACAGCAGAAATGGGTTGCTAAATTATTGGGGTATGACTATGAGATTCAGTATCGGCCAGGACGTGAAAACTCGGCTGCAGATGCCCTTTCTCGTCGACCGGCCAGTCCTACACTACACAATTTGTTCGTGCCACAGCTTGCGATATGGGAAGAAATTAAAAACGCAGCCACTACAGATGACTATATGGCTGTTATTCGCAACCTGGTTCAAACTCAACCCGAAGGACCTTTTACTGCACGCAATGGATTATTCTTTTTTAAAGGCCGAATTGTGGTTCCTTCTAATGTCACTCTACGCAACAAATTAATTTATGAAGCCCATGATACTAAAATAGGGGGTCATTCGGGCATCTTACGCACCTTTAAAAAGGTGGCCACCCAGTTCTACTGGCCTTCCATGCACAAATCAGTTCAGGAGTACGTGAAGAGCTGCGACACATGCCAAAGAACTAAATCGGAAACTTTACCACCGGCAGGTCTACTCTAACCTTTGTCTATTCCATGTCAGGTATGGGATGATATTACTATTGATTTTATTACCGGTCTGCCACTTTCACAAGGTAAAGATACAATTTTTGTGGTGGTGGATAGACTGAGTAAATATGCTCACTTTATGGCATTATCTCATCCATTCACGGCTAAGGTAATGGCCGACAAATTTGTTGAGGGCGTGGTCAAATTGCATGGCATGCCAAGATCTATCATCAGTGACCGTGACCCCATTTTTATTAGCAGATTTTGGCAAGAATTTTTTTTACTGTCAGGCACAAAACTGAAAATGAGCTCCGCATACCACCCTCAAACCGATGGCCAAACAGAGGTAGTCAATCGATGTCTGGAACAGTATTTACGCAGCTTTGTCCATCAGTGGCCACGTAAATGGCAGTCCTTCTTGCCTTGGGCGGAGCTATGGTACAATACTACTTTTCATGCATCCACTGGTATGACTCCATATCAGGCACTTTATGGGCGTCCACCACCGACTCTTCCAGACTATTTTGAGGGTTCCACACCAGTTCACGAAGTGGACCAAACACTTCTCCACCGTGATGAGCTTCTGTTGCAGCTCAAACAAAATTTAGCCACTGCCATCAATCGCATGAAACAAACTGCAGATAAACATCGGAGGGATTTGTCTTTTGTAGAAGGTGATATGGTTTTTCTCCGATTACAGCCTTATCGTCAAAGCTCAGCATTTAAACGGGCACATCAGAAATTAGCCAGCAAGTTTTTTGGTCCTTATCCTATTCTCCAAAAGGTGGGTTAGGTGGCTTATAAACTCCAATTACCTGAGGGTGTCCGTATTCATCCTGTTTTTCATATATCCTTATTAAAGAAATATGTGGGGGATGCTTCCAACACTCAAACCGATCTTCCACCAGTATCAGATGACGGTGCAATTATTTTGGAACCTGCGGCTGTGCTTGATCACCGTTGGGTGAAGCAGGGTGGTAAGTTCATTACTGAAAGTCTTGTCCAATGGAAACACTTACCAACAGAGGATGCTACGTGGGAACCGACTAAGTTTCTGTGTCAACAATTTCCTCAATTGAACCTTGAGGACAAGGTTCCACTTTCTAGGGGGAGTAATGATAAGCCACCACGTAGATCGGGAAGAGCAAAAAAACCGAACCCCAAGTATTGTAAAGTGCAGTGAAAGGCAAGCACAAAGTAAAGTGCAGTGAAAGGCAACTTAATGCAGGATTGATGACAACAACTTAAGGCGTGAACGGCAGATAATTATGAAGCAGTGATAAGCATCAGTTTTTATTCAGTTTTCATTCAGTATTTATTATGTTCTAATAATTTAAATAGTGTAATCGTTATAACGGTTCCTTATATATTTCGGCTGCATAACCGAAATATTGATTAGTTTCCATTCAACATTTATTATGTTTTATTGTTGCAGTTATTCAAATATTGTAACCGTTCTAACGAAGCCTTATAAAAAGGCTGGGAAAGAAAATGAGATATACAATATTTTTCTATCAACATTTATCTTGGGTACGTTCTTACCCGAAAAGAATCAGTGTGAATTCTGTTATTACAAATTAGCTCCTGACTGGGACCATATCAGAGAAACTATTCAACATAACCTAAACTAATAAGATTGATATTAAAAGGGGAAATCATTAAGGTAATTAATGCAAAGGGTGTGAGAAAGAACCTTAAACGTTATAGACATCTCATAATAAGAAATAAAATTTTTAATTAAACTTTGAATGTTTAAAACAGCCCACAAGCCGGGCTTAAATAGCTAGGGCTTGAAAATTTACTAAAAAATGTAAATTTTGACTATTCAATAAATTAAAAATAACACTTAAAATAAGAAATTTGAAAAAAATTACTCAACAATGAAAATGAAGATTATCATGAAATAGAATCCTGAAAAGTTCTAGAAATGGTTAAAAATAAAAATAAGGAGGAAACATAGAATATTCAAAACAACCCCTAATAAGCAATGTTGGTAGCTTCTGACATGTGCCTAGAAAATATATGTATAGTTACGGTGAAAATACAAAAAGTTAGAAAAACATCCTCAAACTGAACTCAACTATTATTTACTATCTTTGTGTTGGTCTACCCTGCCAATGTAGTCTAGCGCCATTAACTCTTTATTTGACAACTCATCTCCTTTAAAATCTCTACTAATGTCATGTATTTAATATTAATTTTAGTGATTGCATACTTGACTTGATGATGAATCCCATAAAGATACTTTACCATATCTTTTTCATTTATTGTGAATCATCTAATACAAAGAATAAGTGCTAAGTCCAGTACACCTTCTAGATAAAATCTATAGGACAAAAATATTATACAAAAGAATTTATAAATTGATTATAATTATAAGATTTATATTACATCAAATTATTTTTTTTAATGTTGTTGGTCAATGCTCTATTAAGAAAACATTAATTAAAGTTGTTAATACTGATTCATATATTTTTTTTCTTTAGAAAAAGAAGTAGTTGTTCTTACAAGCTGAGGTATGCGAGATATCTATAACTAATATATTAGTCATTATTAGATGACATGTACATTTCTGTAAGTGATTCTTATTCTTGAGATTACTTAGTTATCTTATATAAGAAATGTTGGTCATTATCAGATAACATGTACACTTATGTAAGTGATTCTTATTCTTGAGATCACTTGATTGTCTTATATAAGAAATGATATGCTTTAATTTTGACTATAAGTTATCCTAATCAAGGGTAATAAATGGATATATATTAGATATAACTTGAACTGTATCAAAATCTTTGAGTAATCAAGAAAGGAGACATCACTTTTGGTGAATTACGGAAGATGTTCCAATTGTTCTTGAATAATATTGATTATGAAATTCTTGCACAAGGTGGAATGAGTTTTAAAAAGAGTTTCAAATCTTATAGAAGCTTAATGACTTCATTTCCCACTACTTCTTTCATATTAGGATTAAGCCTTCATTGTATTTCTCTAGAGAGTTTAACATTTTCCTCCAAATAAATCCTGCGAGTACAATTCAAAGGACTAATTTCTTTTTTATCAACTATGGTCAATCCTAATACTTTTTTTTTTATGTATTTTCAAAGTTTGCAATAACTTATCTTCTTGATATGCATTAAGATTGGAAAGGATTATTATCGAAAATGTTTTATTTTCTCTTAAAAATGAGTATTTGAGATTGGATGGTAACAACTTTAAATCAAGTTTTAGTGGTTGAACACTTGAAGGTATTGATCGTAGTGGCAATTCTTTAAGATTTGGTCTCCAACTACTTGCCTTTGATTCTTCCTAAAAATAAATTATTGTAAATCTTTAGATTCATTAAACTTAGTTTTACTCGAAGTAGTTTTGAATTGATTATAAACTAATTTTTCAATAAAATCTACTTCCTGTAAATCATTATTATCTCTAGGTTGCTTACAAATGTTAAAAACATTTCTTTCCAATGTTATATTTTAAAAAATAACTTCATCACTCAATTCCTACAATTAATCAATGCATTAGAAGTTGAAAGAAATAAACGTCCTAAAATAATTAGAATTGAATTACATGTTTCAACAGGTTGTGTATCAAAAACAATAAAATCTACAGGATAAATGAATTCAGAAACTTGTATTAACACATCTTTAATTATACCTCTAGTCACTTTTACAGATCTATCAGTAAGTAAAAGATTTATAAAAGTTGATTTTAACTCACCTAGATTGAGACTTTAAAAAACTAAATATAGAAGTAAATTCACACTAGCTTCAAGATCAAATAATGCTTTTTTTAATTTTATGTTCTTCAATAAAGCATGAAATTATAGGACAACCAGGGTCTTTATATTTCAAAGCATTATTGTTTTGAAGAATGACACATACTTGTTTGGCTAAAAAGACTTTCTTTTTCACATTCAATTTTATCTTCATGGTGCACAAGTCTTTTAAAAATTTAGCATAAGAAGATACATGTTTAATAGCATCTAACAAAGATATATTGATCCTCACCTGTTTGAAAATTTCAAGGATTTCAGAAGTGTGATTGACTTTTTTTTTGTTTAGTCATGATATGAGGAAATGAAAGGGTTGGTCAGGAATCAATCTTTTTTTTGCAATGTTCAAGTTTAACATCTTCCTTACCCTTAGAGATTGACTCATCATCTTTCTCACAAGGTTCTAAAATAGGTTTTTCAATAACCTTACCATTATAGAGAGTCATAACTGATTTGACTTAATCTATGTCTTGGCTTCCTAAGCTACTTGCACTTAAATTGTATTGTCCATTGAGATTTTGCTGTGGTTGGGAATGAAACTTACATTTCTCTTGAAAACTAAGAGCAAATGTAAATTTTGTAAGAGTATCTTTCAAATCTACCATAATTTGAGCATTTTGAAAAATGCATTTAGTATTTTTTCTAGGTGGGGAAATATAAAGAGATACACATCCACGAGAATTTTAAAAATTATGATGCTTTTGAAATTATGCTAAGAAGTTAGTGTATTATTTTTACAACTCTTCCAACAGAAATTTGGATGATTTTTCTAACTAGGGTTGTAAATTTACAAGTATGGATTAGGATTTGGCATTTAAAAACTGTTTAAAACATTGGCTTGTTCATGGAGATATTCCTTGAAAGAAGATAAAATTAGACAATTATTGGTTAGGTGTTCATTAATTTCACAAATTTGACACATAATTTCTTGAACATATTTTAATTGACAACTTATTTTCAGTTCTAACGCCTCAACTTTCTAGCTAAATATAAAAATTTGGCTTGGAGGTCATGATCTTCTCTAAGATTGTACAAGCCTTCATTAGATGTACGAGGCTAAGATTTACCAATGCCTCACAAGTGTCTGTAGTGTCCTAATTTTAAGCATTTTCATTAATAAGTCTATGTTCGTCATTGCTTCATTAGAGTCTTTATCTTTAAAAGTTCTATTACACATCAATTCCACCATTTACCTATCTTTAGGTGTTAACCCTTCATACAAGTGTGAAACCAATCTTCATGTTTCAAAACCATGATGAGGACATGTATTAAACAAGTCTTTATATCTATCCCAACACTAGTAAAATGTTTCTCCTGTTTTATATATATATATATATATATATATATATATATATATTAAAGATGGTGATATGTCTTTTGAAAGAATTTGTTTTATGAGAAGGAAAAAACTTCTTCAAAAACCATTGTTGCAATTCATCCCAAGCACGAATAGATCTTAACCTAAGATTTTACAGCCATGTTTTACCTTTATTTTTTAAGGAAAAAGGAAAAAGCTTTAATCTGATGGTATTTATGCTACAATTTAAGTCATTATAAGTGTTACAAACCTCTTCAATATCTCTCAAATACAAGTATGGATTTTCTAGATCTAAGCCATGAAAAATAGGTAAAAGTTGAATAATACCTTATTTAAATTTAAAGTGAGATGCATCAGGAAGGAAAACTATACATGATGGCACACTTGTACTTGTCAAATTCATGTGGCCTCTAAGTGTTCTAATATGGTTATGCTCATTATGAAGTGTCTAGTTATCCTTTTTAGCCATGTTTTTTTAAAAACGATGAAGATTTCCTAGAAAGTCTATCATTTAATGTGTGTGACCAAACTCTAATGCAAGTGTAAAAAGAAAATAGAAAATTTAGAAACAAAAATTAGATAAAATAAAATTTATAATTTATACAGTGATTTACCTATCTGACAATGACATCAAAAACTTGACACGATCAAATAATTGATGTTTTCTCCTAAATGCAGGAGTGTTAAAGTAATAAATAGCCCAACATGACTGAGGTCGATCCACAAAAAGGTTAACTATACAAAACCAAAAATAATAAAAGAAATTGAGTTGAAGAGAACGAACTTTGAGATATGATATTAATGTAAAGATTAAACAAAGATAAAATAATTGCCAAAGTTAGAGGATCTACTAATGGTAAACCATACACAAAGACAGTTCCAATCGAATGATTTTTCATTAATGACTCATTTTAAATTATTAACATAATCATATTAATTATCTTATTTAAGTAACGCTAATAGTTTTAAATATTGTCAGGTATTCATTATGTTAATTTATGTCTACAACAAATTGAGTTCCTTTTATAGCATAATTAATGTCGGTTACCCATACAATAGGCTATAAAAGAATCAAGTATTTGTTGTGCTAATGATTATACACCATGAATCTAAACTCACCACTTAACAAGCAGAGTATTAAGAATGAGTAAGATAACAATTATAAAACATGTTAATAGCAAACTTTCTTGAATATAAACATTAAAGTTCATTTTGAGTTTGTACTATACTTATTCCTATACCATTAGTATAACCTTTTTTACCTTGACAAAATAAACTTAACTAAACATAATGAAGAAGACAAAGAAAAATAAACAAGATAAGAACATAGTTATGATATAAATTGATGAAGTATAGTAAAGGAAATTATAGGTATAAATAAAAGATTAATGAGAATAACATGAAATAAAGCGTTTGAAACGTAAAAATAAACAAACCCTTTCAAGATAACAAGAGGGTTGCTGGTATTTTCTTGGTAAGAGGAAAAAGAATGGAGGGAGTGAATTATAGATTATAACTTATTTACATTTGTAAAATGAATTATTTTGACAACAATTTCATTGGTAAAGAAAGTGATGATGGATTTTTTTTATTAATTTTTTATTTTTTAGTTTGTCAAAAATTACCTAAAGAATGCATTTCATCAAAAATTTCTGATTGAAGTTTTCTGTTGCTATTTTTGCATTATGTGCTACCAGTTTTGTTTTTATTTATCAATTTACTAGTAGTAAATAACGGTTTATTATTGATTAAATTCTTATAAAATTAGTAAAATAATATTAAATATATAATTGAATTAACGCATGAAAAAAAAACTTTTATAATCACAATTATTAAACTTGGACAGACCCGACGGGTTAACCCGGGACTCGATTGACTCGGTGGCTGGACCGGTCCAGGTTTGTTAAAAGATCAGGTGGTGCAACAACTCGGCAAAATCCAGTTGACCCATGACCCGGATGAACTTAGATGAGACTTTTTTTTTTCAAATGCGGTGTTTCTCCTAAACCCCTCTTTTTCATATTTTTTTTAGTTGGTTATTAACACTTTGTAATGTTTACTATATAAATATTAGAAAAATATTTATATTTTCATTATGAGATTTAAAACCCTTTAGTATATATACTCTATGTTTCCAAGAAAAAAAATTATTTTTTCAATATGAGATTTGAAGTCTTTTTGTATATATACTCTATATTCATAAGAAAAAAGTTATGTTTTTTCAATATGAGATAAAAAAAGTTTTGGTTTAATACTTGAACTCAATATCTTTTTAATGTGGATTTGAAACCCTTTAATAATATACTCTATATTCACAAAAAAGAAGTTATTTCTTCAATGTGAGATCTGAAACTCTTTAGTACACATATTTATATTTACAAGAAAATAATTATGTTTTTTCAACGTAGGATAATTTTTTTTAAATATTTTTTTAAACTTTATTATTTACAACATGTATAGCCTGTATTCACATTAATTTTTTCTTTATTTTTTATATGACATATTAAAATTTTAAATATATATTTTTAAAATTTTTTTAAGTGGACCCATGAAACCTAGAACTCGATCCCTTGATCAGGTTAATCACCGGGTCGAGTTTGATAATTATGGATATAATAAAAAGAGTTATTCATAATTACTTGTCTCTCATGGAATTAATTTGTAAACTGACTTTAAGGATCAAATCATAACAAGCAAATCGTAATTAGGCAATTTATGAAAAACGAAGACGTGGACTAAAAAGGACATTAAATCTTTCATGAATGCAGATTTCAAGTGAGTCTATTGCATCTAAAATCCTCTAAAATAAAAGATAATACGAATTAGTTCTTGAACCGAAATGCTAATAACAACATTAAATGATTAATCACGTCAAGTTAACAAAATTGGATGTCCAATAGTTACTATTGAAGATAGAGCATTTGATTCACAACAACCAATTATCGGTCAATGTTTTTCCCAAAAGCTTGCCAATGCCACGTGGCTAATTGATATTTCTAGTTGGGGTATAATTAATGAAGCATTTGTTTTGGATGTAAACGCAACTAAATTAACCATTTGATATGTAATCGTTGGGATTCGTGTCCATATTACATGAATGGAGTTATTTATAATTTGAGGTCAGATCTATTACTAGACATGCACATAATCTACACACAATATAATATATAAAACTCTTGTCCACTGTAATATATATATATATATATATATATATATATATATATATATATATATATATATATATAAAAAACAGTGGACAATAAACATCTTTAGATGCGGAGAAACTCTTCTTCGGAACAAAGAGAAACTAGAGGAGACGAAAAGTTTGAATTTTAATAATAATTTTAAGAACCTGGCTGTTGCGTACTGTTAAGTTTTCTACGAAATGTTAATTTATTCACATTCACGCATAGGTATATTGTTTACCTTCATTTTTAATTGCCAACACTTATAAGATATTTTCAGAAAATCCAACATGTTAATGAAAAAGATGAATTCTCATCTTGCTGCTCGTAATTAAATAATAATCTTGAGTGCTATTATTATTATTATTATTAACATAAATATCTGAATTAACTTATGAGTAACTTGATTAATTTTATAAATTTTAAAATTAGTATACATATAAGTTTTTCGTGGTACGAGGACTCAAGTGCTATTCTTCTTTTCCTAGCCATTCATGGTGGTGGATAATCGAAGATGGAAAGGAAAAATATAAAGGAAAATACTTGTTTCTGTTAGGTATGTTGCCATTACATGTGCAACAAATGGTGGCTACAACCATTGACTTTGGTAGCCACCATTGTTGAAGAAGAGAAGAAGTTGACAGTAGCCTTTGTTGAAGAAGAGATGAGTTTGGCAGCCACCATTAATGACAAAGGAGCAAGAGAAGCTACCATGAATGCCTATAAATAGAGGCATACATTAAAGAGCAAAATGAGAGAGTTGAGTGAGAGATATTAGAGCCAAAGATGTGAGAAATATAGGAGAGAGTGGGCTGCCATTGCAGCACCAAGAAAAGAGAAATAGAGTGAGGTTGAGAGTTGCTAAAGAGGGAATAATTTCTCCTCCTCTATTGTTGTAAATCTTGTTCTCTCCCTATATAATCAAATGGCTTCTCCCGTGGATGTAGGCGGTTTGCCGAACCACGTTAAATATTGTGTCAGTGTGCTTAGCCTCCAATGGGCAAATATCAGAACATCACCGGTCGAAATTCCCTACAATTGGTATCACAACATATGGTTTAAGTGGTGTTTGATTTTTTGCTCAAAAATAAAAGTTGTCCAAATGGTGTTTTGACCATCCCACTGTGTAGAGGAGGACGAGACGAAGCCACTAGTGAAAACCGTGTCAAAATCGAACGTCGGACATGGCTGCACTCTCCATCACTCTCCGGCAAGGTGTCTGCCCACGGGCCCCACGTGTCTTCTTCACCCGGATGAGTTGACCCGAATTGAATACCAGTTGACCCAACCCATGTGAACAGTAGTCATAAACAGTGATGTTATCATGAACAGTACCATGCAAAATGATGACATCAGCATACACAGTCGCAAGCCATTGACCAGTCAACAGCCGCGAGCCAAGCCAAGCTGAGCCAAGTGAGCCGAGCCGAGTTGGAGTCGAGCCGCGAGCCGAGGTATAGGATTCTGTGCAGCAGAGTCTATGTGCAACCGGATCTGAGATTGAATCTGAGCCGTTGATCAGGCTAGAATTGTTTTGATCAAGTCGTAGCCGTCTGATGTGCAATTTGGACGATTCAAGACATGTTTCCAGATAATTTGATCATTCCGGATGCAATGGTACGATCCGATGGTTGAGATTCGAGACCGAAAATGGAAATGGTGAATTATTAAAGACAGATTGCCCGATCAGGAGGCATCTGAAGGTCATCATGGTGGTCGATGGAGATGAAGAAGAAGAAGGTGCACATGTTTGCCCAATTACATGTGTTGGACTGTTAAGTGGGGAAATTTAATGCTTGAAGGAAGGCAAAATTGGGACACTTAGGACACCCGAGATGTGGACGATTTGAGGTGTAGAGTGGAAATTGATGAAGACCAATCTTAACGAATCTAAGCACTGGTAGTCTCGCCAGATGTTAAGAAATCAGGTATAAAACCAGGATATCCTAGATCACTTGTAAAGGAAAGCCGCAACAAAGCTAGCAAATGGTTGTATATACAAAAGGCAGTACGGTGGATAGATACGTTCTAAGAAGTTCTGTCTAGGAGATTGGGTTTTAAGCGGGACCAGTGTGACCCCTCCAAATCTTTCCTGGGAACTTGCTTAGTTAAAGGATCATCCATACAGTACTATTTTTGTATATGTAATAGTTTGTAATGAAACTGTTAAAGACTAGCAAGATGACAACTTAAAGGAACAGTTGAGTTCCATATGTTCAAGGATCTGATGGAGTGGTGATTTCTCCAAAGTAGTTAGATTTGGTGACTGTGATTTGTCGAAGGGAGAATTGATGAAGACCCTGATAATGGAAGAGAAATACAGCAAGGGGATAAAGATTGACACCCTATTTTGACTTGGATAAATGTTGTGACAGGATGAGCTGCTGTCAAACATAAAAGCAAAGAATAGGGAGAAATCTGGAGAACCGGAATTGCACGAGAGCACACGGAGATTGTGCAGGAGTACCCGTAGGATCCAACGAGGTATTGTAATGAGATAATAGATGCAAGGAGAAGAAGAGTTCCCAGATGAAGCTCAGAGCAGAGACTGTGTGAAAAGGTTGTACAACAAGAAGTCTCTTATGCTCTTGATAAAGGCAACAAGTGAGGACCTTTCCAATGCATGCAAGGATGGAAAGATGAGCTGTTGCAGAAGCACCGAATTAAGGGGGTGCGACCGCCTATGATGAAAGGTGAAGACACCAAAGAGAGTTGGTGTGGGTGGAGCTATCAAGCAGAAAGGGATAGGAGCTCCAAACATAGAAAATGAGATGGAAAACTGCGAAGAGTGCACCGCAACTTTCTCTTTCTATGTGATCAGTGGTAGTGATCTCTCCCAAGTCCACATGGTGGTAGAGAATCTTGGAGCCACTAGAGACATCCGTTATGAAGGAGGATGTGGCCGTCTCATGATGACGAGTATAGACACCTCAAATGGAAGGTGTGTGGGCCAAGATTAGAGCCCTGGTTCAGACTGTCTCATGACGACAGGCGAAGACACCTTAGATAGAAGGTGTGAGGACCATGATATGAGTCCAAAATCAGGTCGTCTCATGATGACAAGCAGAGACACCTCAGATGAAAGGTGTGAGGACCTTGATATGAGTCCATGTTCAGGCCGTCTCATGACGACAGGCGAAGACACCTCATACAGAAGGTGTGAGGACCATGATATGAGTCTAAATCAGGTCGTCTCATGATGACAGGCGGAGACACCTCAGATGAAAGGTGTGAGGACCTTGATATGAGTCCATGTTCAGGCCGTCTCATGACGACAAGCGGAGACACCTCAGGCAGAAGGTGTGAGGGCCATAATATAAGCCCAAGATAATACTGCCCCATGACAACGGGCGAAGACACCTTCGGAGAAGGTGTGAGGGACATGAAGCCGCATGATGATGAATGGAGACACCTCGGATGGAAGGTGTGAGGGCTACAATATTAGCCCAGATTCAGACCGCCACATGACGACGAGCGGAGACACCACAGGAGAAGGTGTGAGGGCCATGAAAAGAGCCCAGCCCCAGAGCCAATATGATGGCTGGATATAAGTGGACAAGTGTATAGCCAATGAAGAGGCTATGATGAGTATGAAGACAAATGCAGGATTGACTTTCATGGATATTGCCCCGATTCTAAAGATCAATGAGCTAGAAGACATTTTCCTTGGACAATAAGTGGGTGACTTGTGGAGCATTAAGACGCGACTGCTATGAAGGAGCAGAGGGCATGCGCAGGTTCCGGGAACAAGTTGACTTTTGTCAAGGTGGTGAGCTCGGTGAAAGCATTGTAATACTCAGAGTATGAAGATTGATATGGATCAACCTTTAATGGGCTGCCCCCATAAGTAAAGGTGGATAGCTACCCAGACTCTTGAGACTAAGAGTGAGAGACTCATGGAGAAGTAAGGCATGGTTCCTAGGGTGGAATAGAGGGCAAACGCAACTCCTGGATGAGTAGACTCTTGGAAGAGTGGTGAGCTCGTGATCACATTAAAATACTCAATGACTGTTGCACTTAGGAATATCAGTTTGAGGGGGTGTTGTAAGCCTTGATGTAAGGCTTGATAAATCATTCCGGGCCAAGCATGGTTGATATGCTTGAAGGGGAATGTTGTTCCAGAGACAAGCGTTAAACATTCTTCAGATGAGATGTGACAAACCATCTAGTTGAAGTGATCCTTTGGAGTGAGCAAAGGGGTGCTTGGTTGACTCTAGTGATTGAAAGGTTTGGCAAGTACCTGTAAACTTAGCCACAAACGCTCTTAGAATGGTAAGCTTGGAAGAGCTGCAAGATGCTAGCTTGTGCTGAAGAAGCAAGCAGACAATTGCCCCACATGAATGTTAAAGGGGGTGATTGTTAGGTATGTTGCCATTACATGTGCAACAAATGGTGGCTACAACCATTGACTTTGGTAGCCACCATTGTTGAAGAAGAGAAGAAGTTGGCAGCAACCTTTGTTGAAGAAGAGATGAGTTTGGCAGCCACCATTAATGACACAGGAGCAAGAGAAGCTACCATGAATGCCTATAAATAGAGGCATACATTAGAGAGAAAAATGAGAGAGTTGAGTGAGAGATATTAGAGCCAAAGATGTGAGAAATATAGGAGAGAGTGGGCTACCATTGCAGCACCAAGAAGAGAGAAATAGAGTGAGGTTGAGAGTTGCTAAAGAGGGAATAATTTCTCCTCCTCTATTGTTGTAAATCTTGTTCTCTCCCCATATAATCAAATGGCTTCTCCCGTGGATGTAGGCGGTTTGCCGAATCACGTTAAATATTGTGTCAGTGTTGTCGCACGTCGAAAAAATCCCGCGCGCGGCATCAACTCGCAATTATATGTCTCGTTGTGGCATTGCTTGAATTGGTTCGTTGGGAGTCGCCACCTAGTATTTAATTGAGGTTACTAGGAAACCCTGGTGGACTGGTCATGGTCAGAGATTCGTGGGTAAGGGACTGATTGTGGTTAGGGAAGGTATTAGCACCCCTAACGCACCCTACCTGAGGTAAGCTGCTCCGTGGACTTGATATGTTAAAGAAGTTTTAAAAATTGTCTTTTCATCGGAATTTAGAAATACAACTTTCGTACAAGTTTGTACTTCTACACCGTGATCCAATCAAAATATTAAATCCTTCTTTATTCCTGCAATTTTATCATAAAAAATTTGCAAACAAAATACACACACCACATTCAAGCTTTGTGAGCTTGATGTAATTTTTAAAATAGAATTTTAGCCCACTTCTAAGGCTACGATACATCAGTTATTAATTCCCAGAATATATGTAAAAACATGTTCTTATATTTTCATGGAAAATACCACATGATTTTATCCATCCTTAGAATTTGTGCATGTTCAAATTAAACAATTAATTCTTTTATATATATATATATAATTCAATATAATAAATAATAATAATAAAAAACACACACACACACATCTCCTTTTATTATGCTGACTCACACACAATTACATGTTTACAACATAACAAAGAAAAAATAATCAAATAAATCAAAACACAACGGTGCCCAAATATACACAGCAACATTTGAAAATTCCAAAATAGCTTTGGGAACAGTGCTGGGGAATTCTGGGCATCTTCTACGATTGTGATTCAGTGGCGGCGCGTCTTTCCACGCGCCCCCGCCACTGGCGGCGCGTGGGTTCATGCGCCGCTGGACATGCCAGCAACGGGCGGATCTGGATCATCTCCTTCTTCTCTTCCCGTCCATACCAGCGGTGCATCTCCCAGTCACCTGCACAAGAAGCAAAAACACAAAAACACAACACATGGCAGTTGATTTTAATCTTTTTCTTCCTCTGCAGATCTGTTCTCGGGTCTTTCTTTTTTAATTATGATTTGTTGTTCTTCCTTTCTTCTTCTGGGGTCCAACGCCACCACTGCTTATGGCCGTTTGGATGGTTGAAGACGAGAGCAGAGGCTGCTGGCTGGAGGCGGACAGATCGGGAATCTGTCGGCGCCGCTGTGTCGGGCTGCTACTGGTCGGTTATAGTGGAAGGCCGGTCTGTTGGTGGAGATGAGAGCAGCTAACGAATAGTGGAGGCTGCCTCTGTATTCAGTCTAGAGGAGGAGTTATTGGCTTCGGTGGTCGCTGGGTGGTCGATTGCCCTGCAACTGAGAGGAAAAGAAGCCAAAAATTTAAAAAACCCCAAAGCAGGGGTTTCACCAGATTTTCTTTGTCGATGGAGGGAGGCGGCCGTTCGGGTCTCAATAAGGAAAGAAGGGAGACCAAATGGAACTGAAAAATCAAAAGAAGGCAGGCGGCGCTGGGTTCTTTCTTTTTCCATGGGAGCGGCGGCTTGTTTTGGCAAGGCAAAAGGGAGAAGGGCTTCTGTTTTTTTTTAAAGAGAGGGGGGGCGATCAGCTGGTTTCGGGAGCTACAAAAATCAAACCGGGCAATGGTTCCGGGAGACAAAAATGCAAACCAGCAGGGGCGGCGGCTGGTGTCAAGGATAGAGTTTTTTAGGGTTAGGTTTTGTGTTTTTTTTCTTTTGAAAGTGTCAAAATTACCCCCCTTATAAAATGAGCCCCCCCCTTTCTGATTTTTGTAAGCTGGTATTTATAGGCAAGACATTTTTTCGGATCTCAAAATTGGTCCCTCAATTTTTCAATCAATTCACTTGGTAAAAATTAAATCAATTTGGTTTCTTAAAATTTCAATGTTTTCAATTAAGTCCAAATTAGGTTCCCAAACTTAATTTTTCACCAATTAAGCCCCCAAATTAATTTGACCCATTTAAAGTATAATTAAGTCCTTGCACTTAATTAAATCCTTTAATTGGACCCAAATTAATTCTTAAACATAATTAAAATTAAATTTGGCCCATGATTAAATCAAATTGGCCCATTAAAAATTTAATTATGTTATTGGACTTAATTTTTATGCAAATTCATCCAATAATCATTTAATTTGACCTTCAAATATGCATTTAATTTGACCTTCGATTTTTGCCTATTTTTACAGTTTTTTTTTATCAGCTTTCTCCACATTGCCAGCCTTTATTTTATTTTTTGATTTTTATTTTGAAAAAAAGTTAAATTTGGGGAATAACCCAAAATTGGGTTATGACAGTTGCCCCCCTCTTTACAATGCTTATGAAAGAAAGTCTCCTACGAGACGTTAGATAGTAAGCGTTGTAAAGAAGAAAAAAAGAAGTTTTTTTTTTTTGAAAATTCAAAGATTTTGAAATGGTCGAATTGTCATGGGTGACCTATCCGGGTGAAAAACACGAAGATGTTTTAAAGTGGTGAAAAATACAGAGATTTTTCAAAGTGGTGAGAAATGCGAAGATTTCTCAAAATGGTGAAAAACACAGAGATTTTTCAAAGTGGTGAAAAATACAAAGATTTTTCAAAGTGGTTTTGTTGTAATGGGCAACCGACCCAAAGATGGAAAACGAAAAGAGTTTTCAAGGTGGTGAAAAATGCAATGATTTTTCAAAGTCATTTTGTTGTAATGGGCAACCGGCTCAGATGAAAGGTTTTGAAAAATACAAAGATTTTTTCAAAGAGGTGAAAAATGCAGAGATTTTTCAAAGTGGTGAAAAATGCAGAGATTTTTCAAAGTGGTGAGAAATGCGAAGATTTCTCAAAATTGTGAAAAAGATTGGAGGTGGTGAGAAATGCGAAGATTTCTCAAAATGGTTTTATTGTTATGGGCAACCGGCCCAAAATGGAAAAAAGTTTGAAACTGGGGAGAAATGCAATGATTTCTCAAAATGGTTTTATTGTTATGGGCAACCGGCCCAAATGGAAAAAGGTTTGAAGGTGGGGAGAAATGCAATGATTTCTCAAAAAATGGTTTTATTGTGATGGGCAACCGACCCAAATGGAAAAAGTTTAAAGGTGGGGAGAAATGCAATGATTTCTCAAAATGGTTTTATGGTTATGGGCAACCGGCCCAAATGGAAGATGAAAAGAGTTTTGAAAGAAGTCTGATTATAATGGGTGACCTGCCCGGGCGAAAAGGCAAAATGTCTGAAAGGGACGACATGATAGGACTCGATGGGGAACGAGGGCTGAAGAGCGCACTCGAAAGGAGATAGGGTTCGAAAAACACACTACCTAAGAGGTGAGTGCTCCAAGGCGCACTCTAAAGAAGGCGAATAGGGCTAGAAAGCACACTACACAAAAGGTGAGGGCTTGAAGGAGCTCTCAAAAGGAGGCAAGGTCGGAAAACGCACTACCTAAGGGGTAAGGGTTCAAAGGAGCATTCAAAAGGAGGTAGGGTTGGAAAACTCACTACCTAAAATGGTGAGGGCTCGAAGGAGCACGAAAGGAGGTAAGGTTGGGAAACGCACCACCTAAAGTGGTTGAAAGCTCTAAGGCACACTCAAAAGGGGAGGTAGGGTCAGAAAACACACTACCTAAAGGGGTTGTTAGCTCGAAGGCGCGCTAAAAAAGAGGCAGGGTTGGAAAACGCACTACCTAAAGGGTTAAGGCTCGAAGGCGTTCTAAAAAAGGAGGCAGGGTTGGAAAACACACTACCTAAAGGTGATCGAGGGCTCAAAGGTGCACTCGAAAAGAGGTAAGGAGGTAAGGTTGGAAAATGCCCTACCTAAGGTGGTTAATGGCCCTAAGGCGCACTTAAAAAGAGATAGGGTTGGAAAACGCACTACCTAAAGGGTTGATGGCTCTAAGGCGCACTTAAAAGGAGATAGGGTTGAAAAACGCACTACTTAAAGGTGATCGAGGGCCCAAAGGTGCACTCGAAAAGAGGTAAGGAGGTAAGGTTGGAAAACGCACTACCTGAGGTGGTTAATGGCCCTAAGGCGCACTTAAAAAGAGATAGGGTTGGAAAACGAACTACCTAAGGGGTTGATGGCTCTAAGGCGCACTTAAAAGGAGATAGGGTTGAAAAACGCACTACCTATAGGTGATCGAAGGCTCTAAGGCGCACTCAAAAGGGGAGGTAGGGTCAGAAAAACACACTACCTAAAGTGGTTGATGGCTCGAAGGCGCACTTAAAAGGAGATGGGGTTAAAAACGCACTACCTAAGGGTTGAAGGCTCTAAGGCGCACTCAAAAGGGGAGGTAGGGTCAGAAAACACACCATCTAAGATGGTTGAGGGCTCTAAAGCGCACTAAAAAAGGAGGTATGGTTAGAAAACACATTACCTAAGGGGTGAGGGCTAAAAGATGCCCTCAGAAGGAGGTAGGGTTGGAAAACACACTACCTGAAGGTTAGGGCTCGAAGGCACACTAAAAAAGAGGTAGGGTTAGAAAACACACTACCTAAGAGGTGAGGGCTAAAAGACGCCCTCAGAAGGAGGTAGGGTTGAAAAACACACTACCTAAAAGGTTTGAGGGCTCTAAAGCACTCAAAAGGAGGTAGGGTTGGAAAAACGCACTACCTAAAGGGTAAGGGTTCAAAGGAGCATTCAAAAGGAGGTGATGGTGAGACACCGATCTATCAAGGATGAAAGTAATGCATCATGATCAATATGCATGTATACTTACCTGAGAAGTATAGGTCCCCTTTTCTTCATGGAGTTCTCCTTTTCTCAAAAGTTTGAGTCTCTGATAGTAAGCTTTGATGGCTTTTGTCCCCCTTGCTTACTCGAGAAATATCTTACGATCTTGGCCTCTAGGAAAGACTTGATGCCATCATTTCTTTGTTCTCCGCCCCTTTTCTCTCAAGGGTTGCCAATTTTTCCCCATTGTTTCTTCGAAAGGGAATCACGGAGCCATCTCTACCAGATGTTTTTGATTACCCCCTAGCTTGATCATGCCCCCAAGTATTCAATTCGGGTTTGGGGATGAGGCTATGTGAAGAAAAGTTTGACAAGGAGTTGTTTTCATGCAGAATTTTTGGAATTTCAAAGCTATTCCAAACACAGAAATCATTTTGACATCGATTCAAAGCAAACTCATTCTGAAGAAATTCAAGTGATTCCTATGGAGAGGTTTTTAGAAGTGATGAAAACTTTTTTGTTTTGATTTTTGGTGAAAAATATGAAGTGACATTTGGTTGGTCACAAAAGGTTGAAATTTCAATTTATGGGTTATTGAGAACCATTGGTGAAAATGTGAAGAACACGAAGTGACATCTGGTTGGTCACAAAAGGTTTAAACTTCAATTTGAGGGTTATTGAGAACCGTTTTCAAAGCATTCATTTTATTTGCATGAATAATGAATTTGTTTTGCATGAGAAAACACTGCCTACTGATCCATATTGCTTGCCTTTGATCAGAAAGGGCTTAATTAGGCATGTAATGTAGGCTTGGGCTTTTGGCTATGAAGAAAATGATATATGTAGGCTCAAAAGGTGTTTAAGAGACTTTAAGACTAAGGATCACAAGTGCTTATATCCCAAACTCTTTTGTTCATACATTTCTGGACCTTGGAATTGATTTGTAAAAAGGTCCATGGTGCCCCCTAGTGTTGGGCTTGGGCTCTTTCTCTTTGTTTTTCTTTTCTTCATTTGATTTTGAGCATCATTGCATTGGCCTTGTTTTTTGCTCAAAATTTTGGATCATTTGGATTTTTCTTCATGCCCCCTAGCTTTGATTGGGCACCTTTGATGATTGAGAATTTTCTTTTATGCCCCCAGTATTGTTTGGGCACTTTCATCGTTGAAGAATTTTTCATGCCCCCAAGAGTTATTTGGGCACTTTCAATCATTATGGATTTTTTGCACTTGCCCCCCAGTATAGGGTGTGATCCTAGCCAAGGTTATTTTTCAAGAAAAATTTATTAGGCTCAAAAGGGGACTGCAAATGATATATTTCAGCAATGTGAAAGGATTATCAAAGATGGCCTTTCTTCATCTTAAATGCATACATTTAGGATCGGTATGCCTTGCTTTCA
This sequence comes from Populus alba x Populus glandulosa, assembly GCA_033617975.1. Taxonomy (NCBI): domain Eukaryota; kingdom Viridiplantae; phylum Streptophyta; class Magnoliopsida; order Malpighiales; family Salicaceae; genus Populus; species Populus alba x Populus glandulosa. The sequence continues at coordinate 40,651,554 of CM066143.1, forward strand.
TGCGAGTATGCAGCGTGATTTCTCATTATTCATGCAAGTAAAACCCAACTTTTGGAGTCACTTCATGGTGTTTTTTTTGTCTAGGTGTATGGTAGCCTCTCTAAGGAATCACCTGAATTTCCAGAACTCGTTTGTTTCGGACAAACATCAACATGATTTCTGTTTTTGTACTAAACTTTGAATTCCCAAAAATCCTTATGAAAACATGGGGTCCTGTTTTTGTTTTGGGAAGAAAAGGGTAACGCACCACAAGATTTTGAGCGCGATGGTTTCATGCTTAAAGGTTATGCTCAAAGTGTTATTTGTATGAAACAACAAAAATGAAGGCATGTGATGAACACAGCAAAACACATGATAAAGGCTTAGTGGACTGGGAAAGTCTTGTAGAATTTTGAGCCAAATTACCAACAAAAACTGGAATAGGTTGAAATAAAAAATCAAGTTTTTGGAGGCATGATCAAACAGAGGTGGTTATTTTGGCAGAGCAAGAACAGGCTCCATTCTGCAACGGTGATGCAATTCACCTTCAAATTGTGTTGAGGCTCTTGATCATGTGGGCCCCCAATTTCTTCGAGTTGAGTCTTTGTTGGGGCTTTGAACAAAAATGACTAGCCGATTGGAAGGACCTTCATTAGAGGCATTTCTAAGTGTTTGCTCGAGTAAGCTAGTGAGGCGAGCCACACTTGCTTTCAGAGACTCTAACTCTTCTTGGAAATGGATGCTGCGGTGAGCACGCTCTTTGTCTCCAATGTTTTTTCTCTTAAAATCAGGCGTTGTAGAATCGAAGAGGACCTACTTTTTATTTTGGTGCATGCATGACAAATGTATGAACATGAAGTCTATATGATGAACTCGCCCTTCGAGGGGTGACAACATGGTCGTAACTCTTGTATGATGGAACAAGAATTGTGATTTTTGCCCAAACTCTACAATGAAAAATTTTCGAGTGACGACCAATGTGTCACCCACAAATCTTGAGTTCAAGATGCTTCAAGAAAGGTTCACCCCGATGCAAATAAATGATAGCACATACAACCTAAGGATAGGTTCTAATCATTGTGTGAACATGGGTAGGTTTTCTACCTGGTCTCAAAAGGGTCTATGAACTGCCCAGTGACTACCTCACGTGAAGGCAGTATAGGGGTTTACAAGGAATGGTTGGGGCACCATGTGACCGTCATTACCGAGTAAACACTCAGCTCATAGTTGGATGTTTCACAAATCTGAACCCCGACTGAAAGTCATGAGGTAGACTGCTACTCCCCACCTAACTTAGAAGCTTGTGTGTGCTTTCAAAAATAAATATGTGATGCATGAAACAATTCTATAAAATGCATGCAAAAAATGGCAAAATTTAAACACATCAAATACACAAAGCTTAGTCCAATATTGTCAGAAACAGTACCTCCCCAGCGGAGTCGTCATTCTGTCGCATGTCGAAAAAATCCCGCGCGCGGCATCGACTCGCAATTATATGTCTCGTTGTGGCATTGCTTGAATTGGTTCGTTGGGAGTCGCCACCTAGTATTTAATTGAGGTTACTAGGAAACCCTGGTGGACTGGTCATGGTCAGAGATTCGTGGGTAAGGGACTGATTGTGGTTAGGGAAGGTATTAGCACCCCTAACGCACCCTACCTGAGGTAAGCTGCTCCGTGGACTTGATATGTTAAAGAAGTTTTAAAAATTGTCTTTTCATCGGAATTTAGAAATACAACTTCCGTACAAGTTTGTACTTCTACACTGTGATCCAATCAAAATATTAAATCCTTCTTTATTCCTGCAATTTTATCATAAAAAATTTGCAAACAAAATACACACACCACATTCAAGCTTTGTGAGCTTGATGTAATTTTTAAAATAGAATTTTAGCCCACTTCTAAGGCTACGATACATCAGTTATTAATTCCCAGAATATATGTAAAAACATGTTCTTATATTTTCATGGAAAATACAACATGATTTTATCCATCCTTAGAATTTGTGCATGTTCAAATTAAACAATTAATTCTTTTTTATATATATATATAATTCAATATAATAAATAATAATAAAAAAAAACACACACACACACATCTCCTTTTATTATGCTGACTCACCCACAATTACATGTTTACAACATAACAAAGAAAAAATAATCAAATAAATCAAAACACAACGGTGCCCAAATATACACAGCAACATTTGAAAATTCCAAAATAGCTTTGGGAACAGTGCTGGGGAATTCTGGGCATCTTCTACGATTGTGATTCAGTGGCGGCGCGTCTTTCCACTCGCCCCCGCCACTGGCGGCGCGTGGGTTCACGCGCCGTTGAACATGCCAGCAACGGGCGGATCTGGATCATCTCCTTCTTCTTTTCCCGTCCATACCAGCGGTGCATCTCCCAGTCACCTGCACAAGAAGCAAAAACACAAAAACACAACACATGGCAGTTGATTTTAATCTTTTTCTTCCTCTGCAGATCTGTTCTCGGGTCTTTCTTTTTTAATTATGATTTGTTGTTCTTCCTTTCTTCTTCTGGGGTCCAACGCCACCACTGCTTATGGCCGTTTGGATGGTTGAAGACGAGAGCAGAGGCTGCTGGCTGGAGGCGGACAGATCGGGAATCTGTCGGCGCCGCTGTGTCGGGCTGCTACTGGTCGGTTATAGTGGAAGGCCGGTCTGTTGGTGGAGATGAGAGCAGCTAACGAATAGTGGAGGCTGCCTCTGTATTCAGTCTAGAGGAGGAGTTATTGGCTTCGGTGGTCGCTGGGTGGTCGATTGCCCTGCAACTGAGAGGAAAAGAAGCCAAAAATTTAAAAAACCCCAAAGCAGGGGTTTCACCAGATTTTCTTTGTCGATGGAGGGAGGCGGCCGTTCGGGTCTCAATAAGGAAAGAAGGGAGACCAAATGGAACTGAAAAATCAAAAGAAGGCAGGCGGCGCTGGGTTCTTTCTTTTTCCAAGGGAGCGGCGGCTTGTTTTGGCAAGGCAAAAGGGAGAAGGGCTTCTGTTTTTTTTTAAAGAGAGGGGGGGCGATCAGCTGGTTTCGGGAGCCAGAAAAATCAAACCGGGCAATGGTTCCGGGAGACAAAAATGCAAACCAGCAGGGGCGGCGGCTGGTGTCAAGGATAGAGTTTTCTAGGGTTAGGTTTTCTGTGTTTTTTTTCTTTTGAAAGTGTCAAAATTACCCCCCTTATAAAATGAGACCCCCCTTTCTGATTTTTGTAAGCTGGTATTTATAGGCAAGACATTTTTTCGGATCTCAAAATTGGTCCCTCAATTTTTCAATCAATTCACTTGGTAAAAATTAAATCAATTTGGTTTCTTAAAATTTCAATGTTTTCAATTAAGTCCAAATTAGGTTCCCAAACTTAATTTTTCACCAATTAAGCCCCCAAAATAATTTGACCCATTTAAAGTATAATTAAGTCCTTGCACTTAATTAAATCCTTTAATTGGACCCAAATTAATTCTTAAACATAATTAAAATTAAATTTGGCCCATGATTAAATCAAATTGGCCCATTAAAAATTTAATTATGTCATTGGACTTAATTTTTATGCAAATTCATCCAATAGTCATTTAATTTGACCTTCGATTTTTGCCTATTTTTACAGTTTTTTTTATCAGCTTTCTCTACATTGCCAGCCTTTATTTTATTTTTTGATTTTTATTTTGAAAAAATGTTAAATTTGGGGAATAACCCAAAATTGGGTGATGACAAGTGTGCTTAGCCTTCAATGGGCAAATATCAGAACATCACCGGTCGAAATTCTCTACAGTTTCGTTGGGGGAGAAACAGGGCGTGTGCAGAGAAAGGGTTAGGGTTTTCTTGGATGGAGAAATATGTCCTCGAGATTTATAAATTTGAGGGACATTAACGTTTGTCAAATTAAAAATGGTGGGGAGAAGTAATTACTGGAGATTTTAAGTCGTCATTTCGTACTTTATGATATGATACTTCATACAGTAATTAACATCGTGAAATGCCAACAACAGCTTAGCTTCATATTCCTCTCTTGATCTCTTTAATTATACCATAATATTGTAATTTTATTCAAATGAAAACTCGGAGTCATGGCTGACAGCCGTTATTAATACCTAGACAGATATGCTTATTAGTTACCTAATTAAAGCTAGCTGTCTTTACGCTTTAATGAGCAAGCCTTTTGCGATCTTCCCATTTCCACCGCGGGGAAGAAATCCACCAGGCCGGTGCTCATTACCAGTCCCGTATATTATCCTGAATATTTCGTAGGCGTTCCTTGCATACGAAAGAGAATCACTATTTGCTGATAAGATGTTACTGGTCGTTCGATTCTCAGCACCAAGCCCCGGTGGCACAATTAGTCCTTCATCTTTGTTTCCACACCCGGCAAGCCGGTTCTTGAGATTCGACAGCTGGATAGTGAACTCTGCCACGGTCAAGTTGTATGGCACCACCGTCTCGTTGGCTCTGTTGTACAGCAAAGTTCTTATAACCGCATCTTGTCCAGCTTCCACGCCCAAGAGAGACGCCACCAACTAAGTAATTGACCAGGAATTAGTAAAAACAGGTGAAAAGAACAAAAAACGAACACGATAGGTTAGGGTTATATATCAAGACAATTTAAAAGACAGAGAGGTGCTCACACTTCGAGCATTATAGGTGACAAGTGATGGAATAGTGCCAACATAACCTACGAGCCCCACGTATGGAATCAGGTAGCTTGCTAAGAGATAATTGATCGTGTTAGCATAAGGGTCAAACGGAGGCACCAAGGGGAAGCCGACTGCTTGATCAAACATTGTGGCAAAACTCTGGGAGCTGAGATTTAGCTGTGGTCTTGGAAATCCGCCAATTCTCGACGAAATAGCCCTGAACGGTATAATAAGAACAGATTGTAGATCAGGAAGATTGAGGATAATATTTGTAGGAATATAATAGCACTAAAGGCCGGTCCTTCACAATATATATATATATATATATATATATATATATATATATTGAGAATCACTCACCTACTGTATTTTAAATAAAATTTAGATTCAACACCTGATTCAATTATCAAATTCAATGCAGAGAAATAATTTTACCGAGATCCAAAAAAGGAGGAAAAAGGAAAGTATGTCTATGCATGAACAGAAAAAAGAAAGTCACTAAAATTTATCCACTGTATATATATATATATGTTGTACTAAACTAAGAAAGCAAGATCGGAGAAACCTAATGTGGCCGACTTCCTCGAAGCCAAACTCCTGAATAATCCGACGAGCGGTGTCATCAAGATTAGCCTTCCTAGCCCCAATTGGAGGAGGTCCACCTTGGGCCAGGTTCGGGGCAATGGTGTCAAGACCTTCACCATTTGCACCGATTAAGAAAAACTCTGCCTCCAAGAATTCCAGGTTCAATGCGACCTGGACTAGATCAAAATCACTAGCCAGAATAACCGGTCCACAATATGGAGCACCCATGATCATGTTCGCTTTCAGAACAAGAAGAAAGGCGGCGGTAGCTAGAAGAGATGGTACAGCCATTGCTATGACTACAAACCTTGATTACAATCAACCCAATTCAGTTGATCAAGCTAGTTGCACCCTTTTATAGAGAAAATGTCCAATGGCTGGTGCTAGATACTGTACATGTGTCTAGGTATGAAAGACGCATTGTTTCTCACCAGACGTACAGTCAGCTTAATTACATGATAGTGTTTGGTTGGCGTACTACGGCAGAAAAAAATATAGACACGATAAACAAAAATATATTTAGTTGCATAATGATAAAAATGAGTTTTTATCTTTGTTTCATGGATAAATTTTAGCTAATTTTCTTATCCCTCTAATAATGAAGGACATATTGGACATAACAAGCATATAATCAAGTTTTTTTTTTTCCTTACAAATATCCCTTTAAATATTTTATAATTTCACTTTTTATTCAATACAAACAGAAATACAAACAAGAAAACAACTAGCTAAAAAGACATAAATGAAGTCGAATAGGATTATCACACAGAATTTTAATTCATATATTTAGTATTGAAAATTTCTCTTTATATAATACGTTTTTCTAAAAGGTTTATAATTTCTAAAATAAATATGAAATGCAATCTAAACAACCTTGAAAACCTGAAAATAAAGGAAAATATATAAAAGTCCTAAACAAAACTGAAAAAATAATAAAAGAATTCCAAACCAAATAGAAAAGGAATCCTAAAAAAATTATGAAATATAAAAAATTTCAAACAATAACTTCTGTGCCTTATTTGATGGCCTTCATGAACTTTGATGGGTGTGGAATTATTTAACCTTGAGAAAACAAGGTTTTGGAACCCTCGATCAAAATTTTAGTTATATCCAATGACCAAATTGAAAGCTATACTCATTAATATAAACGGTATATTAGGAGAAAATCTCTTGTATTAGTCTCTACAAATTAAAAAGAACTTGTCCTCGAGTTCAAATTACATTTGCTTTGATCTTGGGATGTCTAATTACTCTCTAACCCATTTTCTTTCTTTGGTTCAAGTGTATAACAATTTAAACATCAACTTTAGTCCTTTCATTTTAAAACTTGAATAAGAAACAACAATTTTAAAGCTATTTCTTTCTCCATTGGCTTCTAAAGTAATAAATTACAAACCTTAAACTTGCTTCATACATGGAAGTTAATACTGCAGTCTGAAGATAAGAAGACAGTGAGGTGCAAATGGGTGGTTTCAATTAAATATAAAGTGGATGGATCAATTGACCGATATAAAGCAAGGCTAATGGTGAAAGGATTCACACAAACATATGATATTAATTATGTAGAGACGTTCTCACCAGTTGCTAAATTAAATACTATTAGAGTTTTATTATCTCTCACAACAAATCTAGATCAACCACTACTTCAGCTTGATGTAAAGAATGTCTTTCTTCATGGTGACCTTGAAGAAGAGGTTTATATGGTTATCCCACCAGGCCTTATATCATCTTTAGGAACTAGAGTTGTATGCAAGCTGGAGCAAGCTCTATATGGATTAAAGTGTATTTGTTTTTAAGGTAACTTTTGTGGTTGTAGTTTTAAAAAAGTAAGCTTTAAAAAAAATATGGTTAGTTGGATTTAGATATGTGTTTGGTAAAAATTATGGTTGAAGTTTATGTATAGCAAAAAACATGTATAAAATGTTTGGCGCATAAAAATGATTTGAAAACACAAAAAATATATCAATTTGAAGCAAAACAAAAATTCATTTTTTTTCAAAAGCGTTTTTAAAATGCAAAAATAAATAGGGTTTTACGAAACTCGTTAAAAAAGCATGTAAAAACTAATGTACAAAAACTGCATTTTAAACTCAATTTTTTAGTGGATCCTACATTATAAAATGCAGTTTGGTTTGTTACCAAACACCTTCCTGTGTTTGTTTCACCGCAAACGCAAAAATTGGTGAAAAATAAACATAGCCTAAAACAATCTCCTCGAGCATGGTTTGAGAGATTTAGCTTAGCTATGAGAAGGTATGGCTTTGTTCAAAGCAATGCGTACCATACTCTATTCTTAAAGCATCAAAAAAAGAAGGTGACAGCCCTAATCATCTACGTGGATGATATAATTATCACCGGGGATGACACTAAAGAAATTTCAAGACTATAAGAGCAATTATTAGCCTAATTTGAGATGAAAATCTGGGTGGACTTGTCCTAAAAAAAGTATACGCTAGATTTACTTTCCGAGGTAGGATAATTAGAGTGCAAATCAACAGATACCTTTATAGTTCAAAATCACAAACTAACCGAACACACAGACCAAGTACTAATGGATATAGGACAATACCAAATGTTAGTGGGAAAACTTATTTACTTGTCACACACTAGCCCTGATATTGCTTATGGCGTAAGTGTTGCGAGCCAATTTATGCATAATCCGTGAAGAACATATGGATGCAATGATTTGAATACTTTGTTACTTGAAATCTACAATAGGAAAGAGTCTGATGCTCTCTAAAAATAACCACTTAGATGTTAAGAGATACACAGATACAGATTGGACATGGAGGGTTCTAGATAGAAAATCCATGTTAGAGTATTTTACATTTATGGGAGGAAACTTAGTTACATGAAGGAGTAAAAAGAAAGAGTGGTGGCTCGGTCAAGTGCTAAAGCCGAGTTTAGGGGGATGGCAAAAGGGTTTTATGAACGACTATGGCTTAGAAGGTTACTAATAGAAATAGGCTACGATCCCAACATGGAGAAGAACTTGTTTTGATGGTAATAAGGTTGTGATTAATATCTCACAAAATCCTATTTGGCATGATCGAACAAAACAAGTGGAGATAGACAAATATTTTATAAAGTAAAACCTTGAAGAGAAGATCATTTTATTTTTGTCAAATCAAAAGACCATCTGGTAGATATATTGACAAAGGCAATTTCTATAAGAATTTTTCATGACTCCCTTAACAAATTGGACATTAACGACTCCCTTAACAAATTGGACATTAACGATATCCATGTAACAACTTGTAACAACTTGAGAGGGAGTGTTAGTGTGAGCCATTAGAATTACAATGAAATAAAAACACTAGTTGTATATATCAACTCCTATATTTCTAGGCTTCAATCTAGGAGAGGGCTGCTATGTAGAGTAGACTTGTTACAACATACATCTCTCTTATATATATATATATAAACTAGGAAGTTTTTGCCAACAACTTGACTTGTCTGTACAAAAACCCATTTATAGTGGAACTTGTTCCAAGTCCAAACCACATCCAAAGCCCAATAAACCATATTACAAGAAATCAACCCACATCAAACGTTTATACTCCAAACTAGAACAACCCTACTACAAATAAAAACCTAAAGAAAACCTACAAAAGCCTACAAACCTTTAACGTCCAAGCCTAAATCCAAGCTTGACTAAAAAAACATTACCTGTTATATGAGCTCCAAATAAATAAAAAGACGATCAGCCAAATCCAAAACCTCTTCATTGAATCATTTGATATTGAATCAAACCCTTCATATATTTCTGAAGAAATTGTTCAAGAATTCATCCTTGAAACCATCAAAAGATTGGATGATTCACAACTACAAAAATCCTATTTAGATAAATTGTTGAATAATTTCAACAAACCTGAGACACCTCAACTTATCTAAAACCATTTCATTCTACCTACAACCAGTATCAACATAGATGATCTTACAAAAATCCTCAACAAGAAAAAGAAGTCAAAACCCATAGCCATTATCCTAGAATTATAGTCAGAAATTAAGATCTTGTATATTTATATCATAACTCAATTAATAAAGGTGATAAGAACTGATTTTCCAAATCTGATAGTTTTCTTAAGAAATAATTAATGATTTTAAAAAATTTGAATTTGTTTTAGTCCTTGGTGTTCCAGAATTGTATAGAATGCCTTGCTTTATTATTATTATTATTTTTTTTTTAAAATGAATTGAGCTCATATTTTAGAGTATGATAGTAATTATTTTTTAAAATATGTTTTGTTTAGAAATATTTTTTTAAAATATTTATTTATTTATTAAATTTTATTTTTAATGTCATCACATAAAAACAATTTAAAAACATATAAAAAATATTTTTAAGCAAAAACAATTTAATTTAAAAAAATAACACAATTTCAACTATGTTTTCAAATACACAAATTGACCGATGAGCTTGCTTTCATCATGCTCATGCATGTGGTTAGGCACCTTTCTTCTTTATTTTTATGGTTTTTTCATTGTTAATTATTATTTTTTAAAAAATAAATTTTCCTCAATAAATATTATATTCTCTATCTAAATGGCATGGACCTACATGCCTTTGGCTCCCTCAAATGATTTATTATTTTTTCAAAATAAACTTTCTTCAATAATTTATTATTTTCTATATATCAATGGCATGGGCCTACTTGCGTTATGCCCATTCACATGACTTATCCTAACTTTTTTTCTTTTATTTTTATGTTTTTTTCATTCTGTTATTTATTTTTTTTATAATTTTTCTATAGACTTATTTCTAATATATGTTAATTTAACAATTTTAGAGTCTTGATTTTCACATTTTTCCTATTGTTACCTCCTCTAATGAGTTTTTTTTTATGAGATAAATGAAAAACAAAAAATAATTAAGTGTTTTCAACAAAATATCAAATATATTAATTAGATATAATTAAACTCAAACATGAAATATACAAATAGTGTTAAATACTACAAATTCGTCTGGACATGCACTAATAAAGTTATTCTCGTTATTTTCACCATTAGAGTACGACTACCATTAATTTTGCAAACATTAATATTTTAAATTTAATTTTAGAAAGAAAAAAAATATATGTATGATGTCTTTATTAGTAATAAAATGATATTTAATTAAATTTTAAAATTTACAAAATAAAATAATTTAATTTAATTATTTTTTAAAACTATTTTGCTAAAGGATTCAAATTATACTTAGACCTATTATAAATCAAATATTCGACTAATATGAAAGATTAGATAATTAGACCTACAAATTAAGGAAAGATTTGTATAGGTTGATCTTCATCATCAATCATTAAAAACTCATTTTTTCTACTCTTTTTTAATTTCTTACGAGAAAAATGGTTTGATATGTATATAATAGGACAATTGTCCAATCTGGTTTATTTTTTCTATCCAAACAGCAATATCATATGACTTGCACAAAAACATAATAGGATTAAAATTTGGGGTATTGAAAGAATTAAGATACTTTCTTGTTATAGAAAGTATCCAAAGCATGGAAATCAATTATAGATCAATGTCTTTCCGCTAATTACAGGAGGCTAATTGATATTCTGGATATTCACTGCCAGAAATTCGATTAATAGCAACGGATTTACCAACAGAATATTTTTGTCTGCAATTTGAGGTCGAAATTACGGACGTAATTTTTTCTCCCGTAATTTGGTCGGTAACTACCGACGGATACTGTCCGTCGGTAGTTACCGACAAAATTACGAATGGAAAGTTCAGAATTAAAAAAAAAAGGCGGGTCGCTGACGTGGAAGTTTTGACTGGGAGGTTTTTTTCGACGAAATCACCGACGGACTCAAAACGATAGGCTCGTACAGTGACGTGACCGATTCACCGTTAAACATACCGACATAATCACCGACAGATTTGAAATGGCTGATCCGTACGGTGACCTGTCTATTTTACCGACAAAAAGACCGACGGATACACCGACGGAAATATCCGTCGGCGAAACCGTCGGAAAAAGTTAATATAATTCCCTGCTGCCGACCCTCTCCTCCCCTATTTCTCCTTCTTCTTTCTAATCCCAACTCTCCCCATCTGCAAACAGCCAACACCCAAACAAAAATCTCCCTCATCTCAGCACAACAAGTTATATTTCTTGAAGTTTTGTGGTCACAACATCCGTGTTTTGATTTTCCGACGGATTTTATCAATTTTTGTAAGTAATTCTATCTTTTTAAATTTTAACATTTAAATGTCAATTTAATTTGTTTTTTTTTTTAGTATATGTATTTTGTTAGTAGATGTACATGTTTTATTGTTATTTCTAAAACAAACTTGTAGTATATGAATGTATAATTTTATACCTGTTATGGTTTATTTTAGATTTTATAAGATTGTATTTGTTTGTAAATCGTTAAAACTTTATGGAATTACCGAATTACATGTCCTGTTTTGAAATAATGAATAGCTTGCTTAATGGGTCCGTTTTAAGTTTTATTAATGGTATTGCGGTGTGGTAATTTCCATAAATTTATATATATTAATTTGTACATATGGACGTTAAATAAATGATCATAATGAATATTTAATATTTATGAGAAGTTGTGATTGGTTTGTTGGATAATCTCGAGGTAAAGTAATATTTGTGTAAGTTTATTTACCTAACTTAGTTAATTAATACATGATGTTATCATAATTTTATAGAGGTTCGATATATATAAGTTATGGATGATCATTCATGGATGTATCGAGATTCACCCCAAGGATTGCAGAGGATGGATTATTGTAACGGGGTTTAGGGTTTTATTAATTTCGCAACATCTATTCCTAGAAATTTTACTAGAGGCGGTCTTAGGTGTCCATGCAGGAAGTGTCAAAATAAAAATTATCGGCATCCAGATGTTGTAATGATGCATCTTCTACACAAAGGGTTTATGGAGAATTAAAAGTGTTGGAATGCACATGGAGAAGTATTTGTTAGTAAGAGAAGAATGGAAGAAACGATGGTTGGGTCAACTTCTAGTGCTAGCAACGTGCATGAAACAACAAATGACAACACTAATCCTTACAGAAATATGGTTATGGATGCAATGAGAATGAATCAAGATAATGTCATTCAATGTTCAATTGTAGAAGAAGAACCTAATGTAGATGCAACTAGGTTTTTTGATTTATTGAAAGATTATGACGAACCATTATGGGATGGCTGCATAAGCCATAGTAAATTATCGGCCGTGGCATAGGTGTTCACCTCAGGGCTGAGTGAGGCCGGTGATTAGTACTTAAAAGTGCATGTTTATCAAGGTTTTATATCATCATTTTGCACTTGAAGTATCAATAACTCCTTAACTAAAGCATGTTTTATAATAACAAGTTTGATATTATAAGATACCTTAATTTATGGTAAATGCTCATTTTAAATGCAGGACTATCGCATAAATAAAAGGATTGATTGATGAGTTTAAGCATTGAAAGTGAAAGGACAAAGAGATGGCCAAACTTAGAAAAGAGATGTCGGTGCAGTCCAAACCGGAACATTGCTCGGTAATTGGATCATATCTGGAGCTCTAGATTTCGGATTTAGGTCCACTTTATATGGATGGAAAGGTAAGACAAAGGCCTACAACTTTCATGAGGAGCCCAAGATTTGAAAAGGTCGCTTTGAAGTCCAAATTGAAGGAACAACGAAGAAGTCCGAAGCTGTCCTGCAGCCCAAACACTATTTAGTGTTCAGCCCATATCTTGAGTTCTAGAAGTCCAAATGACCTCATCTTTTTTTTGTTGGAAAGCTGAGACAATTTCCTAGAACATTCCTGAGGATTCTGGGCAAATTATGATGTTAGCAATGACGTCTTGACCAGACAAGAAGATAAGGATTGTTATCTAGTCAAGATGTGGCCACCCACTCATCAATTAGTCAACAAATCAATAGTTCCAAATTTTGGCCTATAAAAGGAGGCACTTACCATGTATTGAGGCATCTTGGTGTTCAGATCAAGATCATGCTATTGCTTTCTCTCTTTGTATTGCTTATGTCTTGCTTTTATTAATATCAAGTTTATGCACTTCATTTCCTTTCCTTTACTTAGTTAGCCTCTTTCTCATTTATGTTCTTATCTTGTTCATTTATGTTTCTTTCTTTCATTATGTTCAGCTAAGTTAATTATGTCAAGGTGAAAAGGGTACACTAATGGTGTAAGAATAAGTATAATATAAACTTACATGGACCTTAACGTTGGATACTAACATGTTTTATATTTGTTATCTTGTTCACTTTTAATACTTTGCTTGTTAAATGGTTAATCTAGATTTATGTTGTATAATATTTGGTACAACAAATACTTGGCACTTTCATAGCCCATACTGTATGGTTTAACCGACACCTGAGCTATGAAAGGAACTTGATTTGTTGTTAACATAAGTTATAATCATGAATGCCTGCCAACATTTACAAGTATTAGCTTTATTCGAATAAGATAATTAATGTAATCATGTTAACAATTTATAATCTGATTGGAACCTCCTTTATGTGTGGTTTCCAATTGAGTAATAAGAGTTTATATTATACTTGTTTGAAGTACCATTAGTGGATCCTCTAACCTTGACATTTGTCTTTATCATTGTTTAATCCTTACGTTAATCTTTCATCTCAAAGTTCTCATTAATTTCTTCATCTTCTGCTTTTATTATTGTTATTATTATTATTATTACTTACATTCTGTTTATATTATATAATATATATCTTTGATTTTTTCATAAACTCAGTATATAGGCTGGAAACCTGTGACCCGATCTTTTAGATCATTCTCAGGTATAACAACGCCACGTACTGAGTATTATTATTGTTATTATTGTTGTTATTGTTATTGTTGTGTTGTTATTTATAATTTATACAATTAACCTCTCTGTGGTTCGACCCCGGTCTTGCCGGGTTATTTATTACTTCGACACTCCTGCACTTGGGAAAAGACATCAAGCTTTTGGTCGTGTCAAGTTTTTGGCGCCGTTGCCGGGGAGGTAAATTCTTGTATAAATTATAATATTTAATTTATTTTCTCTTTTCACTTTTCATTTTATCTATTTTTGTTTCCTTTGTTTTGTTTTGTTTCTTTTTCTTCTATTTTCTTTTCTTGCTTTTATTCTCTTCTTACACGTGCATGAGAGTTTGGTCACGTACATTAAGTGGTAGACTTTGTAGGGTATCCTCATCATTTTCAGAAAATATGGCCGAAGAAGATAATCAATCACTTCATAATGAGAATAATGAGAATAACCGTATGAGAACACTTAGAGACCACATGAATCCCACAAGAACAAGTGCACCCTCATGCATAGTTTTCCCTCCTGATGCATCTCATTTTAATTTTAAGCCAGGCATTATTCAACTTTTACCATCTTTTCATGGCTTAGACTTAGAAAATCCATACTTGCATTTAAGGGAATTTGAGGAGGTCTGTAATACCTATAATGACTCAAATTGTAGCATGAACACCATTCGATTAAAGCTTTTTCCTTTTTCATTAAAAGATAAAGCTAAAACATGGCTACAAAATTTGAGACCAGGATCCATTCGTGCTTGGGATGATATGCAACAACAATTTTTAAAGAAGTTTTTTCCATCTCATAGAACAAACTCTTTCAAAAGACAAATCATCACTTTCACTCAAAAGCCAGGAGAAACATTTTACCAATGTTGGGATAGGTATCGAGATTTGCTTAATACTTGCCCACATCATGGTTTTGAAACATGGAGATTAGTTTCACATTTTTATGAAGGTTTAACACCTAGAGATAGGCAAATGGTTGAATTGATGTGCAATGGAACCTTTGAAGATAAAGACCCTAATGAAGCAATGGAGTACCTAGACTTGCTAGCCGAAAATGCTCAAAATTGGGACACCACAGGTACTTATGAGGCACCAGGTAAAACTCAACCTCATACATCTAGTGGAGGTATGCACAACCTTAGGGAAGATCATGATCTCCAAGCCAAGTTTGCATCTTTAGCTAGAAAAGTCGAGGCACTAGAATTGAAAAAGAGTGGTCAATTAAAATCGATTCAAGACATTGTGTGTCAAATCTGTGAAACAAATGAGCATGCAACCAATGATTGTCCAACTTTACCTTCTTTTAAGGAATGCCTCCATGAACAAGCCCATGCTCTAAACAGTTTCCAAAGGCCCAACCATAACCCATACTCACAAACGTATAACCCTGGTTGGAGAAATCACCCAAATTTCAGTTGGAAGAGTGATAGCAACAATGCACAAACTTCACATCCACCGTTTCAAGCACACCATAATTTCCAAAATTCTCATGGATATGCACCTCCTTATGCTCCACCTCCTAGAAGAAATTTTGAGGAAACATTGCATGCATTCATTGAAAAGCAGGAGACAATCAACACTCAACTTGCTCAAAGCATGACCGATTTTAAAGATGCTCTTGCAAAATTAACATCTGCTCTCAGTTTCCAAGAGAAAGGTAAGTTTCCTTCTCAACCACAGCAAAATCCAAAGGGGCAATACAATGCAAATGCAAGTAGTTCTGGAAGCCAACACATGGATCAAGTCAAATCAGTCATCACTCTTCGTAGTGGTAAGGTTATTGAAAAACCTATTCTTGAACCTTGTGAGAAAGATGATGAGTCTATCTCTGAGGGTAAGGAAGGGGTTGAACCTGAACATTGCAAAGAAAAGGCTGATTCCCCGCCAGCACTTCCATTTCCTCATGCCATGACCAAACAAAGGAAAGTCAATCACAACTCTGAAATCTTTGAAACTTTCAAACAGGTAAGGATCAATATACCTTTGTTGGATGCTATTAAACAGGTTCCTTCCTATGCTAAATTTTTGAAAGATTTGTGCACTGTGAAGAGAAAACTGAATGTGAAAAAGAAAGCCTTTTTAGCCGAACAAGTAAGTGCCATTCTTCAGAACAATAATGCTTTGAAATATAAAGACCCTGGTTGTCCTACAATTTCTTGCTTTATTGGAGAACATAAAATTGAAAGAGCCTTACTTGATCTTGGAGCTAGTGTGAATTTACTTCCATATTCAGTTTTTCAGAGTCTCAATCTAGGTGAGTTAAAACCAACTTCTATAACTCTTTTACTTGCCGATAGATCTGTAAAAGTGCCTAGAGGAATAATTGAAGATGTGTTAGTACAAGTCGATAAATTCATTTATCCTGTGGATTTTATTGTCTTGGACACGCAACCTGTTGAAGCATGTAATTCATTTCCTATTATTTTAGGACGTCCGTTTCTTGCAACTTCTAATGCATTGATTAATTGTAGGAATGGACTGATGAAGCTATCATTTGGAAACATGACATTGGAGATGAATATTTTCAACATTTACAAGCAGCCCGGAGATGATAATGATTTACAAGAAGTAGATCTTATTGAAGAATTAGTTCATGATCAACTTGAATCTACTTTGAGTAAAATTGAGTTGGATAAATCTGAAGATTTGAAAATGATTTATTCTCAGGAAGAAATCACAGATGAAAAAGGCACTAAAAATATTGATGCCGATCTTTTGTCAAGAGTGACAACAGATTTGACATCTGACATCCCACCAATCGATGCTTACTCTCCTGACGAATCCTTACTTTCTCATTGTTCAATGCCTTGGTCTGCTAAAAATATCAATTTTCTTGCAACAGGAGATTTGCCAGCTCACTGGAGTATCGAAGACAAAGGAAAGTTTTTGAACAAGGTGAAGAACTTTTATTTGGATGACCCTTACTTATTCAAAAATTGTCCTGATCAATTATTTCAAAAATGCATTCCCGACAATGAGGTAAGTGGTGTCATTAAACTTTGTCATTCTGAGGCATGTGGGAGTCATTTATCGTCAAAAAGGACGATTGCAAAAAGCTTACAATCTGGATTCTATTGGCCCACCATGTTCAAGGACACACATGCATTCTGCAAAACTTGTGAAAATTGTCAAAAAGTTGATACTGGTCAAAACGTTTTGCCTTATAATTCTCGACTCCATTTATTTCCTGAAAAAATAAGATCACAATGGAGCGGTCCATTTATTTTGAAACATGTGTATCCTTATGGGGCCCTTGATATTGAGAATCCAAAGAATGACAATGTTTTGAAGGTCAATAGACATCCTTTGAAAGCTTACTTTGATGAGTTTCCTAGTGAAAATGAATCCATTGGTTGGAATGATCTTGTAGATAAAGGTTAATTATTTTGTTTTTCTCACATTTTTTTGTGTTTCTTTTTGGTGTATCTTTTGTTTTGCTAGTTTCTCTCTCACCCCGGTCAAATGGCGGATAACGGTACTCCGTGACTTAAGTCGGTTCTTTCAGTTTCCCAAATAACTGATATCTGTATATATTTGTACAATTCTTAGCTCTTTCTCCCTTCTTTGAATCTCTTCTCTAATTCTCTTTTGAAAATGGACACCACTCTTGAAAAGTTGAAAAGGTATTTTCCCGCTTTGCCTCAGAATGCGATTACAAAAATTTACCGTGCTAGGTGTGCAAGATTGAGGTTATTAATGAATCATGAAATTCCTGAAGATATTCGCTGGCTAATTGAAGCAAAGGTCCGCTTATCAGGTGAGTCCTCCAATTCTTTCATTTCACACATGCCTGGAACAGGTAAAAGCACTTTTGCAAAGAAACGTCGTGCAAAATGACTGAAAGTCTGTCACAGATGTGCCAGATGGACTTGTAATACGACATGTCGTTCTTTAGGAATGGTATCTGTAAACCGTGAAGATAAGATACAATTCATTAAGGATGGCCTGAGTAAGGGGTCTTTGGATAATCTTTTGTTGACCCTTGAGACGCATCCTAGTGGAGATGTGCATCGTGTAATTCATGATTTATGGCCACAATTCCATAAAGAACATGATCGTCTTAGTCTTGGGAATCTGACTAAAAAAGACCCTGTTTGCCAGTTTTTAAGAAAACTGGATGGGAAGCCTATCCCCGACCCATAGAGGGCGTTTAAGCCGTTCTTGGACGTAAAACCAAGGGAAGATGTGAGCCACAATCACAACTACCTGTACATACATGCTTTTTCAAAATAAATAATTAATAAAGAGAGAGAGAGAGAGAGAGAGAGTTTGTGAGACTACAGCTGGCCTACATATAGGTGGTATGATTGCATTTTCACTTTTTCATCTATAAATTCTTCTCTTCCTTCCCTTCATTTCTACTCATCCCATACATTCATCAAATATAGAAGTGTGTAGAAATGGCAGGTTCCTCAAGTCATCAGATAAGAAATATTTGTGTTTTCGGTGGATCCAGTTCTGGGAAAGAAAAAGAGTTTTTAGAATCAGCGAATCATCTTGGTCGGGTACTAGCTGAGAGAAAGATTCATTTAGTGTATGGGGGAGGTAGCCTTGGGTTAATGGGAGGTGTGTCAATGGCTGCATTTTTAGGAGGCAGTCAAGTTTTGGGGGTTGTCCCCAAAGCTTTAGCAACTGGGGACATCATTGGAAAAACAATTGGAGAGGAACTACAGGTCCCAACAATGTCTGACCGACTGAATACCATGTTTAGCCATGCTGATGCCTTCATTGCCTTACCAGGTGGTCTGGGCACATTGGAAGAGATCTTTCATATTTCATCTTGGGCCCAACTGCACATTCACCATAAACCCATAGGTTTGTTAAATGTTAATGGTTTTTATGATAAGTTGCTGTCTTTCCTTGATCAAGCTGTGGAACAGGAATTTCTAACATCTTCGGCACGACAAATCATAATCTCTGCTGCTACTGCTGAACAATTGATTGACCAACTACAATCTTTCATCCCTGTCATTGATCCCTGCATGAGTCGTCTAGATTGGTCAACTAAGGAAAGCCGTAAAAAGCTTAGATTAGATTTGAGCCTTCATCTGTGAAACCTTGTGTCTTTTGGTTTTATTAATAGCATATTATTTTGTTTTGTTACTTCTTATGTTTGTTTAAGTGTGTTTCAGGTTTGTCATTGTTCGTTGTTTCAGGTGATGTCTTCTATACTCTATCTTTCTACCTTCGAACATTGAGGACAATGTCTCGTTTTGGTTGGGGGGAGAGGGTAGTAGTTTAAAAAAAAAAAAAAAAAAAAATACTAACTTGCTAACTGTTTTTGCTATTATTAAAACCATTTGACAAAATTGTTATTAGGATGGCAGAGTATGGAATCAATTTTATTGACTCTAGAGACGCATCTTAGTAAGTTTCATTACCAAGGTCTATCATAATACTTCTTGAAATATTCAGGTTTACAAACTCTCACATTGTTATCACTTGATTCTGCTCCTATACTCATTTAACAAGTATTATTAAACCTTCATTTTCACACACACACTTTAACATATGATTGTGGGTTGCACATTGGATTATTACATTAATTATGTTCTTTTGTTGAAGGTAACAACTAAGGGAAAAGGATAGTATATAATTTGCAAAAAAAAAAAAAAAAGAGAAAAAAGATAGTATTGATGATAATAAAACGTGGATAAGTTTGGTTTCGTAGCCTCCCTAACCTAAGCAATTAAGCCCGAAGGGGTGTTTTAACACCTAATACCCTAAAGTCAACTGACTTGGGAGCTATTGGCCCAAAGCTTGCTATATGGGTTAAGGAGAAAAGCTTAAGGGAATCAAACATTGCACTATCTACGTATCAGTATCTGCAACCCGAGTTGTTAAGCTCGTAGGGGTGTCTCAACACCTAATGCCCTAAGATTAACTGGTCTGGGAGTCATTAGCCTAAAACTCGTTACATGGGTTAAAGATACATTGTGTTTTAAGTTGTATGTGTATATAAAAAAAAAAAAAAAAAAAAGAAAAAATAATAATAATAATCCCAACCCAAGGAAGTTCACCTTAAACATTTGAACATAATATTGTTTTCTTCCAACAAAAGCCCCATCATCTATGTTTTCATTGAGCACACAAAAAGAAGGTTTATTAATATCTTGTTTACAAAGTATGAAGCAGGAATATAAATTTAATGAGAGTTTGTTTATCTGGATAGATTAATGGAAGTTGAATGATAAATGCCTTGCTTTGTGGAACTTGCAAATTGTTTCTCTATTTTAACGCTTTAGATTACTAGGGACTAGTAATAAGCTGGTTGGGGGGTGTGATTAGTACTTAAAAGTGCATGTTTATCAAGGTTTTATATCATCATTTTGCACTTGAAGTATCAATAACTCCTTAACTAAAGCATGTTTTATAATAACAAGTTTGATATTATAAGATACCTTAATTTATGGTAAATGCTCATTTTAAATGCAGGACTATCGCATAAATAAAAGGATTGATTGATGAGTTTAAGCATTGAAAGTGAAAGGACAAAGAGATGGCCAAACTTAGAAAAGAGATGTCGGTGCAGTCCAAACCGGAACATTGCTCGGTAATTGGATCATATCTGGAGCTCTAGATTTCGGATTTAGGTCCACTTTATATGGATGGAAAGGTAAGACAAAGGCCTACAACTTTCATGAGGAGCCCAAGATTTGAAAAGGTCGCTTTGAAGTCCAAATTGAAGGAACAACGAAGAAGTCCGAAGCTGTCCTGCAGCCCAAACACTATTTAGTGTTCAGCCCATATCTTGAGTTCTAGAAGTCCAAATGACCTCATCTTTTTTTTGTTGGAAAGCTGAGACAATTTCCTAGAACATTCCTGAGGATTCTGGGCAAATTATGATGTTAGCAATGACGTCTTGACCAGACAAGAAGATAAGGATTGTTATCTAGTCAAGATGTGGCCACCCACTCATCAATTAGTCAACAAATCAATAGTTCCAAATTTTGGCCTATAAAAGGAGGCACTTACCATGTATTGAGGCATCTTGGTGTTCAGATCAAGATCATGCTATTGCTTTCTCTCTTTGTATTGCTTATGTCTTGCTTTTATTAATATCAAGTTTATGCACTTCATTTCCTTTCCTTTACTTAGTTAGCCTCTTTCTCATTTATGTTCTTATCTTGTTCATTTATGTTTCTTTCTTTCATTATGTTCAGCTAAGTTAATTATGTCAAGGTGAAAAGGGTACACTAATGGTGTAAGAATAAGTATAATATAAACTTACATGGACCTTAACGTTGGATACTAACATGTTTTATATTTGTTATCTTGTTCACTTTTAATACTTTGCTTGTTAAATGGTTAATCTAGATTTATGTTGTATAATATTTGGTACAACAAATACTTGGCACTTTCATAGCCCATACTGTATGGTTTAACCGACACCTGAGCTATGAAAGGAACTTGATTTGTTGTTAACATAAGTTATAATCATGAATGCCTGCCAACATTTACAAGTATTAGCTTTATTCGAATAAGATAATTAATGTAATCATGTTAACAATTTATAATCTGATTGGAACCTCCTTTATGTGTGGTTTCCAATTGAGTAATAAGAGTTTATATTATACTTGTTTGAAGTACCATTAGTGGATCCTCTAACCTTGACATTTGTCTTTATCATTGTTTAATCCTTACGTTAATCTTTCATCTCAAAGTTCTCATTAATTTCTTCATCTTCTGCTTTTATTATTGTTATTATTATTATTATTACTTACATTCTGTTTATATTATATAATATATATCTTTGATTTTTTCATAAACTCAGTATATAGGCTGGAAACCTGTGACCCGATCTTTTAGATCATTCTCAGGTATAACAACGCCACGTACTGAGTATTATTATTGTTATTATTGTTGTTATTGTTATTGTTGTGTTGTTATTTATAATTTATACAATTAACCTCTCTGTGGTTCGACCCCGGTCTTGCCGGGTTATTTATTACTTCGACACTCCTGCACTTGGGAAAAGACATCAAGCTTTTGGTCGTGTCAGCCGGGTATGACAAAATTATTGAATGGGCGAGAAGCATTTTACCTGAAAGGAACAGGCTGAAAGAGAACTTCTATGCTGCAAAGTCCATGATGAAACCCCTCGGTTTAGGATACCAGAAAATTGACATGTGCTCTAACTTCTGCATGTTATACTACCTTGAAAATGCTGAGATGAATGAGTGCATGACATAAGGGCATTCCTGTTACAAACCCAGAACTAGCATGGGAAAGACTCTAGTGGCATATAAAAAACTTAGATACTTCTTGATCACACCTAGAATGCAGAGGTTATTCATGTCTCCAAGGACTGTTGAGCACATGACATGGCACCAACCACATGATGCAGTTGATGGTGTGATAGTGCATCCTTCTGACGGCGAAGCGTGGAAATGCTTTAACATTGTGCATCCTGACTTTTCAGCTTAATCAAGGAATGTGCGTCTTGGGTTGTGTACAGACGGATTCAACCCATTTGGGTCATTTGCTGCTCCTTATTCTTGTTGGTCGGTCATACTCACAATTTATAACTTACCACCGAGAATGTGTATGAGGCCGGAGTTTATGTTTTTATCTACTGTCATACCCGGTCCAAACAGCCCCGGGCGGAATATAGATGTTTATCTTCAACCGTTGATTGATGAGTTAGCGTAGTTGTGGTCCTCTGGAGCTCTGACTTATGATATATCGAAGAAACAAAATTTCCTTATGAGGGCGAATTTGATGTGGACTATCAATGATTTTACAGCTTATGGAATGCTTTCTGGTTGGAGCACGCATGGGAAACTTGCATGTCCATACTGCATGGAAAACAACAAGGCATTCATGCTAGCAAACGGAGGTAAAGCTTCTTTTTTTTACTGTCATCGTCGCTTATTGCCACTTAATCACAGGTACATAAAGAATAGAAAAGATTTCTTTGTTGGCAGGGTTGAGAAAGATGTTGCATCCCCGCGTCTTTCTGGTGAAGAATTGCATCATGTTGTATCAGAGTAGGGTGACATTGTGTTTGGCCTTCAATCAGGTAAGCAAAAGTTTCTTGGTTTTGGTTTGACTCATAATTGGGTAAAGCGAAGTATTTTTTGGGAGCTTCCTTATTGGAAGACCAATATGCTCCGCCATAACCTTGACGTCATGCACATCGAAAAGAACATGTTTAAGAATATTTTCAACACTGTCATGGATGTGAAGGGGAAGACAAAGGACAACATCAAGGCTAGATTGGATATATCTTTATACTGTAACCGTAAAAATATGGAGTTGGTTTATGATGAGTCATAGGTCGTAAAACCAAGGGCAAGCTTCGTGTTAGAGAAAAACGCATAATTGCTAGTCTACAAATGGCTTAAGAGTCTGCGTTTTCTGGATGGACATGCATCGAACATATCAAAGGTGGTTAATATAGAGGACTGTAGATTGTATGGAATGAAGAGTAATGACTGCCACGTGATTATACAAACACCCATCCCATTAGCTTTTCGTGATTTGTTGCTAAAGGGAATATGGGATGCACTGACAGAGATCAGTCATTTCTTCAGATATATATGCTTCAGCAAGTTAAATGTTCAGCACATTAAGAGGCTTCAAACGAATATCATCGAGACATTATGAAAACTTCAGATGATATTCCCTCCATTATTTTTTGACTCAATGTAGCATCTCCCTATACATCTACCGTTCGAGGCAAAAACTGGAGGACCTTTCAATTACAAGATGAACAATTCGCTACGTGGTTCAAAGCACATGTAAGCACTATCACAAACTCATTCTAACTGCAAAATTACTGTACGTATGCATGTCATTACGAGATTCAAGTTCATTTACTCTTTATTGATGTACATTACATGTATACAAGGTTTATCAAATGAGAAGGAGTGCGCCTAAGTCATTGTCTTCACTAAGCCTCGAGCCTGAAAAAAAAAGCTATGTGCTACAACGGGTATTTTGTCAATGGATATGTTTTTCATACTAAAGAATACAGGCAAGGAAGAAAGACATACAACTGCGGTGTTTATGTTAAGGGATCCACTAGTAGTGAGTTAGAAGCTAACTATTATGGTAGATTATAATAATTAGTAATTTTACTCTATTATTGCATGATTTGTGTTTAATTATTTCCATTGATTTTAATTGTTAGTCTATAATTTTTTTTTTAATTTATTGAATATATTTTATGTTGTATTGCCATAATTATTGATTAATTTGTTGAATTAATATTGTTAATGTTGAATTTACCTAAGAATTAGTAATTGAATATGTTGGAATAATTAGTAATTTTACTATATTATTGCATGATTTGTGTAATTGTTTCCATTGATTTTAATTGTTAGTCTATAATTCTTTTTTAATTTATTCAACATATTTTATTGTTATATTGCTATAATTATTGATTAATTTGTTGAATTAATATTGTTAATGTTGAATTTACCTTAGAATTAGTAATTGAATATGTTGGAATAATTATTAATTTTACTTTATTATTGCATGATTTGTGTTTAATTGTTTCCATTTATTTTGAATTTATTGTTTTGTTGTATTGGCATAATTATTGAATAATGTTTTGAATTATAATTGTTAATGTTGAATTTACCTTAGGATTAGTAATTGAATATGTTGGAATAATTAGTATAGATTGAGTCAATTGGTTGTGGCATTTGTGAATATTTGCAGGTTTGTGAATTTGGGTAGTATACAGTATAGGGGAGGTGCTTTCAAATTTTTTTAACATTTGCATTTAATTATATAGTTGTTTATATAAAATTGGGTAGATGTTGAGAATGAAAACCAGAGCTACTCGTTCACGTTCGATCGCAGCAAGTTCGTTTAGCAACGAGGACGATATTTCCTTAGGTGCCTCTCAAGAAGAGGCACCAACACCACCTGCGCCGTCAACCGATGCTGCCTCGTCTAGCACTGGTTCATAGCGCAAATGTGGCGTGCCTTCGCAGCGGAATCAATTTACCCACAAGTACGAGGCACAGTGGAAGGACGACCTTTTAATGTAAGTTTGTTAAGGTTATAGTTTTTTTTAAAAAAAAAAAATTAAAACATAATTTATGAAGTAATCACTATTTCATTTATTTTTAGGTTCACAAACATTGAGGCCGCCCGAGTAATATCATTGGCGTTTAAATCGTCGATGAAGATTTCATTGTTCCAATGGAGTCAGATATGCCTCAAATTAATGCATGGTTTTCCAGATTTGAGGTTAGTATTAATATATATTTTTCAGCTTATTTCTAATAAATTATTAATATAATTTTAAATAAATTATTATTTTTTTAAAAAAATAATTTTTTATACACAGGATCGATTCTGCTGGGACAGTGAACATAACACTATTGTGAGGAGGGTCTAGGAAAATCACGCGGCAACCAGGTAACATAAAAAACAAAACAATTTTTTTTTTAGAAAAAAATTTATGTTTCGAAATGTAATTTTTTTCTTGCGTGAAGTTGGTTGCGTGATTTTTGGTATGAAGCCTAAAAAAGAGTAAAAAAAAAACAGCGAGGGATAGGGGGTCCCAAGGCTGGAACGATGTTGCGGTTTGGAGGGATTTCAAACCGATATACATCCCGGAAGATATATGGCCGCACTATCTTCAGCACGTGACATGTGAGCGGTTCACACGACGCTCACAGTCCGGTTCTGGCAACCGGAATCGGCCAATTCATGGCTCGGTGACAACGCACACTAGCGGCTCCGTTCCGTTTGCTGCACATGCGAAATGGATGGTAAGATTAACTTAAATGAAATATTTTGTTCAATTAATTTGTTAATAAATTGCAAAATGTTTGTTGTTAATAAATTTTTTTTCATTATAGGTACGTCTCTTGGACGTGAGCCGAGCCTGATGGAGCTGTTCATTGACAGTTCATTGACAGCATTTTGTGGTATGTTTGTTCAACCATTTTAATTTGTAAGTTATTATTATGTTTATTGAATTGAATATGATGATTACTATTTTTATTTTCAGGAGACCTATAATAATCGGTTGAGGGAGAGATACGGGGATGATCCAACGACCCATCCGGAATTCGATCCAGATTTGTGGATGGAGGTTGGATCGTCAGGTGGACCCGATAAAAATCGGGTTTACGGGCTCTTCAACACTATAGCAGACAACTTGCGGTCGGCCCGTAGTGCTTCAACCATCGGGAGCTCCCAATCAATATCGAGCTCCCAATCTAAGGAGTTCGTAGCCTTGCAGCAACACACGGCTCAGCTCACCGAAACATACGACCACCTATCAGAGGCGTATGCACAACTCAAAGAACAACAAAGAGCGGAGTCTGAACAACAAAGAGTAGCCTACGAACAACTTCGCGAAATGGTCATAAACATGGCACAAGGTGGAACATGTGCGCCTAATCCTTTTTGGATGTATGACCAGCAGCCTCCTCCTCCTCCTCCTCCAGCTCCACCTTTATATTAATTTTTAATAAACATTATTTACATTTAAAATTTCATTTAATATTTTTTTGAAACACATTCATTTTGTAATAAATATTATTGAACTTTGATTTTTTTGTTTTTGATGCTTAATATACATTTTATTTGCATATTTGGTTTTTATTACCATTAATTTATATCATTTTATATTATGTATTCTAAATAATTTTTTTAAAAAAATTTAAAAAACAATTACAAAGGGATTTACCGACAGAATTAATTCATCGGCATTAGACAGTAGCTACCACCATCACCAACGAATTTACAGACGGATATATTCGGTCGGTATTTCAAACATTCACCGACAAATTCACCGACGGTAACTGTCCGTCAGTGAATCGTGATATCACTGACGGATTAAATTCGTCGGTATATTTCAAATGTAAAAAAAATAAATTTGGCGCGCAAATTTCATTTGTAAAACTGTCGGCAAATGGTTTTTTTGTTTTTTCAACCGATATAGCGACGAAATGTGGAATCACCGACGAAAGGTAAGCTGACGGACTTATTCCGTCGGTAATATAGTCAGTAAATAATTTACCGACATACTCTCAATCACACACCGTTGGAATATTTTCGTCAGTAAAACTGTGAAATCTTGTAGTGATTGTAAACACAACTAAATTAACCAACGAAGGCATATACTATAACTAAATCAGCATTTTGCCGTGATTTTAATGTGCAATCCATAGTAAAAAAAAATCTAATTCTTTAGGTTGTTTTCTTTGTTTATTTTTTCTTTTTAATTAATTGTTTTTATTTGATTTAGTTTGTTAATATTAGTTTTTTTTTCTATTTAGTTATTACATTCTCATGACGCGAATCCCAGATTTGATGGGCTAACCTGATTTGACAGGTTAACCTAGTTGATTCAGATTTCTTTTCTTTTTTTAATTAGTTTTTTCTTTCAATTTTTTTTTAATATCAATTTAATTGAGAATTAAACTTCATAATATGTTTTGTTTACTTTTCATTAGATTATCGTGATCTCATGAGAGGATTTTACTGTACCTCTCCTCGCAAAACACTATTAATTGAAATAGTGGTTTGCTTTGTTTTTCTTTGTTTTTTCCTTTTCAATTAATCTTTTTTTTAATTCATTCTTTAGTATTTTTTTTCTATTTAATTATCACACTTTCATGACACGGCCTTACAACCAGACCCACATCCAAGGCACTTGGGTCTGGTGTTGCAGTCAGACCCAAGGCTTTTGAGCCTAGCGTCGCATTCAAACACACTTAAACTTGGATCATGCAAGTTTAATATTATTATTAATATTAAAAATATTATTATTTGTATTATAAATATTATTATTTTTATTATAATGAATATTAGTAATATAATAATTAATAAAATTTTAAAAAATATTATTAGTTATAGTTTTTTTTGTTTTTTCTTCTTTTTTTCATTGTGGATCGCATTATGCAAATCCATAGTAAAAGGCGAGTGCCTTTTAGTTATAAGTTTTTTTTTTCTTTGGTTTTTTATTTTAATTAATATTTTTTTTATTTAGTTAGTTAATATTAAATTTTTTTATATTTAGTTACCATACTCTTATGACAAGGATCCTAGGTTTGACTGGTTAACCTGGTTTGACAGGTTAACCTAGTTGATTCGGATTTCTTTTCTTTTTCTTAATTAGTTTTTTTTCTTTCAATTTCATCTTTTAATATCAATTTGATTGAGAATTAAACTTAATGATTTGTTTTATTTACTTTTCATTAGATTATCGTGATTTCATTAGGGGATTTTATTGTACCCCTCATCGCAAAGCACTATTCATTGAAATAGTGTTTTGCTTTGTTTTTTTCTCTTTGTTTTTTCCTTTTCAATTAACTTTTTTTTTTCATTTTATTCTTTAATATTAAATTTTTTTTCTCTATTTAGTTATCAGACTTTTATGATATGGCCTTGCAGCCAAACCTAAATCCAAGGCTCTGCGGTCTGGTGTTGTAGGCAAACTTAAGGCTCTTAGGTATATCATTGTAGCCAGAACCACTTAAACTTGAGTCATGCAAGTTTAATATTATTATTAATATTAAATATATTATTATTTTTATTATAATAAATATTGGTATATAATAATTATAAAATTGAAAAAATATTATTCGTTGTGTGTTTTTTGGTTTTTTCATTGTTTTTTTTCTTTATAATTTTTCTTTCTTTTTGTTTGATTTAGTTTGTTAATATTAATTTTTTTTATTAAGTTATCAAACTCTCATGAAATGGATCTAAGGATCTAAGATTTGGTAGATTAACCATGTTGATTCAATTGTTTTTTCTTAAGTAGTTTTTTTCATCCAATTTTTTCTTTAAATATCGATTTGATTGAGAATTAAACTTCATGAATTGTTTTGTTTATTTTTCATTAGATAATCGTGATCTCATGAGGGGATTTTTTTTCTTTCTTTTTTTATTTTCAGTTTTTTTTTTAATTTTATTCTTTAATATTATATTTTTTTTCTATTTAATTATCACACTTTCATGATACGACCTTGCAGCCAAACCTATATCCAAGTCTTTTCGGTGTGGTATTGCAACCACCCAAGGCTCTTGGGCATGGCGTTGTAGCCAAACCCGCTCAAACTTGGGTCATGCAAGTTTAATATTATTATTATTATTATTATTATTATTATTATTATTACAATGAATATTGCTATATAATAATTTATAAAGTTGAAAAATATTATTGGTTATAGGATTCTATTTTTGCATTTTCATTGTTTTTTTTTTCTTTTTAATTAATCTTTGTTTTTGTTTGATTTAGTTCGTTAATATTAAAAAAATATATTATTTAGTTATCATACTCTTATGACACAGATTTCGGGTTTGACGGGTTAACCCAGTTGATTCAGATTTTTTTTCTTAATTAGTTTTTTCATCTAATTTTATCTTTTAATATTGATTTGATTGAAAATTAAATTTCATAAATTATTTTGTTTACTTTACATTAGATAATCGTGATCTCATAAGGGGATTTTATTGTACCTCTTCTCACAAAGCACTATTCATTGGAATAGTGCTTTGCTTTGTTTTTTTTTCTTCGTTTTTTCCCTTTCCATTTAGGCCCCGTTTGTTTCATGGAAAATATTTTTTTGAAAATCACTTTCCAAACTTTCTTATATTTGTTTGTCATTAGAAAAGTTGGTTAACGGAAAACACTTTCCAGTCAAAGAAAAATTTGGCTTGATTTTTAGAACAGTATTTTCCTTTTATTTTGGGTGGAAAACACTTTCCAAAAAATATGAAAAATTTAGAATTGTCATGTTATTTGTTGATTATATCAAATTTAATTCTCAAACTTTTGATTACTATATATTTTGTTTTGAAACTTTTGTTTTCAATTTCATCTCTTAGAATTTGATTTTTATATCACCTTTGGTCCTTATTTTTATGATTGTTATTTACTTTTCTCTTATTATTTTATTAATTGAATTTTTTTTATCTATCAGATTTGGTCCATATTCTTTTTATTGTTATTTATTTTATTTGAGATAATTTATGAAATTAGATTGTTTTTCTATTTTATTCTCATTCAATTTTTTTAATTTGAAAGATTTGTTCCTTATTATTTTAATAAACTTAAAAAATATCAACAATTTATTTTCCAACTCATTTTCCATGATATAGCCAAACATTGGAAAATATTTTCCTACTTATTTTTCATAATACTACCAAACATCAAAAAATAATTCACTTTTCATAAATCTATTTTTCAAAGAAACCATTTTCTAAAAAGAAACTACTTTTCAGCAAACAAACAGGGCCTTAATCTCTTCTTTTTTTGTTTAATTTCATTCTTTACTATTCAATTTTTTTTCTATTTAGTTATAACATTTTTATGACATAAACTTGCAGCCAGACCTATATCCAAGGCTTTTGGGTCTAGTATTGTAGCCACATCTACTTAAACTTAGGTTATTCAAGTTTAATATTATTATTAATATTAAAAACAATATTTTTTGTATTATAAATATTATTATTTTTATTATAATGAATATTGCTAATATAATAATTAATAGATTTGAAAAAATATAATTAGTTATAGGTTTGCTTTCGCTTTTTTCTTTATTTTTTTCTTTTAATTAATTTTTTTTTAATTTAGTTAGTTAATATTATTATTTTTTATTTAGTTATCATACTCTCATGACATGGAACTCAAGTTTGATAGGCTTACCAGTTGATTCATATTTTGTTTTCTTTTTCTTAATTTGTTTTTTCTTCTAATTTAATATTTTAATATCCATTTGATTGAGAATTAAATTTATGATTTGTTTTGTTTACTTTTCATTAGATTATCATAATTTAATAAGGGGAGTTTACTATACCCCTCCTCGCAAAGCACTATTCATTGGAATAGTTCTTTGCTTTGTTTTTTCCTTTTCAATTAATCTTTTTTTTAATTTCATTCTTTAGTATTAAATATTTTTCTATTTAATTATCATACTTTTATGACACAACCTTGTAGTTATATCCATATCCAATGCTCTTTAGTCTAGTGTTGCAGCCAGACTCAAGGCTCTTAGGCCTAGTGTTGCAAGTAGACCCATTTAAACTTAGGTGATACAAGTTTAATATTATTATTAATATTACAAATATTATTATTTGTATTATAAATATTATTATTTTTATTATAATGAATATTGCTAATATAATAATTAATAAATTTGAAAACATATTATTAATTTTGAAAAACAACCATATATTTGATTTGAACGGTAAAATTAAAAACTATAAGAACTTGGGTCAGGCATATATTATTATTAATATTATAAATATTATTAGTGTCATTATTATTAATATAATTATAAATACATTTGAAAAAAATATTATTACTATTAAAAAAAAATCATAGATTTGATTTGAAAAGTAAAATTAAAAATTATTGTTGTTGTTATTCTTATTGTTATTATGATTATTAGTGTTATTCTTATTCTTAATATTGTTATTATTTTTATTATTATTGAATTTGAAAAAAAATATTATTACTAATAAAAAAAACCATAAATTTGATTTGAATGGATTTAAAAACTATAAAAACTTGAGTAAAATAAATTTAATATTATTATTATTATAAATATTATTATTTTTATTATTATTCAAAAAACCAGACCCCAAAAACTTGGGCTTGGCTAAGGCGCCAGACCCAAGTTTATAATCATTAGTATTATTTATATTGTTATTATTATTGTTATCATTATCATTATCTTTAATAATATTTTAAAAAAGTATTATTATTATCGAAGAAAAACCATAAATTTGATTTTAAGGGATAAAAAACTATAAAAACTTGAATCAAACAAGTTTATTATTATTGTTATTATTATTATTATTAAAAATATTATTATTAATTTATATTATAAATATTACTATTGGTATTACAATTAATAATATAAATATTACTCTTGAATCATGCGTTGCAACCAGACCTAAGGTTTTTGGGTCTAGCTTTGCAGATAAATTTAACACTCTTAAATATTAATATTTTTTTATATTTTTATGTCAAAATACATTAATATATGGTAGTACCAGCCACCCCCACTAGTTCCTATCTAACTTTTGGGGTACCTTAATCCTCATGTCTACGACTTGTATAATTGGACCAAATTACTTGAATAAAGTTACTTATTATTTGAGGTCAGTTCTATTACTAGACATGCACATAATCTATATATAGATTTGAGGTCAGTTCAATTACTAGACATGCACATAATCTATATATAGTACGGCAAAACTTTTAATCACTAGGCTAACTTTATGGTAGTAAAAAGTATTTAAGCTCTTACATAAGTTAATAAATAAGAGAATTTTGTTAAGAAATTAGAACTATTATAGTGTAATGCAATATGTATATGTATTTATATAAATATAGATTGTACCCACCTATACTTTTGTATTTATCCATGTTAAGTAAAGCTTGAAGCCTGGGACCAAATTACATGAATGAAGTTATTTATTGCTTGAGGTTAAATCTCTTACTAGACATGCACGTAATCTATACAAATTACAACAAAGCTCTTTTCGCTAGCCCAACTTTATAGTAGTAAAATGTATTTAAATTTTTATATAAGTTCATAAATAAGACAATCGTGTTAAAATAAAATTAGAACTATGTTAGTGTGATTTAATATGTATATGTATTTATATAAATGTACATTGGACCGACCAATACTTTTGTATTCATCCATTTTAAGTAAAGCTTGAAGCCTTGGACCAAACTACATGAATGAAGTTATTTATTGCTTGAGGTCAAATCTCTTACAAGACATGCACATAATCTATACAAAATTCAACAAAACTGTTTTTCGCTAGCCTAACTTTATGTAGTAAAATTTATTTAAATTTTTATATATGTTCATAAATAAGGTAATCATGTTAAAATAAAATTAGAACTATGTTAGTGTGATTTAATATGTATTTGTATTTATATAAATGTAGATTGCACCAACCAATACCTTTGTAATTAACAAATATATTAAAAGAAACCTCAGGTTCACTAAAGGCTTACATGGTTGTTAATTTTAGGGTCCGTGAGATTAATCGAGGTGCACACAAGTTAAACCAAACACCCATGTTAATCTAAAAAAAAAAACTAATACATTAAAAGATCTCAAGTATAACCTCAACTACTTTACTATTTATATGAATAGTGAAGTTAATAGAGTTTTATTTATTTTCAAACTTTTTCTCTCTCTTGCAATCACATCCTTTTATAACATAATTAGATAGAATTGGACTTAAAATTATATATATTAAAAAATAAAATAAAAGATAGAGGATTGAGAATTTAAACATAAAAAAATTCATGACTCACTTCAAATTAGCAATGATTCTCATTTTGGTCCAAAAGCTTATTCTTTTCATTTTTTTAGTCTCTAAGTTTGAGATATGAGAGAAAAGGTTGTTCTGAAACCATGAAAAAGAGAAAAAATATTGGTTGTATGATTCTAATAACCAAAATATGCAAGCTTATAGTCAAGGGGTTCAATTCATTATCTTTTTGAGGAATGATTTTTTGTAATGTAGCATATTGGGGGTTACATTATTTATGTTGTTTTGTTAAAGATAACAACTAAGGGAAAGGGATAGTATATAATTTGTAAAAAACAAAAAAACAAATAAAATAAAAATAATAATTGATGATAATAAAAACATGGATAAGTTTGGTTTTGTAGCCTTCCTATCCTAAGTAATTAAATCTGAATGTGTGTTTTAACATCTAATACCCTATAGTCAACTGACTTGTGAGCTATTGGCCCAATGCTTGTTACATGGATTAAGGAGAAAAGTTTAAGGGAATCAAACATTGCACTATCTATGTATCAACATCTACAACTCGAGTTATTAAGCATGTAGGGGTGTCTCAACACCTAATGCCCTAAGATCAACTGGTTTGGGAGTCATTAGCCGAAAGCTTATTACATGGGTTAAAGATGCATTGTATTTTAAGTTATATGTATATATATTCAAAAAAAGAAAGATAATAATCTCAACCCAAGGAAGTTAACCTTAAACATTAGAACAGAATATGGTTTTCTTCCAATAAAAGCCCCATCATCTATGTTTTCATACATCGAGCACATAAAAAGAAAGGTTTATTAATATTTTGTTTAAAAAGTATTGAGCAGATATATATAAATTTAATGAGAGTTTGTTTATCTGAATAGATTAATGGAAGTTGAATGATGAATGCCTTACTTTGTGGAATTTGCAAATTGGTTTTCTATTTTAATGCTTTGATTACTAGGGACTAGTAATAAGCTAGTTGGGGATGTGATTAGTACTTAAAAGTGCATTTTTATCAAGGTTTTATATCATCATTTTGCACTTGAAGTATCAATAACTCCTTAACGAAAACATGTTTTATAATAACAAGTCTGATATTATAAGATTCATTTAATTTATGGTAAATGTTCATCTTAAATGCAGGCCTATCATATAAGTTAAATGATTGATTAATGAGTTTAACTACTGAAATTGAGAGACAAAGAGAGGGTTAAGCTTATAAAAGAAATGTTAGTTTATTCCAAACTAGAACACTGTTAAATCATTTGGTCATATCTGGAGTTGTAGATCTTATATTTAGATCTACTCTATATGGATGGAAAGCTAAGACATGGGCCTAAAACTTTCATAGGAGTCTAAGATTTAAAAAGACTATTTTCAAGTCCAATTTATAGCAACAATGGAGAAGTCCGAATCTGTCCTGCATCTTAGACATTGTTCAGTGTTTAGCCCATATCTCGAGTTTTAGAAATCCAAATGACCTTAATTTATTTTTCCTGGAAAGCTGAGACAATTTCATAGAAGTTTCATCAATTAAGTCTGTTGAAATTCTGACATTATCAATGACGTTTTGTTCAAATAAAAAAAATAAGGATTGTCACCAAGTCAAGATGTGGCCACCCACTTAACAATTAATTATCAAATCAATAGTTTCAAATTTTTGCCTATAAAAGGAGGCATTTTCCATGCATTTAGGCATCTTGGTTGTTCAGATCAAGATCATGCTCTTTATTTATTTCTTTATATTTTGTAATGTTTAAGTTTTATTTCATGTTATATTTTTCTTAATCTCTTATTTATGCTTTTCATTTCCTTTACTATACTTATATAATCATGTTCTCCTCTTGTTTATTTATGTTTTCTTCTTTATTATATTTAGCTAAGTTTATTATGTCAAGGTGAAAAGGTTTCACTGATGTTGTTAGAATATGTATAATATAAACTCAACATGGACTTCAATGTTTATATCCAAGAAAGTTTGTTATTAACATGTCTTATCTTTTTATCTTACTAATTCTTAATACCTTAATTGTTAAATGGTTAATCTAGATTTGTGTTGTATAACACTTGGTACAACAAATGGTTGGCACTTTTATAGCCAACCGTGTGGTATAACCGTATGAAATGAACTTGATTCGTTGTTAACATAAGTTAGCA
The DNA here is from genome assembly GCA_033617975.1 of Populus alba x Populus glandulosa. Classification (NCBI taxonomy): domain Eukaryota; kingdom Viridiplantae; phylum Streptophyta; class Magnoliopsida; order Malpighiales; family Salicaceae; genus Populus; species Populus alba x Populus glandulosa. Next base: position 40,686,945 of record CM066143.1, read on the forward strand.
TCATGAATTCCTGACAATATTTAAAAGTTTGGTGTTAATTATAAAGATAATTAATATGATCATGTTAAAAATTTATAATGAACTATTAAGGATAAATCATCCGATTGGAATCTCCTTTGTGTGTGGTTTCTAGTTGATTAATTAAAAGAATTTATAAGTACTTATTTGTAATACTATTAGTAGATCCTCTAACCTTGACATTTGTTTTTATCATTGTTGAATCCTCACATTAATCTTACATCTCAAAGTCCTCTTTAAATTATTATTATTATTTATAATTTATATAGTTAACCTCTCTGTGGTTCGACCCCGGTCTTGCCGGGTTATTTATTACTTCGACACTTCTAAACTTAGGATAAGACATCAATCTTTTGATCGTGTCAGAAGGCGAAGTGGAATGGTGGTTATGCACGATCTTTAATGAATGTAAAACATTAGTAGCAAATATCAATCAAGGAGTGATCTTCCAAATATCTTATCTTCATGTATGGCCATTCTCTTATTTGTTCTTATATCTCTGCATCCTTGTCCTAATTTGAATTTTGATAATTTAATTTTCAATTAAACGGTTTTTTTTAAAAAAAAATTCCATGTACACACTAACATTAAAGTTATGTATATGATGTATTTTAATGTAAGAAATAACCTTTAGTAATCTAAATGCATGTGTGTGTGTAAAAAAAAATTATGTATGAGAAATGTTTAGTTTAAAAATAAATTTATTAATCATGTAAAGCTAGCATGCATAAATCTTGTTAATCTGAATGGTTTATTTTAAGTATATGGATTTATTGAGATTTAATTGAGATAAGGACATAAGAGCAACTATACATTTAGAGATTTAATTAAGATAAATCTTTAAAATATAAGCATATATAAGCTTCTTATCAGGAGCATTTTTTTGTTTCAAATATATCATGTTACTTTTCTATTATTTTGTATAGAAAAAAATAAACAGAATTAAATTAGTATAATTAGAGTTACCAAATTTTTTTTAAAAAGTTAGGTTGAAAGTTCCCGATTCAAAATTGATATCTAATATAACTTTTTTAAATAAAACTTGTCATACTAATTAAAGTTCAATTACACAAGATATCTTACTAATTGTCTAGTATGAGGTTACTCTTATTTTCATTTTTTTCAAATACAAATCCTTAAATTTTGATTCATGTGAAGGATTGTTCCTGATAAAATAATATAGGAGCATTTTTTATACTATAAAGTCTTGGTCTTCTATAAATTATAATATAACAAGACAAAATACACGTTATGTTAGGATTTAGATATTTATGTAAAGTCTTGGTCTTCTATAAATTGTTTGCATGAGAATAAGATTTGAAGTCTAAATAAAATTTTATCTATCTAATATTATAAATAGGTCCATCTAACAACTTATAATTTTACCCAAACTCATATACACAATTTATTCATAGCTTTTTGCTATGATTTTCTTTTTGCCTTTTGTAGTTTATTTCTTTACAACTTTTATCTACAATTTTCTTTATTTATTTACCTTTTTTTAATATTTTAAAATTAAGTTAAGTATTTCATATTTTACATGATTAACAAGGTTGCAATCTATCTTCTTTCAAGATTAAGTTTTTAATTATATTTTTTTCTCATTGAAATGAATAAACGAAGAACATATATATAGATTCATCGAGAAATCAATGATATTTTGCAATAGGTTGATGATGATCTATTATATCAACAATTTTTTTTTTAATCTTTCATTAGAATGATAAAAACAAAACTAATTAATTGTTTGGATCTGTTAGTAATTCTGTCATGCCTGCTGACTGTGACCTGAGATTATCTGTTTTCAATTATCAATACGGAAATTTGTTCCAGCTGTGAAACGAAATTGGAAAAAAGTATTTAAGAAGAAAACTCTTTCTAATAAGCAATTGAAAGAGACTTCATCGCTAGACACATGAGTAGGAAGAAAAAAAAAGGGTCACGCAAGTGCCCAATGGCCAATTTACAAAATGCTTGCCCTAAACGTATTCGATTTCGACTTCTTTTGGTTTCAATTGCTTTACTTAGCTCAAGTTAAGTGGAACGCAATGAAGGCCAAGTTCTGGAGATTACCTAAACATGTTACCGTGATGACGGTAAAATGCCTGCCATACCAACCATCAATACCATTCACATAATTATTTTGAATTTCATTAAAAATTTATATAATTATTAATTTTAAAATTTATAAAATTAATTAAAATATGCATAAGTTAATCCAAACATTTATATTAATAATAATAATAATAAAATTATTTTAACCTTAAAAGGTATGAATTAATTAATTAAGTTTTGAATTTGCTCATTAGAAACCACCAGTTTGAATAACATAAATTTTAAAATCTTAAAAGATTAATCCGTGTAAATAAGAAAACCATTTGGAAGGAAACTCTTAGCTTCTCGTGTCTAGATTTTTCGTGGTTACTTGTGCCGATTGACAATGTATGAACTGACCCCTTTGTATGGTTTTTCTGCAAATGATAATTAGTTCCCTCGTACACCTATATATCTCAGCCATTCTGTATACGAACTTGACAAGGTACTCAAAGAAAAATGGCTACTCTTTATTTCTTGTCTACTTTAGTTCTAACCATTGTTGTTTCGGAAACTCAATTCCATCAAACTTAAAAAAGCAACACTTTGAAACGAAAGTGTTTTCCTTTTGTTAAAGAAAGAAAAACACATTTATTTTTTTTTCTCCATTCATTTGCCCAAATACTACAGTCTCTCTTTCTCTTTTATTTCATCAAAATCTATTGGAAGCTGAGGAACAAAAGCATTTTTCTGGAACAACGTATTTTCCTGGACCAATTATCAGGTAATTTTTTTTCCTCTGTTTTTTCTTTATGTTTTTATCTTCCTTCTTCTTCGTAGTAGATCTGTAAATATTATGGCATAATTTCTTAATATTCTTTTGGATAAATTTACTGCATGGGATAGATCTGCTGCCTGGGATATTTTTCTCATAAAATTTTCAACACAAAACAGTTTTTCTCTTCATCAATTCTCATCAAATGCTACAGTTAAAACTAACCAAAAATTAATCAATCAACCCACTGACACGACCAAAAGCTTGATGTCTTTTCCCAAGTGCAGGAGTGTCGAAGTAATAAATAACCCGGCAAGACCGGGGTCGAACCACAGAGAGGTTAATTGTATAAATTATAAATAACAACACAACAACAACAATAACAACAATAATAACAATAATAATAATAATAATAATACTCAGTACGTGGCGTTGTTATACCTGAGAATGATCTAAAAGATCGGGTCACAGGTTTCCAGCCTATATACTGAGTTTATGAAAAGATCAAAGATATATATTATATAATATAAACAGAATGTAAGTAATAATAATAATAATAACAATAATAAAAGCAAAAGATGAAGAAATTAATGAGAACTTTGAGATGAAAGATTAACGTAAGGATTAAACAATGATAAAGATAAATGTCAAGGTTAGAGGATCCACTAATGGTACTTCAAACAAGTATAATATAAACTCTTATTACTCAATTGGAAACCACACATAAAGGAGGTTCCATTCAGATTATAAATTGTTAACATGATTACATTAATTATCTTATTCGAATAAAGCTAATACTTGTAAATGTTGGCAGGCATTCATGATTATAACTTATGTTAACAACAAATCAAGTACCTTTCATAGCTCAGGTGTCGGTTAAACCATACAGTATGGGCTATGAAAGTGCCAAGTATTTGTTGTACCAAGTGTTATACAACATAAATCTAGATTAACCATTTAACAAGCAAAGTATTAAAGTGAACAAGATAACAAATATAAAACATGTTAGTATCCAACGTTAAGTTCCATGTTAAGTTTATATTATACTTGTTCTTACACCATTAGTGTACCCTTTTCACCTTGACATAATTAACTTAGCTGGACATAATAAAAGAAAGAAACATAAATGAGCAAGACAAGAACATAAATGAGAAAGAGGTTAACTAAGTAAAGGAAAGGAAATGAAATGCATAAACTTGATATTAATGAAAGCAAGACATAAGCAATACAAAGAGAGAAAGCAAGAGCATGATCTTGATCTGAACACCAAGATGCCTCAATACATGGTAAGTGCCTCCTTTTATAGGCCAAAATTTGGAACTATTGATTTGTTGACTAATTGATGAGTGGGTGGCCACATCTTGACTAGATAACAATCCTTATCTTCTTGTCTGGTCAAGACGTCATTGCTAACATCATAATTTGCCCAGAATCCTCAGGAATGTTCTAGGAAATTGTCTCAGCTTTCCAACAAAAAAAAGATGAGGTCATTTGGACTTCTAGAACTCAAGATATGGGCTGAACACTAAATAGTGTTTGGGCTGCAGGACAGCTTCGGACTTCTTCGTTGTTCCTTCAATTTGGACTTCAAAACGACTTTTTCAAATCTTGGGCTCCCATGAAAGTTGTTGGCCTTTGTCTTACCTTTCCATCCATATAAAGTGGACCTAAATCCGAAATCTAGAGCTCCAGATATGATCCAATTACCGAACAATGTTCCGGTTTGGACTGCACCGACATCTCTTTTCTAAGTTTGGCCATCTCTTTGTCCTTTCACTTTCAATGCTTAAACTCATCAATCAATCCTTTTATTTATGTGATAGTCCTGCATTTAAAATGAGCATTTACCATAAATTAAGGTATCTTATAATATCAAACTTGTTATTATAAAACATGCTTTAATTAAAGAGTTATTGATACTTCAAGTGCAAAATGATGATATAAAACCTTGATAAACATGCACTTTTAAGTACTAATCACACCCCCCAACCAGCTTATTACTAGTCCCTAGTAATCTAAAGCGTTAAAATAGAGAAACAATTTGCAAGTTCCACAAAGCAAGGCATTTATCATTCAACTTCCATTAATCTATCCAGATAAACAAACTCTCATTAAATTTATATTCCTGCTTCATACTTCGTAAACAAGATATTAATAAACCTTCTTTTTGTGTGCTCAATGAAAACATAGATGATGGGGCTTTTGTTGGAAGAAAACAATATTATGTTCAAATGTTTAAGGTGAACTTCCTTGGGTTGGGATTATTATTTTTTTTTTTTTATTTTTTTTTTTTTATATATACACATACAACTTAAAACACAATGTATCTTTAACCCATGTAACGAGTTTTAGGCTAATGACTCCCAGACCAGTTGATCTTAGGGCATTAGGTGTTGAGACACCCCTACGAGCTTAACAACTCGGGTTGCAGATACTGATACGTAGATAGTGCAATGTTTGATTCCCTTAAGCTTTTCTCCTTAACCCATGTAACAAGCTTTGGGCCAATAGCTCCCAAGTCAGTTGACTTTAGGGTATTAGGTGTTAAAACACCCCTTCGAGCTTAATTGCTTAGGTTAGGGAGGCTACGAAACCAAACTTATCCACGTTTTATTATCATCAATACTATCTTTTTTCTTTTTCTTTTTTTTCTTTTTTTTTTTTTTTTTTTTGCAAATTATATACTATCCTTTTCCCTTAGTTGTTACCTTCAACAAAAGAACATAATTAATGTAATAATCCAATGTGCAACCCACAATCATATGTTAAAGTGTGTGTGTGAAAATGAAGGTTTAATAATACTTGTTAAATGAGTATAGGAGCAGAATCAAGTGATAACAATGTGAGAGTTTGTAAACCTGAATATTTCAAGAAGTATTATGATAGACCTTGGTAATGAAACTTACTAAGATGCGTCTCTAGAGTCAATAAAATTGATTCCATACTCTGCCATCCTAATAACAATTTTGTCAAATGGTTTTAATAATAGCAAAAACAGTTAGCAAGTTAGTATTTTTTTTTTTTTTTAAACTACTACCCTCTCCCCCCAACCAAAACGAGACATTGTCCTCAATGTTCGAAGGTAGAAAGATAGAGTATAGAAGACATCACCTGAAACATCGAACAATGACAAACCTGAAACACACTTAAACAAACATAAGAAGTAACAAAAAAATAATATGCTATTAATAAAACCAAAAGACACAAGGTTTCACAGATGAAGGCTCAAATCTAATCTAAGCTTTTTACGGCTGTCCTTAGTTGACCAATCTAGGCGACTCATGCAGGGATGAAAGATTGTAGTTGGTCAATCAATTGTTCAGCAGTAGCAGCAGAGATTATGATTTGTCGTGCCGAAGATGTTAGAAATTCTTGTTCCACAGCTTGATCAAGGAAAGACAGCAACTTATCATAAAAACCATTAACATTTAACAAACCTATGGGTTTATGGTGAATGTGCAGTTGGGCCCAAGATGAAATATGAAAGATCTCTTCCAATGTGCCCAGACCACCTGGTAAGGCAATGAAGGCATCAGCATGGCTAAACATGGTATTCAGTCGGTCAGACATTGTTGGGACCTGTAGTTCCTCTCCAATTGTTTTTCCAATGATGTCCCCAGTTGCTAAAGCTTTGGGGACAACCCCCAAAACTTGACTGCCTCCTAAAAATGCAGCCATTGACACACCTCCCATTAACCCAAGGCTACCTCCCCCATACACTAAATGAATCTTTCTCTCAGCTAGTACCCGACCAAGATGATTCGCTGATTCTAAAAACTCTTTTTCTTTCCCAGAACTGGATCCACCGAAAACACAAATATTTCTTATCTGATGACTTGAGGAACCTGCCATTTCTACACACTTCTATATTTGATGAATGTATGGGATGAGTAGAAATGAAGGGAAGGAAGAGAAGAATTTATAGATGAAAAAGTGAAAATGCAATCATACCACCTATATGTAGGCCAGCTGTAGTCTCACAAACTCTCTCTCTCTCTCTCTTTATTAATTATTTATTTTGAAAAAGCATGTATGTACAGGTAGTTGTGATTGTGGCTCACATCTTCCCTTGGTTTTACGTCCAAGAACGGCTTAAACGCCCTCTATGGGTCGGGGATAGGCTTCCCATCCAGTTTTCTTAAAAACTGGCAAACAGGGTCTTTTTTAGTCAGATTCCCAAGACTAAAACGATCATGTTCTTTATGGAATTGTGGCCATAAATCATGAATTACACGATGCACATCTCCACTAGGATGCGTCTCAAGGGTCAACAAAAGATTATCTAAAGACCCCTTACTCAGGCCATCCTTAATGAATTGTATCTTATCTTCACGGTTTACAGATACCATTCCTAAAGAACGACATGTCGCATTACAAGTCCATCTGGCACATTTGTGACAGACTTTCAGTCATTTTGCACGACGTTTCTTTGCAAAAGTGCTTTTACCTGTTCCAGGCATGTGTGAAATGAAAGAATTGGAGGACTCACCTGATAAGCGGACCTTTGCTTCAATTAGCCAGCGAATATCTTCAGGAATTTCATGATTCATTAATAACCTCAATCTTGCACACCTAGCACGGTAAATTTTATTAATCGCATTTGGAGGCAAAGCGGGAAAATACCTTTTCAACTTTTCAAGAGTGGTGTCCATTTTCAAAAGAGAATTAGAGAAGAGATTCAAAGAAGGGAAAAAAAAAAGAGTTTAGAATTGTACAAATATATACAGATATCAGTTATTTGGGAAACTGAAAGAACCGACTTAAGTCACGGAGTACCGTTATCCGCCATTTGACCGGGGTGAAAGAGAGACTAGCAAAACAATAGATACAACAAAACACAAAACAATGTGAGAAAAAGAATCAATCTTTATATACAGGATCACTCAATTCAATAGAGTCATTGTCAACCGAAAAATTGTCAAAATAAACTTTCAAACGATGCCCATTTACCTTGAAAACATTGCCATTCTTTGGATTCTCAATATCACAGGCCCCATATGGATACACATGTTTCACAATAAAAGGACCGCTCCATCTTGATCTTAGTTTTCCAGGAAATAAATGGAGTCGAGAATTATAAAGCAAGACTTTTTGACCAACATTGAATGTTTTTCTCAGTATTTTCTTGTCATGAAACTCTTTAATTCTTGCTTTATGAATTTTTGAATTGTCATATGCATCATTTCTTATTTCCTCAAGCTCATTTATTTGCAATTTTCGCAGCTGACTAGCATCATCAAGGCTTGAATTGAAAGCTTTAATAGCCCAATAAGCTTTATGTTCAATTTCCACAGGCAAGTGACAAGGTTTTCCATAGACTAGTCTATAAGGTGACATACCTAATGATGTTTTATAAGCAGTTCGATAAGCCCAAAGTGCATCATTAAGTCTTAAAGACCAGTCTTTCCTATTAGGGTTCACTGTTTTCTCTAAGATCTGTTTGATCTCCCTATTAGCAAGCTCTACTTGTCCACTTGTCTGAGGGTGATAAGGGGTGGCAACTTTATGTGTGATTCCATATTTCTTCATTAAAGACTCAAATGGCTTGTTGCAAAAGTGTGTTCCACCGTCACTTATCATGGCTCGAGGGATTCCAAATCGACTTAAAATGTTTTCTTTCAAAAACTTTATCACTGTTTTGTGATCATTGGTTCGACTTGGAATTGCCTCTATCCATTTTGAAACATAATTGACACGACCAAAAGCTTGATGTCTTTTCCCAAGTGCAGGAGTGTCGAAGTAATAAATAACCCGGCAAGACCGGGGTCGAACCACAGAGAGGTTAATTGTATAAATTATAAATAACAATACAACAACAACAACAATAACAATAACAATAATACTCAGTACGTGGCGTTGTTACACCTGAGAATGATCCAAAAGATCGGGTCACAGGTTTCCAGCCTATATACTGAGTTTATGAAAAGATCAAGAGGATATATTACATAATGTAAATAATAATAGTAATAATAACAATAATAACAATAATAACAATAATAAAAGCAGAAGATGAAGAAATTAATGAGAACTTTAAGATGAAAGATTAACGTAAGGATTAAACAATGATAAAAACAAATGTCAAGGTTAGAGGATCCACTAATGGTACTTCAAACAAGTATAATATAAACTCTTATTACTCAATTGGAAACCACACATAAAGGAGGTTCCAATCAGATTATAAATTGTTAACATGATTACATTAATTATCTTATTCGAATAAAGCTAATACTTGTAAATGTTGGCAGGCATTCATGATTATAACTTATGTTAACAACAAATCAAGTCCCTTTCATAGCTCAGGTGTCGGTTATACCATACAGTATGGGCTATGAAAGTACCAAGTATTTGTTGTACCAAGTGTTATACAACATAAATCTAGATTAACCATTTAACAAGCAAAGTATTAAAAGTGAACAAGATAACAAATATAAAACATGTTAGTATCCAACGTTAAGGTCCATGTTAAGTTTATATTATACTTATTCTTACACCATTAGTGTACCCTTTTCACCTTGACATAATTAACTTAGCTACACATAATGAAAGAAAGAAACATAAATAAACAAGATAAGAACATAAATGAGAAAGAAGTTAACTAAGTAAAAGAAAGGAAATAAAGTGCATAAACTTGATATTAATGAAAGCAAGACATAAGCAATACAAAGAGAGAAAGCAAGAGCATGATCTTGATCTGGAAACCAAGATGCCTCAATACATGGTAAGTGCCTCCTTTTATAGGCCAAAATTTGGAACTATTGATTTGTTGACTAATTGATGAGTGGGTGGCCACATCTTGACTAGATAACAATCCTTATCTTCTTGTCTGGTCAAGACGTCATTGCTAACATCATAATTTGCCCAGAATCCTCAGGAATGTTCTAGGAAATTGTCTCAGCTTTCCAACAAAAAAAAGATGAGGTCATTTGGACTTCTAGAACTCAAGATATGGGCTGAACACTAAATAGTGTTTGGGCTGCAGGACAGCTTCGGACTTCTTCGTTGTTCCTTCAATTTGGACTTCAAAACGACGTTTTCAAATCTTGGGCTCCTCATGAAAGTTGTAGGCCTTTGTCTTACCTTTCCATCCATATAAAGTGGACCTAAATCCGAAATCTAGAGCTCCAGATATGATCCAATTACTGAGCAATGTTCCGGATTGGACTGCACCGACATCTCTTTTCTAAGTTTGGCCATCTCTTTGTCCTTTCACTTTCAATACTTAAACTCATCAATCAATTCTTTTATTTATGTGATAGACCTGCATATAAGATGAGCATTTACCATAAATTAAGGTATCTTATAGTATCAAACTTGTTATTATAAAACATGCTTTAGTTAAGGAGTTATTGATACTTCAAGTGCAAAATGATGATATAAAACCTTGATAAACATGCACTTTTAAGTACTAATCACACCCCCCAACCAGCTTATTACTAGTCCCTAGTAATCTAAAGCGTTAAAATAGAGAAACAATTTGCAAGTTCCACAAAGCAAGGCATTCATCATTCAACTTCCATTAATCTATCCAGATAAACAAACTCTCATTAAATTTATATTACTGCTTCATACTTCGTAAACAAGATATTAATAAACCTTCTTTTTGTGTGCTCAATGAAAACATAGATGATGGGGCTTTTGTTGGAAGAAAACAATATTATGTTCAAATGTTTAAGGTGAACTTCCTTGGGTTGGGATTATTATTTTTTTCTTTTTTTTTTTATATACACATACAACTTAAAACACAATGTATCTTTAACCCATGTAACGAGTTTTAGGCTAATGACTCCCAGACCAGTTGATCTTAGGGCATTAGGTGTTGAGACACCCCTACGAGCTTAACAACTCGGGTTGCAGATACTGATACGTAGATAGTGCAATGTTTGATTCCCTTAAGCTTTTCTCCTTAACCCATGTAACAAGCTTTGGGCCAATAGCTCCCAAGTCAGTTGACTTTAGGGTATTAGGTGTTAAAACACCCCTTCGGGCTTAATTGCTTAGGTTAGGGAGGCTACGAAACCAAACTTATCCACGTTTTATTATCATCAATACTATTTTTTTTTCTTTTTTTCTTTTTTCTTCTTTTTTTTTCTTTTTTTTTTTTTGCAAATTATATACTATCCTTTTCCCTTAGTTGTTACCTTCAACAAAAGAACATAATTAATGTAATAATCCAATGTGCAACCCACAATCATATGTTAAAGTGTGTGTGTGAAAATGAAGGTTTAATAATACTTGTTAAATGAGTATAGGAGCAGAATCAAGTGATAACAATGTGAGAGTTTGTAAACCTGAATATTTCAAGAAGTATTATGATAGACCTTGGTAATGAAACTTACTAAGATGCGTCTCTAGAGTCAATAAAATTGATTCCATACTCTGCCATCCTAATAACAATTTTGTCAAATGGTTTTAATAATAGCAAAAACAGTTAGCAAGTTAGTATTTTTTCTTTTCTTTTTTTTTAAAACTACTACCCTCTCCCCCCAACCAAAACGAGACATTGTCCTCAATGTTCGAAGGTAGAAAGATAGAGTATAGAAGACATCACCTGAAACATCGAACAATGACAAACCTGAAACACACTTAAACAAACATAAGAAGTAACAAAACAAAATAATATGCTATTAATAAAACCAAAAGACACAAGGTTTCACAGATGAAGGCTCAAATCTAATCTAAGCTTTTTACGGCTGTCCTTAGTTGACCAATCTAGACGACTCATGTAGGGATCAATGACAGGGATGAAAGATTGTAGTTGGTCAATCAATTGTTCAGCAGTAGCAGCAGAGATTATGATTCGTCGTGCCGAAGATGTTAGAAATTCCTGTTCCACAGCTTGATCAAGGAAAGACAGCAACTTATCATAAAAACCATTAACATTTAACAAACCTATGGGTTTATGGTGAATGTGCAGTTGGGCCCAAGATGAAATATGAAAGATCTCTTCCAATGTGCCCAGACCACCTGGTAAGGCAATGAAGGCATCAGCATGGCTAAACATGGTATTCAGTCGGTCAGACATTGTTGGGACCTGTAGTTCCTCTCCAATTGTTTTTCCAATGATGTCCCCAGTTGCTAAAGCTTTGGGGACAACCCCCAAAACTTGACTGCCTCCTAAAAATGCAGCCATTGACACACCTCCCATTAACCCAAGGCTACCTCCCCCATACACTAAATGAATCTTTCTCTCAGCTAGTACCCGACCAAGATGATTCGCTGATTCTAAAAACTCTTTTTCTTTCCCAGAACTGGATCCACCGAAAACACAAATATTTTTTATGTGATGACTTGAGGAACCTGCCATTTCTACACACTTCTATATTTGATGAATGTATGGGATGAGTAGAAATGAAGGGAAGGAAGAGAAGAATTTATAGATGAAAAAGTGAAAATGCAATCATACCACCTATATGTAGCCCAGCTGTCGTCTCACACTCTCTCTCTTTATTTATTTATTTTGACAAAGCATGTATGTACAGGTAGTTGTGATTGTGGCTCACATCTTCCCTTGGTTTTACGTCCAAGAACGGCTTAAACGCCCTCTATGGGTCGGGGATAGGCTTCCCATCCAGTTTTCTTAAAAACTGGCAAACAGGGTCTTTTTTAGTCAGATTCCCAAGACTAAGACGATCATGTTCTTTATGGAATTGTGGCCATAAATCATGAATTACACGATGCACATCTCCACTAGGATGCGTCTCAAGGGTCAACAAAAGATTATCTAAAGACCCCTTACTCAGGCCATCCTTAATGAATTGTATCTTATCTTCACGGTTTACAGATACCATTCCTAAAGAACGACATGTCGCATTACAAGTCCATCTGGCACATTTGTGACAGACTTTCAGTCATTTTGCACGACGTTTCTTTGCAAAAGTGCTTTTACCTGTTCCAGGCATGTGTGAAATGAAAGAATTGGAGGACTCACCTGATAAGCGGACCTTTGCTTCAATTAGCCAGCGAATATCTTCAGGAATTTCATGATTCATTAATAACCTCAATCTTGCACACAAATATATACAGATATCAGTTATTTGGGAAACTGAAAGAACCGACTTATGTCACGGAGTACCGTTATCCGCCATTTGACCGGGGTGAGAGAGAAACTAGCAAAACAAAAGATACACCAAAAAAAAACACAAAAAAATGTGAGAAAAACAAAATAATTAACCTTTATCTACAAGATCATTCCAACCAATGGATTCATTTTCACTAGGAAACTCATCAAAGTAAGCTTTCAAACGATGTCCATTTACCTTCAAAACATTGTCATTCTTTGGATTCTCAATATCAAGGGTCCCATAAGGATACACATGTTTTAAAATAAATGGACCGCTCCATCTTGATTTTAGTTTTTCAGGAAATAAATGGACTCGAGAATTATAAAGCAAAACTTTTTTTACCAGTATCAACTTTTTGACAATTTTCACATGTTTTGCAGAATGCATGTGTGTCCTTGAACATGGTGGGCCAATAAAATCCATTTTGTAAGATTTTTGCAGTCGTCTCTCTTGATGAGAATTGACTCCCACATGCTTTAGAATGACAAAGTTTAATGACATTACTTACCTCATTGTCGGAAATGCATTTTTGAAATATTTGATCAGGACAATTTTTGAATAAGTAAGGGTCATCTAAGTAAAAGTTCTTCACTTCGTTCAAAAACTTTCCTTTGTCTTCGGTACTCAAGTGAGCTGACAAATCTCCATCGATTGGTGGGATGTCAGATGTCAAATCTGTTGTCACTCTTGACAAAAGATTGACATCAACATTTTTAGTGCCCTTTTCATCCGTGATTTCTTCAGATTCATCCAACTCAATTTTACTCAAAGTAGATTCAAGTTGATCATGAACTAATTCTTCAATAAGATCTACTTCTTGTAAATCATTATCATCTCCAGGTTGCTTGTAAATGTTGAAAATATTCATCTCCAATGTCATGTTTCCAAATGATAGCTTCATCAGTCCATTCCTACAATTAATCAATGCATTAGAAGTGGCAAGAAATGGACGTCCTAAAATGACAGGAATTGAATTACATGCTTCAACAGGTTGCGTGTCCAAGACAACAAAATCCACAGGATAAATGAATTTATCAACTTGTACTAACACATCCTCAATTATTCCTCTAGGCACTTTTACAGATCTATCGGCGAGTAAAAGAGTTACAGAAGTTGGTTTTAACTCACCTAGATTGAGACTTTGAAAAACTGAATATGGAAGTAAATTCACACTAGCTCCAAGATCAAGTAAGGCTCTTTCAATTTTATGTTCTCCAATAAAGCAAGAAATTGTAGGACAACCAGGGTCTTTATATTTCAAAGCATTATTGTTCTGAAGAATGGCACTTACTTGTTCGGCTAAAAATGCTTTCTTTTTCACATTCAATTTTCTCTTCACAGTGCATAGATCTTTCAAAAATTTAGCATAGGAAGGAACCTGTTTAATAGCATCCAACAAAGGTATATTGATCCTTACCTGTTTGAAAGTTTCAAAGATTTCAGAGTTGTGATTGACTTTCCTTTGTTTGGTCATGGCATGAGGAAATGGAAGTGCTGGCGGGGAATCAGCCTTTTCTTTGCAATGTTCAGGTTCAACCCCTTCCTTACCCTCAGAGATAGACTCATCATCTTTCTCACAAGGTTCAAGAATAGGTTTTTCAATAACCTTACCACTACGAAGAGTGATGACTGATTTGACTTGATCCATGTGTTGGCTTCCAGAACTACTTGCATTTGCATTGTATTGCCCCTTTGGATTTTGCTGTGGTTGAGAAGGAAACTTACCTTTCTCTTGGAAACTGAGAGCAGATGTTAATTTTGCAAGAGCATCTTTAAAATCGGTCATGCTTTGAGCAAGTTGAGTGTTGATTGTCTCCTGCTTTTCAATGAATGCATGCAATGTTTCCTCAAAATTTCTTCTAGGAGGTGGAGCATAAGGAGGTGCATATCCATGAGAATTTTGGAAATTATGGTGTGCTTGAAACGGTGGATGTGAAGTTTGTGCATTGTTGCTATCACTCTTCCAACTGAAATTTGGGTGATTTCTCCAACCAGGGTTATACGTTTGTGAGTATGGGTTATGGTTGGGCCTTTGGAAACTGTTTAGAGCATGGGCTTGTTCATGGAGGCATTCCTTAAAAGAAGGTAAAGTTGGACAATCATTGGTTGCATGCTCATTTGTTTCACAGATTTGACACACAATGTCTTGAATCGATTTTAATTGACCACTCTTTTTCAATTCTAGTGCCTCGACTTTTCTAGCTAAAGATGCAAACTTGGCTTGGAGATCATGATCTTCCCTAAGGTTGTGCATACCTCCACTAGATGTATGAGGTTGAGTTTTACCTGGTGCCTCATAAGTACCTGTGGTGTCCCAATTTTGAGCATTTTCGGCTAGCAAGTCTAGGTACTCCATTGCTTCATTAGGGTCTTTATCTTCAAAGGTTCCATTGCACATCAATTCAACCATTTGCCTATCTCTAGGTGTTAAACCTTCATAAAAATGTGAAACCAATCTCCATGTTTCAAAACCATGATGTGGGCAAGTATTAAGCAAATCTCGATACCTATCCCAACATTGGTAAAATGTTTCTCCTGGCTTTTGAGTGAAAGTGATGATTTGTCTTTTGAAAGAGTTTGTTCTATGAGATGGAAAAAACTTCTTTAAAAATTGTTGTTGCATATCATCCCAAGCACGAATGGATCCTGGTCTCAAATTTTGTAGCCATGTTTTAGCTTTATCTTTTAATGAAAAAGGAAAAAGCTTTAATCGAATGGTGTTCATGCTACAATTTGAGTCATTATAGGTATTACAGACCTCCTCAAATTCCCTTAAATGCAAGTATGGATTTTCTAAGTCTAAGCCATGAAAAGATGGTAAAAGTTGAATAATGCCTGGCTTAAAATTAAAATGAGATGCATCAGGAGGGAAAACTATGCATGAGGGTGCACTTGTTCTTGTGGGATTCATGTGGTCTCTAAGTGTTCTCATACGGTTATTCTCATTATTCTCATTATGAAGTGATTGATTATCTTCTTCGGCCATATTTTCTGAAAATGATGAGGATACCCTACAAAGTCGACCACTTAATGTACGTGACCAAACTCTCATGCACGTGTAAGAAGAGAATTAAAAGGAAGAAAATAAAAGAGAAGAAAAAGAAACAAAAGTTAAATAAAATGAAAAATGAAAAGAGAAGATAAAATAAATATTATAATTTATACAAGAATTTACCTCCCCGGCAACGGCGCCAAAAACTTGACACGACCAAAAGCTTGATGTCTTTTCCCAAGTGCAGGAGTGTCGAAGTAATAAATAACCCGGCAAGACCGGGGTCGAACCACAGAGAGGTTAATTGTATAAATTATAAATAACAATACAACAACAACAACAATAACAATAACAATAATACTCAGTACGTGGCGTTGTTACACCTGAGAATGATCCAAAAGATCGGGTCACAGGTTTCCAGCCTATATACTGAGTTTATGAAAAGATCAAGAGGATATATTACAGAATGTAAATAATAATAGTAATAATAACAATAATAACAATAATAACAATAATAAAAGCAGAAGATGAAGAAATTAATGAGAACTTTAAGATGAAAGATTAACGTAAGGATTAAACAATGATAAAAACAAATGTCAAGGTTAGAGGATCCACTAATGGTACTTCAAACAAGTATAATATAAACTCTTATTACTCAATTGGAAACCACACATAAAGGAGGTTCCAATCAGATTATAAATTGTTAACATGATTACATTAATTATCTTATTCGAATAAAGCTAATACTTGTAAATGTTGGCAGGCATTCATGATTATAACTTATGTTAACAACAAATCAAGTCCCTTTCATAGCTCAGGTGTCGGTTATACCATACAGTATGGGCTATGAAAGTACCAAGTATTTGTTGTACCAAGTGTTATACAACATAAATCTAGATTAACCATTTAACAAGCAAAGTATTAAAAGTGAACAAGATAACAAATATAAAACATGTTAGTATCCAACGTTAAGGTCCATGTTAAGTTTATATTATACTTATTCTTACACCATTAGTGTACCCTTTTCACCTTGACATAATTAACTTAGCTACACATAATGAAAGAAAGAAACATAAATAAACAAGATAAGAACATAAATGAGAAAGAAGTTAACTAAGTAAAAGAAAGGAAATAAAGTGCATAAACTTGATATTAATGAAAGCAAGACATAAGCAATACAAAGAGAGAAAGCAAGAGCATGATCTTGATCTGGAAACCAAGATGCCTCAATACATGGTAAGTGCCTCCTTTTATAGGCCAAAATTTGGAACTATTGATTTGTTGACTAATTGATGAGTGGGTGGCCACATCTTGACTAGATAACAATCCTTATCTTCTTGTCTGGTCAAGACGTCATTGCTAACATCATAATTTGCCCAGAATCCTCAGGAATGTTCTAGGAAATTGTCTCAGCTTTCCAACAAAAAAAAGATGAGGTCATTTGGACTTCTAGAACTCAAGATATGGGCTGAACACTAAATAGTGTTTGGGCTGCAGGACAGCTTCGGACTTCTTCGTTGTTCCTTCAATTTGGACTTCAAAACGACGTTTTCAAATCTTGGGCTCCTCATGAAAGTTGTAGGCCTTTGTCTTACCTTTCCATCCATATAAAGTGGACCTAAATCCGAAATCTAGAGCTCCAGATATGATCCAATTACTGAGCAATGTTCCGGATTGGACTGCACCGACATCTCTTTTCTAAGTTTGGCCATCTCTTTGTCCTTTCACTTTCAATACTTAAACTCATCAATCAATTCTTTTATTTATGTGATAGACCTGCATATAAGATGAGCATTTACCATAAATTAAGGTATCTTATAGTATCAAACTTGTTATTATAAAACATGCTTTAGTTAAGGAGTTATTGATACTTCAAGTGCAAAATGATGATATAAAACCTTGATAAACATGCACTTTTAAGTACTAATCAATAATCTACTGCGACCAATATGTACAAGAAACCAAATGATGGAGGAAATGGACCCATGAAATCTATACCCCAACAGTCAAAGATCTCAATGACAAGAATAGGATTTAAAGGCATCATGTGACGTTTCGAAATAGATCCCAACTTTTGACAATTTTCACAAATCTTACAGAATGCATGTGAGTCTTTGAACATGGTGGGCCAGTAAAATCCACTTTGTAAGATTTTTGCAGCTGTCTTTCTTGATGAGAAATGACCCCCACATGCCTCAGAATGACAAAATTTAATGACACTACTTACCTCATTGTCAGGAATGCATCTTCGAAATATTTGATCAGGACAATATTTGAATAAATAAGGGTCATCCCAATAAAAGTTCTTCACTTCGTTCAAGAACTTTCTTTTGTCTTGGGTACTCCAATGAGCTGGCAATTGTCCTGAAACAAGAAAATTAACAATATTAGCAAACCAAGGCATCGTAGAGACAGAAAATAAAGATTCATCAGGAAAGTAGTCATCGATTGGTGTAATGTCAGATCTCGAATCGGTTGTCAATCTTGACAAATGATCCGCGACAACATTTTCGGTGCCTTTCTTGTCTTTGATTGTGATATCAAATTCTTGAAGTAACAAAATCCACCGCACCAATCTAGCCTTAGAATCTTTCTTAGAGAGAAGATATTTCAATGCTGCATGATCACTAAAAACAACAACAGGTGAGCCAACAAGATAAGATCTGAACTTGTCACATGCAAATACTACTGCAAGTAATTCTTTTTCAGTGGTGGTGTAATTCATTTGAGCACTATTTAAAGTTTTACTTGCATAGTAAATCACATAAGGTTTCTTATCTTTCCTTTGTCCCAAGACAGCACCCACGGCATAATCACTAGCGTCACACATTATTTCAAAAGGTAATGACCAATCAGGAGGTTGAATGACAGGAGCAGAAGTAAGCAAGTTTTTAAGTTTAACAAAGGCTTCCTCACAATGTTCAGTCCATTCAAAAATATTATCCTTTGTTAGAAGGTTACTCAAGGGCTTAGATATTACACTAAAATCTTTGATGAACCTTCTGTAAAAACCAGCATGTCCTAAGAATGATCTAACATCTTTAACAGATTTTGGTGTTGGTAAGTTGGCAATTAACTCGATTTTAGATTTATCAACCTCAATTCCTTTCGATGAAACAATGTGACCAAGTACAATGCCGTTTGTTACCATAAAGTGACATTTTTCCCAATTCAGTACAAGATTCTTCTCTTCACACCTGCTCAAAACCTTTTCTAAGTTAGTCAAACAATCATCAAATGAATCACCAAAAACAGAAAAATCATCCATAAAAATCTCAAGAAAACGTTCAACCATATCACTGAATATGCTAAGCATGCATCTTTGAAACGTGGCTGGTGCATTACATAATCCAAAAGGCATCCTTCGATATGCAAAAGTACCAAATGGACATGTGAAAGTAGTCTTCTCTTGATCTTCCAATGCAATTTCAATTTGATTGTAACCTGAATAACCATCTAGGAAACAATAAAATTCATGACCTGCAACTCTTTCTAGGATTTGGTCCATGAAAGGTAAAGGGAAATGATCTTTTCTAGTCATTGAATTAAGTTTCCTATAGTCAATGCACATGCGCCAACCCGTAACAGTCCTAGTTGGAATTAACTCATTTTTCTCATTTGTTATCACAGTGACTCCAGACTTTTTGGGTACAACTTGGGTAGGACTTACCCATTTGCTGTCAGAAATAGGATAAATGATTCCATTATCCAGAAGCTTAATGACTTCATTTTTCACTACTTCTTTCATATTAGGATTAAGCCTTCGTTGCATTTCTCTAGAGGGTTTAGCATTTTCCTCCAAATAAATCCTGTGTGTGCAAATCAAAGGGCTAATTCCTTTTATGTCAGCTATGGTCCATCCTAATGCATTTTTGTGCATTTTTAGAGTCTGTAATAACTTACCTTCTTGATGCGCATTAAGTTTGGAAGAGATTATTACCGGAAAAGTTTCATTTTCTCCCAAAAATGAGTATTTGAGATTAAATGGTAACGGCTTCAATTCAGGTTTTGGTGGTTGAACACTTGAAGGTATGGGCTCAATTGATCGTGGTGGCAATTCTTCAATTTGTGGTCTCCAATTGCAAACCTTTGATTCCTGAAAGTAGACCATTTGCAAATCATCAGATTCATCAATCTCAGTTTCACTAGAAGTGGTTTGAAATTGATCATGAACTAATTTTTCAATAAAGTCCACTTCCTGTAAATCATTATCATCTCCAGGTTGCTTGTAAATGTTGAAAATATTCATCTCCAATGTCATGTTTCCAAATGATAGCTTCATCAGTCCATTCCTACAATTAATCAATGCATTAGAAGTGGCAAGAAATGGACGTCCTAAAATGACAGGAATTGAATTACATGCTTCAACAGGTTGCGTGTCCAAGACAACAAAATCCACAGGATAAATGAATTTATCAACTTGTACCAACACATCTTCAATTATTCCTCTAGGCACTTTTACAGATCTATCGGCGAGTAAAAGAGTTACAGAGGTTGGTTTTAACTCACCTAGATTGAGACTCTGAAAAACTGAATATGGAAGTAAATTCACACTAGCTCCAAGATCAAGTAAGGCTCTTTCAATTTTATGTTCTCCAATAAAGCAAGAAATTGTAGGACAACCAGGGTCTTTATATTTCAAAGCATTATTGTTCTGAAGAATGGCACTTACTTGTTCGGCTAAAAATGCTTTCTTTTTCACATTCAATTTTCTCTTCACAGTGCACAGATCTTTCAAAAATTTAGCATAGGAAGGAACCTGTTTAATAGCATCCAACAAAGGTATATTGATCCTTACCTGTTTGAAAATTTCAAAGATTTCAGAGTTGTGACTAACTTTTCTTTGTTTGATCATGGCATGAGGAAATGGAAGTGCTGGCGGGGAATCAGCCTTTTCTTTGCAATGTTCAGGTTCAACCCCTTCCTTACCCTCAGAGATAGACTCATCATCTTTCTCACAAGGTTCAAGAATAGGTTTTTCAATAACCTTACCACTACGAAGAGTGATGACTGATTTGACTTGATCCATGTGTTGGCTTCCAGAACTACTTGCATTTGCATTGTATTGCCCCTTTGGATTTTGCTGTGGTTGAGAAGGAAACTTACCTTTCTCTTGGAAACTGAGAGCAGATGTTAATTTTGTAAGAGCATCTTTAAAATCGGTCATGCTTTGAGCAAGTTGAGTGTTGATTGTCTCCTGCTTTTCAATGAATGCATGCAATGTTTCCTCAAAATTTCTTCTATGAGGTGGAGCATAAGGAGGTGCATATCCATGAGAATTTTGGAAATTATGGTGTGCTTGAAATGGTGGATGTGAAGTTTGTGCATTGTTGCTATCACTCTTCCAACTGAAATTTGGGTGATTTCTCCAACCAGGGTTATACGTTTGTGAGTATGGGTTATGGTTGGGCCTTTGGAAACTGTTTAGAGCATGGGCTTGTTCATGGAGGCATTCCTTAAAAGAAGGTAAAGTTGGACAATCATTGGTTGCATGCTCATTTGTTTCACAGATTTGACACACAATGTCTTGAATCGATTTTAATTGACCACTCTTTTTCAATTCTAGTGCCTCGACTTTTCTAGCTAAAGATGCAAACTTGGCTTGGAGATCATGATCTTCCCTAAGGTTGTGCATACCTCCACTAGATGTATGAGGTTGAGTTTTACCTGGTGCCTCATAAGTACCTGTGGTGTCCCAATTTTGAGCATTTTCGGCTAGCAAGTCTAGGTACTCCATTGCTTCATTAGGGTCTTTATCTTCAAAGGTTCCATTGCACATCAATTCAACCATTTGCCTATCTCTAGGTGTTAAACCTTCATAAAAATGTGAAACCAATCTCCATGTTTCAAAACCATGATGTGGGCAAGTATTAAGCAAATCTCGATACCTATCCCAACATTGGTAAAATGTTTCTCCTGGCTTTTGAGTGAAAGTGATGATTTGTCTTTTGAAAGAGTTTGTTCTATGAGATGGAAAAAACTTCTTTAAAAATTGTTGTTGCATATCATCCCAAGCACGAATGGATCCTGGTCTCAAATTTTGTAGCCATGTTTTAGCTTTATCTTTTAATGAAAAAGGAAAAAGCTTTAATCGAATGGTGTTCATGCTACAATTTGAGTCATTATAGGTATTACAGACCTCCTCAAATTCCCTTAAATGCAAGTATGGATTTTCTAAGTCTAAGCCATGAAAAGATGGTAAAAGTTGAATAATGCCTGGCTTAAAATTAAAATGAGATGCATCAGGAGGGAAAACTATGCATGAGGGTGCACTTGTTCTTGTGGGATTCATGTGGTCTCTAAGTGTTCTCATACGGTTATTCTCATTATTCTCATTATGAAGTGATTGATTATCTTCTTCGGCCATATTTTCTGAAAATGATGAGGATACCCTACAAAGTCTACCACTTAATGTACGTGACCAAACTCTCATGCACGTGTAAGAAGAGAATTAAAAGGAAGAAAATAAAAGAGAAGAAAAAGAAACAAAAGTTAAATAAAATGAAAAATGAAAAGAGAAGATAAAATAAATATTATAATTTATACAAGAATTTACCTCCCCGGCAACGGCGCCAAAAACTTGACACGACCAAAAGCTTGATGTCTTTTCCCAAGTGCAGGAGTGTCGAAGTAATAAATAACCCGGCAAGACCGGGGTCGAACCACAGAGAGGTTAATTGTATAAATTATAAATAACAACACAACAACAACAATAACAACAATAATAACAATAATAATAATAATAATAATACTCAGTACGTGGCGTTGTTATACCTGAGAATGATCTAAAAGATCGGGTCACAGGTTTCCAGCCTATATACTGAGTTTATGAAAAGATCAAAGATATATATTATATAATATAAACAGAATGTAAGTAATAATAATAATAATAACAATAATAAAAGCAGAAGATGAAGAAATTAATGAGAACTTTGAGATGAAAGATTAACGTAAGGATTAAACAATGATAAAGATAAATGTCAAGGTTAGAGGATCCACTAATGGTACTTCAAACAAGTATAATATAAACTCTTATTACTCAATTGGAAACCACACATAAAGGAGGTTCCATTCAGATTATAAATTGTTAACATGATTACATTAATTATCTTATTCGAATAAAGCTAATACTTGTAAATGTTGGCAGGCATTCATGATTATAACTTATGTTAACAACAAATCAAGTACCTTTCATAGCTCAGGTGTCGGTTAAACCATACAGTATGGGCTATGAAAGTGCCAAGTATTTGTTGTACCAAGTGTTATACAACATAAATCTAGATTAACCATTTAACAAGCAAAGTATTAAAGTGAACAAGATAACAAATATAAAACATGTTAGTATCCAACGTTAAGTTCCATGTTAAGTTTATATTATACTTGTTCTTACACCATTAGTGTACCCTTTTCACCTTGACATAATTAACTTAGCTGGACATAATAAAAGAAAGAAACATAAATGAGCAAGACAAGAACATAAATGAGAAAGAGGTTAACTAAGTAAAGGAAAGGAAATGAAATGCATAAACTTGATATTAATGAAAGCAAGACATAAGCAATACAAAGAGAGAAAGCAAGAGCATGATCTTGATCTGAACACCAAGATGCCTCAATACATGGTAAGTGCCTCCTTTTATAGGCCAAAATTTGGAACTATTGATTTGTTGACTAATTGATGAGTGGGTGGCCACATCTTGACTAGATAACAATCCTTATCTTCTTGTCTGGTCAAGACGTCATTGCTAACATCATAATTTGCCCAGAATCCTCAGGAATGTTCTAGGAAATTGTCTCAGCTTTCCAACAAAAAAAAGATGAGGTCATTTGGACTTCTAGAACTCAAGATATGGGCTGAACACTAAATAGTGTTTGGGCTGCAGGACAGCTTCGGACTTCTTCGTTGTTCCTTCAATTTGGACTTCAAAACGACTTTTTCAAATCTTGGGCTCCTCATGAAAGTTGTAGGCCTTTGTCTTACCTTTCCATCCATATAAAGTGGACCTAAATCCGAAATCTAGAGCTCCAGATATGATCCAATTACCGAGCAATGTTCCGGTTTGGACTGCACCGACATCTCTTTTCTAAGTTTGGCCATCTCTTTGTCCTTTCACTTTCAATGCTTAAACTCATCAATCAATCCTTTTATTTATGTGATAGTCCTGCATTTAAAATGAGCATTTACCATAAATTAAGGTATCTTATAATATCAAACTTGTTATTATAAAACATGCTTTAGTTAAAGAGTTATTGATACTTCAAGTGCAAAATGATGATATAAAACCTTGATAAACATGCACTTTTAAGTACTAATCACCCACAAAAAACACATTTTTTCTTCATCAATCACAATCGGCAACATCATCTAACCTTAACAAGGGGGGGAATCCAAACAAAGACCGGTGGGGGGGGATTACTGTGACAGAGGCAAAACAAGGAGGAATCATTTTTTTTTAATAGAGAGGGGACACCATTTCTGTGAACAGCAAGAGGCCAAAACGGGGGAAGGGAGGGAGATTTCTGTGAACTTTACTGTGAAGCAGCCTCTCCCTATCCCCAGATCCAACCACCGTATCCTTAGCAACGAGCAAGTAGCCGGGGGAGAGATGGAGGACAAACCGACAGTGAGAGGGAACAGGGGAATGAGGGAATGAGAGACCGAGAGGGTGAGGGAACATGGGAAATAGGGAAAACGAGAGGGTGAGGGAAATGATAACAAGGGAATTGGGGGAACCAATTATAGACCCGAGAGGGAGAGGGGAATGGGGAGACCGAGAGAAGGGGAATGAGAGGAGAGGGGAATCACAACTGAACCGAGAGGAGGGGAATGAGAGGAAAGGGAAATCACAACTGCACCGAGAGGGGAGGGGAATGGCAACAATGCATTTGGGTTATGTTAATGGGGAATTATAAAACCGGTTAGGGAAATGGGAAATGGGGAATTAATTATTGAGAGGAGGGGAATGAGAGGAGAGGGGAATTACAATGCACAGAGAGGGGAGGGGAATGGCAATAGTGCATTTGGGTTATGTTAATGGGGAATTATAAAACCGATTAGGGAAATGGGGAATGAATTATTGCATTCGTTTTTCTTGCTCGGTGCACAGTTACTTTTATGAATTATAACATTAGTTTTTCGCATCTTAATCTGCACAAGAGGGGAAATGGGGAATGGATTATAGGGAAATGTTATGGAAACCGAGAGGGTCAAGAGAGTGGGAGAATGGGATGGGAATTATAACAGAACCCTTTAATAAACATAAATTTGTGTTTTATTTTTCTTTGATTAATTTATTATTAATGTTTGATTATATTTTTTATATATGGATAAATTTGTGGAACTATACCGTTGTGAACTTACAAAATGAATAATTTTCATAACGGTTTTATTATCGAGAAATTGAGTGTTATGGTCTTAAATAATATATTTTAAGACCTTGTTTGTTTAGGGAATTAGATATCATTGCCATAACTATTATAGATTGTCAGCTTCTTTTAGCATAATTTATTGTATTAATTGTGTAAGTATTTTATATGTTTTTTTTAATATTTTTTTCCCTAAATTTTTAGGTTTCGTTATCAGAAAACTTCACTTTCATGTTATGGATAGTAAGATAATTCATGCAGCATGTATGGGAGCAGCTGTAACTGTGATTGCTACAGGGGTAGCTATTATTGAACAAGAAACAAATAGAATTAATATACCAAGAGAACCACGTATAAATGCAATTGCTCAATGAGAATTCTATATTGACAGCATTTTGAATCGAGGTGATAGACATTGCGTTGAACAAATTCGTATGAAACCTGTTGTCTTCTATAGATTGTGTGATGTTCTCACAAGTCATGACCTATTACAATCAATTCAAAATATGTCGATTAGGGAGCAAGTAATTGTGTTCTTACAAATTGTAGGACAAAACCAAAGATTTCGTTTTATTAGTGGTATATACTATAGGTCTATTGAAACTATCCATCGTTACTTTAGAATTGTTTTAAAAGCAATTCTTAAGTTATACAAACACTAGAGGATACAGTTCCAACAGAGATAATGAACAATCGAAGATTCTATCCTTATTTTAAGGTATGAGAACAATACCAATATTTGTATACATTAATTAATTACATCTAGAAGAAAAGGTTATAAATAATTTTTTCATGTCTATATAGGATTGTGTGGGAGCAATTGATGGTACCCATGTTCCTGCAAATGTTCCTGTTGAGATTCAAGGAAAGTTTCGAGGTAGAAAAGAAGGAACAACACAAAATGTTTTAGCAGCTATAACTTTTGATTTGAAGTTTATATATGTTTTAGCTGGCTGGGAAGGAAGTGCACATGATTCACGGGTTTTAGATGATGCATTATCAAGACCTAGTGGTCTAAAAATTCCAGAAGGTATATAATAAAGTATTGTATTATATGCAATTAACATATAAAATGTCTTATTACATAAAGATAGTAATAGGTTTTATTTTTTATAATTTGTAGGGAAATATTTTCTTGGTGATGCTGGTTACGGTATTCGAAAAGGAATCATTTCTCATTTTTGTGGAGTTCGATATCACTTGAATGAGTTTACAGAACGTGCACTAGAAAATGAAAAGGAGCTATTTAATCTTCGACACTCTTCATTGAGAAATGCTATTGAGCGAGGGTTTGGTATTTTGAAGAGTCGTTTTAGATCAATTGATGGAAAATCTTTTTGGTCTTATGAAACACAAGTAGATGTTGTGCTTGCATGTTGTATTATTCATAATCACATAATGGGGGTTGATCCTTATGACTTTCTTATGGAAGAAATATGTTCAGATAGTGAACCAATTAGACGAACAATCAACTTAAGTCAACGGGAGGAAAGGGAAGAGAATAGAGAGTGGATAACAAAAAGAGAAATGATTGCATCAACCATGTGGAATGAGTATAACACTCAAAGAAACTAGTAATTGAGTGTTAATTATATGTGTTTGTTTTTATTATGTCTTGCTTGAGTTTGTATTATCTTTGTTATGTATTTGGAGTAGATGTTGATTTTATTATAATTTCTCTTTTAATTATTAATTGTAGTTTTTATATGAAATTTATTAAATCTAAATATTTCATGATTATATTTTGTATAAATTTGTAATTTCTTTTTTTGTAGAAATGAGTTCCACGTAGAATGAAAAATTAAAGGGCAAGCATTTCACATGATCTAAGCCTATGTCTCACATGTTGCTTGAAATATTAGCTGAGGAGGCACTTAAAGGAAGCAAACCTTCTTCTACATTCAAAGCAGAATCTTTTGTTAAGGTTGCTACAGAAATAAGTCAAAATTTCAACGTCCAATGCGAGCCTAAGCATGTGGACAATCATCTCAAGACTGTGAAAAAAGAATGGGGAATAATAACCAAACTTAAAAATAAAAGTGGCTTTGGCTGGGATGATTGTTTGAAGATGATTACAGTTTCGAAAAATGTGTATGATGAAGAAGTGAAGGTATGATAAATATTATACTCTTTGTAATTTTTTTGTTTACTTTTGTTTCTAAAATGTTATACAATGAACTAAAAAATTACATATTATAAACTTTATGAACAGACACATCCCAATCATGACAAGTTTCTTAACAAAAAAACTTGATATGTACGATGCAATGGCAATTGTTGTTGGAAAAGACATGGCAACCGGAAATTATGCCAAATCATATGCTGATGTCAACTTGGAAGAGAACACTGAAGAGCAGTCATTTTCAATTGAAAATGAAGGTGAATATTGTTGTTACTCAAATTTTGACCCACCTTTTTGATAAAATTTTCGGAAAATCCAAAAATAGCGAAAAACAATGAAAAATCCAAAAAAATATGTTTTTAATATATTTTGCATCGTTTTTAGCATTTTCAACGTCGTCTAAAAAAAAATTTAATTTTCAAAGGTTTTTCGAACGCGTTCGACTTTTCACGCGTCATTTTTAAAATCATTGATTTTTCTCATAGAATCGACGTTGATATTGCTTGTTTTTAAAAATACAAGAAAACAACAAGAAAAATAAATTGAGGGACCAATTTGGAGCCTTGAACAAACTTTTACCTATAAATATGGTTTGAAAACTCAAAGGAGAGAGGGGGGGCAATTTTGACAGATTCAGAAAAAAAACACAAAAACCCTAAAAAAACCTACTCTTTCTCCCCCCTAAAAAAAAACCCAGCCGGCGGTGCCTCCCCTACTGGTTTTGAATTTTTATCTCCCGGGGTCCTTGGATTTTCCTCTCCCAGAAGCAGAGACCAAGGACCCCCACCATTTGAGATCTCACATTTTTTTACCCCGCCGTTTCCCATCTTCTTCTCCATCAGCACCGTCCCCCACCCGTTGCTTTTCTATTTTTTTACACCGGCCAAATAGCAGCACCCCACCTTTGGATTTTTTTTCTCCACACTAGCCACTCGCCGGATTACCTCTGCCGAGAAAACACAACCCAGCCCCTTTTTGTTGGTTTGATTTTTGCTCCGTCGGCTGCTCCCCTCTCTTCACCCTCATGAATCCACCCGCCGCCGCTCACCTTTTTCTTTCTTTCAGCCCCACAGATCAACCCCATTCTCTCCTTCTCCCTCCCGGCCATTCCCTCTCCCTCTAAAACTGAAAGCCTCAACCGGCCAAGGAGCAGCCATCACAGCCACCCGCTCCCCCTCATCAACACAAATCTCCTTCCCCCATCTCACCTCTCAACTCCAAACTAGTTGTCCTCGCCGAAGACCCAATAGCCACCCTGATCGTTGGCATCTTCCCCTCTTAGCTGCTCCCTTCTCCAGCCGCCAGCTCGCCAAGACCAAAGGAGGGTAGATCCGCTCCCCGTGTAGAAGCGCCAGCAGCCGTAGGCTACAGCAGCGACGGCCACCACAAACCCGACCACAGCACCGCCACCGAACACTCCTCAACCGGACCTGCAACCAGGGGGAAGCCGATCCGAAACGGAGAAGAAGAGATAAAAACACAGATCTGTAAAGGATCTGTGATTTGCAGGTGACGGTGGGTGTCCCCGCCGGCGTGGGAAGAAGAGAGAAAGACGTGACTGACCCCCCCTGTTTTTTTTCGATGTTCCATGCGGCGGCGCGTGAACCCACGCGTCGCCAGTGACGGTGGCGCTTGGGGAGACGCGCTGCCACTGTTCCAGCGGGTGGCAGAAGGGCTTACCTGCAATTTCTGGAGTTTAGGGACTATTTTGTAATTTTTAAATTAATTAATGTAATTTTTATTTATTTGTTTTGAATTTGTATTTGTAATTGTATTTGTATTTGTATTTGTATTTGTATTTGTATTGTGGATGTAAAAGAAAAGAAAAGAAAAGAAATAAAAATAGTGAAAGTTAATGTGTGTGTTTGTATTTTGTTTTATTTATTTGTATATATTTTTTAATGATAAAATTGCAAATATATTAAAGAAGAATTTAATATTTTGATCAGATCACGGTTAAGAATTATTAACTTATACGTAAGTGATATTTCTAATTTCCGATGAAAAGACAATTATTAAAACTTCTTTAACACATCAAATTCGCGAAACAGCTTACCTCAGGTAGGGTGTGTTAAGGGTGCTAATACCTTCCCTAACCACAATTAGTCCCTTACCCGTGAATCTCTGACAAGACCAGTACATCCCGTTTCCTAGTAGCCTTCAATAAATTACTAGGTGGCGACTCCAACAAACGAATCAAAGCAAAACAAGAAAAGACAAAAAGTTGCCAAGCCCGATGCTGCGCGGATTTTATGACGTGCGACAGAATGGCGACTCCACTGGGGAAGGTACTGTTTCTGACATTATTGGACTAAGCTTTGTGTATTTGATGTGTTTAAGTTTTTGCATTTTTATCTTTGTTGTTAATATTTATTTCCATGCATTTTATAGAATTGTCTCATGCATCACCTGTATTTATTTTTGAAAGCACACACAAGCTTCTAGGTTAGGTGGGGAACTAGAGATCTGCCCTAAGACTATTGGTCAGAGTTCAGATGCGTGAAACACCTAACTCATATCTGAGTGCCGGCTTGGTAATGGTGGGTATACGTGCCTTAACCATTCCTTGCAACGCCCCCATACTGTCTTTACGAAGAACGTCACTGGACAGATATGAGATCCTTTTGAGACCAGATAGAAAACCTACCCATGTTCACATAATGAATAGAACATGTCCTTAGGTTGTATGTGGTATCGTTTTTTGCATAAGGGCAAACCCTTCTTGAAGCATCTTGAACTCAAGACTTGTGGGTGACACATTGGTCGTTGCTCCGAAAATTTTCATTGTAGAGTTTGGGCAAAAATCACGATTCTTGTCCATCATACAAGAGTTACGACCATATTGTCACCTCTCGAAGGGTGAGTTCATCATATATATTACATGTTCATACATTTATCATGCATGAACTGGGTTGAAAGGTAGGTCCCTTGTACAAGTTGTGCTGCACGTGATTGAAGAAAGATGAGGGAAGTGAACAAAGGAGTCAGAAATAGGCTCATTATCAGATTAAGGTTGAGAGCATCAAGGGTGAAGTAGCTGGACTCAGATCTGCTCGAACAAGTGTTGAGCATCAAATGGAAAGAGAGTGTCTGCATAGTCTTCTGTGGGAACACTGCTTGTTCCCGTCTAATTGAAGCTGTATCTCTCCTTTTCTGTCATGAACAACAGCAACAATGCCTTCAGTCATCAACTAATGACAACTCTGGTTCTTGTCCAGTTGCACTGTTAAATGTTCATCGCCTCCACATCATCTAATGGAACCAAACAACTACCGGTCTCTTGTACATGGTACCTTAGTCTTCTTTGAAGCTACCCCAATTATGAGCTCAATTCCATTTCAGCAGCACAAGATGTTGGTCTGAAAAACCATGATTAGACACTGAACTTCTACAATGAGAAATGCAAAAGGGGATGTATTAATTTCATATGCTTTGAAACTTTTTTTCCCACCAGTGGCACAAACAAAACATTGTAGTAGGCAGAAGAGTCAGGCTTGGTCTAAAAAAAACATGAGCAGACATCAAATTTCAACATAGCAGAGATCTCTCGGCAGGAATCTGTTTGTGGACATGCAAGTGGGAAATCCAAGAAGGGATGTAGTAGTTTCAGATCATCTATAATTTTCCTCCAACAGTGTCAGCATTAAAACGCAAAAGTAGAGAGAAGAGACATGCCTAGACTGAAAAACATGAAGAAGACTGCAACTTCCATAGAGTAGAACTCCTTCTATTGGTGCTTGTTTGCTGCACCGTTCAAGAGGAATCGAAGAAGAAATAGAGGAGATTCATGTTCATCATTTTTTCCCATAGAAGAGATAAGGCATGATTCCACGTGTCGGTAGTGGCGATACTACAAGTTTCTGGGCGCTGCCAAGATTACCAAGTTGTTGGAAAGTTTTCTAACAATCCTCAACCAACCACAACAACATTGGAAGATTGAAATGATGTTGTGAGGATTTGCCAAGATTGACATTCCTCTGCCACTTAAGTTTGTCGACTAGCATCTGCTAGGTTCCAGACTTTTACTTGACTTCGATAAATCCCATGCAACCACCGTTTTCTAGGTGGTATAATCCATACAAGAGATGTGATGTCATGGTAGGGTCCTCAACCATTTCAATTCAACAGTTGCAAGAATTTCAAGAAGCGAGTCCTGAAGTTGGAGAGCAAGAAACAAGTAGAGTTTGTGAAGGAGGGTGTTATTAGCTATATTGTCCCCCGAACATCTTCCGAATGACATGTGATCAAAAGTGCTTGACAGAACACAGATATTGCTAGAAAAGCTGATTCAAGAATGATGATGAACTGTCAATCATATTGTTATGGAATTTTATATTTTGTCTTGGGATCACATCTCATCCTTTAACGAAGCATGCCTTGCTTTTGTCTCTTTGTTGTTTTGAAATCAATAAATGTTTAACATTTTTTTTCTGATAAAATATTTTGATCAAACTCCAACAAAAGGCTTATCGATCCTGAAGATTAAAAGTGTTTTGATTACAGAAATGACTCGATACATGAAAATGACATGAGGTGACTAAACAATTTTGAACTCATACCTTTTGAAACTGAACCACACATCATATAGCTAAGTTTTAACAGTATGCATAATGACATGTAGTGGATTCGGTAGTTATGGACTCGTGAATCATGATTCTTACAAGTCCAAATCATTACACTACATGGGGTCAAAATTTATCGGTTCTAACCGACCTTGCTTGAAATGAGAAAAGGCCATCTTTGATATCCCTTCACTTTCTAAAAATTATATCCCTTGTAGTCCCATTTTGAGCTGGATAGAATATTTTTTTCATAGAAACCCTGACTAGGATCACATCCCACACTAGGGGCAAATGAGAAATATTTTGAAGGCATTGATATAATTAATGGAAGGGGAAGACTCAGAACAAAAGTCTAATGATTGAGAGAGAGCTAGAAGAAGACACATAGACTGGGGGCATATAAGAAAGTTTTGAGGAAGGCTGTGAGAAAAAAAAAGAAAATGAAAAAAAAGGAAGTTGAAATTGCCTTCACTTAAATACAAGTCAAAGGTAAAGGAAGGAAAACGCCTATCAAGTCTAGGAAGAGCAAAAGAAATGTCAATCAAAGAAAGGCACAACAAAAGTCTACCAGAAAAAGACTAAGCTATAAACGTTGACTTTTGGGATCCATTATAGAGCCTACGATGTTATCAGATGATTAAGGTTGGTTATTCATCAAGGAAAAGTGGATTTGCATCATAACTTATGTTAAGAGAAGTCTGATCTTTGAGGTTAACAAGGTTATATGTCGTTTCCTCTACAAAGACAACAATAGAAGACAAGTTGATGAATAGTTGATGTTGATCCTGGGTCTTTGAAACCCTCAAACACCATTTGAGCTTGTGAAATTCCTTTCTTTCATAGCCATGAACCATAGCCTGCATTATGTGCTTTTAAAAGCCCTTTTTAATCAAGCAAGCAACTTGAACCGATAAATGGCGCTCCCAAAACTTGAAGAGCTATTCCATAAGGGTCGTGACTTCATGAATAAAGCTACTGGTCATTATGCATGTTGATAAAATTATTGCTAAAAAAAAAGAAGAAAAAAACAATTTTTCTTGATGAATCCTCAAGTTTTGACTAGAGCTTGTTGTTTTCCTTGAAATTCACAGAAGGTCACCTCATCGCAGACCATCAAAAGACATACCCCAAGATCAAAGATTAAAATTGATGCAAAGAACCATGAAAAAAAAGTCATTTTAATCTTACAAAGAGTTATTTATGTTTTCAAAATACAAGACAATCAAAGGACTACATTGATTAGTGTGTTGGGTCTTTGACCAAAAAAGCTTAATTTATGAAAATACTTTTTTTTAAAAAAAAAAAACCAACATCTTTGATTTCATCTCAACAATTAGATTTTGAACAGACATAATCATTGAAATATGAGAGTTGATTCCAAAACAAGGAAGATTATCGGACACAAAAGAACATCGATTGAGTCTCTGAAATCCTTGATAGAAATGACATTGAAGTCCTCAACAATCCTTGAAAAGTTGAGCAGTTGGGGACAATATAGTGGACCTTAAGAAGGAAAACAAACAGTATCCAGATCAGCTAGGGGCAAAGAAAGAATCACATGATGAGTCATTAAAGTCCATCAAAGTCATTCCTGGCATCCACAAAAGCCATTTGGTTGTAAACAGAAGAATGAGCATGTTCAGATCAACTAGGGGCAATGTTGTTCAAAGACAATCCATGATTTAGTGAACTTCAGTAGCAATTGATGAGCAACGCTGCACTTGAAGGATATTTTCATATCTTCATCTTGGGTCACCCTCTGAAACATGGTTATGACTCCTGACAGATGTTATCGGGTGAGTGCATTTGAATGAACATCGAACATATGCACACCATCAAGACTGATTGTGGAACAATGCTGCACTTGAAGGACAATCTCATATTGTCATCCTTTGAAACATGGTTATCGACAGACGTTATCACGCAACTGCATTGAATGAATGTCAGAAAGGCACCCACCCCGAAGACTGACTGTGTGGGACAATTGGTTTTGAAGCCAGATGAGCACTTCACCGCATGAGTATGGGTGATAAAAGCAGCATCATTAATGAGGCTGAGACATTTCTTTTCACAATCTGATTAGAAGAGTTGAAAGGAATCTATGAGAAGAGCACTGAGCATACAACCATGAGCCTTTGTAC
Source organism: Populus alba x Populus glandulosa (assembly GCA_033617975.1). Lineage (NCBI taxonomy): Eukaryota > Viridiplantae > Streptophyta > Magnoliopsida > Malpighiales > Salicaceae > Populus > Populus alba x Populus glandulosa. The sequence goes on from CM066143.1 coordinate 40,721,013, forward strand.
TGCAAGCTATGAGATGCATGTCTGGATGACTGGATGAGTTCCAAGAAGGCTGATGATAACATGTACTTGAAGAGTACTGTTTTAACTAGAGTCAAGTTCATGACTGATTAACAATCTTGATGGGTATTGGCATGATGCACACAATCAATTAGAGGATAATTCTCAGAAGAAGCTAGGAGAGAAAATCCTTCATGATGAATCAAGCAGTACCACACTTGGGGGCAGGGTCAATCTTGATGAACGATGCAAGCAGTAATTATCGAAGACAGCCCGGGATGGGCACTGTATTTACAGCTGAGTGGATGGCTAGCACATGAATGAGCTAATGCATCGGAAGAACAAAGAAAGCTTTGGGATACAAACAAGGGCACCCTATGACGATGGAGCATCGAAGAGGGGGGGACCTATATTTCAAATCAGGTAAGGATGCATGCATATCATCTAACCTCAAAAAAAAAAAACACCATTTGCACATATTTTTGAATTGTTACAGGAAAATCCTTAATGAGGTCCAGCAAGATGGTGGAAAAAGAAAGAAGCATTGTGGTGATGATAATAAAGAATCGATTTTGATCATGGAATAAAAGGACGATGGGATGAACCCTGCCATTAGGAAAATCCCAAAGAAATAAAGAGATCAACCTTGCAATCGGGAAGCCTCGAGTTTTCAACTCTTGCAGTCAGGAAACACCGAGTTGTTAAATCCTATGATAGGGAATTATCAGGAAGCACCAAGTTTTCCAGCCCTTTTTCTGTCATCCCCTCAAAGACTTCGCCAGGTAAGTCCTATTTTTCACACTTGTCATATCACATCTGCCATTTGGGTTGGTCACCCATGACAATGAGACCGCGCTTTTCACATTTTTTCCATCCGGGTAGGTCACCCATGACAATGAGACCGCCCTTCATCATATTTTTTCCATCTGGGTAGGTCACCCATTATAATGAGACCACACTTCATATTTTTTCCATTTTTGGGTAGGTCACCCATTATAATGAGACCGCACTTCACATTCTTTCTATTTTGGGTAGGTCGCCCATCACAACGAGACCACTTCATCATATTTTGTCCATCTGGGTAGGTCACCCATTACAATGAGACCACACTTCATATTTTTTTCCCCTAGGTAGGTCACCCATAAGAATGAGACCACTCTTCCTCTTTTCCATCTGGGTAGGTCACCCATAAGAATGAGACTACTCTTCCTCTTTTCCATTTGGGTAGGTCACCCATCACAATGAGACCACCATTTTTTTTTCATGGGTAAGTCACCCATTATAATGAGACCACTTTTTACACATTCTTTTGTTCCAGTTGAATGAGGTCGCTAGATGGGATCTCATGTAGCTTTGGTTAAAGGGAATCGCCAGATGGGGTTTCAGGTTGACCGAGCTACACACATTCCTTGGTTATGGTTAAAGGGGATCTGCGAAGGGATCTCAGTTTAACCTAATTGGAAAGGATTTTGGTTCTGGTTGAAGGGGATCGGCGAAGGGATCTCAGTTCAGTCTAAACACACATTCATTGGTTACGGTTAAAGGGGATCGGCGAAGGGATCTCAGTTTAACCTAATTGAAAAGGATTTTGGTTCTGGCTGAAGGGGATCGACGAAGGGATCTTAGTTTAGTCTAACCACACAGACCTTGGTTATGGTTAAAGGGGATCGGCGAAGGGATCTCAGTTTAACCTAATTGGAAAGGATTTTGGTTCTGGTTGAAGGGGATCGGGGAAGGGATCTCAGTTCAGTCTAACCACACATTCCTTGATTATGGTTAAAGGGGATCGGCGAAGGGATCTCAGTTTAACCTAATTGGAAAGGATTTTGGTTCTGCTTGAAGGGGATCGGCGAAGGGATCTCAGTTCAGTCTAACCACACAGACCTTGGTTATGGTTAAAGGGGATCGGCGAAGGGATCTCAGTTTAACCTAATTGGAAAGGATTTTGGTTCTGGTTAGAGGGGATTGCCGAAAGGAATCTCAGTCTATCCCAACCACACAGGATTTTGGTTCTGGTTAGAGGGGATTGCCGAAAGGAATCTCAGTCTATCCCAACCACACACAGGTTTTTGGTTCTGGTTAGAGGGGATTGCCGAAAGGAATCTCAGTCTATCCTAACCACACACAGGTTTTTGGTTCTGGTTAGAGGGGATTGCCAAAAGGAATCTCAGTTTATCCCAACCACACAGGATTTTGGTTCTGGTTAGAGGGGATTGCCGAAAGGAATCTCAGTCTATCCCAACCACACACAGGTTTTTGGTTGTGGTTAGAGGGGATTGCCGAAAGGAATCTCAGTCTATCCCAACCACACATAGGATTTTGGTTCTGGTTAGAGGGGATTGCCAAAAGGAATCTCAGTCTATCCTAACCACACACAGGTTTTTGGTTCTGGTTAGAGGGGATTGCCGAAAGGAATCTCAGTCTATCCCAACCACACACAGGATTTTGGTTCTGGTTAGAGGGGATTGCCGAAAGGAATCTCAGTCTATCCCAACCACACACAGGTTTTTGGTTGTGGTTAGAGGGGATTGCCGAAAGGAATCTCAGTCTATCCCAACCACACAGGATTTTGGTTCTGGTTAGAGGGGATTGCCGAAAGGAATCTCAGTCTATCCTAACCACACACAGGTTTTTGGTTCTGGTTAGAGGGGATTGCCGAAAAGAATCTCAGTCTATCCTAACCACGTAGAGTTTTGGTTCTGGTTAGAGGGGATTAGCGAAAGGAATCTCAGTCTATCCTAACCACGCAGCGATTTGGTTCTGGATGAAGGGGATTGGCGAAGGGATCTCAGTTTAGCTTAACCACACAGACCTTGGCTCTGGTTAAAGGGAATCACTAGATGGGATTTCAGGTTAACTGAGCTACACACCGATTTTTGTTCTTGTTAGATTGCCAGATGGGATCTCAGGTAAACCCAATAAAAAGGGCAGGTCGCCCGTGAAAATAGACCAGTGTGAGTGTGTGGGCAGGTCGCCCCTGAAAATAGACTAGTGTGAGTGTGTGGCCAAGTCGCCAAAGATAATGAAATCATTTTCCTTTTGTTTTCTTTACAAAGCTTACTATGCAAAATTTTGAGGAGTTTTGCTTCGTAAGCATTGTAAAGAGGGGGCAACTGTTGTTACTCAAATTTTGACCCACCTTTTTGATAAAATTTTTGAAAAATCCAAAAATAGCGAAAAACAATGAAAAATCCAAAAAAATATGTTTTTAATATATTTTGCATCGTTTTTAGCATTTTCAACGTCGTCTAAAAAAAAGAAATTTAATTTTCAAAGGTTTTTCGAACGCGTTCGACTTTTCAAACGTCATTTTTAAAATCATTGATTTTTCTCATAGAATCGACGTTGATATTGCTCGTTTTTAAAAATACAAGAAAACAACAAGAAAAATAAATTGAGGGACCAATTTGGAGCCTTGAACAAACTTTTACCTATAAATATGGTTTGAAAACTGAAAGGAGAGAGGGGGGGCAATTTTGACAGATTCAGAAAAAAACCTACTCTTTCTCCCCACTAAAAAAAAACCCAGCCGGCGGTGCCTCCCCTACTGGTTTTGAATTTTTATCCCCCAAGGTCCTTGGATTTTCCTCTCCCAGAACCAAAGAGCCAAGGACCCCCACCATTTGAGATCCCACATTTTTTTACCCTGTCGTTTCCCATCTTCTTCTCCATCAGCACCGTCCCCCACCCGTTGCTTTTCTTTTTTTTTTTACACCGACCAAATAGCAGCACCCCTCCTTTGGATTTTTTTTTCTCCACACCAGCCACTCGTCGGATTACCTCTGCCGAGAAAACACAACCCAGCCCCTTTTTTATTGGTTTGATTTTTGCTCCGTCGGCTGCTCCCCTCTCTTCACCCTCACGAATCAACCCCCCGCCGCTCACCTTTTTCTTTCTTTCAGCCCCACAGATCAGCCCCATTCTCTCCTTCTCCCTCCCGGCCATTCCCTCTCCCTCTAAAACCAAAAGCCTAAACCGGCCAAGGAGCAGCCATCACAGCCACCCGCTCCCCCTCATCAACACAAATCTCCTTCCCCCATCTCCCCTCTCAACTCCATCACCAGGAGTCACCACCGGTCACCCAAACCAGCCGTCCTCGTCGAAGACCCAGCAGCCACCCTGATCGTTGGAATCTTCCCCTCTTAGCTGCTCCCTTCTCCAGCCGCCAACTCGCTAAGACCAAAGGAGGGCAAATCCGCTCCCCGTGTAGCAGCGCCAGCGGCAGTAGGCTACAGCAACGACGACCACCACAAACCCGACCACAGCACCGCCACCGAACACTCCTCAACCGGACCTGCAACCAGGGGGAAGCCAATCCGAAATGGAGAAGAAGAGATAAAAACACAAATCTGTAAAGGAGCTGTGATTTGTAGGTGACGGTGGGTGTCCCCGTCGGCGTGGGAAGAAGAGAGAAAGACGTGACTGACCCCCCTTATTTTTTTTCGATGTTCCATGCGGCGGCGCGTGAACCCACGCGCCGCCAGTGACGGTGGCGCTTGGGGAGACGCGCCGCCACTGTTCCAACGGGTGGCAGAAGGGCTTACCTGCAATTTCTGGAGTTTATGGACTATTTTGTAATTTTTAAATTAATTAATGTAATTTTTATTTATTTGTTTTGAATTTGTATTTGTATTTGTATTTGTATTTGTATTTGTATTGTGGATGTAAAAGAAAAGAAAAGAAATAAAAATAGTGAAAGTTAATGTGTGTGTTTGTATTTTGTTTTATTTATTTGTATATATTTTTTAATGATAAAATTGCAAATATATTAAAGAAGAATTTAATATTTTGATCAGATCACGGTTAAGAATTATTAACTTATACGTAAGTGATATTTCTAATTTCCGATGAAAAGACAATTATTAAAACTTCTTTAACACATCAAATTCGTGAAGCAGCTTACCTCAGGTAGGGTGTGTTAAGGGTGCTAATACCTTCCCTAACCACAATCAGTCCCTTACCCGCGAATCTCTAACAAGACCAGTACATCCGGTTTCCTAGTAGCCTTCAATAAATTACTAGGTGGCAACTCCAACGAAGGAATCAAAGCAAAACAAGAAAAGACGAAAAGTTGCCAAGCCCGATGCCGCGTGGATTTTGTGAATATGAAAAGACTTGGAAGAGACGAAATTATGCCAAATCATATGCTGATGTCAACTTGGAAGAGAACACTGAAGAGCAGTCATTTTCAATTGAAAAAGAAGGTGAATATGATGAAACTTATAACGGAAAAGATACATCTTCCTCTAGTACACAAAAGAGGCAACATAAGAAGAGAAATCGCATGTATGAAGATGATGGTATTGAAAAGTTGTCTAAACATATTGGAGATGTAGCATTTGCAATTCAAAGCCTCAGCAAAAATCAACTTGATGTTAATGCACTGTATATAGAAGTGATGAAAGTTGAAGGCTTTGATGAGATCACTCTTGGGGATGCATTTGATCATTTGGTCCAAAATGAAATGTTGGCAAAAGCATTTATAGCAAAAAATGCTAATTTGAGGAAAATTTAGGTTTAGAATTTTGTGAACCATCACTATTACAGGCCTGCTTGCTAAGATGGTTTGACTATATTCAAAATTTGGGTTTAGACTATGTTTGTTATTTGACGAGTATGTTTACTCTTTTAATTCGGTCTAGCATATTTATGTTTGTAATTTGAACTAATATATATGTGTATGACATTGAAACTTAATATTTATGCCTGACTATGTTTGATGTTAGATATTTATATTTATTTCTTGATGTTTATTTGATATATATTAAAGAGATATTAAAGGGATAATTGACTTTACCCGTAAAAAAAATATTTATCCAAAAAACCATAATAAAAAAAGTTATATTTTCTCTATAATATGATATGACATATATAGTTATATTTTATAAAATAAGTTATGTATGAATCTAGGATATAATAAAAAAACATTCATCATTATACTTTTTAGATTTCATTTTTTTATTGTAAATGATTTAATATATAATATTATATATTATATATTATATATATATTAGATAAACTTGAAAAAAAAATTTAATTCATTAATAAATTATTTTCCAGTTCGTTTTCCATAACACAACCAAACACTGGAAAGTGTTTTCCAGTTCATTTTCCATAACACTACCAAATATCGGAAAATACTTTCTCGGAATTCACTTTTCAGGAATTCACTTTCCCCGGAATTCACTTTCCAAAAGGAATTCACTTTCCTGCAAACAAACGGAGCCTTAATTAGAATATAGCCAACTAACAACTCCCTCTCGTTGTTTTTCAATAATTCTCTCTTTTTTCTCAAACCTAAAATCTAGAATGTAACAAAATATTTGAAACCAAAATATTAACTTGTTAAACTAAAAGGATTAAAAATCTTTTTGGCATATATATTTAGGCAAGAAGGCGTGTTTTCAACAGTCAAAAAAATGCCCTTTTTTTCTTACCTTATGGTAGAATTGGCCCCAGATATATTTTTTTACAAGCATTAAAACAAAATGTTTTATGTATAAAATTAAGTATTGACCTGTCTGGATGTTATTTTGACACCGTAAAAACCTTATATAAAAAATAAATAAAAATAATTAAATCAAATCCTAATTAACCGCAATGTTAAAAGACATATTCGCAAAAAAAAGAATAACAAGTGACCAAAATAGAAGAACACTAAAAGAAAAAAAAAGGTTAATTGTTTAAACAATAATCAAAAAATAGAAACCTTGCATCCTTTTTCATTTTAGATTAGTCCCTGAACTCTCTCTCTTTTGCAAACAATAAAACTTTTTTTTTTTCAAAACTAAGAACCAAATCGATGTTAGAATGATTTTTTTTACACCACAATAATTTAGTAGATAAAAAAATTAAAACAAATAACAAATCCAAATTCTATGCCAAAATAATGTCAAATGATAATTTTTTTAAAAAAAATTGAGTGACCAAATTAGGAGGAAAAGTAGAATTATTGCAATCCACGATGCATTATATCTTGGTGCATAGTGGATTGCACAATGTTTTCGGCACGAGATTTCTGTTAATTTATGAAATTTCACAGTTGTGATTATTCATTGAACAACATTTTAAAAAGAGAAATAACAAGTTTTTCATTTAAATAAACAACATTCTGAAAAGAGAAATAACAAGTTTTGCATTTAAATAAACATGTTTTTTGAATGAATAATTATATCGGTTTATGGTAGTAATGGTTATGAAAGTCATGTCCATTAAAAATAAAATATTGGAAGGAAACATTGTTTCATAATATGATAAGTCACAAAAATGGTTAATGTCACGAACTGATTTTTGGAATGCATGATCGACACATAAACAAGGTCCCCATCTAGGTTTTCATACCTATGTAAATCCAAACTTGCATACAAGCTTTTTCACCAATATAAACAAAACAAAGTTCTATGCAACATGATAACATAAATAATTTCATAATATAAATTGATTATATCAATATAAGATTTAGTACAAATATCATAATTATAGAGCACTAATTAGATATAATGGAAAAGTATTAATTATAACTAAAAGAGCAGGTTCTGAAGCCTAACAAAAACAACTTGCTAGCAAGTTATAAGCCTTTAAAAAATAAGTAATGAGAGATTGAATCCAACAACTCAGTAAGCACTACCAGAAAATCGGTGAAAACCAACGGAATTATCGACGGAAAAATTACCGATAAAAAAATTTTTGTCTCTACTTCTGTCAGTTTTTACTGACAAAAAATATCGTCGGTGATATGGTTGGCATATTCTGATGGACTATTTCCGTCAATATATACCGACCGTATCACCGACGGATTATATAGTTTTTTGGAAAGTTGCAACGTTGTGGTGACATGGATTTTTTAAAATGATTTTACTGACGAAATGACCGATGGATTCAAACCGGGATCTCCATACAATGATATGGCAAATTCACCGACGAAATCACCGATGGAATGTGTCCGTCAGTGATTCCATCGATAAAAGCCAATATATACCCACTCTATCGACACTCTCTTCCTTTATTTCTCCTTCTTCTTCCCCATCCCACCTCTCCCCTCCCGAACTGCAGCCAACCACCCATCCCAACTCTCCCCCTCTTTTGAACACAAGCACTCAAGTTTCTTATACTTTTTACGTGGTCACAACAATATTCGTTCTTGTGGACTTTATCATTTTTTGTAAGTAAATATATTCTTTTTTATTTTAACATTTAAATTTGAATTTTTTTTAGTATATTTTTTTTGTTAACACAAGTACTTGTTTGATTGTTATTTGTCAAAAAAACTTGTAGTATGAATGTATAATTTTGTAGTTGTTATAGTTTGTTTTAGAATTTGTCATATTATATTTGTTTGTAAATTGTTGAAACTTTGTTTGAATTAAACCGAATTAGATGTGTTGTGATGAAATAAATAATAGCTTGTTTAATGGGTCCGTTTTATTTTTTATCAATTCTATTGCGAAGTTGTGATTTCTATAAATTTATATATGTATAAATTTGTATGGACGTTGATAGTTGATAATTGATAATGAATATTTAAATTAAGTGTTTTTTTAGTTGGATAATGACGGGGAAAACCAATATTTTTGTTATGTTTATTTATGTAACATAGTTAATTAATACATGTTGTCGTCATAATTTTTTTACGTAAGTCATGGATGATCATTCATGGATGTATCGGGACTCACCCCAAGGATTGCGGAGGATGAATTATTGTAACAGGGATTAGAGTTTTATTAATTTCGCAACATCTATCCCGAGAAATTTTACTAATGGCAGCATTAGGTGTCTATGCAGGAAGTGTAAAAATAAAAAGTTTTTGCATCAAGATGTTGTAACAATGCATCTTCTAACCAAAAGGTTTATGGACGATTACTTGTGTTGGCATGCACACGGGAAACTATTTGTTCCTAATGAGAATATGGTAGAAAGAGTGGTTTGGTCAACTTCTAGTGTTAGCAACATGCATGAAGTTGGAAATGACAACAGGAATCCTTACAGGAACATGGTTATGGATGCAATGAGAATGAGTGAAGGTAATGTCAATGAATGTCCAATCGTTGAAGAAGAATCTAATGCAAATACAACTAGGTTTTTTGGTCTATTGAAAGATTCTAACGAACTATTATGGGATGGCTGCACGAACCACAGTAAATTATCGGCTGTAGCACAGGTGTTCACTCATGAACCATTAAGTGAGGCTGGTTATGACAAGATTATTGAATGGGTAAGAAGCATTTTACCTAAAAAGAACAAGTTGAAAGAGAACTTCTATGCTGCCAAATCCATAATGAAACCCCTCAGTTTAGGATACCAAAAAATTAACATGTGCCCTAACTTCTGCATGTTATACTACCTTGAAAATGCTAAGTTGACTGAGTGCATGACATGTGGGCATTCCCGTTACAAACCTAGAACTAGTAGAGGGAAGACTCTCGTGGCATATAAAAAAGCTTAGATACTTCCCAATCACACCTATACTGCAGAGGTTATTCATGTCACTAAGAACTGTTGGGCACATGACATGCCACCAATCACATCATGCAGTTGATGGAGTGATGGTGCATCCTTCTGACGGCGAAGCCTGGAAACACTTTAACAGTATGCATCCTCACTTTTTAGCTGAATCAAGGAACATGAATCTTGGGTTGTGTACAGACAGATTCAACCCATTTGGATCATTTGCTGCTCTTTATTCTTATTGGCCAATTATATTAACGGTTTATAACTTGCCACCGGGGATGTGTATGAGGCTGGCGTTCATGTTTTTATCTATGGTCATACAAGGTCCGAGCAGTCCGGGGCGGAATATAGATGTTTTTCTTTGTCCATTGATTGATGAATTGACGCAGTTGTGGTCCTCTGAAGCTTTTACTTATGACATCTCGAGGAAACCGAATTTTGTTATGAGAGTGGCTTTGATGTGGACTATCAATGATTTCTCAGCTTATGGAATGGTTTCTGGTTGGAGCACGCATGGAAAGCTAGCATGTCCATATTATATAGAGAACAACAAGGCATTCATGCTAACAAATAGGGGTAAAGCTTCTTTTTTTTACTGTCACCATCATTTCTTGTCACTGAATCACAAGTACAGAAAGGATTTCTTTGTTGTTAGAGTTGAAAAGGATGTTGCACCCCCAAGTCTTTCCGGTGAAGAATTGTTTGATGTTGTGTCAAAGTATGGTGACATTGTGTTTGGTCTCCAATAAGGTAAGCAAAAGTTTTCTGGTTTTGATTTGACCTATAATTGGGTGAAGCGAAGTATATTTTGGGAGCTTTCTTATTGATTAGTACTTAAAAATGCATGTTTATCAAGGTTTTATATCATCATTTTGCACTTGAAGTATCAATAACTCCTTAACTAAAGCATGTTTTATAATAACAAGTTTGATACTATAAGATACCTTAATTTATGGTAAATGCTCATCTTATATGCAGGTCTATCACATAAATAAAAGAATTGATTGATGAGTTTAAGTATTGAAAGTGAAAGGACAAAGAGATGGCCAAACTTAGAAAAGAGATGTCGGTGTAGTCCAAACCGAAACATTGCTCAGTAATTGGATCATATCTGGAGCTCTAGATTTCGGATTTAGGTCCATTTTATATGGATGGAAAGGTAAAACAAAGGCCTACAACTTTCATGAGGAGCCCAAGATTTGAAAAGGTCGTTTTGAAGTCCAAATTGAAGGAACAACGAAGAAGTCCGAAGCTGTCCTGCAGCCCAAACACTATTTAGTGTTCAGCCCATATCTTGAGTTCTAGAAGTCCAAATGACCTCATCTTTTTTTTGTTGGAAAGCTGAGACAATTTCCTAGAACATTCTTGAGGATTCTGGGCAAATTATGATGTTAGCAATGATGTCTTGATCAGACAAGAAGATAAGGATTGTTATCTAGTCAAGATGTGGCCACCCACTCATCAATTAGTCAACAAATCAATAGTTCCAAATTTTTGCCTATAAAAGGAGGCACTTACCATGTATTGAGGCATCTTGGTGTTCAGATCAAGATCATGCTCTTGCTTTCTCTCTTTGTATTGCTTATGTCTTGCTTTCATTAATATCAAGTTTATGCATTTCATTTCCTTTCCTTTACTTAGTTAACCTCTTTCTCATTTATGTTCTTGTCTTGCTCATTTATGTTTCTTTCTTTTATTATGTCCAGCTAAGTTAATTATGTCAAGGTGAAAAGGGTACACTAATGGTGTAAGAACAAGTATAATATAAACTTAACATGGACCTTAACGTTGGATACTAACATGTTTTATATTTGTTATCTTGTTCACTTTAATACTTTGCTTGTTAAATGGTTAATCTAGATTTATGTTGTATAACACTTGGTACAACAAATACTTGGCACTTTCATAGCCCATACTGTATGGTTTAACCGACACCTGAGCTATGAAAGGAACTTGATTTGTTGTTAACATAAGTTATAATCATGAATGCCTGCCAACATTTACAAGTATTAGCTTTATTCGAATAAGATAATTAATGTAATCATGTTAACAATTTATAATCTGATTGGGACCTCATTTATGTGTGGTTTCCAATTGAGTAATAAGAGTTTATATTATACTTGTTTGAAGTACCATTAGTGGATCCTCTAACCTTGACATTTGTTTTTATCATTGTTTAATCCTTACGTTAATCTTTCATCTCAAAGTTCTCATTAATTTCTTCATCTTCTGCTTTCATTATTATTATTATTTACATTCTGTTTATATTATATAATCTATATATATTTGATCTTTTCATAAACTCAGTATATAGGCTGGAAACCTGTGACCCGATCTTTAGATCATTCTCAGGTATAACAACGCCACGTACTGAGTACAATAATAATTATTATTGTTATTGTTGTTGTTGTTGTTGTTGTTGTCTTGTTATTTATAATTTATACAATTAACCTCTCTGTGGTTCGACCCCGGTCTTGCCGGGTTATTTATTACTTCGACACTCCTGCACTTGGGAAAAGACATCAAGCTTTTGGTCGTGTCAAGTTTTTGGCGCCGTTGCCGGGGAGGTAAATTCTTGTATAAATTATAATATTTATTTTATCTTATCTTTTCATTTTTCATTTTATTTAACTTTTGTTTCTTTTTCTTCTCTTTTATTTTCTTCCTTTTAATTCTCTTCTTATACGTGCATGAGAGTTTGGTCACGTACATTAAGTGGTAGACTTTGTAGGGTATCCTCATCATTTTCAGAAAATATGGCCGAAGAAGATAATCAATCACTTCATAATGAGAATAATGAGAATAACCGTATGAGAACACTTAGAGACCACATGAATCCCACAAGAACAAGTGCACCCTCATGCATAGTTTTCCCTCCTGATGCATCTCATTTTAATTTTAAGCCAGGCATTATTCAACTTTTACCATCTTTTCATGGCTTAGACTTAGAAAATCCATACTTGCATTTAAGGGAATTTGAGGAGGTCTGTAATACCTATAATGACTCAAATTGTAGCATGAACACCATTCGATTAAAGCTTTTTCCTTTTTCATTAAAAGATAAAGCTAAAACATGGCTACAAAATTTGAGACCAGGATCCATTCGTGCTTGGGATGATATGCAACAACAATTTTTAAAGAAGTTTTTTTCATCTCATAGAACAAACTCTTTCAAAAGACAAATCATCACTTTCACTCAAAAGCCAGGAGAAACATTTTACCAATGTTGGGATAGGTATCGAGATTTGCTTAATACTTGCCCACATCATGGTTTTGAAACATGGAGATTGGTTTCACATTTTTATGAGGGTTTAACACCTAGAGATAGGCAAATGGTTGAATTGATGTGCAATGGAACTTTTGAAGATAAAGACCCTAATGAAGCAATGGAGTACCTAGACTTGCTAGCCGAAAATGCTCAAAATTGGGACACCACAGGTACTTATGAGGCACCAGGTAAAACTCAACCTCATACATCCAGTGGAGGTATGCACAACCTTAGGGAAGATCATGATCTCCAAGCCAAGTTTGCATCTTTAGCTAGAAAAGTCGAGGCACTAGAATTGAAAAAGAGTGGTCAATTAAAATCGATTCAAGACATTGTGTGTCAAATCTGTGAAACAAATGAGCATGCAACCAATGATTGTCCAACTTTACCTTCTTTTAAGGAATGCCTCCATGAACAAGCCCATGCTCTAAACAGTTTCCAAAGGCCCAACCATAACCCATACTCACAAACGTATAACCCTGGTTGGAGAAATCACCCAAATTTCAGTTGGAAGAGTGATAGCAACAATGCACAAACTTCACATCCACCGTTTCAAGCACACCATAATTTCCAAAATTCTCATGGATATGCACCTCCTTATGCTCCACCTCCTAGAAGAAATTTTGAGGAAACATTGCATGCATTCATTGAAAAGCAGGAGACAATCAACACTCAACTTGCTCAAAGCATGACCGATTTTAAAGATGCTCTTGCAAAATTAACATCTGCTCTCAGTTTCCAAGAGAAAGGTAAGTTTCCTTCTCAACCACAGCAAAATCCAAAGGGGCAATACAATGCAAATGCAAGTAGTTCTGGAAGCCAACACATGGATCAAGTCAAATCAGTCATCACTCTTCGTAGTGGTAAGGTTATTGAAAAACCTATTCTTGAACCTTGTGAGAAAGATGATGAGTCTATCTCTGAGGGTAAGGAAGGGGTTGAACCTGAACATTGCAAAGAAAAGGCTGATTCCCCGCCAGCACTTCCATTTCCTCATGCCATGACCAAACAAAGGAAAGTTAGTCACAACTCTGAAATCTTTGAAACTTTCAAACAAGTAAGGATCAATATACCTTTGTTGGATGCTATTAAACAGGTTCCTTCTTATGCTAAATTTTTGAAAGATCTATGCACTGTGAAGAGAAAACTGAATGTGAAAAAGAAAGCCTTTTTAGCCGAACAAGTAAGTGCCATTCTTCAGAACAATAATGCTTTGAAATATAAAGACCCTGGTTGTCCTACAATTTCTTGCTTTATTGGAGAACATAAAATTGAAAGAGCCTTACTTGATCTTGGAGCTAGTGTGAATTTACTTCCATATTCAGTTTTTCAAAGTCTCAATCTAGGTGAGTTAAAACCAACTTCTGTAACTCTTTTACTCGCCGATAGATCTGTAAAAGTGCCTAGAGGAATAATTGAGGATGTGTTAGTACAAGTTGATAAATTCATTTATCTTGTGGATTTTATTGTCTTGGACACGCAACCTGTTGAAGCATGTAATTCATTTCCTGTTATTTTAGGACGTCCATTTCTTGCCACTTCTAATGCATTGATTAATTGTAGGAATGGACTAATGAAGCTATCATTTGGAAACATGACATTGGAGATGAATATTTTCAACATTTGCAAGCAACCTGGAGATGATAATGATTTACAAGAAGTAGATCTTATTGAAGAATTAGTTCATGATCAACTTGAATCTACTTTGAGTAAAATTGAGTTGGATGAATCTGAAGAAATCACGGATGAAAAGGGCACTAAAAATGTTGATGTCAATCTTTTGTCAAGAGTGACAACAGATTTGACATCTGACATCCCACCAATCGATGGAGATTTGTCAGCTCACTTGAGTACCGAAGACAAAGGAAAGTTTTTGAACGAAGTGAAGAACTTTTACTTAGATGACCCTTACTTATTCAAAAATTGTCCTGATCAAATATTTCAAAAATGCATTTCCGACAATGAGGTAAGTAATGTCATTAAACTTTGTCATTCTAAAGCATGTGGGAGTCAATTCTCATCAAGAGAGACGACTGCAAAAATCTTACAAAATGGATTTTATTGGCCCACCATGTTCAAGGACACACATGCATTCTGCAAAACATGTGAAAATTGTCAAAAAGTTGATACTGGTAAAAAAGTTTTGCTTTATAATTCTCGAGTCCATTTATTTCCTGAAAAACTAAAATCAAGATGGAGCGGTCCATTTATTTTAAAACATGTGTATCCTTATGGGACCCTTGATATTGAGAATCCAAAGAATGATAATGTTTTGAAGGTAAATGGACATCGTTTGAAAGCTTACTTTGATGAGTTTCCTAGTGAAAATGAATCCATTGGTTGGAATGATCTTGTAGATAAAGGTTAATTATTTTGTTTTTCTCACATTTTTTTTGTGTTTCTTTTTGATGTATCTTTTGTTTTGCTAGTTTCTCTTTCACCCCGGTCAAATGGCGGATAACGGTACTCCGTGACTTAAGTCGGTTCTTTCAGTTTCCCAAATAACTGATATCTGTATATATTTGTACAATTCTTAGCTCTTTCTTCCTTCTTTGAATCTCTTCTCTAATTCTCTTTTGAAAATGGACACCACTCTTGAAAAGTTGAAAAGGTATTTTCTCGCTTTGCCTCCAAATGCGATTAATAAAATTTACCGTGCTAGGTGTGCAAGATTGAGGTTATTAATGAATCATGAAATTCCTGAAGATATTCGCTGGCTAATTGAAGCAAAGGTCCGCTTATCAGGTGAGTCCTCCAATTCTTTCATTTCACACATGCCTGGAACAGGTAAAAGCACTTTTGCAAAGAAACGTCGTGCAAAACGACTGAAAGTCTGTCACAAATGTGCCAGATGGACTTGTAATGTGACATGTCGTTCTTTAGGAATGGTATCTGTAAACCGTGAAGATAAGATACAATTCATTAAGGATGGCCTGAGTAAGGGGTCTTTAGATAATCTTTTGTTGACCCTTGAGACGCATCCTAGTGGAGATGTGCATCGTGTAATTCATGATTTATGGCCACAATTCCATAAAGAACATGATCGTCTTAGTCTTGGGAATCTGACTAAAAAAGACCCTGTTTGCCAGTTTTTAAGAAAACTGGATGGGAAGCCTATCCCCGACCCATAGAGGGCGTTTAAGCCGTTCTTGGACGTAAAACCAAGGGAAGATGTGAGCCACAATCACAACTACCTGTACATACATGCTTTTTCAAAATAAATAATTAATAAAGAGAGAGAGAGAGAGAGTTTGTGAGACTACAGCTGGCCTACATATAGGTGGTATGATTGCATTTTCACTTTTTCATCTATAAATTCTTCTCTTCCTTCCCTTCATTTCTACTCATCCCATACATTCATCAAATATAGAAGTGTGTAGAAATGGCAGGTTCCTCAAGTCATCAGATAAGAAATATTTGTGTTTTCGGTGGATCCAGTTCTGGGAAAGAAAAAGAGTTTTTAGAATCAGCGAATCATCTTGGTCGGGTACTAGCTGAGAGAAAGATTCATTTAGTGTATGGGGGAGGTAGCCTTGGGTTAATGGGAGGTGTGTCAATGGCTGCATTTTTAGGAGGCAGTCAAGTTTTGGGGGTTGTCCCCAAAGCTTTAGCAACTGGGGACATCATTGGAAAAACAATTGGAGAGGAACTACAGGTCCCAACAATGTCTGACCGACTGAATACCATGTTTAGCCATGCTGATGCCTTCATTGCCTTACCAGGTGGTCTGGGCACATTGGAAGAGATCTTTCATATTTCATCTTGGGCCCAACTGCACATTCACCATAAACCCATAGGTTTGTTAAATGTTAATGGTTTTTATGATAAGTTGCTGTCTTTCCTTGATCAAGCTGTGGAACAAGAATTTCTAACATCTTCGGCACGACAAATCATAATCTCTGCTGCTACTGCTGAACAATTGATTGACCAACTACAATCTTTCATCCCTATCATTGATCCCTGCATGAGTCGCCTAGATTGGTCAACTAAGGAAAGCCGTAAAAAGCTTAGATTAGATTTGAGCCTTCATCTGTGAAACCTTGTGTCTTTTGGTTTTATTAATAGCATATTATTTTGTTTTGTTACTTCTTATGTTTGTTTAAGTGTGTTTCAGGTTTGTCATTGTTCGATGTTTCAGGTGATGTCTTCTATACTCTATCTTTCTACCTTCGAACATTGAGGACAATGTCTCGTTTTGGTTGGGGGGAGAGGGTAGTAGTTTAAAAAAAAAAAAATACTAACTTGCTAACTGTTTTTGCTATTATTAAAACCATTTGACAAAATTGTTATTAGGATGGCAGAGTATGGAATCAATTTTATTGACTCTAGAGACGCATCTTAGTAAGTTTCATTACCAAGGTCTATCATAATACTTCTTGAAATATTCAGGTTTACAAACTCTCACATTGTTATCACTTGATTCTGCTTCTATACTCATTTAACAAGTATTATTAAACCTTCATTTTCACACACACACTTTAACATATGATTGTGGGTTGCACATTGGATTATTACATTAATTATGTTCTTTTGTTGAAGGTAACAACTAAGGGAAAAGGATAGTATATAATTTGCAAAAAAAAAAAAAAAAAAAAAAATAGTATTGATGATAATAAAACGTGGATAAGTTTGGTTTCGTAGCCTCCCTAACCTAAGCAATTAAGCCCGAAGGGGTGTTTTAACACCTAATACCCTAAAGTCAACTGACTTGGGAGCTATTGGCCCAAAGCTTGTTACATGGGTTAAGGAGAAAAGCTTAAGGGAATCAAACATTGCACTATCTACGTATCAGTATCTGCAACCCGAGTTGTTAAGCTCGTAGGGGTGTCTCAACACCTAATGCCCTAAGATCAACTGGTCTGGGAGTCATTAGCCTAAAACTCGTTACATGGGTTAAAGATACATTGTGTTTTAAGTTGTATGTGTATATAAATAAAAAGAAAAAAAAAAGAAAAAAAAGAAAAAAAATAATAATCCCAACCCAAGGAAGTTCACCTTAAACATTTGAACATAATATTGTTTTCTTCCAACAAAAGCCCCATCATCTATGTTTTCATTGAGCACACAAAAAGAAGGTTTATTAATATCTTGTTTACGAAGTATGAAGCAGGAATATAAATTTAATGAGAGTTTGTTTATCTGGATAGATTAATGGAAGTTGAATGATGAATGCCTTGCTTTGTGGAACTTGCAAATTGTTTCTCTATTTTAACGCTTTAGATTACTAGGGACTAGTAATAAGCTGGTTGGGGGGTGTGATTAGTACTTAAAAGTGCATGTTTATCAAGGTTTTATATCATCATTTTGCACTTGAAGTATCAATAACTCCTTAACTAAAGCATGTTTTATAATAACAAGTTTGATACTATAAGATACCTTAATTTATGGTAAATGCTCATCTTATATGCAGGTCTATCACATAAATAAAAGAATTGATTGATGAGTTTAAGTATTGAAAGTGAAAGGACAAAGAGATGGCCAAACTTAGAAAAGAGATGTCGGTGTAGTCCAAACCGGAACATTGCTCAGTAATTGGATCATATCTGGAGCTCTAGATTTCGGATTTAGGTCCATTTTATATGGATGGAAAGGTAAAACAAAGGCCTACAACTTTCATGAGGAGCCCAAGATTTGAAAAGGTCGTTTTGAAGTCCAAATTGAAGGAACAACGAAGAAGTCCGAAGCTGTCCTGCAGCCCAAACACTATTTAGTGTTCAGCCCATATCTTGAGTTCTAGAAGTCCAAATGACCTCATCTTTTTTTTGTTGGAAAGCTGAGACAATTTCCTAGAACATTCTTGAGGATTCTGGGCAAATTATGATGTTAGCAATGATGTCTTGATCAGACAAGAAGATAAGGATTGTTATCTAGTCAAGATGTGGCCACCCACTCATCAATTAGTCAACAAATCAATAGTTCCAAATTTTTGCCTATAAAAGGAGGCACTTACCATGTATTGAGGCATCTTGGTGTTCAGATCAAGATCATGCTCTTGCTTTCTCTCTTTGTATTGCTTATGTCTTGCTTTCATTAATATCAAGTTTATGCATTTCATTTCCTTTCCTTTACTTAGTTAACCTCTTTCTCATTTATGTTCTTGTCTTGCTCATTTATGTTTCTTTCTTTTATTATGTCCAGCTAAGTTAATTATGTCAAGGTGAAAAGGGTACACTAATGGTGTAAGAACAAGTATAATATAAACTTAACATGGACCTTAACGTTGGATACTAACATGTTTTATATTTGTTATCTTGTTCACTTTAATACTTTGCTTGTTAAATGGTTAATCTAGATTTATGTTGTATAACACTTGGTACAACAAATACTTGGCACTTTCATAGCCCATACTGTATGGTTTAACCGACACCTGAGCTATGAAAGGAACTTGATTTGTTGTTAACATAAGTTATAATCATGAATGCCTGCCAACATTTACAAGTATTAGCTTTATTCGAATAAGATAATTAATGTAATCATGTTAACAATTTATAATCTGATTGGAACCTCCTTTATGTGTGGTTTCCAATTGAGTAATAAGAGTTTATATTATACTTGTTTGAAGTACCATTAGTGGATCCTCTAACCTTGACATTTGTTTTTATCATTGTTTAATCCTTACGTTAATCTTTCATCTCAAAGTTCTCATTAATTTCTTCATCTTCTGCTTTCATTATTATTATTATTATTATTATTATTTACATTCTGTTTATATTATATAATCTATATATATTTGATCTTTTCATAAACTCAGTATATAGGCTGGAAACCTGTGACCCGATCTTTAGATCATTCTCAAGTATAACAACGCCACGTACTGAGTACAATAATAATTATTATTGTTATTGTTGTTGTTGTTGTTGTTGTTGTTGTTGTCTTGTTATTTATAATTTATACAATTAACCTCTCTGTGGTTCGACCCCGGTCTTGCCGGGTTATTTATTACTTCGACACTCCTGCACTTGGGAAAAGACATCAAGCTTTTGGTCGTGTCACTTATTGGAAGACCAATCTTCTTCGCCATAACCTTGACGTCATGCATATTAAAAAGAATGTGTTTAAGAATATTTTCAACACCGTCATGGATGTGAAGGGGAGGACAAGGACAACATCAAGGCTAGATTGGATGTAATCGTAAAAATATAGAGTTGGTTTGTGATGGGTCACAGGTCGCAAAACCAAGATCAAAGTTCATGTTAGATAAAAACACACAACTACTAGTTTACAAATGGCTTAAGAGTCTGCGTTTCCTCGATGGACATGCCTCGAACATATCAAGGCTAATTAATACGGAGGAATGCAGATTATATGGAATGAAGAATCATGACTACTATGTGTTTATGCAAACACTCATCGCATTAGCTTTTCATGATTTGTTGCCAAAAAGGATATGGGATGCACCAATGAAGATCAGTCATTTCTTCAGAGATATATGCTCCAGCAAGTGAATGTTGATCACATTGAAAGGCTTGAAATGAATATCGTCGAGACATTATGCAAACTTGAGATGATATTCCCTCCATCATTTTTTTGACTAAATAGAGCATCTTCCCGTACATTTACTATTTGAGGTAAAACTTGGAGGACCGATCCAGTACAGATGGATGTATCCATTTGAGAGGTTAGATATTACAGTTGCTATGTAATTCATAATGAAATGTTTTTTTTTGTTTTTTTTAATTAATATTTTTTTATTAATTCATGAGGTATACAACAATAAAGAATATATATACAAATATGGCTTTAAGTTCTTATAGGAAAGTTTCTCAAATAGGCCATAATAAAAATATCATAAGGTAAGGCTCGTCAAAAAATCAAAATACAATGAGCATGATGCTCTATACTATAGGATAATTAGTTGCCACAAGTTGGTGACTTCCCCGACCAACTAGAGTTCATATACGATGTGCATAAAAACTAACACTACCTTGTTAGCATGGGTATTTTGACTAGCATACTATAGATTCATATCATAATCACATAGATAAATTCATATATCAAGGCTCAAGTCATGACATTAATCAAATGAGGAGCTATCAATTCAGAATTACATAACGGTTCATATTAAAGATTCACTTTTAATATGTTATCATGCTTAATCATAAATAAGGAATAAATAACAACATAAGAATTACCAAGAAGTACGATCAATTCTATAGTAATAATTCAAGTATTTATACTAATACTCTAGCATATAAAAAATTATTCACTCACTTGACTCAAAAGTGAAAATAACATAGAGACAAATACCAAAATTAATCCTACTAATATTCCACAAGTAGAATATCAGTATTTAATTAGTACTTAAAAGTACATTTTTATCAAGGTTTTATATCATCATTTTGCACTTGAAGTATTTTTAACTTATTAACTAAATCATGTTTTATAATAACATATCTAATAATATAAGATACCTTTAATTTATGGTAAATGTTCATCTTAAATGTAGGCCTATCATATAAATGAAAGGCTTGATTGACGAGTTTAAATACTGAAATAGAAAGGACAAAGAGAGGGCCAAACTTAGAAAAGAGATGTTGGTGCAGTCCAAACCGGAACACTGTTTGGTAATTGGGTCATATCTGGAGCTATAGAGTTCAGATTTAAGTTTGCTTTATATGGATGGAAAGGTAAGACATAGGCCTACAACTTTTATGTGAGTTTAAAATTTTAAAATACTATTTTCAAGTCCAAATTATAGCAACAGTGGAGAAGTCCAAATCTATCCTACAGCCTAGACATTGTTTAGTGTTCAGCCTATATCTCGAGTTCTAGAAGTCCAAATGACCTTAATTTTTTTTTCCTGGACAGACAAAACAATTTCCTAGAACTTTCATGCATACATATGGTTCCAATTCTGATGTTATCAATGACGTTTTATTCAGACAAAAAGATAAGGATTTTCACCGAGTCAAGAGTTGACCACCCACTCAACAATTAGTCATCAAATCAATAGTTTCAAATTTTGGCCTATAAAAGGAGGCATTTTCCATGCATTTAGGCATCTTGATTATTTAGATCAAGATCATACTCTTTATATTTTTGTAATGTTTAAGTTTTATTTCATGTTATATTTTTCTTAATCTCTTATTTATGCTTTTCATTTCCAATACTATACTTATGTTCTTCTATTGTTTATTTATGTTTTTTTTTTTCATTATGTTTAGCTAAGTTTATTATGTCAAGGTGAAAAGGTTTCACTAATAGTGTTAGAATAAGTATAATGTAAACTCAACATGGACTTAAATGTTTATATCCAATAAAGTTTGTTGTTAACATGTCTTATTTTTTTATCTTATTAATTCTTAATACCTTGCTTGTTAAATGGTTAATCTAGATTTGTGTTGTATAACACCTGGTACAACAAATACTTAGCACTTTCATAGCCAACCGTATGGTATAACCTACACCTGTGCTATGAAAGGAACTTGATTTGTTGTTAACATCATGAATTCCTAAAAATATTTAAAAGTATGGTGTTACTAAAATAAGATAATTAATACGATCATGTTAAAAATTTCTAATGAACTATTAAGGATAAATCATCCGATTGGAACCTCCTTTGTGTGTGGTTTCCAGTTGATTAATCAAAAGCTTTATACTATACTTATTTCTAATACTATTAGTGAATCCTCTAACCTTGACAATTCTTTTTATCATTGTTGAGTCCTCATATTAATCTTACATCTTAAAATCCTCTTTAACTTATTATTATTATTATTATTATTATTATTATTATTATTATTATTATTATTATTATTATTATTATTATTTATAATTTATATAGTTAACCTCCCTATGGTTCGACCCCGGTCTTGTCGGGTTATTTATTACTTCGACACTCTTACACTTGGAAGAAGACATCAATCTTTTGGTCGTGTCAATATTATCTTAATACAAAATGATATATACTAAAAAATAACTAAAAAAGAATGTATAATCTATTTAATACACTTAACTTAGAGTCTAACATATAACCCTTTATGTTTATGAACCAAATTGGTGTGCTAGTGAAAGTCACTGTGTGAAGCAAATTTCCAAAAAGATTGCACTTTTGAATAGATAAGAATAGTGGAGTAAGGTGTTTTACATGCACTTGAGCCAATTATGGTGATGGTTTTAGATGAAATACAACTCTTGACCACAAGTTAAATAAAAACCTTGTGACAAGAAATTGAGCTATAGCATGGTAACACTGTAAATTCTTTCCTGTTGAAGCTTGGAAGGTTATTAGTACTTAAATGTGCATTTTTATCAAAATTTTATATCATTATTTTGCACTTAAAGTATCAATAACTCCTTAACGAAAGCATGTTTTATAATAACAAGTCTGATACTATAAGATACCTTTAATTTATGGTAAATATTCATTTTACATGCAGACCTATCACAGAAATCAAAGGATTGATTGATGAGTTTAACTACTGAAATTTAAAAGATAGAGAGGGCCAAACTTGGAAAAGAGATGTTGGTTTTGTCCAAACTGGAACATTGTTCGGTCATTGGGTCATATCTAGAGCTGTAGAACTTGGATTTAGGTCTGCTTTATATGGATGGAAAGCTAAGACATAGGCCTAAAACTTTCATACGAGTCCAAGATTTAAAAAGGCCGTTTTTAAGTTCAAATTGTAGCAACAATAGAGAAGTATGAATCTCTCATACAACCTAGACACTATTCAATGTTCAGACCATATATCAAGTTCTAGAAGTTCAAATGACCTTAATTTTTTTTTCCAGGAAAGCTGAGACAATTTCGTAGAACTTTTATGAGTTAAGTCTGTTCAAAAGCTAACATTATCAATGACGTTTTGTTCAGACAAAAAAAATAAGGATTGTCACCAAGTCAAGATGTGGTCACCCACTCAACAATTAGTCATCAAATCAATAGTTCTAAATTTTTGCATATAAAAGGAGGCATTTGCCATGCATTTAGGCATCTTGGTTGTTCAGATCAAGATCATGCTCTTTATTTATTTCTTTATATTTTGTAATGTTTAAGTTTTATTTCATGTTATATTTTCCTTAATCTCTTGTTTATGCTTTTCATTTTCTTTACTATACTTATATAATCATGTTCTCCTCTTGTTTATTTATGTTTCTCTTCTTCATAGTGTTTAGCTAAGTTTATTATGTCAAGGTGAAAAGGTTTCACTAATGGTGTTACAATAAGTATAATATAAACTTAATATGAACTTTCAATGTTTATATCCAAGAAGGTTTGTTATTAACATGTCTTATTTTTTTATCTTACTAATTCTTAGTACCTTGGTTGTTAAATGGTTAATCTAGATTTATATTGTATAACACTTGGTATAACAAATGCTTGCCACTTTCATAGCCAACCGTATGGTATAACCTACACCTATGCTATGGAAGGAACTTGATTTGTTGTTAACATAAATTAGCATCATAAATTCTTGACAATATTTAAAAGTTTGGTGTTACTTAAATAAGATAATTAATATGATCATGTTAAAAAATTATAATGAGATATTAAGGATAAATCATTCGATTGGAACCTCCTTTGTGTGTGGTTTCTAGTTGATTAATCAAAAGAGTTTATAATGTACTTATTTCTAATACTATTAGTGGATTCTCTAACCTTGACATTTTTTTTTATCATTGTTGAATCCTCACATTAATCTTACATCTCAAAGTCCTCTTTAAATTATTATTATTATTATTTATAATTTATATAGTTAACCTCCATGTGCTTCGACCCCGGTCTTGCTGGGTTATTTATTACTTCGACACTCCTACACTTAGGATAAGACATCAATCTTTTGATCATGTCAAGTTTTTGGCGTCGTTGTCAAGGAGGTAAATTCTTGTATAAATTATAATTTTTATTTTATTTTATCTTTTCACTTTTCATTTTATCTAACTTTTGTTTCTTTTGTTTTGTTTTGTTTCTTTTTCTTTTCTTTTCTTTTTTTTCCTTTTATTCTCTTCCTACATATACATGAGAGTTTGGTCACATACATTAAGTGATAGACTTTGTAGGGTATCCTCATTATTTTCAGAAAATATGGCCGAAGAAGATAGCCAATCGCTTCATAATGAGAATAATAAGAATAATTGTGTTAAAACACTTAGAGACCACATGAATCCCATAAGAACAAGTGCATCCTCATGCATAGTTTTCCCTCCTGATGCATCTCATTTTAATTTTAAGCCAGGCATTATTCAACTTTTACCTTTTTTCATGGCTTGGATTTAAAAAATCCAAACTTGCATTTAAGGGAATTTAAAGAGGTCTGTAACACCTATAATTACTCAAATTGTAGCATGAACACCATTAGATTAAAGCTTTTTCCTTTTTCATTAAAAGATAAAGCTAAAACATGGCTATAAAATTTGAGACTAGGATCTATTCGTCCTTGGGATGAAATACAACAATAATTTTTAAAGAAGTTTTTTCTATCTCACAGAACAAACACTTTCAAAAGATAAATCATCACTTTCACTCAAAAACCAGAAGAAACACTTTACTAATGTTGGGATAGGTATTAAGACTTGCTTAATACTTGCCTTCATCATGGTTTTGAAACATGAAAATTGGTCTCACATTTTTATGAAGGGTTAACACCTAAAGATAAGCAAATGGTTAAATTGATGTGCAATGAAACTTTTGAAGATAAAGACCCTAATAAAGCAATGGAGTATCTAGACTTGCTAGCTGAAAATACGTAAAATTGGAACACTACAGGCACTTATAAGGCACAAAGTAAAACCCAACCTCATACATCTAGTGGAGGAATGTACAACCTTAGGGAAGATCATAACCTCCAAGCCAAGTTTGCATCTTTAGTTAAAAAAGTTGAGACACTAAACTGAAAAATAGTGGTCAATTAAAATTTGTTCAAGACATTGTGTCAAATCTGTGAAACCAATGAACATTCAACCAATGACTGTCCAACTTTGTCTTCTTTTAAGAAATGTCTCCATGAACAAGCCCTTGCTTTAAACAGTTTTTAAATGCTCAATCATAACCCATACTCATAAACATACAACCTTAGTTGGAGAAATCACTCAAATATCAGTTGGAAGAGTGAAAATAATAATGCACAAACTTCACAAGCATCATTTCAAGCACACCATAATTTCCAAAATTCTCATGGATATGCACCTCCTTATGCTCCACCTCCTAGAACAAATCTTAAGTAAACATTGCATGCATTCATTGAAAAGCAAGAGGCAATCAACACTCAACTTGCTTAAAGCATGATAGACTTTAAAGATACTCTTGCAAAGTTCACATCTGCTTTCAATTGTCAAGAGAAAGGTAAGTTTCCATCTCAACCATAATAAAATCCCAATGAGCAATACAATGCAAATGCAAGTAGCTCTGGAAGCCAATACATGGATCAAGTCAAATCAGTCATTACTCTTTGTAGTGGTAAGGTTATTGAAAAACTCATTCTTGAACCTTGTGAGAAAGATGATGACTCAATCTCTGATGGTAAGGAAGGGGTTGAATTTGAACATTGCAAAGAAAATACTAACTCTTCGCCAGCACTTTCATTTCCTCATGCCATGACCAAACAAAGGAAAGTCAATCACAACTCTGAAATCTTTGAAACTTTCAAACAGGTAAGGATCAATACACCTTTGTTGGATGCTATTAAACAGGTTCCTTTCCATGCTAAATTTTTGAAATATTTGTGCACTATGAAGAGAAAATTGAATGTGAAAAAGAAAGCCTTTTTAGCCGAACAAGTAACTGTTATTCTTCAGAACAATAATGCTTTGAAATATAAAGACCCTGGTTGTCCTACAATATTTTTCTTTATTGGATAACATAAAATTGAAAGAGCTTTACTTGATCTTGGAGCTAGTGTGAATTTACTTCCATATTTAGTTTTTCAAAGTCTCAATCTAGATGAGTTAAAACCAACTTTTGTAACTCTTTTACTTGCTGATAGATCTGTAAAAGTACCTAGAGGAATAGTTAAAGATGTGTTAGTACAAGTCGATAAATTCATTTATCATGTTGATTTTATTGTCTTGGATACACAACCTGTTAAAGCATATAATTCATTTCATGTTATTTTAGGGTGTCTGTTTCTTGCAACTTCTAATGCATTGATTAATTGTAGGAATGGACTGATAAAGCTATCATTTGGAAACATGACATTGGAGATGAATATTTTCAACATTAGCAAGCAACCTGGAGATAATTGTCATAACCCAATTTTTTACCCTTTTATTTTATTATTATTATTACTATTATTTTATTTACTAAGATAAAAAAAAATGAAAAAATGATGATGAAAAACAAATAAAAACTAAAATAAATTAAAATTTCGGTTAAGGGCAGCATGATTGGAAGTTTAGAGATTTAATTCAACTCTTGACTAGTTTAGTTAATCAAATCAAGGGTTTAATTGGAGAATTGATAAGTTTTGAGACTTAATTGAGCTTGGAATTAATTTAATTAATCAAATCAAGGGTTTAATTGGAGAATTGATAAGTTTTTAGACTTAATTGAATTTGGAATTAATTTAATTAATGAAATCACAGACTTAATTGAAAAAATACCAAAGTTTGGGGTTAATTGGGGGCATAATTGCAACAGATTAAAGTTCAAGAACCAATGTGTAAATGTCGCTGAGATGTAGGGGTTCAATTACAATTTACCCAAGGACTTGAATGCCAAAATTCAAAACGTCAAAGACCAAAACGCAAATGGCCATTAACATCAACACTGTTCATCTTCTTGAAAATGAATGACTTCACTCCTACATTAAAATCCATGCACGGTCGCCTCATTATCTGGAGGCGACCACATGACATTCTCTGGCTATAAAAACCAGAGAAGGAAAAAACGCTGGGGGAGGAGGGACACGAAAAAGCCAGGGGGGACTAGAGGAAGAAAAACTGGGGGAAGGAACTGAGAGAGAAGGAGAAAAAAGAAGAAGAAAACGGGGAAGAGAACAGGAAAAGGACAGGGAAACGAACAAGACAGAGGAGAGCAAATTTTCTGCCCCTGTTTCTTCTCAAAGAAACAAAGGCGTTCGTGCCTCACGATCATGAGGCACAAACAAGTGAAGAAAGGCCATTCTCTGCCTTTATAGAAGCCAAAGAAGGCCACAGAAAAATGGAGGAACTGGGAGGAGAGGAATAAAAAACAAGATGAAGAAGAAGAAAAAAGGCAACCATTCGCAGAATCACAAGAACGAAGAAGAAAGAAAAAAAAAATTCAGCAGACTAGTCATTGCTGGAGCACGAGCAGCAACTACACAGTTCAACAAATAGATATTCCAACTCCACAAGCAGTGGTTGACCCGAAAACAAATCATTGGAAGAAGATAAAATGCTAGAGAGCTGCTCATTTAGAGGTTCTGGCGAGGAGGACTCAGTTCCAAGTAAAACAGAGAAACTCAATCCCATTCAGTGTGAGGAAAGCAGTAGCCGCGGTCAAACTCGTGAAGATCTGAAACAGATTCCTGGAGCTTCTGCTAAGGTTTTTTTTTTCTTGACATATAACCGGTGATTTGTTTTTGTTGTTTTTAGTTTTTCTTTGTCTTTTTCTTGGCTCCTTTAAAAAAGCACATTTCCAGATTTAACCATGCATGAGAGGAATATGTATGTGAATAGCACGTTCTCTTGTAGCAATACAATATACTAGGAAAATCTTGGCATTTTCAAGTTGGATTCCATTTTTAGATATCTTTGATCCAAATACAAAATAATTTTGACCCAAAAATAAATAAATAAATAAATAGAAAGTGTAGAAATAAAAATTTTACATGTCTTAGAAAAAATGTATTTTATCAATTTATTCACTGATATCAAGATCAAGAATAATAAAAAAAAAATATACTGATTTTTTTTAGCTATGAATTTTTACCAACGCCAAAGTTGGAATTATTCGTGGTGGAATTTTTATTAACGCCAGAGTTGGAATAATTCGAAATCGAATATTCATTGACGCTAGAGTTAGGAATATTACGATTAAACCATCATTTTTTTTAAAATAAAAGAATATACACATCCATCAATTTAAATTTATTTCATGGGTTTATTCATTGACACTAGAGTCAAGAATATCATGCGTTTTTTTTTTTTAACCAGCACTAGAGTTGGAAGTACCCGTAGTTAAATATTCACTAGCAGTAGAGTCAGGAATATTATAAGCAAACTATCATAGCATAAACTAATAAACATTTAGCAATTTAAGGCAAAACCAGCAAAGCAATCTGCCGCAAACAGGACATTTAAGGAGTGATAATATCTTCCCTTTTACGTAACCAGTCCCAAACCATAGAATCTCTGTT
Source organism: Populus alba x Populus glandulosa (assembly GCA_033617975.1). Taxonomy (NCBI): domain Eukaryota; kingdom Viridiplantae; phylum Streptophyta; class Magnoliopsida; order Malpighiales; family Salicaceae; genus Populus; species Populus alba x Populus glandulosa. Next base: position 40,750,002 of record CM066143.1, read on the forward strand.
GATCGGTTAGGGTTCCTAGTAACCATAACACTAGGTGGTGACTTCTTAAAACAAGACAATTTCCCATCAAAGAATAGGATGCCAGAAATCCATTTCTTTCTATGAAAAATTTTAAGGTTGTCACAATGCCGGGTGGGACAATAATAATGATTTATAAGAAGTAGATTTTATTAAAGAATTAGTTTATGATCAATTTGAATCTACCTTTAGTAAAACTGAGTTTGATGAATCTAAAGAATTGCAAATAATTTATTCTCAGGAAGAAATTGAGGACAAGAAAGGCACCGAAAATGTTGATATAGATCATATGTCAATATTGACAATAGATTTGACATCTGACATCACACCAATTGATGATTACTTTTCTGACAAATCCTTACTTTCTCTTAGTTAAATGCCTTGGTTTGATAAAAATATCAATTTTCTTGCTTTAGGAGATTTGCCAACTCATTGGAGTATCCAAGATAAAAGAAAGTTTTTGATCGAAGTGAAGAACTTTTATTGGGATGACCCCTACTTATTCAAATATTGTCAAGATCAAATATTTCAAAGATGCATTTCGGACAATGAGGTAAGTAGTGTCATTAAACTTTGTTATTCTAAGGCATGTAGGAGTCATTTCTCGTCAAAAAAGTCAACTGTAAAAATCATACAAAATAGATTTTATTGGCCCACCATGTTCAAGGATACATGTGCATTCTACCAAACTTGTGAAAATTGTCAAAAAGTTGATATTGGTCAAAAAGTTTTACTTTATAATTCTCGACTCCATTTATTTCTTGGAAAGCTCATATCAAGATGGAGCGGTCCATTTATTGTGAAACATGTGTATCTTTATAGGGCATTTGATATTGAGAATTCAAAGAATGATAATGTTTTTAACGTAAATGGACGTCGTTTGAAAGCTTACTTTGATAATTTTCCTAATGAAAATGAATCCATTGGTTTAAATGATCCTGTAGATAAAGGTTAATTATTTTGTTTTTCTCACATTGTTTTTGTGTTTCTTTTTGGTGTGACTCTTGTTTTGCTAGTCTCTTTCACCCCACTCAAATGGCGAATAACAGTACTCCGTGACTCTTAAGTCGGTTCTTTCAGTTTCCTATGATAACTAATATTTATGTATATATTTGTTCAATTTCCTATTCCTTCTCTTTGCATCTCTTTTTCACTTCTCATCTAAAAAATGGACACTACTCTTGCAAAATTAAAAAAGTATTTTCCCGTTTTGCCTCAAAATACGATTAGAAAAATTTACCGAGCTAGGTGTGCAAGATTGAGGTTGTTAATGAATCATGGAATTTCTGAAGATATTCACTCGATGAATAAAGCAAAGGTCTGATTATCAGGTGAGTCTTCTAATTCTTTTATTCCATACATGCCTGGGACAGGTAAGAGCACTTTTACAAAGAAACATCATGCAAAATGACTGAAAGTTTGTCATCGATGTGCTAAATGGACTTGTAATGCACAGTGTTGTTCTTTGGGAATGGTATCTATAAACCGTGAAGATAAAATACAATTCATTATGGATGGCCTGAGTAAGGAGTCTTTAGATAATCTTCTATTAACTCTTGAGATGCATCCTAGTCGAGATGTACATCGTGCAATTCATGATTTATGGTCATATTTTCACAAAGAACATGATTAACTTAGTCTTGGTAATCTAACTATAAAAGACCATGTTTGCTAGTTTTTAAGAAAACTGGATGGAAAGCCTATCCTCGATCCATAGAAGGTGTTTAAGCCGTTCTTAGACGTAAAACCAAGGGAAGATATGAGTCACAATCACAACTACGATATAAGTTTTAGTTTGTAAAAATTTATGTCTTTTGGTTTTATTAATAGTATAATATTTTTATGTTTTGTTATCTCTTATATTTGTTTAAGTGTGTTTCAAGAATGTTAATGTCCTCTACTTCAGGTGATGACTTTTATACTCTATCTTTCTACCTTAAGACATTAAGGACAATGTCTCATTTTAGTTGGGGGGAGAGGGTAGTAGTTGACATTAAAATTAAAAACTAACCAACTAACTGCTTTTGTTTTTAATAAAACCATTTGACAAAACTATTATTAGGATGGCAGAGTAAGGATGAATTTTATTGACTCATAGTAAATATTCTTATCAAGGTCTATCATAATACTTCTTAAAATATTTAGGTTTACAAACTCTCGCATTGTTATCACTTTTTTTCTGCTCATATACTCATTTAATAAGTATTTTTAAACCTTCATTTTCACACACACACTTTAACATATGATTGTGGGTTGCTACTTTATTTAAATATTTATGTAATTTTAATGTGATGCACAACACAATTGCCAATAACAATAATAATTGTAATAATAAATTTTAAAATCTATTGAAAATACAACAACAATTACAAATAATGTATTGAACAACATAAAATTAAAATCATGCACACATGATGATGATGATGATGATGATATCTTGAAAACTACAAGCACTCTAGAGAAGACTGGCCCTTAAGAGATTAAGAGTGAGAGGGGTTGGGCTGCAGTGGGTGGCTGAGGATGATGAGAGAGAGAGAGAAAAGTAGAAATAGGTTTGGTTTTTTATAGTGAGAAAAAAAGGGAAGACTTATGAAAAATAAAGAAAAGGGCAAAGATAGAGAATGAGAGGGACTAGAGAGAGGCAATGGTTTGAAAGTTTGTTTTTGTTTTGCAAATGAGATGAAAAAAAAAAGAAAAGGGGATCGAGTTATAACCTAAAATCATTGATGAAAATTTCATTAGCGACTCCATTGGTGACTTAACACGTCATCATATGCAGATGATTAGTACTTAAAAGTGTATTTTTATCAAGATTTTATATTATTACATGGCACTTAAAGTATCATTAAATTCTGTAACTTAAACATGTGTTATAACAACAAATCTGATAACATAAGATATCTTTAATTTATAGTAAATGTTCATTTTAAATACAGGCATATTGATTAGTACTTAAAAGTGCATTTTTATCAAGGTTTTATATCATCATTTGCACTTGAAGTATTAATAACTCCTTAACTAAAGCATGTTTTATAATAACATATCTAATAATATAAGATACCTTTAATGATAAATGTTCATCTTAAGTACAGGTCTATCATATAAATGAAAGGATTGATTGATGAGTTTAAGTACTGAAATTGAAAGGACAAAGAGAGGGTCAAACTTAAAAAAGAGATGTTAGTGCAGTCCAAATTGAAAATACTATTCGGTAATTAGGTCATATCTAGATATGTAGATCTCAGATTTACTTTATACGGATGGAAAGCTAAGATATAGGCCTACAACTTTTATGTGGAGTCCAAATTTAAAAAGGTCATTTTCAAGTCCAAATTATAGCAACAATGGAGAAGTCCAAATCTATTCTGTAGCCCAGATACTGTTTAGTGTTTAGCCCATATCTCGAGTTTTAGAAGTCCAAATGACCTCAATTTTTTTTCCTGGAAAGATAAGACAATTTTCTATAACTTTCATGAGTACAGGTGGTTCCAATTCTGATGTTAGTAATGATGTTTTGTTCAGATAATAAGATAATGATTTTCACTAAGTCAAGAGTTGGCCACCCACTCAAAAATTAGTCATTAAATCAATAGTTCCAAATTTTGGCCTATAAAAGGAGGCATTTGCCATGCATTTAAGAACTTGATTGTTGAGATCAAGAACTTGCTCTTGCTCTCTCTCTTTATATTTTTTGTAATTCTTAAGTTTTGCTTTCATTAATATCTTGTTTATGCTTTTCATTTCTTTTCTTTTACTTAGTTAACTTGTATCTTATTTTGTTTATTTATGTTTCTCTTCTTCATTATGTTTAGCTAAGTTTATTATGTCAAGGTAAAAAGGTTACACTAATGGTGTAAGAATAAGTATAGTGTAAACTCAACATGGACCTTAATGTTTAATATTAACATGTCTTATCTCTTTATCTTACTAATTCTTAATACCTTGCTTGTTAAATGGTTAATCTAGATTTGTGTTGTATAACACTTGGTACAATAAATGCTTGGCACTCTCATAACCCAACCATATGGTATTACCTACACATGTGCTATGAAAGGAACTTGATATGTTGTTAGCATCATGAATTCCTAACAATATTTAAAAGTTTGGTATTACTTAAATAAGATAATTAATATGATCATGTTAACAATTTATAATGAGCTATTAATGACAAATCATTCGATTGAAACCTCCTTTGTGTGTGGTTTCCAGTTGAATAATAAGTTTATACTATACTTGTTTGAAATACCATTAGTGAATCCTCTAACCTTGACATTTGTTTTTATCATTGTTTAATCCTTACATTAATCTTCTATCTCAAAGTTCTCTTTAACTTCTTCTTCTTTTTTATTACTATTACTACTACTACTACTATTATTGTTGTTGTTGTTGTATTATTATTGTCTATAATTTATACAATTAACCTCATTGTGGTTCGACCCTAGTCTTGTCGGGTTATTTATTACTTCGACACTCTTACACTTGGGAGAAGACATCAATCTTTTGGTCGTGTCACATATCTCACAATTTAAAGGATTGATTAATGTGTTTAACTATTGAAAGTGAAAAGAAAAGGAGAGGGTTAAGCTTAAAGAAGAGATGCTGGTTCAATTCAAACTAGAATATCATTCGGTTATTGGATCATAACTGGAGCTGTAGAACATGGATTTAGATCTGGTTTATATGGATAGAAAGCTACAACATAGGCCTAAAACTTTCATGAGAGTCCAAGATTCAAAACGATCATTTTTAAATTTAAATTGTCGCAATAAAAAAGAAGTCGGAATCTGTCCTGTAGCCCAGACACTGTTCAGTGTTCAGCCCATATCTCAAGTTCTAGAAGTCCAAATGAGCTCATTCTTGTTCTTATCTAGTTTATTTATGTTTCTTTTCTTCACAATATTTAGGTAAGTTTATTATGTCAAGGTAAAAAGGTTTCACTAATGGTGTTAGAATAGGTATAATATGAACTCAACATGGACTTCAATGTTTATATCTAAGAAAGTTTGTTATTTACATGTCTTATCTTTTTATCTTACTAATTCTTAATACCTTGTTTGTTAAACGATTAATCTAAATTTGTGTTGTACAAACCTTGGTATAACAAATACTTGACACTTTTATAACCTACGGTATGGTATAACCGATACCTGTGCTATAAAAGGAACTTGATTTGTTGTTAACATAAGTTAACATCATAAATTCCTGATAAAATTTAAAAGTATGATTTTACTAAAATAAAATAATTAATATAATCATGTTAAAAAATTTATAATGAACTATTAAGGATAAATTATTCGATTGAAACCTCTTTTGTATGTGGTTTCCAGTTGATTAATAAAAAGAGTTTATATTATACTTATTTCTAATACTATTAGTGGATCCTCTAACTATGACAATTGCTTTTATCTTTGATTAATACTCACATCAATATCACATCTCAAAAGTTCTCTTCAACTTCTTTTCATTTGTTGTTTATAATTTTATATAGTTCACCTCCCTGTGGTTCAACCTCGGTCTAACTGAGTTATTTATTACTTCGACACTCCTGCACTTGAGATAAGACATTAATCTTTTGATCATATTAGCAGACAAAATCATCGATTAGTAATTAATTATTTTTTTAATATCTTTTAATTTCATATGTAATTCTATCACTATTGTTGATGCATTTATTTTGTTGGTTATTCCATCATAATTTCTAAACCTGCTAGAAGTTTTCGATGCAATTGCACGTCAATTAATGATTCCATTACCATTTCTGAAACCTATTGGATTTTTTTGACAAAATTGCAATCCCATTAGGGATTCCATTATTTTTTTTATTTTTTTTTATTTTAGCTTGATATGATTCTCTATCTAACATAAATACACAACATCAGTAACACCAAACATTTTAAAGCCAACAATTACTAACATTAAATCCATAACCATAACAAATATAAAAAATATATAATGTATTGCCAAGTAGTTTTTTTGTATTTTTAAATCAATGTAACACCCTTTAATCGGCATCCTCCGCTTCATTTGTATCATTTTCTTTGTTGAATTCAATCTGGTTGTTCTTTTCATTGTCATCAACTTCAATATGTCCATTAGTACTTACATAACTTATTAACATCAACATCAAGTATTCTCATCGACATGAAACTTTGTATTTTCTAACTCGGTAGATACAATAACTTGATATGAAACAACTAGATCACCCATTTAGAATACATCATCTCCCTAAGATACTTCATTCTTATCATCTTTGATAACTTTAATTTTGACATGACTTATAAGTTTGGTTTTCACAATAGATAACCAATCAACTTATTGGCATTATTTGAAAAATACAAAAAATCATTGATGTTATGAAGTCGTCCTCTTTTATTTACTTTGACCATACCACAATGATCATCTATTTTAATTTCGTTATTGATATCATAATAACAACAATAACCTTAAGTATCTTTCCATAATAATTAACTTCAAAATTATTGGTAATAGAACCCATTACACAAACCCCACTCTTTTGTATGAAAGATATATCTATTGATAAAATACTCATTATAATACTAGACTTTTCTTTCAAGACCTAAAGATAGGAATATTAGTCTACCGACATTACCTCCTATGTTGAGAACCTAGTTAAAGTTAATTAACTATTATCGATCTGAGTCAAAAAATAAGTAAATATTTTCTTAGGTTATATTAATTATTAAATAGTTACATGTGTTTTAAATCACGTGATAATTATTTATCTTATAATTGAAAAAATTAAGCTTCATTCGCATTTAGATTTTAGGATAACAATAATTGATAATGTTTCTTAGTAAAAAAAGTCAATGAATTAAATCTATGTGAGAATATAAGAAAAATGGTTTAAAACTACATAATTGTCAACTTGACTTACTAAACAAATTATCTCAAAAAAGTTACTAATATCACTTAGTGCATCTCATATCTTTTTAAAAAAATAAATCCACGTAAGTAATTTGAATGAGTACTTGCATAAATACATGACAATCATTACTCTTCATTTCATGCAATATGCATTCCTCAATATTCACTAATATAACTATATTTAAAGCATATCCATCAGGAAATCATAGACTTGTAAGTCATTCATAGATAAGAAGTTGTGAATCCTTGTCTAATGCAAATGTTGTTTTTAGCTTTGTGACACGTAACATATCATTAAGCAACTATATATTATGATGATCATAATACAAAGCTAGATTCATTCTAGCTTTCATATGGTGTTTAGTTTTTCCTTTCACATCAATAACCATGTTAAAAAGTTTGCCAAACATATTCTTTTTGATATACATGACATCCAAATTATGGCAAATGCTATTAGTCTTCTAATAAAAAATATCCTAAAAAATACTCTGCTTTACTTAATCATGGATCACACCAAAATAAAAAAAAAACTTTTGCTTATAAAAATAAAAACCAAATACAATGACTTCATATTATGAAACTACATCACACAATTCTTCACTCAACAGTACAAGTGGTATAACATCCATTTTATATTTACCTTCTAAGAAGTATTTTTTGTTGTTTTTTTTATCAATGATGACTTGGCAAAAACTTTCAAAGGTAATAAAAAAATAAGCTTAATCACTATATAATAAGGTAAAAGCTTTATTATTTTCCATATAATATGGACATGATAATTTTTCTTGAGTGTTCCAACCCAAAACCATCTCATACGCAGTAAAATTATTTTTAGTCCACATCAATACTACATTCATCTAAAAAATTTATTTTCTTAAGATATCATATGTCATAGCCCCGACTAGTCATAATTAATTCAACTTATTAATCACCAATTCAAGAAAAACATGCATATCCCTACTTAGACTATAAGGATAAGATATGACCACATATAAGAACATGAGTTTTATCTTTATACACATTCTTGAAAGCAAGTCATAAATTCTTGAAAGCAAGTCATAAATTGTTAGTGTCGCACGTTCGAAAATCCACGCGTAGCATCGGCTGGCGATTTTTCTCGTTGTTTTGCATTTGCTTTGATTGGATTGGTTCGTTAAAGTCGCCACCTAGTAATTGATTGCGAGCTACTAGGAAACTGAATGTACTGGTCTTGTCAGAGATTCGTGGGTAAGAGACTGACTGTGGTTAGGGAAGGTATTAGCACCCCTAACGCACCCTACCTGCGGTAAGCTGCTTCGCGAATATGACGTGTTAAAGAAGTTTTAATAATTATCTTTTCATCGGATATTAGAAATACAACTTACGTATAAGTTAATAATTCTTAACCGTGATCCAATCAAAATATTAAATTCTTTTTTAATATTTATAATTTTATCATTAAAAAATAAATAAAACAAATACAAACACCCACATTCACTGTTACTATATTTTTTGTTTCTTTTCTTTTTTCCTTTCTTCCTTCGACATTTACAAAATACAAATTACAAAAACTAAGCAAATATTACATTAAACAAAAATGACATTAAACAATTCTAAAATTACAAAACAGCCATTCAAAAACTCCATAACAGTGCTGGGACCCATTTTGTGAAGCTAAAGGACAGTCGGAGCAATGGCGGAGCGTCTCCTCACTTGCGGTGCGTGAATCCACATGCCACTACGAAGAAGGCTGGAAGACGGGTGGGTCTAGGAACGCCTTCTTTTCTCCTTCCCTACCTCGCCGGCGTGAAGGTTGCCGTGACCTGCAACAACAAAGACGCACGCAACAGTTGATTTTACTTTGTTTTTTTTCTTTTAGATATGTTTCCGGGTCGGTTTATTCTTAGATCTGTGGTCGGTTATTCTACTTTCCATTTCCAATCTGCTGATCTGGAGTCGGTTTAGTGAACGCGCCGCCGACCGGCCAGATGCATTGATGGCTAGATCGGCGACTTCTCCTCTCCTTCCTTTCTACACCAGCGGTGTCGCCCACCACTGCCATGGCTGGGAGATCGGCGTGTTGTGATGGGGTCTGTTGGTGGAGACTTGTGCTGTTGAGGCCGAATGAGGAGATGAGGTCGCTTCTGTGGACGCCGGTGGAGGAAGGACAGCTCCTCCTTCCCGGTCTTCTTTCTTCTTCCTCAGTGGTCGATCTGCTGTTGAGTGTGGAGCGGCTCACCGGTGACTCACGCGGTTGGATACCCGCTGGTCAGGTGAGTCGTCGACCCCTCCTTTCACCGGTCGTGTGGCAAGCAGAGGAGTGCTGGTGATGAAGAGGGCACGACTGCTGACTGCGTTGCTGTGGCTATTGTTTTGACCGCTACTGTTGGAGGCCGAATGAAGGGGGGACTTGCGTTGTGTGACCGGCGGCTGTTCTGTGAGAAGGGGAAAAATGAGCAGCCGAGAGAGGGGCTGTGGGAGGCGGACTCAAAAAGAAGATCGAAAATGGAGGGGAGCCTCTTTATTTCTTGTTTTTTTTTTGGAGGAGAAGGGTGGATGATGGCTTGGGTTTTTCTTTCAAAGGCTAGGCCGGCGGCTTGCCTAGAAGAAAAAAATAGAGGGGGGCCGGTTGTCTCTTGGAGGAGAAGGCTCTATGTGCAAGCGGCTCAAAAGGGAGAAGGGAGAGTCTAAAATCAGGGGGTCCTTGGCTCTGTTCTGAAAACACCAACCAAGGACCCCGGGGAACGATAGCTTTTTTTGTTGGTCCGGGGAGGCGGCTGGTTTCTTGGGTAGAGTTAAGTTTAGGTTTAGGATTTTTGTATTTCTCTCCTGATATTTCAAAATCCCCCCTTTGTATGAGTTGAAGACCAGTATTTATAGGTAAAATGTTGCTAAGTTTTTCAACTTGGTCCCTCAACTTCTTTCTTTATGTAAATTTGATTCTTTCTTAATTTTTTTGTATTTTTTGAAAACGAGCAATATCAACGTCGACTCAATGAGAAAAATCAATGATTTTAAAAATGACGCGTGAAAAGTCGAACGCGTTTGAAAATCTTTTGAAAATTTAAATTCTTTTTTAGACGACGCTGAAAATGCTAAAATGACGAGAATATATTAAAAACATATTTTTTTAGATTTTCATTGTTTTTCTCTATTTTTGAATTTTTTGAAAATATATTAAAAACATGGGTCAAAAATTAGATAGCAACAGTTAGTATGACCAGCCAATAAGAATATATTGCAACTAAGGATCCAAATAGATTAAATTCATTTGCACATAGGCCAAAATACATGTTACATGGTTCAATTAAAAACTAAGCATGCATTATATTAAACTACTTCTAAGCTTCATAATTAGAAGAATGCACTCTGACTTCATCAACCGCATCATATGAATGATGTCATATCATGTGCACAACATTTTTTAAAGACATTATTAACCTTTGCAGTCCAAAAATTATTAGAAAATATCTCACTTTTTTATATGTGACAAGTGTCATTCCTCTACTATTATTAAGTTTATATTAAATATGTTGAAAGGTTTTGTACTCAATAAAATTTACATATTTATTATAGTACAAAATGCAAAAGTTTGGACATATATTAATTTTTTGAAATTTCAAATCAAGAAATTTCATTATAAATTTTACAGCATAAAAATTCTATTCCAACTAATTACCTTCAGGTAACATGCTTTTAGCACATATAATAAAAGCTATTATAACCACCATCAATCAAACCATAATTTAAATTGATAATAAACACTCATATAATAATTGATAATTTAATATGAGTTATGCATTAATTTCATAATAGTTAATAGAACAAAGAAAAAGAGTTTTTATTATTATTATTATTTAATTTGTAGCTGTAATTATAAACTGTAATGTTATTGTAATTTGCAATTTAAAATGTAATTTTAATTTAATGTGATGAAATCTCCCCAAAACAATGAACAGATTCAAAATATATTAACAATTATCAAAAAGAGGCATTTTGCCTACCAGTTTCATCAAGGCAGTTAAGTGGAGATCTGAATGACGTGAGCAGATGCAAGCTCTTTCTGTTCCTGTTATTGTTGCTTTTTCTCCTTTTCCACTCCTAATAGCATGCTTCTCACTTTCCCAGGCAACAACCCCCCTCCTCCTCCCCCAATTACAACCAAATTAGTATAGAGTCCATCTTCTTTTCTCATAAAAATCAAACACAATGGTGGGGTTTTGGGTGTGAATGTGTGTAACAGATAAATGGCTGAGAAGAAAAGGAGACCATTATTTGTTAGAATACAGAAGCTATATATTTAATCTCTATTTCTTTAAAATTCATTACAACCCAGTCCTTTCATCAATTTCTTGCTGCTTTTCAATTTGTTTTGTTTTTCTTTTCAAGAAATAGGTACACAGAGAAGATAGGTAGGCAAGATGGAAATTTCTTTATTAAGAAATAAACTATTCTTGAGAAACGTATACTATTGAGGATTATCAACCTCAAAACAGATCAACCTTCTCATCTACAAATTCCATTAACTAAACCTGGGCTGGTTGGTCGAGGAAAGGAAGAAGAGGTTACAGACATGATTTCACGTCCGTTTCCTGCTCAAAAATCAGTCTTTAACTATGTTTTAGCTCATTCAAGAACCACTATTCCAAACCCAATTCCTAAAATCCTTCCTTGTTCACTCTCTACAGCATTTCCTTCTTCTTCTTCTCCTTCAATATCATCACAAAATTCTGATTCCACGTACAAATTGACCCACAAAGACTGGTTATCTCCAAATGAAGTCATAAAGATCTTTGAAAATCTGAAAGACCCAAATTCAATAATCTCAGTATGGAACCAATACTCAAAGAGGAAAGACTATAAACCCAATGAAGCCCTTTACACTCAGGTCATAAACAAGCTTGCACAAGCCAAAAACTTTGATGCGATTGAAGACATAATGCAAAAAATCAAACTTGACAAGTCATGTCGTTTATCGAACGATTTCTTTCACAATGTGATCAAGATTTATGGCCAATTAGCGGGTCGAATCAAGAAAGCAATGGAGACCCTTCTTGATATGCCAAAAGGGTATAACTGTTGGCCTAATGTGAAAAGTTTCAATCTTGTATTGAACTTGCTTGTATCTGCAAAAGTTTTTGATGTAGTTCATGAGGTGTATTTGCATGCTCCTATGTTGGGTATAGAGATTGATGTTTGTTCTCTTAATATTCTCATCAAGGGGTTATGTGAGAATGGGGATTTGGAGGCTGCATTCAATGTGCTTGATGAATTTCCTAAACAAAGGTGTGAGCCCAATGTGAGAACGTTTTCGACTCTAATGCATGGGTTGTGCAAGAAAGGGAAGGTGGAGGAGGCATTTGGTTTGCTGGAGAGGATGGAAAAGGAGGGTATTGATGCGGATACGATCACTTTCAATATCTTGATTTCTGGGCTAAGAAAGCAGGGCAAAGTTGCGGAGGGGCTGGAGTTGTTGGAGAGAATGAATATTAAAGGGTGTGAACCAAATGCAGGGTCTTATCAAGAGATATTGTATGGTTTGCTTGATGCAGAGAAGTACGTTGAGGGAAAAGAATTTATGGTTAGGATGATTGGGCAGGGAGTTGATCCTAGTTTTGTGTCCTACAAGAAGTTGATTCATGGACTTTGCAATGAAAGGTTGCTAAGGGATTTGGATTGGGTTTTGAAGCAAATGGCAAGGCAAGGTTTTGTTCCCAAGATGGGAATGTGGGTGCAGATGGTTCAAAGTGTGGTTTCCGTCAGTTATAGTTTCAACCATGTTTCTCTGAGTGAAATTGTTAATTGTGAGAATATTTGATTCTCACATTGGTTGATACGGGAGGGGCAGTGACTTTGACGGCAAGCGTTGCACATTTAATTTCAACTATAAGATGGAAGAATATGAGCCATGCTCTGTCTGATTGTCTATTAACTGGAAATGGAAGTGGAGGGGAGTTGGCTGTGAGGACAAGCTTTATACATCTTGTTGTGACTATTATGGAAGCAGCTAATGCGAGTTTTGGTTAACGGCCTTCAATCAGAAACTCTTCTAACAAGGATATGAATACGGATCAAAGGATTTGCTTTCTGTAGAATGTGATTCCTGTGCCTGATCAGCTACATGGTGGCATCAATTAACAGAATTTCCTGCAATCAACGAGTTTGCAAAGCTTGAATGTGGTACATGATATTGGGATATTTCTTCGTTCTCCTGTTGATTTAGCTTGCAGATAGAAGCTGAAAATTTGAGTTTCCTCATTATTTGACGGGGCTTTATGTGGACATTGTAGCTCTTTTTGTCTGCTTAAATTTGCTAATGGATTGAAATATTAGATATAGGAGTCTGATGTCTAATTTAGTTGTTTGGTCTCTTACTTTGATCTGTACACTTACAAGAAACAAGTCAAACAAATGAGAGTTTATATCTGTTTATGTACCAGTATTTTAGTGTGTAGCAAATGCGATGATGATATTTGAGGGTTATGCAGCACGATTTCTTGTTATGGAGTTGCCTCCAGCAAATACAGACCTTACACAGCTCAGGAATTGTCACTAAAGATTTTAATGTTGATGCTGGAGAATAACAGATATAAACAACAGGGAAACAAGCAGATGAACAAGATCACCTACTGCACTCAATCTTTTGGTTGGAGGAAAACAAGATGAAATGAGGAAACGAGTCGTCTCTTACCACGGAAAGATCAGATGATGAATACACCTTAGATGTATTGAAAGCGATGGCTCTGTTTGGTTGACTGCAGAATTTTATGAACTGAAGTGAACTGGGAATGAATGCTAAAGGATGCCAAAGAGAAATATATCACTCTTTGAATCCAAACATAAGGAGTTAAATTCGATGATAGTATTCCTCTTCAAGGTGAAACTTTCACCAACCATCTAAAAGCCAAAAGCTTCAGATTCACAAGCACAATTCAAATCCCAAAATGGTTTCGCTCTACAAGACCAAATCGGAGTCCTGCCATCTTTTACCGCAAAACATCAAACGGCATTTTTTAAATTCAGGGGTGTTGGCGAGGTGTGTCTATAATGCAATCGCCAGCAGAATTGCATCAAATATAAGTGCAGATAACACTGCTGGAATCTCAGGATCAAACAAAGAGAACTCAGTACGCAAAAAGCAAGCCAAGTTGAAATGCAAATCTGGAAATAACAGCCCATGAATAAGTACATGATGAGTAAAGGCAAAAACTGGAAATGCCCATTCCTTGAACATAACCCAGGTACAGAAGTTACTGGGTAGAACTGAAGCACATACTTCCAATTTACGAGACATAAAGACAAATAAACAGCCCAAACTCATTCAACCGACGATACTGATGATGCCCGTCTTCCATACTTCAACAAAAAGGACAGGAACGTTTGCAAATCTCACACCACTATAATAATGGCGTACTATATGCTACAAGCTCCAATGTCTTTGTTATTGTTTTCTTGCAGCCTACAAAAAGAAGATTGAGTATGTCACTGATCAAATTGAAATTGTTAAAGAGGTTCCGTGAGGGTAACATGCCACGGATCAAATTGAAATTGTTCCCTCCTGGAACAGTTGAACTCTTCTACATATAAAATTGGTGCAGGAGGGGCAGCAATTAACAGCTAGCTACTAGAAAAAGCCATACCCCCCTGTTGGGACCTTGACAATTTAAGGTAAACTCAAATGTTCCCACAGCTTCAAACTTTCAAAAACGAATAACAACAATGTCCTAGCACTATGTGGTACTCATATTGGTATCAATTGAGAAGGAGATTGCATCCACAAGAACATCAAGGGAAAAACAAATTGTTTGTTTATGTAGGCCAGGAGACTGATATGGTCATGTGGAATAAGGAAACTGGGAAATGGCTGGTATCACTCGGTGCATCAGTTTTCACCACAAACACCTAGTCCACTCCGGAAGTTGATCAAACTAGTGGTCAGGAATGATAACTCAAAAGAAACGAGAAGTACTGATTATTAGTACCTCTTCAGCTATCCCAGTTGATATCTATGTCTGGGATGTGAGAAATCTTGGGCCAATCTTCTCCTCGGTTATGCAGACACCTTTGTTCCAGTAAAGGGCATTGAGAGATTATTAAAGAAGATAGAGAAGATGGCAGCCCCTCTTCTGGCATGGATTGGAGATTGGGACAGTGGGAGATTCTCATTTGTGTAAGAGAGGTGAGGTGTTGAAGGCCTTCATAGTCTAGAGATTTCAGATTCTGAAGATCCCAGATACCAAGAGTGATAAGAGTGGTGGGCAGCAGTGTCTTCTCAGGAAAGGATTCTATATCGTCATACTCACCAAAACTGAAATGTGAAAGACATTGGAGAGCTTGCAAATTCCATTCCATACGGCCAGCAATGAGCTTTCTGCAATTCCTGATCTGAAGAGACTGTAGTTTGGCAGGTAAGCCCTCTTCTGGGAATGACTCAAGTTCTGGACAGTTAACAAGTTGCAAAATCTCAAGCGAAGGGAGGAGGGAGTGCATACATTTGGGCAGAGACTTCACATTTGAGCAATTCCATAAACGAAGCAGTGTCAAATCAGGACAAACAGAATTCAAACAACTGCGAGTGAAATTCCCATGAGTTCTCTCATATGCAACAAGGGATTCAAGATTCGGACATTCACTTATTTGGAAACTCTTCAACTTGGAGAACATTTGTAATGCGAAAGACACAAGTGAGCCACAGTTTCTGATTTCAATTTCTTCTAAATTTGTGGAGGGTACACCCATTCGCTCCATTCCCTCAAGTAGGGAGCTTATGGGGTTGAATCCATCAACTCTGAGTCCATGCAGTCCAGAAGGCAATTTAGTTACTTGCACATCACGAGATATGTCATCCAACTTCAAGCTGCAGATAGGCGGTGTCGTTGGAAGTGCAGCTGCGAGCTGTTGACATCTCTCAATCTCAAGGGTTGTTAAAGAAGGAAGATGACTAGGCAAGGCATTTGATAGGTTAGGACATTCTTTTATGTAAAGCTCTTGGAGAACAGGGAAAGCTCCACCTTCACTAGAAATCCATTCATGCAAATGAGGCATTCTTTCAAACCTCAACTCTTCCAGGTTTCCAAATGGTTTCATGCAACTTCCATAGAACTCAGTACCAATTACAACTACTCCATCGAAAGCTTGGACAACAAGGTATTTTAGAGAGGCTAACTGCCCAAGTGGTGGTAAGCTTGAGCAACGCTTGCATTCACTAAGTGTCAATGACACGATATTAGAAAAAGAACTGTCCCCCACCCACTCTGGAAATGTTGGACCCCCATAACCAATAATGGAAATGCTTTCCACATTTGTATGGGGTTGTAATTGCTCAAGTACAGCTCTTTCATTAGCTGCATCATCAGTATCACCGTGCCATCTCAACTGCAAATGTTCAAGGTGCTTCTTACCCTTCAAATTGGCTGTTAAAGCATCTACAGCATCAACAACATTTTGAAGATTCCAAATTTCTAGTGTTCCTCGAAGATGTTGAAGCTCACCCAACTCTTTAATCCTTGAGCCTGTGTTGATGAATCTAGTTAGAATTCGAAGATTTTTCAAGTTTCCCATCCGTAGTGGCATCTCCTGCAGATTTGTTTCTCTAATATCAAGGTGATGCAAGTTAATTAAGCTTCCCATGTTGGTTGGAAGCTCAGTGAGGTCTTTGCATTGACACAAGATTAAAGTTTCCAAATTGCACAAGCCAATCACAAAATTCGGTAACTTTCTAATCGATGTGCCAAAAAGATCCAAGTACTGCAGGTGCTTCAAGTTGCCAATTGAATTTGGTAACTCGACAAGGTCTTTGCACTCCCGCAAGATTAAGGTTTGCAAATTGTACAGAGCATGGATAATTCTAGGTAAATTTTTCAGTGATGCTTGGAATAAATTCAAATATCGCAAGTGTTTCAAGTTGCCAATTGAATCAGGTAACTCTTGTACATAAGAATATTGAGATAGAGATAGTACTCGAAGACGCTTGAGTGTTGGCAGTAAATCATGCATTGCCTTGCTCTCGTTGTGATCAAGCTCCTCGCTCTCGTTGTGATCAAGCTCCCACGATTGCTCCATGAGTAAGAAAGTGCGTAAAAACTGTTTTTCATAGGTTCCCTCAAATTTCTTAAGGTTTCCATGCTTTGCTCCAACATATGATAAATGGCGCGTCTTTTTAGCAAGCTTTAATCCATTGGCATCATCTAACGTATAGCAGAATTCTCCAGATACAAATTTAGCTAAACCATTCATGAGGTCATGCATCACGAAGCAAGATGGATGGCTGCTTGATTGTTGAAAAAACGACCTTGATACAAGATCATTAAAGTACTCATCACCTACTTCTTTCATTTTCTGATTGCCATAGAGTTGGATTAGAAAACCTTCTGCCATCCATAAACGTACCATCTCCTCCTTTCTAAATTCATAATCTTTAGGAAATATTGAGCAATAAGAGAAGCAACGCTTTAGATGTGCAGGGAGATAATGATAACTCAATCTTAGAGCTGGAAGAATGTTGATGTTTTGCAAATCCCACAAATTGCTTCTTAGTATCTTCTCCCACTCCTCCACATCTCTTTTGGACCTTAAGAGACCTGCAAGTGATTTTACAGCTAAAGGCAGGCCTTTGCACTTTCTTACAATTTCTCTGCCAATTCCCTCCAACCCTGGATGTGCGCTAGAATCTCCATCATCAAATGCATGTTTTTCGAACAAACACCAGCAATCATCATCGGTTAATCCCTTCAGATGGTAAGGTGGAACAGTGGAGAGGACTGATGCTACACTTTCATTCTGTGTTGTGACAATAATCTTACTTCCTTGTGCCCCAAATTTCAATGGCGTGAGTAGAATATCCCAATCGTCGTACTTTGCATTCCAGACATCATCTAAGACAAGCAAGAACTTTTTTCCCATCAATTTCTCCTTTAACTCAAGGTGAAGCTGATTCTGGGTCTTGGTATCACAATTTTTTGACCCGAACTCCTTGAGGGTATCTTTAGTTATCTTGTAAACACCAAATTCTTCCGAAACACAGACCCATGTTTTGAGATCAAACCACTCTTGAACTCTGCTATTATTGTAAACAAGCTGACCAAGGGTGGTTTTCCCGACTCCACACATACCTACGATAGGAATCACACCAAGGCTTCTGCCATGTGCATCATCTGATAATAGCAACTTCACTATAGCTTCCTGATCATTGTTCCTACCGAAAACACCAGATTCATCAACCAAAGAAGTTGTTGGCGTTTTATGTAATGATGGTGTTTCTCCAATATTCTCACCTAAACCAAGGACATCCTTTTGTTCTACTAAATCTTTAAGTCTATCAAGGATCTTCTTCAACTTCACTTTCTTCACGATCCTTTTGTTGAATGGACTACGAGAAGAGAAAAGGTTTCGCATCATAGCTATGTTGTTGGTTTGAGGACCAGCTTCTATCTCCGATCGCAGACCTTCATAAGCAATCTCATCCAACAAGTCATCAGCTTCATAGACAGCATCTTTAAGGTCGTCAAGCCACATTTGAACATCTCGATTAGTAATCTGCTTCTCCTCCGCATCATCCAGCAACCTATTAATAGACCTCATTGTTATCTTCAACTTCATCAGCAGTTCATCGCTGAGCTTTTGTCCCTTGAAGAAATCCACAAACTCGCGAGAAGCCATCCTGTCGAACAAAACCTGAAGGAAAGCTGAGAGAAATGATCCTCCTACCAATGCCCCAGCCATGGCTTCTTGACTTTGCTAAGGGTGTGAATACGATGATGGGAAAAGAAATGAAGTAGAAGAAAGGAGAAAGAAGAGAGCACTAGCAATAATCGGTTGACTAAAGGAACTGTTTGATAATTATTGATGAAAGAGCTTCTCCTCTGTTTTAGCAGCCACATTTGACTTGATCTCTTAGGAAATTATGCTGGACCTCTCAAGGATTGGACAGCTGATGTTATTACTTATTAGTGGTTGATGGTATAAAAAAATATTTGAATATATATGGGTAACCTACCCCTCCCTCACCCCAAGTTTTAAATTTTTAATTGGGTGTTCAAATTGTTGAAGGCAAGGGGAGTTGTAAAATCCAAACGTAACATCATAAGCTTTTTTAATGTTTTTAACTCTTTCACTACACATTCTGCAAAGGCAGGCTCAAAATGAGAAGAACTACCTTCTGCAAAAGAAAGGTTCAGAAGATTTACAATACAGCTGCTTCTGTAACTAATTTACATATTTGTGAAAAAATATACTACTGTACATTGTGATAACAATGAACAAAACCACTGCTGATAAAAAAAAAAACACAATTCCTTAGATCTCCAAACTCTATCGATGAACATATTATATAGAGTAACAGTATATGAACTAGTTTGAGCCAACATAATTTTAAACCTTCAATTACTTTTTCACATCTGGCAAGAAGAAGTTTCTTCACTTCTTCCAAATCTTGAAGGGGTCTTAGGGCTTGAGGACTGTAGTCCATTACCTTCAACATCCACCTTGTTCATTTGGCCACCAGAATTTATAGAGGGCTCACTTGGACCACTCTCGATTATATTCTCCATGGGTTTAACAGAATCATCATTGCAAGGGGCGGGGGAGGGTATGGGACTGGAGACAACTGGTTTTGGTTGCGGGGATGAACGAGATTGATCATCAGAAGAGTCAGACTCTGGAAATATGTCTCTTTCTGTCACCACTGATGGATCAGCAGGCGATCTTCTTGATCCTGTTCGAGAGAGTGCATGCTTATGCTACGAGCAGACTTTTCAGCATGTTTTAAAATACTCCTCGCTATTCCTTTGGCATTTCCTCCCTGGGGGCTTTCTGGACTACTTTTCTCAGAATCCAAATTAACTTCACCCAAACAACCAGAACTCGGCAATGAAAGGCTGTCTTCCACTACAAACTTAACACCAATCTGCCTCTGATCCGTTGCCTTAATATTTTCATAAGGAGATGGAACATTTTCCCCAATACTGCTCAAATTATCCTCATTTTTAGCGTTTCTATGGAATACAGAACCAATCTTCTGCAAACCACGCTTAAATCGTTTCCTTTTATTTTCACCCTCAGCATTTTCTTCACCACTGCTGCTGTCAATGTTAAGCGGTCCGGATACTGCAGATTGAGAGACGAAAGAATTTGTGGTCTTCCCTTTTCTGGGCTCCCATGTTTGTGGCACTTCACTTCCAGGGTGATGAACCCATATTCCAGTCTCTTCTTGCCCTTCAACGTTGATAGGTTCGAAATTATCTGGAACTTTAGACTTCTCTGGTGATTCAGACGAAAAGGAAGCTCTGTTCTCGGTATCACTTGCGAAGGAGTCCTGTATTTGCCCCTTGGTCAATGTATCCCCATCAGGAGAACAATCACCTCCCTGAATAAATAATTATAGCACAAAAAAAAAATCAGTGCACCATGTAAAAATCATGTTCTCTTGAATTGAACTCTATTGAAAAATACCTGTGCATTCCGTTCCAGAACAGTTATTGCAAGATGCAGCCTCCCCATTTTAATGTTCTGAAGTGGCAACCACATGTCATGCCTCTCAAGATCCTTGAGCTTATTGATGTCAACTGTGCAAACCCTGCAGACAATAGAAGCGTCAATAAATGTAAAAGAATAGAAGGCAATACAAACTAAACAAAATTCAAAGAGAATGAAAAGCAAAGGCTGCAAACAATTGCATGATCCCCACCCCTACCCAAAAGAAAAAATAAGAACTACAAATCCTACAAAAAAAACAATTGCTGAGACACACTACTCTGAAATATGAAATGAAATTCTGAAACACAAATGTAGGAACTTGGTGAAAAAATGAAAGTGTATATCTGTATGTGAAATATACATTTTTACCACACATGTCAATTATTTGGAATCCTCAAAACCCATCATTCTAAGCTATAAAAACAAAATTTTCTCTATTATTCATCACAATAATTCGGCTTATGCATAACCAAACATTTTTAGGGTGAAAAAGTCAGAGACAAACCCAAGTGCATCATCAAACAAAGGGTCCTTGTCACGAACATCAATAGCTAGAACATTAGGTAATTCCCAGGTACAAATGGGGATCTTGAATTCCTCATGCCACTTTGGAGATAGAGTTTTCCTTTGTATCTTTGTCCTGAATCTGAAAGGACCAAGTTGTCCTTTCACATATGGATCAGCCAGTCCTGAAAAATAGAAAAAAATTATTTTGAACTTATGGACAACATTATGTAGTAAAAGAGATGATGGAAGCAGTAGCTAAACCAACCATTTAAATCTGATGGTTTCATGTCAGATGCTTCAATTACTTCAACTTTAGCATAAGCAACGGGTTCCTTCTCATCCACAGAGAACCAATCCTCTGACAAGTAAATACATAGTAAGAAGGTTACACATTTGGCAAGCATAAGAGGATAAAACGAAATACAACTTCTAGAACAACTTGTAGGAGGCCTCCTGATGCTAAAGTATCGAGTATTACCATCACTTGATTTATTAAAACAGAAGATGAAGCTGACTTGTCACAATACATCATCGTAACACTCTGGCCATCACACTATGGTTTTGACTAAAATCAAATTTTTTTATGTTTGCTATCTTCAAAACTGTTTGGCAAAGTAGAGGCAGCAATTACAAAAACTTTAACTTAGGACAGTGATTTTTCATCTTAAGTTCTAACCATACAATATGCTTCCAATCTGTGCATGGAGACAGGGTCAGTTCAGGTGATAACAAGTCTTATCAATAGCTTACTTACACATTTCTACTTGACACCAAAAACAAATGCTCTTCTTTTGCTGTTACTTTTCTCTATTTTGTCTATTTTTTAACACCCTGAATTCTTAGCTCAAAACAGTTTCTTATCCATAGAAAACAAATGCTTACCTACTGGGAGCTCGTTCTTCTTTCAAGAAGCCAACAACCAATAGGTTTTTTCCCTTTTAACATTTATTTTTTAAATCTTCCAATAGGCTTGTATTCTTATTGCAGCAGAAGGAAAACATAAAAGTACAGACTTGATGCGGTATAAGTAGGTAGAAGAATCATTGTCAAGTTATTTATGATTTTATTAACCCTTTAATTTTATCATTATTTAGGAAGTTTCTGTATTATAGCTTTTTTAATATTAGGAATAGTATAATCACGACTTCTAATTAATGTAGTTCCTAGTTTAGTTAGAACTTTTAGGGCTTTTTGCGTGCCTGTATAAGCACACACTTATTCATTGTATTTGGGGCAGTTTTTTATGATTAAACAAAATTGAGAGTTTGAGTAGTCATTTTGAGAGGTGGATATCATCTGGTTCTCCATCCCCTTTCCTTCAATTTGCTACCCTGCCCCACATCAAGACTTCTCTAAGTAGTTACATCAGATTTACCCAAAATTATGGCATGAATGTTCATTGTGTAGCAAGAATGAAATTAATTAATAACTGACATTGATTCAAATGTAAAATTTAACACACCAAAAAGAAAAGCTGAAACTAAGAAGGAATAGGATTCCCTAAATAGTAAATAAAACAGTTCCTGTTAGTAAAATACCTGACCCTGGTGAAACAAATTTCTCCATGTCAACAACTAGCATATTGGGCTGCGAACAAGCAAATATTTGAATCAGCATTTGGATGCTATTGTCGACAGTCATAAATAAAAGAGAACATGCTTATACTCCCAATCCGGAGGAAGGCAAGAGAAGAAACATGATTTGTAAGGGACTGACATATAATCACTTGTAAACTTAACCAAGTATCAGAGTTTAAGGAACTATACCTGAACTAGTGTCTGTTCAAAAGCAACTGACAGAAGCTTGTCCTAATCAAACAAACATTCAAACAGTATATATAAGTGAGAGAATGGGTGGAACTTCAAGATATCATTCCGCAATTAACTGGACTAAAACTTACCAGCCATCCAGCAATCCCTGGAAGTTCAGTAACATCAAGTCCAGTGGCGAAGATGGGTTTTACAGTCATTTGGAAGTAAGGTGGCTCAGCAAAGCATACCCGCAAACGACCGAGAAAAGGCCAGTTGGGAAGAAACTTCACTCCAATCAAGACCTAAAAAAGAAGGTGTAGATTGAAGTGAAAATATTTCTAATCAGATAATAAAATCTAACACAATGCTCAACATTCAAGTCAGCTACATGATGTCACATTCAAAAATCTTAAGATAATCATTAGATAATCTAACATAATCCTATTGTTAGCATTCTCAAAATTAAAGTGCTCAAATCAGAACAATAAAGTGAAACATTTCAGATAGCATGTAAGACCTAACTGAAGTTTCATGAGGTATACTACAGATTTTGTTACCATAAAATAGCCTCCTCAGCAATGCCCTTAGTTTAAACAGAATTAAGAAATGGAAAGTTTAAGTGAAATAAATTCTTGAAAAACACTGGTGGACATAAAATGGAAAAGCTGGGAGAATAATTGGAGTAAAGTGGACTCCAGAACTCTTTACAATTATAGGATAATCCATATGGAACAAAGCTATACAAGTGAAGGGAATTCCAAAATTCCATCAGAATTAATACAAGGACTATGAAAATCAGCAAGTGAGTAAGTCATGTCTAATAAATTACTCCTTGCATTGAACTTTTACACTCGTCAAACAGTGGCTGCTCTCTGCCAAGAAAATCATCCAGAGAGTGGAACTTCAAAACAACACAACAGAATTTGTTCAATGTGCATTGAGAGAGGAAGAGAAGGAAGGAAAAATGCTTCAATTCATACTATCAAGATCCATGCATAAATATAAGGTGATTGGTCTATTTGTACCTAGCAGTTGTTCAGTTTTCTACCATTTACATCAATGGTACTGTACACTTGAATTTCTGTTCCTAAGAAAGATTGCTGCATGTTCCTTCTTCATTTTGTTAAACATGAAATCCCCCCCCCCCTCCCCTCACAAATGGAACTTAAAACCATCGCTTAAGTATTGTAGATTGTAATCACATCTTTGGCAACTAAATTCACATATTAGTGTAGTACTTATTGTGCAGTGTTCACTCTATTAAGGTAGCTTTCACACATATTATGCACGACTCTTGATAAAGTAGTTGATCCTGCATTTCTATATCAATTTTGGTCATGAAATAGGAAATATAATTTGTATACCTTCCCTTCTACATGTATCCCTGTCATATGCATCTTTGCCCACATTCCAAATCCAAGTCTTTTCCTTAATTTGACAGCAAGAATTGCACTCATATCATCTGCTGTGCAAAAATTCATGCCCAACTCCAATACCTACATTTATTGCAACTAAATAAACCCCTTGAGAAACAAGAAAAGAAACTCACACCACATGGTGAATGAATGATGATCCATACCAAGTGGTCATCACCAGTAGATTGGCGAAGAACCCTCATTTCTGTGAACAGTGGTGGATTTCTTCCCAAATACATGTGCCGAACCACAGCTTCTTTCTGTGCATGTAGCATACACAATCAGCAACACACACATATTGTATCAGAGGAAATTCTCAGAAGTCATATTTCCAGAACAGACATGTCAAAGCAGATTACCACCACCCTGGGAGAATGATCAATCAACATGGAAGACGCTAACTTAATAAACTTTCTAAAAACGCACTTAAATACACGGGTGACCATAAGAACCTAAGGAATCTAAGAGTGTTCTTTCCAGAAAGAAAAGTGAATTTTCCTCAAAGTTCAAGCTCAGCCTTAATATGAGTATAAAGCGCAGAACGATTATAAACAATACCAACACAAATTTGCCTGAAAATAACTAGTCTGACATGGAACAAAAATTAAAGCACAAATTTAACGAAAACAAAAATTCGAACAAAAAGGAAATTTGAAGCAATAAAAATCAATAAGTACATGAAAGACATAAGTGGAGTGTCAGAAAGTTGAATTCATACGGCGGTCCATGGTTTATACTTTTCCAAGAACCAAGGTATAATGGGAAGCAGAATCTTCTGCGATGCAATCTGTTCCATGCATATGGGCCATATCTTTTCCACGGTATGGTTCAACCATCGCACTGTTTCAGAATCAGTAAGAACCTGAAGACACGGAGGAAAACAGAAAGATCAAAAGAAAAGAAGAACAGCATTAAAGTGCTACAGATTCATCGGAATAAAATCAAGAACCCCAACTTGGCTTCCATGCCAGTAAAGAAGAAGCATAGACCAACAAAAAGTGCAAAAGAGCATTGGACTTTTTTTAACTCCAAAAGAAGAGGAGAAAGAAAAAAAGTGCAAACCGCTTATTCATTTGCAATTGCAACAACAAAGAAAAACTAAAATCTGGATAAAGTAAAATAAATTAATCTCTCCAATTTAAAGATTAAAAAGTTGCATGCCTAGAAATAAAACAAGACGAGTAATAAGATTGAAGCTTGCAGTAAACCCAATTGAAGGTAATAAGAAATAACCATTAATTAAACAAAAAAAAAAGAAATGGGAAAAAAATTATATAAGGAAAAAGAAAAGAGGAAATACCCTTTTTTGGTAGGCTTGTTTTTTTTCTTCATACTGCAATTTCCTCCTCAGTTTCATAACATATCTCTCATGAACCTTTGGCAGTGAAGAAAAGGAGAAAAACGAAAGAATCAACAAAAAAAATCAAGAAACAGGATTGTATCAATCAGATCTTTTCTTGCAACTAACTTGAATCCAAAGAGAAAGATAATTACCAAGAAAAGATAGATGAGAGAAAGAATGAAGGCAATAGGATGGCATCGATTGAAGGAGGAAAGCAACCATAGCAGAAACAGTACAATGCCCGCATGATGAACTATTGACATCTCCCTTGCATCAATTTCTTCTCTGTACTATCACTAAAAACTACTACACAACACAGGAGAAGAGCGGGGAGGAACACGGGGTTCTTTCTAGTTTACTCATTCACAAACTGATCAGCACACAACATTCTCTGCAAAATCAGATAGATCCACAAAAAGGAAACAGCAGAGCAACAGCAACAACAAAACTGTACCCACGAAACAACTCAAGTTAGGCCTTGAGTTTTTGTCCGTGAGATTTGAATTTATAGCAATTTGACAGTTACCACTCACTACAAATCTGTAGCAGATTGCAAGGGAGTTACGACTTTATTTGAGAGGCTTTGATCACTAATTACTATTATTCGTGGTTAAACGGTGTCGTAACTATGAAGCAACCGGAGAGAAAGAGGAAGTTCCAAAACTTGGAAGTTAACAGCATTAATTAATTAATTAATTAATTGTTACTATTGTATTTTACAACATTGCAAAATCTACCGTGAATCTAAAGGAAGCAAAAGAAAAAAGGAAAAGAAAGTCTTTAAAATTAAAATAAATTAGATGTGGTCTGAATCACGTAACTAATCTATGTAAAATATTGATATTATTAGGGATATAATCCGTTTTCCACTTCTTTATGATCAAATGTTGCTGTTAATTATTGTTTCTTGAATTTATTATGGTTTATGGAGCGGTTGAAGACTGGAAGGTTGAGTTGGAGTCGGTAGGATTATGGCTGGCGGGTGGATGCCACATGGCAATACTTCACTGACACGTGTAATGAAATGAAAGCATAACAGATAAAGCGATGCGACTTGATACATTCTGGCCAATCATAATCGTCTGAGACAAAGAGCTTTCTGATAATACCGGGAACCGCTAGTTCTTTGGTTTTTCTTTTTCTTTCATTTCCAAGGCTTGCACGCACCAATATTTGAAAGTGAAAGCTATTGTTTTAGAGACCTGTTATTTTGAATTAACTACGTAGATAGAGGGCTCATGCGATGTCGTTTACAGGCAAAAAAAAATTAATATGAATTATAGATCTAATTAGATTTAATAAAATGACATTTAATTATATGATATAAAAAAAAATTAACAATAAATAAACTAAATTTAAAAAGAAAAGGGGCAATTACAATGACCTCCACATAAAAAACTTCTGTCAAAAGAAAAAATATTAAGAATCTTGAATCAAATACACAATGTTAAAAGATAAAAATAAATAAAAATAAACAAAAAAAATAACTCAAACCAACCCGAATTAGAATGTTAATCCTGTGAACTGAGTCGTGAGTTTAGAGATAACTTTATACAAAGCAAATGAAAAAAAAAATAATGCCTCATTCCCAACAATCCAAATGTAGAAGGATTAAAGTGAAAGGAAAAAAAAAAACAGCCAACAAAATATAACAAAAAAAGCATCGACAAAGTTTGGTAATCTTGTCAAACCTTGCGAGCTAAATTATGTGAATGAGATAACCAAATAGAAGGAAAAATAGAAAAAATAAATATGCAATATAATTCTCAAACAAATCAAATATTGAAGGACAAGATAAAAAAAATCAATCTTAAAAAATCAATCCAAAAAAAATATCAAAATCAACTTAGGCTAATTTGACAGACCTACGACCCCAAGTCAATAAATTAAGATAAGCTCTAGAAAGTAAAACAAAGAGAATCATGAAACCTAATTTTCAACAAACTCAATATTAAAAGATGAAATTAAAAAAAATCAATGTAAAAAAAGATCTAAAAAAATCAATGTCAACATGAGTTGAACTTTCAAACTTGTGATCCGAGGCATCAGTTGGAGATGACTCTGTAAAAAAATCAATTTTGATTCCTTAAGTCTTAATTATTTTACATCAACACAATTTTATTTTATTTTATTTAGCCAACCCAATGATTAATCGAGCAACGAATGTTTTCCTTAACATTGTTGGAACCTTATATCTAGAGAATCAAAATAAATTATCAAGTTAAATCCTAAATAAATGCAATGTGAAAGGATAAAATTAAAAAAAAAATTGAGTGACTAAAACAAGGACATGAACTCTTCTCCTGATTATATAAATTAGTCTTTGATTTTATTAAAAAAAAAAGTAACACTTGTTCAAACTTCAAATTTAATCTTGAAATTCTGATTATTTTAAATTAATAAAATTAATTTTTGTTTTGCCAAACCGAGTGATGTAACATTTCTCTGACAATGTGAAATCCTCAGATGGGGGCATAAAAAACAATTCACCAAGATTAATTCTAAATTAATTTAAAATTAAAAAGATAAAAAAAAGATAAAAATAAAAAAATCCTATAAATCAAAACAAAAAGGAATGATTATTATAATCCACAATGATTCTTCTTATAGGTGCAATGAATCACTAAGCTCTTTAGTTTTTTTTTATGATATACTGACATGTCAGTGATAAAACTATCATGATGTTATATATACATAAACATGTTAGTGATCAAATTGTGAGGTTATTGTATAATAAGATCAAAGGATCTATACCATGATCATAATTGATTGTTGAAGTCAACTTCAACTCACCGACGTTGAAAGGTAGTTTGGTTATATTGCTGAACTATGATTATATAAAAAATAAAAAATAAAAAATTGTAATTAATTAAAGGAAGGATGTACTCAAAATAAATCGTTTTGCTTGTTTGTCTACGGAGGGGTCCAATGAATTTGGAGTTAAAAGGTTGAAAAGCCCTTAAAAGGCTTGAGATAGAGAGAGGGAAAAAAAAGTAAGATATTATCCTAACATTAGTTTTAAATAAAAAAAACAATCGAAAGTAATTGATTTTTGAAAAGTATAATGATATCAAACAAGCTCCAAATCCACTTGTTCATACTATATCAATATTATAATATTCATCATAATTTTAATTTGCAATGCCTTCTATCAAATTCTTTATTATAATATAGAGGTTAGTAAAAAAACTAAAAAATTAATTAAACTAAAAAATAAAAAATAAACCGAAAAAACCGGTCCGTGAAAAAAAAACCGATTAAAATTTTAAAAAAACCGACTAGTTCAGTTTGGTTTTGATTTTATAAACCTGAAACTGAAAAAATCGAACCAAACCCAATCAGAAAAAAATCAAGTCAAACCGGAAAAAACCGAGTCAAATTGATTTAAACAGGTTTTTTTCACAAAAAACCAAACCGAACTGAAACCTGTCGGTTTGAACCGGTTTTGATTTAAAAAAAATTAATTTAATTAATTTAATTAATTTTTTATATATAAAAACCAAACTAAATAAAAAATAATCATCTCTATAGACAAAACATATCATATTGATACATAAAGCAATGAAATATGTAAAATAAAGAGATGAGATGATTCATTGCATCCCTTTGTTTAATTGTAAAAAAAAAAAAAAGTAATGAAGGTCTTATAAAATTTCATTTTATCTCCTATGGTTTTTTTTTAAAATATTATTTTAGTACATGTATTTTACTTTTAGTTACATTTCATCCTTATTAGAAGTTCTTTTTTGTCCTTACAATCTGTCTTTAGTCACTACAACAAAAACTTTTTTACGATCTTACCCTTGCATCATTGCTTCTAATCATGTAATTGTTCATTACTAAGTTTTTTTATACAAACCTTATAATTTAATAAGTCATTGCAGCCTTATAATCCTAATCTATTTTTTGAAGTATTTTTTAAATTATTTTTTATTTTAAAAAATATTAAACTGGTATCTTTATGTGTGTGTTTTTTTAATAATTTTAATGTGTTATTATAAAAAATAAAAAAATATTTTTGTTATATTTTTAATTAAAAAACATTTTAAAAAAACTGTTTATATCACATTATTTCAAATACCATTGCATTGCATTATGTTTCATTAAATAGCTTTCATATGGCCTCTTATGTACCCATGTTAAAAGGCTAAAAGTTAAGAAGATTTATAATTTTATACTGTATATCTTATATTTTTAAATATATTAATGAAAACACATTTTAACTCAAATATTTTAAAATCAGTCACGTCCACAAGTCTGCTTTCAATATTAAATACACACTTAGTTTGGTTGGTAATATTGCTATCTCCATTGGAGCTAAACTAGATTATGGGCTAGCGATATGCAGTGGATTAAATTACTTTTTTTAATATAAAAAAATATTTAGATATTATTAATGTTTTTTTTTAAATAGTAGAATGTTTTTTAAACCATATAAAAATTAATCTGATATGAATTAGTTAATTTGCCGGGTTTAAAACAACACATATAACATGTAAAAACATAATTTAATTTAAAATAAATATTTAAGATGAGATTTTTTTTATATAAATATTAAGACAAAAACATGTTGGATCGATTCGGTTCAACCAAAGTTAACTTGTTAATCTGCATGGCAGATTATGAGACTATAATAACCATATCAATAAAAACTCAATGCAAATTATAAAGTTGAATTTCCAATAAAGCTAATATTGAAAGATAAAATTGAAAAAAAAAATCAATAAAAAATATAATAAAAAAAATATCATGGGTCAAGCCAAGTTAATCTGTCAAAATCGCGATTCAAGTAATGAGATTGAGATAACCTAATAGAAAAAAATTAAAACAAATTATGAAACTTAACTTTCAATCAATTTAATGTTGAAAGATGAAATTAAAAATAATTGATTAAAAACATAACATAAAAAAATTACCCGAGTCCACTTGAGATAACTTGTCAAACTAGTAATTCAAGTTATGAGACGGAGATAACCTCATAAAAAATAAACCAAAACAAATCACGAAGCTTAATCTCAATTAATCTAATGTTGAAAGATGAAATTAAAAATAAAAAATCAATAAGAAAAAAGAAAAAAAAATTGAGTCGACTTAATTAACTCGTTAAAATCCACAGTTTAGGTCAAGAGATTAGGATAACATAAAATTAAAAAATTAAAAAAAAATCATGAAGTTCAATCTTCAATAAACTTAATATTGAATATTAAAACTAAAATTAAAAAAAAATAGAAAAATAAAAGAATAAAAACCCAAAGAAATAAAAAAAAATATTTTAATAAATAGTGTTTTGTAAAGAGAGTATAATTATCTTTTTTTTTTGTTAAAGAAAAAAATTAAAAATATATATAGATTAGAAAAAATTAAATAAAAAAACAAGGTAAAAAATATTTTAATTAATATCGTTTGTCAGAAAAAGTACAACAAAATCCCTTTTTTTTTTAATTTTTTTTATGAAGATTGTAAAAAAATATAACCATCTCTAAAGGAATGGTAGTTGAATACCGATGCATTCTTTTTTATTCAAAGCAACTGAATACTGGATAATTATATATTTATTGGTTTTGATTTTAAATTCAAAGTCAACAAACGTCCATAAATTTTCAGCTGTCCTAATTTCTCAAAATGCACTCAAAATTATAGATGCAAGATTTGCTTGGATTGAGGAAATTTCCACGTGGTCCCTTTCAGGTCTGCTACGCTTCCCCCACGTCTTCCCTCTTCTGAATTACTCTTTCGCCGTCGGCAAAGGAATTAAGATCTCATGCGGCATAAACAGCCATTGTCGTCGCTGCCAGACTGCTCGTCATCCAATCACCTTATGCTGTAAGTTGTGGCTTCCAACGTGGCAAGAAACAGTTGGGTCTCTTAGGAAGTACACGAGATTACAGGTGTGCTCTCCAACTGTACAAAATCAAAGCTCATCTTGAATAACCATGGCTGTCCAGGGGCCCCACCCTCCTACTGTTTCAGGTACACGTTTTGAACACTGAGGCTTATGTCTGCCATGGAATATGGATACGGATGGGCCCAGTGGATAATATGAACGTTGAACTTGAAGATACTTTCTGTCTGCCCTTTTCTTTTTTGCTTGTTGATAATTAATTAATTGATATTATTTAGGCTACTTTTAATTGATAATTAATTAATCTCTTTGACCTTAGGGTATGACCTCCCATTTGTATTTACTTGATTTATCGATTTTTTTTAATAAAAAAAACAGCACTTTTCCAAACTTGTAAAGGTAGCACATGTGAAATCTTTTTTTTTAAGAAAATAGCATAGTTAAGAGATTGCGATATTTAAATTGGTCAAAACACATTAATTTAAAAACTATGCTTTTCATATATATATATATATATATATATATATATATTTTTTTTTTATTAGTATAGCTAAAGCCCAATTTATTATTGCTATCCTTCTAAGTCCAACCCTTGTATTTTAAAAATAAAAATTGAGTTTAATTTTTACATTTATATTTCATATTACCATGATACTTTTACTTTTTATGACAAATACATATATTAGTTTACACAAACTTTAACAATAGCACAAATACTAAATATCTTTATCATTAAAGATAAACAACAATGAATATTACCATAAATACAATACACATTATCATAGGTACAATATATAAGGCAATGATTATCTTTATTTTTATGCAAGAAAATTGTTGTTATCATAAGTGAGGTATGAATGATACATAAACCTAACATACAGGTGCTTGTCTCACGACATGTACACTAAACTGACCGGAATGATGATTCCAATGTAGAGATCACATGTGTTTATGGAAAGGTTCGCGTAATAGTTGCGTAACTGATCCTTAAACTTGAGATCACTAGATTATCTTATATAAAAAAAATGTTATACTTTGATCTTAACTACACATTATCTTAATCAAGGTAACATAAATTATATGAAATTATTTGAATGATCAAAAGATGATTTATCACCCTAAGTGAATTAGAAAAAAAATCCCACATGTTCTTAAATAATATTGATTATGAAATCCTCGTGTAAGGTGGAAATGATATTTAAAAAGAGTTTTAAATTTTATTAAAAATATCAATGACTATGGTATTTAGAACAAACATGATTTGACATAGCAAATATATTTTATGCTTAAAATATCTATATTAGAACATTCTTAATGAAGATGTAATAACTATAATGATAAATTGGTTACTGAAAGGTTAAGTCAAATACTTTATGAATTTTCTAAAATTTTAGGGATCATAATGCATTTCTAGGAGGTGCACTTAATCTTCAAATATAAATAAATTAATTATTGAATTGATAATAAATAAAATTATTTAATTTATTTTATCTTATTTTATTTAGGATTGTAATTTATATTTGGACAAACATATTAGAAACCTAATGGGTCACACATTTAAGAACCATTGGTAAGAAACTAAACTATGATGATTTATCAAATAGAACTTGATTGTAAATAAGTTTTAGAAATTAAATACTAGAATGTAATTTATACATGAGATTGCAATCCTAGATCTAGACAAATCAAATAGGAACTTTATTACATTAATTTCTAAAACTATCTTGAAATAATAT
This sequence comes from Populus alba x Populus glandulosa, assembly GCA_033617975.1. Lineage (NCBI taxonomy): Eukaryota > Viridiplantae > Streptophyta > Magnoliopsida > Malpighiales > Salicaceae > Populus > Populus alba x Populus glandulosa. Next base: position 40,782,950 of record CM066143.1, read on the forward strand.
ATATGATATTATTCAAGGGCAAATAGATATTTTATCATTCATAGGGTTGTTAGAGATTTCTACAAATAAAACATTATGCCTTGTTTTTTCAATATACAATATGTATTGTATATACTTTAGACATCATATAAACCTATATATAGATAGGTATAATAAAGAAAAAAAGAGAGATAACACTCAAGGTATATCAGTCAAAACTAATGTTATTTCAAGGAGGGATAATAATATATTTCAAGGAGTGCCTCAAATATCCTCCACTCCTTGAAATCTTACAAGATCTTATGAGGGATAATAATATCTAGCACTTTTTTGTACATATTTTGGTAAGCCATAAATAAAACTAAGCAATCACTATAATCTTGAAGAAAATATCTATGATAGGATCTTATAAGGTATATTAATATCCAATACTTTTTAATACATGTTTTGATATGGATTTCAAATGTAGAAGCACCATGATTTTTCTTTGCTTCCAACAATAATTTATGTAACTTGAACGAGATTGATAGAGCAAGCTCTAATATATTGAGGCCATCTTTTATTTTACGTGTTAGTGGATCTTTATTGGAATGGATTTCTATTACAAATGAGGTTAAAAAAGATACATTTCTTTAAAATCATTTTTTTTTTCTTCTTAAGGAAAGTGATAATTATGGATTTGATAGTGCCATACTTTTAGATGAGACTTTGAAAATGGACTTTTTCATACTATCATTTTAAAGCAGCTCAAGCAAGGAAGTTTACAAATTGATAAGGCCTATTAAAAAAAGACAATCATTTGTAGCTTTCATTTATGACATTGTGAAGCCTTGGAACTTAGATGATTTGGCTAAAAAAAAGAAAGGATTGTTGTTACTCATTTTTGGGCCCCACGTGCTCAAGATCTTGTGTATCCCTTTTGAACTGAGTGCAGGAGTTTAACTCATGTTTGTTGGAAGATTGAAAAAAGCAAATAAGAAAGAAATGTTTTTTTCGAACCCTGTTTCAGCTGTTTTCTGTTCTTTTTATTCTTCCCCTTCATTGACAAAATCGTCAGGATTCTCAGATTAGTTAGGAGTCTTCGTAATGATAAACTCACCCTTTCTTTATCTGGTCTTTAAGTTTGGAGAAATCCTCAGAATTTGAACTAAAAAATGATTCTGTTGTTGTCGCAATTCTATTGTAATACCAATTTTGTTCCAACTTAGGCTTTGATATTGATTTGGTTTCATACAATATCTGATCATCCCAGTTATATTCTATCATCCATGACATGTTAAAGAATTAATCTGCACCTTTATAGGGTTGAATGCTAAGGGAAAAATGAGCTTTTAAAGCACATTAAATCTCCTTGGATTTCTATCTTAATAAATTTAGTTTGAATCAAACATAGATTTCAAGAGATTTGCATTGGTTCTCCTTGGCACTTTGTAGACATATCTAAAGGTATGATCTATATTGGCCAAGGGATCTTGCTTTTAGACTTTGAACCCAAATTCGTTCATCATCCTAGGAAAACTAATTAAGAGAACACCAACACAATAACAATTATAAGGAAAACCAAACACCAAGCAGCTTACCTTAGGTATGACGTACTGGGGGTGCTAATACTTTCCCTTTACGCAACTAGTCCCTTGCCTTAAAATATCTGAAAGACCAGTTAGGATTCCTAGTGATCATAATACTAGGTGGTGACTCCCTTATTCACAAAAAAAATACCTCGACATCTAATCCCCGCTTTCGAAAAGGGTCACCGCTCCACTGCGAGGGTGCGACAATAAACATAATGAATAAAAACAAAACATGAAAAAAAAATTAGAGATGAAAAACCTTTTTTGTTTAGGTATTTGATGTGCTTGGAGTTTAGAGTTCGTTTGTTGTTTCATTTTCGACGCTAGAATTTTAAAATAGATTTTTAGTGTTCTTTTATTTATTCATTATGTTTTGTAGGATTTGTTCGAGGATGATTCTATGTTGAGATTATTCCTATATATATATATATATATTTTCATGCTCGACTTATCTTCTACTTGGTAATTTTGTTTTTATGATTAATGTTGATTCCGATCAACTTTTCAATGTGTTAGGCTCATCTTTTTGCTTATTTTTTGTAATTATTTATATTCATATAATGGAAGCTTTTAATATTTATTGATGATTTGTCTATTAGTTCTTGATGGATAAGTATATATGTCGTGTTTTTAGTGGTTATACCATTACTATTACATGATGGTTTAGATGGAAGGATGCAAGTTTTCCTTTTCCTTTTTTAATTTCCTAGCCCTATTAAAATTTATTTTCTTTTTTGGTTTGGTAGGTAGTTTATGTTTGGTTTTATCTATTAATAGAAGTTATTTCTTTGAAAATATAATTGTTATTTTACATTATTTAATAATTGTAATGTTTCACGAAAAGTTATTTCTTTGAAAATATAATTTTTATAATATTTCACTAAAATACTTTTAAAAAAGGTCATATTCATTAATATAAGACATTGGTTTGCTCAAGTAACATCTTAAGGAATAATGATTTTGTACTATCAATTAAAAGTCACACAATATTAAATAAAATCAACAATCCTTTACATGAATCAAAATTTAAAAATTAGTAACCTCATACTACATAATTAGTGAAGATATCTTGTGTAGTTGAACTTCAACTAGTATGACGAGTTTTATTTGAAAGAACTATATTAGATGTCAATTTTGAATTGGGAACTTTCAACTCAAATTTTTACATTCTTTTTGGTAACTCTAATTATACTAATTTAATTTTGTTTATTTTTTTCTATACAAAATAATAGAAAAGTAACATTATATATTTGACACAAAAAAAATGTTGTTGATAAAAAGCTCATATATGCTTATATTTTAAAGATCTATCTCTATTAAGTCTCTAAATGTATAATTGCTCCTATCATGTCCTTACCTCTCAGTTAAATCTCAATAAATCCATATACTTATAATAAGTCATTCATATCAATAAGATTTATGGGTGATAGATTTACGTGATCTATAAACCAAACATTTCTTATACGCAATTTGTTTATATATATATATGTACACAAACATGCGCGCGTGCGTTTAAAGTACTTAAGGTTATTTCTTACGTTAAAATACATCATATACATGACTTTAATGTTAGTGTATATGGAAAAAATGTTAAAAAAACCTTTTTAATTGAAAATTAAATTATCAAAATTCAAATTACCACAAGGAATGAGAGATTTAAGAACAAATGAGAGAATGGACATATATGGAGAGAAGATATTTGGAAGATCACTCCTCGATTGATATTTGCTATTAATGTTTTATGTTCATTGGAGATTGTACACAACCACAATTTCATTTCGCCTTCGAAGCTCTAATAGGAAAGAATTTACAATGTTATCATGCTACAACTCAATCTCCTGTTGCAGGGTTTTTATTTAACTTATGGTCGAGAGTTATTTTTCATCCGAAACTATCACTAAAACTGGCTCAAGTGCATGTAAAACACCCCACTCCCCTCCTTTCGTATATATTCAGAAGTGCAATCCATTTAGAATGTCGGTTCACACCAGTTTGGTTCATAAACATATGGGGTTATAAGTTAGACTCTATGTATTAAATAGATTATACATTCTTTTTGAGTTGTTTTTTTAGTATATATTTTTTTTATTAAGATAATCATGATATTTTACCTGTGGGACATCAATAAGATCACTTTTGTTATTTGTCTCCATGTTATTTCTACTTTTGAGTCATGTGAGTGGATAATTTTTCATATGGTGGAGTATTAGTATAAATACTTGAATGGTTAATATGGAATTGATCGTGTTTCTTGGTAATTCTTATATTGTTATGTATTTCTTGTTTATGATTAAGCATGATTACTTATCAAAACTGAATCTTTGATATGAATCGTTATGTAATTATGAATTGATAACTACTTATGTTATTGATGTCATGACTTGAGCCTTGATATATGAATTTGTCTGTGTGATTATGATATGAATCTATGGTATGCTAATCAGAATACTCATATAATATGGTAGTGTTAGTCTTTGTGTACATCGTATTTGAACCCTAGTTGGTTGGGGAAGTCACTAACCTGTAGCGATTGATCATCACATAGTATGGAGCGTCATGCTCATTTTATTTTGATTTTCTGACAAGGCTTACCTTATGATATTCTTGATGACCTATTTGAGAAACTTTCATGTAAGAACTTAAAGCTATATTTGTGTGTGTGTGTGTGTGTGTGTGTGTGTAACCCCGTGTACATATATTAAATGTTATCTACTCACTAAGTTGTTGAACTCACTATCTCGTTACTGATATTTTTTAAGCTTATAACTTGTTAGCAGGTCACTTTTATTGGACTCTAGATCTTGCTTTTTTGGTTATAATTAGTACTTTTCCATTATATCTAGTTAGTGCTCTATAATTACGATATTTATATTAACTCTTGTATTGATATAATCAATTTATATTGTTAGATTAGTTATGTTATTATGTTGCGTAGAACTTTGTTTTGTTTAAATATGTAAAAAAAATTGTATGTAAGTTTAGGTTCATATATGTATGGAAACTTGGAGGGGGATCTTATTTATGTACTGGTCATGCATTTGAAAATCAGGTCGTGACATTAACCATTTTTATGACTTATCATATTATGAAACAATGTTTCCTTCCAATAATTTATTTTTAACGGACATGACTTTCCTAACCATTACTACCATGAAACAATATAATTATTCATTCAAAAAACATGTTTATTTAAATTCAAAACTTGTTATTTCTCTTTTCAAAATGTTCTTTATTTAAATGCAAAACTCATTATTTCTCTTTTTAGAATGTTCTTCAATGCATAATTACAAATGTAAAATTTCATAAATTAACAAAAATCTCGTGCCAAAAGCATTGTGCAATCCACTGTGCACCAAGACATAATGCATTGTAGATTGCAACAATGCTACTTTCCCCCTAATTAGTCGCTCATTTGTTTTTATATATTTATCCTTTCACATTGTTTTGGCATGGAATTTGGATTTGTGAACTTTTTTTTTTGCTTTCTATCTACTAATTTATTGTGGTGTCAAAAAATCATTCTGACATCGATTTGGTTCTTGGTTTTGTAAAAACAAATGTTTTATTGCTTGCAAAAAGAGAGTTGAGGGACTAATCTAAAAAGGAAAAAAAAAATAATGCAAGGCTTCTTTTTTGTGGTTACTATTTAAACAATTAACTTTTACTTTATTTTTGTATTTTTTCTAATTTGGTCACTGGTTTTTTTTTTTTTTGCGTATATATCGTTTAATATTTTAATTAGGATTTGACTTGATAATTTTTTTTTACAAGGTTGTTATGATGTCAAAATAACATCTAGATATTAGATTAATGTTCAATTTTATACATAAAAAATTTAGTTTTAATGCTTGTAAACAAAATCTTTAGGGGCCAATTTTACCATAAGGTAAGAAAGAAAAGACATTTTTTTTGCCGTTGAAAACGTGCCTCCCTGCCTAAATATCTAGGCCAAAATGATTTTTAATCCCTTTAATTTCAAAAGTTATTATTTTGATCCTAAACATTTTGTTACATTCGAGACTCTTTGGTTTGAGAAGAAAAGGAGAATCATCGGAAAACATCGAAAGAGAGATACCTGGTTGGTTATATTCTAACTTAAAAAAAAAACAAAAAACCTTGTTTTTTTTTTTTTAATTTTATTTTCATCTTTCTAGAAAAAAATACATCATGAGTGAGAAATGGTTTTTTAGAACGCTACTACGAGACTTGGAATCATTTTTTTTTTACACAAAAGAAACAGCGTATCTATTTGAAAAGACGATTCTTGTAATGCTTCACCAAAAGTGACCTTCTTATTAAAATGTGATCTTCTTTAACACAAGGCATCGATTCACTACGACGCACTTTAAGAGTCACAACTTTATTCAACTTTGAATTACATAATATTAAACAAAAACTAACGTTTCTAGCACAACATCCATTTTTCAAACCATATCGAGAAAACTCCTTGCAATCTTGCCATTTCCACCTCTAGGGAGAAACCCGCCTGGCTTGTACTCACTGCCAGTTCCATAAATTATCCTTAGAATCTGTGGTTGTGTACGTGCATAAGAGAGCGAATTGGTATCTGCAGATAAAATGTTACTCTCAGTTCGATTTTCTGCCCCAAGACGTAAGGGCACAATTAGACCTTCATCTCTAATCCCACACATGGCAAGCTCATTCCTGATGTATGAGATTGCGTTGGTGAATTCAGCCACAGTTATGTTATAAGGAAGCACTTTCTCGTAAGCTTTCTCATACAGCAACGTTCGTATTACTGCGTCCTGTCCAGACTCTACGCCCAAGAGAGACGCAACAAGCTACATCAGAAACAAAAACAGAAAGCAAAACGATATTAGTTAGGAGAACGCAGTTGAAGTGGCTATATTTAATGTGCTTGTTTTTTGTGTTTGCTTGAGATCGATGCATGGTTCTTACACTTCGAGAAGTGGAGTTGGCCAAGTGTGGAATGGTGCCAACGTATCCTACCAGTCCCACGTAAGGGATAGCATACGATGCCAGGAGATAGTTGACTGTGTTCGAGTAAGGGTTAAACGGAGGGTCCAATTTGTAGCCAACTGCTTTGTCAAATAGTTGTGCGAATGCTTCAGGACTGAGATCATATAGAGGTCTTGGAACTCCACCAGCGGTTGTTATAATAGCCCTGAAAATCATTACAACATTAATTATGGGATGAATAATACGGTGCGCTTATTGATATCAGTTTGAATCAAAACATCAAATAAATTTTACTACCTTAAATGGCCAACTTCTTGATAAGCAAATTCCTCGATGATTCTACGGGTAACAGGATCAAGGTTGGCCTTTTGGGCACCGATCGGAGGAGGACCGCCTGCGGCAAAACCCGGTTCAATGGCATCGAGTCCATGACCGAGCGCGCCATTCAAAAAGAACTCAGCTTCGAGGAATTCCAAGTTGAGAGGGAATTGAATCAGATCCTGGTCGTTGGCCTGAACCGGTCCGCAGTATGCTGAACCTAACACATTGATTGGAACCGAAACAACAATGGTTAGAACCAAAGTAGACAGAAAATAAAGAGTAGCCATTTTTCTTTGAGTAGCTCGTCAAGTTCGTATACAGAATGGCTGAGATATATAGGTGTACGAGGGAATTAATTATCATTTGCAGAAAAACCATAAAATGAGGTCAGTTCATAAGTTGTCAATCGGCACAAGTAATCACGAAAAATCAAGACATGAGAAGCTAAGAATTTCCTTCCGGATGGTTTTTATTTTTTTTAATTGTGGGTGTTCGAATTAGTTTACGTGAATATCAATTAATTTTTAAAAATTTTTAAATTAATATTTGAGATTTGTATTACTTGAACTTCTCTAAAATATAAATCCAAGACTTATTCGATTAAGCTATATTTTTTTAAGGTTGAAATAATTTTTTTTTATTATTATAAACTTTAATATCCAAATTAGTTTGTGATTTTTTTTGTCTAATGACGTGTACAGCGATGACGTCCTTTCCATTTTTTTTTTTATTAGAAAGAGTGTTCTTCTCAAATACTTTTCCCAATATTCAATTGCACAACTGGAACAAGTTTCCGTATATTAATTGAAAACAGATAATCTCACGTCACAATCAGCAGACATCAGAGAATTACTAACAGATCCAAACAATTAGTTTTGTTTTTGTCCCAATTGTTCAGTTTGATACTCTTGGAAAGATTAAAAAAAATGTTAGATATAATAGATCATCATCAACCTATTGCTTTACCATTGATTTCTCGATGAAAATATGTTCTTAATTTGTTTATTCATTTCAATGAGAAAAAATTACTTAACCTTGAAAAAAGACAGATTGCAACCTTGTTAATCATGTAAAATATGAAATACTAAACTAAATTTTAACATATTAAAAAAAGGTAAATAAATAAAGAAAATTGTAGATAAAAGTTGTAAAGAAATAAACTACAAAAGGCAAAAAGAAAATCATAGCAAAAAGCTATGAATAAATCGTGTATGCGAGTTTGGGTAAAATTGTAAGTTGTTAGATGGACCTATTTATAGTATTAGATAGATAGAATCTTATTTAGACTTCAAATCTTATTCCCATGCAAACAATTTATAGAAGACCAAGACTTTACATAAATATTTAAATCCTAACATAACGTGTATTTTGTCTTGTTATATTAAAATTTATAGAAGACCAAGACTTTATAGTATAAAAAATGCTCCTATATTATTTTATCAGGAACAATCCTTCACATGAATCAAAATTTAAGGATTTGTATTTGAACGGAATGAAAATAAGACTAACCTCATACTACACAATTAGTGAAGATATCTTATGTAATTAGACTTTAATTAATAAGACAAGTTTTATTTGAAAAAAACTATATTAGATATCAATTTTGAAGGGGGAACTTTCAACCTAACTTTTAACATTTTTTTTTGGTAACTCTAATTATACTAATTTAATTCTGTTTGTTTTTTCTATACAAAATAATATAAAAGTAACATGATATATTTGAAACAAAAAAATGCTCTCATATATGCTTATATTTTAAAGATTTATCTCAATTAAATCTCTAAATGTATAATTGCTCTTATCATGTCCTTACCTCTCAATTAAATCTCAATAAATCTATATACTTATAATAAGCTATTCAGATCAATAAGATTTATGCGTGCTAGCTTTACATGATCAATAAATTTATTTTTAAACCAAACATTTCTCATACATAATTTGTTTTTACACACACACGTTTAGATTACTAAAGGTTATTTCTTACATTAAAATACATCATATACATAACTTTAATGTTAGTGTGTACATGGAAATGTTTTTTAAAAATCCCTTTAATTGAAAATTAAATTATCAAAATTCAAATTAGCACAAGGATAGAGAGATATAAGAACAAATGAGAGAATGGCCATACATGGAGATAAGATATTTGGAAGATCACTCCTCGATTGATATTTGCTACTAATGTTTTACATTCATTAAAGATCGTGCATAACCACCATTCCATTTCGCCTTCTGACACGATCAAAAGATTGATGTCTTATTCCAAGTGCAGGAGTGTTGAAATAATAAATAACTCGGCAAAACCAGGGTTGAACCACATGGAGGTTAACCATATAAATTATAAATAATAATAATAATAATAATAATAATAAGTTAAAGAGGACTTTGAGATGTAAGATTAATGTAATGATTCAACAATGATTAAAATAAATGTCAAGGTTAGAGGATCCACTAATAGTATTAGAAATAAGTACATTATAAACTCTTTTGATTAATCAACTGGAAACAACACACAAATGAGGTTTCAATCGAATGATTTATCCTTAATAGTTCATTATAAATTTTTAACATGATCATATTAATTATCTTATTTAAGTAACACCAAACTTTTAAATATTGTTGGGAATCCATGATGCTAACTTATGTTAACAACAAATCAAGTTCCTTTCATAGCACATGTATAAGTTATACCATACGGTTGGCTATGAAAGTGCCAAGCATTTGTTGTACCAAGTGTTATACAACACAAATCTAGATTAACCATTTAACAAGCAAGGTATTAAGAATTAGTAAGATAAAAAGATAAGACATGTTAATAACAAACTTTCTTGGATATAAATATTGAAGTCCATGTTGAGTTTATATTATACATATTCTAACACTATTAGTGAAACCTTTTCACCTTGACATAATAAACTTAGCTAAACAGTATGAAGAAGAGAAACATAAATAAACAAGAGAAGAACATGATTATATAAGTATAGTAAAGGAAATGGAAAGCATAAACAAGAGATTAAGAAAAATATAACATGAAATAAAACTTAAACATTACAAAAATATAAAGAAAGAAATAAAGAGCATGATCTTGATCTGAACAACCAAGATGCCTAAATGCATGGCAAATGCCTCCTTTTATAGGAAAAAAATTGGAACTATTGATTTGATGACTAATTGTTAAGTGTGTGGCCACATCTTGACTTGGTGACAATCCGTATCTTTTTGTCTGAACAAAACGTCATTGATAATGTCAGAATTTGAAGAAACTTAATTGATGAAAGTTCTAGGAAATTGTCTCAGCTTTCCAGGAAAAAAACATTGAGGTCATTTGAACTTCTAGAACTCGAGATATGGGCTAAACAGTAAACAATGTTTGGGTTGTAAGACATATTCAGATTTCTCCGTTGTTGCTACAATTTGGACTTGAAAACAGCCTTTTTAATTCTTGGACTCCCATGAAAGTTTTACGCCCATGTCTTAGCTTACCATTCATATAGAGTAGATCTAAATCCAAGATCTACAACTCCAAATATAACCTAATAATTGAACAGTATTCCAGTTTGGACTGAACCAACATCTCTTTTCTAAGCTTAACCCTCTTTTTGTCTCTCAATTTCAGTAGTTAAACTCATTAATCAATCCTTTAATTTCTATAATAGCCCTGCATTTAAGATGAACATTTACAATAAATTAAAGGTATCTTATAGTATTAAACTTGTTATTATAAAACATGCTTTTGTTAAGGAGTTATTGATACTTCAAGTGCAAAATGATGATATAAAACCTTGATAAAAATGCACTTTTAAGTACTAATCACCCCCCCTAACTAGCTTATTACTAGTCCCTAGTAATCAAAGCTTTAAAATAGAAAAACAATTTGCAAATTCCACAAAGCAAGGCATTCATCATTCAACTTCCATTAATCTATTCAGATAAACAAACTCTCATTAAATTTATATATATCTGCTCAATAATTTTTAAACAAAATATTAATAAACCTTCATTTTTATGTGCTTAATGTATGAAAACATAGATGATGGGGCTTTTATTGGAAGAAAACAATAATATGTTATAATGTTTAAGGTTAACTTCCTTGGATTGTGATTATTATCTTTTTTTTTTTGAATATATATACATATAACTTAAAACACAATACATCTTTAACCCATGTAACGAGCTTTCGGCTAATGACTCCTAAACCAGTTGATCTTAGGGCATTAGGTGTTGAGATACCCTTACGAGCTTAGTAACTCAGGTTGCAGATACTGATACGTAGATAGTGCAATGTTTGATTCCCTTAAGCTTTTCTCCTTAACCCATGTAACAAGCATTAGGCCAATAGCTCCCAAGTCAGTTGACTTTAGTTTATTAGGTGTTAAAACACCCATTCGGGCTTAATTGCTTAGGTTAGGGAGGCTACAAAACCAAACTTATCCATGTTTTTATTATCATTAATTTTTATTATCATTATTTTTTTTTATTTTTTTCAAATTATATACTATCCCTTTCCCTTAGTTGTTACCTTTAACAAAAGAGCATAAATAATGTAATAATCCAATGTGTAACCCATAATCATATGTTAAAGTGTGTGTGTGTGAAAATGAAGGTTTAAAAATACTTGTTAAATGAGTATATGAGCAGAATCAAGTGATAGCAATGCGAGAGTTTGTAAACCTGAATATTTTAAGAAGTATTATTATAGACCTTGATAAGAATATTTACTAAGATGTGTCTCAAGAGTCAATAAAATTCCTCCTTACTCTGTCATCCTAATAACAATTTTGTCAAATGGTTTTATTAAAAACAAAAGCAGTTAGTTGGTTAGTTTTTTTTTTTAAATGTCAACTACTACCCTCCCCCCCAACCAAAACAAGATATTGTCCTTAATGTCCTAAGGTAGAAAGATAGAGTATAGAAGTCATCACCTGAAGCAATGAACACTAACATTTCTGAAACACACTTAAACAAATATAAGAGATAACAAAACATAAAAATATTATGCTATTAATAAAATCAAAAGACATAAATTTTTACAAACTAAGACTTAAATCGTAGTTGTGATTGTGGTTCACATCTTCCCTTGGTTTTACATCCAAGAACGACTTAAACGCCCTCTATGGATCGAGGATAGGCTTCCCATCCAGTTTTATTAAAAATTGGCAAATGTGGTCTTTTATAGTTAGATTCTTAAGACTAAGTCGTCATGTTCTTTATGAAAATGAGGCCATAAATCATGAATTGCATGATGTACATCTACACTAGGATGCATCTCAAGAGTTAATAGAAGATTATTTAAAGACTCCTTACTCAGGCCATCCTTAATGAATTGTATTTTATCTTCACAGTTTATAGATACCATTCCGAAAGAACGACATTGTGCATTACAAGTCCATCTAGCACATCGATGCCAGACTTTTAGTCGTTTTGCATGCGTTTCTTTGTAAAAGTGCTCTTACCTGTCCCAGGCATATATGAAATAAAAGAATTAGAAGACTTACCTGATAAACAGACCTTTGCTTTAATCATCCAGCGAATATCTTCAAAAATTCCATGATTCATTAACAACCTCAATCTTGCACACCTAGCTCGGTAAATTTTTGTAATCGCATTTTGAGGCAAAACGGGAAAATACTTTTTCAATTTTTCAAGAGTAGTGTCTATTTTTTACATGAGAAGTGAAAAAGAGATGCAAAGAGAAGGAACAAGAAATTGAACAAATATATGCACAGATATCAGTTATCATGGGAAACTGAAAGAACCGACTTAAGAGTCACAGAGTACCGTTATTCGCCATTTGACCGGGGTGAGAAAGACTAGAAAAACAAGAGTCACACAAAAAAGAAACACAAAAACAATGTGAGAAAAATAGAATAATTAACCTTTATCTACAGAATCATTCAAACCAATGGATTCATTTTCATTAGGAAAATTATCAAAGTAAGCTTTCAATGATGTCCATTTACCTTAAAAACATTGTCATTTTTTAGATTCTCAATATCAAAAGCCCCATAAGGATACACATGGATCACAATAAATGGACCGCTTCATCTTGATCTGAGCTTTCTAGGAAATAAATGGAGTCGAAATTATAAAGCAAAACTTTCTGACCAGTATCAACTTTTTGACAATTTTCACAAGTTTTGCAGAATGCACACGTGTCCTTGAACATGGTGGGCCAATAAATTCCATTTTATAAGATTTTTGCAGTCATTTGTTTTGACGAGAAATGACTCCCACATGCCTCAAAATAAAAAATTTTAATGACACTACTTATCTCATTGTCTGCAATGCATCTTTGAAATATTTGATCAAGACAATAATTGAATAAGTCTCATCCCAATAAAATTTCTTCACTTCGATCAAAAACTTTCTTTTGTCTTGGATACTCCAATGAGTTGGCAAATCTCCTGAAGTAAGAAAATTGATATTTTTAGCAAACCAAGGTATTGAACTAAGAGAAAGTAAGGATTTGTCAAGAAAGTAATCATCGATTGGTGTGATATCAGATGTCGAATCTATTGTCAATATTGACAAATGATCCGTATCAACATTTTCAGTGCCTTTCTTGTCCTCGATTTCTTCACGAGAATAAATCATTTGCAATTCTTCAGATTCATCAAACTCAATTTTACCTAAGGTAGATTCAAATTGATCATAAACTAATTCTTCAATAAAATCTACTTCTTGTAAATCATTATTATTGTCGCACCCGACATCGCGGTGGCCTTAAAATTTTCCATGGAAAGAAATGGATTTCTGGTATCCTATTCTTTGATGGGGAATTGTCTTGTTTTAAAAAGTCACCACCTAGTGTTATGGTCATTAGGAACCCTAACTAGTCAATAGAGATTCTATGGTTCTGGACTGGTTACGTAAAAGGGAAGATATTATCACCCCTTAAACGTCCTGCCTGAGGCATGCTGCATTGTTGATTTTGCCTTAAATTGTTAAACGTTTATTAGTTTATACTATGATAGTTTGCTTATAATATTCCTGATTCTAGCGCCAGTGAATATTAAACTACAGATACTTCCAACTCTGGCGTTGAGAAAAAAATGCATGATATTCTTGACTCTGTCGTCAATGAATAAACCCATGAAATAAATTTAAATTGATGGATGCGTATATGCTTTTATTTTTTTATTTTTAAAAAATGATGGTTTAATTGTAATATTTCTGACTCTAGCGTTAATGAATATTCGATCTCGAATACTTTCAACTTTGGCGTTGGTAAAAATTCCATCACGAATAATTCCAACTTTGACGTTGGTAAAAATTTGTAGCAAAAAAAAAAATCACTATATGTTCTTTTTTTCTTATTCCTAATCTTGATATGAGTGAATAAATTGATAAAATATATTTTTTCTAAGACATGCAAAATTTTTATTTCTACCCTTTCTATTTTATTTATTTATTTATTTATTTTTTGGGGTCAAAATTATTTTGTATTTGGATCAAAGACATCTGAAAATGGAATCCGACTTGAAAATGTCAAGATTTTCCTAGTATACTATATTGCTACAAGAGAACGTGCTATTCACATGCATATTCCTCTCATGCATGGTTAAATCTGGAAACGTGCTTTTCTAAAGGAGCCAAAAAAAAGAAAAAAACTAAAAACAACAAAAACAAATCACTGGTTATATGTCAAGAAAAAAAAACCTTAGCAGAAGCTCCAGGAATCTGTTTCAGATCTTCACGAGTTTGATCGCGGCTACTGCTTTCCTCACACTGAATGGGATTGAGTTTCTCTGTTTTACTTGGTACTGAGGCCTCCTCGCTAGAACCTCCAAATGAGCAGCTCTCTAGCATTTTATCTTCTTCCAATGATTTGCTGTCGGGTCGACCACTGCTTGTGGAGTTGGAATATCTAATTGTTGAACTGTGTAGCTGCTGCTCGTGCTCCAGCAATGACTGGTCTGCTGAACGTTTTTTTTCTTTCTTCTTCGTTCTTGTGATTCTGCAAATGGTTGCCTTTTTTCTTCGTCTTCATCTTGTTTTTTATTCCTTTCCTCCCTTTTCTGTGGCCTTCTCTGGCTTCTATAAAGGCAGAGAATGGCCTTTCTTCACGTGTTCGTGCCTCACGATCGTGAGGCACGAACACCTCTGTTTCTTTGAGAAGAAACAGGGGCAGAAAATTTGCTCTCCTCTGTCTTGTTCGTTTCGTGGCTTTTTTGTGTCCGTCCTCCCCCGGTGTTTTTTCCTTCTCTAGTTTTTATAACCAAAGAATGTCATGCGGTCGCCTCCAGATAATAAGGCGACCGTGCATGGATTTTAATGCAGGAGTAAAGGTATCCATTTCCAAGAAGATGAACAGTGTTGATGTTAATGGCCATTTGTGTTTTGGTCCTTGATGTTTTGAATTTTGGCATTCAAGTCCTTGGGTAAATTGTAATTGAACCCCTGCATCTCAGCGTCGTTTACACATTGGTCTTTGGAATTTAATTTGTTGCAATTATGCCCCTAATTAACCCCAAACTTTGGTATTTCTTCAATTAAGTCCGTGGTTTCATTAATTAAATTAATTTCAAGTTCAATTAAGTCTAAAAACATATCAATTCTCCAATTAAACCCTTGATTTGATTAATTAAATTAATTTCAAGCTCAATTAAGTCTCAAAACTTATCACTTCTCCAATTAAACCCTTGATTTGATTAATTAAACTAGTCAAAAGTTGAATTAAATCTCTAAACTTCCAATCATGTTGCCCTAAACCCAAATTTTATTTTATTTTATTTTTTATTTGTTTTTCATCATCATTTTTTTATTTTTTTTATTATCATTTTTCAATAAATAAAATAATAGCAATAACAATAAATAAAAAAAATAAAGGGTCAAAAATTAGGTTATGATAATTATCTCCAGGTTGCTTGCTAATGTTGAAAATATTCATCTCCAATGTCATGTTTTCAAATGATAACTTCATCAATCCATTCCTATAATTAATCAAAGCATTAGAAGTTGCAAGAAACAAACGTCCTAAAATAACAGAAAATGAATTACATGCATCAACATGTTGTGTATCCAAGACAATAAAATATACATGATAAATGAATTTATCGACTTATACTAACACATCTTTAACTATTTCTCTAGACACTTTTACAGATCTATCGACAAGTAAAAGCGTTACATAAGTTGGTTTTAACTCATCTAGATTGAGACTTTGAAAAACTAAATATGGAAGTAAATTCACACTAGCTCCAAGATCAAGTAAAGCTCTTTCAATTTTATGTTCTCCAATAAAGCAAAATATTGTAGGACAACCAGAGTCTTTATATTTCAAAGCATTATTGTTCTGAAGAATGGCACTTACTTGTTTGGCTAAAAAGGCTTTCTTTTTCACATTCAGCTTTCTCTTCACAGTGGACAGATGTTTCAAAAATTTAGCATAGGAAGGAACCTGTTTAATAGCATCCAACAAAAGTATATTGATCCTTACCTGTTTAAAAGTTTCAAAGATTTCAGAGTTGTGATTGACTTATCTTTGTTTGGTCATGGCATGAGAAAATGGAAGTGTTGGCGAAGAATTAGTCTTTTCTTTGCAATGTTCAGATTCAACCCATTCCTTGCCCTTAGAGATTGACTCATCATATTTTTCACAAGGTTCAAGAATGGGTTTTTTAATAACCTTACCACTGCAAAGAGTAATGACTGATTTGACTTGATTCATGTGTTGGCTTCCAGAGCTACTTGCATTTGCATTGTATTGCCCCCTGGGATTTTGCTGTGGTTGAGATGGAAACTTACCTTTCTCTTGACAACTGAGAGCATATGTGAACTTTGTAAGAGTATCTTTAAAATTTGTCATGCTTTGAGCAAGTTGAGTGTTGATTGCCTCTTGCTTTTCAATGAATGCATACAATGTTTACTCAAGATTTCTTCTAGGAGGTGAAGCATAAAGAGGTGCATATCCATGAAAATTTTGGAAATTATGGTGTGCTTGAAATGGTGCTTGTGAAGTTTGTGCATTATTATTATCACTCTTCCAACTGAAATTTGGGTGATTTCTCCAACCAGGGTTGTATGTTTACGAGTATGGGTTATGATTGGGCCTTTGGAAATTGTTTAAAGCATGAGCTTATTCATGGAGCCATTCCTTAAAAGAAGGCAAAGTTGGACAGTTATTGGTTTCACAGATTTGACACACAATGTCTTGAACAAATTTTAATTGACCACTATTTTTCAATTCTAGTGCCTCAACTTTTTTAACTAAAGATGCAAACTTGGCTTGGAGGTCATGATCTTCTCTAAGGTTGTACATTCCTCTACTAGATGTATAAGGTTGGGTTTTACTTTGTGCCTCATAAGTGCCTGTCGTGTCCTAATTTTGTGGATTTTCAGCTAGCAAGTCTAGGTACTCCATTGCTTCATTAGGGTCTTTATCTTCAAAAGTTACATTGCACATCAATTCAACCATTTGCCTATCTTTAGGTGATAACCCTTCATAAAAAAATGAAACCAATTTCCATGTTTCAAAACCATGATGAAGGCAAGTGTTAAGCAAGTCTCAATACCTATCCCAACATTGGTAAAATGTTTCTCCTGGTTTTTAAGTGAAAGTGATGATTTGTCTTTTGAAAGAGTTTTTCTGTGAGATGGAAAAAAACTTCTTTTAAAATTGTTGTTGCATTTTATCCTAAGGACGAATAGATCCTGGTCTCAAATTTTATAGCCATGTTTTAGCTTTATCTTTTAATGAAAAAGGAAAAAGCTTTAATCTAATGGTGTTCATGCTACAATTTGAGTCATTATAAGTGTTACAGACCTCCTCAAATTCCCTTAAATGCAAGTATGAATTTTCTAAATCTAAGTCATGAAAGGAAGGTAAAAGATGAATAATTCCTGGCTTAAAATTAAAATGAGATGCATCAGGAGGGAAAATTATACATAAGGGTGCACTTGTTCTTGTGGGATTCATGTGGTTTCTAAGTGTTCTAACACGGTTATTCTTATTATTCTCATTATAAAGTGACTGGTAATCTTCTTCGGCCATATTTTTTAAAAATAATGAGGATACCTTACAAAGTCTACCACTTAACGTACGTGACCAAACTCTCATGCATGTCCAGGAAGAGAATAAAAGGAAGAAAAGAAAAGAAAAGAAAAAGAAACAAAACAAAATAAAAGAAACAAAAGTTAGATAAAATGAAAAGTGAAAAGATAAATAAAATAAATATTATAATTTATACAAGAATTTACCTCCTCGGCAAAGGTGCCAAAAACTTGACACGATCAAAAGATTGATGTCTTATCCTAAGTGCAGGAGTGTCGAAGTAATAAATAACCCGGTAAATGATAATAATAATAAGTTAAAGAGAACTTTGAGATGTAAGATTAATGTGAGGATTCAACAATGATAAAAACAAATGTTAAGGTTAGAGGATCAACATGAAACAAGTAACACCAAACTTTTAAATATTGTTAAGAATTCATGATGCTAACTTATGTTAACGACAAATCAAGTTCCTTTCATAGCACATGTGTAAGTTATACCATACAATTGGCTATGAAAGTGCCAAGCATTTGTTGTACCAAGTGTTATACAACATAAATCTAGATTAACCATTTAACAAGCAAGGTATTAAGAATTAGTAAGATAAAAAGATAAGACATGTTAATAACAAACTTTCTTGGATATAAACATTGAAAGTCCATGTTGAGTTTATATTATACCTATTCTAACACCATTAGTGAAACATTTTCTCCTTTATATAATAAACTTAGCTAACCACTATGAAGAAGAGAAATATAAATAAACAAGAGGAGAACATGATTATATAAGTATAGTAAAGGAAATGAAAATCATAAACAAGAGATTAAGAAAAATATAACATGAAATAAAACTTAAACATTGCAAAATATAAAGAAAGAAATAAAGAGCATGATTTTGATCTGAACAACCAAGATACCTAAATGCATGGCAAATGCCTCCTTTTATAGGCCAAAATTTGAAACTATTGATTTGATGACTAATTGTTAAGTGAGTGGCCACATTTTGACTTGGTAACAATCTTTATCTTCTTGTCTAAACAAAACGTCATCGATAACGTTAGAATTTGAATAGACTTAACTCATAAAAGTTCTATAAAATTGTCTAAGCTTTCCAGGAAAAAAAATTGAGGTCATTTGGACTTCTAGAACTCGATATATGGGCTAAACACTGAATAGTGTCTGGGCTGCAAGACAAATTTGGACTTCTCCGTTGTTGCTACAATTTGGACTTGAAAACCACCTTTTTAAATCTTGGACATCCATGAAAGTTTTATACCTATATCTTAGCTTTCCATCCATATAAAGCAGACCTAAATCCAAGTTCTACAGCTCCAGATATGACCCAATGACCGAATAATGTTCAAGTTTGGACTGAACCAGCATCTCTTTTCTAAGTTTGGCCCTCTCTTTATCTTTTAAATTTCAGTAGTTAAACTCATCAATCAATCCTTTGATTTGTGTGATAGCCTTGAATTTAAGATGAACATTTACCATAAATTAAAGGTATCTTATAGTATCAGACTTGTTATTATAAAACATGCTTTCGTTAAAGAGTTATTGATACTTCAAGTGTAAAATGATGATATAAAATCTTGATAAAAATACACTTTTAAGTACTAATCACCTTCCAAGCTCTAACATGAAAGAATTTACAGTGTTACCATTCTATAGCTCAATTTCCTGTCGCAAGGTTTTTATTTAACTTGTGGTCGGGAGTTGTTTTTCATCTGAAACCATCACCATAATTGGCTCAAATGCATGTAAAACACCCTACTCCACTACTCTTATCTATTCAAAAGTGCAATCCTTTTGGAAATTTGCTTTATACATTGACTTTCACTAGCACACCAATTTGGTTCATAAACATATAGGGTTTTACGTTAGACTCTAAGTTAAGTGTATTAAATAGAGTGTACATTCTTTTTTAGTTGTTTTTTAGTATATATCATTTTGTATTAAGATAATCCTAATATTCTACTTGTGGAACATTAGTAGGATTATTTTCAGTATCTATCTCTATGTTATTTTCACTTTTAAGTCAAATGAGTGAATAATTTTTTATATGCTAAAGTATTAGTATAAATACTTGAATTATTACTATAGAATTGATCATACTTCTTGGTAATTCTTATGTTGTTATTTATTCCTTATTTATGATTAAGCATGATCACTTATTAAAACTGAATCTTTAATATGAACCGTTATGTAATTATGAATTGATAGCTCCTCAATTGATTGATGTCATGACTTGAGCCTTGATATATGAATTTATCTATGTTATTATGATATGAATCTATGGCATGCCAATAAAAATACCCATGCTAACAAGCTAGTGTTAGTTTTTGTGCACATCGTATATGAACCCTAGTTGGTCGGGGAAGTCACCAACTTGTGGCGAATGATTATCCCACAGTATAGAGCATCATACTCATTGCATTTTAATTTTTTGACGAGGCTTACCTTATGATATTCTTATTATTGCCTATTTGAGAAAATTTTATATAAGAACTTAAAGCCATAGTTGTATATATATATATTCTTTATTGTTGCATAACCTCGTGAATTAATAAAAAATTATCAATTAAAAAAAAATTTAATTATGAATTACATAACAACTATAATAGCTAACCTCTTGAATAGATACATCCATTTGTACTGGATCGGTCCTCCAACTTTTACCTCAAACAGTAAATGTACGCGAAGATGCTCCATTGAGTCAAAAAATGATGGAGGGAATATCATCTCAAGTTTGCATAATGTCTTGACGATATTCATTTCAAGCCTTTCAATGTGATCAACATTTAACTTACTAGAGCATATATCTCTGAAGAAATGACTGATCTTTGTTAGTGCATCTCTGAAGAAATGACTGATCTTTGCTAGTGCATCCCATATCCTTTTTGGCAACAAATCATGAAAAGCTAATAGAATGAGTGTTTGCATAAACACATGGAAGTCATAACTCTTCATTCTATATAATCTACATTTCTCTGTATTAACCAACCTTGATATGTTCGAGGCATGTCCATTGGGGAAATGCAAACTCTTAAGCCATTTGTAGACTAGTAGTTGTGCCTTTTTATCTAACATGAAGCTTGATCTTGGTTTTGCGACCCGTGACCCATCACAAACCAACTCCATATTTTTACAATTATAGAACAATGCTACATCTAATCTAGCCTTGATGTTGTCCTTTGTCTTCCCCTTCACATCCATGACGGTGTTGAAAATGTTCTCAAACATGTTTTTTTTCAATGTGCATGATGTCAAGTTATGGCGAAGAAGATTGGTCTTCCAATAAGAAAGCTCCCAAAAGATACTTCACTTCACCTAATTATGGGTCAAACCAAAATCAGAAAACTTCTGCTTACCTGATTGGAAACCAAACACAATGTCACCTTACTCTAACACAACATTAAGCAATTCTTCACCGGAAAGACACGGGGGTGCAACATCCTTTTCAATTCTGCCAATAAAGAAATCCTTTCTGTTCTTTCTGCACCTATGATTCGGTGGCAAGAAACGATGGTAACAGTAAAAAAAAGAAGCTTTATCTTTGTTTGTTAGCATGAATGCCTTGTTGTTCTCCATACAATATGGACATGCTAGTTTTCCATGCGTGCTCCAACCAGAAACCATTCCATAAGCTCGGAAATCATTGATAGTCCACATCAAAGCCGCTCTCATAACAAAAATTTGTTTCCTCGAGATGTGATAAGTCAAAGCTTTAGAGGACCACAACTATGTCAACTCATCAATCAATGGACGAAGACAAACATCTATATTCTGCCCTGGACTGCTCGGACCTGATATGACCATAAATAAAAATGTGAACTCCGGCCTCATGCATATCCCTGGTGGCAAGTTATAAACCATCAGTATGACCGATCAATAAGAATAAGGAGCAGCAAATGATCTGAATGGGTTGAATCCATTTGTACACAACCCAAGACGCATGTTCTTTAATTTAGCTGAAAAGTGAGGATGCACACTCTTAAAGTGTTTACAGGCTTCGCCATCAGAAGGATGCACCATTACTCCATCAACCGCATGATGTGATTGGTGCCCTATCATGTGCTCAACAGTTCTTGGTGACATGAATAATCTCTAAACTCTAGGTGTGATTGGGAAGTATCTAAGTTTTTTATATGCCACGAGAGTCTTCCCTCTACCAGTTCTGGGTTTGTAATGGGAATGCCCATATGTCATGTACTCGATCAACTCACCATTTTCAAGGTAGTACAACATGCAGAAGTTAGGGCACATGACAATTTTTTGGTATCTTAAACCGAGGGGTTTCATCGTGAACTTGACAGCATATAAGTTCTCTTTCAACCTGTTCCTTTCAGATAAAATGCTTCTCACCTATTTGATAATCTTTTCATAATCGGCCTCACTTAACTAGTGATCTGACTTAATAGTAAACACCTGTGCTACAACCGATAATTTATTATAGTTCGTGCAGCCATCCCATAATGGCTCGTCAGAATCTTTCAACAGATAAAAAAACCTTGTTGCATCTATATTAGATTCTTCTTCTACGATTGGACATTCGCTGACATTACCTTAACTCATTTTCATTGCATCATAACCATGTTCTTGTAAGGATTACTGTTGTCATTTCCAACTTCATGCATGTTGCTAGCACTAGAAGTTGACCCAACCACCCTTTCTACCATGCTCTCATTAGGAATAAATAGTTCCCCGTGTGCATACCAACATACATAATCCTCCATGAACCCTTTGGTTAGAAGATGCATTGTTACAATATCTTGATGCAAATTTTTTTTTTTTTTACACTTCCTGCATGGACACCTAATACCGCCATCAGTAAAATTCCTCGGGATAGATGTTGCGAAATTAATAAAACCCTGAACCCCGTTACAATAATCCATCCTCCGCAATCCTTGGGGTGAGTCCTGATACATCCAAGAATGATCATACATGAATTCTATCAAACAATTATGACGACAACATGTATTAATTAACTATGTTACATAAATAAACATAACAAAAATATTGGTTTGCCCCGACATTATCCAACAAAGTAAAAAACCACTTAATTTAAATATTATTTATCAATTATCAATTATCAACTAACGACGTCCATATATATATATATATATGGAAATCACAACTTCGCAATAGAATTGATAAAAATTAAAACGGACTCGTTAAACAAGCTATTATTTATTTCATCACAACACATCTAATTTGGTGTAATTCAAACAAAGTTTCAACAATTTACAACCAAATATAATTTAACAAAATCTAAAACAAACTATAACAACTACAAAATTATACATTCATACTACAAGTTTCTTTGACAAATAACAATCAAACAAGTACATACGTTAACAAAAAACATATACTAAGAAAAAATTCAAATTTAAATGTTAAAATAAAAAGGATATATTTACTTATAAAAAATGATAAAATCCATAAGAACAGATATTGTTGTGACCACGTAAAAAAAGTATAAGAAACTTGAGTGCTTGTTTTCATAAGAGGGGGAGAGTAGGGATGGGTGGTTGGCTGCAGTTCTGGAGGGGAGAAGTGGGATGGGGAAGAAGAAGGAGAAATAAAGGAAGAGAGTATTAGTAGAGTGTGTATATATTGACTTTTACCGATGGAATCACCGACGAACACGTTTCATTGGTATACCCGTTGGTGATTCCGCCGGTGAATTTATCATGTCACTGTATGGAGATCCCGGTTTAAATCCATCATCCATTCTGTCGGTAAAATCGTTTGAAAAAAAATCCACTTGACTACACCATTGCAACTTTCCAAAAAACTATATATCCGTCGGTGATACAGTCGACATATATCAACGGAAATAGTCCATCAATATATACCGACCATATCGCTGACGAATATTTTCTGTCGGTAAATACTGACAAAAGTAGAGACGAAAGTTTTTTTGTCGGTAAAAATTACCGACGTAAAAATTTCGTCGGTAATTCCATTGGTTTTCACCGATTTTATGGTAGTGCTTATTGAGTTGTTGGATTCACTCTCTCATTACTTATTTTTTAAAGGCTTATAACTTGTTAGCAGGTTACTTTTGTTGGGCTTCAGAACCTGCTCTTTTAGTTAGAATTAGTACTTTTCCATTATATCTAGTTAGTACTCTATAATTATGATATTTGTACTAACTCTTGTATTGATATAATCAATTTATATTATGAAATTAGTTATGTTATCATGTTGCATAGAACTTTGTTTTGTTTATATATGTGAAAAAGCTTATATGCAAGTTTGGATTTGCATAGGTATGAAAACCTAGATGGGGACCTTGTTTATGTGTCGATTATGCATTCAAAAATTAGGTCATGACATTAACCATTTTTGTGACTTATCATATTATGAAACAATGTTTCCTTCCAATATTTTATTTTTAATGGACATGACTTTCATAACCATTACTACCATAAACCAATATAATTATTCATTCAAAAAACATGTTTATTTAAATGCAAAAGTTGTTATTTCTCTTTTCATAATGTTGTTTATTTAAATGCAAAACTTATTATTTCTCTTTTTAGAATGTTGTTCAATGAATAATCACAACTGTAAAATTTCATAAATTAACATAAATCTCGTGCAAAAAACATTGTGCAATCCAGTATGCACCAAGATATAATGCATTGTGGAACAATTCTACTTTTCCTCCTAATTTGGTCACTTGATTTTTTTTTTAAATTTATCATTTGACATTATTTTGGCATAGAATTTGGATTTGTTATTTGTTTTAATTTTTTATCTACTAAGTTATTGTGGTGTAAAAAAAACCATTATGACATCGATTTGGTTCTTAGTTTTGCAAAAACAAAAACAAAAATATTTTATTGTTTGCAAAAAAAGAGAGAGTTCGGGGACTAATCTAAAAAGAAAAAGAATGCAAGGTTTCTATTTTTTCGTTATTGTTTAAACAATTAACCTTTTTTTTTTCTTTTAGTGTTCTTCTATTTTGGTCACTAGTTATTGTTTTTTTTTTGTGTGAATATGTCTTTTAACATTGCGCTTAATTAGGATTTCATTTAATAATTTTTATTTAATTTTTTTATGAGGTTGTTATAGTGTCACAATAACATCTAGACAGGTGAATGCTCAATTTTATACACAAAAAAATTAGTTTTAATGCTTGTAAAAAAATATATTTAGGGGCCAATTCTACTGTAAGAAAAAAAAGAGCATTTTTCTTACCATTGAAAACACACCTAAATATTTGAGCCAAAAAGATTTTTAATCTTTTTAGTTTGACAAGTTAATATTTTGGTTTCAAATATCTTGTTACATTCTAGATTCTAGATTTGAGAAAAAGAGAGAATTTCAACAAGAGAGAATTGTTACTTGGCTATATTCTAATTAAAAAAAAATATTAATTCTTAATGATGTTAACAAGTTTATTTGATGAGCGGAGAATTTAATCTATTTGAAAAGACGATACTTGTAATGCTTCACCAAAAGTGACCTTAAAATGTGATATTCTTTAACATAAGGCATCGATTCACTGCGATGCACTTTAAGAGCCACAGCTTTATTAAACTTTGAATTACATAATATTAAACAAAACTAACATTTCTAGCACAACATCCATTTTTCAAACCTTTTCGAGAAAACTCCTTGCAATCTTGCCATTTCCACCTTTAGGGAGAAACCCGCCTGGCTTGTACTCACTGCCAGTTCCATAAATTATCCTTAGAATCTGTGGTTGTGTACGTGCATAAGAGAGCGAATTGGCATCTGCAGATAAAATGTTACTCTCAGTTCGATTTTCTGCCCCAAGCTGTAAGGGTACAATTAGACCTTCATCTCTAATCCCACACATGGCAAGCTCATTCCTGAGGCATGAGATTGCGTTGGTGAATTCAGCCACAGTTATGTTATAAGGAAGCACTTTCTCGTAAGCTTTCTCATACAGTAACGTTCGTATTACTGCGTCCTGTCCAGACTCTACGCCCAAGAGAGACGCAACAAGCTACATCAGAAACAAAAACAGAAAGCAAAACGATATTAGTTAGGAGAACGCACTTGAAGTGGCTATATTTTGTGTTTGCTTGAGATCGATGTATGGTTCTTACTCGTCGAGAAGTGTAGTTGGCCAAGGGTGGAATGGTGCCAACGTATGCTACCAGTCCCACGTAAGGGATAACATACGATGCCAAGAGATAGTTGACTGTGTTGGAGTAAGGGTTAAATGGAGGGTCCAATTTGTAGCCAACTGCTTTGTCAAATAGTTGTGCGAATGCTTCAGGACTGAGATCATATAGAGGTCTTGAAACTCCACCAACGGTTGTTATAATAGCCCTGAAAATCATTACAACATTATGGGATGAATGATACGGTGCCCTTATTGATCTCGGTTTGAATCAAAACATCATATAAATTGTACTACCTTAAATGGCCAACTTCTTGATAAGCAAATTCCTCGATGATTCTACGGGTAACAGGATCAAGGTTGGCCTTTTGGGCACCGATCGGAGGAGGACCGCCTGCGGCAAAACCCGGTTCAATGGCATCGAGTCCATGACCGAGCGCGCTATTCAAAAACAACTCAGCTTCGAGGAATTCCAAGTTGAGAGCGAATTGAATCAGATCCTGGTCGTTGGCCTCAACCGGTCCGCAGTACGCTGAACCTAACACATTGATTGGAACCGAAACAACAATGGTTAGAACCAAAGTAGACAAGAAATAAAGAGTTGCCATTTTTCCTTGAGTAGCTCGTCAAGTTCGTATACAGAATGGCTGAGATATATAGGTGTACGAGGGAACTAATTATCATTTGCAGAAAAACCATAAAAGAGGTCAGTTCATACGTTGTCAATCGGCACAAGTAACCACCAAAAATCTAGACACGAGAAGCTAAGAGTTTCCTTCCAAATGGTTTTTTTTTTAATTTGGTAATTGTGAGTGTTCGGTATAATTTATATACACCTTAATTAATTTTTCAAAACCTTGAAATTAACGATCATGTAAATTTCCAGTAGTCCTGAGATTTGTGTTACTCGAACTGGTGATCTCTGATGAGCAAACTCAAGACTTAACCAGGTGAACTATATCTTTTAAGGTTGAAATGATATTTATTTTTATTATTAATATGATTGTCCAGATTAGTTTATATATATCTCAATTAATTTTATAAATTTTAAAATTAATAATTATATAAATATTTAATTACATTCAAAATGGTTATGTGAATGGTATTGAATGTTGGTATGGCAATCATTTTATCGTCATCACGGTAACATGTTTAAGTAATCTCCAAAACTTGGCCTTCATTGCGTGCCACTTAACTTGAGCTAAGTAAAGCATTTGAAACCAAAAGAAGTCGAAATCGAATACGTTTTGGGCAAGCATTTTGTAAATTGGCACAGAATGGCTGAGATATATAGGTGTACGAGGGAACTAATTATCATTTGCAGAAAAACCATAAAAAGGGGTCAGTTCATATGTTGTCAATCGGCACAAGTAACCACGAAAAATCTAGACACGAGAAGCTAAGAGTTTTCCTTTCAAATGGTTTTCTTAGTTTATGCACGTTTTGATTAATTCTTTAAAATTTTAAAATTAATAATTATATAAATTTTTAATAGTCCTGGAATTTATATAACTCAAATTAATGATCTCTGATAAATAAACTCAAGACTTAACCAATTAATTCATATCTTTTAAGGTTGAAATAATTTTATTATTATTATTATTAATATGAATGTTCGGATTAATTTATGTATATCTCAATTAATTTTATAAATTTTAAAATTAATAATTATATAAATTTTCAATAAACATAAAAATGGTTATGTAAATGGTATTGATGGTTGGAATGCCAGGCATTTTATCGTCATCACGGTATCATGTTTAAGTAATCTCCAAAACTTGGCCTTCATTGCGTTCCACTTAACTTGAGCTAAGTAAAGTAATTGAAACCAAAAGAAGTCGAAATCGAATACGTTTAGGGCAAGCATTTTGTAAATTGGCCATTGGTCACTTGCGTGACCCTTTTTTTTTTCCTACTCATGTGTCTAGCGATGAAGTCTCTTTCAATTGTTTATTTGAAAGAGTTTTCTTCTTAAATACTTTTTTCCAATATTCATTTCACAGCTGGAACAAATTTCCGTATTAATAATTGAAAACAGATAATCTGAGGTCACAATCAGCAGACATGACAGAATTACTAACAGATCCAAACAATTAGTTTTTTTTTTTATCATTCTAATGAAAGATTAAAAACAATTGTTGATATAATAGATCATCATCAACCTATTGCAAAATATCATTGATTTCTCGATGAACTATATATATGTTCTTCGTTTATTCATTTCAATGAGAAAAAAATTATAATTAAAAACTTAATCTTGAAAGAAGACAGATTGCAACCTTGTTAATCATGTAAAATATGAAATACTTAACTTAATTTTAACATATTAAAAAAAAGGTAAATAAATAAAGAAAATTGTAGATAAAAGTTGTAAAGAAATAAACTACAAAAGGCATAAAGAAAATCATAGCAAAAAGCTATGAATAAATTGTGTATACGAGTTTGGGTAAAATTATAAGTTGTTAGATGAAATATTTATAATATTAGATAGATAGAATTTTATTTAGACTTCAAATCTTATTCCCATGCAAATTAACAATTTATAGAAGACCAAGACTTTACATAAATATCTAAATCCTAACATAACATGTATTCTACGTAGA
Organism: Populus alba x Populus glandulosa; assembly: GCA_033617975.1. NCBI lineage: Eukaryota > Viridiplantae > Streptophyta > Magnoliopsida > Malpighiales > Salicaceae > Populus > Populus alba x Populus glandulosa. The sequence goes on from CM066143.1 coordinate 40,811,461, forward strand.
ATTTAATTGTTCAATTCTTGAATTTTGATCTCTTTGATTGATGATTGATGACAAATCTCAATTATATTATTTTATTTATGATAAATAAAGGGATATCTTTTTGCATACAATTTTTCTAGATAATAATAGGATAGGTTAAAAACATGATGTAAAATTATATTTCTAGATAAATTGTCAACAAGGATTTTATGATATAAATTCTAGTACAATTATGATGCAGGGGATTTTTTTCCAAACACATATCATAATGTTAAAAAGTAGAACTTTCAATCTGATTTTTAAATCAAGCTATAATTTTATCAATAGATTATAAAAGCCATGTTTCTTATAATTTTAAAATTTTATAGTCATTTGAGATTAGAAATGCCTTCAAATAAAGCCTAGAAGTTACTATTCATTATTAGTAATAATTTCTTAATATATGGTTTTTTCTATTTAGTTTATAACTCTTTTATTATTTTTTTAATTTTATTTTAAAACAAATTCTAGTATATAAATAACCTAAAACAATTTTAATAATGACTTTGATTAGAAAAAAATATTGAATAATAAAATTATAAATTAGAATTTTTATACAATTAACCTATTTGATAAAAATTCTGTGCTACTTGTACTTAGGTGTTTTTTTTTATTACCATGCGATTAGTTGATATCATGACTTAACAATTCTTTGTTGTTAGTTGTTATGTGACATTAAATAATTATGGTTGGAATAAATGATTCTAGAACATAGCATGTTTGTGTAGAAGAAAATGAGAAGGTTTCCTATAGAAATGAAACATTATATCTCAATTTTTACCTTTATTTTTTATATATATTTAGAAAAAATAGAATGTTTTTTTATTTTAAAAAAACTATATTTTCAATATGATTAAGCTAATTTCTAGCTATTTTATAATTTTGGACCCATTTGCCTATTATTTTTCTGTTTACAATTTGTTTCTAAAAAAATAACAAAAGAAAAGAAATATATAATTAAGGGGACGTCAGCAGTTAGTTCAAGCAGGGAGCCAAACAAAGAAAAAAGAAAAGAAAAAAAAGAGAAAAAAGAGAGGGAAGGTTAGCCTGTCAAATACCTACTCTGCATCATTTATAATTGAAGACGATAAGACTTTCACGTAGTAGGAAAAAACAAGAGGGCAGTTATGAAGGGGGCCTTTTCCATTAATGAAAAAACGGAGAAAATAATTCCTGAGGAGATCATAACCAGGAGGCTTCTCTACCCTTCACTCCTTTTGAGATACAGAAGAAAAGGATACAAAACAAACACCTCACTGCCTTCCAGCCCTCTCGTCCCTCCGTACTGTCACTACCACACAATACCAGTCTCCCTCATCTACTTTCAAAACTCCTCACTTTTCACTGTCCAAAAAAACCAACCCAAGACCTTCGTCCCCTCCTTTCCTTGTCAAAACCACCTGCAACCAACCCCACGCACCAACTTTTTATTTTTGTTTCTTCACTACCAGCAATCCATTCTCTCTCCATCTCCCACCGCCGGTGATCAGCCCCTCCATCATCACCAGCAGCCTCCCCTTTTCCACATAACCCGACTGAAAGAACTCTGAAAAAACCTACCAGAGACAAGCATGTGTGTTCTGCTTTATATATATATCCAAAGTCGTTACAGCAGATAAGAGAAAGAGCTTATGTGTTTGTTAGAAGAGATAGATATTACATGAGATTTAAATACAAGATAAGATGTCCTCTAGCAAGCTATCCAGTTCTTATCCTTATCATTCCCCTACAAACTAGCAAGGAGATCCAACACAGAGAATTTGTCCCGTAGCAAACAAACATGATTAGCTGTGTATCCCTCGGTAAAGACATCCGCAAGCTGCAATGAAGTGAGGACGTGTTGTAAGATTATGTCCCGGTTTGCCACCTTCTCACAGACAAAATGGTAATCGACTTCGATGTGTTTAGATCATACATGAAAAATTAAATTGAAGGCAAGAGCTAAAGCACTGATATTATCACACCAAACAAGAAGGGCAGACTCAAGTGAAACTTTCAGTTCACAAAAAGAGTATACGCAACCAATACACTTCAGCGGTAACAAGAGCTAAGCAACGGTATTCCACCTCAGTACTAGATTTGAAAATCACAGGTTGTTTCTTAGCCAACCATGAGATGAGGTTGGAACCCATATAAACACCATAACCACATGTTGATCATCTATTATCTAGATCACCAGCCCAATCAAAATCGTAGTAGGCATATTGCAAGGCACCAACTGTTTGCCTATACTCTTATGGATCTGGAAGTGGTTTCCCAGCAAACTTGGATAGTTTGAAGCCTGAGACACAAGGAGCTCGATAAGGTCTGATGCCAAGGAGTTGTACACGATCTAAAAGGTCAATAATATATCTTATTTGTTGAAGATGCAACCCGGAAGGAGAACGTGTGGCTTCATTACCTAGGAAGTACATCAACTAGCCAAGATCTTTCATGGCAAACTCAAGTTGCAGATTAGAGACAAGAGATGTAATGAAGTCCTGATCATTAGACATTACAAGAATATCATCCACATATACTAGAAAGCGATCAGCTAACTTTTAATATGTCACGACTCTCTTATGCTAGAGTCCTTGTGGAGCTGGACTTGCTTGTTGATCTTAAGTCCTCTGTTGATATTATCTTGCCAAATGGTGCCCCTTTGACTCAACCGGTTATATATGAGACACTGCCTAGATTCTGCAAGTTATGTAAAATTCTTGAGCACAAACTGGGAGCATGCTCCCCTGCTACTGCCTCAATAGTGACTAAACATATGGGCAACAAAGGTATCCCCTCTAAGGCTTCTGATAAGCCCCGTAGTGTTTTTGATCGGTTAGGCTCTGTTGCAGAACCTAGTTTGGGAAGTGTTGAAGGCCAGGTTGCTGAGTCATCACATAGTTATGACCCATAACCCCATGTCCACCGAAGTCACTATTTCCTCAGGAGAATGGGCAATTGTTAAAAGCAAGAAAGCAAGAAGGGCTCCTGGCATATCTTCGGGAGTCGTGCACACCACTGATCAGGGTTCCACCATCCCCTTTAAAGGTAAAGAAGTTGTTGTCTCACCTTCAGGAACCATACCCACAACTTATCAAAAACCCTCATCCTTTCTAAAGGTAAAGAACCAGTCAGGGCATCCCCAAACAGGAAAGGTCCTGTTGTTGTTATTACTGGTCCAACCTCTTTGTGTGGTTAAAAAAGGAGCACATCTCGAACAACTGGTAGTAGTATGGTTCCCCCTCTAACCCCTCTTATGTAATGCTCATATTCAGTTGGAATGTTAGAGGACTCAATAGTCCTCTGAAGCAGCATGAGTTGGTTCGCCTCATGTAAAAGCATAATTTTGATGTGTGTGGTCTCTTGGAGATTAAGTTGGTTTCATCCAAGCTTCAGTTCATGCATAGGTTTTGGCTGAAGTGTTGGAATATTGTTTCAAATATGGAAGCTGCTAGTACTGCCAGAGTTGTTGTGATGTGGAATCCTTCTATTATTCACGTTGATTTAATTGATTCTTCTCCCCAGGCTATCCATGTTTCTATTCGTAGCTTGTCTACTCAGTTATTCTTCTCCCCAAGCTATACTTTTGCTGATACTTTTGTTTATGGTTTCAATACTATTATTGCTCGCAGATCTCTTTGGGATAGCCTTAAGTCCTAGGCTCCAGCTAGTTCCTAGCTTGTTTTGGGTGATTTTAATTCCATTCTCTCACAAGAGGACAAGCACAATGGTGCCCATGTCTTATCCTATGAAGTCTTTGATTTTAGAGCATGTTGTTCTGTCTTGGGCCTCTATGATTTGAATTACATGGGCTGCCACTATAGTTGGTCAAATGAGACTGTTTGGACTAAAATAGATCATGTTATGGCCAATCCCTTATGGTGCAATCTTCAACTCACATCCCATATGCACTTTCACCCTTGGAGGGCCTTCTTTGATCACTCATAAGCTCACATTCAGATTGGTAACAACATATCCCAAGGTCATTGTCCCTTCAAGTTCTTCAATATGGGTGTTGATCACCCATAATATGCAAGGTTAATCTCTAAAGGATGGCAATCCTCGGTGGCAGGTACTCCCATGTATATTTTATACAAAAAGCTTAAGTCTCTGAAGGGTCTCCTAAAGTCTTTAAATAAGCTTCATTTTAGCCATATTTCAGAGAGAGTTACTAAAGCAGAGGCCTACTTAGAGCAACAACAATGCCTCCTGCACAATTCTATAGATGACATATCTCTTCTGCATAGAGTTAATCAAATGAAGTTGAATCTCTTAAACCTTAAATCTGTTGAGAAAACATTCTTTACCTAGAAGCTCAAGTGTAATTTTCTCAAGAAAAGTGACAGAGGTACAAGTTTTTTTCATGCTTTGATGCATCATAAGCACAAGAAGAGTTTCATCCTTGTCGTCCTGTGTAGTAATGGGGCTCTTACTACCTCTATAAATGAAGTTGGTGCTGAATTTGTTCATTACTACCAAAACCTTCTTAGAACTTCATCATCTGTTTCTCCTATTGATGCTGCCGTTGTTCATAGTGGTCCTTGCCTTGATGAATCCCACTATAGTTTTCTCTTGGTGCTTGTATCCAATGAAATTGTCAAGGAAACTCTCTTCAGCATTGGTAATGATAAAGCTCTCAGTCCTGACAGATATTTATCTCTCTTTTTCAAAAAATCTTGGGACATAGTTGGAGCTGATTTTTATGCAGCACTTCAGGATTTCTTTTCTTCTAATCAAATCCTAAAGCAGATTAATCATTCCATTATTGCTCTGGTTCTAAAATCTGCTAATGTCAACTCAGCAAATGATTTTAGGTCAATCTCTTGCTACAATGTGATTTATAAAGTGATAAAGATTCTAGCCTGTTGATTGTGTCTTGCCCTACAAGACATTATTGGTCCTGCTCAGAATGCTTTTCTTGGAGGGAGGAATATGATCGATAACATTAACCTGGCTCAAGAGTTCCTTAGGCATTATGGCAGGAAGAGAACCTTTCCCTGGTGCCTCATACAAATAGATTCCAGGAAAGCCTTTGATTTGGTGCAATTGGTCTTTCTTAGAGAGCTTCTTCATCTTCTGGGTTCCCCCTACTATTTTGTTCATCTAGTAATGTTATGTGTGGAAACTTCTTCCTTCTTTGTTGCTATCAATGATAGCCTTTATGGGTTTTGCCCTAGGAGGAGTGGAGTTTGGCAGGGTGATCCTCTCTCTCCCTATCTTTTTCTTATATGCATGGAATATCTCTCAAGTATGATGAAGATAGCATCTCAGCAACCAGGCTTCCATTATCACCCGAAGTGTGCTTCTCAAAATATCTGTCACCTTGTTTTTGTTGATGATATTCTTCTATTACGTCGAGGGGATGGATCTTCTGGTCGGATCCTTCTAGAATAGTTGCATGTCTTTGGCTAGTTCTCTGGATTACACATAAATGCAGGGAAATCTTTCATATATTTTGATGGAGTTGTAGATAGTATTAAGCAGGGTATCCTTTAAGATTCTTGTTTTTTTGAAGGCATATTCCCCTTCAAATACCTTAGTGTCACCCTCAGCCCCCACATGCTCTTTTCTAGCCAGTTTTCCCCTCTCCTGCATAAACTTGAATCTGCTATACAAGGCTGGATGGGCAAGCACTTATCCTATGTTGGGAAACTGGAATTAATTAGATCTGTTCTTTTTGGCATGGTGCAATTTTAGCTCAACATATTCCTCATGCCGGATACTGTCATTAACCAAATTACATGCATTTGCAGGAACTTCTTATGGACTGGTAGCACAACCAGAAGCAAGTTTGCCTTAGTAACCTGGAAGCATATTTGTTTGCCAAAGGATGATGGAGGCATGGGGCTCTATGACATCAAGGCAAGGAAACTATGTTTCATTGCAAAGCAGCTATGGAATATCCATTTAAAAACTGACTTGATTTGGATTAGATGGGTGCATCATTTTTACTTGCCAGATAGTTCCATAGTTTCATTGCAAAGCAGCTATGGAATATCCATTTAAAAACTGACTTGATTTGGATTAGATGGGTGCATCATTTTTACTTGCCAGATAGTTCCATCCGGTTGGTCTCTTTACAGAGAACCTCCTCCCATATGGAAGTCCCTTATTGCTCTTCGAGATCAGCTCCTTGCATATTATAGGGTTTAATCAGAAGTGATCTCTATGATGCAAAGTTGGGACAATATTTCTGAGCCTTTCTCGAGTCATGCTTATGAGTTTTTGAGATTCAAATGAACCCAGTGTCATGGGTTAAGGTTGTTTGGGAACCTTGGTGTTTATCAAGGCATAGTTTCATCCTTTGGCTTGCTTTGCTTGGGAGGCTGAGAACAAGAGACGGGTTGTACTTTATTGATACTGATGCTAGTTGTGTCTTCTGTCTGAATCATGAGAAAAGTCATAGTCACTTCTTATTTGCTTGTAATTGGACATCCCTCTTCTGGTTAAAGGTTAAACCCTGGCTTCGGCTTTGCAGGGGTATGGCCACCATTAGTAGTACTATTTGGGGCCTTAATATTAAGGAGAAAAACATTGTTGCTAGAATGAAAAAAGTCTCCCTTAGCATTGTTGTCTACTTGATATAGGAAGAAAGGAATTGAATAGTCTTTGAGAACTCGTACTCACTGGTTGAAACTCTATTTTGAAGATTTCACATTTTATTCTACATGATATTGTACTTTCATGAGCGCAATATCCCTCACATTATTGTTAGCTGACTGCATGATGGTTGTCCTAAATGAAATTTCTTGTGGGAAGTTGTCTTCTCTTCGGTTTGTAGTCCTTAAAATGCACATGCTTCTTGTTAGGCATTGTTGCTGCTATCTCTCTTGCAGATTTGCTATGTTGCATGATGTTCGTGTGATTTTGCATCCTGGCTTTTTCACGCTCTAATTGGCACCCAAGATAGTTACATGTCTTAACTTTTCTTTGTGTTAGGATCGGAACCTTGTAATTTATAGTTCCTCACATAACCATTGTCTGCTAATTTTAGCTTGTTAGCTTCGACTTTGATGTAAAATCTTCTCTGGGAGTTTGTTCCCTGCTTTTGTATATCATTGTATATGATTTTGCTGGTTCTCTAGCATTGCAAATTTTTTATTCATTAATATACTTATATTTTGATAAAAAAAAAAAAAAAAACATATATGTATTGAACCATGGTGATAAGTGAACAAGGAGGGATCCATTTGCAAACTATGAAAGCCAAGAGACAATAGTGCAGTGGATAAACAATTAAACCAACCCCAAAGAGCTTGATTTAAACAATAGAGAGATTTGTGAAGCTTACATACAAACTGGGGGTGCACCAAATCTTCAAAGCCTTTTGGTTGTGTCATATAAACCTCTTCCTTTAAAATGCCATGGAGAAAGGCATTAAAGACTTCAAGTTGCCTAATATCCTAGTTGAAAGAAAGGATAATTGTAAGAACTATACGAATAGTAGAAGGTTTGATATTAGGACTGAACGTGTCATGAAAATCAATCCCACTTCTCTATAAATAGCCAACATCGACTATTCTAGCCTTGTGACATTCAATATATCCATCAGGTCATCGTTTTAGTTTGAAGACCCATTATAGGGAACTATATGTTTACCAGGAGAACGAAAACATAAAGACCAGGTGTCATTCTTTAATAATGCCTAAAATCCAATGTTCATTGTCACATGCCATTCGAGTATAGAGGTTGCTTGAGCATAAGTCCAAGGCTCAGAGATGACCACACCTACATGCAGAGCTTGGAAAGGGTGATATGTAGAGTAATATAAGTGGAAATTAGGAAAGCTATAGGGTTTAAGGTGGCCAATCTAGGATTTGGTGATCATATGAGAGGGAGGTATAGGAAGAGGAGGTGTTTTGTCTTGATGATTAGAAGGTTCTCTGTTATGGGAATAAAAAAGTTGGTGAATAGGTACAGAGGATACAAGAGAGACCAGAGGAATATCAGAATGGCTAGAAATGAAAATTGGTGTAAAGGAATGGAGATCATGGTTAGGTGAGATAGAATTATAAGAGATGGTAGATGAGGAAGGAGCAGTAGTATGGGAATAAATAAATATATTTAAGTTAGGAGAATTACCTAGGGGTGCACGTTGTTGGCAAAGTCAGTGAAGAAGGATTGTACTTGAGTTGGGAAATTACCTTTTTCAAAAATCACATTTCGAGAGATATACACATGCCTGGAAGATGGATCAAAGTACTAGAAACCTTTATGATTAGAGCAATAACCAATGAAAATGCAAGGTGTGCAGCGATAAGATAATTTATCAGTTGAGTAAGGAAGAAGGTATGGAAAACATTGACATCCAAAAGCTCGAAAATATATGAAGTCGGAAGGAATGTGAAAAGGATGTTCAAAAGGTGATGAATAATCAAGAACCTTGGTAGGTAAACGATTAATAATAAAAATAGAGGTTAGAAACGCATCAACCTAAAATTACTAAGGTAAGCCGGATTGGGCAAGAAGAGTAAGTCCTATTTCCATAATATGATGATGTTTCCTCTTGACGAGGCTATTTTGTTGTAAGGTATGAGGATATGATGGGCGATTTTAAACACCGTTGGCACTCAAAAATTGCTTAAAGATGGTAGAACAATATTCCCCACCATTGTCACTTTGAAATTTTTTAATGGTGTAATTAAATTGTTTTTCCACTAAAAGTTTGAATTTAACAAATGTAGAATAAACATTGGATTTATTAGAAAAGTGAAAATAGCAAACAAAAACAAGTATAGTCGTCAATAAAAATTACATAATATCGACAACCACTTAACGAAGGCGTGGACCAAACATCAAAATGAATTATTTCTAGTGTAGTTGTTGACTCGTTTGAAGACTTGAAATATGGCAATTGTTTAGACTTACCGAGTAGACAAGACACATAAATAGCCTGCTTATTGATTGAATTACTAATTGGAAGAGAAAATTTAGAAATGACACGATGAAGGGTTATAGAGGAGGAGTGTCCTAAATGACAATGCCATGTGGAGGTAGAAGCCTTAACGCTAACAGTCATGGTAAGAGCACGAAATTTTGATGACGTAAGTTGACGAAGGTTGATTGGGTACAATCCATTATCACTTGGCCCCGTCATGAGTGTGTCCCCCGGTAGGATGTCCTTCATAAAAAAATTAGAACTGGTGAGTTCAAAGTAAACATTATTATCCTTGCAAAATTTATTAATAGAGAAGAGATGAATCGAGGCCTAAGGACAATAAACAACATTGTTTAATGTTAGAGTAGAAAAAAGAGTTTCAAAAGAAGCAGTGTCAATTCCATTACTTATGCCTATGGAGTCATCTCCTTTATAAGGTTGAGAGGTTGCAAGATTAGCAATATCTAAGGTGACATGAATATTAGCACCATTGTTAGCATATCATTGATGTTGATTGACATAAGTGGTATTAGCTTCAACAACCATAACAGCTAATTCAGTTGGAGGGTGACATGCCTAAAAAGAATAATTCATAAGGTTAAAACAGTTCAAAGCCTGATGTCCCTCCTGTTTGCAAATCTGACATGGAGATCGCAAGCGAGAATACAAAACAATAGGTATGTTTGATGATAGAGGCGATAAGTGAGGTAACGGTTGGCAAAAGTGAGAAGAGGAGGTACTCGAGTGTTTTAAGGTCTAGAAAAACATGATTTATTGGTGTTATTTTGATATCTAGGTTTGGAATCATTTTTATATGTGTATAGAGTATATGGTCCTACCTCGGGTTGAATGGATTGACCATGAAATTTTTGCATAAGATCATAGTTCAACAACTTTGTATGAAAATCAAAGAATGACATAGGCTTCTTCTTAGTAAGCAGCATATATGTTGTCACAAAGGAAGGAAAGGAGGATTTAAGACCATTAAGAATAGATAAAATTAAATCAAAATCATCAGTAGGTTTCCCAACAACAGGTAATCATCAGCAAGGCACTTAACTTCATCCAAACAAATTTGTAAGACATGGAGCCTTGTTGTAAAGATCGCAACTTCCTTTTAATAAGAGAAATTCAAGATGTTAAGGGTGCAATAAATAGTGCACCAAGAGCTTGCCAAGCAAACCAAGAGGTCTCAAGACCATAAATGGTGGAAAGATAAAGAGGAAATAATCCAGCCAAGTACCATTTGGTTTTTATATTGCCAAACCACATAAGTAGAATTAAGAATACCTTGGGCTTTTTGTTCATCACTGGAAAATTGAGGAGGACTAGGTTTGGAACCATTAACGATTCCTATGAGACCATAGCTTCGTAATAAAGGAATTAATTTAGCACTTCATGCAAGAAAGTTAGTTCCATTAAGTTTGATGGAGATTACTTGAGCTGAAAGATGAAAGACAGTGGAAGAAAAAGAAGCGCCTGTAGTAGCAGCTATAGGATTGATAAAAGCATTAGCTATAACTGGCTTTGATGCCATGAAAAAACTCTAGAAAACCTACTAGAGATATGCATGTATGTTCTTCTTTATATATATCCAAATTCGTTACAACAAATAAGAGGTAGAGCTTATGTGTTTGTTACAAGAGATAGAAATTACATGAGATTTAAATACAAGATAAGATGCCCTCTCGTTTGCAAGCTATCCAGCTTGAACTGGATGGCTTTTATCCTTATCCAGACTGCCTTTTTCCCTCATTTCAACCATTTTCTAAAATCAACTCCCCTTCATTAGTGATCGAGAACCACCAGACACGGTGGTGTGTCATTCCATACATTACTACTCTTTCTACATCCTTCATTTGAATCCCAGCAAGTTCACCTGACTTTGTCAAATTCTTGAAGATGTATTTTGGAGCTTGGAAGGATTTTTTTTGTTTTCCTATGTAAATTTTGTGTTTGATTGTGATGTAAGTTTTTAAAAAAAAACATCAAAATTTATGTGAATAAATATTTTATGACCATTACAGACAAGTCTTTCCAAAAATCCTCTTTTTTTTCATATTCTATCATTAAAAAAAAACATTTGGCTTTCTAGTTTGTTCGTTAAAAAATAAAAAAAATGTAAAAATATTTTTTTTATGTTTTAGAATTCAATAAAAATACTTGTCTCAATATAATTTTAAAATAATAAAAGTTTGCAGTTTAACATTCAATGACGCCAGAGTTAAAAGTATTGAGGTATGATAGGTTATGTGAACCTTGTCGAAGCTCTTATCATAGACCTTTCCTATGATTTAGAATGGGTTCAATGAGCCCAACGTAGACTCATTGGTATATTCATGGACATGGATTGAGTTATGATCTCGAGTAACTAACTTAGTTGTCAATTCATGAAGTAATTAGGATCAGCAAAACCAATTGAACCTTATAATGATTAGAATCTAACCTTCAACTAGAGTTTAATCCGTTGAGATAAACTCACCACCACCATGTAAATAAACCATAGTAGTATAGCATAACATACTATTAGCAATTAAGACAAGATCAATATACAGTCTATCTCAAGTAGGATTCTTTAAGAGTGATATTATCTTCCCTTTAGTATAACTTGTGCCTTACCATTGATCTTTGAAGACTAGTTAGAGTTTCTATTAACTAAAATACTAGGTGACAATTGCATTTCACAAGTTTAGACCATTTCCTAAAAGAACACACCAAAAGGTGTTATTCTTTTTCTTTGGTTGCCATGAAGTCGAGTATGACTATAGTCTTGTGTGAATTCCTTCATATCTTTTTTAGTGAATATTGCCCCTTGATCAATCATGATTGTTTTTTAGAGTCCTTAAAGAGTTTGATTATAATTTCTTGATTCATCGATAGATTAGAAATATTTTCAACCCAATAATGAAGTAATCATTAGTAACCAATATGTAATTATGCTCTCTTAAAGATGGTGGGTGTATTTTGCTAATAATTTTCATTATCTAGCCCCTAAAAGGACTATGGTTTAATCATTATATTGAGTTCAATTAACGGCATATATTGTATTGAGCTATATTATTGGCATGCTTAACACCTTTTTTGCCGAATAGTTTTATCTGTACTATTTTTTGTTCTTTTCTGGCCATAAAATATGTAGTTTTTTTACTTATCATGACATCCTAATTGTATATATTTTATGACTGATTGATAATCATTTTATATCACAATCCATATTGAGTCAAGTCATTGGCTTTTGTATTGTTTGCTTTTACTTAAAAAAAATTAAATTAGACTGCCTATTAATAAGTTTTTTTTTTTACCTTTATAAAGTATGGATTCATAAAAATACATCATTCACACTTATATTGACTAGCTAATTGGTTTATAATGAGTAATAAATCTCTTGTTACTATAACTAATTGAACTCCCAACTCTAGAAGTATTTCCAAGCCTATAATCAAAACCTCATATTGAATTTGATTATTAGTCAAGGAAAAAATCAAGCCAAAATGATAAGTTCATATTATAACCTACTAGAGAAGTTATTATCACTTCTGCAATAACTCTAAATCTGATCTTGGTTTTTTATCTATTAAAATCATAATTCTCATGAAACAAGTTCCATAATAATAATGTTAATATCTTATTGCAGTTTATGGTCGATATCAAAACATGGGTGATTAGTAAATAAATAAGTCGAAGCTTGGCCTTTAACTACTTTTTATGGCATATAATGCAAATCAAATTCAAATAATGTTAATGTTCATTTACCAATTCAACCTCTCAAAAAAAGGTTAAGATAACATATATTTTATTAAATATGTTTTAGAAATTACATATAAATTGACTGGTAGTATGTACCATAGTAGCTAAACACAACAAAATATATGGATAAATAAAACTTTTTTGTTAAAGTATATCGATCATCAACCTCTATAAGGATATGGATGAGATGATACATAATATGTTCATGTCCAACTTCATTCTTTTATGTTAGAATGCTACTAATCGGCTCTTGCATAACTCAAATATATAGCCTTAAAAGCTTTATAGGTTTTGGTGGGTCCAATATTAAAGGCTTGACCATATAAGTTTTTATTTCTTCAAATGCAAAGTAAAGCTTCTCATTCCATTAGAACTTATCCATGTTATTTCCTTTTAATAATGTAGTAAATAGGTTGATATTTCCAATAACGTTTGATATGAACCTCCTTGGAAAATGTTTTTACAAATAAAGCTTTGTAACTATTTTTTATTTATAGAGGTCATGCTTTTCTAATTGGCCATTTTTATTTATCCTTATGTCATGCTAACATAATAGAAATCCCAAGAAATTCCCTACCTATATAGTAAAGACATATTTTAATCGATTCATCTTGAAATTATGCATTCATATTCTTTTAAAGATATAATATAGCTTATCCAAGTTGGTTGCTTTATATTTTAACGTCACCATGATATCATTAGTATATACCGTCATATTTTGGTTGATCATGTCATAAAAGAAAAAAAATCATTTCCCTCTAGTATGTAGCACTATCCTTTTTCAAACCAAATGAAATTAGTATTCACATAAACATTTCTAGTGATCTATGACATCTGAAAGCAATCATTGAAACATATTCTTCAACAAAGAAAATCTTATTATAGCATGAATGCCCATTCATAAAGATGAGGATCTTATTACTAATAGTTATTTGATCAATATATTAACTATTAAATTGTATATTCATCATTTAGAGTTACAAAATTAAGGTTTCTGAAATATATATACATACAAACTCTTAGTGTTCTTTTTTTTTTCAACACTAATATAATTTTATAAATCCATTCAACATATCTTGTTGATCTAATGAAAGCATCTTTTAACAATTGTTCTATTTCCTTCTTTATACGATCGATTATGATTAAAGATTTCTTGTATGGTTTAAATCCAGGTTTGATGGTAATATATGCTCGATCAAGTTTCTATCTAGCCTAAGAATCTCATTATAATTCAAATCAAAATAATTATTGTAAGTATATAGCAATGGTACCAAATTTTTATTATATTTTTCTAGAAGATTTTCATACTCTATAGGTTGGTCTAGGATTGTTTTCTATCCCTAAGTTGACTTCTATTAGTGGATCTTGAACTTTAGTCTTTCTATTATACATTTTTATCAGTGTTGTCGGGAGGATTTATTTTATTAAGCATGATCGATCAACCATTTTTGCTTATTTTCAATGAAACAATTGTGTTATTATGCCTAATATTGTTATTGTTAGTGTTGTAACCCTTTTTTTTTTGGTCCCCGCAAAAATTAAATAAATAGCCAAAGAAGGCTAGAAAAATAACAGGAGGCAGAAACGCTCAGAAAATGGTCAGAAAATTGGTCAAGGAGTATAAAAATACAAAGATTGGATTTTTGGCAATATATTCTTGAAGGATGAGGGCCAGGTTTAGAAGGGAATTTTGAATTTTTGAGGAGAAAAGCCCAAATTTGGATGTTTATGGACTTAATTGAATTTTTAATTGGATTTATAGGGGATTTGATTGCAAGAAAAATTGATTTTTAAGTCAATTTGGGCTTTAAATAAAAGAAATTTAAGTTCTGGGACCAAATTATATTTTTTAGGATTTTCTTAAGTCAAATCAGGGGCTTAATTGCATAAATATTGAAGTTTAATGGCCAATTAGGGGTTTAATTGTTGAAAATCCGAAACCAGGGACCAATTTGAAAAAGGCGCAAAGATAGGGGGGCTGTTTGGAATTGATTGAGGGGTCTAATTGAAGAAATTGGAAGTTTATTGATCAATTGAGGGCTAAATTGCATAAATCAGAGGCCAAGGACTAAAGTGGAAAAGGCGGTCAACTAGGCGGACGAGACCGAAATTAGCAGGGACGCAATTGAAAGGAACAAAAATAATTGGGGGACTGATGTGAACGTTGGCGCGTTTCTGGCGCCACATTTGAATGAAACGGCGCGTTTTCTCCAAAACGACGCCGTTTCATGCGTTTAAAAAAAAAAAAAGAATAGAGATCAAACGGTGCCGTTTTGAACGGCACTGTTTCTCTTCTTCTTCCCCCCCCCCCCCCCGCAGGCGTAGCAGAGAAGAGGAAAACCGGGGTTTATGTCCCCGCCTCTCTCCTCACGTGCCATGGCCCGACGCTCCACACCTTGGAACCCCCGAAACCGAAGCCACTGGCCGACCACCCGCCGCGCCACCGAAACCGAGAGAAGCACCTCGGCAGCGGCGCCTGCTGACCGACCGACCAGCACGCCTCGTTCCCCCATGCATGCCCCGATATGCCTATAAATAGAGAAGAAGCAGAGTGAGAAGGGGGAGGAACGAAAGGAGGGACCCGAGAAAGAAAAACAAAAAACCGAGATAGTGAGAGAGAGAGAGTCCGAAGGAGAGAGAAACCACAAAACTTCAGAAACAGCAACTGAAAACACAGGGTGGAGCAGCTTGGGATAGTTGAAACCGAGAGGGGACTCAAGAATTTGAAACAGAAGCAAACGAACCGAAGGAGTGGTCTCGGTCCTCTTGGAAACCACCGTGAGCTAAGCCGCTGCCACCGCCGCCACCGCAGCCCCCGCCAGCAAGCCGTCGTCTCCGCTGTGCCAGGTACGCTATCCTGACCCCCGTGCATCTTCTTTTGAGGCTGGCATTTGGTTGGCCTCCTGCATGCAGAATCGTCTCTACATGTAGGAGGCACGGGGGGAAAATAATCCCCCCCCGTTCATTCTTTCCTTCTTTTAGGCCAGACAGGGTCTGGCCCAATGATTTGGGTCTGGGCCGGTCCGGCCCAGATCAAGACCAGATATTGTTGGGCCGAGTTCGGCCCAACGTTTTTGGGGCTGGAGTCCGGCCCAGTTAGTTGGGTCGGCCCAGCCCACTTAATATATTATATTATATTATTATTTTATTATATTATGCATGTATATGTATATATTTTTAAAAAATAAATTCCGAAAAGTCTAAAAAAAAAATATTTGGTTGTTTGCTTTTCATATATATATATATTTTGGTTTTTATATATACTTTGATTTGTATTTTTTATACTATGGGGTACAATTTCAGAGTTTAAAAACACCCGTTTTCGTAAAAAAAAAAAAATGTTTCTTGCGTGTTGCATACGGCCAATACTCTAACATGTTTTGAATTTTTTTTATATACAAAAAAAATATTGAAAGCTTTGAAGGTGTGTTTTCGCATGGATTTCTTAAACACAAATTATTTTCTTGCATTTGTGGATTTTACAACATGTTTGTAGAACTCCAAAGGGTATTGGCCAATATTCCAAAAACTATAAAAATCTTATTTTGGGAGGAGAAATCGTATTTATTATTCACCGCTAATGTTTGGATGAAGAGATCTTTAAAAGGATGAACATCCAAAATATTATTGGGAGTAATAAATCTATACACATGTTTGAAAGAAGCTTTTATTACTCCACGGTTTACGAGTCGTTCTTTTTTTGTTTTTCTTGTTCCTTGCGATTTACGAGTCGCCAACTCCTGAAATACTAAGGGAAAAATGAGCTTTCAAAGCACATGGAATCTCCTTAGGTTTCTATCCAAAATAAATTGACGGGTTTAGAAGACACCAACACCATAGACTATAGAGCAAACCAAACACCAAGCAGCTTACCTTAGGTAGGGCGTACTAGGGGTGCTAGTACCTTCCCTTTACGCAACCAGTCCCTTGCCTTAGAATCTCTGAAAGACCAGTTAGGGTTCCTAGTGACCAAATACTAGGTGGCGACTCCAAAGAACCAAATCATTAGAACACAACGAAAATCGCCAGCCGATGCCGCGCGCCTTTAGATTTTTGAGGGGTGTGATAGTTAGCCTTTTTAAAAGGTAAATAAGTTGTTGTGACTCTTTTAATCCAATTTGTTAAACTTATAGTCAATATCTTCTAAATGTAAAGTATTTGGGCCTGTGAAGTTTTTTGTTAAACACTTTATTTACATTGTTTTCTTGCTTACAAAAATTTCAATAAAGCCTTGTATCTACCATTCCTATATTTACCACAAATAGCTTGTCATTAGCTTTGATAATTTTAGTGAATACATCAAATAGCTAAAATGTTAAAACTTGATATAGTAAGGATAACATAAACATAGTGTATATCCAATCTTTCCCAAGTAAGGCATTATAGCCTTTCTTTTCTTTAACTATAAGGAACGTTATATCGAGAGTCTTTGATCCAATTATTAAATCCTATCACAACACTTCTGTAATATCCTTGACTCCTATAAAATCTAATATTACCAATTCAGAAGGTAACATATGAGCTTTATGATGATCGATCTTTTTTGTTAATGCTAAAGGCGTTATGTTTAGTGTTGCACTATTATCAATTAGTACATTTTATATTGACACACAATTAAAACTTGTTGCTATAAATAGGGTTTCAATATGTTTACTTATAGCCATCGTTAGCTTACACCTAGTCATTGATCTATTATAGTTTATGACTAGCTAGTTTCTATAATTCTTTCTTTCTTGTCCACACTATCTTCACAATCATTATCATTATAGGGTAATTGACCACGTTTGGCCTTAAACAAGTATGGCAAGGTGAACACCATGTTTGTTGATGTAACATTACCATGATAACTTTTATTATGACTTATATTTATACAATTTATTATAAATATACCTTTTTGGCTTGAAGGTTATTTGTCTTTCATTGTGTGATAATATGTTCAATCTTACCCTTCAACTTTTCTATTAGGTAGAATTGTATGATAAATGAGGTACCTATATACTTCACAAATATTTTTTGCATGATCTTTTAGTGAATTTTTTTTATTATCTTACCATGATCCATATACCTATTTTGATTAGTTATAACAATGACCAATTTGAACCTTTGTTAATGGTTGATAAAGTCTAGTATACTATGTTTCTTTTATAATAAAAAAAATCTTTATGGTTTAGGAGTAGTCATTGTTGTTATCATCTTAGAAATGAGTTATTATCCATCTTCATTTTCTTTTTCTAAAAAAATGAATTCAGCCAGCTTTGACACGACCAAAAGCTTGATGTCTTTTCTCAAGTGCAGGAGTGTCGAAGTAATAAATAACTCGGCAAGACCGGGGTCGAACCACAGAGAGGTTAATTGTATAAATTATAAATAACAAGACAACAACAACAACAACAACAACAACAACAACAACAACAACAATAACAATAATAATAACAATAATTATTATTATTATACTCAGTACGTGGCGTTGTTATACCTGAGAATGATCTAAAGATCGGGTCACAGGTTTCCAGCCTATATACTGAGTTTATGAAAAGATCAAATATATATATATATATTATATAATATAAACAGAATGTAAATAATAATAATAATGAAAGCAGAAGATGAAGAAATTAATGAGAACTTTGAGATGAAAGATTAACGTAAGGATTAAACAATGATAAAAATAAATGTCAAGGTTAGAGGATCCACTAATGGTACTTCAAACAAGTATAATATAAACTCTTATTACTCAATTGGAAACCACACATAAAGGAGGTTCCAATCAGATTATAAATTGTTAACATGATTACATTAATTATCTTATTCGAATAAAGCTAATACTTGTAAATGTTGGCAGGCATTCATGATTATAACTTATGTTAACAACAAATCAAGTTCCTTTCATAGCTCAGGTGTCGGTTAAACCATACAGTATGGGCTATGAAAGTGCCAAGTATTTGTTGTACCAAGTGTTATACAACATAAATCTAGATTAACCATTTAACAAGCAAAGTATTAAAGTGAACAAGATAACAAATATAAAACATGTTAGTATCCAACGTTAAGGTCCATGTTAAGTTTATATTATACTTGTTCTTACACCATTAGTGTACCCTTTTCACCTTGACATAATTAACTTAGCTGGACATAATAAAAGAAAGAAACATAAATGAGCAAGACAAGAACATAAATGAGAAAGAAGTTAACTAGACAAAGGAAAGGAAATGAAGTGCATAAGCTTGATATTAATGAAAGCAAGACATAAGCAATACAAAGAGAGAAAGCAAGAGCATGATCTTGATCTGAACACCAAGATGCCTCAATACATGGTAAGTGCCTCCTTTTATAGGCCAAAATTTGGAACTATTGATTTGTTGACTAATTGATGAGTGGGTGGCCACATCTTGACTAGATAACAATCTTTATCTTCTTGTCTGATCAAGACGTCATTGCTAACATCATAATTTGCCCAGAATCCTCAAGAATGTTCTAGGAAATTGTCTCAGCTTTCCAACAAAAAAAGGATGAGGTCATTTGGACTTCTAAAACTCAAGATATGGGCTGAACACTAAATAGTGTTTGGGCTGCAGGACAGCTTCGGACTTCTTCGTTGTTCCTTCAATTTGGACTTCAAAACGACCTTTTCAAATCTTGGGCTCCCCATGAAAGTTGTAGGCCTTTGTCTTACCTTTCCATCCATATAAAGTGGACCTAAATCCGAAATCTAGAGCTCCAGATATGATCCAATTACCGAGCAATGTTCCGGTTTGGACTGCACCGACATCTCTTTTCTAAGTTTGGCCATCTCTTTGTCCTTTAACTTTCAATACTTAAACTCATCAATCAATCCTTTTATTTATGTGATAGGCCTGCATATAAGATGAGTATTTACCATAAATTAAGGTATCTTATAGTATCAAACTTGTTATTATAAAACATGCTTTAGTTAAGGAGTTATTGATACTTCAAGTGCAAAATGATGATATAAAACCTTGATAAACATGCACTTTTAAGTACTAATCAAGCTTCCAATATCTTCTGAATCTGGTTCCTAAAAATGACTCAATAGTTAGTATCATGTCTTCACAAGTCATTCTACTTACAATATTTCTTTTTTTATATATATTTAGTAGTGGGGATTATACGATTTCCTAGGATTTTCAATTTCCCTCCTCGCATTAATCAAATATGTCTTTTACTTTCTTGATGCCAAACAAGTACTCTTTACTCTAACTAATCATTTTTTCTTTTTCACCAATAGGTTTGTTAGCCTTTTTCGGCTTTCTTAATTCAATAATTTAAAATGGTTTTTCTTTTTTAACTTCTATGATTGAT
This sequence comes from Populus alba x Populus glandulosa, assembly GCA_033617975.1. Taxonomy (NCBI): domain Eukaryota; kingdom Viridiplantae; phylum Streptophyta; class Magnoliopsida; order Malpighiales; family Salicaceae; genus Populus; species Populus alba x Populus glandulosa. Next base: position 40,831,403 of record CM066143.1, read on the forward strand.
ATGAGCTTTTTTTTTTTTTCTTCAAAAGGTCTACTAGAATAAAAAACAAAATCAATCATTAAATATGTGATCAAGATCTTATTTAAATAGCCAACTTAATACGTTTCCTTAATTGACTTGTTTTTTGCTTATTTTATCATCATCTTTTTATATCGAGTAACATTGTTTTAAAAGGTTTAGATATTGGAATATTTGATCTCTATAAACCATTTTCTAAGATTACATTTCATCTTTTCTATAATTAACTTAATGCATTCATGCATTGTTACTAATGTTGCATACTTTATTTTCAAAGTTCTAAAATGAAGGGCGTAGATTTTTATAGACTCTCTTGGATCTTGAACTATCTTGGACAGGTTAACTAGTGTTACTTCTGGTTTTGTTCTATAAATATGTTCGTGAAAATAAGCCTTTATCTCTTTTCAACTGTTGGTAGACTTAGGTGATACTGTAAAGAACCAATAAACGACAATTTTGATTAATGATGAACTAAATAACCGACAATTTTGATTAATGATGAACTAAATAACCTCAATTTCTCTAAAGGAATAACAACATGATCACCATATTGATTAGTGATCTTTTCAAAGTGCTCTTTCGTTGATTAATTATCTTTCTTATAAAACTATTTAAAGTTAGCTCAATTAATTCTTCTAAGAACAGGATATAACATGTCTATCCAATCAGGGAATGGATGATTATATGCAGGTCTGGTTATATGTCCAACTTCAAAGCCTATCTCTCTTAAATGTTGGACTATTCGAGACTATTAATTCTTCCCTTTGATTTTTAGTCGACAACAAGTACCTAGGTTAGAGGAAAGAGTTTTAAATTGTGTGATTATATATTATTATGGTTATATGTAAGGTTGTTAGGTATATAATTAGTCTCAAGTTTTCTTTATGCTTGTAGGGTAAGTGATACTTCATTAGCTATATCATGTATAAATTGGGTTTAGCTTGTTATATTGTTAATTGTGTAGGCATGTAATATCTAGGATGAGTTCGAGAACTTTCAAACATTTATGTTAGAGTGCTTGTTATTTTAGTATATCTTAAGATTTGCCCCTAAGCTCTTTGAATAAATAGAATGTTTGATCAACTCTACTTGAGCTCATTCTAGATTTGTTAAAATGGTTAGATATAACCTATATAGTCTTGTTGACTAGCACAATATTATTATGATAAATTGCATTAGTTTCATTTTCCATCTCAATCTAAGCAACTTTTAAGTGGTCGTTATCACAATTAATTACATGGAATGTTAAGCTTTTAATCTGACTTTAACATGTTAAAAAAATTTCAAAACTACAAATTGAAAGAAGTTATAGATAAAGGTTGTAAAGAAATAAATTGTGACATGTAAAAAAAAAACAAAATGTAGCAAAAAGTTGTGAATAAATTATATAATAAATTTTATAAATAGGGTTGGTATTGTTTTAAACCACTGGAAATATTTATAATGTTATAAAGATAGAATTCCATGTAGATATTAAATCTTATTCCTATATAAATTGTCTTTAGCAAGCAAGAACTTTACTATCTAAATACTAGTACTTTTTATTTGTGCATATCCTTTTGATAGTTGTATGTGTTTTTCTATAACTTTCACCAGTTTAACTACAAAATATTTATGTTCTGCATATGATCAATTGATTGTTGAATTTTGATCTTCTTGGTTGATGATGAATGATCGATCATCGTTATCTTTACTAATTAATGATCAATTTTACTAATCAATGGGTATTTTCATTTTTCATCATTGATTTATAAAATAAATAAATATTGTTCTTAATCAATGTGGTTGTTTATTTTAGTATAAACAATTGTGAAGCTCACATGAATATATTATATCATAAAAGTTATAATTATTAGCTAGGATATCCTATGAACATAAGGAAATAATTCGTTTGCCCAATGAACTTTGAGTTATAAAATAAGGAAACCATCAACTATAAGTCAACAAACAATATAGGGTATGAACATACTAAAAATGGAGCACTATTTTACAATAACCTACTTTGCAACATTCAAAGTGTTCTTGAGTAGCATTGCGACGGTCATTGGCCCCACACCACTAGAAACTGGAGTAATACATCCAGTTACCTTTCATATTTTCTCAAAATCAACATCTCACATTAGCCTATAACCTGACTTCCTATTTGGATCATCGTTAGTATTTGTCCTAGCATCAATAATTGCAGCATCAAGTTTGATCCAGCTTTTTTTATTATTATTTAAAAGTTAAAAAATAAACTTATATATAAAAGAGCATTCCTTCCATCAAAACTAAAACAAAATCCAACATATTAGACTATTAGGAACTCTGAGCTAGCAAAAATTGTGTCTAGTGACAAAATACTATATACCTTTTTAATTTTCTTTTCAATTTTCAATTTGTTTTTGAATGAAGAATTGAAAAATAAGTTCATTTATTACAAAACAAAATCAAACTTTTTTACACACATAAAAAATACATAAAAATTATAATTATTTTTTTATAAAAAAAATTAAAACCATAATTTATAGTAATCTTAATATTTTGTATTCCTAATAATTTTATTATAAAATATTAATTTTATTTCCTTCAAATTTTAAACTATCATGAAAAGAAGTTGTATTGTTAACCCAAAAAAATATTTAAATTGGATCTATAATAATTAAATTTATAACATTAACTAAATATAAAAATGTAAAAAATATAATTTTAATTTTTTACATTGTTAAAAAGTACATGTATATAAAAATAATTATATTGTTAATTTTTTTTCTTAATTTGAAAAATAGTTAAGAATTTGTATTGGAAATTTATGAAGAACCTTTATAATGTTGATTAGGAATAGAATGAGTAGTAACTCTTTAATAGTTGTCATAATTCTATTTTATAATTGTCATAATTTTGTTTTCAAAAATCAATATAAACTTCAAAAATTTAAAACTATTTGAATAGCCTAAGCTTGTAGAAGTTGACTAATTTAACACTCGGTATATTTAATTTTATTTGTATGGTTTTTGTTTAATCTTGGCCCATGCCTAAGCTTTCAGAAGTTGACTGACTGAACAACAGATGCATTAATAACGGAATTCTTACGTCAATGTCTCAAATTCAAAATTCATTAAATCATAGATTCATGCTCAATTAAGAAATTTAATTTAATACTGAAAGATAAAATCAGAAAAAAAATATCAATTTAAAAAAATTATCAAAGTAAAAAATAGCAATAAAAAATAAAGGAGAATGAAATCATAAAAAAATAAATTTTAAAAATGATCTCAAATAAAATAAGTAGTAATCAAAATAATAGGAACTACATTTGACATATTAAAAAAAAATAAAGAAGGATGCAATTGAAAACAAATTTTAATTCTATAAAATAACTCAAATAAAAAGATATATCAATTGAAAGAACAAGGATCAAATTTAAAGGAAAAATAAATTGAAGAGCTGCTATGAAATTTTAAAAAGTAAGGCATGAAAATCAAGAAGGATAGAGAAAAGAAGGGGAAAAAAAAAGCAAATTAATGCCAAACTAGTTGGGATTACACCATATGCACCGCTTAGGGAGGTAAAACCCGCTATGTTGAATTGAAAAACACCAAGAAAGGCCATTTTGTATCATCATAAGTCTTTGCATGCATCTCTCAAACATGGTGGGGCATCTTACTTGTTAGAGCATTCAACAAACACACCAACAAATTTTTGTTGTTATTTTATATTTATTAAAATACTAAATTTCCTCTAAAACCACATGATAATCATAAAAAAAACGAAAAAAACAATGAAAGCACGAATAAGCCCTTGAAGGTAAGATAAGAAAGTTTTGATTTTAAAGGCAATAGAGTCATTTTTATGTACTATGAAAAATAAAATATCAAAAAATCCCTTAGACCCAAGTTAAATAGTTTTTTGCTTTTAAATGAAGTTAAGTAATTATATTGTGCAAAAACAATATATGAAAAGATTGAGTTGTCTCAATCAATTCTAAAATTACCAATGGACCATGTGAAAAGACTCAATTACCCATAATAGACAACTTATTTTTTTAGAAGGGCAAAATAGTAATTTCCATATATTGATATATGTATGATATGTGTTGTGAGACTACTAAGGCATTCCTTCATCTTTTAAGTTTGTTTTAATTACATTATGTACTTATTATTTTATAAAATTCCATATATTGATATATGTATGATATGTGTTGTGAGACATATCTCATACACTATGAATAATACTATTATATATTCATAACTTTATTGAGACTAAACATCAATATAAACAGCAAAATTGGTATGCGTTATATCTTTATCTTATGATGATAGTAGAGATTCTCATTTCTATAGCATGATTATACTAAGAATAATATGTAGATGCTTGTTAGGGACTTAGTTTATCAAATGTGGTCTACATGAGAACCTATTTGCATATTGCCCATAGGGAATCTTATAAAGATGGGTGTAATTAGTTCTTTGACTTGAGGTTATTAGGTTATCTTGTTTAAAAACCATGGATGTTGACACTCTTTAGATAGACTTTGAAGGTTGCATATACATTAGTTATTAGGTATATGTTGAGCCATATAAAAATGTATGAATAATAAAGATTTTGATGACAATTATGCAATGATAGTAAAAATAATGACAATAATGGCAATGATGATGCCATCAATAGTATCCTTATTGATAAGTTAAAGGTTGAGTGCAAAGACAATATAGAACATATTCAAGAAAAGAATTTTGTTAACTTAAGATATGTGTTGCGATGTCGCGGTCACACAAATTAATTACCCTAGCTTAAAACACAACACATAAGATAGTATAGAGCAAGCAAGCGGTCGATCCCACAAGGAAGATTTAGTTCAAATTTTATGCTATATGTTATGCAATTGGGGGGTTTTTTGATTTGTAATAATCTAAACTATGAAAGAAATTAAACTAGCAAACAAAATCAATTGAAACCGAAATTTATCAAGAAAATAAACCTTGGTCGCAAGCACACATCCACCAATGAAAATTAGAACCGATCCTTGAAATGAAACTTCAATTTATATTCTAAATTTTTATCTTTTCTTAACATTGGTTAATTAACGGTTCCGCCGTATAATTAACCCGAACCAACAAACAATCACAATGTTCGCATTAATGATTTAGTTCAATGGTAGCCCTAAGAACTTGATAAATTGATTGATCTCTTGACAACCAAGTTATCCGTAGCTTGTGCTCCCTTGTTTGAGTGTTCTCCCTGAGTTTAATAACATAGTTCCGCCATAATTATCAAGCTTAGTTGCTTCATAAGTTCATATATCACAACTTCGGTTTTGATATCAAACTTAGCAATAGATTATTCACAATAAAAACTTAAAGTCCGCTCTAGCAATTATCAACAACAATCATAGAAAATATACATACAAAAATAATCATACTCATTCATAATATAAATTGAAAATAAAAGGAAGAATAAATCTCACGATTCTTGAAATCCGAAGGTTTGTTGTGTCCTTGCAACCAAGAAAACGAGCTTAGCTTTGCATATCTATGTAACAATTACCCTTAAAGATAGAAGAAAGCATTATTTCTGGTTTGTAAAGAGGGGAGTTTGTGTTTCTTCACTTCTGGCTATTGCCCCCTTTCTACCCTCTTTCTTATCTCTCTTTCCTTTTATATGCTAAGAAACCCTAGTCCCTATTTTACAAAAGAGTCCTCCTTTAAGTTGACAATTTACATTTAAGTACTCCAATAACTCTTTTCCTAAAAAGGAGAAATATATTTGCATTAAATCTTCAAGCTTTGACTTAGAGGAGCTAAATTGCTGAAATAAAAACTTGGACAACGATTTAGATGCATCGAAACATAATTTGGACATGTTCCTTTACGAAACCTGTTTGCTGGCAGAATTCAGTTGTCATCTTTGAAAATTAATATCTCCCTCATATGACATTTTTTTTTGCTGAAATTTTGAGCGTTGATACCTCTTTATGTTAGAAATCCAAAACAATTGAGTTTGCATCAATTGGACTTCTGAAGCTCCAGATATTGAATTTTGAATGGACAAGGTCAACATTGGCAGACTACAAGATTTGACTTTGAAGGATATGATTTCCATGATCTTTCTCTTTTTATTTTTCTTGCATTAAATTTCCAGAAAGGTATGGATGATAGCTTTTTAGTTCCACTAGAGTCACTTCATTTCGACCTCTAGAACTCATGCTCTGCACAAAACATTTACTGAACGTCAAATCTGCCAATTACCTCAAATTTACTTCTTTTTGCATCTTTCATCCAAAATTGCCTTCAAAACATAAAACAAATAATATCAAGGCATTTTATATATATAATATGGGTAAAACACTAGTTAAATGTGGGTGAAACTATCAAATAATATGGTTATATCAGTATGTTGATGCTTTTGATTACAAGTTTATTATTATCACAAAGATAGATTTTTTCAAGGGTTATATGGATACAATGTATGTTGGTGGAGCAAGTTTAAGGTTCGCAATTCATTACTTCAGAAGCTAGTAAAAAAGAAATCATTTTTCAATTGATATTTCGTATACAAAATTTAATGTGAAGAGATTAAAGTTGATATCTAAAACTCTTATACACTTTAATTGAAGAAAGAAACGAGGATGAAGAGTCTTGATTGGACATTCACGAGATCAAGGCAAGCAAGAATAATTTTCTCGAGAACATGTTATTTCTAACTCAATAAGATTGATGTAGCAGGATTTTAAGGAAAGTTATTTTTTTCTAAGTTATTTTATTCCTATTTATTTTTGAAAAATATTTTTTATAGTCTTTTTATTCTTTCAATTTAGTTTAGGCATAGGACTAGTATAATAGGGGGGGTTTAGCTTGTATTTTAGTAGACATTTTGAAGAGAAATATTCAATAATAAAATATTGAGTTAGGATTTTTATGTAATGACCATATTAGATAAATTTTTATGTTGCTTGAGCTTGCTTCTTCTTTTTTTGTGTTATTTTCATATGAGTTAGTTGGTATCAAAACTTAACGATTCCAAGTGATTAGTTGTTGTGTGTTGTTAAATATTCATGGCTAGGAAAGGCGATTGCATAACAAGACATGCTCATATAGGAAGGTATGAGAAGGTTCTTCCTAGGAAAAGAGATGTTCAAGAACTAGTGATAGAAAACATGTGAATGGAGATTGCAGAATTGACTTGTCAATTAGATAAATTTATAAAGGCAAGTTGTTGATAATGATAATGGCAATGGTGATGTCATTAATAATGTGATCATTGATAAGTTAGAGGTTGAGTATAAAGAGAATATGAAAGAAGCTCAATAAAAGAAAATTTTTTATTTAGGTTGTATTGATCCTTTTATTACAAGCTTACAATTATTACAATGAAAGATTTATTCAAGGGTTTTATGGATGTAACATATGTTGATAAAGCAAGTATGAGGTTTGCAAGTCATTACTTTAAAAGCTAATGGAAGAGAAATCATTTCTCAATTGATATTTTTTTATCAAAATTTTAATATGAAGGGATTAAAGTTGATGTCTAAAAGTGTTATACATTTAAAAAGAAGAAAGAATAGAGGTTAGAGAGTCTTGATTGAACACCCACAAGATCAAAGCAAGAACAATTTGAACTTGAGGATGAGTTTCTTCCAACCAGGGAGAATCATGCAGGAGGATCTTTTAGCGGAGATTATTTATTTCCTTAGTTAATTTTATTCTCATTTAGTTGAAAAAAAAATATTTTCCTTTATGGTGTTTTTATTCTTTCTAATTAGTTTAGGAATCACTCAATTTAGGAATTATATTTTTTGTTGTTCAATTTAAGCCTACGACTAGTGTACACTTGTATCTTATTAGACTACTTGAAGAGAAATATTCAGCAATAAAATTTTGAATTAGGGTTTTCATGTGGTGACCGTATTAAATAAAATTATGTGTTACTTGTGCTTGCTTTCTTTCTTATGTTGTTTCCATCTACATCAAAGTCCTATTGAGATTAGGGTTAGGAATCCTATTAAAACTAGAAACATAGTTTTATATATCAAACTAGAATCCTAATGAAATTTGGATTCATTCCTATATTCCTAGTTAGACTAGGACTATAAAAAAAGACATTAGATATAAGTAGGATTTTATGGTTGATATGTTAGGCTATTTAACCAAGTATAGAATAAGTTAGGTTTATAGGCCTTGGAAGCCCACATGCTATGCTAGAGACTTTGTTATCCATATAGGCTTGTTAAGCCCATATGATAACTTTGTCTCATCATCATCCATATGGGTTTAAGAGCCCATCTAGAGTCGAAAGAACAATCACAGGAGATTGGGCCTGTATATAACCTCAATCCATTTAGGATTAAATGTATTTATCTTAAGAGGAACTTAAATTAGCACAAAATACAACTTGTTTCAATATGATTGAAACTCCAAAAAAGTAAAAAAAAAAAAAAAAGTAGAATATAAGGGTTTAAATAAAGAAGAAATCAAAATTTTAAAGAGAATGAGAAAAAAAAATACATGTAAAATTATGGATAGTTTTTCCTATTCTACGATTTCTCTAAAGAAAAAGACATTTTGTCCTTTTAATATTTTTTAATATATTGATCGTTTTTGGAGTACAACTAGCATGAACTCCATAATAACTTTTTTTCTAATACAAAAGATTTTTGGCAATGGGAATTGATATTCATTCCTGCATGGATCATCTCTAGAGGTGAGATAATTAGATCAAAGCATTAGAGCCATAGAGACTGACACGTATTATGTTCTTTCTTTTATAAAATAAAATAGTTACTTTCATAAGCTGAGATATAAGGGATGCCTATAATTAATATATAGGTGTTTGTCATAAGACATATACACTAAACTAACCCGTATGAGAATTTCATATGGAAAGATCATATATATATATACACTAAACTAACCCGTATTCTCATACGGGTTAGTTTAGTGTATATGTCTTATGACAAACACCTATATATTAATTTAACATAGTAGACATACTTCATGCTTTAATGACAATTATATAAGTGATCCTTAGATTTGAGATCACTAAGTCATCTTTTATAGATAATTTTATCATTTGATCATGTTACATGTTATCCTAATCGAGGTAACGAAAGGGCAGACATTGGGTATAACATGAATTATATGAAAGTTCTTAAGTGATAAAGAGATTATTCATCACCCTAGGTAAATTAGAAAAAATGTTTCATCTGTTCTGAAATAGTATTATTCAAGAATCATTGGGTAAGGTGGAATGAGATTTAAAAAGAGTTTCAAATTTTATTCAAACAATCAACGACTATTATGCAAAGAACAAACATAATTTAACATAGTAGACATACTTCATGCTTTAATGTTAAATCGGAACATTATTGATAAAATGATATTAATTATACTGAGAAACTGGTCACAAAAATGTTAAGTCAAATCACTAATAACTTTTTTTAATATTTAAAGGATCATAACATATTGTTAAACGATGCACCTGATCTTTATATATAAATTAATCAATTATTAAATTCATAATAAATTAAATTTTATTTAATTCTATTTAATTATAATTATAATGTATATTTTGGGCCAACATATTAGGAAGTTAATGGGTCACACATGTTAAGAACTTTTAGTCAAAAATTAAATTGGAATGATTTAATTAAGTATGACTTGATTAAAATATATATTAGAAATTAAGTACTAGAATATAATTAATACATGAATATATTTCTAGACCAAAAAAAATCAAGGACTTGATTGAGTTAATTTTCAAAATTATCCTAAATTAATATCTGGGTATTATTAAGGGGGGGAATTGATATTTTGTCAATTTATAGGGTTTTTCATATTTTCCTATAAATAGTAAGCTATGCCTTTTATTTTTTTAAGAGTTGTTGTCAGTTAAACAAAAAAAACTACATAAACACAAAATTAGAGCTAGCACTCTAGGCATAACAATTTAAAAGATTTCTCTTTGGTGGTTCGTGTGGATTACTATTGGAAACCGGATAATTGAACAACTTGTAGTTTGCGACAACCCAGCATTTAAAGAATTATTCAAAGTCAAAGAATATTATATCTTCATGTAATTAATCCTTAAACAACTCTATATCTGTCTAACAGGATCTTAGGGACTCCCAAATAATTTTGTTCATAGTATTCGCTACGTGTATGATATTCAGGAACTCAATAGTCACAACCAAAAACTTAAGATAGCATCTGGTTAGTACCTAAACACATAAGAAATGGACACTTAGAATAGAGTGGACGAGATAGAATATGAGGTAGAGATAAAGTTGTACTTGGTAGAAATATACAAGATAAAGTAACTATTTTTGTATATTATTTGGTTGATGGGGGATATAATATAATAAAATACAAAAAAAATTATTCTACTCTTGATTTGAATTACCATAAAACTTGACATGTTTGAAACAATAATTAAAAACTATTTTTTTAACTGTAGTTTTTTAACTATTCTACTTTTTTAAAAAAATTGTAGAATACCATGGGGGGATGTACTTCTTGGGTGGGGTGTTTGGTATAACTTTTATTTATGTTTTTACGTGATTTTTAAAAGTATTTTTTATTTGAAAAAATATTAAATTGATGTTCATATTACTAGGCTTGATCATTTAGTAGCTAGGTGACCTAGTGGTAAAAGTCTGGGATTAAGAGGCTTGCTCCCCTTGTGGTCTCAGATTCAAGCCCTATGATCACTAATATGATGGCTACTAGAGGTTTACATTATCGTTAATTTCAAGACTCGTGGAATTAATCAAGGTGTGCGAAAACTAACCTAAACATTCATGTTAATAAATAAATAAATTCCTCTTTTTAACTAGCTTTCAGTAATTTTATATCTTCTGACAAATTTTTCGAAAAGCTTGCCACAAGATGTGCAAGAGCTAAGCTATTCCTCCAAGTTGAGTCCTTTTTATCACAAAAGGGAGTTATTCTTTTGAAAAGCAGGTTATTACCACGCAAAAGTCTGGTATCTTTCTTGCTTATTATGCTATCCAATGGACCTCCCATAATAAATAAATAAATAAAAATGTCAATAATTTTTTATTGAAGTATAACCAAATGAATACTTTAAAAAAAAATTATTTTAATATATTTATAAAAATATTAAAAAAACAATAAACCTAGAATGAACGAATCAATCATTAGCGTAATAAATAAATATTCGTTGCAAACAGACTTGAAAGGTGATCCTCACTTTCAAATCATATTTCTTGCGTCACAAAAAAACAAGAACAATGTACAGGAAACCATAATCACCCGCCAATGACGTTATCTTCAACCCTTATTTTAAAGAAGAAAAAACCAGTGACAACTATAAGTAAATGAAACCACTAATCTTTTCTTGCTTGTTGGATATTAATCTATTAAACAATAAAAAATTCTAATGCCACTTCAATTCATAAGATCCTCTTTGTTTGCATCACCAAAAAATCTTCTACGAACTCTTTTTCTGGTTACGAAGCTCAGATCGCTAGCAATGGGGTCTTACACGGCTTCTTCTCAGTCATCGAAGCTTTTTTTTCGCCAGCTCTTTGAAAAGGAGTCTTCCACCTACACTTACCTTCTGGCTGATGTTTCTCATCCTGACAAACCCGCTCTTGTGAGTTCTTTAACTTGATTGCCTTTCTTTTTGTTTTGTAGCGTGTGAATAACTTTTATGGTCATGATTTCTTGAATGGAATTGATTCGTTTTCGTTAGAAGCTTCAAACGTTAATGGGGTTTTAAAGAAAGTCAGCTTTTTTTTTTTTTTTTGAATTGGTAGATCCATTTTCTTGACTGCTTCAATTAGCGGAACTCATGTCAGGCCTATGTAGGTTTTGTGTTTGATCAGTGAGTATAAGATCATGTCATATGCAAATTCTTATTTCAAAAGAAAAATGAAGTCGTGACTTTCTTTTCTGTTGATGTACATGGTCAAATCTCAAATTTGAATGGTAGTATTGCATTCAGAAGGGAACATACGATTGAAAAAATTAAGGGTAGGTCCTAGTTTTGATTCAAATTTACTGGGTGGACTTTTACATATGATGTGGAATTGTATTGGTTTATCTTGCAGTTGATTGACCCTGTAGACAAGACTGTTGATAGAGACCTGTCTCTTGTTAAAGAGCTGGGATTGAAGCTAATCTACGCCCTGAACACCCATGTTCATGCTGATCATATCACTGGAACAGGCCTCATTAAGGTTTGCCAAAGAACAATTTTTTCATCAATTGTTTACTATATCTTTGCTATTGCCTTGTAATAGTAGTATTTCTCTCCGTAACGCTACTCTTTCTTGCAGACTAAATCTCCAGGTGTGAAATCTATTATTTCAAAAGCAAGTGGTTCCAAAGCTGATATTCTGGTTGAACCTGGTGATAAAGTATCTTTTGGGGATCTTTTCCTTGAGGTAGGCATGATGATGCTTGTCTCATTGAATTTTCTTTTTGTTAGGATCTATGAGTGTGCTGTGCTGATGGTGAGCTATTCCTAAAACAAAGAAATGATATCTATGGTTGATTATAGACTAGGATATCTAGTTTCACAAGGAAATCCATGATTTCGTTTTTATCAATAACAATTTCAAAATTTCTAACTTCACTGATTACCAGAGTCTCGGTGCCTAAAAATAAGTTGAGGCAAAAAGTTGTATTACGTGATGAAAGTGATTAAATCAAGGGTACTAAGTAAAGATTGGACTTCTGTGTGAGGAATAGAATTACTTTAGTCCCTGCAAATGGTTAGGGTTTCATATCAGAAAATTTTAAACTAATATAGAAATAACTTCATGATTGATTTCATAACTGTGCATTGATCCAATTTTTAAAGAAAACTTCAAAAGATTTGGCTTATGTAACTTACCATTCCATGTTTAGATTGAACTTAAAGTTTCAAACAAAACTGTAAATTAACGGTCTAAATATGCCTATATCTTCGATGTACTTTTGAAGTGTGTCTTCGTTTTTAAGGATGTTTAACAAGCTTATATGGCATGTTCTTATGTACCACAAGCAAGCATGGAATGTGTATCGTGGTATCAAAACATTGTCACAGCTGGTCTTTGTTGCAAGTTCTTTGATGTTTTAAGCTTCTATAATAGAAACTGAATTTTTAGGCTGAAGGTCACAGTAATGTTTTACACCCACCCTCGAGGTTTCTTTCTTTTTCCAATGCTCAACTGGGTTGGGGATGTTTTTCATTATAATTTTGAAACCTATATTCCTGACATTTTCTTATGCATAATGTGTTGAATTTTTTTCAGGACCAGTACTAATGCAGTAAATATGATTTTGTTTAGACTTTGTTATTGTTGACACTTGACTGCATAGTAAACCTATTATGTATGACAATATTACAAGGATACAACATATTTAGCATTCTGAATTATGATCTATCTATAATTTCAGGTTCGTGCCACACCTGGCCATACATCGGGTTGTGTTACCTATGTTACAGGAGATGGACCTGATCAGCCTCAACCTCGGATGGCATTCACTGGTGATGCTTTATTGATACGTGGATGTGGGAGAACAGATTTTCAGGTATTGTGTCTTGAAACTGATCTGTAGAGTGGAAAGAAGTAATCAGTTCCTTTTGTGATGTTAAATTATCAAGACACTGAAAAATGTATAAAACAAGGATTTCATTCACCTTTTATTTCTCATTTTGAGTTTGACTAAACTGTTCTCAAAGTGCAAATTCTGATTTCACATTTGGACAGTTTATGGAAACTGAAATTCTGTAGTGATAGGAATGACCATACTGAATTTCCTTTTCCTCTTACAGTGTCAAATTTGCATGTAGTAATGCTATGGCATTTATATGTTTGAGGAAGAATATTTATGCATCAAGGTTTAATACCAGAAATTCTGTCACAGGGTGGTAGTTCACTGCAGCTTTATAAGTCAGTGCATTCGCAGGCAAGTATATGAGATTTATTATTCTTATCTAGAGGAAAAGAAATAGATGGAATTATGTTTTTTATTTTGTGACCAGATATTTACATTGCCAAAGGACACATTGATCTATCCAGCTCATGACTACAAAGGGTTTTCGGTAATGATACATTTAATACCTGATCTTCTACTAGGAAAGCAAATATTTAGCACCTCAATGTTAGGCGGTTGCTTCAGCTGAAGTCTATTGGTTGCAGGTAAGCACAGTCGAAGAAGAAATGCTCTATAATCCTCGCCTAACAAAGAATCAGGTAATTCTGAGGTGCTATATCTTATATCTATGCAGAAACATGTTCACTGTATAAATGGCTGAAAGTGTAGTGAAATCATAATTATAGAAATGAATTTAGGGATTTCACAGTAGCATTTATGCATGCAGCAGAATTGAATGGACAATAACTTGTTCAATAAAAGCTACGTGTTGTTCTTCAAATTAACAAGGATAAACAAGGTATGAATGGATCGTCCTTGATAGACCCTGCTGTGAACCCTCCATGCCAAATCTCTCTAATCATCCCAATGACCCGAAGCTTGATCATGGATTGGATCCCACCACCAACCATGACTCGCCTGGTTTTCCTTTTACTCGTTACATGAGCCCAGACCTCTCATGTCGATGCTCCATACAGGTAGAGGTCCATTTACATGCAAAAAAGACAGACGAGAATAAATGTGTTGATCGATATTCTAAAATTGACTTGGAACATAATGTCCTAAACTAGGCATCTACGAAGACCATCCTGGTTCCTTTCCTCTTAGAATTCCAGTATTCATTCCATTGCAATAGTAATTAATGTGCTCCATTCCATTTTCTTTTGCAGGAAACATTCAAAGGCATCATGGAAAGTAAGTAGTGGAGTTCTTTACAGTAGGCTCAAATCATAACTCGACTTTTTAGAGCACTAACTTCTATAATGATGAAACTGCAGATCTGAACCTGGCATATCCGAAGATGATGGGCATTGCAGTCCCTGCAAACATGGTTTGTGGCTTGCAAGATACGACTTCTTAAGCCTGGTGGACTTTTCTTAACCTGTGACATGATCATGATGATAAAATGGCCCTTGATGTAAGAAGAAATGTAATAAATGACTGAACAATTGAATAAACGAAGAACAAAAAGTGAATGATGAACAGAAAATGTTTCTTGAGCATTTCAAGTTGTGATCATGTATTCCTAAGAAATTTAATAATTCTATGAGGTGTTGGCTTTTTAGATATAATAAGTTGAGGAAGTAAACTTCCTCAACTACTAGACTAAACTAAGAAGAATTTACTCTCTCTTTTTTTTTGATATAGAAAGTTCTTTTTTTTAACTTTACTTTATATGCCGTGTCGGTGATTTCTTAAATATTATTATTTTAAAAAATATTTAATTTTATATATAAGTATGTTAAAAAAAATAGTGAGTTAAATTTCATGAAATTATTAGTGAGTTCGCTTATAATAATTATTTAATTTTTTTTTGTTCATGTTAATAAAATTGTCTAAAAAGTACGATAATCCACAATGTGATCTTACATTGCAAAAATTGTTATACCAATCATATATTATAGGTTAAAAATTATTTTTTGATTTTTTAACTTATTATCATCTTTAATATTTATATTATTTAATTTTAAAAAATTAATTTGGATCAGATAATACAAATATTACTTCTGACCTAGGTTTTTTAACCTCTCTAATTGTTGAGTTGCTTAATGAAGACACTATTGAGGTGTGTTATTATAAGAGAATGGTGTGGTAAAATTAGTTTTTGTGCTCGTTTAGTTTTTCTAACAAAGCATCAAGATTTTATCATAATTTATAAGTGAGTTCATACTAAAATTATTTTTTAGAACAAAATTAAGTTTTTTTTTTTACGTAAAAATCTGAGCTAACTTATTTGTAATTTAATAAATCTTTATGAATCCTAAAATTATTAGTGAGATAAATTTTTAGTGATCATTAATATTAATAATCATATAAAATATAAATCTTTTGATGTTAAACTTTTATTACTTAGATTTTGTTTTTATTTATATAAATGTGTGGACCAGCTTGACTACCTTTATTTTGGTTACTGTGGATGGAAGCATTCACGAATAGAAATCTGTAATTATCATCACTAATGAATGAATGGATTAAAGAGGTGACATGGTCTTATCATTATTAAAAAAAAAACTTAGGGTTTAAGTAAATGAGAGGTAACAAAGAGAATGTAGGGAGTAATTTGTTCACCCAGCGGAAATTAAGTCAACACCAATTATAGTATTTTTCTTCTTCTAACAAACGAACCTTTCCACAATCATTGATTTCGATTCTGATTCACTCCTCTTTCTAAAATCCAAATTGAAGAACAATGAGCGACCAAGAGAAAAACAGGGGAGTTGTTGTAGATCACCGCCACCATGAAGACCAACCACCGCCACCGCCACCACCCCAGCCCCAATATGGTACCTTTCAAGGAGTTGCCAATTATCCACCGCCTTCTCAAAGCCATGTCATCGGCTTTCCTCAGCCTGTCCCTCCTCCTGGTATCACCGCCGAACCTTATGCTCTCGGCTACCAAACCGTCTCAGGTACAACAACAATCAATGTTTGATATATATATTGTATGTTAATTGACCATCAAGTGTTTTGTTCAATTTATGCCATTTCTTGGCTAATTTACCAGAAGTCACTATGAAGGCATGTTCCTTTTGGAAAGAGGATTTATTGATCTATGTGGTAACCATACAGATTTAGGCATTTAGAGCTTATTTTATATCCATCAAAGAATCCTTGTGAAATGGGTTTACAAGGATTGACTTAGTTATGCGCTTAGATTTTAGTAAAAGCAAGACCAAGACCTTATTTGATTCTAAAATAAGATATTCATGTTTATTTAATTTTCTCTATTCTTAGATTAAAGTTTGTTGCTTTATGGTTGTTTGTGATGCTTGTTCAGGTTATGCTGTTGCTGAAGGAAGACCTGTGAGACAACGTCGCCTACCTTGTTGCGGTTGTGGTGTTGGCTGGTTCTTGTAAGTTTGCTATCAATATGACATTTGCTCCTTTCTATTTTCTTGGTTTTCAAATGAGTTTGTTTGCTTCGGCTTTTGGAATTATTCATATTTATCTTCCCACATTGGCTTTACATTTTTAGATTTCCAATGTGCAAACTCGTTTTGATATAGCTGCCACAGAAAATATAGGTTTGACTGTGATGTAACTGGAATTGGAATAAAGTAACTGTTTCACTGAAGATTTGATTGGTTAATGAATTAAAATTGCGTTAGCTTGCCGAACCCAAAGTCGAGTGCCCAGTTTCGTTATCACGTTATGTTTACATGCTACTGACTCTATCTCAGTTCATTTTTTGTGTCTGAATAATTTTGCAATTAATGCTGTTAGATTCTTAAATTGATAAGTCAATCCATTTGAACATATTCCAATTTGTTTGTTTCTTTTAACATCTGTTGTTATTATTAGTTTTGTTTTTTTTTTTTTGAGTATTTCTTATAAGCTTGTATCATGATTGTGGATTAAAGAAAATGGTTACAAGCTTAAATATTCATCCCAAAACATGAATGACCTTTAGAAGACTTTAAATTTCAAATAAAAGCAATTGACTCTGATTTTCTACTTGAAATGGCTGGACTTACAAGTTAGGCTTTTCATGTTGATTATCAAATGGTGTCATATTTATCATTTTGTGGTTCAGACTTCCACTTGTAAATTATAATTCTGATAGTTTATTTATTTATATACTGATTGTGAAGAGCTGTATGCTTTTTCTGAAGGTTTATCATCGGTTTCTTTCTGGGTGCCATCCCCTGGTATATTGGGTTATTTATCATAGCTTGTATGAGGATAGATCCCCGAGAGAAACCTGGATATATTGCTTGCACCATTGCTGTAAGTAACTTTTTTTATCATTTATTTTTATTTTGTGGACTATTATTCTGTGCTGTTTCTGTAGAAAACTTTTGAATTAGCTAAGGAAACATCTTGTCGAGCATGAGTGCCACATTGAAATAAGGTGTCTATTGCACAATCTCTGTGTAAAGGTAAACAAACATGGAACACCCTTTAGGGGAATCCCGATTGATGCTTGTTTTTACCCTTTGAAACCACCAAGGAAAGAAAAAACCATCCACCCTTCATTTTTTTAGTAAGATTGCCTTTACACCATTATTTTACTGAATAAAGTATTCCATCTACATTATTTTAACATATTAAAATTTTATTATGCATGTTATCAGTCATTTGTCCGGCACTTTCTCTTAACAGTAGCTTTTTTGACAATGAAAGAGCCAGGAGTAATTTTAAACGGACCTTATTCTTTGCAAGGACCTGTACATCAAGCCAGCATTTGTTAGGAAGCTCTAATTCATGGTGCATGATGTTTTTTATCTAAACGGTTATTACTCAGAATCATGCTAGCATGTTTTCTCATGGGAATGCCAACCGTTCAATAAACCTCCATCGGATCCCTCTTGGCTTGGCTAGTCATTAAATACTTTTTGTCCTGAATGATATTTTATCTACTTTGGAACTTAGAATCATTTTCCTTCTATATGAATGATGGAGGATGAGGTTCCCTGTTTGTTTCTATATATATATAGCCATGACTTCTCTTACTCTTGATAAAATTCTGGCCGTCAAACTGTTATATTATTTTGTTCAGCTGGATACTTCATGCGCAGTTGCAACTACTATATCTCTCTGTGGATAAGATTGTCTTGTTCTCATGTGATTTCCCGCTGTTGGTGTTCGTTGTTAATTGTTCCTGGGCAACAATCAAATATGAAGTCTTCTTTGCCTGTTCTCGGCTAAAACTATAAGAATTCTATGTGCAGGCTATTCTTGCAACAATTGCAATTATTCTTGGTGCAACAAAGGGAGCTGATGAGTGGTAATCTACTGGACAAGAGTTTTATAGGTTGCAAACTGGATGTATAAACATGTTTCTATTCCTGATAATTATATTATAAAGGTGAAAGACTGAAACTGCGAACAGAATCATGGTTGCTTGCGAAATATGTTATTTATTATGGGTGCCGTAAACTTTGGAAACTGCCAGTTATTTACAAGAAGATTTCCGTAATTGTTTGATGCAGTTTTTGTTATAGAAATGAATCCTTGCATTATAAAAGCTAGAGCATGAAGAAATTTCTTGTTATTATGCTAGGTATTTAGATGAATAACTGACGATGATAATGCCTCGAGTGCCTCTTCCTTCCCTTGCGCACCCTGGGACAGTTTCTTTGCTTCTGGTTTTTTCCTGTGCCAGTAAAGATTACAAAATAGATTTCTCTGTTGCAGAGCTCGCTAGTGTATATTACATTGCTGGAAATCTACGTTATGATGATTTTCTTGAATGTCTTGATATAACTCACTGGATGTTATCAATAGACCCCTCCCTCGTATGCTCAGCTTAAAACCTTTCAGATCTCGGCAATAAAATTCAATTCTCACTTGTGTTGAATTCAAGAGTTTGGTGAATTTTATTTTGATTGTGTTTAAAATGGACTCACAACTCACATTCAATGAGTCCTTGTCGAGTTACATTGATCCATTCTAAGTTTATTTACTATGATAAGGAGGGATGGATGTATTAATATATTAAAATATTAAATATGATATAAAAATTCAGAAAAAATTAATCTATAGTAAACAAAAAAAACAATTACGTAAATTAATCTATAGCTCGCTTCTCTGGATTTCCACTCGAGGCTGAATACCAGTACCACACTACCATTGACATGAAACTTTTCTGGAGAGCACTGAACAGAACGTATACAAGCATTGATTTCTTTGGTGACTGTAGTTCATGTTCCAAGTGGAGGATGATGTCTTATCTTCTTCATTTTGGAGCTGAGATTCTGAGCTTTCCTCTGATCTGGCATGCAACAGATACTGGACTTGCAAGGGAACCAGATGCTTCATCTTTCCTTACTCAGATTTGAGCTTTCCTCTGATGTCTTGGATTTTGTTTCAACTTTCAACCATGAAACATGCTTTTCTGTACATTTGCCAATGGTAGCCTTTGGGGAACGAAGTGTAATTCCATTGTAAGCCAACAATGTCCAAAGAGACATTACAATCATTTTACTAGTTGTTGAACTGTTTCTTGGAATTCTTGCTTTAATTGCACAGTAAATTAAAACTTTTGAAAGAATAATACAATTTAAAAAATATTTAGTAAAATAGTATATTTGTACCTTATTATGCCTTATTATTGCTTCTGAAATGTAATATTTTTTAAATGTTATTATTTATAAACCTATTAAGATAGTTATTCCATTTCAGAATAATAACATTTAAACATGTTGTACTTTTAAAGCATAACAATTGTCAAACAATTAGATAGAGTTGTATAAGTCAATCATTTCACATAAAAACCATAATTTTTTATTTTTTTTCTTTTAAATATATTTAATGAGTAAAAATATATATTTTCACCAACTTGTAAACTCAAAAACAAATTTTAATTAAAATCTTAAAAAAATATTATTCATATAGTAATTCTCCCAAATTATTGTGAATCTGCCTTAATTAAATAAAAATATCCTAAATAGATTATGTGAACAATTTATTATATATATTTATATACTAATAAAACAAGTCTAAGTCTTAAAAAACATTTAGTCATGCTACACAAAATATTAACTCAAAAGAATCATAATATTTTTATTTAATTGTTGGATGATGTATAAATTTTTAAAAGTTATTTTTCTTAAAAGTAACTATAAAACTATTAAATCTTTAAAATATTTTTTTAAAAGCAGTTATGGAATCACTAAACTGACTATCACTTCTTTAAATTTTAAAACTGTCCTAAAACTCTGGTTTTATCAAATTTTGTATAGCTAACAGTTTTGATCCCTGGTTTTAGCAATTTTGAAAGTTGTCTAGATAATCGGTAAAAACTAATTCATTGATATCATGATTTTAAAAAGTGACAACTAAAATTTTATCATAATTTTCAAAAAAAAACAACCCATTAAAAAAAATGTTTTTCATCAAAAAGTAACCTTTTGATTTAAAGTAATTTTCATCATTTATTTGCCCAATTTATCCATGTTCCTTTCTTTTTCACCTGATTTTAGGGAAGTCGATGATCTTAGCTCTCGTCATTTTTGGGGTTTGCCATTACTCGGACATCTAATTTTCAGGTAACCAAATTGGAAGCAATTTACTGAGTCTAATCCTCAAGATTCGCAATTGTCTGCAGAGGAAACTTCAGTTACAGACGTGCTGCAAAACTCTGCCATGATAGAAGTCAAGATAGCTTTAGCAAAATTTCTGCAACACTTTTCATTTCGCATTTCACCTTCTTACACGCATGCCCCTCGATTAGCTATACCTCTTCAGCCACAATACGGTGCTTGGATTTTGAATAAACAATTTAATCAGTGCCATCTTAAATTTACTGATGAGCATGGGCGAACCACACAAATGGTCCTCCCAAGTTTGTGAATTTTGATAATTTAACCCCTATACTGTAGGTGGAGACGAAATAACACCACAATTATTTTCCAAAGGAAACCGTGTATCAAGTTCAAAGAAACTAAGAAATTAACTGGTTATTCTCAGTATGAGAGGTACGATATGAAGATCCCAACATGATTATTCGAGGGGAGACCCCATTAATATGCTGAAGAGCTGAACAAAACCAGAAAATACAAAAAGGGGGGGTCAGATCTACGAGAGTAGCCATGGTCAATAAATGTTTGGATTTGAAAAAAGAGGAAATAATGAAAGAAATATTTGGGGCAGTTTCCTGAATTAAAACACGAATGAGAAAACATGTAAAAACCTTGAGGCTGCCCCATTGTTCAACTCTAGGCCGGGTGAAATTGAGCTCTCACGCATTTCTGCCATTTTTAAAGCGAGAGCCCATTGGATCGGCCAAATTTTGAAAAGCAAAAGTTTCTAAAACAACAAGAAGAGAAAATAATGATGGAGATGTAGAACACCTTCCATGCAACTGCAAGAGAGAGAATAAACCTGCTTGCAAGGATCGATGGAAGGAATCATGGAAGTTGCTGTATGCCCGCAACGGAACAAGAGCGGCATGAAGGATATTCACGCTCTGTTCTCTCAAAGGCAGTGAGATCCCAAACCCTACTGCTTCTCCTTTTATAGCTAGTTCGGCTCGGGACGAATTGTCCATCTTGCCATTAGTCTCTTAAAACATTCATTAATTTAATCATAATATCCTGCCTCATTGACCTCCTCGATTTTATTTCAATTTGTTTGACGGGACGGTTTAATTTATTTTTTACTAAAATTTAAAAATTTTAAATTTTCTTTTTAATATTAAAAATATTATTTTAATACATTTTTAAATAAAATATCCTTTAAAAAACAATCACTAAAACACTTTTAAATATCCTTCCAATATCCTCTATAAATATAAATCTAATTTTTTATTTTAAATTAATATTTTTTTTATATTTTGCTTCAGCCAGTCACACTTGTTTAAATTATTTTTTTATACAAATATAAAAATATTACATCTTATAAAATTTACGTGGAAAAATAGAAACTGTTTTCCTAAATAGAAGTTAAAAAGTTATTTTTATTTTGGGCTATTGTAAGGTTAGCTTCTTTGACCAAGGCTGGTACCCAATCTCATCCCGGTTATTTAAGCTTATTTCGTTAATTATATATCTATATATATATATAAAGCTACCCTGCTATAAACTCCAAGATTCAACGAATCTCTGTATGTTGCAGTTTTAAATTGAAAAACAGTGTATGGGAGATAATTAATCAACTACAAACTGTAACAATTCACAAGCAGGTCAACTTCGTCTCTCACAAAAGAATGTACATAAGAGAATGCCTGGAGTTTGATTCATTTGTTGCTTCTGGCCACTGTATCACCGGCGAAATGACAGTTGGAAAACTGTCATGATGTTTAAGAGCTAAAGCTTTGGCATGTACAAGTTATGCAAAATTGGGATCCTCTGCTTCACGGAATTCCTGAAAATCAAAACATAAAGAGCATTGGTGTTTTATACACACACGCGTTTCATCAACTCAACAAAAGAGACGGTGCCCATCGGAAAAATATGGCCGCTGAATAAGAATTTATAAAGCAATGCTACTTCAAGAAAACAGACAGTGGATATCAAGATGAAGTAACTCGGTGCTTGGTCCCTTCAAGAATTCGTAGTTTTGGTTACAAAATGGCATTGAAGCCATTTAAACCTGCAACCATGAGATTCATTTTCCGAAAGAATAGCACAAACTCTGGGATCACCACCACCACCACCCCTCCTGAACCTCAGAACCATGAGTGACAAGGAAAATGCATTCCCACATGTTGCATGATTCGTGGGGTTGCTAGCAATGAATACTCACTGCAATGCCGCCACACATGGACATAATCATCATCTATGGTTTCCAGTCTTCTATATTCCAGGTAGTCCACATTCCATTCGTGACGTGTAAATTTGCATCTCACAAACTTGGTGACATGATTGAAGAAGCTCAAGAGGACATATGTTATTTAAATGCTTCGTTACAAGAGCACAAAATGCTCCAAATTGAGATGACATGGCAAAGAAAGAGAGATGCTGATTACTTCACTAGTCGTGATCGATGTTCTTTAGAAATTCAGAGCATGACCTTGTTGTGCAGAACCAGCTATAAACCATCACCAACCAGGAAAAAAAAAAGTGGAAATAACTTAAGATCTGAAGACAACGAAATATCATAAGATAAATTGGCACTAATCATATTCACTGCTCCCAGTGATATGATGATTCTTATGAGAGCATATTAACAAGTTTTCCCTTGATTTATGCAAGGGAAAACAAATGGATACCTCCAGAACAAATGGATATTAAGCACAGAATTTAAATATAGTCCAGTGGAACTGTGGAAATAAACATACCTCCAACTTATACAACTTATATTCTTCATTTTGGTCACTGACCGAAAGATCCAAAGCTAGAAGGTGGCCATACCTAATGACAAACGGAGATTTTACAAAATGATTCACTAACACTACCAATATTCAACTAGCCAAAAAAAAATCACAAAGAAAAAGAAAGAAACTGTGTATTAACTATCACTAAAACCATTAATGATCACTTGAAACCTAACTTGAAAAAATCTTTTGTCATCAAATGATCAGGACCCACATTATGCGCGCACACCTGATATTGCAAGGAAATCATTTCATTCAAGATTTGAATCCAAGAGCTACAACCATGCAACTACACTATTTGCAACTTCAAGTGACGCTCAGGGAACAGAGTTGTAACTCCTACTTAAGAATATAGAACTTTACAAGGTTTGGTAACATACACTCGGAAACGGCTGTTGAAGGCAAATTCATTTTTTCAAGAACCCTTGAGAGAACAAGAAAAAGATTCTCATTGTGAAGCCCCCATGCCTATGGGATCTCAGGTTAGAAAAGAAGGTTTATAACTCGCAATAGTAAATAACCAATATCTCCGTCACGTAGTGTTGAAGAAAGCTTAAAAAGAAAGAAAGTTAATGTCAGAAATAGTACTAAGTCAGATAGCCATTGGTGTATCCTCCTAGACCCCTGAAAGACTCATATCCCATTCTTTAAAATTGAAATCCACATTTACAAGACAGATGTCTTAATTTAAGTCTGATTATAGTCCGGTCCCAACAAGTAGGATCCTGAGAAGGAAGTCTGAAGCAGTTAGACCAAGCAATCGATAAACCTAGAAATAAAGCCTAAAAATACTGAATCATATGCATGCAATGCATGTAAACCGAAAAATGAAACCTAAACTTTAACCCTATAAAAGTAAAACCTCAAGCAAGAAATATCATTTCATATGCTGATGGTTGTTTCAAGAATCAACTCTCGTCTAATCTGAATCATACATACACAACAAAAAAAAAACGAACAAAGGAGTAAAGGAACAAACAGTTACCCTGAAAAAGAGCTTGCCTTGAACAAGACCATATGGAACAGGCCCATAATGCCGTGAATCACAGGAAACATACATGTTATCACCCTGAATCCAAATGTGCCCCTTTGGTACCTACCAATTCCAATTATCCCAAATATGAAATACCAAACAACTCATTAACCAGATTCACACACGCTTCAACCACAACCATGAGATGAGATTAAGAAGAAAAAAGAAATTAATGTTATAATATCCATACCATGATGGTGCGACAGATGTCAGTAATGGAGGGATCGGGCAAGAAATTGATTTGATCACCCTCCATACCAACAATGCGTTTAGTGACCATCTTTGTAGGATCTAAAGGTGACCGAACCAGTACCACATCTCCTGGACCCACCTTCTGGAAGCGGTGAGACACGTGCTCCACTAATAAGACGTCGCCCGTTAGATTTAGCGTTGGGAGCATGCTAGGGCCGTAAACCTGAAAGCAGAGGACGATGATGAGTCAGATGAAGAATCCCAAAAGTGAGTTTAAAAGCAAGAAGAAGTAACGGTACGGACGAGAGTGGGAGAGATGAGGTAATTGTTGGTGAGGTGAAGGAAGCCAAGGAACTTAGCGACTAGACAAGTTTGGGTGAACGCTTCTTTGGCTATGCTTTTCCATGCATTCATGGATTTCAATTATTAATTAGTTTCTCTAAGAAGTTTCTTAGGGGAGACTGAGTGAGTGACCTATTTTCTTTACATGTATATGGGTGCTGTGCGGTGCTGGTGTTAATTGGGGAGAAAGAAAAGGTGAACCGGCGGCGGCGGAGTGGAGCTGTAGAGAGGAGGAAAGTGTCTGGCATGAAATAGGTGAAATGACTGTATTACCCAAAGTAAAAAGCATTATTCCTTTTTTTAATATACTTTAATTCTGCTTTACAGCTTAATCCAAAATATTTCATTATTTTCGGTGTTGTTTAGTTTCGTTGTGGTTTTTTATTTCTTATAAAACAAACAAACAAAAAAATTAATATTAAAAAAAATACCATCTACTACATTAATAATACTTTCTTATTACCATGACAATCATAATAATTTATTTATTTATTTATATTAAAAAATAGAAATTATTAACAAAAAACATAAAATATTTTTTTGCAAATGGTGAGAATCAATTGAGTTGCTTGTCGATTTCTAAACAAAGAACATGATATTACGAAGTATCCACAGGTGACTTGTATATTCTCACATAGCATAAAAACTGCCTCGGATCTGCAAAACCGAATCTTTGCATCCAAGAACATATATTTGATTTTCTTCCGATTTGATTTTCATCAAGCCACCTTCAAGAAGATGCAGCCAAAGACACGATATTTGAATCGCATCCCTTGTCAACCCCTTGTTTAGATTTTAAAATCAAAACCATTTGAAGCTATATTTTTGGAGACCCTGCCTTGGAGAAAGACGATGCATTGGTACGGCTTCCCTCCCATCTCACTCTATCCAGTGCGGGGATCGTGACTCGTGAGGGTAAAATGAAGAGGAGAGAGATTTCTGAGGTTGCATCACCTGCCTACTCGCAAAATGATCAAAAACAGAGGGTGAGAAATAGACTTGTTTGTTTTTTCAGCATAAACCACGTCTTTTAAAAATTAGATTTTTTATTTAAAATTACATTTTTTAATATTTTTAGATGGTTTTGGTATTCTAATATAAAAAATAAATTTTAAAAAATAAAAAATATGTATTTTTAAATATAAAAACAATCACTGATTTGAAGGTTGTTGAGATTTGAGTGTTAAAAAATTGAGATTTTTACTCGAGGGAGGCAGTGCTATATATATTATATAGAAGGATGGATTTGTCTTTTTTTATTTATTTAAATTTAAGAATTGGATTGCCTAAACTGTAATTTAAGGGAAAAAAACGTAAAAAAAAATACAAAACAAACAAACAAAAAAAAAGATGATGATACAGTTCAGCAAGATGGCCTAAAAATTCCTTTATTCTACCACAATAGTAGAAAGTGATTTTTCTGGGAACAACTGTGATCAACCTGTAGCTGAATACGCAGTATTATTTACTGAAATCTTAGCTCAGTAGCTTAAAGAATATAGAATGAAGAGTCCGCAGGGACTTCTCCTCTGCAAGACTTGTATGAATTCCGGCACCCGTACAGGCTTGTTCCATAGTATTTTCGCTACAGGGCTCCGCTGTTGTTGTACATTATTTATTTTTTCCGATGATCAACGAATAGCTTGTACAACAAGAAGTATCATACTAATGAATCCGTTCGAGATTGTACAGCACCATCTCCTCGAGAGCTGATTGATAGGAGCCCTGAGGAAGGCATCTGAGATTCTGAATTGCAAGATCAGCTTTCTCTTTCGCCAATTCCTGCGCCCTTTCAATGCCCCCGGAGCTCTTAACCAGCTCGATAGCTTCATCAATGGAACCACTCTCACAGAATTCAGACTCGATTATTTCTCTTAGTTTTGGTGATTGCTCTAGAGCAAATATTACTGGAGCAGTCAGGTTCCCCTTGGCCAGGTCACTCCCAGCTGGCTTCCCCAGCTGCTCTGCTGACTGTGTGAAATCTAGTATGTCATCCACAACCTGGAAGGAGAGACCAAGATTCTTACCATAGTCATACATCTGCATGGATACACTACTGTCCACCCCGCTAAAAATAGCAGCTCCTTTGGTGCTAGCAGCAATCAAGGAGGCTGTCTTGTAATAGCTCTTGATCAAATACTCTTCAAGTTCAACATCACAATCAAATAGGCTAGATGCCTGCTTTATTTCACCACTAGCAAAATCCTTGATAACCTGCCATCAAGCAAGTATAATTGTAAATCAACTTCAATTCACCAGAATGACACCGTCTCTACCCCATTCCTGTTTCTCAGATTTCAATTTGTAAGACTAACAATATATAGTGAGGTGCAAAAACTCCATGTTATGTATCGAACAAAGGACCGGACTATTACTACTCATGTATAGAATGGAATTGCAGACCTACCTGGCTGATAAGCTTAATGACTTCAATATTTTCAAGATTTGCTAGGTACCATGACGACTGAGCAAACATGAAGTCCCCAGCCAGTACCGCTACCCTTGTACCATAGAGTTGATGAACAGTTTCCTTCCCTGCAAATTAGCAGCAGTGAACTGAAAGTCAGAGAAGGTCTTACGGTAGGCCCATAATGGAAATTATGAAACAAGAAAACAAAAAGAAATTGCAAAATGCAACAAACTGTTTTATAAATATTTCAGTTTCGCGACCCTACTTGATGTGATAAGTAAGAGCTTCAATAATACCAGTCACTACTTATAGTATATTTCCTTCAGTCTATAATCTCTGCTTAGGTAGCAATTCATTCAAAAGTTGAAGCAGTGTATTACATCTCATTGGATGTGCACATTCAAGCTCATGTCATGTCAATAGGCTCTAGCATAGTGATATACAGTGAAAGAAAGCTTAAGTTTCAAAGGTTGCTTTACAATCCTTAATTGGGAGAATAATAGATAGTTTCAGTTTCCTTTTTAAAGGGGGGTAGGATTCCAGGTCGATGCACAAGTCCAAACAATAGAAGTTTGTCTTCACAGAATCATATTTTCCATCTCATAGCTAAAGTAAGTCTGAGTATATGTGACCCTTCTCTTTGGTCATCCATCTACAAGAACCCTTCTCTTTTCAGCCTTGGACTGGTTCTGTAAAACTCTAAACAGGGCAAATGATATTTAAACTTATAATCCATAGATACAATTCAGAGAGCCTTCATATTCAACTCTTGTATATGTCCAACGTACTCATTTAGAAATCCTTCAAATGTAGCTAATGTAAGGAGCAGAATAACAATATATGTTCAATAAACTAAATTGATCCTCTAGTTGTTGTAAAACACAAGACCTAATCCAATAGAGAATATAATGCTGATGACCTGATCGAGAACTCTTCTAATCAAGCATTTTATACAAGAGTATATGTAAGCATATTACAATAACCAAATAGAGGTTGATAATCTGTTACCATTTCACAGCAAGGAAGACTAGCAGATATGAAGTCTAGGGCATGCAAACTGTAAGTGGGTTTGCTGGTGCTTGGGGCAACATTAGATCCTCATATACTTTGGAAGTTTTAAAATAGCTTGGGTTTCTTTAATAAGCATGTGTTGGTGAATGATAAAGTGACATTAATGATATTTTTCAAGTTGCTTTGATATATCATCATGATTATACTATCAATTTGAAATCCTACCTCTTCGCATGTCACTTTCATCCAGTACATCATCATGTATTAAACTTGCAGTGTGGATCATCTCGATAATCTCTGCTAAACGTCGATGTTCAGTTGTAAGTTCCCTGCAAAGCAGCAATGCAATATAATTTTTTCTATTCCACTCAGCACCATATAATGCCCTTAAATACTGGGTAAAACTTACTTCATCCCTACTACTTCAGCCGTGGCTCTTGAAACTAGAAAGACCAGAGCTGGTCGCATTCTCTTCCCACCAGCACCAAATATCTGCTCAGCTGCAGACATCAAAACTGGATTTTCTGCACCAACAATCTACGAGAGAATCTTCATCAGAAATACAGGAACTGGATATAAGGAACGAAAGAAACTATTCTGATTTGGTGCAAAATGGTACACAATTCAGCTATATAAAGGGCAACAGATAATAGAAAACACACAATAGCAGAATACGGAAGCAGGTAAAAATCCTTATGAAGTGACCCTTTTTTGTTAGCTCATCTTGTGCCAAAATAACCATGTTTACTTGTACCACAGTGCGGACTAGGTGCCAACTTTAAATTCTTACCAGCTACCTGCTATGCCAACTTATATCAACTCAGACCATTTGTAGTGGTCAATCAGCTAACCAATGGTTAATATATTTGTAAGAGTTTATTCTGCATAGATCTACTATGGTGTAAGTGCCCTGAAAACTATTTCCTAAAATACAAAAAATATCTAGTGGCACCTTATCCTACTACAAGCAAATATTAACTATTCAGAGATTAAGCATTGTCCTAACATTCAAATAAATCATATTGCAATTCCCAGCGAAATAAGTTACATACAAAGACAGCTACCACAGCCACAGACAAACACAGCAATGCTAGATAGCATTTTCAAGCAAAACCACATTTGTGTTCCCAGAGTCAACAAACCATAAAACACCATCAACTGATATAAAGCTCGATATGAAAATTCAGCAGGTATCACATCTGGCATGGATGACTCAAAAGTGTGCAATAATCATGTCCTATCATATATCAACACCAAAAAATCAATAACGGTTACTCACTGACTGAAGATTTTGATTAAGAGTCTGGAGATCATCTGCAACCACTTCAAACAAATTTGTTATTGAAATTGATTCTCTTGGATCTTTCTTCAATTTCAGAAGTCCTGTAGGACCTTCAGCAACTCCTGTATTCAGCCAAAAAAATGAACAAAAATACCAGCATTTCAAGCATTACAACATATCATTACAACAATGGCAGGTGCTTCATTAATGGAGACCAAGCTCTTAAATGCTAAGTACACCACAATCATCACGAATTAGATAAGCACTAAACTGTGACCAGCCAAGAAATAGTTAATCAAAGGCACCAAATTGTGCTACACTAAAGCAAATCCAATCAGTATTAGTAAGACAACTTACTGATTGTTAGTTCTGTTGGATACAGACACTAAACTGTAATCCAACAAATTCAGATTGTTTCCTAGTATACTAATACATTGAAGTATCAATAAGACACGAAATCAATACTGCAAGATGTCCAAATGATCAATTGTCAACCAAACCATGAAAAGCAAATACAGCTACTATCGATACAGGTAAAACCCATGAATATCAAAAAGACCTAGCAAAACAAAAAATCCAAATTACAGAGAGAGAGAGAGAGAGGAGCTTTGTCCATAAGAAAAGTACCCGCAGGTAAAGTCTCAGGGGTCTTTGTTGGGGAAACTCGACACCTAGCAATATCTCGCCTGCAACAAACCAGTCTCCTAGAACCATAATCTCTGTTACAACTCTTAGAAACAGACTTAGCATAATTCCTCACTGAATACCTATCTATTGAAGCATTGGAGGAGCAGCCACAAGCCACCAAATCAAGTTTAGCCCTTCCAAAATCAAGATTATGGCATGTCATTGACATCATTCTCAATAGCAACACCCCGAAAGAGTAAGAAAGAGACAAAATTTTGCTCTCAAATTGGAGAATCCAGGTAGCAAATATTGCTCAATTTGCCATATAACAACCAGCAGCCACCGAGAAATAAAGCGAGAAAAAAAACAAGAGCGGTCTTGTTCAAAACTCAAGAGAAAGAAAGAAATGGAGTAAAAAGGATGCTCAGTTTTTTAGAAGTTCCTCATTTCATTGAGAGCACAAGTTGGAGTACGCATTTGAGTGGATCCAATAAGCCCACATAGGACACAGTTTTGTCTTTGGTTTCTTTATCAGTTCTGAGGTCAGTGTTGTCAGGACATCAAAGAGAGTTGTGTCTCGTTTGTGTTCATCGCAGAAAGATTTATGAAAGGAGGCAACGGAAGGGCTTATCTGTGGGCGTTCAAAAAAATGGGAGCCACAGATCCAACCTTATACTAATCACCATCTTTTTTTCATTTTCTTTTCGAGAAAAGGAAAGATACGTTTTTTGCCACTTGAATGATTCAACTGTCCTTGGGATATTCTTTACTTATAAAATATATTATTCTTTATTATTTTTTATTTTTAATAACCAAAGTTAAATGAAATTTATAAATTCTTATATCCCTGATATTTTTCAATTAGTCAATTTTTATGGCAAAATGCACTCCATTACAAAAAAAAAAAAAAAATCCTTTTCCTAGCTCAGCCCATGGCATAATGTACTCATCGACGATTATTGTTTCATTTATATTTGTTATTGTAATAATAGTTATTAGTTTTTTTTATTTTAAAATATATTAAATAATAATTTTTATTTTTTAAAATTAATTTTTAACATTAATATATTAAAACAATTCAAAATATATATAAATAAATTTAAAAAAAAAATTAAAAAACACCGCACTTTGCCATCTATACTCTACATATGCAGTCAAAATCTCTTTTATTTTTTTTTATTATTATTAATGTGGGTGTCTAGGTGGGTGTCTGAGACAGTTTATGTATATCTCGACTAATCTCATGAGCTCTAAAGTTAATAATCATGTAAGTATTAAATGGTCATAAAATTTATAGGACTCGAACTAGTAATTTCTAGAGAATAAACTTAAAATCTAACCAGTTAATTTGTATTCCCTTTTTAAAATTAAATATCTCTTACTTTGATAATTGATTGATAGGTCCTATCAAGATTGATATCACAAGTGTCATCATGATTGTGTTGAATTTTTTAACTTAAAAAAAATACTATAACATAATATTATAAACTATAATAGATTCAATAAAATAATTTTATTTAATTATATGATCTCAAAAAAAATAATGGTAAATAAATTAAATTTAAAAAGAAAAGGAAAATAAAAATGACATGTAAAAAAAGCATTTATTAAAAAAATAAATTAAAAATCTTAATTTATACTAGTATTTTTATATTTTATATGTGATTCAAAACTAAAAAATCATAAATATAATACATTCATGTTAAAATTCAAATAAAAATTTATAATAATATTTTAAAAATCATGTTTAAATTGAAGAGTAAGTGAATTTGGTTAAAAACCTTTTTGAGTGACAAACAAATAAAAACAGAATAAAAAATTATAATAATATTTAATAATTTACTTTAATAATCATAAAATGTTTTCTTAACAAAAACAATAATTTATGTTAAAATTATTATATTCTAAGATGAATAAGAGATGCGTATGATTATATTTTAATGTTTAATAACAATAAAAAAAATTAAAACCTAATCTTTTTCTTACTTTAAAAAACCGATCTCAACGGTATAACAGAGACATACAAACTAAACTAGTATATAATAATTCTTCTGAAGAAAAAAAATACTTGCAAGTTGCATTTGCTAAGTGTGTGTGTCTATATATATATATATATATATATAGTAAAGAACTCTAAAAGGCGTGGGGAAAACACTGTAGCTTCTCCACGCCTTTTAATTGTACTTATATATAATAATAATGATAATTATAATTATATAATTATATTATAATATATATTATTTTTCGTTTTCATTTTTTTTTGTATTTGTTTTGGTTTTTTATGCCTTTATGGGTTTTTTTGGCTTCTTTCTTTTTGTCCTTTTAATTCTTTTTTGTTTAATTTAGTTTATTAATTGATCCCGAGTTTGACGGCTTAACCTGATTTGACGAGTTAACTAGATATTTTATTTTTTTTGTTTTTTTCTTTTTAGTTAATTTTTTTCATTTAGTTTAGTTTGTTAATGTTAAATTTCTTTCTATTTAATTATCAAACTTCCATTACACGTATTTCAAGCTTGACAGGTAAATCCAGTTAATTATGGGTTAACCCGTCAAATTTTTTTCTATTTAGTTATTAAACTTTCATGACGCGAATCTAATATTTGACGGGTTATCCTGGTTTGAAAGGTTAATAAGAACTCTAAAATGAGTAGCTTTTTCACTGTAGTTAAAGCTGTTTTTTTTTTGCAGTTTTTTTTTTGTTTTTTCTTCTATGCCATTTTTTTTTCGTTTTTGGTTTTTTTTTTTAAAAAAAATTTCATTTGTTTTTGGTTTTTTTTTTTCTGTAGCAGCTTTTCCTTTTTTTTTTGTTTTTTTTACATGTTTTTTTTAACGCGTGGGTGTTCCTGTAGCAGCTTTGTTTTTTTTTTCTCGCTTTTGTTTCTTTTGTTTTTTACATATAATGTATCACTGTGCACACATTGAAACACTTGACTTTTTTTTTTCGTTTTTGTTTTCCTTTTTTTTTCCTGTTTTGCCCATGGATTTTTTTATTTGTGTTTTTTTTTAATGAATTTTTTTTGTTTAATTTAGTTTGTTGATGTGAAAAAAAAATTAATTTAGTTATTATACTTTCATTACACGGATCTCAATTTTTTATATATATTAAGCTGGTTGAGAACTTAGCTTTGTAGCTTTTTTTTTCTTTTAAAAAAAAACATTATGGATTACTACAGTGTTTCCATTACATGATTTTTGTTTGGCTGCAGTGTTTCCCCCACATGTTTATTTTTTAAATTATCTTTGTTAAATTTATTTTTTTAATATTGAGTAGCTTTAGCTTTAGCTTTCCCAACGTTTTTTTTATTATAATTATTATTATATTATATGACTGTTTTTTTGTTTTATTTTTTCTTTTTAATTTTTTTTAATGAATTTTTTTTGTTTGATTTAGTTTGTTAATGTTAATTTTTTATTTATTTAGTTATCATATTTTCATGATACAAATCTCGGGTTTGATGGGTTAACCTGATTTGACGAGTTATTTTTTTCATTTAGTTTAGTTTGTTAAAGTTAATTTTCTTTCTATTTAATTATCAGACTTTCATGACACGTATCCTGGGCTTGATGGGTTAACTTTGTTTGATGGGTTAACTCGGTTAATTCTGGGTAAACCCGTCATTTTGTTTTCTATTTAATTATCAAACTTTCATGACGCAAATTCCAGGTTTTACAGGATAACTTGGTTTAAAGGATTAACCCAATTAATTCAATTTCTTTTTCTTTTTCTTCATTAGTTTTTTCCTTTTTGTTGATTTTTTTTCTTTGTTTTTTTAATTAATCTATTTAATTATCACACTTTTATGACATGACCTTATAGCCAAATCTACATCCAATATTTTTGGGTCCGGTGTTACAGTCAGACTCACTTAAACTTGGGTCATGCAAGTTTAATTTTATTATTAATATTATAAATACTACTATTAAGTCAGGCGTTGCAGCCAAACCCAAGATTCTTGGGTATAATTTTGCAGAAAAACCCAAGATTTCTAAATTTTTACTTTTTTAAATATTTTTTATACAAAATAAATGACCCGCGGCATCGCGCGGGTATCAAAGCTAGTATATATATATATATATAACGTCAATAACTATTTGCGCAAGTCAGTACAGTCTATTATGGAGATACTGATCGACAACACGTGGAGTCTATTTAATTTTCTGCACCTTTTGCCAGGTTGGATGGGCTTGTAATAACTGTATTTTTGGTGTTTAATTTTTTATTATTTTTATATTTGAGTATCTTATGTATTTGAGTTATTGTTAATTTAGTTTATTAGAATTAGGGGTGAGTATTTTCGGTTTGGTTTTTATTTAAAAATAACCAAATTAAAATTTTTTATCTAAAAAAAAACCAGTTCAAACCGACCGATTTTAGTTCAATTCGGTTTTTTTGAACAAAAACCCAGTTCAAATTGGTATGACTCAGTTTTTCTGATTTGGCTCGGTTTTTTTAGGTTTGCCTTGGTTTTGTTTCCAATTTTTTCAGTTTGAATTCGGTTTTTTCAATTTCAGATGTATAAAACTAAAATAAAACCGAACCGGTTGATTTTTTAAAAATTTTGATTGATTTTTTTTCACGATTTAATTTTTTTGATTATTTTTTTTTATATTTCTCGTTTTCTTGATTTTTTTTCTTCACCTCTAATTAGAATTATTCCTGATGTCAATAATTTTTTATAAAAGAGAAACAAAAATAGCACTTCAAAATTTATAATATCTCCTACTATTATTATTCTTATTAGCATCTCTTACTTTAACATAAATTTTTTTATTTTTAAAATAAAATATTTCGAGAAGGTTCAATTCTTTGAAATAGAATTTTTATCAACATCAATTTTAAAAAAAAATTCAAAGAATTGTTGGAGATTTTCTATGATAACAAAATTGTGAAAAGACTTTTATTTTGTTTTTTTCTCATACCAGATTAGAAGAATTACTGAAACCATATTTCTATATTTAGTATGTATATCTTGTGACATGTGATAAAAAGTAAGCTCCAATAAGAAACAAAAACATATTAATATTAGATAATTTAACTTAAATAAGTAAAATAAAAAGTGAGGTGCTAAAATAAAAAAAATAACAAAAAGTTAAATATCAAATTAAGATTTTTCCCTTTTAAAACTGT
The DNA here is from genome assembly GCA_033617975.1 of Populus alba x Populus glandulosa. Lineage (NCBI taxonomy): Eukaryota > Viridiplantae > Streptophyta > Magnoliopsida > Malpighiales > Salicaceae > Populus > Populus alba x Populus glandulosa. The sequence goes on from CM066143.1 coordinate 40,867,290, forward strand.
AATTCTTGTGTGGGTGATTTCACGAGGACAAACAAAGATAAAGAATTTGTGATGGGTGTTTGTTTCCTTATTAATTTTTTTTTTCGATGAAATTTTTTTTTATTAATATTATATTTCTTACAAAAAACAATTATCATAATCTAAAAAGCAAGTTTTAAATAAAAATTAAAAAACAAAGAATGTCTTCATAAAATTTGTATGTGGTTGTATGAAAAAAAATCAAAGAATAATTAATTCATAAAAACCATGTAAAATTAACAATAAAATATAGTTAATTCTCATTGAATATTCATGTATAAATTTTTTATACAATTTATTAAATGTTAGAATCATCTATAATTAATAAAAAAAACAAAATTGTTACAGATATAACTATAAAAGTACCAATCTCATTTAAAAAGTATAATTGGATTTTTTAAATAACATTGTAATTGTTAATTTAGATAAATATTTATTTTAAAATATATATAAATTTATTTTTAGGTCTATGAGACTAGGCTTGTGCATTTATTTATATATATATATATATATATATATATATATATATATATATATATATATATATATCAAGTTGATAATAGATTAGGTTATTTGCTCAAAATATATTTGATATTGTGGTAATTGTTGTGGTTATAGTTTGAAAAAAAATATTTTATAAAAAATATTTTTAATTAAAATTAATTTAAAAAAATATAAAAATTTATTGCAAGACGACGCATAGTTAACTGTAATATTTTTTCGAGCATCTCATATGGCTGGAAAATAAAGGTGAGTTTTTGGACCCTCTGCGCTGTCAATGGATGGAGGGTTTACTAAGATAATTCCAACACTTTTAAGGATGACAACATATGTGTGTCAAGAGGTGCCTTACACACAGCTCTAAGAGAGCGAGTGTCGTTGATTTGTAGGCATGTAGGTTACATGTGTCAACTATTTTTATTTTAAAATTGTATTTATATTTATTAAAATATTAAATTTTTTTATTAATTATAACTAAAAAACAAAATGAAGATATGAAAAAGCTACATTAGTTAAAAGATTTTTTTTCAAATGGTAATTTAGTTATTTTAATTTTTTTTATAAAACTAAAAATATAAAAAAAACCCTTAACTCCAATTAAATATTTTTTATTTTAAAATAAATTTAATTGTTTTATTATATTTTTAAAATATAAAAAATCAAATTATCCTCAATTAATTTGATAATGATTAATATAATTTTTTAAAAAAATTATATTAATCATAATAATCAGTTCAATAATTTTGTTAGTAAACTAAGTTTATGTGTGCATTTAAATCTGATCTCTTTTTTTTTTAATTTAATATCTCGAGTTATCCATGGAACATGACTCCCCATCCTTATTTATTTATTAGAGAAAAATTACATCATACGATCGCTCATCGGATTGAGTTTTCTCGATTCCGAAATAAATATAAAAGATATGGTAAAACTTAGGCCATCGGCAATTTTTTATTTTGAATAATTAAAATTAAATTAAAAAATTTCTAAGCTAATAGTATAATAGACTGTTGATGATGCCTGCATGCTGGAGCCCCCAAGGCAGGATCTCTGCTGACCTGTATGTTATGCCCTATAAGATTTGCAGAGCTGAAAAACATTTAAAAAATAAAAATAAAAATAAAAGGGAATTGATTAGACTTGTCTAGCCACTCCTTGCAGATAATATAAATAAGGAAATTTAAAAAAAAAAAACCTAAAAGATGTTGCAAGACACAGTCGGCAATAGTGTTTTTCTAACGTTGACCTTTTTAAAAATCTTGCACAAGTTTTAAGGTTATAATTATCTTTCCACGTGCACAATTTTGATATTTTAAAATTGAGTGGGGGTAATATGGGTAATTTTCTTTTTTATCCATCCAAATTACAACACTAGCCTTTAATTTTTTTTGTTTTTTCCTTATTATTAAAGTTAGTTTTGTATTTTTACATACTTAGTTCACCGTAAAAATACCCTCTTGTTCTTGGAAGCTAAAAAAACAAACAAATAGATGGAGGGCCAATCTATAATATCCAACTATGTTGATCAGTAAAATGAACTTTGCATCCTTGATGCCAAATGATTTAACTCTTAGATTAAAGGGTGTTTTCGTCATTTTGTTCATGATTCTTTTTTTGTTGTAGTTAATGAGTAGAGGTGGAGTTATTTAAGTATTTTTCTTTTATTTTTTAAGATGGAAAAGGTTGACATGTGCTAGGAAAGTGTCTGCGTGTCAACCGCATTGTTGTTTTAGGATTGTGTGGGCAGCTGATTAGAGCAACAAAAAAGGTTGTTCCAGAGCTTCATGAGCTTTCTTTCAGTGTTGCCTCTTGGAAAATGTGGTGCGTGCACCTTCTATTTATCACTGGTGACCAGGTTTTTTTTTTTTTTTTCTCTTTTTTTCCATGTTTGTGGGCCCTCCCATTCAATTTTTCAAGTCAACCTCTAAACTTTTATTTTCTTTTTATTTAGTCCTTCTGTTTTTATCTTTATTTTTTTAAAATTTTTTTCATTTAATTAGTTTTTTTTTATTTCATCCTTATTGAATTTTTTTTTGTCAAATTTAGCCCTTGATCTTTTAATTTTTACTTTTTTCTAGGCTAAGATAATTTTTAGAATTGTATTTTCTTTTAGATTCCACTCTCCTTAATTTTTTTTTCTAATAGATTTAATCCTCATTCTTTTTATTGTTGTTGTTTTTTTTTGCTTTGCAAAATTTTTAAAATTAGAATTTCATACCCAATTTAATTTCTCAACATTTAATTGGTTTTGATATTACATTTGTTAAGCCAACGACTAAGATTTCACAAGTTGCAGACTTTAAAAATTAACTTGATTTCATGAGGTTTTCTAGGAGTGCTTTGAATTTTTTTTTTAAAAAAACATTTTTAAAAGTTAATACTTTTTTTATCCTTCAATATTTATTTAATTGTAGATTGAGTTTTTTTTCCATACTTTCTATGACCTCGGTTTTACCTTTTATTTCTTTATTTAATGAGGTTACCAAAGTTTTTTTATTTGTTATTCTTTATTATGTTTTTTAAAAAATAGATTTTACTCTTTAATTAATTGAAAATGATTTATTTAATATAGATAGATGCTCACTTCAATTTTTTTTTTTGTGATGAGTGATGTCCACAATAAAATAACAATGGGTTTCCAACGAATTTTTTTCTCTCCTACTTGTAATATTGGTGGCCAAGGTTATTAAAAACGCGTTTTGACTCGTAAAATCATATGATTTTACAAGTCAAAACATAAAAACATGTTAAATCGAGTTAAAAACTTGAAAACCAGTAAAACTTGTCAAACTTGCGTAAAATCGGTCTAACTCGTTAAAATCGTTCTAACCGAACCGATTTCATGACTTCACCTGAAAATTAAAACAGTTACTAAGTGTTGAGTAAGCACTCTCCTTTCCCCATGAGTCCCCAATCCCCAATCCCCACTACCCCACTAGACACTCCACTCTTTCCATTTTTCCTTTCCCCTTTCTTTTCAATAAATCGCCAGCAAATTAAGAAATTGGTTCCACTCTCTACTCTCCAATCACCAGTAGCGCCTCTGATATGAATTTAATTGTCTCTAGTTGGTATGAACAAAAACCTGCGAACTAATCGAGTTTGTGACATGCACTTAGAAATTTTTGAAATGTGAAAAACAGAAACAAAAATAAAAAAATAGATCTTTTGTTTAGTACAATGTTCTCTTCTTTATTTTGTAATAAAAAAGCTTGAATACTTGTCCTTGGCCTCGACAATGCCGTCAAAACCACCATTCTCTGTAATCCCCCACACTTTCTTTCTGTTATTCATTTTCTAGGTTTTTCTAGTTTTACATATCCGTGATGTTTTGGTGTGTTTTCTTGTTATTTAGATCGGCTTTAAATGGGAGAGGTAGGCTCCACGATCATAAGTGAGTTTTTTTTATATAAAAAAACAAAAAGAAGAAGAAAATTTGAGTTGGGAATTTATGTTACCGTATGATTTTTTTCTGAATTTTTGCTAATCTGATGCTTTTTTTTACGTGTTGTAGCAATTGGATTCAATGTAGAAATTGTACAATACAACAACATTAAGTTTCAAGTTTGGGATTTAGGTAAGTAATTGGTTTTAATCTATGAAGTAATAGAATTTTAATCTGTTAGATTGATTTTATTATGTAATGAAGAGGATACTGAGAGTTAGTATGCAGTAGAGTGATCAAGGGATCCAGTCAAGTGGGCTTGAATCTCCACTCTCTCATCTTGCTATTGAGATCCGGAACATTCTTGGCGAGAAGAAGGTAAGAATTTATTCCTAATTTTTGTTTTTTCTGTCTCATTTAGTATTCCCAGTGTGATACTATAAGATATCATGTCACGGGTTTTTCATTTTTTTTTTGTTAGACTTTGTTGCTAGAAATATTAGAGTTGCTTCGGGGTATAGTTATTAAACCTGGATCAGTCTAGGTAAGATAAAAGATTGGGATGAGCAAAAACCTGGTTGACATGTGACCCGATTAACTCGAAAAACCCTAGTTGAGACCCTTATTTTTTCAAATGTGTTTTTTCCTAGCTAGAGACTCCTTATATATATATATATATATATATATATATATATATATATATATGTTTTTAGTTAATTATTAACCCTTTTCAAAGTTCATTATATAAATATTAGAAGAATGTTTTATATTTTTAATATGAGATTTGAAGCCCTTTAATATATAAACTTTATGTTCACAAGAAAAAAAATGATTTTTTTTCAATGTGGGATAAATAACTTTTTTTTGTTTAAATACTTCAATTTAAAAAGATAGCATACTAACATAATATCTTTTCAATGTGAAATAAAAAAGCTTTTTGAAATAATATTTTAAAATTCATTATTTATAACATGTATAGTTTATATTCATACGAATTATTTCTTAATTTTTTTCATATGAAATATTAAAACTTTAAATATATTTTTAAAATTTTTCCAGGTTAATTCGGATTCACCCATATAACCCGAAATCTAGCTTCTTAATCGAGATAACCCCAGCTCAGGTATGATAAGTATGTTCTGTGTGCTAGTTTATCTCGCATTTAGTGATTTACTGTTTGGGGATTTATCCAATGATTATATGCAAATGCTCCCTCTTTTGTCAATAGGTGTAATCCATACTTATTCTTGCTTTATTTCATTTCATTGTTTTTGATTTTACATACAACTGTTTTATGCATAGTTTTGAAACCCGACCCGGTCATCGACCCGGTTAAGTGATCGGGTCACGGGTCAGATGGGTTGACCCGGGTGAACCCGGGTCAACCCAAAAAAAAAGACACTTATAAAAAATCGGGTGATTTGCATGTGATTTTGATTTTTTTTTCTTTGGATTCTTCAATTGTGTTTTTGGCTTTTAAACTAGCCCAAATCACTGTGACCTTACCTTTTTAAAAGCTACACACCAAGAGACGCTGCAAGCGCTAAAGAGCAAGAAAGTAATTAGCAGCAGTAAAGGAGATGGAATTGAAAGATATGCTTAACGATCTTAATTATTTGAAGAAATCACTGGCAAATCCTTCAAACCTGGCTTTTTCAAATCATAAGGTACTAGGATTGCATGAATTCTTTTCTCTTCTCAAGTTAAATGTGTTTGGTAATATTGTTTTTTGAAGTTATATGAAAATCATGTTTGTGCTTGTTATTTTGAAAAACTTGTGAAAGTGTTGGGTAATCGCCTGTCCCTAGTGATTCTTTTGTACTGCTATATTTTTTGTTCCCAGTAATTCATTCATCAATGCTAACAGAGGTGACTTGCAGAAGAAAAGACAGAAATTGATGCAAAAATCGGGTTAGAGAAACATACCTAAGGGCTGAGGTGACTGGGCAAGAGAAATTGATGCAGAAATCGGGCTAGAGAAATCGATGGCATCATAGAGAGTGAAATTGAAATTGATGTGTTGGGCTGAAGCTGATGCTAGAAATGAGAAAATGGCCAAGAATAAAGAAAATAGAGAGTGAAAGAAGGAGATTCAAACCTTCTCATATTCAAACGCCCGTTGCTCCTCAGTTGAGTTTCTATCTCAGAGATTAATTAGGTTTATTGCTTCGTTCTTCTTCTGTTTTCACTCTTCAGTGTTTTGGCATTAGATGGTAAAAAACGGCGTCATTTAATGACAGTGAAAATAAAAAAAAAATTGTCCGGGTCAATTCCCGAGCGGGTTTTTGCCTCCACCCAGACCTGTCCCAGGCCCGGGTCGGGCGGGTCCCGGGTTGACCTGCCTGGCCGGTCCGGGTTTTAAAACTATGGTTTTATGAAATTAGGTCACCTCACATAATTTACCAATTCAACTTTTTTATTAAGATTTTGTTCGGTTACTTAAAACATATGGATCTTATAAATACATCAAATTCAAGACATCTAAACTTGATAATCAACCAAATACAAAGTGATGTAGGTCTGATATGATTGCCAGACTCAAGATGATTGGACTTGACAGCCAATCAAGCCTAACTTTCCAGACCCAATACACTTGGACTTAATAGTCAGCCAAGTCCAAGGAACATGGGTCTAGCACACACCCTGAACCCAAGGCGTTTGGATGCAGTAGCTAGCCATGTCCAAGGAACGTAGGTCTGGCATGCCTATTAGACCCAATGCACTTGGACTTGACAGTCAACCAAGTTCAAGGAATGTGAGTCTGACACACATGACAGACTCAAGACACTTAGACTTTACAATTAGTCAAGTCCAAGGTAATATGAGTTTCACACATATACGAGACCCAAGGCGCTTGGACTTGACAATCAGCCATGTCCAAAACACTTAGACTTTATAGTCAGCAAAGTCCAAGGTAATATGGGTCTGGCACACATGTTAGAATCAAGGCGCTTGAACTTAGTAGTCAATCAAGTCCAAGGTGACGTGAGTGTGGAAAACATGTCAGATCCAAGACACTTGAACTTGGCAGTCAACCAAGTTCAAAGTGCTTGGACTTAGCAATTCACCAAGTTCAAGGTGATGACTATCCCTTGACATGTCCAGGGGTATGACCAATTTCTCTTGGATCTAAACCTTAAGGAACAACTTAGCATCTATAGGCTTAGCTATATTTGACGTTTTAAACTCTGAATCACTCTACACCTTTTTAGGTATATGAAAGTCGTCCAAGGACCCATCATATTCCTATCAAACATTAATATAGATGTAAGAGATATGTAACCCTCATTAAATGATATCAGGTTAATTATATTGTAGGCTCTTCTTTTCACAAAAGAACAAGACTCATGATTTATAAATATACTATGAAATATTTAGAAAAAATGTTCACAATCTCTAATTCTCTATGCCATTTTATTTTCAGAGCATCTCTCTCTAATATATTCTTGTATTTTCTCTCTCTTAAAAGATATTAACTTAAATCCTCCGATTGAGACTGTTTCATTACATGTATTCAAGACCTTCTTAGTGAATTTAAAGTTCTTTAGATTAAAAAGAATTCTAAATACTTTAACATATTAATCAACCTATATCCCAAACACCAAATAACATTTTATTTTATATTCTTGGATTTCTTAGCATTATCAACTAATAATCAAACAAGCTTTTAATCATCTTTCCCACTTTCTTTCTTATTAAAAATATATTTCAAATGCTATATTTTGATAAAATAGTGTAATTTTTTTAACAAATCTTTAGCCAAACTCAAGCAACCATAGCTAGCGGTGGAACTCCTTGCTTTGATTTACAACTTGTTTATTTTTTTGTTTCTTTTATTTTTTATATTTGCTTCGAACATTCATTAACATACATTTGCTAAACCATAACCACAATAATGATGTAGCTAATACACAAAGAGTGCAGTAAAGAAACTCGTGATCACAGCAAAGCAACAAAATATTTCTACCATAAAAACAAAAAGAAAGCACAATTTCATCATTCCCAGCAACAATTTGAATTAACTTTATCCAAATACACTCACAAATAGAAATAATTTCATCCAATCAAACTAATAAACAAGCTATTTGGACTTGGAACAGAAAAGAAAGAATAAAAAGGATCCATCAGTCATCACTACCATTCCCAACAACTTTAAAATTGAGATTTAGTTAACTGGTGCGAGTACACTCATAAACAAATCAACAACCATCCACTTATAAAAAAGGAATAATTTTTAACACATAGTATCATTATAATCACCAAATCATAAACAAATCAACAACCATCCACTTATAAAAAAAGGAATAATTTTTAACACATAGCATCATTATAATCAACAACCCATTAAGTAATCACTTGAACCCTACAAAAATCCATGAAATAACTAAACTTTTACATTTCAGGAAACAAAACACAAAATCCCATTTGAAAAATTGAACTAAAGAACACATTAGTGTTAGATACAAAACCAAATAAGAGAGCGGGAAAAAGAGATGAGGGAGGGACTTTCTAAAACTTGATCTTTAGGTCCAATATAAAAGAATCACCACAAACATCACAAACAACTCTTCCACGGATTTCACTTGTCCAAGCTTTGACACTAGAAACCAAGATTGCTGATAATAATAATAAAAGGACCAAACACCATATTTCTCAATTGTGACTCCATGGCTTGTTTTTGGAGGTTCCCAAATATCCAAAAACCAGGAGATTTTTACACATAAATAATGATTATTTTTTTGTAACAGGTTTACCGGAGGAGGCATTGAATGACTTTCTTGGTTTGCTTTGTCACTAAATTTAAATATTTTCAAATTTTCTTCTTTATTTCAATTATATATTTTTTTCTCAATCTAGATAATAAGATGTTATTCCTTTATCATTGAAATAGAAAATAGAGAGAATTACTACATGTATTAAACCACAAATTCACTTTTTTTTAAGCCTCTTAGGCTTTATTTTGATTATAAAAATAAATTAAATGAGGACAAGAGACTTGTGGTGGGTTGTGAGGAATCATTTATTGGGATAATCTATTTATTTAAAAATAAAATAAATTTATTTAATAGATACTAATTATAAAATTTAAATTTTAAAAATAAAGAAATACAACAAATATTCTTAACTATTCTATCAACTTTTTAAATTCTATTTATATATAATGATTAAAAAAAGTTTCTTACAAGTGTTCTATGTTAAAATGTAACTTTCTCATGCTTTAGGGACTAAAATGGAAGTTATCCTCTTATTTCCCTCCCTGTATATACTATATAGTGCCTCTAAAGTCTAAAACCTAAAATCTAGTTCAGCTTCTCTTCACAAGCGCTGCCAATTTTGTACTTCTATCTACAAATACAAAAGCTAATCAACCTTCTTCGCTAACACTCTACTAGTGAGATTTTCCATTTGGTTTGTATCCCTATGAAGAATGAACTGATTTTTCAATTAAAAGTAGTGGGCTGATCTCCATTGATGATCACTAACCAATTCTGAGGGATTTGCCACTTTTTCTGTTTGGTTTATGTCATTTCTTTGTTCAGTATCTTTGCAAAGTAGCTTTCGTGTTAAACAAAGTCTTGGGTTTTGCTTTAAGTCGGATTTTCTTTACTGGGTTAATTCAAAATGGCATAAAAAAGTTCATGATTTGGACCCATTGGAAACGTCCGTTTTTTAATTTTAGATTCCATCGTTTGCTTTGATGGATTTTACAATGCGAATTGGATTGGTGAATCATTTTATTGTTTCCCAATATGGAGAAGTTAAGGAATATTTGCTTGCCCAAGATAAACTGTGGAAAACGTGTGGTTTTCTTGAATGAAATTGTGTATGTGCATATAGCTTCATTTGCTATTGGTTTTCTGGTGATATTGCTTTGTGTCCCTATGAAGAATAGAACTAAAAGTAAAAGTAGTGGACTGATTCTGCTTGATGAATAATGCATCTGAGGGATACATTTAATCTTTCTTGTTTATTTGTACAGGTTATTTATAACATCTTAAGTTTGTAGAAGATCACACACACTTGCTTGTTTGCTATAACATACTGGCGTGCAATTTCCTGTTTCGTATCCATGTGAAATTATAAATAAAACTAAAACTCATCAATATTTTATAATGCATAGTGTTATCTATAGTAAATAACTAATGAGCATGTTCCAACAAGTTGGAGGAGACCGTGTTTTTTGAGCGGCGTGTGTGGCATCTCCCAGCAGTTGTGTGGCGCCTCCTAGTGGATGTTGATAGCCTTCCACGGCAATGTCCAAATCATCACACCGCTCTCTACACCGTGTATTATACTATTATATGATATTCATTGCTAGTATTATGCTATGATATTCATTGCTGAATCATGTCCTGTTAAATGAGTTTGTTGAATGGAAAAGTTTAGGTTGGGACAACGGACTTTGTTTGCCGACAGATTCTGAAATGCCTTTGTGGAATTATGCTATTATGACCAAAGCAAAGTTTAGCTGATATGTTCACGTATCAAAAAGATTCAGGAAAAAAATTTCAGAAAGTTGAGATATGTTTTCAATGCTAGATTCAAACGGTTGCTTACGCGTGCTTTCATTTTCTTGGGTCGAGCTCATCATAATTTATTGTTCAATGCTAGATTGAACATTGCACATCTCTGGGATGAACAATTTGAAATTTAAAAGTAGTGGACTGATATCTGTCAATGAAGAAAATAATTCTGAGAGATGTGCATTTCTTCTAAAATTACCTGATCAAATTATTTACTGGTATTGTAATTTAGTGTAAAAAAGACTCAAGCTTTGTTCTTACGCATTGCTACTAGTAAATTGGTCTGATCCCTCACACACTCCACTTCCTCTGCTGTGATTGTTTATGTATGTTTGGAGAGTCTTGATGTGTTGAAACCAAATGATGATTTTGGATTCAAACTTCTCACGGTGGTCATCTGAGACTCTTCAAGCTTCAGTGTTGATTCAATTACTCAATGCTCGTGATGGTTTCATCTCTCTAGTATAACAACTTATTCAAGGAAGAAATGACACTGATAATGATAGCAAGTAACATAACTGCATTCTGCTCGTGTTGATTCAATTGATCTTATGGACATCTCCAGTTCTCCTTTACAGTTATGCACTGCCCAGTTTTATGGATGAACATTTCTGCATTTGCTGAACAAGTTTGAAGCAGGCCATCATCTTAAAGTCGTGTTCAACTTCATATTTTAATTTCTTATCCAGATATCGCTCATGCAATGAATGATTACTTATTCAAAATGCTGCCATGCTTCCTCTCCTTTTATCAGGTTCCTAAGCACTCCTGCTGCAGTGTTTCATGGTTAAGAAGCCAGTGGGGGATTTCTAGGTGGAACCCGTCACCTCCATCAAGTGTGATGGCGCCTGCGATAATTAACCCGGGACTTCCTTGCTGCTGATATGCTATAGGGGAAGGTGTTCCAGATTTTCATTTGACATAGCTACAGGAAAAAATACGAATGATTAAAATTCAGTCCACATAAATTTGCAGTTGTTCGCCAATTTCGCTATGGTACACTTTCACAATGCATGGTGATAACATGAATATGACTTCACAATCCGAAAATATTGGGATTTCAAGAGTTCCAGTTTCTGAGATAGAGAGTCTGAAAAGAAGAGAAGTGAATTAAAAAGATGGTGGTATTTTTTATATTACTGGGCAAAAACACTGTAGCAGTGTTTTTTCCAGTTGTCTTTAAACCTCTTATTTTTGTCAATTGTAGCTTTATGAGTAATTTGATGATAAATTTGTCAAAATTTGATGAGGATAGATAAAATTCAAACAAAAAGGATGAGTAGAACAAGGATAAACAACATGGTAAACCTAAAATTCTTGGAAAAGGTTTGTTTGTTTTTTTTTTTTTTAAATTCTTGCACTTTCTTGTCTATTTCTCTACAGTCCTTATATTTCTTAAATTTTCAATCTTGATTCAAAGATTCATTATCTTGCATCTTAGCATAAGTTAGAGAGAAGAGAAACAAAGTTGCTTGAAAATAATGAGTGAGAAAGTTATCAATTTGGTCACTATTTCAATAAAATTGTTATTCTTGATGTTAATGAGTAGTTTTTATTTCTAAATATTTATGAAGAAAAAGGGTTTAATTAATTTTTTTTTTATACCAAACAGGGGTCTAGATGGATTCCATTTACAGTCTAACCCAACACCAAAACATAATTTAGAAATTTTAGCAAGCCCAATTTACAAGACTTAACCAAAGACATCACAAGTTGCTAATTGTATCCCACACCCTCATACTCTTCTATCATAGTTTATGTTCAGGCAAAGCACTTGTGAATTTGTGATTTTTTTTTCTCATTTCACTCACGTATTTACATCCTGGATGAGCTTGTGATTCAAGCTTGGATTCCTTATCAGGTTCATGCACTCTTAAAGATGATTAGCAAATAAATGAGGCTTGACAACATTGGGAAAAAAAGTATATCAGATTTAATCCTGTTGCTTCTTTGCAGCAATACATATATTGCCAGTAGCAGCAAATGAGAATTACAAGTTCAAACAAGAAGAGAAAAGGCACCACCACTATTGTAACTTCTAATGGGCTAAATGCTACTTCCTGGACCAAGGATTAGGCATAGATGCAGTTACTATAACCTGCAAGTTGACACAAGAAATTGTCGTAAGCATGACATGATTATTGCCAGCAGATTAACATATTGCATCATTCATGTAGTTCTTACTCGGATCAGTCACGACAATGAGGCCAGAGTTCCTGAAATCGCAATTCCAGTGGTTCCTTCCCTTACATTGGTAATACAGATTCATGGCTATGGATGCATGGTTTATGAGACTATCTGGAGAGAAGCAAGGACAACCCTTTTGTAGAATCTGGCAATCCACGTGAGCGCATGCGTAGTTGATATTCGCTAGTAAAGTTGCTTGGTCTGACGATGGCTTGGCCACACACCAAGTTTTCTGTCATATCATTTATGGCCAATGAGAATTTCTCTGAATAAGGAAAACGCAGGTGGATACGATACTTGTATTGTGTTGTGTGTGAAGAAAGAAGTTGATGGTACTAACTACCTGTTCATTAGCCATGACCGAATCCCCCCCTGCAAAAATATGAACAGAGAAGAAATCCCGGAATCAGGCCATTTGCCGAGTAACTGATCAGTTTATTGCTGTAATCATTATATATAGACCCACCTCAGATCTAAAGACACAAGAAATCCCTCCACATTGTGCTTTCAAAAAAGTAAGTAGGCATAAAAAGTGAAAGAGAAGCTATGACTAAAGCATCAGCCCTTTAAAGTACCTATGAGATAAGACATTATACCTGAACTGAGGTAAAGTAGTAGGAGCAAAAGAGGGAGAGCTGCCATTGCTTTAGCCATTGATTTGTTTCTGCTGTACCTTGCAGCTGACTTTTGTAATGAGAGTGACAATGATTTTGATTTTTGAGGTTTGTACAGAGGAATGATCGAAAAGGTAGCTAGGTTTAAATAAAAATGAAGGTACAACGGCTATATTGATTGCATAGCCGTTATGGAAATCGGAAAGGTGGGGAATTTCTTGGGATGAAGAGAAGTCCGACAGGCTTCATGTGACGTTATCACTAACTCCACCTTTCCAACCCCACTTTAACCCTATCTTTCTGTTGATGATTGGATAACCTGAGCAAGCGACCATTAAAAAAAAAAGTAAAATAAAATTGCAAGATACGAAGTTTATTTTATACATTATCTTTGTTATTTTCATCTTAAACATTCTCTTATTATATTCTTGTTCTTCAATCCAAACACATTTTTTTTAATTATTTTATTTCAATGAGTGAAGTCTTTTTTTATTTAACAAAACGTTGATTTCTTCCATTCGATTGAAATGGAATGATCCGAACCCACCGGCCAAAAATATTCACAGGGTTTTTTTGGCTGTTTTTGGAGCAGAGTGAAAAATGATAATGGTGAGTGCTGCACAACTACACGAGTACACATCAAGGGATTGAATCGGGAGAAGAAAAGTTGAAAAATCTAATTAATTGAGTGAGGGAAGCATGTAACAGTAATTTATGAGGAAAATCAACTGTTTGAAAATTAAGAAACCCCCAGCCCCTTTCGTAACTAATCTCTTTGAACACTTTGTGTTACCAACCGAAGATGAAGAACAAAAGAATTGATATGAGATTAAGTAACCGCTACCGGATACGCACTGTTTTATTAAGCTATTTAAACCGTACTGTTTTATATTTTCCTTTAAACACAACTTTTTAATTAAACGCAATAATTCCATCAAGGGCAGCTAAGGGTAATCTTCAGCTATATCTACCTGTAATAAACTGCATGAGTTTTTACGTGAAAAGAAATAAGAAATGAATGACTCTCCTGCAATTAAGGATTGTTAACAAATTACTCACGCCTCTGCCATGTTCACAGGCTGAACCTTGCTATCCTTCCCTGCTAAGTGTCCTCCCTTCGCTAACTTGCCAAGTAGTGCCAATACTGTTTGGATCATTGAATATTACACACGTAACAAGTGGTATCAGAGCAGACTATCAACGACATACAGTCATGCCACTGGACACTAGAACCACGAAGATCAAACGCATAAAAGACTCCATTGCAACAATCAAACAGGACAATGGCTAAAAGTATGAACAACTGGTAGACATCCTGAAGGGACAGAGTCTAAAGCTCGATCAAACCATTGAGAACCAAAGGGCTCAGCTTAATGATATAAGGCACATGATGAGAACCATGGCACTTCAAATAGAGTTTACTATGTTGAAACTCTCTCAAGCTCCAGGAAGCTCTAGTCACAACCCTGAGAGGCTAGTACCCAGTATGGAGGGAATGGAAGTCAGGAACAAGGAGCCTTGTGAGGATCGAATGTCGTCCTATAAGGTACACAGACCCAAACATTTTTTCCTTACTTTCAATGGGGAAGATGTGCACAAGTGGCTTTTTAAATGCATATAATATTTTGAGATAGAAGAGGTTGCTGCTTCAAAGAAATTACAAATTGCATCTTATTATCTTAATGGAGTTGCCTTTTATTGGCATCAAAACTTCCTTAAGAATTTAGGAAACCAAAAGTCCTCTTGGGAGGATTATGTAGAAGCCATTTGCTATCGGTTTGGAGGGCAACAAGACCCTCTAGAGGAATTGATGGAGTTGAAGCAACGAGGAGAGTTGGAGGAATACATCCAGGACTTTAATGTTTTATAGAACAAGGCTGAAGTAAGCGAGAAACAAGCCTCGGTAATCTTCTTAGAGGGACTGGAAACAAAGATTAAAAACACAGTCAAGATGTTCGAACTAAAAACCCTTAGACATGCATATAACTTATCTCAATTACAAGCTAATACCCAAACATACAGAAGATCCCCAACCTATGTCAGGAGACCACCTAGTGCGTTCCAACACCATCCTGTGCCAGCCACGACTACTTGTCCACCACAGTCCACAACCAACACTATAAACCCTCATGCAGCTCCATAAAAAACCACTCCTACTCCATGGACTAATAACCCTGGTAATATCTACACAAAAACCTATACCAAAGCCACCAAATCCATTCGCAACCAAGACTTTAAGGATAGAAGATTGAAGGGGCTGTGTTTTAGGTGCGATGACAAGTTTGTGCCTGGACATCGATGTAAGAATAAAAAGGTGTATTCCCTAAGTGCTATGGAGGAAGAAGAAGGAGTAATGGAGGAAAAGGTGACCGAAGATAGAATTAATGAAAGGGAGCTCACACCTCACATTTCCTTAAATGCCTTAGAAGGAACCGTGGGACTAAACACTATGGAGGTCAATGGCAAAATAGATAAGACTACAGTTTATATTCTGATAGATTTAGGCAGCACCTATAATTTCCTAAACACCACCTGTAATATTTTGGTTGGAAAATACAATAAAGCCCTTGGTGGCTTAAATAGTAAGTATAAATGATTGAAGGGTAGTGTGGTAATTGACCAATAGTTGATAAATATAAATAAGAAAAAAAAAGAGGGATCTGAATATTGGAAGAATATACCGTAAGAGAGAAGGGAGGAAGAAGAAGAAGAAGAGAAAAGAAGGGAAAATAAGGGGAAAAGGAGAAAAGAAGTAGAGGAAATAAGTAAAAAGGTAAGATTTATGGTTTTAAGTGTATAATATGTTAAATTTCGGTTTTGATTAATTTTGAGAGTTTTGAAGTTTGTATTTTGAGTTAATTGATGAATTAATTTGAAGTTTAGGAGTTGATTATTGTGGGTATTTGATTAATTAGTTGATTTTGAGAGATTGAATTGAATGATAATGATTTTGAGTTATGATTTTGTTTAAATGGTGAAATTGTGTTAGAAATCAGGGGATAACAGTAGGTAATCTGTTGAAATTCTGGGTTTGAGGTTGAAGATGACGAAAATTCAGTTTGGTCCCTCAATTTGCAGAAATTGCAGTTTAGTCCCCGAACTTTGGAAATTTTACAGATTGGTCCCTGGGGCATAAGTTGAGGTTCTGAACAGAACTGAGGATGATTTAAAGGCAAAATTCCAGTATAATTAATATATTTAGTTTGGTCATCCAATTTGACAAATTACGATTTGACCCCTCAACTTTTGATAAAATCACATTTTGGACCTTGGGGCATAATTCAAGATTCTGGACAAATATAAGGACGAATTATGGATAAATTTCAGTATGGTTATGTATTTACAATTTGGCCCTCCAATTTTGGTAAAATTACGTTTTGGTCCCTGTTTTGGAAAATTATCGTTTTAGTCCCTAAACCTAGGAGATTAAGCCCGGTTTTATTTTATGCATTGGGATCTTTTGTTTGATTTGTTTTTGAGTATATTTCATATATTTATTGTAGGTTCTCCTAACGATCCTTAATAGGATTTTCGGGTCTTTCGTCCGGCATTCCTTTTAGTTCTGTATTTTCCGGGTGAGTGGAATAATCTTTAATATACATATAATATAAATAAATATGTATGTTGATTATATAATGAGTATAACTAGTAAATTTCTTGAATATTTATATATGTTGCTTTATTTTCCGAGTACTCATTTATTCTTGAATTTGCACTCGCAATCTGACAAAGTAAATTCTATTCGATACGATATACGTTTCTTTGATGATTATGTGAATATCTATTATACCTTGATATGGGACTTGTCAGTAACTCCATGCTAACGGAGAATAGTTAGCCTGTGTGCACATAATATTCTGTTACCTAGCTGGTGAGAGAGGCATCAGCCTATGGCGATTGATCATCCCACAGTGGTCACCGACGGGTGTCATCTGGTCATCTACGGGTGTCATCTGGTCACCTTCGGGTGTCATCTCCTCTCTGACATGTAATCCACTACGTTATGATAATATGTTTAGTAAGTATATGTACATGTATATGTATATTAAGATAAATCATCTTACAAATTAATAATATCTGAAATATCTGAAATGTATATTAAATGTTATTCCCTCACTGAGTTGGTTGAACTCACCTCTCATTTTAAATATTATTTCAAGTTCTTAGTTTCTGGGACTTTGTTGAGTGTTTCCGCTTCTTCAATTCTGGTCGGTATGCCTTGCTTGTTCGCGAGGCTTTCCTTTCAGTTTTGATTTGATGTCTTAGACGCTCCACTGTTACCTTGTTTTAATTAAGTTTGGATTTTGGCAATGTAAATAGTATTATGAATTATTATTTTTGTTTTAATAACTATCTTTCGGTTTCATCAGTATTTGAATAATATAATATTTCTGAATATTATGAGCCGTTGCGTATTTTTGAACAAATTGTTCTTTTGATATGTCCGTTCTGAGGCTTAGCGTAGGTGAGGTGTCCTTTCGACACCGCTCCTACGTTGCCGGTCACGGATCCGGGATTCGGGTCGTGACACCACCCTAACCCTTAAACTACAGTTCCAACTAACAACCATAAAACCCAAGATAGTGTAAGCAGCCAATGGGGAGAAGATGGTATGCAAATCCATGTGTAGGGGACTCAGGTAGAAGATGCAAGGGATAAGTTTCGAAACAGATGTTTATATCATTGACCTCAGCAACTGCGAAATGGTATTGGGAATACAATGGCTATCCATGTTAGGAGACATCTTATGCAACTATAAACACCTATGGATGTCTTTTGATTGGCAAGGGGAGAGAGTCTTACTTAAAGGAGAGAATCCACCCAAGTTCCAAACCATTGAACTAAAATATTTGAGTTTCTTAGTGGGCAATCAGGGGCAAGTGGCCGACTACTTCTTATGTAGTCTTATGACGGTTGAAGATGGAGAAAAAGTGGCAACAGGCGCAAGAACAATTACCACTCTGATTCCTGACATCAAGGATACTGATCTGCTAAGTCTCCTGCAATCCTACTAGGAATTATTCCATGAATCGAAAGGATTGCCACCACCTAGAGCTCACGGTCACAAAATTCCATTGAAAACAGATAGTGAAGCAATCAATCTAAAACTCTATCGATACTCTGGACTTCAGAAGGGTATTCTTGAGAGAATGGTAAAAAAAATGCTAGAAGCTAGAATTATTAGAACCAGCAACAACTCATTTACATAACCAGTGATTCTGGTGAAGAAAAAAGACTCCACTTGAAGGTTTTGTGTCGATTATAGAGCATTAAACAAACTCATTATCAAAGACAAATACCCTATCCCAATGATTGAAGAGCTACTGAAACAGTAGCTTTTTGTGAATCTCATTGGCGAGTGTAGTTACATGAGCCCCAGTCTAACTCGTGAATCTATGTTTGCTCTATTCATGTATCAATAGTATGCTGATGAAAATGTCGCCTAGCTGTAAGGATATCGAGGATAAGGTTTCCAAATTGATAATAAAATCTGAAGAAAAGGTTTGACAATGAAGATCTTTAAAACCGTGGGAAAAATGGAATTGGAGAGAGGAAATATATGGTTGCCAGTTTTCTTTTTATGGAGAAATGATAATAAAAAAACATCTCAAAGTACTGAACTTATGAAGATTTACTTCCTTAAAAAGGAGAACATATGGGGCTGAGCGAGTTAATAATTGTAGAGATCAAGGTTCAAGAGCGCTAGAGTAGGATTTATGAAGTTCTCTTGTTGTAAGTTGATGACAGATAGTGCCTAGTCCAAACTTAAATTACACAGTTAAGACCTCGGAAAACATCATCTTCCTTTTTAAAGTGAAAGCCATCGGCAGCATATCAAAATTTCGAAAGCAAAAACAAAGGGAGAACCGAGCAGAAATGAGAATTGATGTTGCTTGTCAAAAAGAACAGAAAAAAACGCGAGCTTTTGTTTTTTGAAAGTGTGCCTGTGCGTCGGGGGCACTGTACCTACACCTATGACACCTTCTACGTGGTTTCATCTAATGCTGTAATGAAATAGAGAGAATAATAGCAAGAGATAAGGAAATGGAATCAGACTGATATCAGTGAAGGTTTTTCAGATTCCATATTTTTTCTGTGCTAAAGCAACACATAAATGCAGGTTGAAAGTATGAGACAAAAAAAAAAGTTTATACAAACATGCTGGCTGTTTTTCCTTTTAGTTTCTTTTTTCTTTACATTTGCAATCATCCCAAAATCCTGACACCTTTTGCTCTCTTAACCCGTTGCTGCAGATGGAAGTGCAGAATACACAGAGGAACCTGCAACCAAAGCAAGATTTCAGACATCCTTGAGCTTACCCGGCTGCTCTACCTCGCTATCATTGCTTGGAACTGGTCAGTTACTTTAGTAAGAATTTATTTCCAGCAGAGAAACTATGTAGAACTTATCTAAAAATCATTTGGTGTTAGCATCTATCTAATTGTCAGAGCTGATCTGATTATCACTTAATGTAGGAAAATGGATCTGGGAAAATAGAAAGAAGTTATCTTAACTGATGTATTATCCTCAAACAGCCTTTTCTTATTCTTCTCCTTTTCTTTTTATTTCACACTTATTGTAAGGAAATTATTTCAACAATTCCCTGCTCTCATAATGGGTGGAGGAACTTTAAGAGCTTATTTATAGAACCTTCATCTCTATCCGAAAGCTTTGGTGTCGATTGCCAATGCATATCAATAAACTTCATCCTAGTACAATCATTAGTATCTATGATGGTGGTTGCATAGAGGTGCTTTGTAAAATTACCTCCAATTGTAATCATTTAGGAGAGCTCAGTGGAAAGGCCTCCCTTTAGAGGTGGAGGATTCTCTGTCTTCCAAAGGCAATGGGAGTACTCTCAGGTGGAAAAAACCAGCCTTCAAGATTAAATTTGTTAATGCATCTATTTGAGGAGGTGCTTCAAATATAACTGGAAAACTAATGGTTGTAGTGACTGGAATCTCCTGCTGCTGATACTGTCTGAACCTTGATGTTTTTGGTATGGATTTCAACAATAAAAATTCCAATTAGAGAAATTATGTAAAAGAATAATATAAATCTTAGCCTGAGACCTCACTCATCAAAAACATTAAATGGGTCTATTATAATTTTGGAGGCGATAGTTAAGCCAAAGTCTATTGGAGACTAATCGTGGCTTTTGTTGCTTAAGATGTCTTCCTGTTGTTGTAACTATGATCTTCACTGAATTCAGGATACAGGGAGAAGGTTTTTGCAATAATTGGTGTTAAGGTCCATGCTGCAGGGATATATGTAAATCCGTCAATATTAAGTACGTTGAGCACTTGGAAAGGAGAATCAGCTAGTGAGATTCAAGAGAACTCAGCTTTGTTTAGTTCGATTTTCCAGGGTAACTGATCTCATCAGATACGTGCTACTCTGAAGAGGAAGAGCATATGAATTTCGCTAATATAACTGACCTTATTCCTTGATTGCAGCTCCTTTGGAAAAATCATTACAGATTGTTGATGGTAAAACTTTCTAGGATGCCTTGGATGAAGCCATATCCCCAAGAATCAAAGAAGCCACTTCACTCGACAAGTCTGCTCTGTCCACATTTCGAAGCATCTTCCAAGGTTGACCTCTTAAAAAAGGAACTTCAATATTTTTTACTTGGCTGGACCCCTCCAAAATGCTAGTAAGTGTGAATTTGTACATGCATACATGAGCACTTTTGTAATTCTTCTATGTTTCTCGGTGACAGGATTTTACTTTCATTTTTCTTCTGTTTCAGTTTTTTCTTTTCTGCGTATTGATTCAGACTGTATTGTGATTGGCAGGTTTGCGTCTCATCTGATGGAACTCCATCTAGTCTAGATTGCTACAATTGCGTCGGAAAATGTTTCTTCTGCACTTTTTGACGTATTTTCTTGGAGATGCTCCAGTTTCTCCTTCCTTGAAAACCTCAGTAGCTAATGGCCTAGAAACAATCCTCAAGTGAATAAGGTGACTTGATTTCCTGAAGTTTATGTCACTTCAATTTTTTGCATTTTAGTTTCTTCAATTTTGTATTTTCTCATTGCTGCATGTTAACTTCTTGATTACTCGAGGCTTTGGTAAATCCTGCTAATCTCTTTTGTAATTGTAACTTAAGACTGTTGGGAACCTGATGTCTCTGCATTGTTTGTAACATCAAAGACTCTGAAAGAAAAAAAGCTTAGCAGATTTGAATTATCTTCCTTGTAGTTCTTACTTGAACCATAGTAAAATGTAGTCCTACGAATCAATGCAGGGGTTGGTATTTTTCTAACAAACATTATTATCCTTTTAGCATCTCATTATTCCCATGGAGATTTTCTTCTAGTTTTTTGGCTCATCTTAGGGTTGGTACTCGTAATGCTCGGAAACAACTTAAAGCAATTCAAGTTGTCTGTTAATGAACATCTATTAATTGGCCATAAAGTACACATCAAATTTGCTAGAGAAAGGATTAGTCAATGCATAAATATTAACACTCTTCCACAACCCTCTCTGATTTAGCTTGATCAAGCATCTTGACAACATCAGCCATGGTAGGTCTCTCGGAGGGCTCTGGTTCAAGGCACCTGAATGCAATTCTGAATACTTTGTTAATCTCATCAGCAGGACTGCACTTTAAGCTACTGTCAAGGACATACTCTCCTCTTTTATGTTCGACAACTGCCTTCACCTGTTCCAAGTTTCAACATACACAACCAGGTAATATATCAATAAATGTAATATCAGGTACTTTCAGACTAACACTAGAGGAAACCAGTAGTCGAGGCACCCTTTTCCCAGTTAAATAGCCTGTTCTAAATGTACATAAAACTTGACAGACATGTCTGGTTGTACCATGAAACTTGATTTATTTTACAGCACAGGATTTGATGCAGTTAAGATGAGTTTTCTGTATTCAATATCGCTTCCATGGACCATTCTCTTGCACGTGTTAGTTAATATTTAAATTTGTTTGAGATGGCAATTTTTTGATGCTTAATTGTCATGGAAATCGAAAGGGCATTCCCTGCAGAAGCACTTTGGGAATTCATATAATCTCCTCTCCTCACCCACAAGAGAGCCTAGATTAAATTCAGTAGACTCACCCATGTTACAAGCTTGGTTCCTTCCTTGAAAAACTCTTCGTCTGTTGGTTTCCTTCCAGTTAGAAGTTCGAGCAGGACAACTCCGAAGCTGTATACATCCCCTTTCACGGTCGCCTTCCCTGTATCAAAGTACTCTGAAGAAGCACATATTTGAATATGTTATTTTTAAATCAAAATAAGGGAAGAGACTGGATTTACAGTTATCTGGTGCATTGGCATACCAGGAGCCAGGTATCCAAAAGTTCCTGCTACTAACGTGGAAACATGAGTCTTGTCAGGTTCCATCAACGTGGCCAATCCGAAATCAGAAACTTGAGCTTCCATGTTTTGATCCAGCAATATATTACTTGACTTGATATCTCTGTGAATTATGTGGGGGATGCAATCGTGATGCAGGTATGATATTCCTCTTGCTGCACCCAGTGCTATCTTATATCTGGATGGCCAATCCAAAAGCTTAGTCTCTTCTGATCTCCCTGCATCATCATCCACTTCAGTATTGAATACCTTTGAAATCAAGCATGCTTCAGATAAAACTCTAACCTATAAGGAAATTACAGAACTGGCTATGAACATTGAACAAGGCATTCAATTAGAGAATATCATATTTTCAGTGCTGACAAACATTTAGGAAGAAAATGATTAGCGGTGTTACTTGAAGCTATATTATGTTCATACCATGCAGGAACGTGTCCAAACTTCCATTAGGCATTAGCTCATATATGAGAAGATTATATTGAGGGGTAGTGCAATATCCATGAAGAGTGAGAATATTCCTATGCTTTATATCCCCCATGGCCTCCAGCTCTCTCTCGAATCCTCGATCTCTTTCCGCAGTACCCCTGTTTAGTCTTTTCACAGCGAATGCAGTAGACTCGTTTAGCACCAACTTGTACACCGTCCCATACCCTCCGGATCCAATTATGTCCTTGTAGCTCAATTTCAGTGTCTTCTTGAAGAGCTCATCGGATTTTAGAGATTGCATCATTGCAGACTTGAACATCACCATCTTCCCACCTGGAATTGCCATCGTAACATATTAATATTTGTTTAATTATCTTAATTTCCAAGCAATTAAATATTTATGTAGTGGTCAGTGTACCTGAAAAGCCATCTTCTTCATAAATCAAGTGCTTTCTTTTCCATCGCTTGTAGAGAAGGACTGAAATAACTATCTTTGATACTATAAAAGCAATGCAGCATACTGTGATGTAGAATGCGATATACTGAGCCTTGGCCATTTGAGCCTGCCAAGGCAGCTAGGATAAATGTCAACCGAGCTTTGAGATGTAAATCTTCCACCATAAATGAGAAACCAAAATCAGTTCACTCAAAAGGCAGCCAGCTAACAGGTATAACAGTAAGAGATTCATCAGCAGTGGAGTAACTACAGCAAGAATCCATATCTAGAGAATGAAAGTAAGTAAACTATATAGGAAGCTAGAACAAGCTCTGGACGCTGTTATTTAAGCTCAACGCAAATCTTTAATTATCACAGAACTCTCTTTTGCTTCACAAATAGCTTCAACCCACCAAAAACTACAAAACCACTTACAATCTAAACAAAGAAAGTCTAAAGAGACTGAAGAATCAGATACAAACACCAACAGTAACTTGGGAGTAAAGAGAAGGTAAGGTAGGGGCTATGCACTAACTGACCTTAGAAGCAGAGATGATTCTGTTCGTCATGGCATTTCCATTAGGATTCAGAAGGAAGATAAGAAAGAAACGATGGTGAAAGGGACAGGGAGGGAGGGAGGGAAGATTGTAGCGTGATTGGGATTGTTGACACACATGAGAAGCATTATTACAAGGCTCTAACTTTGCCTTGACAGCTTCTTATTTTCTTCCTATTTTTTGTGTATGCTTTTATTGACATTTTGTCTTTTCCATTCACTCACAACTCATTCTTTGACTCGTGACTCTAATTTGTGGCTTGCCACGTCATGCGTATCTATGTGCTTTATGACACGTGCTTAACTTCGATCCTGTTCGTGTAGAGAGAGAGAGAGATATGATGTCGGTGAAGGCTGAAGAAGTTAGTTCCCCATCTTGTTATTGTTGTTTCACATGCAGGGGAAAGCTCGAGGGGGAGCTCGCCGAAATATTAGCCAAAACCCTATTTTATGCTATTAAGATAGCTTTTTAAGTGTCCTGTCTGAATAAAAAATTAATTCATTGAGAAAACCTCTTAATAAAATAAAAATAATAATTACAATTATAGTTCTGAAACCTGGACCAGTTTGACAGGCCAACCCGACCGACCCAAGAATAGAACCGGACCAGGTTAGAGAAAAAATAGAGGAAGAAAAAACCGGTGTGACTCGACTGATCCGGTTAAAAACTCAGTTGCAACCCGTTGATTTATATTTTATTTTTTTACTAAAATAACATCGTTTTGATTTTTAAAAAAAATTGATCCGGACGATCCGGTAAAAACCCGGAACCCAGGCCTTGGACCGGATCGAGTTTAAAAATTATGATTACACCTTTAAAACTCACTTAAATACTAAGGATCAAGTTGCAAACAGATAAATCATCTAATAAGTGACCTAGTAGTAAAAGTTTGGAACCAAAAGGTTTGCTTCTCTTATGATTTCAAGTTCAATCCATGTGGTTGCTAAATATAATGACCACTAAAAGCTTATATGGTCATTAACTTTAGAACCCATAGGATTAATTAAGATATGCGCACACTGGCCGAGACATCCACGTTAATAATAAAAAAAAATTGCAAACAAATGAAAATACAGAGATTTAGTATTGAATTTTTTATTTTTATTTTTTTAAAAAAACTTGAGATAAGATAACTTGCAGTGTCTGTAGAAGAAAATCTAGAACCAGAGGAGCTATCACTTCTCATAAATCACAGTCCCCCGACATTAACGTGTAAATAGTTCTAATAAAAACTAAATGCATTTTTGTTTTTTCCCGTAGAAACAGTGTTTTTAATATTTTTAAATCGTTTCAAAGATAAATTGAAGAAGTCGTGAAGGCAATGTTAAGGTCATTGATTGCAGATGTTTTGGCAACCAGAAAGTGGCCATAAAATGTGAACAAAAGGGAAGAATGACTCAGAGTACTTGCTTTCTCACCATTTAATCTTTCCCACCTGTCTCGAAGCCTTTACCATTCAAAGTAGGAGGGAGGGAGAGAGTTGGGAATATTCAAAGTCAGCATTGGCAATCTTGTTGTGGATCAGCTCGAAAGCTGTGCGCTGTCGCTGAGTTTATCATCGAAGCAATTATTGAGCTTTGAAGTGGTTGAGTTGCTCTGCTCTTCTCCACTTCCAGTTTCTTCTTTTACTTTTTGTTTAATGAATTTATTCTTCTTCTCTTCTTTTTCCTTTTTTTTGGTTAGATGAGAAGTTATACAAGGATCCAGAATCCTTTCTCATCTTGATTTCTTACCGTATTTTTTAAAAATGAAATTAAAGCATTAATCATTCTAATGTCTTCTTAAGAACTAGACAAGTTTCGTGTTGGTTCATACTTGAAATGTAAAGAATTGAATTGACAAAAGCCAAAAGTTGACAGGAGAATATCTTGTTAAAACGCCTAGGGCTGACATTACAGCATTTCCCCCTCTGCTTCATGCGCATCACAGAAATGCATCTAGGAGAGGAGAAGAAATATTAAATAAGAGGAAAAAGATGCAGCAGCAGCCAGGAAGAGGATTAAGAATATACACAGATGATGATTCCATATCCCGAAAAGCAAAATCGGAAGGATATTCCTCTATGCCTCAATCAAGTTAATTGACGTTGTCTTACTATCCTGCATTTTCAATTAATGAATTGTTAATCCATGAGAGGCAATATGATGCCCCCTCCACCGAGAGAACAAGCATTACTTGGTATCTCCATCATAAAATAATAATAATAATAATAAATCAAGAATAAAATATCTTGCCTTCCTAATCGAGAGAGCTCAGGCTCGGCAAACAGCATGTCTTCTAGTGATTTCCCATTCATCTCGCTTTCCTCACAACTGCAAGGACACAACAAAGGCAACAGCATGCTCAAGTCAATAACAAACAGGGCTTCTTTCTCTTCTTCTATCCTCTCTCCCCCATCAAAAAAAAAAAAAACAACAAAAAACACAAAAGCTAGACATATAGATGCAATGCACACATAAATATCTGGATAATTTAATAACCAAAGGGATGAATATATTCAATAATTTATCGCCTAAGATAGGGGGGATAAAGGAAGAAAGACGTAAGAATGGAAGAACACACCTGTAGATATAATCAAGGGAAAGAAGCCTGTGGTGAACAGTGTAATCACTGCCAACGTAGGTCACAATTAAGCAACCTGCATCAGGATGGGGCCAGCTCCTTGAAGTAGGAAAGCGCAGTACAAATGTTCCAGGCTCTTGAAGACCCCGAGGACCCTGAAGTGACAGTTCTGCTTCTTCCTTTGTAATAAATCCTTCTATCCACTTTGGTGATGTAGAATTCCATATTGTGTTTATTGAATCGCTCGTTAATGTAAAAGCAACAGGGTACAACCAACGCCATATCTTCTCAAAATTTTCTTGGGCCATATATTCCCCACATCCAGAAATTCTCCTCAGGAGCTCAAAATCCTGAAACAATTATTAACTCCAAATAGTTACAATGTCTCCAAGTTGTGCACAAGTCACGCTTGAGCACCATTATAGCATGTTCAGCATAAAAAAGCTTCTTCTGGAGTTCATTGATTCAACAATTAGTGAATCAACAGTAAGATACATGCTCCCATTATTCTCCCCAAGTAATACTGTAGGGCAGGAGCTTGCCTGAATACCCTTAACTACAAGTTCGTATGAAAAGGGGCTCATTAAGTTTAGGAGTGCATGTTAGAGTAAATCTTTCAAATTGGATGTCTTAGATTCAAATTATAATGAGCCAGAAAATACACATGCCTCATGCATGAGACCATATCATTGCACCCCTAACAATGATCCAAATCTAGTAATATTATTTCCAAGCCACCAGTATATGAACCTCAATTTGTAAGCAGAGCATTGTGTGTTCTCATAATGAGGACATGAAGAAGGAAAAGAAAAGGCAACCTGTTCGGTAAGAGATCTGGTACTGGAGCAAGTAATCCTCATAAATCGCTCTTCAATCTCAAAAATCACATTCTCCCATTGAATGTGGCGGTTGTTTTGTGAGATTGAATTCCAAATTTTGGTTCCTTCCTCTATCAACCTCTTTGATATCACTATCTGTCGCCTGAACAAGAAAGATGGTATTGTGAGTATTAAAACTAGACAATAGGCATCTCAAATGATTGAGAAATTCTACTTGTGTGGAGTGGCAACAGTTAGAAATGACAACTAGGTTAGTCAAATTATGAGCCATAGAGCTTTCAAAATGTCTATCACCTATTCTAACTTTTATAAAAGATAATGAAGAAGAGGACATGAAGCTGGATCACTTCCCCAGGTTACTTTCACACAGGTAAGATCGGTCAACTTCATAGAGTTGCAGGCAACAATGCAATGCTCAGCCTTACTTCAATCCAGTGCGAAGAGGGCTACCATGATTTTTTGTTGTAACTTGCAAATGATAGAAGAGAGAAAAAAACTTGGCCCACACATGAGCAGGCAAAAGAAATCCAGTGAGTTTGACATGAAAATGCGAAGTGAATTGTTTGTAACTAAAATCAACCAAATCGCTGTCATCAAAAAACATTAGCAAAGGATCATCATGCTAGACACGTTTCAACAAACCTATTAAGAGATAATCACAAAATCAGTTCCTGTACTTTGTCAGATATCCATTCCTAGACCGCAGCTTTTTCAATTTGAGTTCCTATAAATTTAAACATTGATTAATTAGGACATTTATTTTGAAAATACCCTTGATATGGCAATGGTTTAAATACTCATGAGCAAAGTAATTTTTAAAAAATGTACTTGATTGATCATTTTTCAAGAGTACAAGAACTCAACTTATAAAAAATATAGCATAGAACTCATAGAGATTTTGATATAGTACAGGCACCAAGATTATGATTACTTTAACCTACTAATAACTAATCAGGCATAGAATACTCAAACAAAACTGCATCCAGAATGAACCAAACCCTTATATACCTGTGGTGTGAACATCCTGAGTACAATGAAACCTCATTTGCAAGTCTAAAAAGCTCTTCTTCAGAGGCAGAGGTTGCAACCTCCTTCAGCAGAAGAGCCCTGTCAGTCAAGCCTCCCAGGCAGTATTTAAAAATGATCACATCAGAAATTGAATAGCCGCCACTTGACATAATATTGAAATCCGATAACCTTTCTTCAATACTGTCTGATACAGATGGTGAATTGTCTGCTTCTTCAATATTCTCTGCTCCCCTGGCTAATTGTGTGCCTACTGCATTTGCAACCTAGATTAAAAAATGGTGATGCAGTTAGAATCTTGCCGACATAATACAATAACAAAATTAGGGAGAATAAACTTCAACCTCCAACCAAACATTTCTTAATAAATGAGTCTCTCCAACATCACAGTTAAATTTTTTTTTTGATAAACTATACAATATCTCAAGGAAAGGGCCTGCAAGGAAAATGTTTTCCAAGTAGAAAAAATATCATCCACCACCCATGCTGCACATTTGGTATGGGATTTCTGTATCCAGAACAACAAACAGCAAACAAAGTACCCAACTTCATGGTATTGAGTTGAGAGTTGGAGAATAAAAGTAAATATCATAGATCATATGCTTATTTCATCCACAGTTATTACATGTTTTCTGAAAATCACTTGTCCTTCTCTTACCTAAAGACATAATTTCAAGCACCAACTTTGGTCATGTCAACAGTGGGCCCCAAGAATAAAAAACAGGCACCAAACAATCTTCTGTAAATCATGTGGAACAAAAAGAAAAAAAAAAGACAGAAAAAACAAGAGTAAAAAGCGAAAGATACCTTAAGCAAAAAGCATAGTAGAAAAGTTTTGATGATATGGGAGCCAGATATTTGAACAATCAAATAAATGATACAAGGTGATCTCCACAAATATCCTATGGATGGATAGTTATGCTTACAGTAGTCATCAATTATTCATACTAAGACTACTACAATCACAAGGAAGGTGAGAATGATGATTGCAATGAGAAATACAAGAAAGAATGATGATTGTAATGAAAATTAAAAGAAACTCATTTTATACCTGATTAGTTGTCCAAGTATCAGAGTAGCATGCCACATCTGGCTGCCCCGTTGCAGATGTCCTTTCTTGCCCCAGTTTGATGCGTTTTGATGATGGACTAGGTCTTATTTTGTGGATAGAGTTTTGCTGCAATTCCAAGGATCCATTACATAGTCCAAATGATTGATATTTATTTAAAGGGTCAGCAGCAGAGGTTGGCCTTTTCCACGCCAGAGATGTCCGAGGATTACGACTTCGAGAGATGCAACGGATTGGATGGGAAAATGCCTCTAGGAAATGATACCCACTGAATTTTGGAATTTCTAATTTAATGCGGAAAAGCCTATTATCACACTTGGATGAAAGCTGACATGGGAATGAAAGCACAATCACTAGCAAATTCCATAAATATTGATAGCAAGAAGCCAAATTGCAAAGTAAACAAATTTAATCTCCTGTGAATTAGCGAATCCAGAATCCCATTCCAGAAATTAACAATTTCCTTGCACCATAAGCAGAATACTGCTTCGTGGCACATGGGCAGGTACCAAACCAAAAGGCATACCGCTTTGGTGTTAAGACTTTTAATAGCCTTGCCTACCATAGCAGGGGCATGAACCACAAGGAGACCCAAGATCAGCATTGTATGCATTTAAAATATACTTGTAACAATGGAAAAAAAGAATGAGATGTGCCAAGAAGGTAAGATCAGCCTAAATAAGATATATTTTTGCTTTTTAATTAAAAAAAAATAGGTAACTCACAGACTCATTCAAGTTGAGTACACCCAACATGGGAAACATCTATGTTATTATTCAGGAACAATAATGATGATTATTTCAGCTACATGTAAACGACTCTACTTTAATACAGTGTTCATCAAATTGTGATTATGCAACCCAGACTTTTTGCAAATATGCAGCAGCATTTGAATTATCTACAGATTGATGTCTAGGATATAACATGACCAGATGGAAAATCATAATAATTGTATGCTTATTTATAATGCAAATTCACGGAATGATCAAGGTCAAGAAACAGCTGCCAACTGCATCAGACTGCAAGCTGCAAGTTAGCTGCAGATAAGGTTGGTCCCATTGCTGCAATCTCCATTAGAGGTCTATATGGTAAGCAGAGTTATTTCAGATAACCACATCAATATGATAGTGTTCTTTAAACTTTCAGTCTTGTAGGAAAATAATGCATATAGAATGCTAAAGACATTTTCTGGGAAAACTGAGAGGAAGAAAATAATAGTGGAAATGAACATAAGAATGTTCATCTTGTCAATGCATAGAAGAAGAGCACTTGTACACTGGATAAGTGACCAGAAACATTTTTCAAGTCTGACATTACTACCTGGGATATTTTGAGCTTCAAGGATGCATGCCCATGCAATAGTTTGCCTGGTCTATCATAAGAAGCAAATTCTATCCCATCACAGCTTGCCAAAAGAGGATCTTCATCATCAGATGTTTTCTCCACAGGAAGCCCACTATCCGCATAAACCAGTGAAGCAACAATCTATTAAAGCAAGTAATGTGCAAATGTTAGTACAAGAAGAAATGCCAAAAATACAAGTAAAATATGGTAAAATGCACTACTGGAAACCCAGAGACACAGACCTCCAATTCCTTGTTTACAGCCTGGCATATTGCATTTAATAAAACCACATCCAAGGAAAAAATCCTTCGACATGAAGCCTGCAAACAGAAATATGAGAAGAAAATCTTAGAATGCTGCTATTTGATTCGTAACTTCCACAATGTTAACATAACCTGTAGGAAAATTAATTGTCTGTTTGTCCACACTCCACAACCTCTAGAGGATTTCATTCGACCCAATTTATGAGTTTGAGAGAGATAGAGATAGGAAGATTCTTGGTGTTGTGCGGTGCTTTCAATTATTTGGTAAACTATGTTTGGAGAGAAAATGTCGAGATAAATAGAAATCAATTCTTATCTAATCAGTTAATTTGGTATAGAGTGGCTTTCTTGGCTTCCTATGGTGCTCTACAACTGAAGCTTTCCGAGCGCTTTCTAACCTGATATATTGTGAGACTGGAAGCAGTTTTCTACTTGTAATAAAAGGCTAACATTAGTAGAACACCTCACAGCAAAACAAAAGCAGTAGAAATGAGAAATGAGAAGCAGAAAATGCCCACAAAATTTACATGGTTCACCACAGAGCATTGATTCAACCATAAAATTAGGAGGGGAACGGAAAATACAATGGAGGTTCTAAATTAACCACAATACGACCTGAAACACATTTGTATACAACCAAAAGTAATAAATCCTAATTTGAGGTTTTCACCTAATTTGTTGGGCCAGATCACAAGTTGTTTGACCAAAACAAATTTCAAGACAAACCTCCTAGTATAGCAACTAGTTTTAAATTTGTGGATTCTTTTTCCTCCTTTCTTCCATTTCCTTAATATGATTTCTTTTTTCAATTACAATAGAACATGATATGATAAGATTCATATGTAATAAATGATGAACATTAGTATAACCTAAATTATTTCCCAAAAGACTACTTTTAATCTCCAGGTGTTTACCATCTAGGAATATATGTAAGCTGGACAAAAAAAATCACAATTTCTTGCTTTACAGTCCTAATCTCAGCAATTTTTCCCCAATCCTACACGTGGGCATATTTCACTAACCAGTCTTTGGAATTTTACACCATCCTTTTCTTCCTCTAACAGGCGAAAATCATCACGCGCACTGACCTTAAATTAAAACCAAGCATATGTAAGTAGGATGAGAGGCAAGGGAAGGAAAGTTTTACAAATTCATTGTTTATAGATGTACTCTATTTTAAAAGATTTTCCCTTCAAAGTTTCACCTATCTAGGCTGGAAATCTTGCTACGCTGCATGAGATAAAATCTCACTGTAAATAATTCCAACTATTTCTCTTTGCTTTCTTTTCTTTAAGACCAAACAAGAGAACAAAATTAATTTTAAAAATTTTCACTTGTTCACTCCCCTTCCAACTTAGCAAACAAAGGGCAAAGAGATGTCCTCTTCGCCTATGAAAGATTGAATTGCAAATACATGCATCAAAACCTAGCCTTATGCATAAGCTGCCTATGAATCATTTTCTCACACAAAGGAAGGTTGATATGTGCAGCATCTTACTAACTCAAGATGACAACTATTATTCTTCAATTTGCAAATGGAGTGAAAATGGGTAGACGAATTACTTGCATAGCTCTCACATACAACTATTAGAAACTGCTTGCAGAAATAAAAGAAAAGAAAAGAAACAGCAACCTTAAAATAAGGCCTACAAAGAGTGACAATCAAGTCGCCCATGCCCCAGTGGCTTGCCAGCTGGTTTCAAGATGTAACATGACTCCTTAGGAAAACATAATATCAAAATTCCCCATAATTACTAACCTTGCCTCCAACAATATTCCAAATTCTGTCACTGTCTTCATCGATTTCAGAGGTTGAAGAGAGATCAATCGATAATCGTACAGGTGGGTCCTATCATAGCATAAGCATATTTGTCAAGTATTCAGTTAATTTATAGGCAGATATAAAAAAAAAATAACAGGATTCAAAAAAATATCTTTTATGAACCTTAGCATAGTGTTCCTTAATGGACATGCTTAAAGGCAAGACTTCTACATGGTGAACATAACCCTGCAAGCCATCATCTCCACCAGCACCAGCTAATGTTATCTTCCTCAGTCCACTGGAGTTCGAGCTTTTGTCAAGGGAGAATGACTGAGGCTGCTCTCCTACAATCTTCCCATTAATGTGAAACCGCAACATATCGGTAACAACCTATAATAAGCAAGATAACATTTAGCATTTCTCAACTTTAGAGAGAGCTGGTGAGAGAAAGTGAGAAAACAAAAATATTATACAAACAAAGGCAAATTACAAGTAACAAAATGAAAACTCAATGATGGAAAAGTAACCCCCGTACTATAAATTTCATAAATGACTAATTGTGTGACTTGACTTCTAAAACATACCTCACATCCAACATGAATCCAATTTTCCAGAGGAAACTCAATCTCCATAGATGTAGAATTACTAAAATTTTTATTTTCTTTGTGAGCATGGAGGAATGGAAAAAGTGTCATTATCTTCTTCTCATTTAGAACAAGAAAAGGAGCATCACTGCTAATATCTGAGTAAACCTGCAAACAGAATTATTTAGTTCAGCATTTCATTTTAGAGGAAGAAAAAAATTGTCAAACAAGCAAAACACACTTGTACACCACATTTTAAAACATAAATCACTGATTAACAAAGATTTATGGATTATGCAGAATTGCCACCCTTATGCTATAGCATTAAAGATGATTGTCAGTATCCGAAAAATAAAAAACATTATTCAGCTCCTTGGTTTTGCTGACTGACTCTACTAGAGCTGATAAAGCTCGCTTACTCATTAATATCTACTAATTAGACTTCCTTGACAGAGGACTACAGGGCTATAAGAAAGAGGTGGAATGAGCTGGTGAATTTGGAAAAAGTTCACTATTCGTAGATGAGAGCTGAACCTAGAAAAATCTTCAAACAAAAAGGATATCAGCCGTGGCAATGCCAAAAAAATTTCCCTTCATCTTAGTGAGTAGCTATATGCCTGATTTCTGGAAATCATAAAATCTATCAAGCAGATAACTTGTCAAATTTAATGAGGAACGACACTACTCCGGTTCATGACCATAAAGAAAAAACTAAGCTTTCCTACATTTAAACCATACAAAATAACGAGCCAGCAAAAAACTTGTAACGTACCTGACCAATACCAACATCACAAGTCCATCAAAAAGACACAAAATTTAGGATTTAGATGCCACTCCAATTGACAACATACCGAATATGTACACAGATTTTGCCTATGATTACATCCAAACATTGAAAAAGATACAAGCTTTGCCCCACCACTAAAATACACTAAACCCATCAAAAGAACAAAAATTTAAACCTGGGTTACACTTAAAGTGATAGGAATAGATGCTAGAAGTTGCAATAAACTTGAAGATTCAGTTGAATACCTAAATGCAGGAAAACAAACAAACAAACAATGTAGCGAGAAAAAGGGCGGTGTTTTCCAAACCTGTTTGATGATTGTAGCAGGAAATGCAGCGGTGGAGGAGTTGATAAGATAAACCCAAAAAGAAATAGAAAAATCCTTTTCATTTTCAACTTCAATTTCCTTTCTGAAATCTTTCAGCAAAATGTAATCTTTTCTGTTTATCACATTATTATTATCACTACCCATTATTATTGTTTCTTGATCAGAAGAAACCTCAAAAAACCCAAACCCCACCGTCTCTCTGTCTGTCTGTCTCTCTCTAAAAACTGACAAAGAAACTGAAATTTTTTGCACTCTCTCTTAATTCACACTTAATTACTTTGTTTCTCTTACTAAAAAAAGCAGGGAGGCAGACACGGCTGTTCTGTTTTAATTAACGGTTGGTTCGGTGGTGGGTTCCGTTTTTTCTTTGTTATTTGTTTTAATGAAAAGGAAAGTAGGGGGGTAATAATCTGGTACTTTGCGTCAATCCCAACACAACCACTTGAAGGTTATACTAGGAAATGTAGAAGTTAAATGCTATGACTCGGCAGAACTGATTGGAAAATAATTTTTATTTTTTAAAAGTGATTTTTAAGAAAAATAGTTTTTATAAAAAATAAATTTCTACATAGTAAATTACTTTAATCAAATAAAATAAATAACAATTAAAAGAATATAAAAAATTAAAAGGGATAAAATTGAAAAACAAAATTAATTTTATAATTATTTTTAAATAAAACAAATAAAAATCAAATAAAAAAAATATTTAACCATTTCACCTTGGATTTCTTTTATTTTTTGTTTTTTGAAAGTTTTGGAAAGAGGGGTTTTTTACGAAGAAAATAAATAAAAACACTTTCTTTTCTTCTTGACATTGATACTAGTAAACTTAAGGCTCATTAACTTGAAATTGAAAGTTTAATGATTTTTTTTTTCTTAGAAAAAATTGATTGCCCATTACTTGGCTTCTTAATGATATTTTTTATTTGACAGCGTCTCTTAAAGATCACAGCACAATATATATATATATATAACCCCTGTTTTTCTCTTTAGTTCTAAACTAGCAGAATCGTGGGACATCAAAAGTGGGAAATTGATTGTAGGTTTTTATTCCTCACTCTCGTATAGGTGAACTTGGTTCGTTCAATTTTTAGGAAAAGGAAGGATCCACTGTGAAACAATGGGAAGACTGGAGAAGTATCTTCATTAGCAGGAAGGACTCCACAAGCTCGAAGAACGAACAAGAAAAGGCTTTTATATATATATATAAGGTAGCACAGATTGAAGAAAGAATGATCGAGTCTAAGAAAGTAGTAGTGAAAAATAAGAACCAAATACTCCGAGTCCAATTCTGGAATATGCTGTGGTTAGCAGAAATATAATTAAACTGGGCCGGCCCTGGAGTTGATTAAGCAATCAATTTGTCCAAGAGGAAGAAAGGTGAACCTGCGTTCGTAATGGTGCTTCAAGAACAAGCATGTGTGTGTGTTATCTAGGTGCACAGAATTCTATGATGACACAAAGCATTTCAAACTAGAAAGTTTTTCCACTCTCTCAGGTTTTAACTGTGTATATTCATTCTCAATTGGCAAATTAAAATGGAAAGAATTTGATCATGCCCTTCAAAGAATTGATCAGTGAGACCACATAGATGATTTCTCAAAGAGCCTTCAAAGGAGGGTAAATATATTAAACAATGGTGATGATCCTGTACCTGACTGCATCACTGATTGATGTTTACTTGAAATCTTTGATGTAGCAAAGAATCAGTGAATTCAGTCAAGTCTAAAGAAGAAAAGGAAAAAACAAAGATCCTAGCTTTAATTTTTACAGTTGCAGATCAGGGACTACAAAACTAATTTGTCTCGTGTCATGAATGAATGCGTGTTACTCCTCCTCCTCCTCCTCCTGGCTAACTCTAGGCTGTTCCAACTCAATCACAGCAACAATGACAGTAATGTCATCAATTTTGCCTCCAACGTGCTCGATTCCTTCAGACTCAGCAGCAATCGCAAAGGGAGAGTCATATTCTTCGCTGGTTGAATTCATGGACGCAACAGTTGCGATGGTCCATGCAAGGTCCTGAGGCCAAGGTCTTCCTTCAGATTCTTGAAGAATTTCCTCAATCTCAGAGCCAAAAAGATTATCAAACACTCCATCAGAACCAGCAACCACAATGTCCCCCTGCTCTACATCAAATTCACCGAGGAAAACCGA
The DNA here is from genome assembly GCA_033617975.1 of Populus alba x Populus glandulosa. Taxonomy (NCBI): domain Eukaryota; kingdom Viridiplantae; phylum Streptophyta; class Magnoliopsida; order Malpighiales; family Salicaceae; genus Populus; species Populus alba x Populus glandulosa. Next base: position 40,904,000 of record CM066143.1, read on the forward strand.
AACCGGGCGCTTACCCTCCCCAACCCAATTCCCCAAGGAAAAAGGACAGTTGAAATAATTCTGCTGTGTTGGTGACCTGTAAACAAGCCTTTTCCCTCTAAAAACCATGAAACCGCTGTCACCCACATTGGCATAACACAAACGGTCTCCTTTAAGGCTAACAACACAGGCAGTGGATGATCCTATAGCAGCGGTCTTGGAATGCGCTTTTAACAATATCTTCTTTAGATTAACAGCCCGACCAGGCTTTAAGGATCGAAGAGAAGTAAGACAATTGGACATGAGTTCTCTGGCAAAAATCCCAGAATCAATACCCTTTTTAGCCCAACCACCAACACCATCAGCCACTCCAAAGGTTTGTCTTTCTTGGCAAATAAAATGGGCGTCTTGCCCTAGACTTTCTGGGTTCGACTCGATATCTTTTGGGAAGTAACAGGTTCCCATGTTCATCCTCAACTTCTCACCGCTTTCATCATCATCAGAAACCGAAACCGTGGCTTGAAAATTTGGCTGGCTTCGCACAGCTGTTCTTCTCTTTTTGATAATCATGTCGTTTGTTGCCTAAAGAAATATAACTTTGATGGAGTTCGATCTCAGGGTTTATCAATTTATAAAAAAGAAAGTTACTAATTCCTTACTGAATTCGGAAGCAATAAACAGAGGGATTTGAGAGGAAAACAATCTAAGCAGCAGCGTTAGGGTTTGTTTGGAAAGAAAAACTGATTACGCGTTATTTCAGTCAGGAGTAGCAATACATATATATATAGTGTAAAGTGGCAAGGCGAGGAGGATCGGAACTTTCCTTTCCTTGCCGAGGTCGGAGAAATCGACGCCATCCTTCAAATTTTCCTTAGGTCTTAAGAGGACCAGGGAACTTTCTATGAAGCCCAGTTTCTATACTCAAGCGAAGTCCAAACTGGTCGCACAAGTGTGATACACGTGCTCTATTAACTATATATATATATAAAGTTTAGTTTTAAATTGCAAGTGAATTTAAGATTAAAAAAAAAATTGGTTAAAAAAAATGTTCATCAACACAACTATATTATTGAGACTTCTTAAGTTTTTTTTTTAGAAAAAAAAAAATCATTGTCCAACGCATTAAGTTAGGTGATTTTTTTATATAAAAATAAATTATCTTATTATTTCTCAAAATGGTAGATTTAAAGTCTATTTGGGAGTGTGGTTACGGTTATTTTTTAAAGTTTTTTTCACTCCGAAATGTATTAAAATGATATTTTTTTATTTTTTAAAATTATTATTAAAATCAGTGCATCAAAACGATTCAAAACATACAAAAACAATTTTAATTTTTTAAAAAACATGGATATAATTGCATTTCCAAATGTTCTCTTAGAGTTTTTATATTCAAATCCTAAAAAAGTAAAAATAAAATTGGAATGAGATTTAGGATGTGTTTGTAATGAGGAATTAGAATATCTAGTTAAATTGAAAATCAAACACAAAGTGTAAGAATATTTATTATCTTACATTTATTTTGATATCTAATTATATTTGTTTATCATGAGGCATTCAAAAGATATATTCATAAAAGGAAGAATTATATTATATACTTATACTATTTGCTGTTGATATCATCATACGACTTAGATAATTTCCATCATATCATACTTAATATCATGAAATTTTTATGTTTTGAGAGGAAAAAACTTCATAATTTATTGAATGTTAGACACTAATATTTCATATGAAATTTTCATATTTTTCTCACAATGATTATCATTATTATTACAAAGTCATCACTTTAAATCCAAATAAAATCTATTTATATTATATAAATAGATTAGATGCATGATATGAACACAAACTTTATCCAAGAACCTATTACCTAAATATAGAGTGCGACAATCGTAGCTTCGGTTATTTCAAAGCATTCTTTTAATTATATATGATGTTAATAAAAATCAATAATAGGAATAAAAAAAATGTTATTAATCATTTTCTGTTAAATATTCTTTTTTAATGTTGCCAAATTTTGTCAAACTAAATAATATAAATTTTATGAATCTTTTCATCTAAAATGTTCAAATAATGTAAGATTACGAAAAAAAATTTCTTATACAAAAATCAAGGATCCCATATATTAAAATGTCATTACATTACTTTTGTATTTTAGTTTTATTCATTTAACTTATTTTTAAGTATTTTATTTCATCTCTCAAATTCTAATTTGAGGTACAAAAAAATCACCATATTTTGATGGTAGAAAAAAAAATTATTATATCTTGATATTTATGAGTTTCATTTTATGATAAAAGTTTCAATAAGGTGTTCTTTCATCTTTAAATTGCATAGAAAAAATAGATTTAACCTAGGGAAGCTTTTTTTGTTTCATGTTGATTTTTTTTAATTTATGGACCATTTTTTGTGTTATTTAAAGGCATAAATGGGTTTATTTAGGTCTTTAGAGTGTTTTTTTGGTCTAAAAATGGTTTTAAATAGATTTTTCAAGTGTTGAACACCCCAAATCAGACTTTTCGACGACCATTGATCAAGGGAAACTAGGCAAAGCAAGTAACACATTAATTGCTATATTTTTTTCAAAACAATTAGGGTGGACAACAAGTTATTTGCCCTACAAAAAAAGAGAATTTTAGCAAGCACAAGCACATGGGTTGTCCCAGGCCCGCGCATACGGGCTTTATTTTGGAGGCCGTGCATGTTGGCCAACAAAGCCCGTATGCTTGGGCCTAGTTTCCTTCTTTTTATTTTTATATATTTTTTATTTATTTTTCTCCAATTTGATCCTACATAATTGATTTTTTATTGATTTTTCTTGTTTATTTTTTTTTCAATTTTATTCTTTAATATTTTTATTGATTTTTTATCGGGCAATGTAATTTTTTTTAGTTTGATATTTTTAGGTTTATCGTGATCTCAAATAAATGCTCCAATATTTAGTTGGTTCCTAATTTGGTGAGCGTTTATTTTTCTTATTGTATAATTAAATAAAAAATTATTGAACCCGATTGAGTCCATGAGTTGAGTCATAAATTTAGTTGTTTAACTTTGGTTGGTTAGGAATCAAGTTTTATATTCTGGTTCAATTGCATAAATAATTATTGATTTATTTAATTAAATACATACATAAAAATTTTAATTTACAATTGAGATTTTTTTATGTTAAAAAATGTGAAGGAAATGTCAACATATTCATTTGTTTTTGTGTTAAAAAGATTATTTATATGACTCATGCTTCGCTGTGGATCAAATAGCTAGTGAAAGCAAACCCAGATACTAGCATACCAATTGAGGTTTGGCTACATCGTTGAACTTAACTAATACCCATTTCCCCCTCCATTCCTTCACATAAGAGACCTTGCCTTGGAAAGTATCTTTCATATGCCTCTTTGGCCTAATGAAAAAGGTAAAGAACAAGGGGATGGAATCAACACTGCTGATTGGCATGTAGTAGTGTCTGAATATAAAAATCATTGGCTTTTTAAGGATTCTCAATAACTTCTTAAAAACAAACAAGGGAGTCCACTTGCTAGGGTGGAGCTGAGATGGACTTAGATTATAATAACAAAATACACCCCTTATAAACCTTTGCAAAGAAAACGATTACCCAAACTTGTACATATATATAGGGGTAGTAATGATAAAGTTTTCCCCAACACATTTACTGGTAACTTGAGTGACCCAATCATCCTACTCAAACATCAGCACCATGATGTCTTCTGGTTGCTTAAAGTTGACAAAGGAAATGAAAACAACTTATCTGAGATTGATACTATTTATTAGCACAAATGCAACTTGGAAAATGAGCATTTGATTCATAAGAAGTGTGGGCCGTATGGCTGGTTTAAAATAAAACAAAGAAAGCTTAAAGAAAAGAAGAAGAAGTAGTTGTAGAGCTTGAGAGGAGTGAGACTGTATTGAAGAAAAAACCCTAAATTTTATATTTATATATGCTTGGTATAAATATAACTTTTTTAAACTTTAAGATTATTTATGTTGTTGCTATCCAATTTTTGACCCATGTTTTTGATATATTTTCAAAAAATTCAAAAATAGAAAAAAACAATGAAAATCCAAAAAATATGTTTTTTAATATATTCTCGTCATTTTAGCATTTTCAGCGTCATCTAAAAAGAATTTAATTTTTATTTAAAGAATTTAATTTTTCAAACGCGTTTGACTTTTCACGCGTCATTTTTAAAATCATTGATTTTTCTCATTAAGTCGACGTTGATATTGCTCATTTTTAAAAATACAAAAAACTAAGAAAAATCAAAATTTATAAAAAAAGAAAGAAGTTGAGGGACCAAGTTGAAAAACCTAGCAACATTCTACCTATAAATACTGGTCTTTAACTCAAACAAAGGAGGGGGGGAATTTTGAGATTGGGGGAGAGACAACACAAGAACAAAAAACCCTAAACCTAAAAGATTTTTTTTCCCCTGGCAGCCGCTGAACCAAGCCAGCCCCCCCTCACCTTTTGAATTTTTTTCTCTTCTCACTCAATCGGCAGCCCCCTTCCCCGGTGTATATATTTTTTTCTTTCTTCCTCTCCCCAACCTCAACCACTCCAGCCGCCGGCCCCCTTTGGTTTTGGATGTTTCCTCTTCTCCCTCAACCAAGACAACCTTCACTTTTCCCTCTCCTCTCCCCGCCGGCCATTTCCCTCTCTCCCGGTCACTCCTCTTCTCCACACAGCACCCATAACCGCAGCAACCCACAAGCCAGCAGACCCAGCCACCGCCTCTCAGCTTCTTCACCCGACCGAGAGCCAACCGTCTGTAAATCCACCGGCCACCGACAGTTGCAGACCGGACCAAACTCGAAGAGCCAGCAGCACCGTCCACACCCCCTCGACCGGCTACCAACAGCAACGGAGAGGCAGCTTCACAGATCGGCCCTCAGCCGCCCGATCTACCTTCTCCACCCATAACGAAGCCGGTCACCACCTCCGCTGCCACCTGACAAACCCCCTTGACCACCGCTAGATCTGCCATCGGCAGAAGAAAAAAAAACAAGCCGGGAGGAGCCGAGGACATAAGTTTTTGAGCATATTTGAAACGGAAAGAAAACAAAATAAAACCGACTGTTTGTGGTGTTTGCTTGGCTTTGCAGGTGACGGTGGTCTTCACCGCCGGTGAGGAGAGGAAGAAGGAGAGAAGTCGAGCTTGCCCCACCTCCTGTTTTTTGCTTGCGGCGGCGCGTGAACCCACGCGCCGCCAGTGGTGGTGGCGCGTGGGAGAACGCGCCGTCACTGTTCCTGCGGATTCCAGCAACCTTGGGATGTTTTAGGGGTTGTTTTGTAATTTTAAGTTGGTTGATGTAATTTTTTGTTTAGTATTGAATTTTTATTTATATGTTGTAAATATGGATGTAACAAAAAAAAAAAAAAAAAAGAAACAAAAATAGTGAAAGTGTACGTGTGTGTTTGTATTTTGTTTTATTTATTTGTATATATTTTAATGATAAAATTGCAAAGATTAAAGAAGAATTTAATATTTTGATTGGATCACGGTTAAGAATTATTAACTTATACGTAAGTGATATTTCTAATTTTCGATGAAAAGACAATTATTAAAACTTCTTTAACACATCAAATTCGCGAAGCAGCTTACTCTAGGTAGGGTGCGTTAGGGGTGCTAATACCTTCCCTAACCACAACCAGTCCCTTACCCGCGAGTCTCTAACAAGACCAGTACATCCGGTTTCCTAGTAGCCCGTAATTAATTACTAGGTGGCGACTCCAACGAACCAAATTCAAACGCAACAACAATGATAAAAATCGCTAGCCGATGCCGCGCTTAGGATTTTCCGACGTGCGACATATGTAATTCGAGTTGGGTTCGGACGGAGTTTCAGGTTAGGTAGGGCAATATCCATACCTACCTAAACTTGACCTTTTGACTTAAGGTATTGCCCAAATCATAATGTGAAAAAAACTCAAATACATTCAAGTAAATTTAGATCGATATCCATCGAGTTCAGGTGAAATTGTCATCCCTGCTTAGGTTGCTTTATTTGTCCCCTAAAGTATGCAACCTCTCCAGAAATAATCTTGTCTTCTCATCTAGTAGAAAAGGGTAGAGACAAATCATGCTTTGATCTAGGGCCTATTTTAATGACAGTTAACCCCTAAAGCGATTTCAGTTTAAAGTTTGAAATTGTAATCCCCCTTAAATGATGTAATCTTCATACCTATTTTAGAACTCATTTTTTAATAAAATAGAGTACGACAAAGAAATAACAAAATAAAACATTATTTTTTTTACTTAGAAGAAAACTCTTCTTAAAATGATTGAGAGATTTGATCTTCTCGTTTAGGTCTCCTGTTGCATAAATCTTAGAGAGATTTTGGCAAAAGTGAAAAATAGGATTGAAAGAGAAAAGGTAGGCCATTATTTATCACCTCCACTAATAAATGAAGGACATATAGCTCTACCCTAGAACCCTAGGTAGGCTAGGTGCCTTCTGCTTTGATTGCAACTACTACCAGGAGGAAGTTATAAATCTCTTTAAAAAGACCATTCGACAGTGTGTAATCAATAGGACAAGGCGTCAAATTTATAAGGAAGACAAGACAAATCTAACCAGATGATTCTCATAAGGTGTTTTAAGTCTTTTTGCATGGAACACATAAAGACTCAAGAGAAAACTGATGAACTAAAAGGATAATACAATGATATGTGAGCGAAACTTGCATCCATACCAAATATCCTTAGGCTTAGTAGAGTTTTAAACCGATATAACTTGGGTCTAGCTCGCTTCGAAACCCAATGCCTTTAGGCTCGGCCGTGGGTGGAACCTAATAGGTGAGGGTCTAATGAACTGTCAGACCCACCATCCTTGAGGTCAGCTACATACTGAGTTCAAACGAACATGGGTCTAAAAAGCTTCTAGACCCAACATCATTAGGTTTAACTACATGCTGAGCTCAAGCAAACATGGATCTAACGAGCTACCATACCCAACATTCTTGGAGTTAGTTGCGTGCTGAGCCCAATCGAACGTGGGTAAGACAAGCAACCAGACCCAACATCCTTCTTTTAGTATATTTAAATGTCTTTTGATGTATTGAGTATATAGTGTTCACTAGCCATTTGACTCGTGCTTCATTACATGCCCAATATTTGTTTTTCTAGAAAAAATAATGAATGTGAAAGCTCTTTCAAAATGTTTTATAGTATATGCAAAAAAAAAAAAAAAGTTAAAGGATGAAGTTTCTAGAAAAAATAATGAATATGCAAGCTCTTTCAACATGTTTTATAGTATATGCAAAAAACAAAAGTTAAAGGATGAAGTCAATAATAAAAAGACAATTTAAAAAAATGACAAAAAAAAGCTAATCGGGATTAATATGCTAAACTCGTGATTTGGATCATGCATCTCATTTAATTATACACTAACCAGGTGCATAAGATTTTTTTATATCAAACAATATTTTTTTACAAAAATAAAAATAGGGGTCGCACATGAAACTAAAATAAAAAAATAGCCTTAATTTTTTTAAAGATCAATAACAAAATGAGGTTTTTTTTTCAAGTCAAATAAAAAAAAATCCTTAAAAACCAAACAAATGATGAAACAATGTGTTTTTTTTTTAATTCAAGGGGTTAAAAACATATAAAATAAAATAAAACAAGCCAAGTGCATAGGCCTACCTATATGCCTAGCGCATAAAAAGCATGGCTTATGCACAAGACCCATGAAAAAGGCCTGGCTTGCCCTTTACTTTTGCCAACAACGCGTCATCCACCCCTCTTTTTATAGGCAGACGACATGGCTTTTACCTCTTTTTTAAGAGCAGACAACACATCTTCTATCCTTTTATTTTATTTTTTAAAAAAGCAAAAAATAATGTGTCGTCTGTTGGCCTAGTTTTAAGTGATTGAAGGTCACTAGAAAATTCAGCCCTAGGTATTGTTTTCATCAATATTAATTTTCAACTTATTTTTAGCCCAAAACACTCTAAAAACCTTGATAAAACCTTTAATAAGTTTAAAAAAATCATATAAAAACCCAAAATCAACCCGAAATAAAAAAATATTCTCTAGCTTAGATTTATTTTTTAGGCATTTTAAGATGAAAAAAACACCTAAGTGGAACTCCCATTATCAAATGAAACTATTTGACACCAAGATCAATTATTTTAGTGGCTAGAATTGATGTCAATGCCGATATTCTCTTTGTATCACTGAAATCTGGTGACTTTCTTATTTTTCTCTCAAACCATGAATTTAAAAATAAAAAAATTAAAATTTTGGACTAAAATTGATTTTAAAAAAAATATTGAAAATTGAAAGGACCTAGTATTTTTAATTTGAAAAGTATGAGGTCTACAATGAATATTTTATATAAAGTTAAAAAAATCATTCATTTTCTCCGCTTTTTTCACATTAATACCCTATCTTTTAATCTTACAATTTTCTAATAAATTAAGTTAAATTTGCCTATAACATGGTTATATAAAGGGCAAAAAAAAAAAATTAACCGTAAATAGGATCCATAATACAATTTTGAATAGTAAATCCTCCTTGTATTTTAGTGTTTGTTGTAATATAATTATAATAATATAATGATCTACGGTCCTCCTCCTTCCGATAGCATATTCCGGCCACCCTTTGTTTATTTCAAAAAAGGAATAGTTCCTAGCCATTAGCCCACATATGTTGGTTTGAAGTGACGAGTGCATATATATACGTTGGTCCTCGGCAGTCCTTTGACTTCCTTTACTTGGCCATGGGTACGGATTAGAACTGTTCTAACAAGAAAGCATCTCTTACTTGACTGGATCCATCTTCTTTCATTAATGAGCCAATCCTTTTTATCTATCTATGCTGTGTTTTCAAAGCCTATCTGTCTCGCCTAGACTCGATCTCCATTAAAGAGTTGGTCTCTCGTTTAGAATTTAACCTTTATCTCTTATACACGTTCACCTTCCTTATGATACACCATGAATTTTCCCTTGAGTACTCTTCTCTTCACTTTACTGTTTGTCTCCTTCTCCCACCTCAATCTTCATTCAAGTTTGGCCATGGAAAAGCTTGAAGGTTTTTTTTACTCTCTCTCTCTCTCTCTCTCTCTCTCTCTCTCTCTCTCTCTCTCTGTGAGTGTGATAATAATTGTCGTCTGAAATTGTTGGTTTCTTTTTCTTTTTCTTTTTTTCAGATACCGGAAATACCAAAATGAAATCATCAAATCTTAAAGTCAAGGTCAGTACAGTAAGTAACATATATAATATCCTACTCTCATTTGTCCAAGTGAAATCATCAGAGCTTTAAATACTCGTTGTTTTTCTGATAGTACTCTTTCTGTGAATTTTCAGTCATTTGCAGATCAAGGCGATCGTGTTCAAAGGAAATACTTGCATGAAGTACATTCAGGGCCTAATCCTATCAGTAATTCCGTTCCTCCACAAAAGTGGAAAACAAGGATTCGAGGAAGTCCATAAATTCTTTCGTTTCATCATTTCTGTCAACAAGATTTGCAACACTAAGAAAAAACATTAGCAGATTATTTATTTATTTATGCCTTTTTGACTTGCTATCATTACAGACAATCATCATCATCATCATCATCATTTGTTCTATCATTTGAATTGAGCTGATAAACAATAGTAATTCAAACGTTATTCAATATCCCAGCAACATATATAGTCATTGCTGTGCATCTTATAGGGTTGATGTAGCTACTAAGAAAGGGCCAACACTAATTTTACTTAATCCACTGTGTCGCGTAGTATTGTTTCTGACATGAAAAGACAAAACGAGGTATAGCAAAGCAATACAAGTACTCATGAGGTGGCCTACAGACACAAATTAATCTCAAAAAGAAAAGCTAAGAATACCATGCACAGTCCTTACGAAATTGAGGATGGCATGTTTAAGGTACACCAATAACGCATTGCAATGGCGCTTCCCCATGCACAATGTTGACCAAAAACAATGTTGCTCAATCAACGCTCATGAAGTTTGCTTCATGTTCTCTGACGTTTAAGTTAATGTATGAAACATTGAAAGTAAAAGGGTTACCTTTTTTCTCTAGCTTTATTAAAAGCATGCTTAAAAGCATATTCTTCCACTATAGCTTGATTTAATTAAGGTGAAACTTGTTTGTATATGTGCATGAATGCAACTTAGTTTCAATCCAGAAATAATTGGGATCGATTCACTGTAGAAATTACTAATCCTCAATTAATCTAATAACTTGGAGGAAATAGATTTCTTTTCAAGACTTCTTCAAATTAATTTAAGAGTAAGACCTGATTTCACGCGTCCTTTGTAGATTTGCTCTATAGGGCTTTTTTTCTCACTTTTTTTTTTTAATTGGATAACCATTTTGCTAGGTATATGATCTAAACACAGAGGAATATGCATTTACAGTGGGTTATAAAAGCTTGACTATATATATAAATGCGAAAAATATGATAAAGAGAATAGCATTGTATTAATTAATGATTAGAAGACACAAGTAAAAACAGGAAGAGTAGTCTTTGGAGTTGAATATCTCAGTGTGTGTGTGTGTATCCCTCTTAGAGTGTGTTTCCTAGAAAGAGAGAAAAGGTTTTGAACTAAACACCCTTATTTAGCAGTGGAAAAGCCCAGACATTCAAATTCCCATTGATAAATAATTAACATGTTACGTCGACGCAAGAAAGGGTTTTGATTTAACTTAACAAAATTAAATGGATTCTTGTTTTTGGAAAATAAAATAAGACGTGTACAAGAGATCACATTAATTTGTAGAAAAGCATGAGGCGATGTGTTTATCATTTGTTTCCCAAGTCTTTCAAAATGTCCTCCGATAGCTTTTTCGTACAGATTTTTGTTGGCCCTCTAATCTTTCAAACAACTAAAAGAGAGGGAATATGAGCATTATGGGTGGCATTATTGTACAATTCTGAGAAAACAAAGCATATTATTCCCTTTGTTTGCTGTTTGCTTTTGGAAAAGCAATCCAAAAAGGGTGCTTAAAACCAGTGTTGATGAGAACTGTGGTCAAATAAGGCCAAGTATCTGTTCTTCTGGTAACCAGTTACTTTGCCCACGGAGGTATTATTTCACGTTGGGTAGCAGAGTGGTATTGAACGGGGGAAAGTGAAAGCAAGCATCAAACTAAGCAGATCAAAAGGGAAGGTCAATGCACTTGAGGTCTTGACCTAGTGATGGAAGGGGTTAGTTTCCTTTCTTTGTACCAGGGTTCAAACTTCACTATACACGTCTGTCATCCTCGCGGTGCCTTACATGCTTACTGGGTTTACAGGATGTTCAATAGGCCGTGGAATTAATCGTGGCCAGCACAAGCTGGCTCGGACACCCATATAAATAAATAAATAAAAAAAGGAAAGGTGAATGCCAATTCAATTTCATCACAAATGCGGTGAAAATAAAAAACCGAGGGGGGACACTCAAAAAGCATAAAATCTGCAGGCAAATCCCAAGAGACAAAGCAACATTAGCTGGGGACAATCCAGAAAGGTCTTTAAGACTGGGTTTTCGAATTCAGACTCTCCACAGACGCGCCATAAATGATGAACAGAAGACGTCTGTTCTTATGTTCAAAATCATCATCGACATTGCTCTGCAAAATTAATAACTTTACACGGAGCTATAGACCAACCATCTTGCATGCACACAAATGCAAGTGGCTTTTCTAAAGCCAACAAACTCGACCACGTTGGTTAGGCATGTAATGTACAAGCCAAAGACAAATAAAATAGAATCTGATTATGCATGTGTATACATAATTTTGATGACTTGAAATTAAAGCATATGTGCATAAAATATGATTGGATAAAATTTTTATCTAAAATATTCTTTAAAAAAAAAAGACAATCCTATTATTCTTTTTTTTTTAATTTGATATATAATGATTTAATTTATTTGTGAAATCGAGCCAAGATTTTTGCTTTGCAAGAACTTGAATTTAGGTGTATCATGAAGCGAGATTTAGTAATTTGATGCTTTGACGAGTACCTTTAATTTATCTTCAAAGTGTTGTTGAAGAACTTTTTAAGGAGAGTTTAGGCTTGATCCAACAGAACTTCGTTCTTTGTAGACTTCAAGTGCAGATAAAAAAGGCTTCAGAACTTTTGAGAAAGCTTTTTTATTTCAAAAGCTTATCTTAAAGAAGATTTGTATCTCCAAGAATTATTATTTTTTTCTTACTAGGTTGAGACTCATTATTTATAAAGGTTTGTAGGGGTTTTCAAGTCATTTTTCAATATTACATGGCATGATTTTATTGGTTAATCTTTATTAATAGGATCTTGTTTTATGATAAGATATCTTGAATATCTCATTCCAAATATCAACCTTTCATTGACCAAAATATATATGAAGATTCATTTATTTTTCTTGTTATTTATTTTAATTTTATTTTATCCATTCATGTAAAAATGAAATAAAAATAACACTGGTGAAATTTAATTGGTAGAAAATTTTTGTTTCTATAAATACCTCCTTAAGACAAGTTCATTTATATTTAAAAATAAGTGGGTATGTCTTGAAAATATGATTGAGAAAATTTTATAATTTGAACATACTTAAAATAAAATTTGATTTGATCATACTAAATTTTCACAATTATAAAATCAAATATTAAATAATAAAATGTAAAATTTGAAACAACAATATATGTATCCAAATAAAATTTGTCGTCGTGTATGAATAATAACCAATAATTTTAACGGGCATTCAGGGCTTTTTCCTTTCATTGAAAATAGTTGTTGTGACATCTTGTTTTAAAGATTTCGTTGTCTCGAATACAATTGCGTAATTCCGACAAATGGTGGGTGAGTTATGACAGATGAACTCTCTTGCTTTGGAGTGCGTGCCTCCATTTTCAATTCTTTTCTTTTGCTCGCTTCAATAAAAAAAGAAAAAAGAAAATGGTGCTTTTTGAATTTTACAAGGAACGATGGCAAACAACGTGTGACTTTCTTGTGCATATATTAGGAAATTGTTTGCACAAATTAGGTATTTTTTCTTTTCTTTTTTTGTTGATTTCCAGAATAGGTCAACTGACATTTACCAATTTGGAAATGTGCCCTTTTGCTTTTACTGCGATTATACTTTCAACATGAAATAAAATTTGACTTCCCCGTGTGCCCATTTTAGTTTAGAAGAGGAAACAATTTTTTTTACATTTTTCGACTTTGCTCTCACATAACCAGAAAGATTTGTTGTTTTAGAGTAGGAAATGATCCCTCAAGTCACTATAAAAGAGCATTATTGTCAGTAAAGCCTCCACCAATCCTTGCAAGTATGCATGGCTCTTAACTATTTAGGTGGTGACCCAGTGATAAGAGCTTGGGACCAAGAGGTTTGTTCCATTTGTGGTTTCAGGTTCGAACTCTGGGTTGCTCATATAATGGCCACTGGACGCTTATATGGTCGTTAACTTCAGGGCCCGTGGGATTAGTCGAGGTGCGCGCAAGCTGGCCCGGACACCCACGTTAAACTAAAAAAGTATGCATGGCTCTTTTTCAAAAAAAAAAAGTTCTGATGAGTGTGTATTATTTTTTCCAATTTCTCTTAGAATTACATTAAAAAACAATTTATTTGCATTGACAAATTTAGAATTCAGTGCCCCTGTTAACGATTTAGTGTTCCTCAACATTAGACTACTATAAACATGTAGGAGATGCTACTTGCAATGTCACACGTGTGCGGCGACGCGGCGATCGTCCACCCTCAAGGAAAAATAGGAATAATTTATTCCTGGCAAATAGGGAGAGACAAGGAATTCTTGTCTCTACAAGTGAAAATATGGACTGGGAGTCGCCACCTAGTATTCTGGTTACTAGGAACCTTAACTGGTCTTCTTTAGAGATCGGGTACGGAGACTGGTTGCGTAAAGGGAAGGTATTAGCACCCCAACTACGCCCTACCTAAGGTAGGCTGCATTGTTTTAATGTCTGATAAAATCTAAAATTGTGTTGTGGTTTTTTTTTTGAATTGTTGGTTCGTTTACGGTTTAAGAAAAGTCCTCCTCTGTAAGGAGATCCTTATCTTTATCGGGTAAAAAACTAACTATTCGAAGTCGTAAAAAGAAAATATCTTTTTAATATCAGGAATACGATTTACGTATAAATTCATAATCCCTGATACTAAAATCAAACAAAATAAAATATTTTGTTGTTTTTGAGATTTTGGCCAATGTTCTCTTGACTTTAATAAACTGGTTATTAAAGCCAAAATGCATGCTAAAATATTGTTTTTTTTGACATGAAAAATACGATATGATATTTTAGATTTGAGACGCTTGGCCGTATGCACAAAAATGTTTTTTTAAATTTTTTTTGTATTTTTTTGAAAGTTTGTGACAAAAAAACCGGGTATTTTAATACCCGATTTGTATTTTTTTCGACATAAAAATACTACCCGATATTAATAAAAATAACATAAATAAAAAATGGAAACATCATAAATATTTTTTAAAACAATAATATTTTTTAAAAAAATAAAATAAAAATAAAAAAATGGGCCGGATCAGGCCCAATTGCATGGGCTGGGCCAAACCTGACCCATTTACATGGGCTGGCTGACGCCCCAGCCCAGGCCCAAATGGCTGGTTACTGTGCACACAGTAACCAGTGAATTAATTTGCCAAGTTACTGTGCACATGCACAGTAACCGCCAATTAATTCATGGTTTGCAGAACGTGCACAGTGCACGTTCTGCATGCAAGAAGATGAACAGTAAAACGAGATAAGGGGTTGAGGGCTGACCTGTGGTGGCTGTCGTCGATGGCGGAGTTGCTGGTGGCGACAGGAAGCGGCGCTGACAGTGGGGTGGCCGGCGGTGGCTTTGTGTTTTCCTTCTCTCTCTCCTCTGTTTTCTTTGTTTTCTCCTCTGCTTCTTCTTCTTCTTCTTCTTCTGTGTTCTCCCTTCTCTTCTCCCTCTCTTCTCCCTCTCTTCTCCCTTCTGTTCCCTCTCTCTCGGTCATCCTTTCTTTTTCTTTTTTTTTTCTCTCGGCCCTCCCCTGTATTTATAGGAAAATAGGGGAGGGCAACGTGCTGGGGCGGCCACTGTTGGCCGCCCCCCTCCACTACCTTTCAACAGATAAAAAGCCAGGCAAGTGGGTGAATTATGGGCGTCTTATTGCGCCAAAGCCGGGAAAGAAAGTAGGCGAAAAGAGAAGAAAAAAAACGATTCTTCTCCCCTGTTCTCTGCGCGTCCAGGGGAAGAAGATGATGGTGCCGTTCAAAACGGCACCGTTTTGGGTTCTTTTTTTTTTTTTTAAACAGTGCATGAAACGGCGTCGTTTCATTTGAATGGATTTGGCACCAAAACGCGTCAGATTCAAATTTCGGCCCTCCATTTGCGCGTGTTTTACAATTTAGTCCTTGGTCTCGGATTTCTTCAATTCAGTCCCTAATTGGCCATTAAACCTCAATATTTATGCAATTAAGCTCCTGATTTGACCAAATCAACTTCCAAAAATTATAATTTGACCCTAGAAAATTAATTTCTCCTAATTAAAGCCCAAATTAACTCTTTTTCTTGCAATTAAAATCTTCATAAATGCAATTAAACCTTTAATAAAATTTCATTGAGTCCATAAACTTTTGATTTTGCATTTTTCTTCCACAAATTGAATTTTCTTTATCATTGGGGCTCTCATCAGTCAATGATATACTGTCAAAAATTAATTTTTGATTTTTGAACATCCTCAATCAATTTTTGAGCATTTTTAGGGCGCTCTAGCATTTTTTCACTGTTATATTTTTTGATAATATATTTTTTGAATTTTTTTGTATTTTATTATTTTTTATGTGGGGACCCAAAAATGAGTTACAACATGCAAGATTACTTCCCAATATCTGATGCATTTAAGTATACTCCCAAGTATTGAGAATGGACATAAGATATTATGAAACACTACAAGCCTATCCTCGAGAGAGCAATTATTTGAGACACTATTTTTGCATCTATTTTTACATATGACTGGCATATGAATGTTATCATTTCTTTCTACAACCATTAGAATCCTTCTACCAACACGTTATCTACACCGAATGACGATGAGTCCGTATCACTTTGGGAATTCAAATCATGTAGCAACCTTTATATTTTTGGCACTTTTTATGATGAAGTTATCTCTTCTGATGGTGAACTTAATCAAGTTGATAAGAAAGGGCGTCCTTTTCTTCCTAAAAGTTGTAAACATCTAAGTATTTCCTTTCATAAAGAATATGAGACTGTTAATGGTGCTTATGTAATGACTCTTCAATATTGTGTAGATTTCTAGTTCTGAGATGACTTGAGATACATGGTGCATTTCTCTATGAGTATATATAGCGAATCAAATAAGATTGCTTATCTATCTGGCTCAATTGACAAGTCTCGTATTCACTCTAGCAAATTCATGCATCCTCTTAAAAGAGCTTAATGTCCCTTTTTATATTTAGGATGATGTTTTTTTATAAGCTTTTCTTTCATATTGGCTATCCAAATTTGTATTTCCTAGAAAAGATGTTGGTTTTATTTGTCCTATTACTTTTAAAGTAGCATTTATGATGACAACTGAAAGGCAATTCTCTTTTGTGATACTAGTTCTAGCAAGTATTTTCAAAGGTCTAAAGGAGATCCAATCTATATTAGATGTGACTTCACGAGACATTCATTTTCCTTTTCATTCTCTTAGTAGTTGGCTTGCAAAAAAATTTGGCACCCGTCAAACAACCATTAACCCCGTCAAGTTAGTTGGGATGACAAAATATGTCAGCGAGGGGTTAGCAAAACATTTCAATAAATCTCAAGCTAATGCTCTTTTTAGAAATCCCAAGAGAATCATATCTCCTACATTCCTTCCCCTGGCTAAAGTTGTTGTCTTGTGTGATGATGGCAACTTATCGGTCCTCAAGAGTGACTACTTTATTTGTATATGATTCGGTTATTTGACTCTTTGTTATGATGATACTTTTATTATTAAGCCCTATTGTTTTGATAGATTCAGTAAACAATTTGAATTTTGCCAATATATTCCCCGTGACTTTAGAGGGAGAACTCCAGGTTTCGACCTTGGAAGATGCATTTCAACTTTGGCATAGCTTTGCTAAACTCAACACTAATTCTCAGTGCAAGCTTTTGTTGCCCCCAAGTGCCAGACTTCCTTTGGTTACTAAATGTTACATTGACTGGTGGACTCCAAAATGGTAAAAAATTTATCATCTAGAGATGAAAATCATTCTAAAATATCATATTAATGTTTCTGTAGTATCTCGAAAGGCGAAAGAAAAGAAGAATGACCCTAGCTTAACAAAGAAGAAAAGAATTTCTCATCCCATAAAAAAGACAAACAAGTAGTTGATGTTGATTTAGGAAAGGATGATGGTGCCCCAACATGTGCCTACATAAAGAAGACACCACTTGTGATTCCTAGTACAAAGGGAGTGAGTTATTCAGAAGATCCTCTTAAAAAAAGCACATTAACTCTTTAAGGGCACAAGAAGGAAGTGCACAATCCTTTTCTCCATGATTGGTAAATAAACACTTGCCTTTTTTCATGTGCCTCATTAATTTTTTTAAACTAAGATGCTCACAATGATATGTGCGTAAGAGGAGAAATAAGATGTTGTTGAAGCAATTTTAAATGTTGAGGATAGTGAACAAAAAGACAGTGATCATTATTGAAAATATTTAAAACGTACCAAAAAGGTGTTCAATCCTTGTGGACTGAGTTTTTTTATGGAGCCCGTAGTGCATCAATCATGCCAGATAATGTTGCTGAATTGGTTTGACACTTTATTTCTTCTTCAATTCATGTTACTTATCATATATTAACCTTCCCTTTTATATATATATATATATATATTCCTTTTTTCATAACACTTTCTTTCTTCTTCAATTCATGATTATCAGGCATCACACTACCAAGACAAGATCTCCTACTTGGAATAAAGGTTGTCACATCTTTTTGTTTAAAGTTCTATAAAGTAAGGCTTGATAACATTATAATTGTTGTTGAGCTTCAAGACATTTTTCTTCTAAAGCTTTAAGCTCTTCGAAATGCAGACAGACATTGTCTTCCTTAGAGAGTCTTTCTTGGATTGTAATTTTTAAAGACGGAATTTGACATTCTAGTGGAGGAATAGCTTCAACCGTGTGTATCAAAGAATATAGAGTAGCTTAAGTTGGTGTTCGGAATGTAATACGATAAACTCATAGTGTTTCTCTAATTCTATCATGTCAAGCCGTCCTCGAGCGATTCATTACTTTCTTGAGAATATTGCATAAGCTCTTGGTAAAAGCTTCTACCAAGCAATTAGCTAGAGCATTATACATAGAAGAGTTATGTTGTTTGAAACCTAATTGTGTACACAACTTATTCATGATTATATTGTAAAACTCTTTTCCAATATTTGTTATGATATATCTCAATATCCCATAACAATAGATGATGTTTATTCAAATGAAGTTTACAACTATCTCTTTCTTGACCTCTTTTAATGCTGTATTTTTAGCCTATATTTAAGAAGTGATTTGTTGCTGCCAATATAAAAAGATGCCCCTTAGAGCTTTTCAATAATGGTCCTACAACATCAAGTCTTCAAGAATCAAAGGGCTAAGAAGCAATTGTCTTGTGTAAAGGCTTAGGTGGTTGGTGGACCAAATTAGCATGCAATTACAACTTTGACATTTTTTAGCATAGTCAATGTAATCTTTCACCATTGTATGCCAGTAGTACCCTATTCTTTTGATTTATAAGTAAAGTTTAGGACTTGATTGGTGTGTTTTATAGATCCTTGAATGTATTTTTTTTAGTGTTTTATAGCTTCTTCTTCTCTAAGATAACTCAAAAGGCCTTCATCAAAAGAGTATCGATAAAGAGTGCCTTGGAAGTATATGAAGAGAGAAAATCTTCACCTCACCTTCATCTTATGGCATAAGTCTTTAAGTAGCTTACCATATCTCAAATAGTGGATAAGTAATGGCGTCAATCTTATTTTTCAATCTCATAGACAGAAACTACACCCATTTGTTCTTTCTTTTCTACATAATGAGTTACTGATGGAACGACCTATCTTTGACACACAAGGACTTTTACTTCCTCGCTATATGATGTTAATGTTGATGTCAGATTTTCTAAAGCATTTGTTTGCTTATTCTCTTTTCAAGGTACATGTTCTAAAGTGACCGAATCAAGTGATATCATCAATTTTAGTGCATACTTGTGATATGGGATGAATTTTAGCTTCTTGACTTCATAAAATGAGAGGAGTTGTCTGATGACTAATTGAGAATCTCCAAAAAATTTAAAATAAAGCATCTTTATATTCATCGCCATTTCCAACCCAAAAATAAAGGCTTGACATTTGGCCATGTTATTGGAACAATATTCGGTGAGTGAAATGGTGAAAGGCAAGACCTCTCATTTCAGGGATGGCTTCTTTCTTTCACCCTTTTAAAAAGTAGATGATGTTGCACGATTATTCCTCTTAACTCAAGTTGGTACCTTTACAGCAGTAGAGTTAGAAATTAAATATTGTTTTCCCTCAACCTTTAAAGCACTCTTTCCAAATCTACGACCTTCAAGCTTATTTCTCTTAGGCTCTTGTATAGGTATAATAAGCTTTCAATTACTACAATACTAAGTTTCATGTTGTGTGATTGAGTAGCCAATTCTTCACAAGACTTTGGTTTGATGCCTTAAAAAGTATAACATAGTCCTCAATGCATCCTTTGAATACATATGTCCAATGCAAAAGTTTTAGTGAATCAATCTCTATAGTTGAGTCTAAGGTTTCGTCACCAATAAATATAATTGATGACAGGCTCCTCTTTCCACTGACGTGTATTGGTGAGTTCAGTCATGCTAACCACACGATGAGTGCTATAGAAGCGGTTAAGAAACTCATGTTTTAAGTGCTCCCACCTATCGATTGAGCTGGACTTCAAGTTAGTTTACCAGCCAAAGGCATTACCTTTCAAGAAGCGAATGAATTGTTTTACCATTTTTATAATAATTGAGATATTATTGATAAAACTAGTTTACCATTAAAGCTATGGTAAACTAGAATTCCAAACATTAATGAATGTATAAAAAAACACATTTTAACCAAAGTGTAAGACGGTGGAAAATGATATTCCAATCCAACATCTTATCCTTAAAGATCAGCTTGTTCCTTGCAGTCCAAATACCCCTATAAAATGCCATATGATATCATCATTAAAGCACTTCGCTGGAACTTGCTATTTGTAATGTCCTATATTAGCTGATGATTTGATCTATTCTATTTGGTATACACCCAGAGATGTTAAACCAGTTCTGAAATTGTTGTCACAGTCTCCACATGTGGTGGCAATTAAGGAAAAGATGATTATCATATTTTGTTTCGTGTTCACAGAAGGGACATATTGCTTGGCTAGAATGTATTAAATGATGATACACCAGGAAGGCTCTAATACATACACTGTCATGCAGTAGCAACCATATGAACATTTTGGTCTTTAGTATGGAAAATCCTTTCCATGAAAAGAAAGAGTAAAGGAAGTTTCCTAGATAAACAATGTTATCAATTAATTCAGTTTCGAACTTGATAATATAAGCACCAGTTGCTTCTCCTCCCCATATTTTTGTAACAGATCTGCTTTCATGCAGAGTTATACCTGCTAGTAGTTGAGTCATACTCTGTGATTGCTCCTCTTTTAATGGTCATGGGCATCTTTTTCAATATGGCCTCTATTGTCACTAAGTTGAGATGTACTCCCTTTTATCCAGCAAACATGATGGAGGTGTTGTGAATAATAAAAATAAATGTGGATAAAGATCTTTCAACATCCCACTAGATAACTATTTATTTGTCTAAAAATGGATATATCCACTATTGACAACCCGATACCAATAATGATTCTTTAAAGCCTCATTAGTTGTAGAGTCTATATTGATGAGAGAATTTATAGATTGTCATGTTTATGAAATAGGTGGATGAAGTATTGATAGGCCATTAGTGAAGGAAACTTGATACTTTTTACTTATAAATTCTTGTCAGCCTCCTAAATTATTGTCTTGTGGCCACCATAGCCATTTAAATAGCAACACCTTGTTCTTGCTTTTCAGTGAACCAATGCCTAGACCTCCTTGATTCTTTCCCTGACCACCATTTACCATGCAACTTTATAAATTTTTTTATCTTTAAAATCCCCACATAACCCTAGCAACTCCTTTTGGCATAACAAACACGAACATGTAATATAAAAAGAGGGAAGACAACACCATTTTAATAAAACACATTCTTTCTGCCATGATTAATAAGCGTCCTTTTGATAGGCCTAGTCTTATTTGGATTCTATTTATTATAGGTTTCCAAGTGGAGAGCCATTTTAGATTTGCTCTAAGGGAAGTTCAAAGTATCGAATTGAGAGTGAGTCCTATTTGTAATATATTGCATTTTTTTATTCTTTCCATATATTCATTATCTAGGTTGATTCCAACCAATCAACTTTTAGAATGAACCTTTTGAGAGGCATAATAGAAACAATAAGAGGAGAAAGTAAATTTAGATTTAGGGATATGTCTTATAAGTGTGTTATAATGTTATGTATATAGCCAAATGTTTTTATTTCTAGAATTCCAAACCAAAACTAAACCAAAATAGATCATTTTTTTAATTTTCAAACCAAAAATATCCACCTCTTTTGCAAAGCCATTTACCTTAGTTAATTTTGAGTTAGTTTTCACAAATATTTTGAAATTATGATTTTTTTTTCTCCTTTCTACGTAGAGATATAAAGTTCAAACCCTCTAAGATACTAATTTTCTCATTTATTGTAAAAACTAACTCGAGGTTTACCAGTTAATCTAGTTAAATTGAATCTTTACATATCAAATTTTATGCATCAATTTCGATCAATTGGTTGGCCAAGTCATTGAATTTCGGTTAGATCATATTTGGTTTAGGTTTGATTACACTACCAGAAATTCGCTTAATAGTAACGGATTTACTGACGGAATATTTCTGTCGGTAATTTAAGGTCGAAATTACCAACGGAATTTATCAGTCTGTAATTCAATCGGTAACTACAGACAGACAGTATACGTTGGTAGTTACCGACCGAATTACAGACAGAAAGTTCATAATTAAGAAAAAAAAAAAGGTGGGTCGCTGACGTGGATGTTTTGGCGGGGAGGTTTTTTCCGACAAAATCACCGACGGATTCAAAACGACAAGCCCGTGTAGTGACGCGACTGGTTCACCGTTGAAAATACCGACGGATTTGAAATGGCTAATCCGTACTGTGACGTGGCTATTTTTTTGACAGAAAGCCGACGGTTTCACCGACAAAACTATCCGTCGGTGAAACCGTCAGAAAAGGTTAATATAATTCCCTGTTGCCGACCCTCTCCTCCCCTATTTCTCCTTCTTCTTCCTAATCCCAACTCTCCCCATCTGCAAACAGCCAACACCCAAACAAAAATCTCCCTCATCTCAGCACAACAAGGTAAATTTCTTGAAGTTTTGTGGTCACATCATCCGTGTTTTGATTTTTCGATGGATTTTATCAATTTTTGTAAGTAATTTTTTTTTTTTTAATTTTAACATTTAAATGTCAATTTTGTTGTTTTTTTTAGTATATGTATTTTGTTAGTAGATGTACATGTTTTATTGTTATTTCTCAAACAAACTTGTTGTATATGAATGTATAATTTTATACTTGTTATGGTTTGATTTAGATTTTATAAGATTGTATTTGCTTGTAAATCGTTAAAACTTTATGGAATTACCGAATTACATGTGCTGTTTTGAAATAATTAATAGCTTGCTTAATGGGTTCGTTTTAAGTTTTATTAATGGTATTGCGGTGTGGAAATTTCCGTAAATTTATATATATTAATTTGTACGTATGGACGTTAAATAAATGATCATAATGAATATTTAATATTTATGAGAAGTTGTGATTGGTTTATTGGATAATCTCGAGGTAAAGTAATAGTTTTGCAAGTTTATTTACCTAACTTAGTTAAGTAATCCATAATGTCATCATAATTTTGTAGAGGTTCGATATATATAAGTCATGGATAATCGTTCATAGATGTATCGAGATTCACCCCAAGGATTGCGGAGGATGGATTATTGTAACGGGGTTTAGGGTTTTATTAATTTCACAACATCTATTCCCAGAAATTTTACTTGAGGCGGTATTAGGTGTTCATGTAGGAAGTGTCAAAATAAAAAGTATCTGCATCTAGATATTATAATGATGCATCTTCTACACAAAGGGTTTATGGAGAATTACCAGTGTTGGTATGCACATGGAGAAGTATTTGTTAGTAAGAGGAGAATGGGAGAAACGGTGGTTAGGTCAACTCTAGTGCTAGCAACATGCATGAAGCGGCAAATGACAACACTAATCTTTACAGAAATATGGTTATGGATGCAATGAGAATGAATCAAGGTAATGTCAGTCAATGTTTAATCGTAGAAAAAGAACCTAATACAGATGCAGCTAGGTTTTTTGATTTGTTAAAAGATTCTGACGAACCATTATGGGATGGTTGCACAAACCACGGTAAATTATCGGTCGTGGCATAGGTGTTCACCATCAAGTCAGATCACGGGTTGAGTGAGGTCGGGTATGATAAAATTATTGAATGGGCGATAAGCATTTTACCTGAAGGGAACAGGCTGAAAGAGAACTTCTATGTTGCGAAGTCCATGAGGAAACCCTTCGATTTAGGATACCAAAAAATTGACATGTGCCCTAACTTCTGCATCTTATACTACCTTGAAAATGCTGAGATGACCGAGTGCATGACATGCGGGCATTCCCGTTACAAATCCATAACTAGCATGGGAAAGACTCTAGTAGCATATAAAAAACTTAGATACTTCCTGATCACACCTAGACTGCAGAGGTTATTCATGTCACCAAGGACTGCTGAGCAGATAACATGACACCAAACATATGATGCGGTTGATGGTGTGATTGTGCGATGGTGCATCCTTCTAACGGCGAAGCGTGCAAACGCTTTAACAGTGTGCATCTTGACTTTTCAACTGAATCAAAGAATGCGTGTCTTGGGTTATGTACAGACGGATTCAACCCATTTGGGTCATTTGTTGCTCTCTATTCTTGTTGGCCAGTCATACTCACAGTTTATAACTTGCCATCGAGAATGTGTATGAGGCCGGAGTTCATGTTTTATCTACTGTCATACCCGGTCCAAGCAGCCCGGGGTGGAATATAGATGTTTGTCTTCGACCGTTGATTGATGAGTTAGCGCAGTTGTGGTCCTCCGGAGCTCTGACTTATGATATATCGAGGAAACAAAATTTCCTTATGAGGGTGGCTTTGATGTGGACTATCAATGATTTTCCAGCTTATGGAATGCTTTCTAGTTGGAGCACACATGGGAAACTCGCATGTTCATACTGCATGGAAAACAACAAGGCATTCACGCTAGCAAACAGAGGTAAATCTTCTTTTTTTTACTGTCACCATCGCTTCTTGCCACTTAATCACAGGTACAGAAAGAACAGAAAAGATTTCTTTGTTGATAGAGTAGAAAAAGATTTTGCATCCTCACGTATTTCTGGTGAAGAATTGCATCATGTTGTATCAAAGTACGGTGACATTGTGTTTGGCCTTCAATCAGGTAATTAAAAGTTTCCTGGTTTTGGTTTGACCCATAATTGGGTCAAGCGAAATATCTTTTGGGAGTTTCCTTATTGGAAGACCAATATGCTCCGCCATAACCTTGACGTCATGCACATCAAAAAGAACGTGTTTGAGAACATTTTCAACACCGTCATGGATTTGAAGGGGAAGACAAAGGACAACATCAAGGCTAGATTGGATATAGCTTTATACTGTAGCCGTAAAAATATGAAGTTGGTTTATGATGAGTCATGGGTCGCAAAACAAAGGGCAAGCTTCGTGTTAGAGAAAAACGCACAACTGCTAGTCTACAAATGGCTTAAGAGTCTGCGTTTTCCAAATGGACATGCATCGAACATATCAAGGCTAGTTAATATAGAGGACTGCAGATTGTATGGAATGAAGAGTCATGACTGCCACGTGTTTATGCAAATACTTATCCCATTAGCTTTTCGTGATTTGTTGCCAAAGGGAATATGGGATGCACTAACGGAGATCAGTCATTTCTTTAGAGATATATGCTCCAGCAAGTTAAATGTTGAGCACATTGAGAGGCTTCAAACGAATATCATCGAGACACTATGCAAACTTGAGATGATATTCCCTCCATCATTTTTTGACTCAATGGAGCATCTCCCTATACATCTAGCATTCGAGTTAAAAGCTGGAGGACCGGTCTAGTATAGATGGATGTACCCATTCGAACGGTTAGATATTACAGTTGTAATTTTATTCATATATAAAAGTATTTTCTATGTTTTTCTTAATTGAAAATACTTGAATTGTAATTCAATGTAGGTACTTGTTTAATCTCAAGAAAAAGGTTAAGAACAAGGCGCATGTTGAGGCTTCGATATGTGAGGCCTATATTGTTGAGGAGATCTCAACATTTATCTCGTACTATTTCGAACCTCATCTGAGAACAAGAATCAATCGCGTTCCACGGCATGATGATGGCTGTGAAGTGCCTTCCATTGGGAACTTGTTAATATTCTCCAATACTGGACGACCCACACCTAAAAATGCTGTAAGAGGAAGATATTTGTCGGAAATAGAATTCAAACAAGCACACAACTATGTTCTATTTAACTGTGATGAGCTGAGACCTTTTATTCAGTAAGTGTATATATGTGTAATACTAATTAAACATTGTCAGTAATATATTGTTAATTATATATTGTAATATCATACACTCATTATCACTTGCAGGCAGCATCGACAATATTTGCTTTCCAATAACTCATAGCTGACCGAATCCCAGGTCTTTCAATTACAAGATGAATAATTTGTCACGTGGTTCAGAACACATGTAAGCACTATCACAAACTCATTCTAACTGCAAAATTACTGTACGTATGCATGTCATTACAAGATTCTCGTTCATTTACTGTTTATTGATGTACATTACATATATACAAGGTTTATCAAATGGGAAGGAGTGCGCCTAAGTCATTGTCTTCACTAAGTCTCGGGCTTGAAAGAAAAGTTAAATGCTACAACGAGTATTTTGTTAATGGATATGTTTTCCATACTGAAGAATACGGGCAAGGGAGAAAGACATACAATTGCGGCGTTTGTGTTAAGGGATCCACTAGTAGTGAGTTAGAAGTTGACTACTATGGTAGATTAGAAGAGGTCATCGAATTGCAATATCATAGTGAGCAGAATAAAGTGTTTTTATTCAAATGCTATTGGTATGACACGACTGACAGAGGAATTAGAGTTGATTTGCACTATGGTTTGGTCGAAATCAACTCAAAAGCTAGACTCCGCAACATAAACGATGTCTTTGTTTTCACAAAGCAATGTCAACAAGTTTATTACACATACACCCCTTCATTTAGAAAGGATCGATCAAGAGTTGATTGGTTGTCCATTTTAAAAACGAAACCACGGGGTCGTGTCGAGGTTGTTCAGGATGAGAACGAAGACACAAATGTGCAGGATGAAGTCTTTCAAGTTAGTGAGTTGGTTGAACCATATCGAGTTGCTCCTTCGATTGAATTGGAAGAAAATTCAAATTTTCGTATGTCCGATGATAGTCTTGTTGATGTTGATGTAAGGGAGTTAAACGTTGTTTTGAGCTCTAGCGAACAAGCAAATATCGATGAAGAAGATGATATCCATATTGAAGATTGCGATGAAGGTGATGACTATTCAATTGATGATGAAGAAGAAGAAAATTCTGACTAACTATCAAAACGAATCCCTGTGTAAAACCCTTTTCTTCATGTAATTTACATTATGGATGATATATTTTTTAACATGAAATATATATTTATTGTTTAAGCACTATTGCTATTGTTTTGTGCGATGGACAGTTTATCATTAAAGTTTTTGCAGGAAGGTAAATAAAAAATACAATTACAACATTTCTTGTATATTGCAACAATTACCGACGGAATCATGTCCGTCGACATCTCACAAAGAGTTCAAAAATAATTACAACAAAATGCCACAATCACCAACGTCTATACAGACAAAATAACATCCGTCGGCATCTCACAGAGAGTTGGAAAATAATTATAACAAAATACCACACTGACCGACGTCCATACCGACGGACTCACGTCAGTCGGCATCTCACAAAGAGTTCGAAAACAATTACAACAGAATGCCATAATCACCGATGTCCATACCGATGGATTAACCAACGTACATACCAACGGAATAACGTCTATCAGCATTTCACAGAGAGTTGGAAAATAATTACAACACAATGCCACAATCATCGACGGCCAACTGACGGACTTATGTACGTCGGCATCTCACAGAGAGTTTAAAAATAATTACAACAGAATGCCACAATCACCGACTTGAATACCAACGTAATCATATCCATCGGTGAGCAAATTTTACCGACAAAAATACCGACGAAATGTGTGAATTCCAAAAGGTGTGCATTGAATGCACCTCTGACCGTGTCAGATTACCAACGGACCGCGAAAAATATGGAGGGTAATTAAAAATTTCGGTGCGAAATTCAAAACTTACTGATGGATTTTTAACACGTTACCAACGGATTTAATTAAAATAATAATAATTTTTTGTTTCCGTCGGTGAATCCGTCGGTAAAACTGCCCTATAAGTTCCAGCGACCGCCCCTTCAGTTCATTTTTTCTTCTCCTCCGTTTTTCACCTTAAAATTTTGATTTTTTTCCTCTCAATTCTTCAAGGCTTTCACCTAGAATCTCTAGCAAGCTTTGTTGTGAATCTTTATCACATTAAAAAGGTATGTGTTTTTTTCTATTTCATTTTATTTTATTTTATTTTTTGTTATTTTTTTTCTTGTTATGTTTTTTGTTTTGGTGTATTTTTTTGTAATGTAGATAAAGTTTTGAATTCAACACATTATTAAGGTATGCATATTTCTTCCCTCAAGTCTATAGTTTTTTTTTTGAATTTATTGATTATTTTTTATTGTTTTATTGGCATAATTGTTATTAGTTAATTTGTTGAATATTTGTTGTTAATGTTGAATTTACCTTAGAATTAGTAATTGAATATGTTGGAATAATTAGTAATTTAATTGATTTTAATTGTTAGTCTATAAAAAAAATTTTAATTTATTGAATACATTATATTGTTGTATTGGCATAATTATTGAATAATTTGTTGAATTATAATTGTTATTGTTGAATTTACCTTAGAATTAGTAATTGGATATGTTGGAATAATTAGTAATTTTTCTATATTATTACATGATTTGTGTTTAATTGCATCCATTGATTTTAATTGTTAGGCTATAATTATTTTTTAATTTATTGAATATATTTTATTGTTGTATTCGCATAATTATTGAATAATTTGTTGAATTAATATTGTTAATGTTGAATTTACCTTAGAACTAGTAATTGAATGTGTTGAAAGAATTATTAATTTTACTCTATTATTGCATGATTTGTGTTTAATTGTTTCTATTTATTTTGAATTTATTGTTTTGTTGTATTGGCATAATTATTGAATGATGTTTTGAATTGTAATTGTTAATGTTGAATTTACCTTAGGATTAGTAATTGAATATGTTGGAATACTTAGTATAGACTAGGTCAATTGGTTGTGGCTATTGTTAATATTTGCAGGTTTGTAAATTTGGGTAGTATCTAGTATAGGGGAGGTGCTATCGAATTTTTTTTAACATTTGCATTTAATTATATAATTGATGATATAAAATTGGGTAGATGCGTAGAATGAAAACCAGAGCTGGTCGTTCACGTCCGGTCACAGCAAGTTCGTCTAGCAGCGAGGACGATATTTCCTTAGGTGACTCTCAAGAAAAGGCACCTACACCACCTGTGTCGTCAACCGATGCTGCCTCTTCCAGTACCGGTTCACGGCGCAGATGCGACGTGCCTTCGCAGCGGAATCAATTTACCCGCAAGTACGAGGCACAGCGGAAGGACGGCCTTTCAATGTAACTTTGTTAAGGTTTTAGTTTTTTTTATATAAAAAAAAAATTAAAACATAATTTATGAAGTAATCACTATTTCATTAATTTCATTTATTTTCAGGTTCACAAACATTGAGGCCAACCGAGTAATATTATCAGCGTTTAAATCGTCGATGCAGATTCCATTGTTTCAATGGAGTCAGATATGCAGGCATCCTGAATGGATGCCTCAAATCAATGCATGGTTTTCCAGATTTGAGGTTAGTGTTAATATATAATTTTCAGCTTATTTCTAATAAATTATTAATATAATTGTAAATAAAATATTATTTTTAAAAAAATTAAATTTTTATACACATTATCGTTTCTGCTGGGACAGTGAACATAACACTGTTGTGAGGAGGGTATGAGAAAATCACGCTATAACTAGGTAACATCGAAAACAATACAACTTTTGTTTTAGAAAAAATTTATGTTTCGAAATGTAATTTTTTCTTGCGTGAAGTAGGTTGCGTGATTTTTGATACAAAGCCCAAAAAAAGGCAAAAAACATAGTGAGGGATAAGGGGTTCCAAGGCTGGAACGATGTTACGGTTTGGAGGGATTTCAAACCGATATACATCCGAAAAGATATATGGCCGCACTATCTTCAGCACGTGACGTCTGAGCGGTTCACACGATGCTCACGGTCCGATTCTGGCAATTGAAATCAGCCGATTCATGGCTCGGTGACAACGCACACTGGCAGCTCCATTCCGTTTACTGCACATGCGAAATGGATTGTAAGATTAATTTAAATGAAATATATCATTCAATTAATTTTTTGTTAATAATTTTTTTCATTATAGGCTACGTCTCTTGGACGTGAGCTGGGCCTGATGGAGCTGTTTGCGAAGTCAAGACCGCTAAAAGGGGGCGCAACAGTTCGGTGACAGCCGTGCTCAACATTTCATGGTATGTTTGTTCAACCATTTTTTTTTTGTAAGTTATTATTATGTTTATTGAATTGAATACGATGATTACTTTTTTTATTTTCAGGAGACCTATAATAATCGGTTGAGGGAGAGATATGAGGACGATCCAACGACCCATCCGAAATTCGATCCGGATTTGTGGATGGAGGTTGGATCGTTAGGTGGACCCGATAAAAATCGGGTTTATGAGCTCTCCAACACTACGGTCGACAACTTGCAGTCGGCCCGTAATGCTTCAACCGTCGGGAGCTCCTAATCAATATCGAGCTCCCAATCCAAAAAGTTCGTGGCCTTGCAGCAACACACGACTCAGCTCACCGAAAAGTACGACCACCTATCAGACGTGTACACACAACTCAAAGCACAACAAAAAGCGGAGTCTGAACAACAAAAAGCGACCTACGAACAGCTTTGCGAAATGGTCATCAGCATGGCACAAGGTGGAACATGTGCGCCTAATCCTTTTTTACCGTATGACCAGTAGCCTCCTTCTCCTCCTTTGTATTAATTTTTAATAAAACATTATTTACCTTTAAAATTTCATTTAATATTTTTTGAAACACATTGTTTTGTAATGAATATTATTTAAATTTGATTTTTTGTTTTTGATGCTTAATATAAATTTTATTTGCATATTTGGTTTTTATTACCATTAATTTATATCATTTTATATTATGTATTCCAAATAATTTTTTTAAAAAAACAATTACAAAGGGATTTACCGACAGACATAATCCGTCTGCATTTGACAATATCTGCCACCATCACTGACGAATTTCCAGACGGATACATTCGGTCGGTATTGCATACACTCACCAACAGATTTACCGACGGAATTAATCCGTCGGCGTTATACAGTAGCTACCAAAACTTACCGATAAATTTACAAACGGATATATTCAGTCGGTATTCAAACAGTCACCGAAAAATGGACCGATGGTAACTTTCTGTCGGTAACTCATGATATCACCGACGGATTTTATATTTCAAACGGGAAACTTTTTTTTTTTTGCGCTCAAATTTCGTCTGTAAAACCGTCGGCAAATATAGCGACGGAATGTGGAATCACCGACGAAAGGTTAGCCGACGGACGTATTTTGTCGGTAATATAGTCGGTAAATAATTTACCGATGAACTCTCAATCACACATCGACGGAATATTTTTGTCGGTAAAACTGTGAAATCTTGCAGTGTTACATGGTTTGGTATAAAACATATTGATTTATAATTTCCTTTGTACATGGTTTCAAAAACAAGTTGGATTACACATGCTCTAGCTAAATATTATATTTTTGCTACTAGTTATGCATAAATTTTCAATAAGATTAAAAAAACTAATCTAGGAAGAAGGGTAAGACATGGAAAAGAAAATATAACAATATCTTATTAAACATTACTTAATAAAAAAAAAATATTAGCATGTATGTTTTTTATATATATAGGCAATAAGATGTATAAAAACACCTAATAAACATACAAGAGAATCGAACTAAATTTACAAAACCAAGGGTCTATAGAAGATAGAGAACCAGCTGATTTATAACCAAAAAACACAAGAACGCTGAAAAAAACCAAAATCCAAATCATGCCATTGTTTTTTGCAATGCAAGAAAACTCCCATATGGTAGTATTATTGAGGATCGTAGTAGTAGCTAGCAGCTTCTGAAAAAACAAAAGTCCTGCCTATGTATCCTCTTATGTTGTATAAAACATCCAGCTTTATAACATAATTGTTCGTCTCGTCCTCTATATCATCAGTAATTATATCATAATTCCCATTGCATCTTTATGCATCCATAATGGTAGATCTCCATTGAACCTCCAATATTACTTTCATAGTATATACATACTTCAAGTGTCTAAAAGCTTGCTAAATTATGAAGTAACATATTAAGACCATATTAGTTGAAATTAAATGCTCAGCTTCAAATCCAACTAAAATAAGACTTGAAGATAAAGTTTGTGTGACAAAGTTGTGGCCAAGGTTGCTGGTGCAATTTTGTGTTATTGTTGATTTACAACAAGAATCTCTTGTATCCATCTAGATTGATCTCTGACAATGAAATATGTTGACCTTCTTGAAGTTTTTGGTTCAAAAATAAAAGAAGCCTGCAATCGAGAGTCCCATGTAGTAACAGAAACAAGGATTGCACTTGAAGGACATCTAGAATGTTAAGCAAGAAAGGCATTTGTCTTTGTTTTATGGTCTTAAGACCAAGAGGTAGGAGCTGCAAGTGAAGGTGCAATAGAATTGATAGGAAAAGGAGAAAAATCATTACTTATATACTAAAACACGTGGGATTCACTGTACATTTATCAATGTGCAAAATTTTGTTTTTTGTTTTTTCTAGTTTAATCCTCAAACTTTGTTTTTGGGCGATCAAGCCCTATTCAAGGAACAATTGATTTCAAATTATTATGAAAGGGTGGGATTGGAAGATGGGGTACCGAAAAGAAAAATACGACAAACATAGGTGACGTACCATAAGTTTTGAGAATATTCACTTTGATTCTCCAACTTAAATAATCACGCAAATTATACAATTGCAGTCCCTCAAAATTGTTCCAATTATATTTTGGTACAAAGGTTTACTTTTGTTATTTTTTATCTCTGGTTGAAAGAGGAGAGAGAGAGGGGTCGCTAGATTTTGGTGGTGGAGAGAGAAACTTGTTGTTGGCATCAATTTAGGCCACCAAAATAAGAAAGTTTTATGTTAAATTGTCCCATTTGATGTGAGGAGTTCATATTAAGTGTTTTTGTACCTTAAAAGTTCATGGAAAAAACAAATTTAAGCTCGGGTTGATTTTTTATTTTGGGTTGAGTTCGATTTTTGGGGTAGTGTTTTGGGTTTTCTTAGGCCATAAATAAGTTTGTCATGGTTTATATGGTGTTTTATAGGTAGTTTTGGTCAAAAACGGGATGCAAACTAGGTTTTTGGGTCAAAAGAGCATAGACCCTAATTTTGTGGCCACCACAGTGGTCGGAATCTGGGCAAAACAAGTGACATGTTGCATGTTGCTGGCATGACTACCAGACCTAATGTGTCTAGGTTTTGGCATGATTACCATGAAAAAATAACTTTAAAGAATGCAATAGAAAAGAGATAAAGTGATGTGACTGGTTAAAAAACTTAAAACCAAAAAAATTGACAAAACCTCCTCTTTTTTATTTTGTTCAGAGGGCTCTTTTAAAAAATATTGATTTTTTATGCGTTTAATTTTCGAAGAGGTTTTTCTGGTTCATTTATGATTTTATTTTTATCTTTTATATAGATAAACCATGTTTTTAAAAATTTTAAAAATATATATTTTCATATTATATTTTTAATATATGTAGCTTTAAATGTTTATCATTTTTTTCTTTTTATTTTATTCAATCAATTTATTATCTTATTTTTCAAGATTAAATATTTTAATCTACATATATCTCTCGATTTTTCAAGTTTTAATTTTAGATATCATTAATGATTATTTATTTATATATTAGCGTATATAACTCTTAGTTTATTTGATTACATGTGCAAATAAAGTTTTTGATTTGTTATATTTTTTTAACTACAAAAATACATTAAAAAAACTTGCATATATATATATATATTTATTTATTTATTATAAAAAATAAAAATATTTAACCAGCGACATAACTCCAGTCGCATAGATAACAACCACTAAAATCCATCACCAAGTCCAGGCCGAGAGAAGCCGGAGTAGCACCAGGAGAATGGAGGTCGGAGCAGCATGTCAAGAACGAGTCCCGACATGAGGAGATGGTGGTGAGGACTGTGGCTTGAGAAGAAGGACGATGGGAGTGGGGCACTAGCATGTATAATTGACCACCTATATGGCATTATTGCCTTATTGGTGGTGGCCATTATTTATAATGGCCCTATGATAAGTTTGCATCGTAATTTCATTATCGTCTCGTCAGTCGTCACTGTAGTTGGGAATTCAATACATATTTGTACGCGGTCCAAGAAATCTTCTTGATAAGTACGTTGACGGCATTCGCTGTCGGCGTTTCGCAACAGTGCATGGTTCTCATTTGTTTAGCGGCGATCGACTGAACTGACGGCTATGAGTCATGAAATTATTGGTACAGAGAGGCCGTTGACTGTGTGAGCAAATGGTGGAGGACGTAGGACCACCATGCATGTTAGCGCTCTATTCGTTATCTATGGCAGAATATTTTTATTGCGTTTAAAATTATAATAGTATTTTAAAGTTTTTTTATTTAGAAATATATTAAAATAAATTTTTTTATTTTTAAAAATTTATTTTTAACATTAGTATATCAAAATAATCTGATAACATAAAAAAATTATTTAAAAAAAAAAAAAATTTAAACAAACACGGTTCGCACAGTATTTCCAAAAATTCAGGTTTTTTTACTAGAAATGTTTTGTTTTTGTGTTTTAGATCGTTTTGACATCTTGATCTCAAAAATAATTTTTAAAAAATATAAAAAAATTATTTTGATATATTTCAATATAAAAAATATTTTAAAACATAAACACAACTATACTTCAAAATATACATTAAAGCCAAACACACCCCGATTTAGAGACTGGTATAAGCGTGGATGAAAGGGACAGTAGTCCAAGTTACAACACTTGACTAGAACCTCTTGATGAATCATTGTTGAAAGAGAAGACAAATGACGGGATTTGGAAGTTTGACGATTTCCTTCCATATTTTCTCTCTCTTTTGTTGGCTTAAAAAGGAGAGAAGATAAACCAATTAAAGAGTAGGTAATAAAGAAGACAGTATTTTGTGTTCTGAAATGAGATGTGATTTGGAGTTCGATTACTGACCATAAAATTAATATTTCGATTATCTTTATATGACTTCATGAGAAAGTAAAATCAGAGAAAATAATAAAAAAAATTATTTTTTTTAATATTATAACCTGATTAGAATGTTGTTGCGGTTGTTTTTTAAATTGTTTTTTTACTAAAATATATTAAAATAATATTTTTTTTATTTTTAAAAAATTATTTTTGTGATTATTACATTAAAATAATTCAAAATATATATAAAAAATTAATTTTTAAAAAACATAGTTTATATGTGTTTTTAAATAGTGACTTAGTTTGCAATGAAAAAAATTATTAATGTGCTAGTTTTTTTAAAAAATATATATATTATTTTATGTATTAAACTATTGTGTGATTAAATAAATAAAAAAAAGCAAACAAATAAATTAATGACATCGTGTAGTTCAGAAGCATGTGATATCTTGGAAGCAGGTTGTAGTTCATTATCTCCCTTAAAGATGCGATAAGTGGCATAACTTTAATGTTTTCAAAAAGGTCTGTCTTCGCACCTAACCCACATCTTTACTTATGCTGTCCTCCTTTTATTTTAAATTCATAATATATTTTTCTTTTTGTTCTTTTCCTAATGATTGATGCTTACTTTTGAGATGGTGTTTATAAGTAGGATAATAGTTAATTTTTAAAGTATTTTTTATTTTTAAAATTTTATTTTTAACATCATTATATTTAAACAATTTAAAAATACTAAAAAATTATATTTAAAAAAAAAACAGATTAAAACTCAATTTCAAAACACTAGTAGGTGATTTTCATCATTTTGTTTTCTTGGTAGAAAGCCATGGAATAAGTTGACCAAATACAGTGAAAATCACTTCCCTGCTGCTGGGATCATGACATTCCATCCACTGCCTCGTATCCCCAATTTGTCCCTTCTTCTATTTATATCATTTTAGCTAATTATTGCTTCAACATTTTTTAAGAAGCTCCGACAGATACAATTATGACCAAAATGCATGGATGTTTTGAGAATTGTTTGGATAAATGATGAGAAATCCGATCTCGTCTGTTCTCATTCTCATGGCGATTGTCATTGAATTTTAATATTTTTAAAGTAAATTAGTTTTGTTTATTTTTGTGTTTTAAAAATATTTTAAAAAAAGTTTAAATTTTTTTATTTTTTTATTTTAAATTAATTTTTTTTAATATTTTTAGATCATTTTGATATCCTGATATTAAAAATAATTTTTAAAAAATAAAAAAAATTATTTTTATATATTTCTAAATGAAAAATATTTTAAAAAATAACCAAACCATACTTTTAAACTTGATTCTCTGAAAATGCTTCCCTCCCCCAAAGATACATATAATTCATTGTAAAGTGTTTCTGAAAATTATTTTTAGAGTAAACTCAATAATACAGTCAGAGGCCTGGGAGTTTGATACTTTTATAACTGAATTAAAACTCTTATTTATTTATTTTGTTTTCTTATTTAATATTATGTAAGCGGCCAAGAAAAATTGTATTAGGAAGTTTTTGGTTTTCTAATAACCCCATTCTCATGAAACAAGAACTGCCTCCAAAACAATCATTTATTGCACGGAATTTTATATATCTATATTACTTTAGAAAACACATTCCATAAAATTATGATTATCAATTTATCATCATCAGAACTAAAAATAAATGTAAGCTTGAGAAATACTATAATAAGATGAACGGAATTAATGTCCACTTGCGGTGGTCCAACAAAGCAGGGTATTGAATATTGTTGCCCGGCAAATGACCATATCCAGGCCTAACACACACCGCTCAGTCAAGGGAACAGAAACAAAAACAGTGACATTGTCTTGCCGTCCATGGAAAGGGTCTCCACTCACCTCACGCGTGCGTTGTCGTCCACTTGATTGTTTCAAAACAACCAAAGCAGAGGTCAATACCATAATTAAATATCATTTTGCTTGGCGCCAGGTGAAGACATGAAGAACTGAGACTGTAGAAAGATCAAATATCTCTTCAAAATGGCCTGAGAGTCACAAAATTGGATAATTGGACCATTAAATTTCGAGGAAATCATTGCTCACGTGAACTCTTTTGTTTGGAATGCTCTGCACTGGACGGTTGAGGCAGAATTTGGATAAACCAAAAAGACAATTAAGTGCTTGTTTGGGACTTCAGCGTGAGCCGTTTGTCTTTTAAATAGCTTGAATTCTTTATATATTAATAATAAAAATAATCTTTTAAGAAATAAAAAATGTTTTTTTAATATATTTTAAATAAAAAAAATTTTAAAATGTTTTTTTAATATATTTTGAGGTATGTTTGTTTAGGTTTAGTTTTTGTGTTTGTGGTGTAAAATAAATAGTTAAGTATTTGGTAATACATCAAACTGTGTTTTATATTATGAGATCCACTAAAAAATTAAGTTTGAAATGTAATTTTTGTGAATACATGCTTTTTTAACTGAGTTTCGTAAAACTTTGTTTGTTTTTGCATTTCAAAAGCATTTTTTCACAATTTATTTATTTTTTTTTTCTATTTACTTCAAATTATTTTTTTGTGTATTTTCAGATCATTTTGATGTTCTGATATTAAAAATAATTTTTTAAAAATAAAAAAATATTTTGATGCAGTTTCAAGTAAAAAACACTTTTGAAAAGTAATCACAACCAAATATTTTATACATATTTTTTGCTATATATAAACCTTAATCATAATTTTTATCAAACAAATATCTAAATTCAACTAATAATATCTCAATCTAATTTTTTTAAAAACTTATTTTTTAAAATTATAATCATAAAAACTCACCCAAAAAACATACAAACAGACACATTTCTGCGTCCATGCCAGTTGACCAGGTTGTGGTTGGCGTGCAGAAGTGTGTCATCCCGTGGAGCTTATGCAGAAACTGTTGTGACGTAAGCCAATGTGAAATTTTGTTGCCACCAGTCTCTTGTTGGTGACTATTACTTTTTATTTAAGATTAATAAAATAAATTTAAAAAACACATAAATTAATAATAAAAAAGTTGTTAGCTCTATATTTAACTTTGACTATTCTTTTTATTTTATATATTTTTATTTATTTTATCCTATAACTTAGTTTTGGTTGTTAAGAATAAATGGTTTTTATTTTTATAAACAAGTCATATAAATACAATTTATTTATGTAAAATATAAAAAAAATTATAATAATCTATTTAAAGCATTATAAAATTAAAAAATTAAAAATATTAATTATTATTTTAAAAGGTGAACTAAATAATTAAAAAAATTAAAAAGATGATATTAATTAAAATTTAAAAAAAAATAAAAAAGGTTATGCAATATTAGGCCAGACAAGCTAACCCTCTTCACTTAGCTAAGGATCTAAAAGCCTAGGTGTGTCTAGCTGAATTTTTTATATTTGTATTTTTAAAGAGTGGATGACATGATGTTTATTGTAGTTTTTTGTTTTTTAATAAAAAACAAATCATCTGTTGCGGTAGACAACCTATCATTCTTTGTACCATTTTTCAGTAATTGAAAATAAGGGTTCGACTATTCAAATGGAAGAAAAGAAAACTATTTTTCTAACTTGTTTTCATATAAAAATACCTAAAATTACTTTATAAATCGTAACAAATCCATTTTCAATCTTAAAATAGCCTTTAATCTCTTAAAAAACAAAAATTAAACAAGCCCAAAAAAACTTAAAGGACCATGATCTATTTTTTTTAGTGTGGTTAGAGGATCACATAATCTTCATTAAACTTTCATAAAAAAAACAAACTTATTAATACTAAGATTAAGCTTTTTGACGGTTGCAATGTTGTCATTTGAGCATTTTTTTTTTTAATATTTTTTGTGACCTTTTTTCATCTCTTCATATCTAAAAATTAAACTAAACGTTAAAAATAAAGTTTAATATGAAAATGTGAAATAATAAAACAACAAGGACATAAAATTTATAAAACAAATTGAAGTTTTTCGCCACAATATCTTTGATTTATTTTGTTTTTGTTAAATTTAATTTTTATTCTTTTATTTTTTTTTCCAAATATAAATAAGATTTTGCTTTATAAAATTGATCTTAATTTATCATTAATTTTATTTGACGCTAGAGATTGCAAATTGAAACAAAATTCAACATATATAATTATAATTATAGTAATGTAACTGAGAAGGATAAAATTAATGACTGAAATTAAAAAAAAAAAAATTGCTCTGTTATATATGAACAATGCAAGCATCTAAGTAAGAAGAAAAAAATTAATTATTTACCACTAAATTAAGGAGTTTAGGAAAATATAATTTCTTATGAGTAATTACCACTTTGGAGGCTTGAATTTTGATGCCCAGACGGTTGTCTTATACCCTCAAATCAACCCCTCAAATTTTTTATTTTATTTTTAAAAATTTTGTGTCTCTTTATAAAACAAAATAATATCTCGAAATTATTTTATTCCATGCTTTCAACTCAACTCTTCATCATTCCAAAAGAATCTCATAACTACGAACATTATTTATTTATTTATTATTAGTAGTCTTAGCAGAAGGATGGCATGTGTATTAATAAAAAAAAATTAAAATTGATTTTTTAAAAATAATAAAATAAATAAAATACTATATAGGAATAAACTTTGAATAAAATCATCTATAAGGATATAATTTAATGATTTGATATATTTTGATGATTTTTAATATTTTAATTTTAACTTTTATTGACCTATTCTTATGTATTTAAAAAACTACAATAAGTCGCTATATATGCTAGAGGTGATTTAAAATTTTATTTTATGTTATTTAAAGTTTATGTGATGTATAAATAGGCATATAATATAAAAACAAGATTGACCAATTTTTTATAATTATATTAATATTTCAATATATTTCTTAATTAAAGATAGATTTGAATTTATATATATTAGTATTCACATATATTTTGTATCGTGATATACAAATAATAATAAATATTTCATAAAAGTCTTTTTAGGTTTTGCATGTAGAATTGTTTTAAGATAAGAAAATATACTTAGTGTTTACAACAAAGTTCTCTCAATACATGTGATTATTTTTTAAAATTTAAGATTTGTTTTTATCAAAATAACTGTTTCAACATATAGTTCAGTTATGGATTGATAAGAAAAGACATTAATGTGCTCTACACGAGTATTATTCAACTATTCTATAGTTTTTCTTACTAGATTATTTTAAATAATCTATAAATAACTATTTAGAATTTATAAAATAGAAATATTTGGTTTTTATTGAAAATGATTTTTGTTGTATCCCACGTCATGATAAAATCCCACGCCTGTCTTGAAATAATAAAAGAGATAAAAAGGGTTTCATTGTTTATTTAATTTTATTAAAAAAACAATATTTTGACATTTCATCTTAAAATTTAATCAGTTTAAATCATACGATGAAAATAAAAATTATTGAACTATCAAAATATAAATATGATATTTTAGGATCTTGCATACACAGTAAATATAGTTATACATTAAAATAGAATTATGATAATAAATGACTTAATATTTCTTTTAAACTTTTATTTTGATAAAATATATTTAGCAAATACCAATAGTTAAAAAAATCTTGCAAAACAAATTGAGAAATAAAGCTTTATAAATAATTAAATGCATGATATTAATATTCAAGCTTTTATATCATGAAATTGTTATTATTTTTCTATTATAATGGATCATTATCAGTATTATCTTATTTTTTAGATTTTAATAATATTTTTTCAAAGTTTTTTTTTTCCATAGTTACAGGGATGAGGTTAATTTACATGTTAGTACCGAAGATGTGATATGATATTAAAAATATGAAGTTTTCAAG
The DNA here is from genome assembly GCA_033617975.1 of Populus alba x Populus glandulosa. Lineage (NCBI taxonomy): Eukaryota > Viridiplantae > Streptophyta > Magnoliopsida > Malpighiales > Salicaceae > Populus > Populus alba x Populus glandulosa. The sequence goes on from CM066143.1 coordinate 40,944,552, forward strand.
AGTGTTTAACAAACGTAGTATAAATTATATTTTTTAAAATTTAAATTATTTTTTATTTCAAATAATTTTAAATTATTTTAATATACTGATATTAAAAATACTTTTTTAAAATTTTAATATATATTTTTAAAAAATATATTTTTAACCACTATCATTATTAAAAATCCAAACAAATCTTTAATGATCTCTCTCAAACACACAGTTAATGATTATATATATATATATATATATATATATATATATATATTAACAATATCCACAGTGTTTTCCTCCTTTCTTTCTTTTTTCTAACTTTTTTTTTTTTCCAACCCCACACATAAAGTACTGTGGATTACAACAGTAATCCACAGTGCTTTCCTTCTTTTTTTTTTTTCTAACTTTCCTTTTTTTTGTTTTTTTTTTCTTCTTTTTTTTTTAATTTTTTTTTCAGCTTTCCTATTTTTTCTTTTTTCTTTTCATTTTTTTTTCTTTTTTTTCAAAATTATTTTTTGTTAATTTTACTTTTTAAATATTGATCTGGTTAAAATTTTTACTTTGTAATTTTTTTCTTTAAAATACTATGGATTGTTGGGATGTTTTTCTATATAGTTTTTTTTATTTTATTTCTTTATTTTTCAAAATTATTAACAGTATTTAAATGGTGTGGGGGGAATCACTGTTCCCCCACACAAGTGCTTTCCTCCTTTTTTTTTTTTCTAACTTTCTTCTTTTTCTTTTTTTCAAATTTACTTTTTTTTTTCAGCTTTCCTATTTTTTCTTTTTTCTTTTCATTTCTTTTTTCTTTTTTTTCAAAATTATTTTTTGTTAATTTTACTTTTCAAATATTGACCAGGTTAAAATTTTTGCTTTGTAATTTTTTCTTTAAAATACTATGGATTGCTGCGATGTTTTTCTACATAGTTTTTCTATTTTATTTTTTTATTTTTCAAAATTATATTTGTCGATTTTTTTTTAATATTGAGCTGATTGAGAGTTTAATTTTGTAATTTTTTTTCTTTAAAACATTATTGATTGCTATAATGTTTTCTCCGCATGGTTTTTTTATGATTTTCTCTAAAATTATCTTTTTTTTTATTTTATTTTTTAATATGGAGCTGGTTAAAAATTATAGTTGCAATATGTGAGGAAAGAACTGTAACTTTCCTCGAAAATTATTGTTGATTGCTACGATGTTTTTTCCCACATGGTTTTTTCTTGTTTTTCCTAAAATTATCTATCAATTTTATTTTTTAATTATTAAGCTGGCTAAGAATTGCAATTATAAGTAAAGACAAGTTTTTCCTCACAAAACACTATGAATTGATACAGTTTTTCCTTCCATGGTTTTTTTCCAATTTCTTTTGTGTTTTTTTTTTTGTAATATTTTTTTTCAAAATTATCTTCGTTGATTTTTTTTTAATATTGAATTGGTTAGAATTTAACTTTTAATAAAGTTTAATCATGTGGGGAAAGCATTGTAGCTTTGCTGTACTTGAACCGTGTTTTTAAAAAGATTTAATTTTTAATTTTTTAATATTTTAATATATTTAAAAAACAATATTTATAATAGTAAAAAACATGTTTATCAATAACACCTTTTATGTTAGGGTTTATTTGAAAGTGTGGTTGTGGTTGTTTTTTAAAATATTTTTCATACCGAAATACATTAAAATGATGTTTTTTTTATTTTTTAAAAATTATTATTAAGATCAAATAATCAAAATGATCTAAAATATATAAAAAAATAATTTTTTAATAAAAATACAATAAAATTTTTATGAAACAAAATTTACATTATTATTTCTAAATATTTTTTTAGCATAGCTGATTTTTTTATTACTATAATATTTTAAAAAAGTCTTCGCTTAAACCGTCCTCGTCAAATAGTTTTAGCAAGTGTTAGGTAATGTCTATGAAAAGACTATTTGCTTCTGAAAGGTTATATTATCATTAAAGGTTTTGCTCAACTTTCTCAAGGTATTAAGTTGCAATTTCTTTCCTGATTTTTGGCATTATCGTGCCACAAAGAAGATGATGTATTTGTTTGATTTATATAATCAATAAAATCAACTTCATCTATAAAAAATATTACCTTTATGTATTTTTATCATCTCAATTAATTTCAACATGAATTAAGATTATAAGAAATATATTTGATTTTTTTTTATCTTAGTTAATTTTAATTTCAACTAATCTTATAAAACAATAAACCCAGTTTTATTGTAGGAAATCTAAATTTAAATCAGTTTCATCCATTTTTATTTCTTTTTTCAATATAAAAGTTCAATAATCTAATAATTAATTAGAAGAAAAAGAAGAGTGGTATCACTAAAAAAAAAATAATACATGCTTATTATTGTATTTTTAATTTTTTTTCCGGCCATTAACTTTATCAAATCCATATTCAATTTATGGTATATTTAGGATTACGGTTCAATTTTTTTTTTAAATTATTTTTAATACTAATACATTAAAAATATATGAAAACACAAAAAAATAATTTTTATCAAAACAATATTTTAAAAATTTAAAAGAACATGGTTTGCACTATATTTTCAAATAATCCTTTAATAATAATAATAATAAAAAAGAATTTTGATGAAAAAAAAATCTTTATCTCAAAGAAAGAAATTGAAAAGAGAGTATCAAAATTAATTGATTAAAATTTTAAAAAATAACAATTTAGTGAAAACTATAATTAAATTATATTAATTAAAATTTGTAAACAATAACCTTCACTCAAAAAATCTATAAAATTTGATGCAATGAGATTAGATATTACTTATAATGTATGTTTTTAATATTTATTTATAAATTTACTGTTTAGAAACAAATTAAATATTTATTTAAAAATATACGGTCATTTACCGTATCGAGAATCCGTGCAGACATAAAAGTACCAAAAGAGTTTTCTTTTCCCTTCCGTATGCAAAAATGGAAAATGAAAAAAAAAGGTAAATAAATAAAGGAATATTTACTATTTGGTAAATAAACAATAACAAGACAAAATAATTTTCTCCTTATTATTTAAACAATCACTGCAGCACCCCTTTGAATCTCTCTTTGTTTCTCTCTCTTATTATTCTCTTCCCTTCAGAAGTCAGATCCATCCCACAACCCTCGCTCTCTTTCTCACAGATCTCTTCTAAAACTCTTAAATTCTCAATAATTCAGGAGGTTTTTGTTTCAAAGTTCAAGTCTTTTTGAGTTTTTGGTGCTGGGTTTTGAGAGAGAGTGAAGAATTTGAAGTGGGGGTTTGATGGTTGTTGACAAGAAGATAACTTCGAAGCAAAGAGTGACAAGGCAATAGATTTTGTGGTGCTTGTTAGGCAAATGCAGTTGGTAAAACCGTAAAAGTGAAGGAGATAAATATAAAGCCTTTGTTTTTTTGTTTAAAACAAGAGATAAAAGAGAACGGTTCTTTTGTTGTTTGTTCTTATTGTTTTGTGGTGGATTTTTGAAAATCTAAAAGATGCAACAAGATCATCCAAAGAAGGTTAGTTTCTCTTCTTCTCACTTTGAGTTCTGTTGTTTTAAAGAATTTGGGATCTGGGTTATTTGTTTAAATTTGGCAAATTTGAATTTTGGCCAATTTTTTTCTCTTAAATTTGTGAGTTCTTGTTTTTTTCGGGGGAGGGGGCATAGAAACTAAAGGGAAAGGAGTTGAATGATTTTTTTTTTCAAATTCAACCACCCTATTGATTAAAAAAGAGTTTTAGGACGTTTGCAAGAATTTTTAATTTCATTGAAGATGAAAGATCTGATTTTCTAATGGTGATCTGTTCGGTTTCTGGGAAAGTGGGAAATTATCCTTTTGAATAACAATCTAGGTTTGATAATCTCTGTTCGGTTGGTGAGAAGCTGTAGGAAAATGATTTTTTTTTGAAAGTTGAGAAAATTGGGCTTAATATGTTAGATTGGGTTATTATACTCAATTTGAATTAAGTTCATGGTCCATTGGTTTGGTTTTAAAATGCGGTTAGATACTACTTCTAGTTTATTAATTTAATTCTTTGGATTTGTTGATGATTTGTTTTAAATTTTGAAAACTAAAGCCACTTATATGCACCTGGTGAGATTAGGTTATTGATGTTCTAGATAAATTTTAGCTAGGATTTTACCTGCTTATGTTATTTTTATGCAGAAGTACGATCTGTTGTTAGCCCTTCTGCTTTGGGATTATAACGTGTTTTCAGTTCTGTCTTAATACTTATTGAAACAAATCCAAGCTGAAATTTTCCATTTCCCAACTTTGAAAAACGTAATTGATTGATTTTAGGTTTGATGGTTCTGATTTTCTCTGATGTGGCTTCTCTTTAGAAAATAAAGGAGTTTTTCTTGATATTTTTACTATGGAACCTGATTCTGTTCCCTAAAGTTGATGCTGCGCAGTTTCTCTGCCATTCATCCCTCACTTTTTTTTCCTACTGTTTTTCCCGTGTATTGATTAGTGAAATCTTCTCGCAGCTCTTTCTTAAAGAAAATTTTCAGTGGTTTGCGAGCCTTGTATTAAATTGTAATCTGATGTATAATTCATAATAAATGCTTTATCTATAGAATCATTTTACCAGAGGCCCCCTCTCCCTCTCCTCCTCTTTTTACCAGAGGCTCTTGGGTACATTCATCGGTGTACATGTTTTCTATTCTTTTGTTAATTTGTTTCTAGATGCTCTATACCTACTCAATCCCTAGATCATTGCATGCTTAGATTTGAAAATTTTTGCGTTCTTTCAGGACTTAAAAGAGATTGACTTTTTCACCGAGTATGGGGATGCCAATAGATACAAGATTCTAGAAGTTATTGGAAAGGGAAGCTATGGAGTTGTCTGTGCTGCAATTGACACTCATACCGGAGACAAGGTGGCAATAAAGAAAATCAATGATGTTTTTGAGCATATTTCTGATGCTATTCGAATCTTGAGAGAAGTCAAGTTACTTAGGCTTTTACGGCATCCTGATATCGTTGAGATCAAGCGAATCATGTTGCCACCCTCAAAGAGAGAATTCAAAGACATATTTGTTGTTTTTGAGCTCATGGAATCTGATCTTCACCAAGTCATCAAAGCGAATGATGACTTGACACGGGAACACCATCAGTTCTTTCTTTATCAGATGTTACGTGCACTGAAATATATGCATACAGGTGACTCTTTTTTTCTTATCTATTCTGTCTTTCATTCAACTTTTGTGTCAAAATTTGCCATCTCTAATCCTTTCAAGTAGCAGAGGGTCCCTATCTACCTAGTCAGCATCTTATGTAAATGCTGCACTTATTTTTAAAATTTTAAATTGAAGTAAATTTGGTCCACCTCTGTTCTGAACTAAGGTTTTTTGGCTGCAGCAAATGTGTATCATAGAGATCTTAAACCCAAGAATATATTGGCAAACGCAAATTGCAAACTTAAAGTATGTGACTTTGGGCTGGCACGAGTAGCGTTTAGTGATACACCAACAACTGTTTTTTGGACGGTATGTATTTCAGCATTTTTTATATCAAATATCAGTTTTACCAGTATCTCTCAGTTTACAAGTCTGCATTAATAAATGCATATTGCAGGACTATGTTGCTACAAGATGGTATAGAGCGCCGGAGCTGTGCGGGTCTTTCTTTTCAAAGGTATGTCTTATATCTGCCATGTGTGGCCTTTCTTTTCCAGAGCCAACTTGGTTGGAACGTGGTATGTGCTATAGTGGACCAACAATAGGTTCACATGTAATTTACTGGTGCTTGGTTCTTAGATACTTTTATAATAAGTATTGCTTTACAATGGTAGTTTGTTTCAGTTAATGCTAAGGTTATTTATTTTGTTGAATAAAACTCTGTTTATTATGTTATTGTCCAGCATAAAAAATAGCTTTTTGGTATATCTTTGTTTTCACAACAAGCTTTTGGGGTATTAAGCTAAAGGAAAATATGGTACAATGGGTTGTCCCTGTTATGAGCTACAGCATAATATTGAAGCAAAATATTTACTTCTCTATAAAATGATTGAGTACTTTATAGTAAGCAGTAATGCCTAGATTAAAATAATTGTTGTTCAGGGAGGACTATGAACTCTCCTGGAAGTTGAAATATCTGTCTTTCAGGTAACTGTGTCAGGTTATGTCTGTTTCTCTGGAGTGGTTTAATTGCATTATGAAGCTCTATTATGCTGCTTGTTAATTTTTTTGTGCTTTTACTTGTGTGCAGTATACTCCAGCAATTGATATTTGGAGCATTGGCTGCATCTTTGCTGAAGTATTGACAGGGAAGCCATTGTTTCCGGGTAAAAGTGTTGTTCATCAATTGGATTTGATTACCGATCTTCTCGGGACGCCCTCATCAGAAACCATTTCTGGTGTATGATTCTTTTCTCTTCCCCACCCTTCTTTCCCAGTCAGTTGTAACATTTCTCTTTCATGTTGGTGGTAATTTGTATTGGATTAAAATGCAGGTACGGAACGACAAGGCAAGGAAATACCTGACTGAAATGAGGAAAAAACAGCCTGTGCCTTTTGCACAGAAATTTCCAAATGTAGATCCGTTGGCACTCAGGCTACTGCAAAGGCTACTAGCATTTGATCCAAAAGATAGACTGACTGCTGAAGAGGTCTGTTCTTTGTCTTATTTACTTGTATAAGAATGGTGTTCTGGCATTCAATTCTTGTTGATAGATGAATGGAGCTTCTACTGTCACTCCCTACCTTTATTTTCTGCTTTACTGATTGATGTTAGTTTTATATAATAGGCATTAGCCGACCCTTACTTTAAGGGCCTAGCTAAAGTTGAGAGAGAACCATCCTGTCAACCAATCTCAAAGTTGGAGTTTGAGTTTGAAAGGAGAAGGGTAACAAAGGAAGATGTTAGGGAACTGCTATACCGTGAAATACTGGAATACCATCCACAGCTACTCAAAGACTACATGAATGGAAATGAAAGCACTAATTTTCTCTATCCTAGGTACTAAATTCTTCCTATGTATAGCTTATCATTCCCTTTTCTGAGTAGTAGGAATTACCTTTTCCATTTTCTTTCTATGTTTACTTTGTCTATACTTTGAAATGCAGTGCCATAGGTCAATTTAGAAAGCAGTTTGCATATCTTGAGGAAAACAGTGGTAGAAGTGGACCAGTGATACCTCCAGAGAGGAAGCATGTCTCACTTCCACGGTATGACTTGCAATTATTTTTTCCTTTGCTCTCTGAGTCATTGATATGATAAAATGGTTTCTGATTTATTTGTTTTGAGGCTATAGAGTATTGTTTTATCTGGAATGCTTGTGATCTTCCACCATAAATGTTTGCATTTCTTTTTTTTAATCTTTTCTTTTGCTTGCAGGTCTACAGTTCACTCAAACACAATCCCTCCTAATATGCAATCAACTTCAACCTCATTTGACAACAGGCAAGTTACAGAAGACACTTCTAAAAATTTTAGAGTACCAGATGCAAGTTTTGGAAATCCAGCAAAGGTTGCAAGGCCCCCTCCGCGAGTACCATCAGGTATGAGTTTGCTTATTTTGCTTGTTTTTTGTAAAGAGGCAATTTTTTTCGTGAATCAAGCCAAGTGGCTAAATGTGTGAAAAACTTTTGTATTTGACTCTTAAAGCCTCTGCAAGTTGTTTCTCTTTGTCAATTGGATGTTGGAGGGCTTCATCTTTCAGCAGTTGCTGTTGTTAAGCATAGACTTACTTGATAACTACAGCAATATATGGTTTGCCTGAATGTTCAAGGATGTTGGAGGGTTTCTTGTTTTTCATTTTTTTTCCTTTTCTTTTCCATGCATGTTTAATTTAGTTCCTATCCTGGCAGATATATGCCATTTTCTTGCTGCAAAAAGCAGTTTTCATTTGAAGCCTAGAAGCAAGGACTGGTTTCGTAATTCATCTTGTGAACTGTTTCACCAGATGTAGACTTGTTATCCTGCTTCCTGGAATTTTTGGTTTTCCCAGGCTGGATTCCAGCTTGCTTTGTGAACCATTAAGGCAACTAAACATCTCCTTATTTTCTTACTTTTTTTGGTTGCACAGCAAAGCCGGGGAGAGTTGTGGGATCGGTTGTACCCTATGACAATGGCAGAAATGTCAAAGATGCCCATGATTCCAGGATATTTTATAGAAACTCAGTTCTGCCTCCCCAGACTGTCTCTCCGCACTGCTTCTTCAGGGCAAACACAATGGTGCAGGAGAAGTCCATCTCCGAGCCTGAAAAAGACTCACAAACCAAACGGCAACCTCCTCTGTGTAATATGGCTGCCAAGCCATCCTCTGGGATGGCCATGGATGCGAACACCAACCCATATTGCCAACCACAAGCTAGGGTGGAACAGTTAAATGAGAGAATTGCTATTGATGCAAAACTGCTGCAGGCACAATCTCAGTTTGGTCCAGTTGGCGCTGCTGCTGTAGCTGTAGCTGCTCATAGGAATGTCGGTACTGTTCAGTATGGATTAACTTAGTCTATTTTATTTGAGTTGGTATCACGATGAATTATGCAAATGCATTTAGGTCTAGAATTCAAGATGGAGTAGTTGTTTTATCTTTCTAGAATGGTAGGTTTCAAGGGTTTAGTCCACGTCCTGTATCTAGTCATGCTGTGTAATTTAGACATCTTGTGTAATTCAATTCGTTGATCAGAATAAAAATAGCATTCCTAGGAATTTCCGTACTCTAGTCGGAAATCACTAATATCGTTTAAGCAACAAAATGGGAAGTGATGCCTGGGCGGTTAGAAGAGAGCTGTACTTATCAACTAGGTTGAATTTAGGCATTCAGGCCTTTTTTCTCTGTACAATTGAGGAAATTCAAGAAGCTGGACTATAATATTCTTGCTCGGGCATTTTGCGTTCTTACTCATGTATCATTCTTAATTTTGGAACAACGATGTCAAAGTCACTGACGATCCATTCTGCCACTTGATCGCTGCTGATGTATATTTCAGTTCCCAAGTCAATCGATGTCCAGTGTCTCTCCACAGGCTTAGTGTCTGGATCCTGCATTACATCAAAGACGCCTATAAAATAGTAAGCAATTCCTAGCTTGGCGGCATCCCAGACCAGAGGTCAACTTCGAAGAAAGACGAGAGAATGTACCTGGTAAAAGTACAGTGCCTGAGACAGCCTGCCCACGTCGAGTTCCCAAGTTCTTGGATCCCCTATCCAACCATCCCCCTTCTTTGTAGGGTACCCGTATTGCCCCCAGACAGGATGGGGGAGAATTTGCAGTATCTCTTGTGCTTGAGGATTGCTATATGGATCGCATAGAATATATGGTTCTTCAACGTGCTCAGCATTGCCTGGAGCACACCAGAGGTGGTAAGCATCATAAGGGTACTTCTCCTTGTCGGTTCTGTGGATCTTGGTTCCATTTGAAAAGAAGTGATAAGGTGGGCACAACTTGAGACTTTCTGGTTTGCACCAGGATTTTGTTTCAGGGTTTATGATCATCTCACTGTATCGTGTAACGTCTGTGGTCACGTCCCTGTCGCAAGGTCTTCCATTGTTCTTCCAGCACCCTCCTATGTCCATTATGTAGAACTGGCTATTTGGACCACCTCCTTGCTTTACTTCCAGTCTGAACTTCACTTTGAAATCTGGTGATTTTGGAACCTGAAGGATATTTATGATGTGCATGAAAATAAGCTGGTACCCTTCATAAGCATAATGTTCTCTAGCCATTTTATAATTTTATGTCGTCAGCATCATTTTCCGTTTAGTTCCACGGTGTTTCTTTTCCACAACTCACAACTCCAAACTAGCAAGCCATGCTAATTTTAGGTACATGTAAGATGTTGGATGTTGATTGCTAGAGATTAAATTGGAAGGGAAAGATGCTTACTATTTTGGACATCCCCCTAGTCTCGTAACGATATCCGCCGGAGTATCCTTCTGTGGCGTCCGACCTCAAGTATAACATCAACCATGGATAGTTTGATGATGTCTTCAAGAAATGATGGAAAACCCAGCTCCCTTTACCAATCTCCTTTTCCCAAGTGATGTTGAAGTAAGAAGTGGCGTTACTCACTGCTGCCTTTGAAACATGATCATCATTTAAGTCCCACGTCCCGAAGAAACTTCCCTTCAAGTTACTGTCATTATCCCCTTGCAGACTGGTATAGTTATGGAAGATCAAGGGCATGTTCATACAGCCAAGGCCGAAGCATGGAAATCCAGGTTCCGGTGGGAACGGCGTCGATTTCTTGCCATTTTGGGGACATGTAGCTGCTAGCGTGTCCATGTTTCCGCTTTTGACCATGATCATCCAAAACTGCCATGGTCTAGGGTTGTCCTGTACTTGGCATTTATCACCCAAGTATATCTCCTTATTTGCTGCGTACACATCTACATTTGAGGCATTAATGCCTCCATACGAACCATCTGAAATGCCAAGCTTGTTGTCTCTTTCGTCTACCATGTGAACAAGCTTTACTGCATTTCACAGTCATGATCATAAACATAACCTCAGCGAGGAATAACAAGAAACAGACTTAAAGTCCAAAGTAAGAATTTATGAATTTTATTTGGTAAAGTAAAACAGAATATATATAAGCAGCACCTTGTGATGTTGAATTATCTACATCGAAACAATCTGCCATCCTAGGACTTCCCATGCCAAAAACTTCCTCGCCAACCTCGTTGCACTGATTCCATGCCTCGATTGCCACCCTAAGGCTGTCTCTTCTCATTCCAGGATCTCCAATTGCAGACATGTATTCTTCCCTAGCTATGGCATAAAATCCAAGGAGGGAAAAAGCAAGCACACAAAACCTTAGTTTCTCCATGGCTAATACCATAGAGCTAGCAACTAGCTAGGAGAAAGATGATTGATTATAGAATACGTTAAATATATCACAAACAAAGGCCAAGCATATTGTATGACAATATTTATCCTGGCAAGCTAAGGTTTTGCTTAAGCAAGTGGCTCAAAGATTGTTAATTCTGAGGCTTACTGTTGTCTAGAAGTTTTGTTAATCTGAAAGTTTTTTAAAGATTCAGGACTTGACCCGACTAGGGTATTGGTGAGACTGTTTGAGCCTTGCGGGCTCATTATCTTCATTAATTTGCCAACCTTCGTCTATCTTCAGTGTCAATTTCTTGTTTCTTGTAAACAACAGAAGCTCGTCAACTTCACTTGGCAAAATGATCACGAATCAACCCTCCAAATATTAGCAACTCCATCCAGTATTTACATCATTTTAATGTCTACAAGCACTACGATGCAATTGTCGCGGTTCGGTGGGCAGTTGTTGTGACTCTTGAGTCTTAGACAATCATGCCTTTTGGAATTAAAGTTATTCTGATCCCTCATGTCTAGGGGAAGCAACAGTCTTGTCCTCATAGACCAATGAAATCCTCAGACTTCTTGTAAAGATCCAATTACGTCCTTTTATGCTCTAATAACGTGATAACAACGACCACAAACGAGTCCCTCTACGGTAAAAGAAAAGAAAAAGAAGGTGGGAATAGGTTAAGTATATTTTTCCATGCAATAGTTTGAAGAAGCAATATATGGAACGAAACAACTTAATTAATACAATCTGATCTCTTTTAAAACACTTTCAAATTATTGATCAATATATTTATAATTGATATACATAAAAAAAAATATTACCATTGATCAACAAAGAAATATCCTTTGTAATTGATCATGTCTCACCAATGAATTCCCCAACATAAAAATTCAGTCAATTATTTAACCAGTATATATCAAAATAATTCATAATTCTTTGTGATTATTTGAGAAAAATAAACTTATATTAACAATGACATCATTAATATAATTTTTATGTTTGTTGATATGCAGTTTGATTCTTGTTTTTTGAAGTAATTTTTGAGTATTTTAAGATTTTTAATAAGATAATTTAGATTTTTAGAATATTTTAAAGTTATTATTTTTGTTTAAAATAGGCCAAAACATGAGACATTGGGGTAAAAAAAACATCAAGCTTATTTTTTTATGGTTAGATTATTATTCCAATAGATGATGTGTTGTTTTTTACAATTTTTTATTTAGATTTTTTATAGATGACATGTGCTTCATTGCTAGTTTTGTATATTGAGTGATAAGCATGTCGCTAACTCAATGTTTGGAGTATATATTCATAAGCTTTGTCCAGACCTAAATACATTGGGTCTCAACCCATTTGTACATGCAGACATAGTCCATGTTTTTTTTTTCAAATTTAGAATAAATATTTTTTAAAATGAATATTTATAATACTATTTAAAAAATCATCTGATTATAATAATATTTTAAAAATCATCCAATTATTTCATATTTTTTAAAATGAGATTGTACCTTTTAGGCTTATGTTTTAAATAACTTTTTTAACAATTATATATAAATCTAATATGCAATAAATAGTAAATAAAAAACGGATATGAATATTCAATGGGAGTTAAATCTTTTGATTCTTAATTTTTATATGGTTTCATATAGCCATGTAAAATTTATCAAGGTATTTTTTAAAATTATTTTTATTTGAAACTTACAAAGTTTTTGTTTTAAAAAACATGCTACAAATTTTAAAAAATGTTTTCATAAAAATAAATTAATAAAAAAGGAGAGTTTTGCCTTTAGAAATATTTTTTCCCACTTCTTTACTTAAATTATTGAGATTCTTGTGAATTTTTATTGGCATTATCTTGGAGTTTTATTAAAAAAACCATTAGAATCAAAAGAAAAATCGATGATTCTTATTAACTGAATAACTACTGTGGCTAATAAATAGCCTTACATTGAGATGATAAAGAAAATAACAAACCCATAATTTTATAGGATACAATGGTGATTGATTATTTTAAACAGAAAAGTAAAAAATTATTCCTCAAGTACATGAGGAATTATTCAACATAGTTAGAAGTGACTCTAAGGAACCTTAACAATTTGGAATACTTCAACAGTTTGTTATCCTCCCTTAAACTGAATTCCATTGATAATTAGTTTATACTTGAATATTCACACAGACCCATTAACCTTTGCATCTTCAGGAATACATCAAGCTTTAATGGTTTTGTTAGAACATCTGCAACTTGCTTTTGTGTAGAACATTGAATTAGTTATAATAATCCATCCTTGGCAAGTTCTCAAAGAAAATGAAACCTAATGTCTATGTGTTTGTTATGGCCATGCATTACAGGGATCTTTGAGAGTTTGATCGTTGAGATATTGTCACAGTACACCTTCATTGGAGTGCTTTGTACTTGATTGAGACTCTTCAGAATTCTTCTTATCCACACGACTTCGTATCAACTTGATGCTACTGCTATGAACTCAGCTTTAGTAGTGAAAAGAGAAACAACTGGTTGTTTTTTGTAGGACCCAGAAATAGCCCCTGAGCTCATTATAAAAACATAACCTTAGGTGCCATTTCTATCATCCTGATCACCAACATAATTGTTGTCCGTGTATTCAAATACCTCTTCACTTCCTCCCTTCTTATAAAATATCTCAAAACTAACCGTGCCTTTTACATATCTTAGAACCCTTTTTTTTTTGTTAGCAAGTGAGACTTAATAGGACATTCCATGTATCTACTAATCAAGCTGACAATAAACATCAAATCGAGATGTGTGGCAGTTAAATACATGAAACTTCCCATCATTTACTTGTAGAAAGTAATATCAACTTCAATGCTCTCTTCATCTTTTGTGAGTTTAAAACCAGGGACCACCATATTATGTATTGAGTTGCACTGGTTCATATTGAACCTCTCCGGAACCTCTTAAGCATGCTTTTGTTGACTGATAAAAATACCATATGTTCTTTATAATACTTCAATTCCAAGAAAATAACTCATTCTTCCAACATTAGTTGTCACGACCCGAATCCCGGATCCATGACCGGCAACGCAGGAGCGGTGTCGAAAGGACACCTCACCTACGCTAAGCCTCAGAACGGACATATCAAAAAAACAATTTATTCAAAAATACGCAGCGGCTCATAATATTCAGAAATATTATATTATTCAAATACTGATGAAACCGAAAGATAGTTATTAAAAAAAAATAATAATTCATAATACTCATTTACATTGCCAAAATCCAAACTTAATTAAAACAAGGTAACAGTGGAGCGTCTAAGACATCAAATCAAAACTGAAAGGAAAGCCTCGCGAACAAGCAAGGCATACCGACCAGAATTGAAGAAGCGGAAACACTCAACAAAGTCCCAGAAACTAAGAACCTGAAATAATATTAAAAATGAGAGGTGAGTTCAACCAACTCAGTGAGGGAATAACATTTAATATACATTTAAGATATTTTAGATATTAATAATTTGCAAGATGATTTATCTTAATATACATATACATATACATATACTTACTAAACATAATATCATAACGTAACATATTATCATAACGTAGAGGATTACATGTCAGAGAGCAGATGACACCCGAAGGTGACCAGATGACACCCGTAGGTGACCAGATGACACCCGTCGGTGACCAGATGACACCCGTCGGTGACCACTGTGGGATGATCAATCGCCACAGGCTGATGCCTCTCTCACCAGCTAGGTAACAGAATACTATGTGCACACAGGCTAACTATTCTCCGTTAGCATGGAGTTACTGACAAGTCCCATATCAAGGCATAATAGATATTTACAGAATCATCAAAGAAACGTATATCATATCAAATATAATTTACTTTATCAGATTGCGAGTGCAAATTCAAGAATAAATGAGTACTCGGAAAATAAAGCAACATATATAAATATTCAAGAAATTTACTAGTTGTACTCATTGTATAATCAACATACATATTTATTTATATGATATGCATATTAAAGATTATTCCACTCACCTGACTCAACAGCAAACAAAAGTCAAAAGCAGACACCGAAGAAAATCCTATTAAGGATCGTTAGGAGAACCTACAATAAATATATGAAATATACTAAAAAACAAATCAAACAAAAGATACCAATGCATAAAATAAACTGGGCTTAATCTCCCGAGTTTAGGGACTAAAACGACAATTTTCCAAACCAGGGACCAAAACGTAATTTTACCAAAATTTGAGGACCGAATTATAAATATATAACCATACTGAAATTTATCCATTATTAATCCTCAATTCTGTCCAGGATATATCATTATGCTCCAAGGACCATTCTTGAACTTTACCAAATTTTTAGGGTCAAATTATACTTTTTGTCAAATTGGAGGACCAAACTGAAAATATTAATTATACTGGAATTTTGCCTTTAAATCATCCTCAGTTCTGTTCAGAACCTCAATTTATGCCCCAGGGACCAATCTGTAAAATTTCCAAAGTTCGGGGACTAAACTGCAATTTTCACAAATTGAGGGACCAAATTGAATTTTTGTCATCTTCAACCTCAAACCCAGAATTTCAACAGATCACCTACTGTTAGTTCCAGATTTATACCTCAACTTCATCATTCAATTCAACCATAACTCAAAATCATCATATTTCTCTACAATCTCTCCAATTCAACTAAATAATCAAATACCCACATCAATCAACCCCTTAATTCAAACTAATTCATCAATAAACTCAAAATTCAAAACTTTAAAATTAATCAAAAACCGAAATTTAAAGCTAAAGAAAACATATTATACATATTCAAGCATAATTCTTATCCTTTTACTTGTTTTCTTCAACCTTTTCTTTTTTCCCTTATTTTCCCCTCTTTTCTCTTCTTCTTCTTCTTCCTCTCTTCTCTCCTGCCGGTTCTCTCTCCAAATTCAGATCCTTTTTTTTTTCTTATATATATTTATCAACTATTGGTCAATTACCACACTACCCTTCAATCATTTATACCCTCTTTTAAGCCTCCAAGGGCTTTATTGTATTTTCCAATCTTTTTAATACAAAACATCACATTAGTCATGTCAAATTCAATCATCATAGATTTCTTAAGTTGTTCAAACATCAATTGATCATTGACAATAAAGATGAGATCATTAATATAAAGACACATAATTAAAATTTTACCTTTATTAACAATTTTAATGAATAAAGTGTGCTCGTAGGGACAATTGGTGAAGCCTTCTTTGATGAAATATGTCTTAATTCAACTATACCAGGCTCGGGGAGCCTATTTGAGTCCATACAAAGCTTTTTTGAGTCGATAGACCTTGTATTGATGCCCTTTCTATTCATAACCCAGAGGTTGATCAACAAAAACTCTCCTCACTATCATTGAAACTGAAGAGACTACTTGCTATACTCAAGCTTCTAAACATGCGATATAGCCTGCTGCAATGGTTGATGAAATCATTGCTTTACTGAAAAACAAAACTTGGACATTGGTTCCTCCATCTTCATCTCAAAATCCGAGTGAAGAACAGACCAGATGGCACAATTGAACATCACAAAGCGCGACTTGTTGTTAAAGTATTTCATCAACAACAAGGTATAAACTACACAGATACCTTTAGCATTGTTAGTAAACCTGCAACTATTTGTGTTATGCTTTCTCTTGTTGTATTTAGAGGCTGGTCACTTCGTCAAATGGATGTTAAGAACATGTTCCTTTATGGCTTTCTTAAAGAAGACATCTATATGACTCAACCACCGGGATTCATTGATCTGTCACGACCATTTTATGTTTGCAAGCTCAACAAGGCCATCTACGACCTTAAGCAAGCTCCCCGTGCATGGTTTCAACGGATGATATACTTCTTACTATCAGTTGGTTTTGTTCAGAGCTTGGTTGATACATCTTTATTCGTTTTCTAACTCAGGTGTTGTACAATTTATTTTCTCCTCTATGTTGATGACATTGTGGTCACATATAGTGATAGACTTTTACAAAGTTTTATTGATGTTTTAAGTCAAGGCTAAGATCTTGACAATCTACACTACTTTCTCGGTCTGCAGGTTACATCTCAAAATAAAGATGTTCATTTAAGTCAACTCATATGTGCGTATGATCTTCTCATGAAGCATGATATGCTGCTTAGTGTTGTAACCCATTTTTGGGTCCCCACATAAAAAATAATAAAATACAAAAAAAATCAAAAAAATATATTATCAAAAAAATATAACAGTGAAAAAATGCCAGAGCGCCCTAAAAATATTCAAAAATTGATTGAGGATGTTCAAAAATATAAAAATTAATTTTTGATAGTATATCATTGACTGATGAGAGCCCCGATGATAAAGAAAATTCAATTTCAGGAAGAAAAATGCAAAATTAGAAGTTTATGGACTCAATTAAATTTTATAGAAGGTTTAATTGCATTTATGAAGATTTTAATTGCAAGAAAAATTGATTTTGGAGTTATTTTGGGCTTTAATTGGAAGAAATTAATTTTCTGGGGTCAAATTATAATTTTTGGAAGTTAAATTTGGTCAAATCAGGGGCTTAATTGCATAAATATTGAAGTTTAATGGCCAATTAGGGACTAAATTGAAGAAATCCGAGACCAGGGACTAAAATGCAAAACGCGCGCAAATGGAGGGCCGAAATTTGAATCTGACGCGTTTTGGCGCCTTTTTTCTTTTAAATGAAACGGCGCCGTTTCATTCACTGTTGCAAAAAAAAAAAAAAACAGAAGCCCAAAACGGTGCTGTTTTGACGGCACTGTAGCTCTTCTTCTTCCCCTGGACACGCGAGGCAGGGGAAGAAGAAGATTTTTTTTCTTCCCCTTTTCGCCTAATTTCTTTCCTTCTTTTGCTCAAAAAGACGCCGAAACAAGGACACCACTTGCCGACCACTTTCCACGTGTTGGACGGGCGGCAGCACACCAGCCACCACCATGACGTCCCCCCCCCCTGTTTTTCGCCTATAAAAACAGGGGAGGAAGAGGAGAAAAAAAGAAAGAGAGAAGGGAGACGAACCAAGATAGAAGAGAAGAGAAGAGAGAGGGCAGAGAAGAAGAAGAAGAAGAAGCAAGGAAGAAAACGAAGAAAAACAGAAGAGAGAGAGAGAGAGAGAGAGAACCACCGCCGGCCTCCGCCACCATCGCCACCGTGCCTACGCCGCCAACAGCACCGCCACGACGTCACCGCAAGTAATCTCTCGCCTTCTCCATTTGCTGCCTCCCCCGTTTGCATGCAGAACGTGAATTAATTCACGTTCTGCAGCTGAAGAGGGCTGGTTACTGTGCTTAGGCACAGTAACCAGCCCATTTGGTAATGGGCCGGGTTGGCCCAACCCACTGATATGGGCCGGACCCGGCCCATTTCATTTCATTTTTTTTTTTGAATTTTTACAATTTTTCCAGCACATGTTTTTTTATCAATTTTGCTTAATATCGGTCTGTATTTTACATCGTAAAAATATAAATTCGGTATTAAAATACCCGGTTTTCGTCCCGCGGTACTGTTCACGCGACACTATTCATACGGTACTGTTCACACATGCATAAAAAAAAATTCAAAAGTATTTGTTTCAGCATTTTATAATTTTTTCGTGCAGTTTTTATGTCATTTTGATTAATATCGGGCAGTATTTTTACATCGTAAAAATATAAATCCGGTATTAAAATACCCGGTTTTTGGCAAAAACTTCCAAAAATAAAAAAAATTGAAAAAAAATAAAAAAATGTTTTGGTGCATACGGCCAAGTGTCTCAAATCTGAAATATCATATCGTATTTTTCATATGTCAAAAAAATAATATTTTAGCATGCATTTTGGCTTTAATAACTAGTTTACTAAAGTCAAGAGAACATTGGCCAAAATCTCAAAAACAACAAAATATTTTATTTTGTTTGATTTTAGTATCAAGGATTATGAATTTATACGTAAATCGTATTCCTGATATTAAAAAGATATTTTCTTTTGACGATTTCGAATAGTTAGTTTTTTTACCCGATAAAGATAAGGATCTCCTTACAGAGGAGGACTTTTCTTAAACCGTAAACGAACCAACAATTCAAAAAAACCACAACACAATTTTAGATTTTATCAGACATTAAAACAATGCAGCCTACCTTAGGTAGGGCGTAGTTGGGGTGCTAATACCTTCCCTTTACGCAACCAGTCTCCGTACCCGATCTCTAAAGAAGACCAGTTAAGGTTCCTAGTAACCAGAATACTAGGTGGCGACTCCCATTCCAATTTTTACTTGTAGAGACAAGAATCCCTATTTTTTCCAGGAATAAATATTCCGATTTATCCTTGAGGGTGGACGATCACCGCGCCGCCGCATACGTGCGACACTTAGTAAACCTGTTAGTACTCTGATTTCAGCAAAGGCTATTCTCACTTCTAATGATGGTGCTCTCGTTCCCAATCCAACGATTTTTCAGGAAATTGTTGGATCCTTATAGTACTTGACGATCACTCGCCTTGACATTGCTTTCGTTGTTAATTCTATCGCTCAGTTCATGAGTCAGCCATGCATCCCTCGCTTAATTGTTGCTAGGCACATCCTTTGCTGCATCAAAGGCTCACTTGACCATGACTTGTTTTTTGGCCCTCGACACCATCCTACTTATCTTACTGCCTATGCGGATGCTAATTGGGCTAGTTGTTCAGACTCTTGCCGTTCAATGTCTGGTTATCTTGTTTATCTTGGCACTAACTTGGTCTCTTAGTGTTCTAAAAAGCAACCTACCATTGCTCGTTCCAGTGCTGAGTCTGAGTATCACTCTCTTTCCCATGCTAGTGCAGAGTCTACTTGGTTAGCCTATTTTCTTTATGAACTTGGTGCTCGCATTCAATTTCCCATTCTCTTGCATTGTGGTAACCTCAGTGCTACATACATGGCCTCTAATCCAATATTCCATGTCCGCATTAAACATATTGAACTTGATTATCACTTTGTTTATGAGAAGGTTGCACTTAGAAGCTATCATGTTTGCTTTATCCCTTCAATAGATCATCCTTCAAATCTTCTCACCAAGCCTCTTCACAAGCATCGCCATGCGCTTCTTACTCGCAAACTTGTTCGTGCAAGCCCGCCAAGTTTGAGGGAGGGTGTTAGAGATATTTCCTCTTCCGATTGTGTAACTAAAGATCAGAGAGAGATTTCCTCTTCTCAATCAAAACTGATTGAGTAACAGTCATGTAACCAAAATCAGTTTTGATCTTCGTAATTATAGTTTTTAATGCTATTTATAATTCATGTAACAGAGGTATAACCATTGTAAACAGAGGTATAACCATTTTCTACAGAGGACACTTCCGGACATCGAAGAATCCGTTCTTTTAAGGGTAATGCTATCATTTTCATGATCACATGTCTGTAATTAGACAGCATGAGAAGTAGAGTATCTCCTGATCTCTCAAGGCGTTAAACCGAAGAAAATACAGCATGGTGCCACTAACCATGAACTGAACGGTCACAATATTGAGCGATAAAGCCTCTGCCAGAACCCATGGCTGAAGAAATCTGAAATGAGCAAATCTGGCTTTAATGTAGTCAACATCTCGGAGAAGCTACAGCTTGACATATCAAGGGCTTCAATGGTGGAAAAATGAGTTCTACAAGTTCTATTGGAGGATGTTCTTTTTTCTGTAATTTGACCAATATTAGCAGGGGCGTTGAAAGAAGATGGATGTAGAAGTTTCTCTTTGAGAGCTTCTTTGCCAGCTCCATGAAGGGATAAATGTGACTATAAGCTAATCATAAAAATAATCGAATATTGCTCCTATTTGTAGCTCCATCAGAATCGGTTTTGTGCTCTTTCTTGATTTTAATGTGATAAAAAATGAAAATGAAATGAAAGAGGAGACGAGAGTAGAGGATATAGTGTCTAAAGGAACAGAGAATTGTATCATCGAGATGGAACTTTACTTCACTAACATATTAATCTTCCAAGTTTTTGATGCATACTCAAATCATAATCACTCAACGATAGCCAATGTCTGGAAAAAGATGATGACAGCAGAAGTTTATAAAAATCTTTCAATTATGGAGCATGGCCCTCAGTGTCAGGTCCAAAAGGTATAGAATTTGTTACTCGCAAAATATGTTTGACCATGAAAATATTTCAATCCAACTTGATGATGCTGGCGAATCCATCTTGAATCCTTCTGTCAGTGGAAGCTCTTGCACACAAAATATGCAGAAGACTGATACAGCAATGAAGCCTATTCCAGGGATATTCCGAGAGGCTGGATGGATTAATTAGTGAATGCTTTGATGCCCTAATAAACGCTCTTATTTTATATAATATCCTACTGGAGATCTGTTCCAAGACAAGCATGCAGTGTCCCCAACGTCCCTGCAGAAAGAGCAGACACAAAAAGAAATCAAAACAAGAATCAAACACAAACTTTTAAGTAAATAATGAGGAAATTCCAAGTCCTGCTTGGAGCTCAACTTGATCTAGCACGTTCTACCATGAAAACGGAGGAAATTCAACTCATAATAGCATTACTGATCAACTAAACTGGCAAAGAATTTTCTGCAAAAATATGTATCTGGATTCATTCACGCTGATGAATACAGACTTTGGACCATTTAACTCACCTTCGCTTGAATCGATGAATAATCGCGAAGACTATGGCGAAGAGAAAGCTAAATCCACCAACAGTTAGATATGCAATGCCAAGGAACTTATTTTTCCCTCCAAATGCACTTGTGGTGGAAAGGACTAGCAACTTGCCGCCCCCATAACCATACGAGTTATAATTGTTCTTTATTTCAACTTTAATTTCCTCATCAGCTTCAAGGTCGACATCTATCCTTCCATAAAGTTTTCTAAAATTCCGTAGTGCTGCTGGCCGCATCCAAACTATAAGGTCCTCTTGTTCACTTAACTGTTAAGTGCAGAACCAACAACGGCTATTACTCATAATGACGAATCAAAAACCTTAAAATATTCTTTCAGTTCACACAGAGGAGGAATATACATACAGGTATGCTCGAATTCAGTGTTGCACCTCCAATCACACCCCCAGTCTGGGAATTTTTTGGATACACATCAGATCCAAATCGACCCTCCTTGTCACTTTCCCAAGCTATGTTCATTTTGTTGACTATCAAGGCCTTGCCTTTTACAGAAAAACTATATGTGTCGTTGAACATACTCCATGCAACAAGGCCACAAGGAACGATTGGCTTGTCGCCCACCTTCTGTACTGGCCCGCAGTTTTTTAATCCACTGCTCTCATCTGCTTTGCTCTTCAGCTGCAAATCACTTCGACTACTTTTATATCTGAAAGTAGGTTTTCAAAAGTCATATAGGGAAAAGATTAAGAAATCTTAGAAGCGAAGCAGAGGATAATGACAGGATGAAGTAACCTTTGTATTGTAAACAACTTGTGTCCTGGATTCTGCATTAGTGTACGTAAAGGAAAAATCTTTTGATTGTTCCGATATATATTTCGGTAGAGTTTAATTTAAGAACCAGGGAAATACATCAAAAAAAGAAAGAAAGAAGAGGAGCATCGTGGCTCCTTCTGCATATTAATCAGAAAAGAAAGGGCTCATTCTGCATAATCTACAATACAGAAAATCTTATACTCACATGCGGTAGTTCTGGTAGAAATCAGTGAGCTGATAATAGATGAAAACAGGGCTCTTCATGTGCTTTGGAACCTGATAACAACCAATTAACGCACATTTTACCTTAATTAAAACATAATTATTAAGAAAAAATGTAGAGTAATTAAGAATATAACTTCAAACAATTGGACTAACAGTCAATCTCCTGGTACATGTCTTGTCTGTTCCAACACTCTGGATATATTGAAGAATGCGATTCCTATAAATGGGAGGAATGCATTCTCTGTCATAGCGTTCCTCTATCTCCACCACCTACATTTCCACAAAATGAAAGTATGGTTGCTGGCGACCAAAAAAAAACCTTGCAGTAACCAAGATAATGGAAGGATTAGATTATATTACTTTGTTTGATGCAGACAAGGCTGCTAGACCGATAGGAAAGAAGACAATACCAATAAGAGTGAATGCTGCAATGACCTGAATCCCATATAAACAATAAAATTACAAAAAAGATTCTTCTTGAAAATCTAAAGGAAGGAAATGGGCATTATTCAAAATAGAAAAATCAAGTAGAATACGATGTAACCATACTAATTTCGGAGTTATGATTGGTTTGCAAGCAGGAAGCTCCTGTTGTGTGAATCTAGAATCTGCAGCAATGAAGAAACAATTCTATATTTTTAGGAACCTCAGTTGCACATGATTAGAACATGTTTTTACACAAACATGACAAATCTCTGACGCAATCTTAAATTAGTTAGCAGTTAATTTATAAAGAACACATACAAGACCACATGCATTACAGAAAACAAAAAACGAAAAAAGGGTCAATTGAAGGGAAGGTGTACATGGGGGTGGTTTCTCGGATTTTGTTCTGGAGGCAGGGATTGGCTCATAACCACCACCTTCGCTGGTGCTTGTGCCATCCAGGTTCACGCCAAACAACGTCGTATCATCCTTGAGGAGTGGAGACATGGCCATACTTACAAGTCGCAATTGCAAACAAAGGAAATGGAGAATCTCTTTCTTTATTTATTTCCTTTCTAAAATTTCACGCTTTCTTGTTTTCCATTTTGGGGAGCATTGGATCCGTCTGCTTCGTTTTGAAAACAATTTTGATTTGTTTGGGGATTTAAATGTAAATAGTGGAAGTTTTGTCGTAAACTTTGGATTGTTAGAAGATTAATGATGAGGATCAAATTCCAAGTTGTAAGTCTAATTGATTATTTAATTTATAATAAGAATTTACTGACTCATTCCTGTAAATAAAAATCATCATGAATTAGGTGCACAACATGCGTGCGCCAAACGTCTGACTAGTGGAAAATAAAAAGGCTAAAATTGGCATTAGGCAACGAGCACGATTTTAGGATTGAGTGATTCCATATGATTAGTGAAATCAATGATAATAATAATAATAATATATATCCCAAAATAATAATTGAACAATTCAGCTGTTGATATGATAAGAAAACTACTTGCTATATATCCATCCATTTCAGGATAAATAGTTGAAACTTCTGATATTATAAGAAACGAACTGATCAGTGAATCTGATCTTTTGGTACGAGAATGTCGAAGTCACTAACAGTCCATTCAGCAACTTGATCATTGCTTATGTATATTTCAGTTCCCAAGTCGATGGATGGCCAGTGTCTCTCGACAGGTTTTGTACCCGGATCCTGCATCGTCATGACAAAAGACATGAAAGAACTTCATACGAAGAAGAAGAAGAGAGACTAGGACAGTGCTGAATGTACCTGGTAGAAGTAAAGTGATTGAGATAGTCTCCCAACATCAAGTTCCCAGCTTCTTGGATCCCCAATCCAACCCTCACCCTTCTTTGCGGGGTACCCGTAATCACCCCACACAGGGTGAGGAATGATTTGCAATATTTCCTGGGGTTGAGGATTGCTGTATGCGTCACATAAATTATAGGGCTCCTCAAGGTGCAGAGCATTGCCAGGAGCACAGTACATGTGATATGCATCGAAGGGGAAGCTGGCATTGTTTGTCCTATGAACTCTAGTTCCATTAGGAAACGTGTGATAAGGCGGGCAACCGGCGACTTTCTCCGGTGAGCACCATGATTCTGTTCCGGGATTTATGATCATCTCACTGTATCTAGTGACATCTGATCTCACATCCCCATTGCAAGGACTGCCATCGTTTTTCCAACAGCTCCCGATGTCCATCAGGTAGAACTGGCTTCCTGGTCCACCTCCTTGTGTAATGTTTAGCTTGAATTTTACTTTGAAGTTTGGTGACTTTGGCACCTGCATGAATATAAGAAATGTTTTGAAAGTATGATACATTGATTAATCATTGGATTTTGACAAGAATGATGTTAAAATCTGTGCATTGTGTGCTTATCTAAGAATTTGAATATGCAATTTTCAATTGAAAAGTCCAAAATTCAGAAGAACGAGTATGAGAGGAGAACGAAGGAAAAAAACATAACTTACTATTTTTGACATGCCCCTTGTTTGGTAGTGATAACCACCTGAGAATCCTTTGGTGGCATCCGATCTTAGGTATAGCATCAACCATGGATACTTTGAGGATGTCTTCAAGTAGAAATGAAAGACCCAGCTTCCTTTCCCTAACTCCTTTTGCCAAGTGACATTGAAATAAGAGGTGCTGTTGACGACAACTCCACTCTTGACATTAGCATCCAAATCCCAACTCCCATAAAAACTTCCTCTCAAGGTGTTGTTTCCATGCACACCGGTATAATTATGGTACATCTTGGGCATGTTCATACACCCTTCTCCAAAGCATGGAAAACGAGATTCCGGTGCAAAGGGCTCTGATTTCTTACCATTTTCGGGGCATCTAGCAGCTAAAGTGTCCATGTTACCACTCTTGAGCATGATCATCCAGAATTGCCATGGTTTCGGGTAGTCCTTTACTTGGCATTTGTTACCCAAGTACAGCTGCTTCTTAGGCGCATACCTGTCATAACTTCTGGTCTTTATTCTTCCGTAGGTAACATTCACTAAGCCCAGCCTGTTCTCATCCTCACTCACCTTGTGAATTAAGTTGACTTCATCAAGAATCATGGAAAGAAGAAAGAAAAAGAGCTTAGCAACCATATACTAACAAAAAAGTCCCATCACGGAAAACATAATCCTATGATTTCAAAGATCTTGTTGTTTATTCGAGCATCAAATGCACAACGTCTGTCAAATGAATTACAATATAAAACATATTTTTTGTCTCACGTTATTGGTCTTTCTTTAGTTAATTAGTAACATGCAGAAACATGGAATTGAGGGGCCTCCAAACTTTTTGTTAGTATTGGTCATTTAAGGGAAAAAGAAACAAATAAATAAATAAAAAACTCGGAATGATCTTCCATAGTCTGCAGTCTGCTCTCCTTTCCTAAACAGAAAAATGTACTGACCTAGATGCATGAAGCCTAAAGAGCATGGTGAAATTCCAACGAGTAATGTGATAAAAACACGTGGACTAGGTAATTAATAGATACTATTAGTAGAATTACATTGTTAATTAGGATTGATAGGGTTTGTTCGGCCATGATTACAAGCTTAAGTTAAATAGTTTTTGCAGAGAAAAGGTTTTAAGAAAAATATTGATATTAATTATGGAAAGCTTCTCTTATAATGAATCCGTAACTTTGGCTTGAATCTGTGAAAGGGTAAAAAAATAAATAAAAAAAATCCACTAGTTCCTCGCGTTCTTTTCTTGCGATATATATTAAGAAATTGTGTTCACAATAAGTAACAGCGCAAAGATGTAGAGGAACTAAACATTTCTCACCAGATGATGTAGAATGTTCAACATCAAAGCAATCTGCCATTCTTGGACTTCCCATGTCGACAGCTTCTTCTCCAACCTCATTGCACTGATTCCATGCCTCAATTGCCACCCTAAGGCCATCCCTTCGCATCCCTGGATCACCAACAGCCGATATAAAATCATCATTGCAAGCCATAACTACGGAAGTGAAACAAGCAAGAAAAAGGAGCTGAAAAAATCTCCATGTGTCCATTGTCATCGCTGTAAACTTGTGCAAAAGAAAGTGCTCCTTGATTATACGAGGGCAATACAATTTGTATATGCAAGTACTTTAGCCTTTCTGTTCTATTTGAATTTCTAGCTGAAGAGAAAATCAGGTAATGCATCACGTATCTAGAAGGATAATGATAATATAAATCTGGTTAGGGATGATAGTAAGTTGAGTTGTTGTATAACTTCACCAGGCGCAAGCTAAGCTTCCTAGATCAAGCAGTATCCTATGGCAGTGGAACATCGTTGGTTTGTGGACTAGGCAACTGGGTTGGCTAAGACAAACGTAAATGCCAAACTTGTCCATTTCTAAATGGTAGCTCATGTCAATAGTAGTTATTGTGTTGTATTTCTCTTTCTCAGATCAATCCCGCTAGTCTCCAATTAGATTGGGTTTGAAGCTTAGTTGAACCTTTTACTCTTCTCCAGAGCCATTCGAAAGCATCATGAATGCATCAATGATCCCATATATATGCATGCCGAGTACATGGGACCAAGGAGAGAAAAAATTCAAGGATTTCATCTGCCAATCAATATCAGAAAAGTTCCCCTCTCAGTCTGTAAATTGCCTGGCAACACATCCTCAACAGCGAACATTATATATATATATATATATATGTTTTCCCTTTTAAACAAGCTATCAAATAAAGGCATTCTGAAAACTTATCCCATCTTGCACTAAAAATTAAAGAAGTTCAGCACATAATATTGCAAATAAATGCATCTTCTGCTTCATATTCCAAATTCTATCATATTGTTCGTATAACAGTGTTGTTCCGATTCCATAACAGTAAATCAACAGAACATTTTCGTCACTCCATTCAACATAATGTTTCATATATCTGTTTTTACATAAAGTATTGCAAGTCTTACAGAAAATTTCTGAACTATATAGTTATAGCTCATTTATTTCTAACAACTTTCAAAGCACCTCTTATATAACAGATCGATTTTACATATTCATAGGACAGAATTCGGCCAAATTTTAGGCTTGACCATCTTGTGTTCTCAATGTATCAAGATAAGATTTTCCTACAAGCTCACGAGAAAACAGGCCCTTGAAGTAATCTTGAACTGTAACTTCTTTAAACAACGCTGGTGTTTGTTCGGTTACCAAGCTAGGAGCTGGGCATACTTTGCCATCAAACCTCGGGGAATGGAATGAAGCAATTGAAAGTCTTTCCTTCTTAGAGTTTACTGTTGCACGATGCTCGATGCTACGATATGCACCATTGGTTACAATCTGCCACATAAATGTACAAAAGCTGAGTTAAATAGCCCATTCATCTTTCTTTCATTGTCAAGCTAAGTTAATGTACAAAATTAATGTTTAAAATTTGAAGGTTCCTAATGTCAACGCCAGTAAATTCTTAATTACCACCTGTAAGTTAAGCTACATTAACTTCTCCTAATTACAAGAGCAAGGGACCACTGACTGAATGTTTATTACTTGGAATTTGCAGTTAGGTTCTTTTCTTAATTGTAAAACATCTGTTACCTCCAAAATGTCTCCAACATTGACAACAAAAGCATTTGGGAGTGCCTTTATGGGAACCCACTTCCCATCCTTCCTTATCTGCAGACCTTCCACTTCATTAACTTGTAGGAGAATTGTGAGACCGGTGGCATCAGAATGAGGTGTAAGGCCTATAACTTGCTCTGGTTGAGGACACTGCGGATAATAGTTCATCCTCATTGATTGTCTTATGCCCTCTGTGAAGTCTCTCAGTTCTTCAGCTTTAATGTTTAAAGCTTTTCCCATCTGTTCAAGAATAGCAGTCGCTAGATTTTTCACTTCCAAGGAGTAGCTCTCCAAGGTGTCTCTGCATAGAACAAAGGTTACCTCAGAAACATGCTGAATTAACTGAAACGCTACTGCAACCACTTACAAAAATTACAAGAATAAACTATGAACAAGAGATGTGACCTGAAAGGAAGAGGGAGTTTTGGGAATAGGTGAGGCTTTCTTAAATTAGCTGGCTGGGTGACCATGAAGAACAGATCGCCCCAATCAAGCTTTTGCTCCTCAGATACAACAAAAGCTTGTCCGAAACCCTCTATTTCTCCTGGATACTGCCAGAACTTTTTCTTTTCCTCCATTGGGAGGTTGAAGAAATCCTGAAGTTGTGTCTTCATTTTGTCTAACAACGAAGAGCTTACACAATGGTTTACCAACTGAAAAAAGAAAATGCAATTGTATAGTGTTGTGCTACGTAACTGGATAGCTCTAATTTTTCTAGTATTCATGCCACTTTTGAGAAAAACTAAATCAGAGACAGAAACTAATTAAAAGCATAAATCACATCCGATTAAATGCATCATCATCACAAACTTATTGTCATTTATCAATATATCTCTCATATATCAGTTAAACTCCATCCTATTTTGTCAGCTCTGATAAGACAGATCTCTTCATGACGATCAAGAACTAACTGATCAAACTAAGTAGAAAAAATGGAAAGGATAAAAATTAATGCTAGATAGAAAGCATTAGTCAAACCAGGTAGCCTTGACGATCCAAAGGTTCATGGTTAAGCAAAAATAAGGAAAATCTTGGAATTTAGCCTTCTTTTATAACGAATTATAGGGGAACAATCTGCTAAGGTATTCATCTCGCAAAATGCCAAATAAAGAAAACTAAACAATATATGATCTATATTGTTCACATACACATGAACATGTCACAGCCTGCATACCAAGCCAAAATCACAAAGTGTTTTCTGTTTAAGTACTAATTATGTCAGTATTTCTAAGAGCCATTAACTATACAACTTGAGTTTCTTAATAATCTCCATGAGGACTCAAAATTTTAGCAATTCATACAAATTTCTAAAACTTAATTACATTCAACAAAATAAAACTTGCTTGTTATTCTTCTTCTTTATCATATCCTTTCGGGTATAGTGGGATGAAGGTCCTAAAAATATAAGGCCGCAGCCCATTATGATAAGAGGGTGACCTCATGGGGTACCCAATTAGGATCCCGATTAAGTTCAATTCTAGGTTTAGCCGAATTGTTCTTTTTCCATTGCTCTTTTTCAGTGAACCCGCCCCCTGTTTCTGATTATCTTGCTATGTCATGTCTCTCTGGCTATAGCCACAAAACAGAGAGTGAAATTGTTCAAAAGAATTCACAACGGAATATGTAAGTTGATAACAATCCCGGTTTCAATTATAGCTTCACGTGTCCAAATATTTTTCCTGTTCTTGCTTCTTTCTCTAATAACTCGAAAGAAAGTTTGTCCATTCATAAAAACTACGACAATTTTCACGACTTGGGTTAAATTTCGATAAAGAAAAAAAACCCAAGAAATGAAAGTGGATATACAAGATGTACCTGGAAGAAACCCCATGTTTTGCAAGCGAAATGAAGGCGGCCCAATTCAGAATCCATCGTTTCTTGATCAAGTAATCTCTGCATATCAATAACTGGAACCTCAGATACCGGATCATGACTAGCAATGATGGGATGTTCTTGGTCATAACGGATGTATCTTGGTGGAACAGCGACCAAAGGATCCTTGGCCAATTCTTGAACACAGGGCACAAGCAGGGAGCTTCCAAGACTTGATGGTTTGGATGCCATGTTTTTGCGCAATAACTTAGTTAGCTTTTTTACTGAACACCCCTTGTTTTTGCTTTAAAACATCTCAAGTCCAGGGTTAAAAAGCCCCAATCCCAAGTCTAATAATGGCTTGCAATTTTGTCAACTTCGGTTGAACTTGGATCTTTGTTTTGTCCGTGAGAACCATCAACCCCAAACTGCCTCCTCCAATTCTACAAATTTTGGGTCCTTGTTTTCTTCTTTATCTCTTTGGAGTCAGATTTGGAGGCTTGACTTTGTTTATATCCAATTAGATTGTGCTGGACTATCCTAACTGCTTGTTTCTAGAATTTGAGCCCACTTTGCACGTGGTTGTAATAATTCGGTTAAAATACTGTTGTTTAAAATTTAAAAATATTTATTTAAAATTAATTGTTTTAATATTTTTTATATTATTTTACTGTTTGTTAGTATATGGATACCTGTTTCATTGTGAGTAAATAATATTTTTTTTAAAATATAAAAAAATATTAAAAGTATAGAAAATATTATAAAAATCTTGGGTCTGGTAGCCAAGTCAGACCCACTTCTAAGTCTTGAAACTTTAGCAGAACCGTGTCTGGTTCTGGTAACCATATTAGTCCCGTGCCTAGATTTGACACCAAACATGGTGGTCAGCCCGCCTTCTGGTCTGGCACCAAACAGTATTGTCAGACCCAAATAACTTGGGTTTGACGTGTTTTACATACCCAAGCATGCAATATACAAACAAAGTACAATTATGCGTTTTAGTTGTTAGGAGAGAGAAAAGAAAGAAAAAACACAAATGACCATTTATCTAAACATAATATCTCTACATGCATCGCATTGTTTGAAAGAAAACATGTCTACGCATCTATCTAAACAACAATTGACTATATTTAACCATCAGGAGGCATCTCACGTGACTCTTTAATGGCGTGGATGCCACCCACTTGCTAAAGCGTATAAAACACACTCTAGTAGCTTTTTAAAAAAAATTAAAAAAGACAACATAAAAATATTAAAACATCCCCAATAGCTTTCTTAACTACATACCATATCCAAGAAAATTTTACAGTTGCAATTCATAATAATTTAATTTGTATCTATAGCTATATCAAAAACCTAACACCATTTAGCATTCTTAAAAATTTTAAAAATTAAAAATATATTATTTTAATATATTTATATTATATAAAAACACTTTAAAACAAAGAATAACTCTGTGCTCAGACATGTCATCCCTTACAAATCAGTGGGAAAACTACGAATAAATCAGCGCCCCCAGATTGTACAACTGGTTTAAAAAGGATAAACCACACCAAACTAGAATTATACGTATGTTTTTCCGGTGGGTAATTAATAGGAGCACAACTTTTAGGGATAAAACTTGACGACAATTACATATCACGACACCAATTTTTTTCGTTGGATGGTTAATAATATTCTTGAATTAGACTGCACATCTTCCTAAATTAAATTATTTTTCTACACAATATCAAGAACACACCCATTGCATTATTTTAGTACATTCAGAAAAAAAAAGTATTTAAATATGAGTTAATTATATTTGTAATGCGAGATTTTTTATTTTTTTTATTTAAGTGTGCGGACTTTTATTTTTTTTAATAAAAAATTAAGTTAAATCTATATGGACCATGACGAGGTAAGCAAATGAAAAATAAATTAAAAACAAAAAGAAATGGAAAAAAATATAGATTTCCATCGAAGCTTTTTTTTATATATAGGAGAGTTAACCTCCCTATCCTTTGAGGAGGAGTTCGGGTTCTTTTGTGTTAGGCTTGATTTTAGAGTTCTTAAAATAATTAAGGGACAATTGGTGTGAAAGCGCAAGAAAAAAAAATATTAATTGATCAATTATAATCCTTTTATTAATTAAGGGTATTATAACTAATAGGGAGTGTATTATTAATTACATAATAATGTAGAGAATAATAATAAAAAAAAATCCTATAATAATTTATGCTCTATTTTGTTAGAAGATTAAAACCTACATTAACAAAGAGAGACACAGGAAGATAAATGAGGAGATTTGGTTTAAGATCAAAATATTTATTTTTTTCAATTTAAGTTATGTGTTCTTTATCCTTACTTTTTAATTGAGTTTTCGTATGCATATTAAGGTTATGTTGTGTGTGGTCCCGCACCGTGTGATGGTGGGACCACCACATTAATTGGTAAGAGACTTGGCTGTCTCTTTAATTTAAAAACACAATGCTCACTGTAGATGGCAGAAGAAGAAACACAAGAGAGAAGAGAAAACCAAGAGAAAAAGAGAAGAAGAGGCAGCAGAGCAGCCTATGTTCTTCCTTCGATTCTTAGCTCGTTAACCGTTGGATCGGGCTGAAATTTTGACAGAAGCTTCTAGACACGTTGCTCTTCATTCTGGACGGTTGGATCGAAGATTGGTTGCGTGAAAGCTAGCCGTTTTGACAGAAAACGGGGCTGTCAGTATTGTGAGTTTTTCTCCAATAATTCTCTTATAATCTTGTTGTAATCCGAGAATAAGGTTCCTTATGCATCCGCAGTTGGTAGCTTGATGTATGCCATGGTTTGCACAAGGTCGGATATAGCTCATGCAGTTGGTGTGGTTAGTCGGTTCCTCTCCGATCCTGGTAAAGAACACTGGTCAGCAGTGAAATGGATACTCAGGTATCTCAAAGGTACTTCTAGTTTCAGCTTATGTTTTGGTAATAATAAATCTGTGTTGGATGGATATACAGATGCAGATATGGCTGGTGATGTTGATTCCAGAAAGTCCACATCAGGATACTTGATGAAGTTTGCAGGGGGAGCAGTCTCATGGCAATTAAGGTTGCAAAAATGTGTTGCATTATCCACTACAGAAGTTGAATATATTGCTCTTACTGAAAGGGGCAAAGAGTTGTTGTGGATGAAGAAGTTCTTACATGAACTTGGCCTAGTTCAAGAGAACTTTGTATTGCACTGTGATAGTCAAAGTGCAATCCATCTCAGTAAGCATCCTACTTTTCACTCTCGATCAAAGCACATTGAGGTTAGATATCAATGGATTCGAGATGCTATGGAGATGAAGTCATTTGTTGTTGAGAAGATCCATACCGATGAAAACGTGTCAGACATGATGACCAAACCTCTACTGAGAGAGAAGTTTGAGTTTTGCAAAAGGGAAGCAGGCTTGTCAGAGCTTCCTAAATTGAAGCTTACATGTTGATCGCCAGTATGACGAATTCCTCACATGGTGCGTGAGGGGGAGATTTGTTGTGTGTGGTCCCGCACCGTGTGATGGTGGGACCACCACATTAATTGGTAAGAGACTTGGCTGTCTCTTTAATTTAAAAACACAATGTTCATTGTAGATGGCAGAAGAAGAAACACAAGAGAGAAGAGAAAACTGAGAGAAAAAGAGGCAGTAGAGCAGCATGTGTTCTTCCTTTGATTTGCAGCTCGTTAACCGTTGGATCGGGCTGAAATTTTGACAGCAGCTTCTAAACACGTTGCTCTTCATTCTGGACGGTTGGATCGAAGATTACTAGCGTGGAAGCTAGCCGTTTTGACAGAAAACGGGGTTGTCAGTATTGTGAGTTTTTCTCCAATAATTCTCTTATAATCTTGTTGTAATCCGAGAATAAGTTGTTCTTGATGATATTATGCTGTATCCCTTAGTTGAATCTGAGGAAGAACAGTTGTGAACCCATTATTGTTGATAGTGGAAGTTTTTAGGTGGACTACGGTCCCGTGGTTTTTACCGCATTGGGTTTTCCACGTAAAAAATCTTGGTGTTGATTTGTGTGATTTTTTTTTTGCATTATATTTGGTCATTGTTTGATTCTGTTTTTACGACACAAAGAGGGAAATAATTGGGACTTGTGAATTATATTCCGCTAAATTGGTGTCCGATTGTTCCTAGTTTTCCCAACAGGTTATTGAGACATATTTAGGAACTGGAGCTTTTATGATATTTGATTTTTTAAAATCATTTTTAAAGAGTAAATGTTATACCAATGGAGTCTTAGATTGACAGGAAGCCATTGAACACGATTTTATATGTTTTTGGTAGATTATTTAAGTTTGGTGAACCAGTTGATTGGTTCCTAGATAATTGGTAGCCATGTCTGAAACTAAAATATTCCGAGGAGAATACTAGAGTTGTTCAAACCCGATCTCTACCTTTCAAAATAAAGAGGACACCTAGGCAAACCCTCCAAAATTATAAATAAGATCCAATGGTGAACGAAAGAGAATCGAGCTGGAGGCTATGGATTTCCAGAAATAATGCAGTGGTGAGATCTCTTAAATAGCAACAGATCACTGATTAGTTTGTAAGGTATAACCCAGCGCACAACTTACTAAAAACCTAAATGAATCGAATGGTGGATGGTGAAGTTATGGATTTGGCAATATGTTTCTCTCATTGATCTCTCTCAAACCTTTTCTCTCCTAACAATTACCATTTCACTTCTCATGCTAACATGTGTGCATACATGTCATAACATCTTTTTGAAGTAAACAACTGCCTGAATTGAATCGAGCATTTTTCAAGTATTGATTATATTTTTCATTACCTTTATGGATAAAAATAAATAAATAAAGGAAACTGTAACTACAAAGTAGCCCACAAAGCGGTGCACTTCTGCAGACATTCATAATATAAATTAACATGACAAAAAAAAAATCACCATTTTCTAGTTAACTATTCACATGATCAAAGACATAGAACCATCCAAATTTGGCTTAAAAAATAGGCCAAATTGAAAAAAGTAAATCACAACTTGACCTTTCATATGCCTGTTACGTTGCTAGTTGTAACATCTCTGTAAAGATGCAATCGATAAAAAGTTGCACTATATGAACCCATACTTGAAGAACTCAGTATTATATATACCAAATAGACAGTGCATTCATGTTATTAAGAAACTAATGTCTCTAAATTGGCCTAAACCTCCCTAAATAAAAGAGAATAGTAGAAAGACAAAAAGAGCATTGCCATTAAAGAAGAACAGAGAAAGTGTCATCCACCTAAAACAAGAAAGAAAGCGCTGACACTAAATTGGTAGAGAGAGAAAGAGGAGCGACTGAGAGAGAATGGTGGAAATAAAGGAGAAAGCTAAGGATTGCCTTGATATATCTGGCTTAAATTCATTGATGGAAATCTTATTGGTATATTTGTCAGTATATATCCACATCATCACATTAACTAACAGTTTCACTGATGAAATATTTTAAAAACCATTGGTAAACTATTGATTAATCTATCAGTGATTTAAAATCTTCAGAAATCTTTGGAAAACTCCAGAATTCACTGATGATTTTTCATTTATTTATATTTCCATCGGTAAATTACATTAATTTTTTTTTTCCAAACTCTCTATAATTCTCTGACTATTTTATATTCCATCAGTGAATCTATTTACTTGAATAACAATAATTTATTCTCATTGCATCCATCATCATATTCCAATAATTATTATTATTATCATCGACTTCATGCATATTTCTAGAATTAAATATTGAGCCAACAATCCTTTCTAACACGGTCTTTGTGTGTAAACCAACACAAGTATTTTTCAACAAACCTTTTTTTTAGGAGATGCATCATCACAATATCTTATTTGTTTTTGTTTTTACATTTCACATATAAACATCTAATTTTGCATCCACTAATATTCTATGGATTTGAAAGTGTAAAATTAATAAAACCTTAACCCCTCGATAATAATCTTCCTTGCACACCCATTGAGGTGAATCTAGATACATTCATAAATGATTATCTATTACTTAAAAAACCTATATAGATTAATGATGATGACATTTATTGATAATGTAACAATGAATTCAAAATATAACTTTGGTAATTAGAACATAATTCACAATCTAATAATTAATTATTATTTTTATACAAAAAAAATGTAATGATGCATAAAAATATCAACTAAATAAATTCAATTAATTGCAAGTAATAAATAACCCAACTAGTTATATATCATTTGTTCAATTCAAACTTATTCAATCTAAATTAATATAATTTAATTATTATCAATTCCATAAAAAATCAATTTCTCCAAAATTTTCAACTTAACAATAAAATTGACAAAATATTATTGTTACTAATTAAATAACTCATAATTTGTTTTAGTATAACACACATAAGTTATAAAATCACAATCAATTATATCAAATTACAAACAAATTCAAATTTGCCCAAATCACAATCAAACCCAAAAATAGAAATCAAACTACACTACAAATACTAAAAAACAATAATACATTAACTTAACATATCAATAAGTAGGTTTTCTTACTTGGTGTAGAGAATATTTAGAGAAAATTGTATGAAGACAATGATGTTGACACTATAAAATGTTGGGTGGTTGAAATTTGTAATGATGAGACTTAGTTTTGTGCCAAAGTAGAAGGGAGATGTTGTTTTGATTTGCAGAGAAAGACAACGAAATATAATGATGGAATAAATTCTCGATTATTGATGACATGTCATTTTGAAGATCCACAGATGGATACGTGTGGAATATCTTGATGGAATATATTGTCGGTTATTGATGACTTGTCATTTTGAAGATGGATTCACCTATATAATGTTTTTAAAATTTTTTATTATTTTATTCTATCTGTATTTACCGACAAAAATAATTTTTTTGTGATTATAATCGGGAATTTCCGTCGCTATAATCATTAGAAGACCGATGAAAAATATTTTGTTAATAATTTCAATGGAACTATATAATAGTTTGGTGGTAATAGTTATAGTTTACCAAGTTTCACACATATGCTGAAACTTTGAAAATTTAAAGAGTTCTGAAAATTGTTTACAGTTTATAATTAAATTCTATTGCTTATATGATTTATGGGTAGAAGTTAATTGTAATTTTATAGTTAACAAATAATTAAGATTAATATAAAATAAGGCAAAAAAGTTTCTTAAGAAAATCTAAAAGTTTTCAATTAAACAATAAAATTTAAAAAATATAATTGTTACTAATTAAATAACTCATAATTTGTTTCAGTATAACACACCTAAATTATAAAATCACAATCAATTATATCAAATTACAAACAAATATAAATTTTCACAAATCACAAACAAACCATAAAATAGAAATCAAACTTTAATTCTCTATGAAAAGGTTGTAAAACACTAAAATACACAAGCAAACTACACTACAAATACTAAAAAACAATAATACATTAACTTAAAATATCAATAAGTAGGTTTTCTTACTTGGTGTAGAGAATATTTAGAGAAAATTGTATTAAGGCTGTCGCGGGGGTCGTGACGTCGTTTGGCGACGGCGAAGGATCTTTATCGTGCCTCCTGTGTGAGGTGTGGTGTGTTGGAAAGTTTTTTTGGATTTAATCATAAAATTATGATTAATGTTTAGGAGTCACCACCTAGTATTATGGTCACTAGGAACCTATTGTCTGCGAGAGTCTGGATAAGGGACAAGTTGTGCAAGGGGAAGACGCATCACCCCCAGTGCACCCTACTTAAGGTAAGCTGCATTGTTATTTGATTTTTTTTTTTCTAAGTTGGGTTTTTATTCGTTGGTCTTTTTTAAGGTTCAAGGTAGATCTCTTTTCATAAGAGAGTCTCTACCTTATCGGGTTAAACTCTAACCGCTCTAAAGTCTGAATTTTAGCATTGCATTTATTTACACCTTGTATCTTTAATACTTGAAGGTATACTTTATCGTGTAATTTTACACCCCACAAATATTAAAGTCTACATCTGGATCTTAAAAAAAAAAAAGATTGGAAAAAAGGTTTTTTGATATTTTGGTCAAAACTTAATGGATGATCATAAACTAGTTATGATATCAATTTTTTTTTATTTTTTAAAACATGAGAAAGATGCAATTTTTTTTTAATGAAACCATGCTTGGAAAATCTTTAGCATTTGACCGTATGCATGAAAATAATTTTTTTAAAAAAGGGAAAATTAATTTAAAACTTTTGAGTTTTTTTTTTTTGAAAATGTTTTTTTTTTGAAATATCTCGGAGAAAACCGGGTATTTTAATACCGGATTTGTATTTTATAGTGTAATTATACAACCCAATATTATGCAAAATTGGTAGAAAAATATTTGAGAAAATCATAATTTTTTTTAAAGGATTTCTGGAAAAAAATTTTGAATTTTTTTTTAAAAAGAAATATATATTATAATATTATATATATTAATTAAATATTATTAAAACATGTGGGTCGGGCCAAGCATAAACCCAGAAAACAGTGGGTTGATATCGGCCCAAAATAGTTAGGCCGATCTCGGCCAAGAATATTTTTCGGCCTTTGCCAGACCTAGCCAATTGGGTTGGGCCAGAACTAGTCTGACCCAATTGCAAATGAATTATTTGCAAAACATGAACAGTAAGTTCACGTTCTGCATGCAACTTTGCAGTTGCAGACGACGAAGTGAAGTCGGAGGCAACCTTGCGAAGGAGAAGGAGCTGCTATCATTGGCCTGAAGTGAAGTTGGCGGAGGTGCTGGTGGAAGAAATGGTGGTGGTGTTGGCTGCTTGTGGCGGAGGAAGATAGAAGAAGTAGAAGAAGAAAATCTACAGAGGGGAGAGGAAAGACCTCGCGGTGGCTACCCGTATCACCGGTGAGGATTTTGGTTCATGAGGAGGCTGAGACGCCGTATGTTGGTGGAGGAGAAGCCGATGGTGGTTGGAACAACGGGGAGAGAAAGGGAAAGAAAAAAAACTGCAGAAATGGGGGCAGAGGGGCTGGTTTTTGGCCGAATTTGGACTCGATTTTCTCCTTCCTCAAGCCATCAATGGAGCATCTATTTATAGGTGGTAGAAGAGGATAATTTCTTCTTCATTAGGGTAAAATTTAAGCCCTTGATTATGTTGGGAAGGATCCCAATTGTTGGTTCAAAATAGCCTCCCTGAGTTGTCAAATCTGCAGGAAAAGGCTGCCTGAGTTGACCTCTTCATGCCGTCGCCGGTGTTGCCGTGCTATCATTCATCCTGAACCGTTCACATGGGATTGTAGAGGAACTGCAGGGGATCGGTTTCGTGCAAGTTTTGTTCGATTTGATGGAGAAATAAATCATTAAAAGCATCTGCAAAGTAGGCTCCCACGGTGTTTCTTTCAGGTAAAACGGGGAAAACAATGAATAGTGACGACGACGCGTCGTTCGGTCCTCCTCCTCCTTTTTTTTTTTAATGTAAAACAACGCCGTTTTGGATTGAATTAGGGATTTTAACCGATTTTCAATTTAGTCCTCTAGGTTTTAATTGATTTCAATTGAACCCCGAATTGACCTTAAACTTTTGATTTAATGCAATTAAGCCCCTGATGAACTTAAATTGGAACCCCAAAGTTACGCACCTTTTACAATATGGTCCTTGGTCTTGGATTTTGTCAATTTAACCCCTAATTGACCATTAAACTTTCAATATCTTCAATTTAGCCCCCCGGTTTTTGTCAATTAAGCCCCTAAAGTGTGGCGCCTCTTGTAGATTGGTCCTTGGATGCGAATTTTATCAATTTAACCCCTAATTGACCCTAAAACTTCAATTTTCTTGCGATTTTGCACCTGATTTCAATCAATTAACTTGTTAAAAATTAAATTTGGTCTCTTAAAATTTCAATCTTCTCAATTAAGCCCAAATTAAGCTCCCAAACTTAATTTTTCACCAATCAAGCCCCAAATAAAATTAATTTGACCCATTTAAAGTATAATTAAGTCCTTGTGCTTAATTAAATCCTTCAATTGGACCCAAATTAATTCTTAAACATAATTTAAATTTAATTTGGCCCATGATTAAATCAAATTGACCTATTAAAAATTTAATTATGTCATTGGACTTAATTTTTATGCAAATTCGTCCAATAATCATCTAATTTGACCTTAAATTTGCATTTTGTTTCTCCATTTTTGGGCATAATGGGGTACAATTAGGTCTTGATTTTCCTCTAAAAAATTAAAGCTTGATTCCCCGGCCTCCTTTCTCTATATTGTCAGCCTTTATTTTATGTTTTGATTTTTATTTTGAAAAAAAGTTATTTTTGGGGAATAACCCAGAATTGGGTTATTACAAAGACAATGATGTTGACACTATGAAATGTTGGGTGGTTGAAATTTGTAATGATGAGACTTAGATTTGTACCAAAGTAGAAGGGAGAGGTTTTTGTTTTGATTTGCATAGAAAGAATAAGAAGAAGGGGAGAATGGGAATGTTTCCAATTATAACACTTTTAGATCTACCGACGAACTTGCCGACGAAATATAGTGATGGAATATATTTTCGGTAATTCTGTCGGTTATTGATGACATGTCATTTTGAAGATGGATTCACCTATAGAAAATCTTTTTATTTTTTTTTAATTATTTTATTCTATCTGTATTTATTGACAAAAATAATTTTGTTGTGATTATAATCCGGAATTTACATCACTATAATCATCAAAAGTATTGACAAAAAATATTTGGTTAGTAATTTCATTGGTATTTGATAATTTTTTGGTGGTGTAAAGAGCTCTGAAAATTGTTTACGTACGGTTTATAATTAAATTCTATTGCTTATGTGATTTATGGGTAGAAGTTAATTGTAATTTTTTAGTTAACAAATAATTAAGATTAATATAAAATAAGGCAAACAAGTTTTTTAAGAAAATCTAAAAGGTTTTTTTTTCTTACAACTTCTTTTTATCGTGATCTTTTCCTCTTCTCCTAGATTATACAGACTTGTGTTCATAAAAATAGATTATCAACATGGTATGCACTAAGCTATAAAAGACTCTTATTAGACTTGGTCAATTATGTTCTTTTTTGGATTCGCCTGTATAAACGACAACAACTAAATGCAATAATGTTTGTAAAAAATTCAATGAGAAACATTATAGGTGTAGAAACACCGAAGATGCTAAAGAGACAATAATGGATAATCTGCTAATATTTCTGCAAAAAAAACACGAAATCGAAGCAGTAAAACTATATATTGTGATAATCTCCATCCTCATATGATAAAGGTTCAGAAAGAATGCGCTATGTGTTGCCTTTAGGAGACCTGATTCGACTATCTTGGTTAACACTGGAGGCAGGAGGCTCCCTTGATTAGACGTTCAACTTCAAACGCTTGGCCCACAATGCCTCAAGGGCAACATCCACAGCATCTTGAAACCCTAGATCGGTCGCATTAGGGTGTGCATAAGTGAGTCTCGGAATCAAATTTATCACTGCACTTCTCATTCTCTCCGCCTTCTCTCTCTCAATCTTGAAAAGCTCCTCCTCAATGGTAACCACCATTTCGCTTCCATTTCCCGTCTTCAAAGCATTTTCATCTATGTAAACTGAGTACTCTCTCGCGTCCCCAGCTGGAAAAAACCACTCATACTGAGTATACACAGTGTGAGGTGAGAAAAACACAGGGATGCAACCTGCCAACACTGAGTCAAAAGTTGACCTCCGAGTGAACGAGTCACCGGGAGCTTGCAAGCAAAACTGGGACTGAGACATCACCTTGAGTACCTCAATTGGGTTATGGCATTTACTGGGTCCTTTCCCACATTTTAGAAGCTTGCATCGACCTGACTCGCTGCATTGCCTTATTAACTCGTCCCTTACAGCAGCTTTCTCAACTCCTCTACGTGGCCCCCCTATAAAGGAGAAGAGGTGGGGCCTACTTGATTGTCTCATCTTGCTCTGCCACGTCGTCATCTGGTGTGACGTGTACGGGTGGAAATAGGAAGGGTAAGGGATGCCGTGTTGGTTGTGGACTAGATCCCAAGGGTTTCGCTCTACAGTCAGCACCGACATGTTTTGCACGTCTGGCAGGTTTAGGAGAGAGTTTCCAAATTCGTTATTTCTTCTCAAGAAATCCCATGCGGTCCTTCCTAGGACTAAGAAATGGTCCTTACCGTGATGCCTCTCCCACCACGGTTTTGATCGGAGATAATCTGCTAATCGGAAGGCTAGTTCATCGCGTGCCGTGAGATTGGCATCGTGGAACTTGCTTGAGGCATCGAGTCCACCATAGAATGGCACGTAGAATAGCTTGGCATTTATAGGATCCAAAACACGACATGGATGGTTCTCCATACGAGCGTGAAAAATCATCTCCGCAATGAACTGGTGGGTGGCAAACCATGTGGTGGCGACGGCGGACTCTACCATGGAGGAGAGTGGCTGGCCTAATCCGCGATTTGCCACATGAGGACACATGTCAGTGTAAGCGTTTAGATGGCTGCAATCTTTAAGTAAACCCTTGTTGAACTCAGCGGGCATGTCATATAAATACACTGACATTCCTCCTTCACACTTAGATATCGCAGATGATTTCGATGTTGTCTTGGCCTTTTCATCTACGTTTAGTTTCTCGATGTTGTTTTCGCTCGTGGAGGAGGACAAGAGAAAACATCTTACAATAACAAACCAAACAGAAAGCAAGAAGCAGAGTAGTAGAGCGTGTCTCAACTGTGGTTTAAGGAATGAGTAATGTATTTCGTTGGTTTTAGAGTACTTCCCTTTCTCCGTCGACCATGGAGATGCTGCAGATGATATAGATTTTTTCTTGACAACCATTACTGTAGATGTCTCCGACCTTACAAAGCGAAAGGGAAGGAGAAGGATTGGAAGGGTGGGGAGTGGAAGCCTTTCTGTTTCGAACAGGACAGAAAAAGAGGATGAAACCTCTAAAAATGGTGGCGTGAGTGACAGAACAAGTCAAAGACTGGTGAGCTGTATGGAGTTTGGTGAGGACAAAATTCCCATTAACGAAAGAACGAAAAAGTTGTCCCCCCGAAAAGAAAAGGAAAGAAAGATGGAAAACTTGTTAACACAGGGACAAGTTTCCATATTCATGTGCAATTTCCATTAACGTGCCCTAATCTCATCAAATTTATATC
Source organism: Populus alba x Populus glandulosa (assembly GCA_033617975.1). Lineage (NCBI taxonomy): Eukaryota > Viridiplantae > Streptophyta > Magnoliopsida > Malpighiales > Salicaceae > Populus > Populus alba x Populus glandulosa. Next base: position 40,987,353 of record CM066143.1, read on the forward strand.
CAAAAACAAGGGTTTACTATTAATTACTCGGAGTTTATCTACCATAATTTGGATTAGAAAATCGAGTAGCGTGGTTGAATTCTCCCGGTAATCAATGGTATAATCAATACGTGCATATCATCACTCAAATTAATTATGCGGTGGTATACACGTTACTAGGACTATATACAGCTAATTTCTAATGGCGTAGCACTATTATACTATGCCATTATTGACCCTTGTTATAGATCAATTTATTTTTTAATATAAAAAGTATTTAGATATTGCTACTATTTTTTAATAAAAAATTAAATCTGAGAATTGACATGATGTGACCTGATTAATTTGATAGATAAAAAGACAACATATAGATTAACCTGTCAAACCTACAACTTGCATCATAATACTAGGATAACTCAATATAAAAAAATTAAAACAAATTATGAAGGTTAATTTCAAATTAACCTAGTATTGAAAATAAAATTGAAAATAAAATTGAAAAAAAAATCGATTAAAAAAAAATATAAAAATAACTCAAGTCATTTCGGGTTAACCCATAAAACCCATAATCAGGAGTCATGAGATGAGAATAACATCATAAAAAACAAATCAAAATAAATAATGAAGTTTAATTCTCAATCAAGCGATGTTGAATGATGAAATTTGTAAATATCAAAATGATTGGTTTTGATTAGTAAATGATTATTTGTGTTGATGAATTTATTTAGATCGATAGTTAATTTATCCAAATTAGATAAAGAATTAGTCAATTTTATCTTATATGATATAATGTGATTATTTATGTAATTATATAGTTTGTTTGGATACATTATATAGAAAGTTCAAATAAGTTTTATCACAAAAAAATAAATACAAGTTATTCAAAGATAATTGTCAGATAAGTGTTTTTGTAAAATACATTAATAGTCTGTTAAGAACATAACAAATTAGAAAACTTGAAGATAATGTTTATCAAAGTTTTTTTTTTTATCATTATCACATGAATATGTATATAAGAAAGGACAATCAGACATATTTTGTTGCAGAGTGACACTTGCAGTGGAGTAAGAGTGTCCAACTAGATAAGAAATTGCTTAGAGTTTCATAGTATATACTCTTGATATATGGGTGAAGTGTGAAGAAAATTCTCAACGATAATTATTTCTTGAAGAGTTGGAGAGCCTGCAGACTTTTAGGAGGGGTTCCTGTGTTAACTGTTAGTAACTAGATGTTCCAGTTAAGATGACAAAAATTTAAAGATCGTTAGGTGTTCTGACAAGCTATTATGGTAAAAGACAAAACAAAGTATTTGCCTTGGTCTTAAAAAGTAAGATAATATAAACACAAATGATTTATAGTAAAAAGAACACTCATCTTATAATCTTCTAAACTATGAAAATTGCTTATTCTAGGTATAGATACCCTATAAGGTTTTTTTTTTAATCTTTTAAATAGTTCTTTAAAAGGTTTTTTTTTAACCAAATAATTTATTAATTTAAAATTTTCACACTTATATTTATTTTGTTACTAATCAATGCTTGAAAAGCATTAATTAGTGGATTGCTTCTTAACATAAAAGGAACAAAAATGAGACTTTCAAAATTGAAAAAAAAAATTCAGTTAGGAAAAAAACTCGAATCAACTGAGTTAACTTGTCAAACCTGAGTCTAATATGTTCTCATAAAAAGTAAATAAAAAGAATTATAAATTTTCATCTCCTATAAACTGAATATTAAAGTATAAAATTAAAAAAAAAAGATAAATTGAAAAAAGAAAGGGACACTATTTCAATGAATAATATTAACTCGCGATTCAGGTTATGAAACTAATCTAACTTCATATAAAATAAATAGAAAACAATAATGAAGTTCAATTTTCCAATAAACATAACAGTGAAAGATGAAATTAAAATTAAAAAAAAACATAAATTAATAATAAAAAAAAGGAAACAAAACAATCTTTTAATAAACAGTATTTAATGAGAAGAGGTGCAGTAAAAATCACTCATTTTTTAGTTTTTTTATTTATTAATTTTCAATGACATGTGTTGAAAGTAACGGCAGCATCGAAACCGGGGGGGTATCGGGGGGCGGGCCCTGAAAAAAATCAAAATTCTTCTGATATTTATTTTTCTGTCGTTAGCAACTTTCAATCAAGTCATGTACCTCAAAATTGAAGATCACTTCCATTCTAGAGCTCTGGTGGCCCTCTGATGATGATATCTTAGGCTTCCTGCAAGTCACTTTCCCATCAATGCTATAACGGATTCACAAGTCCATTTCCAACACCCTATTTGTTGTCCCATCTTCATCTGATTGCTTCCAGTTAAAATATGAACCACCTGCTTCAAATAATTAGTTTCATAATTTTCATTTGAAAAAAACAGATATATGGATTATTTCAATGTATTTTTTCATATAAAAAATTCAAAATATATTTTAAATTTTTTATATAAATATCTAATTAAATAAATCAATAACTTTCTTTGTAAATAAATGAAAAAAAAACCTATTAACAAAGAAGTTTAAAGATTGAAAAATGAACTTAAATCAGGATATTTAATCCTGTAAAACAAGATATTTGCTCAGTTATATTTGTTGAATTTGATAATAGAAACACACATTGAACTGATTGAGTAAAATAAAAAAATATTATGCAAAGCCGAAGATGTTATAAATATTAATTGAAAACAAATATTTTTAATTTTTAAAATAAAGTTTATTTATACAATAAAAAAATATAAATGAATCAGAATAATATCTTCAAAAATTAAACACAAACAATTTTAAAATTTTTTTTTCTTTGTAAACATTGTAAAAGATTGCCCAATAAGAGAGGACATCTGTTGTTACCTATTTTTGACCTCATAAAAGAATTAAGAAAGAAAACAAATATAGAAAAAAAATCCAAAAATTTCAAGAGGCCGGATGCACATGAAGCGTAAAATTTTTTATAAGTTGGTGGTGGAAGACCAAAATAGCAAATAGAAAAGTTGGAGGACTAGAATATACAAGATTGACAAATTAACAACCCAATTCTAATTGAAAAGAGGCCCCACTGGTGATAATATTTTATTTGGGGTAAAGAAATATTAATTTGAATGAGAAAGTACTCAATAAGGATTTTGAAAGGCTTAATTAATTTTATTAAGAACTTAATTGCAAGGAAAATAAGTTTTTTGGAGTTAATTTGGGTGTTCATTAGAAGAAATTGAAGTTTAGGGACTAAAATTAAACTTTGAAAAGTTTAATTGGTCATATTAGGTGCTTAATTGTGAAGAAATTAAAGTTTAACTACCAATTATAGGTTTGATTGAAACAATTCAAAATTAATGACCAAATCCTAAAAGATGTGGGACTTCAAAGGTCAAATCATGACCCAATTAAAGAAAATTAAAGGTTTGATCGTCAATTAAAGGTTAAATTGCACAAATTAAAAACCGAAGATCAAAATGAAGAAGGCGCTGAAATTGGGGGCTTCAAATCAAAATTTCTAGGGGCGAAATTACAAGGATTAAAAAGATTTTCAGTCAATTAAAGGTGCATATGCTACAATTGAAAGAACATGAATTAAATTGAAATCTATCAAATTTCAAATTAAAAACCCTAACTTCTAGAGTTTAATTTGAATGACGCGTCATTGAGGTTTAATTAAGGATTGGGTGACACAATATTGTTTGGCTACTATCTATCCCCTTTCTTGGTAGTTTTGGATGATCAAATTGACATCTTTCAAGAGCTCGTTGTAGAGTTATAGATCTCTAAATGACACAAGAGTTCTTGTAAATGGAAGAAGAATATCCTTTCTACAACCTAAATTCCATGAAATTAGAGGTTTACATCTCAATTATTCCATAGAAGTCTCTAAAATCTTGTTCATGATTAGCTATCATTGCATTTTTATATTCTTGACTGATCGAGTTGACACATTCAAATAAATAAATGTGGAGCTATAGACCTCTAAATTGAGCAAGTATGGATCAAAACAAAAGGTGTGCATCTCCTCTACCAAATTCAAATGGTATCTGGTGACATTTACATCGAAGTTGCTTCAACGAAGCCTTAAAAGTGACCAACTCCGTCAGCCTTAACTAAGATATTCATTTGTGTACAACCACTCAACTTCTTCATGTGTTCACACTTAAAAACTCCCAGATGGTTCTTATCAAGGATCATAAATCTTTCATCTAAAATTAGAAGGTGGGAAATGCATGTCTTTGTTTCTGAGAAAGAGAAAACTACCTAAACAAAACCATCATCTCTAACAATTATTAAAGGATAAATGTTCTAACTATTAACATTTATCCATAGCTCTCTTATTTTGATCAAATAGTTGAGTTTTGATCACTCTATATGGAAATTCATCAAAAACAAAAAAACCCTAAAAAAAAATCCAATAAACATATAATTTCAACAATGTTCGACTTTGGAGGAACAAGACATTTTAAGGATTATATTATCTATATGTTGATTCTTCAAAAAAAAAACATATATCATATAAAAACATATTCAAAATATTTTTTTTATTGTTTTTATTATGTGAAAATAACAAAGTATCAATATTTGAGTGATAAAACTCATTCAAGAATTGTATTGTTATTGGGTTGATCGTTAGGTAAAAAACAGAACACATTTTTTATATGTAAATAATCCTACATTTATTTTTTTATTGAAAAATGTTGAAATCCAAAGTGAAATTAAAAACATCCATATTCAAAATCAAACACATTCATTCCCAAAAATTAAATTATTTTGCCTTTCATAACCCATCTCTAAATCTCACTTCAGAGCATTGATTTCAATCTTATCACACTGAAAAGTAAATCTTAGTGACTTAATTCCTCCGGGGTCACTAAACTGTATAGACTCCAAAACTTTGATTATTTTGAAATAAATATATAAAATCAATAATAACATATCACAAATTATATACAGTAAACAAAAATACATTTCAAATCCAATAACTATTTTTGGGAGCTGCTGGAGTCAACATAATGGAAATGACTAGGAAGCGGTGGCGCATGATAGACATGCGCTGGAACGTGACTAGGATTGTGGATTCATGCGTGCGTTTATGGATTCCTTGGCGCGTGCATGAATTGTTCAGAAGATCTTATAAAAGACAATTATCACACGCTGAAATGAAAATAGCACATAACTATATTTGTTTCAGTTGTGAAGAGTTGAAGCCCTATTTAGAGTAAGTATGAAATATATTTTTTCCATAATTTAATCTTAAAAATAAATTGTTTATAATTTAGGCAATGTCATCAAGAGCTAAAGTTACAACAATCACATGCAAGCGATGTTGGAATAGAAAATTATACGAGGAGATCTTTCCAATTTGGTTGAAAAATAATGTAAGTAGTTTTATAAAATGATTTTTTTATTCAATTTTATTCTTTTAAGAAATTATTTTTTAAAAAAAAAAAATTTACTATGTTGTTTGTTGTAACCCATTTTTGGGTCCCCCTGAAAAATAAAATAAATAGCCAAAAGAGGTTAGAAAAATAACCGGAGGCAGAAGCGCCCGGAAAACAGTCAGAAAATTGGTCAAGGAATTTAAAAATACAAGGATTGAATTTTTGACAGTATATTCTTGAAGGATGAAAGCCCTATTGAGAAGAAAAATTTGAATTTTAGGGAGAAAAGCCCAAATTTGGATTTTTATGGGCTTAATTGGATTTTTATGGACTTAATTGGATTTTTATGGACTTAATTGGATTTTTATTTGAATTTATAGAAGATTTGATTGCAAGAAAATTTGATTTTTAAGTCAATTTGGGCTTTAATTTGGAGAAATTTAAGTTCTGGGGCCAAAATATATTTTTTAGGAATTTATTGGGTCAAATCAGGGGCTCAATTGCATAAATATTGAAGTTTAAGGGCCAATTAGGGACTTAATTGTGAAAATCCGAAACCAGGGACCAATTTGGAGAAGGCGCGAAGATAGAGGGGTCTGTTTGGAATTGTTTCAGAGGCTTAATTGAAGAAATTGGAAGTTTATTGATCAATTAGGGGCTCAATTGCATAAATCCGAGGCCAAGGACCAAAGTGAAAAAGGCGGCCAACAAGAAGGGCGGGGACCGAATTTGGAGGACTGATTTGAAGTTTGGCCATTTAAATGAAACGGCGCGTTTTATTCAAAACGACGCCGTTTCATATACAAAAAAAAAAAAGGAAAGCAGAACGGTGTCGTTTTGAACGACACTGTTCATCATCTCCTTCCCCCCCCGTTTTAGCAGAACAGAAGGCAAAAAATTTTTGAAAAAATCTCCCGCGTCTCTCTCTCTCCTCGCCCCCACCACCACCACCGAAAGAACCGACCAGCCATGCGTGATTGAAGGCGCACTAACCATGGTCCCCTACCCGTGCTGCCCCTATAAATAAAGAAGAAAAACCGAAGAGAGGGTGTGGGAAAAAAGGCCGAAAGACCCGAAGAGAGAAAGAGAGAAAGAGCGACCCGAAGAGAGAGAGAAGAACAGAAACAAACCAAGAAGAAGGAAACCGAAACAAAACCAAAACCGAACCGAGAATAGGCAGCCACTGAGAACGAAAAAAACCGAAGGAGAAGGGAGGAAGAAGAATTGTTCGTCACTGTTGGAAACGGCAGCAACGCCACCCGGAACCGCCATCCACGAGCCACGCCACCGTAGCCCCGTCAGCCAACCACCGTCTCCAGCCTCGCCAGGTACGCTCCCTCCCCTGCATTTTTTTCTTTCTCTCGTCCTCTGCTAATTTTCGTCTCCTGCATGCAGATTTATTCTGCATGCAGGGAACGGGGGGAAAATTAATTCCCCACGTTATATTTTATCTTCTGGGCCAGACCGGTTCTGGCCCAGAAGCATGTATATGGGCCAGAAGGGTTCTGGCCCAACCCGGCGGTCTGGGCCGGGTCCGGCCCAGACCAAGTTCCTTACTGGGCCGAGGTCGGCCCAGTCGCTTGTGGGGCTGAGCCGGCCCAGTTAATTGGGCCGGCCCAGCCCCCTTAATAATTAACATATATTATTATATATATTATTATATTATATATATGTGTATATATATATATATATATATATAATATTTGTAAAAATCTAAAAAAAAATCTAAAAAAAAATGTTGTTATTTTCCTTGCATATATATACATTTTTAAGGGGGTTTGTATTTTTTTTTTTATATACTGTGGAGGTATAAATTCGGTATTTAAAATATCTGATTTTCGTCGTGGCACCCAAAATTTTTAAAGATATATTTTTTTTTTGCTGTCAAAAAATTCTAAAAATTCCTTAAAAACATTGTTGATTTTTTTCGTACATCTTTTTAAAATGACTCAATATTAGTTTGTATTTTATGCTGTGGAGATACAAATTCAGTATTAAAAATACCCGATTTCGTCAAAAAAAAAATATTGTTTAAAAAAAATATTTTTCTTGCGTGTTGCATACGGCCAATACTCTAACATGTTTTCAAAGTTCTTTTTATAAAAAAAATATATTGGAAGATTCGAAAGTGTGTTTTCGCATAGATTTCTTAAATACAAAATTATTTTCCTGCATTTCTGGATTTTACAACATATTTGTAAAACTCCAAAGGGTATTGGTCAATATTCCAAAAACTATAAAAATCTTATTTTTGGAGAGGGAATTTATTTATTATTCACCACTAATGTTTGGATAAAGAAATCCTTAAAAGGATGAATATCCAAAATATTATTGGGAATAATAAATCCGCACACATTCTTGAAAGAAGCCTTGATTATAATCGAGGACATTTCAAAATTAATTTTTTTTTCTTTTCACGATTTATGTGTCACAAACTTTTGAAATACTGAGGGAAAAATGAGCTTTTAAAGCGCATGGAATCTCCTTAGATTTCTATCCAAAATCAATTGACGAGCCTAAAAAAAACATCAACACCATAGCAATTATAAGGCAAACCAAACACCAAGCAGCTTACCTTAGGTAGGGCGTACTAGGGGTGCTAATACCTTCCCTTTACGCAACCAGTCCCTTACCTTAGAATCTCTGAAAGACCAGTTAGGGTTCCTAGTGACCAAAATACTAGGTGGCGACTCCCACGAACGAATTCAAAGCAAACGCAACATACGAGAAAAATCGCCAACCGATGCCGCCCGCGTTGGATTTGTTTTGGGGTGCGACATTGTTAAATATTGTGCTAGGTTGAATATCAATCAAATGGAACTGAAAATCAAATCTTTGCACTTGCTATGGGCCCTTCAAATTTAGTGAAATGTTATAATGGGTATTATGTGAAAGGAAGTTGTTATGATGACAATGAATTTGACTGTTATGGAATGCTTGAAGAAGTTGTTCGGCTAAAATATTTAAGGAGTAAGTGCAAGGTATTCATGTTTAAATGCCATTGGTATGATATAAGAAGAGGAATTAGAATGCATCGTTCAAATGGGTTGGTTGAAATCAAGCATACTTCTCAACTATATGGAAATGAAGATTTTGTGTCAGCGCAACAATGTCAACAAGTCTACTATACATGTCCACCTGATAATAAATCTTCTGAAAGGTGGACAGTTATTAAGACAACAGCTAGAAGTTGCTATAACGTTGACATGGGTGAATTTATTGAAGATGATAACAATATGAAATCATTTGATGTCGCTCAGTCAGATGATATTTCTTAACCATGTCGTGTCCTTCCTACCCAAACACTCGATGATCCAAATATATTTGTTGAAGCATCATATGATACAAAAATCAACCATTATGAATTGCTTCAATTATAGGCAAATTCGATAAAAGTTGAAAGGTATTCAGAAGAAGAATTTGATGATGATGTTAATGATGATTATGATGATGATGTTGATGTTGTTATGAGTGATGATAATGATAGGCAACATGATGATGATATACTGTAATTTTTATTTATTTATTGTATTTGGACTTATTTTTAAGTGATGTAAGCTATGTTTGTATTAATAGTATTACTTAAAAATAATTATTTTGTTCCTTTTTATTGTTTTAATTAGTTCATATTCAATAATTCAAGTAATTCAGTTCTATTTATTCTATATTTTTTTATTATTGATGTTAATTTTTTATTTTATTTCAGGTATTTAACATGCCTTGACGTGGTTCTATACTAGGTTCCAAGAGTAATAGGACCACTTCATCTAGATCAAATGACCCTTCATCTTGACCGAATAGCCAAGCATCCATTTCTCATCAACCTATTCATGAGTTGCATGATTGCTATAATCCTACTTTGAGTAGACATCATACTCAATAAGATTATGGGAGGAGGGATGATTATCAATCGTACGACGGTTTTCACTTTCAAGATTTACTTCAAACTTAAAAATGTTTCCCTCGATATCACATATATGCTTTTAGAGGGTATAATGTTGATAGGGGTTATTATGATTGGAGGGGCAATGATGTTGGGAGAGGTGAGAGAGTTGAGGAAGATAGAGGAGAACGCTATGAGAAAGTAGATAATGATAATGGTGATAATGATGAAGATGAAGATGAGGGAGATGATGTTAATGAAAGAGGATTAGGTGATAAGGGAGATGAATGTAATGTTAAAGTTTTAGATGATCGAGATGACATCCTATCAAACCATGATTCAACATCTTCTCCAGTACATCATAAGCAAAGGGTTCAAAAGGAGGGCTTTGACACGCATAAAGATCTAATTACAAGAGAGAGAGAGAGAGAGAGAGTTTCATTTATATGGAACAACAAAGTAAGTTGAAATTTATAAGGTTATTGTGCTTTATAATTATTTTTTAAGCTTCGTTATTTTAATGAATCTTTGTTAATTTTTAAGCTTCAATAACTCATCGTATGGCTGTGAGATCGGACTTATTTTGAGGTTAAATTTTAAAGGAGCATGACATAATTGGAAAAGAGATGATTCAACTTATAGGGATGAACTCTTTTATATATATATATAACAAATGGAATGAAATCTAGAATTAAGCCTTGATTATTAGTATCAATATATGTATATATATGAACAAAAGCATATAAAAACAAGAGTACTGCTGCAAAACTAGCGTTGGCTTGTGTTGTAGTAACAGTAATTAAAGAAAATATTGTTCTTAAAGCTCCTCAACCCACTGTAGATAGATTCCTCCATGTTCTAATTAAATTATCAATATTCTAGCTCACAGCTTGTCTCTTAAACAAAAGCACAGAGAACATAGGCTTGAACCGGATAATTACAAGCCACTATCATGAATTTGCTTCCAAGTATCTTATGGAACAAAAACAAAGAATCTCATGACGTTGAATTTTATGATGTAGTTAAATAGTTATTATTTTAATAATATTTCTTGTTCATCTTTTTGGCTACTAGTTTTCTATGCTTTGTTTTGGTTCTTTGGTAAAAAAAAATATATAATTATAGAAGTTAGTTAAAAATTATATTGAGCTTTGTCTTTGTTTCATTGGTGGAAAAAATATTCATTTTCTGTGGATGATGAACCAATTATTTGTAAGATTTAAAAAGATGAGACTAAAATTGCTTTGAACTAACAATTGACTCGAGCTCTTAAGAGAGCTATGTCAGACATAAATACTATAAATATCATGGATGGCATTAATAAAGGTTCACTTTGGATAAATAATGATGATTGGAATCAAATGATTAAAGATATTTGGTTCACCAGTGAATTTCAAAGGAGATCAAAATCTACAAGGAATAATTGGCTAACTGAAACAGATGGTAAATTAAGCACTTATTATGGAGGTACAATGTCATTTGCATCATATCGAGCTAACATGGTAAAGATTTTTTTTATTTGTTACAATGGATTTCAAAATTTTATATTTACATTTTCTAATATTTTTATTGGTTGATAACAAGAAAAAACAGGTGTAAAAGAATATTTATGGGATGATGTGTTTTCGGTGATGCGTCAGAGTGCCAAACAACTTGAAACCTTCATAGATAACAAGTCTAAAAAAGTTGTTGTAAGTTTTTTTTTAATGTAATTTAATTATTATTTAAAATTAAAATGAATTTATAATTATATTTAATTTTATTGTAGAAGAATTACAAAAAAAAGATGATTTCAAGATAGGAAAAATCATCATTCATTTGATGGAGCAGCTTGGTGTGTGGCTATAGAAGAAGTTACACAGGGTAAAATATTTGGTGCACCTGGTATGCTAAAATTCATGGTCAATACAAGTGCTTCATTACAATCCTATATGATGGAATCAACACCTCCAAGTTCATCAATCCAGGCATTGAAAGTGCAAATAAAGGAAAAAGATGGTCATATTTTATCACTACAGCAGGAGATGACTTTTATCTAAAACTTTCTTAGTAACATGGGATACCAGACTTGGGCGTTAAATATAGATCAAGGTATGTCGGCACCTATGGCTTCATCTATGCCATCACATGTGGCTCCACAAATAACGATACCTACAAATCCTTTTTCTAATCTAGTATATCGACCTAGGCCTCGACCACCATATGATGGTCAACATTGTATTGGTTTGTTTCCACCACCTTATGATGGTCAACATTGTTTTGGTTCGTTTCCACCACCACTTCTATGATAGCACATATTTATTAAATTGCGACTTATCTCTATTGATGTAAGTTTAATAGGATTTTGAAATTTATTATGACATTTTTATTATTTGACTTATTATTGTTGATAAAATAATTTCTAGTATTAGTTTATGTTCTTTATATATTTTTCTACAATTTTTGAATTATTCACAAATAATTATAAGAAATACAATAAATGGAAAAAATTCATGTTTTAAAAAATACTTACTGGATAAATCAGCAATGGATCAACAACAAATATTTCATTGCTAATAAAAAGGAATATCCGTTGTTGATTTATACAATCAGCAACCGAATTTCAGCAACAGATAAATTATTGCTAAAAAAATCAGCAATCGATAATCCATCGCTAAAAAATTAGCATCTATTATTTGCATCTAATATTATCTATTGCTAATTCCGTTGTAAATTTTTATTAGCAACAAAATTTAATTTTATATACAACAAACTAGGTAGATACTAATAAAATGTTTTTTTAGTATCTTTTCAACAATATTCAACTTTCAAGGAATAAGATCTTTTTAAGGATTATACTTTTATTTCTGGGTTTATTCTTCAAAAACACATATATCACAACAAATTCAAAATATATTTTTATTGTTTTTATTATGTGAAAAGAACAAGGTTTCATGATATCTGAAAGATAAGACTAGTCCAAGAATCATACTACTAGGAGGTTGATTATTAGGTGAAAAAAAAACACATTTTTTATATGTAAATAATCCTACCATGTATTTTTTAGTGAAAAATATTGAAATCCAAGGTGAAATCAAACACATCTATATGCAAAATCAAACACATTCATACACAAAAATGAAATTATTTTGTCTCTCATAAACCATCCTCTAAATCTCATTCCAAAGTATTGATTCCAATTTTATCACACTAAAAAATAATTATTAGCAACTTAGACTATGTTTGTTTCTCGAAAAGTGATTTTCGGGAAACTACTTTCCAAATTTTCCTGGGTTTAATTGCCATTAGAAAAATTGGTCAACGAAAAACATTTTCCAGTCAAAGAAAAATTTAGCTTGATTTCTAGAAAAGTGTTTTCCTTAAAAATTTGGGTGAAAAATACTTTCCGAAAGTTATGAAAAATTTAGAAATATCATATTATTTGCTGATTATATCAAATTTGGTCCTCAAACTTTTGATTGTTATATATATTTTGTTTTGAATATTTATTTTTCAATTTCATCTTTTAAAATTTAATTTTTATATTAACTTTAGTCCTCATTTTTATAATTGTTATTTGCTTTTTTCTTATTATTTTTTTATTGAAATTTTTTATCTATCAAATTTGATCCTCATTTTTTTTATCACTTATTTTATTTGAAATAATTTATGAAATGTTAATTATTATTATTTTAATTTCTTCATCTTTCATTTTTTATTTTTATTTTTTAGATTTGATCTCTATTATTTTGATTATTATTTATTTTATTTGAGATAATTTATGAAATTATATATTTTTTTTCAATTTCATTCTCATTCAACTTTTTTATTTGTAAGATTTGTTTCTCATTATTTTAATAAACTTGAAAAAAATAAAACATTAATAAGTTATTTTCCAGTTCATTTTCCATGACATAAACAAACACTGAAAAAAAATTTCAATTATTTTTTATTACACTACCAAATATCAAAAAATAATTCACTTTTCCGGAATTTATTTTCTCAAAATTTATTTTAAAAAAAATATTTTCCAGTAAATAAATGGGATATTAATTCCTTCGGGGTTGCTAAGCATCGGTATAAACTCCAAAACTTTGATTATTTTGAGATAAATATAAATATCAATATTAATAACATATTAGAAGTTATATGCAGTAAACAAGAATAGATTTCAAATCCAGTAGCTACTTTTGGAAGCTGCTGGAGTCAACAGAATCACCTTGGAAATGAACTAGGAAGCGGTGGCGCATGATAGACATGCGCCGGAACGTGACTAGGATTTGTGGATTCATGTGCGCGTTTATGGATTCCTTGGCGCGTGCATCACACTCGCCGTTACTGGATCTATAAGAAAACACAAAAAATGAATTTTTTTTCATGTCTATGATTGGGATCTGGGCTGATTTTTGGTGGCTGGTTTGGTTGTTGGTTAGGGTTAAAAAGGCAGATCAGTTTCGATGTGTAAGTGTTTCGGTGGTTGTTCTGGATTGTTGCAAAAGTTGGTGTCGGTGGCGTATTTGTTTGTGTAGAGAGGGTTGCGGAGCGACGAAAGGAGTTGGTGTTGCTGGATTTGACGATGTCGAAACAAGGTTGTCAATTTCATTTCGTTCCGCCCGGAATGGCCGAAACATTCCATACCAATTCAAAAAACAGAACAAAACGGAACAAATTTCATCTCATTTTAAATCTCGGTCCGTTCCGGATTTTTCGGCTAAATTCCGCCCGAAACGTTTCGGTTTCATTTCACATGTTCCGTTCCGGTCTTGAAAAGCCATTGAATCAAATTGAACCTTGCTCAATTTCATTAATTAAACCACCCAATTATAAAAAAACTCTTTTTCATTATTATTTTCAATAGCAATGATATTAATAATAATATTGAAAATTATTATTACTATTTTCATTAACAATAATATTAATTTTTTAAAATTAGATTTATCACTAATATATATGGTTTATATTCATGTTGTTTTTTTTTTTCATGTTTATACTTTGTAGGAATTTGAGTAAAACAAGGGATGTTTTAGATTTCATTAGCCACTTGATAACATTGACCTAACTTTATATTTAAAATATTTTTGTTAAAACATTTTACTTTCATAATATTTTGATATTTTGTTTAAATTGAATTATTTTAAGTTAAAGATCTATTTAATCTTGACTATCTAGAAATATTTTAAATTTTAAAATTATATTTGTTTGGCATTGTTTTTGTATTGCATAATTTATAATTAATTTATCTTGAATTTGAATTATATATATATATATATATATGAATAGTACAACCCTGAAACGGCACGCTGAAACACTTCAAAACTGAAACATTCTATTTCAATTAAAAAAAAACAAAACATTTATCAAAACAAAATTGATAACATTGTGTCGAAAGGGTTGCTGCAACTGTACGAAGGAGGAGACATGGGCTGTTACATGGTGGAAAGAGAGTTTGGTACGGGGAAGGAGGTTGGAGTCTGACGTGAGAAAAAAAAAAAGGCCAAAGAACGTGCTGGCAATTGGTGTTTTGTAGTAGAGAAAGGTTTTTTCCCTTTTCTTTTTTCCTTTCTCCTATTTCTGTCGTGATTTTTTCCTGTTTTTCTCTCTAGTTGTATGGTCTATCCTCTACTTATCATTTCATCTTTTCTAATCATTTATCTCCTCATTTTTTATCTCTTTATCTCCTTATCTTATAGTTGATTGGGAGAGACCTAAACTTTCATGTTTATTGTGGTCCTCCTTTTCTCCCTTACTTATGATGTCACCCTATAATCTTTCTTTTTTATTTGCTATTTTCTCCTTTTTTTTGTTATTTGAAAACACATTGGAAATAAAGGTCTGATATAAAACATTACTTATTTTATTTTATATGATCAGCCTCTTGAACAATACAATATCATATATATATATATATAAACCCACACCTAGAACTAACGGATATAAACATGGATGATACATGTTTTAGCAGCTCTCACCTACTAAAGACACCCTTTCAGTAATAAAGCAAGATCATATGTCGTTTAATGCTAAAATATATTGACAATTCCCAAACCATGCACCCAAATTCCCTGCTATGAATTATCCCCACTCATATTCTCATAACATCAAGGTATGATTTTTCATGAAGCTCGCGAGAAAAGAGGCCCTTGAAATACTCTTCAGCTGTTGTGCTCTTAAACATTGCCGGAGTCTGTTCGGTGACTAAACTGGGTGCTGGTCCAATGACGCCGTCGTAGTTTGGGGACAAAAATGTTGCAATTGAGAGCCTTTCTTTCTCAGAATTCACTGTTGCCCGATGCTCAATGCTACGGTATGTCCCGTTCGTTATGATCTGCAGAAATGATGATAATCGCAAGAACATTATGATCAATATCCAAGTTCCAAGCTAACATCGTTTGCAATTATGTATGTATTTTACCTCCAAAATATCTCCAACGTTGAAAATGAAGGCATCTGGGAGGGGCTTGACAGGAACCCATTCTCCATCCTTCTTTACCTGGAGACCTTCCACTTCGTTGACTTGTAGGAGTATAGTGAGACCTACAGCATCAGAATGAGGAGTAAGGCCAATAACCTTGTCAGGTTGAGGGCATGGAGGGTAATAGTTCATCCTCATCGACTGAAGCCCGTTTCCGAAGAGCTCTTCTACTTCCTCTGCCTCTATCTTTAGTGCTTTAGCCATCTTTCCGAGGATTGCAATACCTAGGTTTTTCAACTCCAATGAAAATGCCTCCACAGTGTCTCTGCAAGGAGAAATCAAGAGGTTGTAGCTAGGTTACTGATTAAGAAACAATGGCACCTTAAAAAACTCAAAGTATACAAAGATCGACAGAGAGAAAGAGAGAAGACCTGAAAGGAAGAGGCAGCTTTGGAAACAAGTGGGGTTTCCTTGCATGAACTGGCTGGGTGACCATGAAGAACAGGTCACCCCAGTCAAGCTTTTGCTCCTCAGACACGACAAATGCTTGTCCGAAGCCCTCTACTTCTCCTGGATACTGCCAAAAGAGCTTCTTCTCTTCCATTGGCAGGTTAAAGAAGCCCTGTACATCAGTCTTTACTTTCTCCAACAACGAAGCGCTCACTCCATGGTTTACCAACTACGAGGAAGAAGAATCGATCGCTGTATACGTTAATTCTTTTTTTGGTTGGAAATGGTGACATGAATTTTGCCTCTCTTGGTTTATTTTATTACGAGAGAAAAGATGATTTTGTCGCGACAACTAGGTCTACCAAGTATATTCATTAAACAAGCGAAAGCAATTTGTCTTTCCATCAAATGATTGAACATGTACCTCTTTATTATAATTGTAATTATGAGACGGTCGAATCTGGTCATAGATTATAATTGAATTGAATTAATCCAACATTTGATTTTTTTAAAAGAATACAAAATAAAATTATTTTGATAAATAAAAAAATCAAGATTTTGCATTGACATGTCTTGGAGAAGCTTCATTTATCAACACGTTATCTAATTAAATTAAACTTTAAATTAATACATTATTAAGTTAACCGGTCAGGTCAAACCAACTAGATATCATAATTATGATTTTTATTATATATAAAAAATACTAATAAATGTCAAGTCACAATAATGACCTTTTATTTAATGCAGTATTAGACATCATTTTAATTATTATTAATTACATGATTAGGCATATATTAATAATTAATCAAATGATATGTGTGTGTATAATATAAGCACATCCGTGCACTTGATAATATTATAATGATGACAATTATGATGATGTTATAATAATAATAAAATTAATTTGAGTTAATTTATCAAACTTATTATTTAAATCATGAGAATAAGATAATTTTATAAAAAATAAATAAAAAAATATGAAACTTAATTTTCAACTATCTCAATATTTAATGATAAAATAGAAAAAAAATCAACTAAAAAATAACGGAAAAAAAATCCAAGTCAACTATGATTAACTTGTTAAATTCATGACATGAGTCATGAAATCAGGATAAATTTTTATTTTATATATATATAAAACCTTACTTTTAATAGATCTAATGTCAAAGATTGAAATTAAGAAAAAATAAAAAGTAAATTTATGAAATTTTTATATAATCCAAAGGTTGAAATTAAGAAAAAAAAACTAAATTTATGAAATTTATGCGTTGTTGAATGGTAAAAAAAAATTTAAAAAAAAAAACTATTCTACTAAATAATGTTATTTTGTATTGTGAGTATAACTACTAATTTACCACATCCTTTAGCATTTCGTTAATTCACTATGCAGTTTAGGATATATATGACCAGCAGAGGCCGTCAGCGTTCTACAGTCTCGTAACAAAATTAAACTTCACTCTCAGGATGATAATTAACAAATTAATTATCAGTGATGATGACCTTCACCAACTGGGAAAGATGGATTAAAAAAGCAATTTTATATATATATATAAGTACTTCTTCATGTGTTCTTAAGGTTATTTATTAATTATCGATTTAAATCAAATGCATCAATATGTATGTTAACTTGCTAATGAACTTGTTCTTCAATTAACACTCACATCTTTCTAATTTTTCAGAGGGTTTTAGGTTCGAATTTAACACCGAAACAAACGATGGGCCAACTCAATATCAGTACCGTGTTTTTCTTTGACTGCTGCTCTTCACTATAGTTCGATTACTAATTAGTGTGTTGATCCAAATTAATTATTATTACAGTGGACTTCGTATTTATAATTGTTTACTTAATTCTTATCTACGAAGACAGCAACCCTGTAGAACCCGTCTAAGACTGATTATCAAACAGTTCATAACGTTTATGGAGACGAAGCTGCACATGAAATGTGCTGTTAAAGTTGCTTTGAGAAAATATTTGTAGATTGGGTTGTTTCTTTATGTCTACTTTATCAGGGGTTTCGACTCGATCCAAACCCATGATCACAAGTCGATGGCTGACAAAACCTTTGATGTTTTCGAGAAAAAAGATAAAAAAAAAACAAATCCATGATATTTTAGTAAAAGAAATTAGGTGTTTTCACTGATCTGGCTAGGGCTAAACCTTGAATTAATGGGTTGATGACTGTGAGCAGGGGTGGATAATGATAAGATGAGTATGTTGTTATTATATGCAATTTTCTCGCCTTTTCAGTAATATTTTTTCTTTTTTTCTTTTTAAGCTTAATGCACCTTGGAGATGATATTTAATCTTGGTTGAATCACAAATGGAGCTCGAAGAAATCGCTTGCCATGGAATAAAAAAAAGAAAAAGGTGACGAGGAAGAAACTAGAGAAACATGAGTGAGTGAGTGTGGTGTGTACCTGAAAGAACCCCCAGTCTCTGCAAGCAAGATGGAGCTTGGCCAGTTCAGAGTCCATTGATTCTTGATCTAGTAACCTCTGCATATCAACAACCGGGATCTCATCAACCGGAGCACGGCTGGGAATGATCGTCGGCTGGTCTTGATCAGGACGGATATATCTTGGTGGGATGGCTGCCGTGTTTACCTTGGCCAATTCCTGGACGCAGGGCACAATAAGAGAGCTTCCAAGCTGAACACCTTTTGATTCCATGTTTCTTAATTTGTATTTGCAGTACTGGTTTTTGCAGGTTTTTGCAGGTTTCTAGCTTTCTTTCTCTATATATAGGAGGAGAGAACACCACTCTCCTATGAAGTAATATATGAGTGAAGCATCCGGCAAATACTCTTCAGACTTCAAAAAAAAAAAAAATCGTTTCTAGAAACAGAGTTGAAAAGCGTTATCTGATCGACATGCATGGGCAGAAATGTCAAAATGATGTGGCGACATCTTCCAAAATCTCCAACCCTTTCACACTAATATATTTTAAAAGTCATACAATATATTTAATAAAATTTCTCTTCTTATATATATATATGATCATACGGTCCAAATATGTTTAATATGAATCCATTTGAACAGCAAAGCGAGAGGGTTTTGTGAAGGGGCCAAATGAATGAGAGTTTTTAAGGAAACAAATATAAAAGGTGAGCATTTTGATGATGAATATGACTGGGAATCTGCCATCATTTATGAATGTGGGGAAGAGTAGATATTTTCTTTGTAAATATTTAAGAGCTTCTTTCGCTTTGGGGACCAATAATTTCCATGTTTTAGTAAGCTCTTTAATTCTTATCCATTCAGACATGGTGGTAGTTGCAAGGCAAAGTCTATGATCTCCAGAGATTTGCTAAGATGATGATGATGTGGTGGTGATGATAAAATGCTAAAAACTTCGAAGACGTGAGATATAATTTAATGAATTACTGGAACTTCACAATCAACCCGACTTGTCGGACAAGAACAATCCCCTTCGGTCCAATTTCTAGAAAAGTCTTCGAAATCTGTTAACAAATGGATTTAATTTCCAGATTAAAAAAGAAAGTAAATCCTCTCTGATTCCACTGTGTGAGAGCATGACCATTTCATCAACATATTAATCTTCCAGCCGTCTCATATTATCTCTCAGTAATCAGTTGTCTTTTTGCATCTTCAAGCAATGTTACTGCCAAATATCAAACCAGGAAGAAGCTGGAAGACAGAGGCAAGGACTTCAGAGGATTCCTCATTCCTTCTGCAATATTTAGCAGGAAACGTAAACTGCAAGATGCACGCCTGCTCTCAAGCTGAAAACACCATTCAAGAAGCTGTGGAGTTTTCTGAAACAGCTTCCATAACTATGTGTTTTAGAACAACAGACAGTTTTGAGAACAGAAGTTTGACATTATCTGAAACAGAGTTTATCTTTATTGTTTGCCAACAGGATGGTAACTCTTTATCCAGTTGAAAATTCCGGATGTCCTCCGGGATCCGGCCACGGCCGGATGTTTCACATCTGTTTCCTTTGACTCCTAAGACAAGTGCAGTATCCTCCTACTCCAAAGTGGATGTGATGCATGCCTACGTATGCACACAGTGATGCATATGCTTGTGTGAATGTGTATGAATATCTAACCATTCTAGAAAGAAGGAAAGGTCAAGCAATATGAAGCTTGACTTGAGAAATTTGTGAAATGTCAAAAAAATAAAAAATAAAACATTCAAACGCTCAACCACCTCCATAGCTAGGAAGATGCTGGTGAATTTTCTCCTTTTGACTAAATGATTCTCCAAGGTCACTGTCATTTTTGAGTAGGAGCCAGGCTCCCTTGTCTCTTTGGGAGAGCATTTTAAAGTTGTTTTTTTCTTGGCAGATTTTTTTAATTTTATCATGCTGACACGTGATGACATCTTTTAGGGAAGATATGGTGGTGACTGGTTTTCTGAGACAAAAATAAAGAGATTAGTTCAAACAAAATACCAATGTGGATTAGACAAATTATGACTTTCGATAAAAAAAAAAAATTAATAATAGCCTTATTGGTGTTGTTTTTGTTTTTTTTCATCATGTTGAATATGTGATTACATTTTTTATTAAAAAATATATTAAAATAATATTTTTATTTTATTTTTTAAAAATTATTTTTGGTATCAACACATCAAAATAATCTAAAAATATTAAAAATATATTAATTTAAAATAAAATAAAAAATAAAAAAATTTTAAAACACATTTTTAAAATACAACAACAAACAGGAATAAAACTGCTGCAGTGTTGATATTATCATTTAAAACAGCGTATTTGACCCGTACAAATTCTTAAAATTGCAGTGTTACATCTTTTACCTGAAAGTTCTTTCTAGAAAAAACAGCTGTAACTTATTTTATTCATTGATAATGAAGTTTTTTAGTGGGCTGTTACCCCGTGATTAATCCTCCAGCACTAAGGAGATGGAAGCTATTCGAGTAAAAATTAATGTCTGTGTATGATTTTGGTTCATATTATATTATATTATATTAAGTTTTATTTAACTGCTTCCTAACAAATTCACATGAAGAGGGGAAAATATTTTTGCTATTTTAGAATTGACTTGCATGTCCCAAATTAATCTAGATTTCTCCTAATAGAACGGCTCTGGTGCTTGGTTATGTCAAATCAGGAGTTGGTCGATGCAAGCACAAAAGATGTAAACATCATTAGACTCTGCGGAGAAAAAAATTCAATAGCTAATGGAAAATGGCCGTCCTTGTTAGCTATCAGTCAACAATTTGATTCACTTTACCAGAAAAACCCTAACCTTGTAACATGGCTCTAGTGTTGTTTGATTGTCAATCACGGGCACTGAATCCGGACTCCTGGTCTTTTTGTCATATGCTACGGAAATTCGACAGACAAAAGCCTAACCTTTTTCATATGTTTTTACTTTTTTCTTGCCCAAAGGATGGTGACACTTCAAGCATCAATCTATTCATTGGCAAGAACACATTGTGATGATCACGTATACATCCACTAGATTTTGATTTGCCCTTTGAACATTTACATAGCAGTATAAACTGATTCCCACTTTCAAGATAGAAGGCAACAAATTAGATTGCCATTTCAATTTCAAGAATGCCAGATATTTGTTCAACAAGATCAAACAAAAGAAAAATGTAAAATCCAGTTAAAATGCCTGCTATCTCCAAGTCGAAACTCTCCCCACGCAGTCGACATGGACAGAGGGCAAGCGAAGTTGCTATGTCAATCACCAAGTAATTCAGTGGAGAAGAAAATCTTGAGAGTTAGAAGGCTAGCCACAAATCATTGATGTTCAGAAGAAATCAACTAGACCATTAGATGCATCGCAGAGAGTAAAATTAATTGTATCGGTCCAAAGCATCAAAACTAGCACCCTAAAATCTAAAGAAGATGGCTATCTTAACAACATTGAGAGAGAAAAAAAAAACTGTAATTTCCATCGAGGACTAACACGTTCTCAAACCTTCATCGATATGTCGTTCAATGGCAGACCTGTAGCCTCCACTGAAACAGTTACTTTCTATGCTCTTCTCTGGCTACAATCTTGAACTTCCCTGACTGTTGTTGCTGCATAAATAGGAAGAAAAACCATAAAAAACCATACAAATACGATAGTCTTCCAATTAAAATCTTGAATTAAAAAGCAAGAGGAGCAGCTTTCTTTACCTTATCCCATATGTCAGTGTGGCTTTTGCAGAACCCAGCAACTATAGTCTCCTTCTTCCCTTCTTTAAACTCGATGCAAAGATCCTCGTTCAACCCACAAGTAACATGAAATGCCAGAGGACACTTAGGTTCAGAGCACTCAATAACACACCCTTTTCTACTCTTACAAACATAACATCTCCCTTCCCATCTCCTTTTAGGAACCTTAGAACAATCAATTCCTTCACGGCCATCTGGATCGTCGAAGAACACCTCAGGAATCAAAAGTGCACACACAACATGAGCCCACGACCCATCAACACCCTTTGTTGTGGTGGGTTTCAAAGCGCCACCTTTTGTTGGACAAAAGCAACAAGATAAGGAGGATTGCTTACTCTCTGACCTGTAAGATTTAGAAGCCAAACACTGAATACAAAACCAATCACCATCAGGAACACCCTTTATTAAAGGATTCCCGTAGCAAGTAGTGTGAACCATTAAATCACACCCATCACAAAACACTATAGGATCTGTTGGATCCCCATCTGTGCTTCGACAAATAGCACACAAAATCCCATCCTCCTCCTCCTCGTCTTCTTCTTCTTTCTCCTCTTCATCTTTACACTCCTCTTGGTTGTTTTCATCAAGAACTGTGACTTCCTCCTCTTTTTTTAAATCTTCTTGTTCACTTTCAATCGACTTATCAATAATAATATCAGGTGGGGTTTTCTTGTTTTCCTCGTTTGCTTTGATTTCTTCATTGAAAGAAGGATTATACTCAACATTGAGATCGAAAGGCGAGAGTGGCTTACCGGATACCAAATCAGGATGCAATGCCCAAACCCTCTTCTTGGTTGGCAAACAATATGCAGCAGTGGTAGTGACTTGGGGAGCAGCATCAGCAAGAAGTGGATTCCGGGACTCCTTTCGCTTCTTGGCCGGCAATTGCAAAGCGATGGGTACATTTTCTTTGTTTTCTTGCTGATGCTGTTGTAAGAGTCTGTGTCTTTTGAGAGGAGGTAAGGCTTGGAATTTGGTATCCATTGTTGTTTCTGCGTGTGTTTATGGATTTTGCAGGTACAGAGAGATGGAGAGGAGAGGGCTTTTCGTCTTGATGGGGTTTTTTTCCTTTTGAATTATCAAGGCAAATTGATTGCGGGGGGAAGAGAAGAGAACCCGGGAAGGGAAGTTTGTTCTGGCGGGAACCTAAAATTGTAACCCCTCCATTTTTTTGGTCCTATAATTTGAACGATGAAAATTTAGGTTTAGAACTTTACTAGAGCATCTCCAATGGAAAATGTCATTTTAAAGAGTCAAATGAAAAAAATGGCTTTTTGAATAGTGTAAATATAGCTTTTTGTATTATGTGCATTCCAATGGTAAAAAGCTATTTAGAAAAGCCATTTATATTTTAATATATTTCATGTTAAATTAATTTTAATATAATTATATAACTAATTTAGATATTTTATATATAATATAATTATGATGTTATTAATTATATAATTAATATGAGTAATTTATAAAAGTAATGACAATATATTTAAAATAAAAATAAATTTCTAAATATTTAATTAAAAATATATTACATTAAACAATAAATAAATCTAGTTAATTAAAAATACATTACATTAAACAATAAATAAATCTAGTTAATTAAAAATACATTACATTACAATAAATCAATCAAAGTTAATTACAAATCAAAACCCCTCTTTTGCATAATTTCTAACTTTCTATTTTGAAAATACGCTGCAGAAATTGGATCCAGATTAGAAATATCCATTTTCATAATTTCTTCTTCTTGTTTCTCTTGACTTTGTTGAATCAGCATGGCTTGTTGCTCTAACATAATTTTTTTGTCTTGTTTTTTCTGATCCTCAATTTCAACTAGAGTATCCCTGAATTGTTGTAACAGATTCGTTACAGTTGCATCCCCAACTTTATCTTTTCCTTGTCTACGTTTAAGTCGTTCCTTTGCAGCCTTCTGACCGATTGGTCTATCTTGATAAATCAATGGTTCACTATCTTCTCCTAAACTAACAGAATCAGGGGTAGATGGAGTTGATGAAGCCGGACTTGTATTATAATGACCTTTTTGTTTCTTGTGTTGACCTTTGATGTTGACTTGCACGCTCAAATTGCCATTTGGGTTCTTTTCTTAAGATAACCCAACAATGTTCTAGTTGAAATCGTTTGTCAACGCAAGAAGCATACATTTGCCGAGCATCATTAATCTGGTAAAAAAATAAATTAATTAAATAATGTTAAAATATATGTTAAACAATTCAACATAGAAATGAATGTTAACATTACCCTTGATTCTTCAGTCATTCCACTTTGCTGACGATTTTCAATTTGAGTAACAAATCCAACAAATTTACCGACTTCTCTATTTATTTCTTGTCATCTACTTGAGATGCTTATTTGTGAACGATTATTCAAGTTTCCTCCATTCTCTACAAAGTAAGCATGTACGCGAGCCCATAACTGTTTTGTTTGTTGATCAACTCCTGTAATTGGATCCTTGCTTGTATTTAGCCATGCAGAGACAAGTAAACAATCCTCCTCTGGTGAGAAATTTTTACTTCTTTGTGATTTTTTTGCCGAATGGACATTTAAATTCGAGCATGTTAAGTCATCAATTAATTGATTAGAATCACTTGGTTGAGAGAGAATATCTTCTGACTCACTCATAAGAAGATTGGTAAAAGAGCTTGGAAAATTTGAATCCATCTACATTAAAAAAAAAAACTCAAGTTAAAACCTTAAGAAAGTGTAAAAGAAGCTCACATTCAATGTTTAACAATTTTGTAGTTTTCATACATGCGAATTAATAATAAGCATTGCCTTCTACAACATAAATAAAAATTGTCTTCCTTAACCCATATTAAAAACATAAAATAATAAAGAAATAAAACTCATCACAAATATTAAATTAACAACAAAAGTTCTAAAAAATCAAGAGATATTAAAACGAAAATAGAAAAAGCTTTTAAACAAGCATACCTTTTAATTTCAGCTAATTAACACAACCCATGTTAATAATTAACCGGAGAATAATCGATTCTTGTTTTTTAAAATTTGAGAGAAGGGTGAGGCACAATACAAAAATTTAAAACTACAAGTTTTTTCTTCATGTATTTATAGACAAAATTTTCTATGTTAAAAAAAAAAAAAAAAAGCAGCTGGCCAACGGCTATAAAAATAGCCGTTGGCAATTTTGGCCATTTCTACAGTTAAATGTAGAAATAGCACTTCACCAAGTAAAAAACCATTTTGGCTGTCCCTTTAGCTTTGTCGTTGGAATGCTCAAAATAAAAAAATAGAAGCCATAGTACAGATGGTTATTCGTTTGCGGAGCTGCCCTAATAAAAAACTTTGAAGTCCAGCCCTCTGACTATCAGTAAAGTTTCGTTTAGGTCCTCCTACTTCTGGTAATTTTAAATGAATGAATGGTTGATCAATTTCTGGGGATGTTGGCATTGCAATGCACACATCTTTGATTGGCTGTTGAAGAGCAAATCTCTCTGAAAGAGAAAACCAGACTGCGGATAATACACCAAGCACTTCAAAGCAAGAGACAATAGAGAGGATGATTTAAAGGCAGCAAGGAAATAATTTGGTGAAAAAACTAAGCAATTCCTGTACTTGTTTTCCTGATGATACGTGGAGTGTGATAAAGATTTTATTTTAAAAACTTTTTTTGCTCATAAATCTAATAAAATATTTTTTAATTTATTTTTAACATTAACACATGACGATTCGAAAACATTGAAATTTTAAATAAAAAACTCAAATTATGAGCGAACATCGTTTTGGTTGTAATGCCAAACACACATTTTTGTGTATTTATAATCGTTTGGGAACACAGTCCAACCCATGTTCTAAAAAAAATTAATTTTTTTTACTTAAAATTAATATATTTTTTAGTTTTTTTAATCGTTTTGATGCGCTGATATTAAAAATAATTTTAAAAAAATAAAAAAAATATTATGTTGATGTATTTCCGAGTAAAAAACACTTTAAAAAATATTCACAACCATACTCTCAAACACCATCTAGGCTCTTGCTCACCTTCAACCCCAACACTTTGAATGCCAACTTGTGCTAATTTTTTATTTTTATTTTTTTTTGTTACCATGTGTGTTTAGGCTAGTTTAAGTGCACATCGACTAATCCCCCGAGACCGTAAAGTTAACGACCTGGTAAGCTTCTACTAGCCAGTCTAGCCCTGAGATTTATAATACTCGAACTAGTAATTTCTGATGAGCAAACTTAGAGCTCGACCAGTTAAGCTATACCGCTTAAAATCACCGATTTCTGCTGCCCTAAAAGGCCATAAAATTGATCATCCTGGCCTGGCCTGCCCTTTCAGAACATCTTGCTGTTCTATGAGCATTAGTAAGATCAATGTACAAGAACTTCCAGCGCCTTTAAAATACCATTTTGAAATTACGAAACCTAAATCCAAAGTAAAATGCCAAATTATATAAAGAAACAAGGAAGCACAGGAAGTCCAGTGCAAAGCTACTCTCTGAATCTTTGGTCCATCATAATTATACCGGAAATTAAAGCACTGCACCTTCCTGACATCAACGATGAAAGTACGATATCCCACGTTTCTGATATCGACAATGAAATGACTGCTGCCTTTCCCAAAAAAAAAAAAAAAAAAAAAGCTGCCCCGGGTTTTATTTTGTTTTCCCAACATGTTACAATGTATTTTTTCGAGATAGCAGGAGTAAGAATTAAGAGATGAGAGATTTCCGGTTTGGTCTGGGTTTAAGTTAAAATAATTAACTAAACTGAAATATTTTTTTAAAGTTTTTGAATAAAACTGAATCAAATTAAAAATTAGTTTGAATCGATTATATTCAGTTCGGTTTGATTTTTTTTTTCTTCCAAACCAATTTAAACTGAAATTATTTCAATTGAATTTTTATTCTGAGTTTTTTTACTGACCATATTTTTTCAGGAATTCTATCTTCGTCTTGTTTTTAATTTCACAGATCTGGGCTTATTTTTTGAGAAATCTTGGCTTTCTCAACATGACTTTTTTTTAAAATGGTTGGGCACGTATGGCAAAACAAAAGGAAATAATAGAGGTCATTTGACTAGAAAAAAAAAAACAAATGGAAAATCAAAAGATAGTTTACATAGATCCTCATCTACTCATCATCCATCGAGTACCTAACTTGATTTTGAATTGTTATCCTCACAATACCAACATAAGGAGAGCACATAAAAGCCTTTTATTGGTTTAACATAATAATCTTCTTTGATTATATGTACATGGAAAATTATATAATAATTAGAGGATTATGTGAGAAATAGAAAGGAGAAGGATAAAAAAATTAAAAGCAAAAATAAGGAGGGGTATGTTTTTTATAGGAAGAATAAAACAATTAAAAGTAAAATTGTAAAAATGAAGAGGGTGGCGTGCCTTTGATAGGAGGAGCATAGAGCAAAGCTTAACAAATAACAGGAGCATGAAGGAGAATAAAAAAAGTAAATATGCAGGGAGCAAAAGGAGAGGAGAGATGGAGAGATGCAGAGAGCAAGGAAGGGGGCAGCTAGTTTTGTTTTAAGAAGAAAGCTAATTTAGGTTTAGGGTTAGGAAGACATCCTATTTATACCCGTTTCTTTTTTTAAGTGTTGGCTTAGTTGAACTTGTTCGGTTCGGTTCGGTTCAATTGGTTTTAGACTTTAGAAACCGAACCGGAATTTTTTTGTAAGTTTTTAATCGGTTAATTCGGGTTTTTTTTCGATTTGGTTGTTTGGTTTTTTTGCTCTCCCCTAGTAAGAATACAACTTTATATTGCCTACACACGTAATATATTTCATGATTAATTATTATACTATGCTTTGTAAGTATGAGCTATTTACTATGTAATAAGACATTTCTTATCTTTGCTAATAGAATATTTCTAGCCAACATCTCATTTATATTCACCAATCAATTTTCATCTAACTTCCAAGATGAACCAATATGCACATGGTTTATAACTACCCTATATCAGTAGATTAACAACATAGGTTATAACTTTCTTAAACTCGCCATTTCACTCTCGTTCTTATTTTTTTTTTCTCTTCTATATTTACTAATTTAATCATTAGAAAATATCTTGTTTTATAAAAAAGAAAAAAAGAAAAAAAGAAAAACATATAATCAAAGCCCATATTTAAAGTCACTATGTCTTAACTCAGAATCCTAACCCTTGAAAAACCCAATTTATGTGTAAAGTTTTTTCACGAAAATGTCATATTACAACAACAACTAATAGGCATCAGCCTTTTTACTATAGCAAAAAATACTATGCACTCACTCACGATTCATTATGGATTGGAGTGGTGTATTTTTTGATAATTTGTACTTTGGTCCTCAAACTTTTATTTTATGTGATTTAGCCCTTTTAAGATTAAATTAGCCCCTAATTGCATTTTTTTAGGAGGGAGGATTGAATTGAAAGCTAATGGACTGAAGTAAAACTCTCAAGTAACATGGGAGGCAGATTGAAAGTTTCATTGAAATATTCATTTTAATCCCCTATATTTTTTAGATGTTAGGTGATCAGTTTCTTGAATTTCAAGACAAAATATTTTGGTATTTAACTTCATTTTCCTTTTTTCAGTCTTTTTCTATTGGGAGAAGAGAAAGAGAGTCCTTGAATTCCAGCCTAGAGAGAGAAAGTGGTCGTTGAGAAAGATTTCAGCCAATAAAATGATTGATTTTTATGTCAAAAGGTTCCATATAATGAGGGGGGGTTATGTTTAGGTTTTTTAACTTAAAAACACCTAAAACAACATATTTGAGCTTGGGAAGAATTTTTGTTTCGAGTGGATTTTGGGTTTTGGGGCGGTTTGTTGGCTTTTTGGTGGCCATGGATTGGTTTAACAATGTCTCTAAGGTGTTTCTAGCTATTTTGAGTAAAAAATAAGTTGAAAATGAGATTTTGGATAAAATAATAAATGACCCCATTTTTCTAGCCACCACAGTGACCAGATTCTAGATTTCCCAAGTGACATGTAGTCTGTTGACGTAGGCGACGTATCATTTTTTTTACTATTTGGGGCGGACAACGTGTCATCCGACCCATTAAACTTAAAAAGAAAAATAAAGGCTCGCGCACAGGTCGTTGCTTTATTAGGCTAGGCGCTAGGCCTAACTTACCAGGCCCAGCAACTCCTGGCCTGGTTCCTCTTTTTTTTTTTTTTTCAATTTTTAGTTTTTAAAAAATAATGCATTATTTGTGTATATTTTTTCAAATAAATTTTTTATTTATGATTTAATTAGATTGTGATTATTTTTAAATTATATTGGATGTGTTTAATTTGTAGAGAGGTAAGTATGATTCATCTGTGATTTTTTCTTAATTTTATATAGATTAATTTATCTTTAATATTTATTTTTTTATAAGATTTTTTTATATGTGCAGCCTTGCATTGTTTTTTTAATTATTGATCAATAAATTTTATGTGTTTATGTGTAGCCTTGCATTGTTTTTTTTATATATATAATTATTGTTCAATAAATTTTATATTTATGTTAGTTTTTATTGCAAACTTTATGTGTTTTTCTATTACAAATTTATTTTAATAAAGAAGTTCATTAAACATAACCAGGTAAATTGCTCATGCTGTGATGTTAAATATTTTGATCTTCATTTTTCGCTTGGTTTTCTCAATTTCATTTTGTTTATTGTTGATGAATTTTTCTTTTCATTACTTAACATAATAGTTATTGGGTTGTTTAATTATATGCATGTATAAATTTTTCGATTTACTTCTAGGAGTTTATATATATATAATCTGGTAGAGAAAATTATTTGACCAATGCTTGCCCCGTACAGTTTAAAGGTTTTAAGTACTCTTAGATTACTTTTTCTTTGGGGAAAATCTATACTCATTTTATACATTGGATCCAGATAAATAGATGAATACATAAAATATTTTTGCAGACACTTAACTAAGTTATCCAAATCCTTGCAGTAACAAGGAGTTGACAAATATTTGTTATTCTTTCCTTTCTAACAATTTTTGAGACTTCACTTCTCACCCAAAAGTTAGGCTTCCATGTTTTTTTTATTCATCATATCATTTTTTATTTTGAGTTGCTAAAACAATGTATATTTTAGATTGATGTCCCTTTCCATTTTACAATTTGATTCTTATATAAATTTTAAGACAATTTAAGTAATTATTTTGCTTGTTACTTATTTGCTGCATGAAAGTCAAATCATATTCCTTTTAATACTATCAGCTATTGATTGCATGTTTAGAAAGTGTTATTTTTCTTTTCAAATATCTCACAATTAAAAGTACTGTATGTTTTCAGAAGTAGCCCGCGATATGGGTGCAACCTATCTAGTCACCATCTACTGTTTGTTAATCCTCATTATGGGCTATCACACTGCGATCCAAATCCCATCCAGGGCACTCCAAAGATCGAGCAGCAAACACTAGATACAACACATGGTACTACCAAAGATTTAAGCAAATATCCAAAGAAAAAACCAGATGCGTGAAGAAGAGATGAAGCAACCACCACTTATCTACCAGACATAAGGATTCTAGAAGAACTCTAGGCCTTTGCAAAAAGCACAACTTGCATCCATAGCCACCGCATATGTCAAAGCTACTCGACTTTATAGATACATGATATTTTTTTATACATTTATGGTTATCAATTTACTCTTTTTATTATTTCTTTTAATGACTAACCTCTACTTTTCCATCTTGCATGGACTTGGAGAAACCAAACGTGCCAAGTGATATCATATCAAGACTCATCTCCATTTTATAGGGCCGACTACTAATTTAACATATTTTATAGTTAATTGGTTGGTTATGCATAATATTATTATATTCATATAAATATATATTTATTATTAATAATAGTTTAGTTTATTTTTAATATTTATATAATATTAGATTAATAAATCTAATATTTGATTTATGAATCTAGAATAAAGATAAAGTTTATGAAACAAAAATGTTTTACAAAGAAAATTATAAAATTATTATAATTATAAGATTTTTATTACATCAAAACATTGTTCCTTAAATATTCTTAGTCGATGCTCTCTTAAATTTTGAATATTTATTTGAATCATAAAGATTGATACATATTGAATTATTTTCTTTATGAAATGAAGCGATTTTTCTCAAAAGTTGAGATATAAAAGATACCTATAACTAACATGTAGGTGTTTGTTATAAAATATGTATATTGAACTAAGAATTTTATACGGAGATATCACATGTGTCATTGGAAATACATTCATTTATTCATGGTTGATGGTACAAAATATTCATCACTCTTGATGAATTAGATAAAATATTTTATATATTTTTAAATAGTATTGATTGTTAAATCTTTGTTGAAGGTAAAAAGAAATTTAAAAGGAGTTTTAATTCTTTATATATATATATATATATATATAATTAGCAAGGTAGGTAGTCAAATGAATAAAAAAAAACCCCTTGCAATAAGAAAAATTATTATTAAGTGATTTAATGCAATAAAGCCTTTAGCCTGCCATAATTATTGACTATAAGGGTGGTCGTGGCCTGGTTGGCCCTCCTTTTTTCTTAGGCCTTCTCTTTATTAGATGGATTAAATAGGCGTGGCCGCCTCCAGTATTTGTTTATCCTTTCTTTTTAATGGGTGCGAATTACCTGTCATCAACCTTTCTTTTAAAAGAAAGAAAAACATACAGATTACCTGCTCCAGTATTTCTTTTTCTTTTTTATAGGTGCGAATTACCTGTCCTCAACCTTCTTTTTTTATTTATTTTTCTTTTTTATAGGTGCGAATTACTTGTCATCAACCCTTTTTTTTAAGAAAAAAATACGAAGTTACAAACAGATTACCTGCTCCAGTATTTTTTTTTCCTGCTATGTAATTAAAAATATTAACCTCTCAGTACTTAAACCCCCGACCTTCTATTAGTGATCGACATTCAAAAAATATATCAGCCTTGTATAGACTTCAGTTCTATATATATATATATATAAAAGTACGAACAATTATTTGCACTGGATTAACATGCTTACAAGATAACTTTGACCAGCATGCCATGATAAACAAGAACATGCCCCCTCGCTCGCATTAAAATCCAAAAAATGTCGTCACAGAACGACAAAAAAAATAGTATTGAATTTTGTCTGAACCAAGGTATCCCATAAAGACGTGAGGACAGATCAGGATACTGGGATCATTCGAATATCTTTCCTTCCATTAGTGGTATCTGTTTGTATTTTTCAGAAATACAATATGAAAAAACCTACGTGTTTTATGATTATACATGAAAATGCTCAAAATGACTGCTACTTGACTCCTGCAAATTTTACCAGCATGTATGGCGTGACCTTGAAGAATCCAAGATAGAATCGAAGAAATTCATTGTATTAATTCTTTCTTCGATAGCAAACTGAACTTTTGCCAATCAAACAAGGCCTTGCACATCCTTGCCAAGAAACCTTCTCTAGAGGAATTGATGGAAGCCTCAAAAACTTATGCAACCACAGATGTGGCTGCCACCGCAATCGACAGATCAAGGTTGCGAGTACAAGAGCATCTTGGCTTGATCCCAATTAGAGTGCCGAATATGACTTTGGTTGCATATTGTTATCTGTGCCTCTCAGACAGCAGAGCCTGTGAAGAGGATAACTTGTTAAATGTGATGGATGAATGCTATCAATCTGAAAATAACCAGGCAAAAGTAAACGCGAAAAACACTTAAGAATTCAGATTTGATCCAAATTTTATTAGCAAACAATCTATAGGACAGTTGGAGATCCTGATAAATCTCTACAAAGAATTACAGAGGCAACACTAGATGAAAGACCGATAGAGCAGATCTTTGGCTGATGTAAAGCTAAAGTAATGTGAGCAAATACAAAACCCAAAGATTTGACTTGGATGAAGTATTTGCTCACATTGACCAAACAAGACTTAACCACAAAAGAAACAATTAACGGGCAGTTCTAGATACCAGCCAGTTGAGCTGGCATGAAAGAAAAAAACATTGGCTGGCTGAAGATTAGACTGGAAGGTCTTACTTATCTTCACAAGTTTTTAAATTCACCAGCATGGATCTGCATGTATATGGTCTAAAAGACCACCAGATTAGTGGTCCCAAAAGTTAATAAGACATTCTTATCCCAGCAAATCCCAGGAAAAGTAACTCCGTTTTGGAAACACGCTTCTCATTCTACTAGTTCCCAAACCAGAGTAGTTCACCCAACAAGTTTTGCAAAAAAAAGCAAGCTGCTCATGAAAACCTTGAATTTCGGCTGAATAAAGTATCAACTTGTATTTGCTTATCAGTCCCAAAAAAGAAACTTAAAACTTGATTTTAGACTTCATATATTGATGCACCAAACTTGAAAAAAACTAATACTGTCTCATTTACTCTCATAACCAGGTCCATGAGCAAGCTCTCGGGTAAATTCACTATCAAAGTTCTCACAGGTGTACATGTTAATTAATCTAACTGGTTTCATTATCTTTAATCAAATTAAAAAAAAAATGTTTTTTTCTCTATACAAGCCTCATTTTTTCAGATGGGTGGTTGCACAGGCAGAAGATAATGTCAGTTTCATAACCAAAATATGACAGGGGTACCACAACCAAAGAAAACAAAACTATAAGAGAGAGAGGGAACGAGGGGGAGAGAGAGAATGATTTTACATACCCCATGATCCACCATGGCGAAGGCAACAATTTGATGGCTAAAAGGTCATGAGCCCTAAACAAGATACATAAAAAGTATCAAACACACTTGTCATAGAGAAGGTAACAGCACTGCTGAACATAAAAAAATATCAAATAGACATGAGAACATGTCAAAGGTGGAAAGAATCCTAAATGCTTGAAAAAAATAAATAATAATACTGTCATGTAAATATGAACTGGTAGATAGAAGGCATCCCACTTGAGATACAACTAAACACCATTCTCAAGGAAATAATAATATATATATATATATATATATATAAATATATATATAACATTAAACAGAAGCTTAATAAGTAAAAATAACACCAAATCTTACATTCACTACTTTGACATACAGCTGTTTCAACATGTAGTATGCCAACTACATAATAATATAAAATCAAATCCAGCTAATTATTATATAAAAAAAAATGATCGGCATATAACAAAATTGATCAGCATATCAGAGAAGGTAGGCTACTGGCATTTGGAAAGCAATGCTTGCATTAAAAAAAAAAAAAAGACAATTTCTTCTTCTTCTTCTTCTTCTTCTTTTTTTGGAGGGGTGTGGGGAGGGGTGGTTATAAAGACTCGAAAATCCACTAACAAAAATAATAGAAATGGATGGAGCATTATAACTTATAAGACCCAATGTACCATCTACAAAATATAGTAAAAAGCAATGC
The DNA here is from genome assembly GCA_033617975.1 of Populus alba x Populus glandulosa. Lineage (NCBI taxonomy): Eukaryota > Viridiplantae > Streptophyta > Magnoliopsida > Malpighiales > Salicaceae > Populus > Populus alba x Populus glandulosa. Next base: position 41,021,929 of record CM066143.1, read on the forward strand.
AACTACAGTAAATGCCAGGATTACTAATATAGTGGAAAATATTAAAAAGTAAGCATCAATACAAGCACACATTTATACTTTACATCTCTGCAAAATAAGTAAAATATTTTGCTTAACACATGCTGCTCAATCAAATATTAGCTTTTCTAGAGACTAAATGTCATCAGGAAAAATAACTTTCAAATTCAACATACAACATACTGAATTGACAAATGAAAATCAAGACAGGAAATGAGTCTGTAAAAAAAAAAAACAAAACAGCAGTGCATCACTCGTCCTGAAGTGGTTGTTGTAAACTATATAGGCTCAGAACCCTACTTGATTTTTCAATCTGAATCTAGCCACCTAAAATCCTTCCAGTTTAGATTTTTTTTTTTTATGTAGGTAAGAGGGACTGATCCCTATTCAGATTGCAATGTTTACAATCATACTAAGGACACTCCTCTCAACTCAGCCAACAAAGACCAGTTTCAGATTTTATGAAGTCAAGACAAATGGAACCACGTAGTGAGCGAAAAGAAGGACAAATCTCCAAAACATATGCTCTCACATATGATTATTGCACCAATCCAAAATCAACAAAAGAAGCACTGATATGGACAAATACTCATTATAGATGAATTCAACATTACAACACATTTTCTAGTTTTATCCTTCCAGCAGTAAAACTCTGTCAAGATGCTGCTTCCTAGAGAGTTCATCACTCTTACATTATTGCCTGTATAAATTAAGTTAACATCAAACCATCAATGTAAATCCCTTCATTTAATTGTTTCTCCTATTATTTATCATCCTCCTGCACTATCGCAATCAGGAAATGCCCCTAAAACTTGCATGCAAAAAAGTAAAAAATGATTCTTAAAAACAAAATTATGAACAAAAAAAAGAAGAAGCAAACCAACAGCTTCCCAATCAACGAAATACAATATATAATAGGAATAGAACACGAGACAGCTAGCAATATCCTTATGGCTTCAAACATTGCAACCAGAAGACAGCTCAAGCAGTCTATTTTCTTGACTTTGAAATGCCTCAACCATTGATTACAAAAGGCTCCCTATCATATGCTACAACCAAGAGATTGGCACCAAGCTACTAGTGTACTTACAGGGAAAGAAATTAAAAACATTTTGACTGGGAAAAAAACGAGGGAAAGGAGATACAAATAAAAGACAGCATACTCACAGAAATTTATATCACTTACTTGACCATAAACCTCATCTTGCAGCTTCACAGAGGAACATGTCTTGCAGAATGACCAGCATACTTTGGCCAACGAATAAGAGTCTAACGAACACTCGGCCACTGATATTTTAAACGAGATGAATTCATAGAATCCATTTCAAAGGGAAAAATGAATGATGTGTCTCCACATAGCCAACTCCACATGATAGACTAGTAGAGAAGGCCTCCCATTCAGGAACTGAGAGCCTCCAACTTAAAAGTTCAGTTCCATTTTCAAAGCTTATTTCTCACCTTAGTCATAATGGGAAATTCACTGTTGCAGGAACGACAAATCATCTAATGGTGAGGGGATATATATCTTCTACCTTGGCAAACAATGCAATTTTGTAATAGGAAGTTTGTTTTCGTGTTTCTTTTTTCCCTTTCTGAAAGGGGGAGGGGAACATTGAGCTCTCCCTCATAGAAACAACACACTTTGACTAAATCCAAATAACTAGCCTGACATCAGTGCTCTAAGATCCCAGAGGAAATAAATACAATGCCATCATAAAGGAAAGGAGTAAAACAAGCCACCTAAGAACTATGCCAAACTGCTATAGGTTTGCTTGACTGCATGGTCCTGGTCGCAGAAGGTGAAGAAATGAAGATAGTATATATGTACACAAAAGCTAAATTACCTAAAAGGTTAGTGCAAGTAACAGTTATAAACAAATTAAATGTAAAACTAGGTCAACGCTAGGATGTTAGAATATTACATAAGCCAATTCACTTTTGGACTTGGTTAATAATATTTAAGAAATATTTGCATGAAATTTTGGAATTGTTTACCATTTTAGGCTTGATTTAGGCTTGTCTTGCTATTGACTAAACCCTGAATTTTACACCTTTTTGGAAGCCTAAAACCTGATTATTTTGTAACTATCAACCATCAGTATGAGGAACCCCTTTTAAACCTAAATTCATTTGTCTAGCAATTCCTGCAACCCGATTCTCAAGTTCCAAATGCAGCCACTGTGTTCCTTTAAAGCCTCAACCAATTCAAACCTAACCAGAGTAGCCCTAAGATCATACTTCTATCATTCCAAACCTTAAATCCTGAACTTTCATATACAGTTCCCAATCAGAACGTAAAGTATAATAGAAAGATTCTTCAAGACAGTCTGGCATCAAAACAATTATGAGAGCATCTTACTCTGAATAGTAAGAATGTCATACCAGTTAGAGATTAGTCAAGAGTTGAAGTGTAATAAGAAGAAAATTTGCAGAGCAATGCCACAGTGCAGTTGTCAAATGGACTTAGAAGTATAAAGTATAAACACTAGACTGAAACATGGAAGTCTAAAACATAAACACTAGACTGCAATAAGGTAGCTAACTGAAGAACCAAGCAAAGATCTCAAAAGTGGTAATGATTTCAATTTGATCACACATCTCTAGAGTAATTCCCTTGGTCAATACGAAAGAAGATTAGATTTGAAGACAAGAACTGCTTGAAATGTAGGTGTATCCCAGTTCAATTGCTTTAGCTTAACACTTGTCCTTTTCTCCAGAGACAGAAGAAAAGGAGAAAAGAGGGTGGTGGAAAAATGGCATCCTAAAGAACAAGCTGTAAATTTAATAAAAATAGTAACCAATCAAAGGATAGATGGTTTTCATCACCTGCTCAATGGCAGGTCAGAGGTCCCCAAGTTTACTCATACTGTACATTGAAGATGCTCTCAAAACAGCAACACCATCCTAATGGTCAAGGATGCATCCTAACAAACTAGCTGTAAACTTACTGGAGGTTGTAACAGATAATTATTGATGGCTCATCGACAACTCAATGGCAGATCAAACATCCCCAGTTAAGTTCACTTGAACCTTGAAGATGCTCACCAAATAGCAACTTTATCCAAATTCTACCATTTTAGTTGCCAAAACTACCATCAGATTCCAGAGATCAAAGTTAACAGATTCCAGAGATCAAAGCTTCTTTCTATATTTTGGAAAGAAATTAATATCTGGAACAACAAAAAAATACTAAGCAGAAGCTTTTGAGCTAAGATCTGAAGTAAACCAACTAAGGTCTGCAAGAAAGTGGAGCTAGAAGAAGGCTAAACTTCACAATAACAATTATCAGAAAGTGCTTCAGAGTAAACTCCAGAAGTTCAGGTGATCACAGAGCAAAATATTTAACATAACCCAGTTCCTCATCCAACACACGGTGTCCTAAAGTTTAGTGGCACCTGAATATGGTACTTGTCTCAAAAATAGGATATTCAGCAATTTGGATGACTTCACAACCAAATGCCTCACAACTGAGAGGCATAATAACCAATATACAGCTGTGAAGCATGCATATCTGACCCTTTACAGTACATGAATTGGAATTCATGAATCCAAGCATGGACAAAATACACACACCAAAATGCATTAAAAGAATAGGAGTTTATGCAAACATTTGCAGTAGAAGATGACAAATCAATGTAGTGCACTGCACCCCAAAAATAATATGAACTGTCATTATTAGCAGGTACAACTTCATCAAGTGAAATAGATGAGCATGACTCTTAAAATAAGCATATTGAGAAAACAGTTCAAACCCAAACCCAAGTATCTAAGGAAGTGCAGCCTAAGATACCATTTGAAACACATCTTAGCTTGGTCTGAAAGCCAATCTATCTGGGTCCTTGAGCTCTCTGCATATCATATGCACCCCAGGAACCAGGTCCAGCTCCATACTGCGGAAAACTTTCAGCATTAGCTTGCACCTGAAATTTTTCCAGAACGAGAAACATCAAAACTCATTTCCCAGACCATAAACAAGCATACACGTGCAACTCACCTACAAGCACGCATGCACAGATGCAAAAATATAAATTTGGAAACACACATCGAGATCTTACAGGATTCATGCCGTAGACAGCCTGATATGGATTTGCTGTGTATCCAGTTTCTGGATTTCCGTAATTTGCATTATAAGCTGCAGCTGCAGAGAAAACTTAAGATTATGAAAACTAAGAACCAAATGTCAACAAAAGTGATGCATCAAGCTCTAGATTGAAACTAAATAAAGGCAATCCATAAACATTGCTTGTTTAAGAAATTGATCTCATTTAAGACACTTAAAATCAGACACACCAGTTGAACTCATCCATCATCTGAGATGAATAAAATCACCTAAAACACTTGCCTTTAAAAGCAGTTAAAACATACAAAAAAAAAAGGATTATACAAGTTTGAACGAGTGATTTCTGTCCTTTGTTTTTCCCATTCAAAGTACATATTGACTTGTTTCCAACCTCACTAACCAACTCAATCAATTTAACAACACGAACCCCATTAAGGATTCAAACAACAGAGTACCTGGATTTCCTATAGCAGCGGCAGCACGAGCTCTCTTCTCTGCATTAGCAATCTCTGCCCGAAGCTTCTCCATCTCCCGAGCCATGCCAACCAGTTTTTTCTCCATCACCACACCATGCTCGTAATTCTCCGCATAGCCTTTCTTCTCATACTCGATGGCAGCTCTACATGCAAAGAAGAAGAAGAAGAAGAAGAAGAAGAAGAAATTCAGGGCTCAAATTACATTGCACTAAATAATAGAGATCACGCTGCTTTTACCGCGCACGCTGCAGTTCCTGCTTCATACTCTCAATTTCAGCCTTCACAGATGGCACTTGTTGCAAATCTACATTATACCTAGCCAAATCTTGACTCATCGCCTGCATCCGACCCGTAAGCTCCTGCTTTGCATCAGTAAGTTCTTTAATATCAGAACGCACATGATGAAGCTCATTCCGCATTGCTTCCACCCCACGAAGATCCATCTTCATCCTCACAGACTTCTCATGCAACTCCCTCATCTGAACATCCTTCTCAGCATGAAATGCATCCCCAAAATGTGCCATCCTATGCAACTCATGCTGTGCAGCTTCCAATTCCTGCTTTAATGCAACATGGGTCGCAGCTAGGCGCTGGTTGTCAGCTAATAAAACTTGAATATCTTGGTGCTGGACTGCAAGACGATCCTCAAACATAACGTGATGAGGAGGAAGGCGCCTGGGATCCATCCCAAACTGGGGTTCTCTCATATCCTCTAATAAACCTGGATGAGGGGGCAATGGTCCGAGTCCCCTGCCAAAGCGAGCCTCGTGTATGGCAGCCGGTGGTAGTGAAGGGTGAGGTCCACCTTTCATGGGCATAGGAGGTCCCCGATTTCTCCCAGACATATTTTTACTGTTTATTAATTAAGGAAAATTCCAAACCTGAAAATTATAACCATCAAGAACCATTTTAATAAATTTTTAAGACAAAATTAGCATAGCAATGTTCTAAATCTCAAATTTGTAACAGACTAAACCCTAAAAAAATAAAGAGAAGGATAGGAGTGATCGAAATAATGAATAAATTAAGAATTAGGGAAATCAAGAAAATGTTGGGAAATAATAATTAGAAGTGTAGAATTACTGACCTTTGGAGGAGAGGAGAGGAATTTGGGTGATTGAAAGACACTATAAAGAGAGGGGAGAATTATAATCAGCGGGTAAACATATATATATAATTATATTCTATTTCAATTATGCTAATTAGTTAATTAATTTAACTAATTAAAACCTAAAGCCAAATTTGGATGGATGGATGCCTGGGTAAAGTAAGAGAGGATATGTTGAAGAAGAAAGAAAACAAAGGTCTGGCAACCCAACTGATTGAGAACCAGAAGAAGAGAAGACTGGTTTTTATTATTCTTTTCTTTTTAATTCTTCATTTGTTTTTCATATATTTTACCTTCTTTTTTTAATTACTATTTTTTATATTTAAAATAATATATAATATTAGACATTTTTTTAATCTTTTTATTTTTTAAATTTTTTTAATTAAAATTATTTTTCAATTCTTTTCCTTAATATTTAATTCATTTTCTTTTTATTTTTATGTTAGTTTTAATCCATATTTTTTATTATTTATTTTACTTTGATAAAAAATTTAGATTAAATTATTTTTTTTTGTTTTATTTTTTAATATTAAATGAAATTTTTATTTTATTTTATTATTTAATATTTAATTAATTGAAAAGTAGATTTTATGGACTTTTCAAATAGAATACTTTTGATCTAATAACTCAAATCACGGGTTTGAGAAGTTAACACGAGTTGGCATTTTATTTTCTTTACTTGTATTTCTTTTTAATTTTATTATATAATATTAGTTTTTTTTTTTAAATATGAGTTTTATGGTTTTTTTTATTTTTTTTATCAAATTATTTTATTCTTATTAGTTAGATCATGTATTTTAATATAAAAATAAATACATGTTTAGATTTTTTAAAAAAAAAACAAATTCTTACCGCTAGAAAACGCATTAACAACCCTGTACTTTTTTTTCTTCTTCTTTTGAATTTGCGTTCGGCAACTGCTTTGACAAGTAGGCAGGCGCTACGCTGCTGCTACCTATCTAGTCATCATCCCTCGTCCAAGCAGCTGTCAGGTTGGTCCAAGTTCTGGTCCTTCTATTCCTAGTAGAGCATTGGAAAGGCATAGCTTGACTACTCGCAGACAGTAGATTGGTTCTCTTGCGCTTCAATTCTGGGTGAGAAAGAAAGGCCAGGGCAGGCCAGTTCTTATACCTCTGTGTGATCATCCTGTTCAAATTATACACCCGTACTTCTTGTTTTTATTTCAAATTTAATCCACTGATAGTGTAGTGGATTATCAGTGGCTGTTTCTGCAGCAAAATATAAGATGCAGTTCTTGATAGTTCAACGGAGCAGTCAGAAATCACCATGAACTGAAAATTCATCTCTCAAAGCTTAGCAGTGGATTGAATTTGGTCATCACGAACCACACAAGAAGGCAGGCATGCGTCTGTACTGTCATGTTTCTTTGCTTATCATCAAAAGTAACTTACTGTGGCAAACTTTATATCCCTCGTGAGTTGCTTTAATTAGCTCAAAACGGTGAGATTCTCGCAACGGCTAGTACACAGGCGAACCCTATACATGAGCAGCCACTGGGTCTAACCCCTGCTAGCGGTGGACCTCACGTGAAGTTCATCATACACACCCGGATATAGACATTTAAAAACACTAGCTATATGCTACACGCTTAGCAACTCAGCATGCTAGATATCATCAGGAACACCGAGAATCGCTCATACTAACCAGTTATGGAAGCACTGTGGAATTTGGAGGACAAATGGAAGCTGACGACCCAAGAAGCAGTCCTCTTATTTGTATGCTCTGCCTTCGCAGTCATTGCGCTCTGCACTGCAACAATGCTTAAGAGGAAGGCCCGGAGAAAGCCAAGAATGGTGAACCAAGACCCACGCGCAGGTACCTCAATAAGATGGCCTGAGCCTGAGCCTGGTTCTAATGACTGGATCACAATAAAGACGGTGTTGATGGAGTCAATGAGGTGGAGTGAAGCAAGCAAATGGGAGGAGGGAGGTGGTGGGAGTGAGAGTGGGAGTGGGAGGGGGAGAGAGATGCTACGACCACCACCACTTCCCGGGCTAGAAAGGTGCGACTCAAGTACTTTTGGGTGGCAAAGCCAGAACTCTTTGTCACCTGCAGTGTGGCAAAGGCCTATCCTCATGGGAGAGAAATGTGAGCTTCCGAGGCACAGTGGGCTAATTCTCTATGATGAAAGAGGTCGGCTACTTGATCATTCTCTCACATCATCTCGAAAAGAAAATATTCATGAGGTAGAGAAAGGGAGCATCTCTCTTTACCAAATTTGAGAGCTAACAAATTTGATTGATACGTCCTTCTTCCTAACATGGTCTCATCTCTTGTTTATGTCGTGTAGGAAAAACCAGCAGCTGTTCTGAGAACTTACATGGTTGATTTGCTGTAGCTGTATTTCATTGCTTCTTTCTTACCTCTGTTGACCAAGCTTTTGTTTTAATTCTTTTTGCGTCATCTAAATAAGAAAATGACAGAAATGCTTTTTAGAAATGTTTTTTTCTCGTAATTGTCTTAACCCAGTGAGATAAGGAAATAAAATAAAATCGATATCACTCACTTTACTGTATTAATTAAAGGGGGAAACATGTGCCTTAGTGATTGCTTGTGTTAATTAGAGATAGTTAATCACTAGATATTTGAGCCGCGGCTAAGAAATGATATGAATAGATAATGAGATTAAGATAATTTATTTAAAAGGAAACTAAAGAAAATTATGAAGTTTATTTTTTAAAAATAAAAAACATTAAATAATAAAATTAAAAAAAATAATGCAAAAATAAAATAATGTCAATTCATTTTAACTTTTCAAACCCATGATCCAAGTTACTAAATCAAAAGCACCTCTATCTGAAAAAATTACAAAGCTCAATTTTTAATGAAATAAATATCGAAGGATAAAATTGAAAAAAAATTCAATTGTATAAGAGGATAAAAAACAAAACAAATAGCAATTATAAGAATGAAGACCAAATTTAAAATGAAAAATAAATAAGAGAACAACCTAGAATTTTAAATTGAAGGGGGGAAATTGAAAAGAAAAATCAAATTTATAAAAGAATTAAAAACAAGAAAAATCAAAAGAATAAGAATTAAATTTGAAAAAAATAACAAATCACAATTATAGATCAAAAGATAAAATTGAAAACACATTGAAATTTGACTAAAGAAAACGAACAAAAATTAGAAATAAGAAAATGAGGAACAAAGTTGATATTAATAAATAAAAGAACAAATATGAAATTTTGAATGGATAACATGAAATTTAAGGGAATGAGAGAGAAAAGAAACAAAGAAAAAAGAAAATGAAGTCGTCTGTGACACACCATTACCAAAAACATCGTAATGCACAACCTCATAAGGAAGAAAGCACCACAATGCTTCCAACTCCACTACAAAGTCGATGTTTGCCCATTGGATGATGCCTCATGCTTCCTCTAACAAGCACGGTTGTTCCCATGCACCAACTTTTTGTTTAAATTATATATATTTTTAATTATTAAGATAATAAATTATCCCTAGTTAAATCCATTATCACAAGAAAATCAGGATGAAAATGCCATTGGACACCAGTTAAAAGAAGTTTTGCTTTTAAAAATAATTTAGTTATTTATTATGATTTGAAAATGGAAAAGACTAAAAAGCTCATAAAAGCTAACAAAATAAATTTTGCTTTTAAAAGTAATTAAGTTATTTTATTGTTTTATAAAAAATAAAAAGGTTTATTTGTCCCCGATAAATTTGATAATAATAAATAAATCCTAGAAAAAAGACCATATTACCCCAATAGCAAGTACAATAATTTTGTTTAAGAAAGGTAAAAAAGTAATTTTCATTTTTCAATCCATAATGGTTTATATATTGAATTGTAATGATTTAATATAACATGTATCTTCTTCGCTCACTATTTAATAAGTTATAGTGGATACATAACAAAAATTTCTTGAAAATGATGCAGTCATTAGAATTACAGTTACAATTAAATTACAAGTTACAAGTAAAACACTAAAAAGCATGGCGAAATTACTTTGCAAAATACACTATAAAACCTCTCATATTTCATTGTTTTTTTTTTAATCTCAAATGTTTTTCTTCTCAATTTGATTATATTGTGGTTGTGTAAATTGCTTCTAATTTGTTAAAATGGTACATAATTAAAATATAAAAGACCAAACTATATGATTATGGTTTGGTTAAGATAATGCCATACCATGGCTTGTGTGTCTTGTGAACTTGGGCTTGCCGCGGCTCTGGATAACATCCTTATCACGTGCTATATATATGTGTTGAGGAGTGTAGCATAACTAATTAGGTTCTAGGTCTGCTCTCTAAAGGTCACTAGTTCGAGTCTCATAAACCTCAAGGTCATTGGAGACTTACATGGTTGTTAACTTCAGGGCCCTTGTGATTAGTTGAGATGTGCGCAAGCTGGCCTGGACACCCACTTTAATAAAAAAAAATGTTGATTATATGAATGTACGCGTGGTTGTATCTTCGTTGTTGTGGCTATAGACATGGATTAAAATTATTTTTTATATTTTTATATCATTTTATGTGTTGGTATTAAAAATAATTTTTTTTTAAAATAAAAAAATTATTTTAATCTATTACTAAAAAAATACTTTAAAAAATAATAATTATCACATTTTTAAACACCCATGAACATTTGCTACCGGTTGAATCTGATTTCAATTACCTTATTTCATAATATAATGATCGATTTATACACATAATGTGTTTTTTTCAAAAGATTTTTGCATACCCAAGAGTTTTCAAGTCACTGGTTGTTTAGCTTTAGAGCCACGGTTATGGCATTAGCGTTTGGTACATCCTTCAGAGCCTATTTTGGCAAAAACTGTTTCTAAATTTGAAAAGCAAGTCAATAAACTGTGATGTTTGTCATTTGTCAAAATCTACTCGCTTACCATTTCCTTCTTCCATATCTTATTCAGTTAAACCTTTTGATTTAGTCCATTCTGATGTTTGGGGACCAGTCGTTAAGTCTTTTGATGGTTATAAATACTTTGTTACATTTGTTGATGGTTTCTTTTGTTTTACTTTGTTTACTTTGTTATATTTGTTAAAAGAAAAAAGTGAAGTTGCCGTATTTCAAGATTTTCATTATTTGGTTCATACTCAATTCTCATCCAAAATCAAAATTTTACGATCAAATAATGGCTCTAAATATATGTCTAATATCATGATACAATACTTGAGCATGTATGACATTATTCACCAAACTAGTTGTGTCCATACTCCACAACAAAATGGAATAGCAAAGCAAAAGAACTGCGACTTACTAGAAAAAATGAGATCACTGATGTTTCAAATGCATGTTCCTAAAATATTTTGGTCTCAAGGGGTACTCACAGCTGCCTACCTTGTAAACCGATTGCCTAGTAAAAGTCTGACATTTATTTCTCCAGCTGAGCTATTGACAGGGAATAAGCCACCTCTATCACCTCTTAAAGTCTTTAGTTGTTCTTGTTATGTGCACATTCCATCTTCTCAGCGTGACAAATTGGATCACACAACAGTCAAGTGCATTTTCTTAATATTGTCGTTTATTTCATATCACATTGTATTACATTTTATCATATATATATACACAAAATGCATTTATTACAAGAATGATTCTAACTATGTAACTGATATTTCTCCTAAGATAAAACCCAAGAATCTGTAAGTAACAACTCATAAAGGTAAGAAGAATCATGATAAAAAAGGAAGAAGAATCATATCATCCAATACTCCCCCTCAAGCTGGATCAAGAAGATTGATTGATCCAAGCTTGGAAAGCAGCAATTGAAATCGAGCAGAGGATAAGGCTTTGGTGAATAAGTCTGCGAGTTGATCTCCACTCCTAGTATATGGAGTAACAATCATCTAAGACTGAACTTGTTCCCAAACATAATGACAATCAACTTCAATGTGTTTGGTTCGTTCATGAAATATTGGATTAGAAGCAATATGGATTGCGGCTTGATTATCGCAGCAAAGGGACATAGGTTAAGGGTGAAAGACACCCAAATCAGCAAGCAACGCTTTCAACCATATAAGTTCAGAAGCAGTAGAGGCCATGATGTGATATTCAGCTTCAGCGCTGGAATGAGCAACGATTAATTGTTTTACTTTTCCATGAAACTAGATTTCCTCCAACAAAGATACAATACCCTGTAGTAGATTGGCGATTAAGATTATTTCTTGCCCAATTCACTTCAGTGTAACTGAGTATCTGTGTGTGACCATGGTTTTGCATAAGGATTCCACGTCCAATAGTGCCCTTAAGATAGCGAAGAATCCGTTTGACAATCATCATATGGGCTGCAATAGGTGAGTGCATGAATTGACTTACAATACTAACCGAATGACTCAGATCAGGTTATGTGATTGTAAGATAGATAAGCTTTCCTATTAATTTTTGATAAAGCCGAGGTTGATCAAAAGACTTCCCATCCAAAGTCAACTGAAGTTTGCTATCCAGAGGTGTCTTTACAGGTTTGCATTCAAGCATATCAGCTTCACGCAACAAATCCAGCATATATTTGCATTGATTCAAAAACAATCCTTTGTGAAAAGTAGCCATTTCTATGTCAAGAAAATATTTAAGAACTGCAAGGTCCTTAATAGCAAATTGTTGATGAAGAATACTCTTAAGATTAGTAATAGCTGCATGATTATTACCAGTAACAATAAGATCATCAACATAAATTAAAACCACCAACCTTTCATCAGACTTGATATGAACAAATAACGAGTGGTCAACATTGCTTCTGGTGAACCCAAGTTCAATAAGTATAGTGCTCAACTTAGCATACCAAGCACGGGGAGATTGCTTCAAGCCATAGATAGATTTATGCAATTTGCAGACCAACTTTGGATCATTACTCTGAGGATGGTCGGGTGGTAACTTCATATACACTTTTTCTTGGAGATCGCCGTGTAAAAAGGCATTTTTGATGTCCATTTGAGATAAAAACCAGCCATGATTTATAGCAAATGAGAGCAAAGTTCAAATGGTGTTCATTTTTGCAACGGGTGCAAAAGTTTCCTTGTAGCCTATGCCATATGTTTGAATGAAGCCTTGTGCGACCAATCTTGCTTAATGTCTTTTAATGGAACCATCTGACTTGAATTTGATCTTGTATATCCAACGACTTCCAACAACCTTTTTATTCTTTGAAAGTGATACAATACTCCAAGTATTGTAAGTCAATTCATGCACTCACCTACTGCATCCCATATGATGATTGTCAAACGGATTCTTCGTTATCTTAAGGGCACTATTGGATGTGGAATCCTTATGCAAAATCATGGTCACACACAGATACTCGGTTACACTGACGCGGATTTGGCAGGAAATAATCTTGATCGCAAATCTACTACGGGGTATTGTATCTTTGTTGGAGGAAATCTAGTTTCATGGAAAAGTAAAAAACAATTAGTCGTTGCTCATTCCAGCGCTGAAGCTGAATATCTCGCCATGACCTCTACTACTTCTGAACTTATATGGCTGAAAGCATTGCTAGCTGATTTGGGTGTCTTTTACCCTCAACCTATGTCCCTTTGCTACGATAATCAAGCCGCAATGCATATTGCTTCTAATCCAATATTTTATGAACAAACCAAACACATCAAAGTTAATTGTCATTATATTCGGGAACAAGTTCAGTCTCAGATGATTGTTATTCGATATACTAGGAGTCAGAATCAACTCGCAAACTTATTCACCAAAGCCTTGTCCTCTACTCGATTTCAATTGCTGCTTTCCAAGCTTGGATCAATCACTCTTCTCGATCCAGCTTGAAAGGGAGTATTGGATGAAATGATCTGACATGATTCGTTTTCCTTTTTTGTCATGATTCTTCTTACTTTTATGAGTTGTTACTTACAGATTCTTAGGCTTTATCTTAGGAGAGAAATATAAGTGACATAGCTGGAATAATTCTTGTAATAAATGCATTCTGTGTGTGTGTATATATGTGTGTGTGTGTGTGTGACAGAATGTAATATAGTAGGATATGAAATAAACGATAATATTTCTCTTTTATTCCTTCTGATTCTTCTTTTCTTCATTATCATTCCCCCCAGGTAAGTTAAGGGCTGCAGCAAAGACTACAGGAAACCATGAATGTAGTGGTAAGGTAATTTTGTACTTACTTCCTCTTGACCTAGAATCAGTTCATCGAAGAAAACAAGGTTTTTTTAGAGCAGGAATAGAATGCTTTCTTCTCTTGATGTTTGCTCTCAAATCTTGTTCGGGAAACTGCAGCATAATTTAGTATGCTTGAAGTTCTTTGAAACTTGTTAGATGATATATACACTATACCAAATGCTCCTATATAGTTTCTAGTACTTGATTAATTGAAGCTTATATTACAGTTGAAAAACTTGATTGTCCCCTACTCTTTCCATTTTTACTTTACTGATTTCTTACAGTAAGGTAGTAAGGGAATCTGTTCAACATTTTCTATTCAATTTAACAGAATATCATGAATCTTTTTTAGCATTCCCCAGATTTTTCTTTATTTCTTTAAGGATGACACATTAATACTGTATTTATTACATATTGGATTTATATTATTGCATCAGCAGATGGATTTTTTTAAATATATTTGTGAAACATAAAGCAAATGAATAAGATTTTTCAAGGAAGACCCCCCAAGATCAGTTAAACTACCTGAATTTGCTGAAATTTAAAAAACAAAGATTCTTAGAACAACATGTAGCAAGCTCTTATGATTTAAGTTCTCAATATATATGTTAATTGATATAAATTGTGGGTGAAACTTTTAACTGGTTTAATCAAACCTAGAAAATATTTAAAGGGGAATAGTAAAAAAATGGAGATTGATTTTTGATAAAGTGGTATGTACCTTGAACCATAGTAACTCTCGTTGCATTTGCAGAGCAGCACCAGAAGGCAGAAACCATATTCATTCGATTCTGATCTGGTAATTTTGCCACTAGGTGCAACATGTTGTTACCCATATGATCTTTAAATGCTGTTATCACATCCTTCATTGATCCTAATTCATATATCAGATTGAATATACTTGCATGTCGATGCAGTACTGCTATATGAAATATGCTTTGTTTTAAGTTCAAGAGTCGTGCTGTTGAATTCTTAAGTTGAATTCTTAATGCATATTTTTCTTTCACTTGCACATATACGAGTTTTCTACGCAAATCCTTAGATAACAATATAGTTTAGATAACAGCTATTTTTCGTATCCTTTGGTGATACTGGTACTGATCAATTCAGAGTTGTTCTGTAATAAGCACCTGGCAGTTTTCCTATCACCTTGCAATGCAGCATTACGAAGTACATGTCCTTGTTTTCACCTGTCAAGTGTAATTTAGAAATCATATTAGCCTAGTTTCAAGTGAAATAAATGAAACTCCATGCATCACTTACAAAGGAAATTTTGCATTTTAGCACATCATCTGTATACTTCTTGTCACATTTTCTAATATCAGGTGGTTTCTTTGCATCAATTTTGTGCTTTTGTAACCACAAGATTTTAAACATGACCTTGGTACAGATTTGTGCGTGCAGATGTTTATGTTATTACGTGTGGATTTGCACATGGCTGATTATTGATCCATTTCTTTATTGCCTTAGGAGCTGAACTTGTTGGCCTATCACAATTTGAGACATAAATAAATGAACAAGATTCTGTAAAAAGTAGCTAAATATGTTATTGCTTGACAAAGCATATGATTATGATTGTGTCTCGTGTAATTGATCATCTCCACTTGTATCTGTCCTAGCATGCACACTTGAAAATGCTTGCCATAAAAACGAGAAAGATAGCACTTGCAGGGAAGTAGATGACAGGAAGGCTGCCTCAGTGGAGTTGAAGTCCAAACCTCATTCTCCAGTGTCAGTTTCTCTTGTGGGACAACTGTTTCTGTATCTGCCTCGGTGATCTCAGAAATATCCTGTTCTTGTGGCACAACAGGTAAATTGACATCTATTTCTTCCATTTCAATTATATGCTCGTCTATTGCTTTAGGGCCTGCCTGGATACCTCCATTTCTTCTGGAAGGCGCACGCACGTACCAATCTCTTATTTTATTCCTTGAAATGAGACTCTGTATTTATTTATTTCTTAGGTAACAGAGGAGAACTGCAGTTGTCTGTGTAGTTTGGTAATGCTGACAGTTGTTTTTTTCTTTTTCTTTTTTGAACAGCAGTTGGATATGTAGTTAGTAGCTCAGTTTCTGTTCTGTCACCGGTAGCTATGCTTCTGTTTTTGTGGTTGTCTTATAGCAGGATTTGTCCCCTCCAAAATTTGCTCTTGGAACTGATCTCTTCTTTCATCCAGGCAAAGCCATAAACTCCCTCAGTTCTCCTCAAATATCCATGGATGCTGATTGCTGGTATTTAATAAACCTCATTTATGAAAAAACTTGCAATCAAGAATTCTGTCGGCATGCAATGCAACAACTTTGAGCATCATAAAAGCACATGGAACTCTGACCTGATATATATAATAACTACACAGAAGTAAGAGAGACCGAAGGATATTTCAATTGATTCACTGTGACTTTTCTCCCCAGTTATTTAGCTGCACTGGTGAGTTTGTGTTGATATTAGCATTTTTTTTTATTGGGCTGGGCAGTTGTTTCTTATTAGACATGTGCGAGTGCGAGCGCTTCCTGTCAGCTTCATGGAAGGTGATGATGAAAAGTAAAATCCTTTGTAGAGTTCTACATTTGAGTGTTGAGAATCCCACATCATTAACGATGAAAAGTTTGGGGTGTTTATATACAAAGATAGACATACAATCCAATGGTCTAAGCTTGTGGATTGCAGTGGTGTTCATCATCAACACATTCAAGTCCTCTCGTGCATGCCCAATGCATATCTCCCCAGCAATCCTTGAAAAAGAAGGTTTGAATTGTAAAATCTTTTAGGTGAGTGGTTGGGAATTGATTCCAAATGTAGGATTTTTGTTTTTGTAATTTCTAACAAAAAAAAAATCTATCCATCTGGACCCTTTTAATTAGAGTCAAAAACTTATAATACATATTACTGATGATTTCATTTTCTGGAATTGAACCCTTATAATACATATCGTGGTTAAATTATTTAAATTTTATTTGTTTATTTTCCGACCTTGATTTACACAAGATTTAAGTATTTAACACTCCTACAAGTGTAATGCATGATCTATTAACTTACTTTTTAAAATTAAAAATAATAAGAAGAAGAAGACTTGACGAACACCTACCATTATCAAGTGATCCAAGCAATGCTGTGTTAGGGCATCAAATCAGATTTTATTTTTGGAAGAATAATGATGCTCATCACAAATGGAACAACATTGCAATAAGGGACGGGCAACTGATCAAACAACATTGAAATAGGAGATCAGGAGGAAAGGTAAGAGTAGAGTAACCGAATAGAAGAAGCTGCGACTTGGGAAAGCATTCCTCAATAAATGGATGCCGTCACCAGGGAAAAAAATTATTCTCAGGAGTCCAGGCTCCCAATAAACACAGTACTTGCAAGGATTCTTGCGCGCACATCTCGAAAACCACGGTCACCTTGAAAAAGCGAACAGCAACCGATCAAGTCACTGTCTTGGATAACAAGCAAACAGAACAAACGTTCACTTTACTAACTGCTAGTTCAACCCTGAATTACATGCAGAAATAAGAAGAACAGCTGTTAATGGATTGGATTTTCCTAACATAAGATATGAAACAAATATATATTCAAAACTTCAGCAACTAATGGCATATTTATCCAACTTGGAGAGCAAAGCGACTAAAACATGAGTTGGCATCCTTTTCTCTAAAATTTTGAAAGTCGAGTGAGTAAGAATTATAAGGTGATTTCTTTTCTGCTCTGCATTCAGCAATCGAATGGACTTTTGACTGTACAATGGAGGCCTGACCTCTTTTTTATTTCAAGGATAAGAAAAAATTTACGCTTCTTGTCTGATTTTTTTTTAAATACACAATAGTTGTTTTTCTTTCTTCTTTCTTTTTTTGTTCATATGCCAAATAAGACTTACTGTACAATGAATAAAATTGTCTACATGCCTCTAAGCAGTCACTCCATGTTTCAATGTTACATCTCACTCATACCTGCATGTGATATCGTATTAAGGATTTTTCAAAGTTACTAGAATTACAGGTTTAAGATAAGGGGATTGTGTTTCTCATATATGTCTTACAGCAGAAGAGGTTCAAAATATGAATATTCAGGTCAAGCATGTGCTAGAATGATGTGTATCAACCCTGATATCAAAAGGATGGGCAGGGAAATAGATTTGAAGATTCAAGGCAAGAGCAGAAATAGTGGATTCACACATCAGCAGTGCACTGAAAACATGAACAAAAGAAAAAAATCACCGGTGCTGGAGGATTGAGTTTTGATTACCAACATAAGTGCACACACATAAAAGTGACTGAAGAGCATGAGATTGGATCATGTTGGTCATGTATACGTTCCTCTAGGGCCTTATATCAGTTGCACCAGAAGCCTAGATTATCATTTAATTTGGAAGTTGGATAAACCTATGGATTCATATCAATTTAAAATCATTCAAAATATGGAAAGAAAGACAGCCCACAAAATGCTTGTTTCAAGGAGACACTCCTTGAAACAAGAAGTTCCAAAGCATCCATTATCTAGACTAAGTTATGAATACACTCCTATTTGAAGCATAGCCCAGGCAAATCAACATGCCCTGGCACGGTGGCACCCCAGCATTATATACCAAAAGCATCAAGAAAGATCCATCTCTCAAACAATAAAAGATTATCACAAATAACAAAACAATTGAAATTGAGACATTGCTTGTTCCTCACCTTCTTTTGCCAGTATGTCCATTTTATGCGTGCGAAACTATCAAGGGTTCTTTGGACTCTTGTACGGATTTCTTCTTATAGTGAAAGTATAACATCAATTGTATAATTCCCAAAATGGTACCTATGCCATTTGGAACCTGAAGTTCAAATGGAAATCAAACTTGTTAGTGGGTAAACTTACCCAAGATAATCCGATATACATATATATATATATATATATATATATATATATATATATATCGGTTTATAAATGAAAAGCATAAATATAAATTCATTCATATACAACTACATAGTTATGAAACACTCTCATAAATTTATGTTACATAAAGAGGGACATTATCGTTGGAATTTATGGCTTAAACTAAATAATGATGCGGCTTGAATTGATTTGTTGATTTAATTAAGTAAATTGAGTTACAATACATTGCTCCACAACCTAGAAAACCCTAAGATTTGGACTCTGGCTTGACAATTGTTTCTTGGTTGGATATGGACTTGTGTAACCTGACTTTGATGTATATATACACACACAAGTATGTTGCATAAATTTTAGAGGGAGGATAGCCGAAACTTCTTGTGGCCATCACCTTTGTTTGTGATTTTGCTATCAACAGAGTTAGTGTAGTATTTTCTTGTGAGTGATTTCTTGGATGTAATTGGGTTTTTGGTTAATGAGGTTAAGTGTGTGATTGATTAATGATTGTAATCCCCAAATATTTGATAGTGAAGTTTTGTAGAGTAGGCTTTTCCAAACCACATTATATTTGATGTCCCTTTTATTTTGTGTTATTGTTTGGTTTGCTTAGGTGTTTGCACAATAAGTGGTATCAAATTCTGGTTGATTGAAGACTTAAGCAAATCAAATGAAGATGATGAGGACACAAATTGGCATAACGAAATTTGAGATCAAATTGTTTGATGGGAAAAACAATTTCGTTCTTTGGCAAAGCACAATAAAGGATGTTTTAACAACTTAAGAACTTGATATTGTTGTCGAAGAGACTAAACCTGAACAACTGAAGGATGTTGATTGGAACTTAAATTAGAAGAAAGTAGTGAGTTAGATTCAATTGGCTTTGGCTTCAAAGGTTAAGAACAATGTCCTAGGCGAGTCAACACCTAGAGGCATCTGGGAAAAGTTTTGAGTATTTATACTTCCAAGTCATTAACTAATCATTTTCTTTTAAAATTGGATTTATATTCGTTGAGGATAGATGAAGGAATGAGCATGCACAACCATCTTTCAAAATTTAACAAGTTGATGACACAGGTAGTTAATGTTGGAGAAAAGACTAAGAATGAAGAGCAATCCCTCCTTCCACTATCATCTTTGCATGTCATGCAAATCGTTGGCACAAACAATGCTAGCTGGAAGTGCAACTTTGGGTTTATGATGTGAGTACAATTTTACCAGAGAATGATAGGTTTTAGGAGTAGAAAATAATGTCAGAGATGATAAGGTGTTGGTTGCCTCGAAAACAAAATTATGATTATCATGGTAGAGATATGGAACGAGAAGGTAGACTTGATAGAAAGAGCTCTAGATCAAATTCTAGACCTAGAGTCGATTGCAGTAACATGGAATGTTTTTATTGTCATGGAAAAGGCCATTTTCAATATCAGTTTGAGAAGATGAAAGCCGACTTAGAATATTAGAAACTAAACTACAAGAAGTCTGGAGATGCTGCGATTGCCATGATGGCAATGCTTTCATGGTTAATAAAGGCAAGGAAGTTTGAAAACTCCATGAATTTTAGATTTTACATGCTCCTTCCATGTTTGTTCAAAGAAAGAATGGTTAGATAATTATGAAGAATTTGGTGGAGATTTTGTAGTGCTAGTAGATGATAATGAAATTAAAGTTGATGGAATTTGTATTGTTAAAATTAAGATGCATGAAGGTACAATGAAAATGTTTGGTGATGTTAGACACATGCCAAAATTTGAAAGGAATTTAATTTCAATAGAGAAACTTGATTTGCGTGGTTATGCATGCTCGGTTCAAGGTGGCAATATAAAAGTTAGTCATGGTGTTTTGGTAGTGACAAAAGGAAAACTTATGCATAATAATTTGTATAAGTTGATAGGTAGTGCAGTTCAAGGTGGAGCATGCAATGAAGTGTGTAGTTAAATATACAAAAATTAGTGTTTGGTTGCATCCAACAAGAGAGTTAGTTTTGCTTTGATAGATAGTGGAAAAGAAGATTATCGTACAAAAAATTTGCAAGGTACAAGCAAGTGTGTGTGAAGAGTGGAGTTTCACACTTAACAAAAACAAGGTTGAGGTAGAAGATGATTTGTCCCTATTTAAACCAAGGTGGAGATTTGTTAAAATTAATGGCTTAAATTGAATAATGAGGTGGCTTTACTTGATTTGTTGATTTGATTAAGTACAGTTACAATACATTGTTCCATTCCCAAGAAAACCCTCGTATAATTATAAGAAGTTTTGAAATTTGGCTTGATACTTGTTTCCTAGTTGAATATGGACTTGTGTAACCTTACTTTAATCGTGTGTGTGCGCGCGCGCGCGCATTTATGCTGCAGAAATTGGTAACTTGTAACAGCCACCCTTGTTTGTGATTTTTTTGTCAACAGAATTAGTGTGGTGTTTGTGTAATCGGGTTTTCTAGTGAGGTATTTAAGTGTGCTCTTGATTAGTGGTTATTATCCCTAATATTTAATAGTGAAGTTTTGTGCAGGAACATTGCCGAACCACTCCTTTTTATTTTGTGTTATCAGTTAGTTTGTTTGGGTTTTGCACAACAATTACAACTGCTTGTAATTAAATCTGAAGTATTAAAATATAGAGGGAAAAGGTTGCACGAAAAGGAAATGCATGTGCTAGAGGAAGCTTACATAAATAAAGGCATCGAAATTCAATACTCCATATAGCAAGAAAGAGGTGCTCATCAAGAAAGTGGAAAGGGAGAGATAAAATGGCATGAATTCAACACTCTTTGTTCGGATCACCAAATTCTGGAGATATAGGTAAAAAAGCAATTAGAAATTAAGCAATTTAAGGAGGAAATATTTAATTAAAAGGAAATAGTTGATTTACTGACAATTATAAACAACGGGGAAGCGAACATTGATATGAGAGAAACAACAGTCAATGACCCAACAGAGATCCACCGTATCATTCGATCATGAATTTGCAAGCTTCCTGCTACTATGATTGCAAATAGGCCAAGCACCACTAGCAGCGAAGCTAACATACTAACCTGCCGGCAAAGTGATAGCAAATGTAAGTGAATGAGAACATAGAACCCATAAAATGTTGATAAGTTCTGCAAATAAAAGGGGATAAATACCTTTTTTGTTCTCTCGGCATATATTATAAACAAGATAATGTAGGCTAATTGAAATACAGTGCCGAACGAATTGACAGTGACAACCAATAGATTATCAGCAGATATGAGGGGCATGCCGTACCACATGCAGATCAAGCAATTCATTAGTGCATATATATACGGCAACCCTGAGAACTGTTCCGTTGAACGGTTTCTGATGATTCTCCTATATGTTGGTCTGAGATTTTCAACATCAAGGGAAAAAAAATGCAGTCAAAGGAATGAATTATATCAATCTCTTTAGTGAAAGAACACCGAGGACAGAAGAACAACTTACATAGGCGATACAAACAGCCCAAAAGCAAAGATATTCCCTGCAACAATCAAGTATTGGTGTCAAGGAAAAATTCTCAAATGATATTCCAATTCTATTTCATATAGCAAAATACATTTACTTCATACTTCATATCATCTAATTTGACATTTGTTTCGAGTTCCAGAACGGGAATTGCAAGCATCTAAAAGGGACTGGTACATTGATTAAGCAAAAATAAAGTATCCAATGCATGCATAGAATTTAAGATCACACATTTCTTCTTTTTTTCCCTTCCCTTTCTGAACAAACTGTACATGGGTTCCTGTTGCAATCCAAATTGTAAGAAATAAAGATGGAAAGGGGAAATCCCAGGCAGTTACTAACCCCCAAATACAACCATATGAGATATCTTGTTTTTCTGAATCTAATAAATTGATATCGAAAAACAGAACAAAAGGGTCATTTGCTTTAAACAAGAAACATATGAAAGAAGTAAGAATCGAAAGAAGAGTACCGGCGATTCCTGCTGCATCCTTGCAAGAGGTCCAGACAGGATTATGAAGAGAGTCACTCATCAATCCTTCCTTTCTTCACTGAACACCAACCAACCTCTCTTTCTTTAACACCAATTAAAACCCAGCCTTAAGCTTTTATCTCAGCCTTACAAACGAAACCCGCCTCCCTCTCTTTTATATATGTATATAGAAAAGTCTTCATATATTTCACGTTTTCGAAATAATAGAGAGAGAGAGAGAGAGGGTTTCTCAACCTCTAGTACATTAAAATTAGTACGACAAAATGACAAATCATGTAAGATTTTTGTTAAATAGGCAGACAGGTCAGAGAGGGGGGACCGTTGCTTTCCGTCAGACAAGGGGGCTGGGGTGAGCTGGCAAGGTCCGGTTGGTGATATCCTCATCCACTTATCATCCTCATCCATATCATGACGACTCGTCAGATCAGTCCACTTTGCACTTTTTTTCTTTTTTCTTTTTTCTTTTTAATTCATGGATGCGGTTTAAAGAATTTGGTATCGGTATGTTTTTTGTTTTTAATGTTTGTTATTTAAAATATATTAAAATAATATTTTTTTTTATTTTTTAAATTTATTTTTAATATTAATATATTAAAATCATTTTAAAAAATAAGAAAAAAATATTTTGTTTTATATGAAACGTTGCTAGGATGGTCGTTTCAAAACAGGAATGTGCTTGGAAGATTCTTCAGCCAGCTAACCTTACTCAAATAATTAGTTTGAAAAGTTGCTTGATGATTATTGCCTTCTATTACTATTCTATTCAAACATCCGACCTTTCTCTTTATTCTTCGCCTAATCTCATATTAGTGCCCCCAACTATTATTCATTTCTCAATTGGATGCCCTAACTTTATTTTTATTAATTTGGTTCCCAATCTATCAACAATCCTTAATATTATATTTAAAATCATTTTGTATATATATATATATATATATATAAGGTTTATTTAGAAGTATGGTAGTAGTTACTTTTTAGAATATTTTTCACTTGAAGATGAATCAAAATAATTATTTTTAATTTTTAACATTAACACATCAAAACGATTCAAAAATATTAAAAAAAAACAATTTATAATTAAAAAAACTCAAATTTTTAGAAAAACATGATTGAACTGTAATATCAAATAAGATCATAGTCTCTTTCTCTCACACACAATCTCATAAACAATTTTCAGATTTGTATGTAAAGACATGATTGAGAATTGATGTATAGGGTAGGGATCCAATTAATAAGAAAAGATTGGAGACTAATATGAGGTTATTTTTTTATTAAAAAAAATGAGGTTACTCTTTATTAAATTTTTTTTCTTTTTTATTTTGCAAAGGTGGGAAAGAGTTGATTTTGATACTAAATTCAAATATGAATAAAGAGGGAAAAAAGAGTTAACTACCAATGAATTAGTGTAATTTTATATTTGAACATTATTTTCTTGGAGTTATGAAAATATACGTGGTAAATTAAGAAAATATATGTGCAAGCTTTTCATTTCATGATCTATGAAACTAGAATACTAGATAGAATACATCAATTATGATTAATAATATACATTTGTATTTACCGTCTTGACTACCTCTTTCCAATGTATTAAGGGCCCGTTTGCCTTAACTCTTCAGCTGTTGTTTTGGAAAAAAACAAGCTGAAAAGCTAAGATAAACTTGCATTCCTTATCAATGATGATCGATCCAGTGCATGCCCTTCAACTTATTTTTCTTCCTCTTTTTTATTATTCTTTTTTTGTAGGTTAGGATAACTTTCTTATCACATTCTCAAGTACCAATATGGACCCATTAATTAATAAGACTTGTCAATAAAATGTTCTCTACCCAATAAAAAAGAAAAAAGGAGGGCATCTTCAACCATAACATATAGCATCAAAATAAAATTATAATAAATCATGTAGATAATTTAGTAATAAAAATTAAGAATTAAAAAAATTGTTTTCTGTGATATTAGTTTCGAACTCTAAAATTGCTAATATTGATCGTTACTAGAGGATTATCTGGTTATTAATTTCAAGATTTATAAGAATTAATCGAGGTACACATAAACTGGTCCAGAAACACCCCATATAAATTAAAAAAAAATAGATTTTATTATGATTTAAGTCACGGTGATGATTTTTCATAAGCATCATTAGAGCAACTCCTATAATGAAATAAATTCGAAAAATAAAATAAAATGTATGCTTGCACTACTGATCTTTAGCTTAATTATATATATTAATTTGCTAACTATGAAAGTGATAGATAACATAAAGATTAGAGGGGAAAAGAAGAAGAAGAAAGAAGAAAAGAAAGCTTATATTAATTCCAGCTTCGAGTTTGCAGAGAACTTGTGCAGGCCAGGCCTTAATTCTCCTTTATTCTTACTTTTGGTCGGTGGTGGACAACTTTCTTCACCTTGTCCTCTGTACTTAAGCAGAAAGTTATCATTCATGCATAGCAGAGATGAAATAACACTTGGGATTTCTATTTCTACACAAGTTTTAGAGTAATTAATTAATCCTGAAAGAAAATGACATAGGTATTTAGGGTTTGGGAAAGAACTAGCTAGCCGTTGAGCTTTCTGGAGAAGATAAGAGAGAAAATGATGACCTTGTAAACTTTGTAGGAGTATTTTTCTTTTCTTTTCTGTTCTTTTTATCAACTCGACTCTTAATCAACATGGAAAATGATGACCTTATATTATAGAAGTTGGATATCATACAAATTGCAGCAAGTGGCTTCCCTTAGAGTATCGTTGAAGAAAATCTTATCACAGAAGATACGCAGGAGGATGCTGCCAAAACTGTTCTCATTAGAAATTTAATATAATTATTGTTAAATATCCCCAAAACTCGATAAATTAACATGTTTTTCTTTTGCTTCTTTGTTTATTGATGATTGATGCTGGCCCTTTACCTTACCTGTGTTCATTGGACTCAAGGAATATTCTGCTAATTAACCTGTCCTCTATCTTAGGCATTTAACACATGGATGCGGGCCAGAAGATATTCAAAGCTACAGAAGAGAGAAAAGAAGAAGATAAGAAGAAAATGTCGAAGAAGAGAAGAAAACGTTGAAGAAGAGAGAATAGAAGTTGGAAAAGTGTGCAATTTCATGATTTTTATTCAGGTTATTAACAATTTTTTAACATTTAAAAAAAATAATTCAAATACTAAAACTTTAACTACAACAAATAATTGGGTTTATAACTTACTAAATAAAATATCCAACAATAATTAAATTAAATTCAATAAATAAACTTAAATAAAACAATAACTAAACAAAGCTTAATAAATAAATCTAAATAAAATATTACAATACTAGGGTTGAGCTATCCTCCATCATCATAAACCATGCGAACATTCTGGAGTTTGATGCTCTCTTCATCTTTTTTGGGTAAATTTTCTTTTTTAATCATTGAAACAGTCGGATAAATAGACTTTTGTTTTTTTGCACTGGGATTGGTTGGTGTTATTCCTGTACTAACTTAAGCTCATGAAGATTTATATTTACCTTCCAAACAAACTATGATGTGCTAAAGAAATTACATATTTCTCTCATTTTCATCTTTATGTTTTTTAATTAAATCCTTTTATGATCAGAATTTATAAGGTAAAGTTTAGAATTATAATAGAAATATAAAATTAAAAGAGAGAGGACCACAATGTAAAACAATGAGAAAACATGTGGCCGATATACCCATTTATGTTTAATAACTTTGTTTCTTTGAATAAATTTTTTATTTAATCAAATAATTATTCATAGTAATAAGACATGAAAAACAAAGTCGTTAAAAATAACTAAAGATTAAACTCAAAAAATAGAGAGATAGATGTAGATCAAAATATTTGATCTTGCAACATGAACCATGTATTTAGTTGTGTCTAATATCTTTGTATCTTATAATAAGTTTTTTATTTAGTCAAACAATATTAGAATCTGTCCGCGCTACGCCACGGGTCGGAGAAAAATTTCCTTGAACACCAACAAAAATGTTGAGGCATTTCTAACATGTTTCCTAAAAAAAAAAAAAAAATTTTAACCATGAATTCAAAACCAACTACATGATAGACAATACTTTTATCAAATAATGAGACAAAACATATTGGATTTACTTGAGTCAACCCGGATTGACCTACAAAACCCACAAGAATAATCTTGCAAATAACAAATATGGAAGCTCAATTTGAATTAACTTAGGGTGTGTTTGGTATTGTGGTAGCATTTATAGTTGCGGTTTGAAAAAAAAAGGTTTAATAAAAAGCATTTTTAGTCATTGCTAGTTGAATTTTATATATGTTTAGTGGATCAAATATGTTTGGTTAAAACTATTTTTAAAAATAAAATGACTAAAAAGAACAAGTAATAAATTCATAGCTTCAAATTAAATAAGAAGCATATAATTATTAATACATAAAAAAAAAGGTGTATTACTATTTATTTTTGCACGTCAAGCTTGCATGAAGGTTCGTCTATGAAAACTCTCGAAACCTTATAGGGATGATTTGTGTAGATTTAATGGAGTGTTTATTATATAGGCAAAACCAAACATTTGTTTCTCTAAGCACATTCTAGAGCGTTTAAATTGCAAAGGTTAAAATGCTCCATGGATTTTTTTATGATAAGAAAAAAAGAAGATAATAAAAGCAGAAATATGATTTAAAAAAAGGATGAAAAAATAGCTTTATCATAATTTAGGTTACATCTCATTTAATGGTAGGCCCACAAATGAAGCCACACTTTTATTTGATAACCAAATACTATATTCTTGTGGTTAGAAAAAAAAAATCATCTCAATCCTAAACATGCTCTTAATAATAAAGGATAAAATCGGTAAAAAGTAGTACTTAATTTAAAAAAAAAAACACCCAAGTGAACTCGAGTCAACCAACCATACTAATGACGCAAGTTATACACGTCATCAAGTTCAATAACTTTTTTATTTCATAGATTATTTTTTATTTAATCATACAAAAATAAAACACGTGATTGTTTTTATATGAAATATTGTTTTTAAGAAAAAAATCAGGACAAGCATGTGAGGTTGGAACAACAAAAATAGATAATTGATAATAAAATATGAAATTATATTTTTTTTTTAGTTTCAAGTTAGATAAAAAAAAATAGATCATTGATAACAAATAATGAAATTATATATTTTAAAAAGGGACAAAAATGCATTTAAAAAAGAAAACAAATAATAGCCCGAACGTTGTGGCTTGAACTATCAAACATGTAATCTAGGTCATGGACTTAACCTAGTTCAATAAATTATTTTTTAAAATGTGTATTTAACCTAAAAATCAAATAACAAATTTTGAAAGAAAAAAAAAGAAAAAAAAGAGCCTAGGCATTTGGGCCTTCAAGACTAAACCCACGTGTGTGGGCATGGGTTTTTTCTTTTAAAATGTAGATGGCTTGTTGTCCGATCTTATTTGTTTTCTTTTTAAAAAGCAAATAATGTGTCGTTTACCGGCCTAGATGTTGACATATTTGTGGTGGCTAGAAAATCAAAACAGTGGGTTTTTTTCCCAAAAAATCAAATTTGAAGTCATTTTAATTCAAAAACACCCTATCAACACCTTTAAAACATTTAAATCCAACCCATCAACTCAAAAAAATGATCCAAGACCTCAAAATCAAACCGAGTTAATTTCATTTGTTTTAACATGGTGGCTCTAAACAACAACCATCAAAATCCTCTTATCGTATAAAACTCGTGGATACTAAGAACAATCAGTTTGGTGGTTAGAAATGGTATGAAGTATGAACAATAACTTTCTCTTTTAACATCGGAATCCAACAATCTCTATCTCTCTTCTTTATATATATATATATATATATATATATATATATATATATAATATTGAAAAATAATAAAAATAAACTTTTGAATCAAAATTGAATTGCAATAATAATAATAATAAAGGACTGAATGGGTATAATATGGAAAGTAAGAGGACTAAATTGAAATTTTCACAAGTTTGAGCCCGCCCCCCATTTTCTGCTCTTTTTTTCCACATTGGTCCTTTTTCTTTCAATATTGTCCTCAATCAATAAATTTGAATCAATTATCCTTTAATTTGGCTTTAAAAGGTTGGAATCGCTAGAAAAAAAAAATTTAAGACCAAAAAAAAAGAAGAGAAACTTTGAATTGTTTGAAGACTTGTCATCCACCCTATTTTTTTAAAAAAATTAGACATATAACATGTCATCTACCAGCCTAGATTCCAGCCACTATTGTGGTGGTTAGAAAATCAAGGCATTGGTTTTTCCCTCTAAAAACCTAGTTTTTAAGCCATTTAAACCCAAAAATACCTTATCAACACCATTAGAACATCTAGAAATCAATCCATCAACCCAAAAACCTAAAAAGAAAGGTCCAAAAAATTGAAATAAAAACTAGTTAAATTTGTCTTCCATGACTTAAATTTGTTTATATATGGAACATGGAACCTCTAAAGAACCACCATTAAAATCCTCTCATCGCATGAAATCGTGGTACCAAGAACAACCATTTTGGTGGTCAAAAATGATGTGAACAACAACTTTCTCTCTCAACATTGAAATCTGGCAATCTCTCTTTCTCTCTTCTCTTAAAACAACAACTAAAAATAAACTTTTATATCAAAATTGAATTGTAAAAAAATGAAGGGACTAAATAGGTATAATACTAAATTAAACTTTTCAAAGTTCCCACCACCTATTTTAGTGTCTCTTCCACATTGGTTGTCTTTCTTTCAATAATTTATTTTGTCAATAAATTTGAGTCAATTATCCTTTAATTTGGCCCTAAAAGGTTGAAAACGCCTAGAAAAAAAATAAAAACCAAAATTTAAAAAATTTAAACAATTTGATGATATGTTATTTGCCCTTATTTTTCTTTTTTTAAAAAAAGATATGTAACATGTCATCTATCAACCTACATTCCAGCCACCATTATGGTGACAAAAAAATTAAAGCATTAGTTTTTTGCCCTAGAAACCTAGTGTTAAAGCCATTTCAACCCAAAAACACCTTAACATCACCCTTAAAACATTTAGAAACCAATCCAACAACCCAAAAAAGTCCAAAACCCTGAAATCAAATCGGGTTAGATTTGTCTTCTTTGACTTAGATTTCTTTTTTTTATGGAATATTGAGACTCTATTTAACTACCATCAAAATCATTTTATCGCATGGACACTAAGAACAACTATTTTTGTGGCTGAAAATTATGTGAATAATGATTTTCCCTCTCAACATTGAAATCCAAAAATCTCTCTCTTCTCTCTCAAAACAGTGACCGAAAAATAATAAAAATAAAATTTTAACCAAAATTTAATTAAAAAAAATTAAGGGATGGAATGGATATAATTTGAAAAGGTGGAAGACTAAATTGAACTTTTCACAACTATGAACCCACCCTTCATTTTTCAACGTCTTTTCCACATGTCTTTTTTCTTTCAATATTGTCCTTGATCAACAAATTTGAATCAATTATCTTTTAATTTGACTTTGAGAGGTTGTAATCACAAAAAAAAAACATTAACGACAAAAAAAAAATTAAACAATGAGTCCACAGTGAAATGTGAGAGTGTGAACGATGCAAATCTCTACAATAATTCACCCATATGTTTTAGTATTTTCGATGATAAATATTTTTAAGAGAAATATAACAAATTCAGAAAACAAATGCATTTTGTTATTGAAAACCACTTGAGGATAAAGCACTTGCATTATACCCATATCATTTAAGGGTAAAAGGTGTCAAACACCTTTAAATTATTTTTTAAAATAGAACCAGTTCCTAAACAAATTATTCAATGTCATTACTTCATGTGTTATAATTCTAAACATTATTTCATGATTTATTGAGGGTTAACTTTGCAAAATAAAACTACAATTATTACAAGGGAAGTAAAAGGACCCAATAAAAAACAATCATTTTCCGATATGTATCTTTTATTTTAGTTTTAGTCAATACCCGGTTATCCTGAGGCACTCATTTATTATTTGGTTAGCTTTTTTAAGTCTCTTCACACTATGGACAAACTACATGCTTTTCAGATCATTCCCTCTTCGATATGTATCCTTTACATGTCGCATGTTGAGATATATGACCACTTGTTCTTTCAATGCTCCTTTTTTTTTTATTGTAGTTTAGGGTGCTATCAGAACTCTTTTGGGTTGACCTTCTATTACATGGTAACCTCTGCTTTAGTGGGCATACACGCACCTGAAAAAGAGGAAGGAGTTTTTGCATCTACTATTGAGTTAGTCTTCTCACCTACATTTTACTTCATGTGGTATGAGAGGAATAACTAAGTCTTTCATCAGTTTATCAATCCGATCAAGATGTATCACTATTAGAAATTTAGCAAATACAAATAGAAACACCGATAAAAAAAATTGATCGGTAGATTGCGGTGAATTTTACCAATAGACTTTTTCATTGCTATATCCATCAATAAACACCAATGAAAACATTTTGTCGGTATATACTAAGGGAATTGCAGTAGGAAAAGAAGGAATAAAAAAGCCAGAAAAATACGATGATGTGTAACTTTTACCAACAGCTTTAACCCCCAACAGTAAAGTTTGTTTGTAAATACACTAATGAAAATAATTTTTTAGTATATACCGATGGAATTACAGACAGTATTATAGTAAGATTAAAAAGGCAAATTACACGGTGATGTGACATTTTTTACTGACAGAATAACCAATGGCATGCTTGATAGAATTATTTTATCGGTAAATCCATCGCTAATATTTAATTTATGATATGTCGATCAACCCTCCTCTCCTCATCCCCTATTTCCTTTTCTTTCTTATGTATTTTTTTATGCAATAAACAGCCACCACAATACAATTCAACCTCTCACAACAAATTTAGCCACCACAACACTTCATTTGTGAATGTCTATGTTCTTATTCAAATTTTATTGAGGATTCTCCACCTTAAGTAAGCAATTCTACCCTTTTTTTTTATTTGAACACAATTTTTAAATGTTAATTTTTTATATATATTTTTATAGTATAAGTATTATTTTTTTGTGTTTATTTGTTTTATAGTTTTTTCTCATACAATTTTGTTGTGTGGATTTATGATTTGTACATGTTATGGTTTGTTTTAGATTTTGTAAAAATTGTATTTGTTTGTAAATTGATAAAACTTATGTTGAATTTTTAACTTCAGTGTTTTGTGATGAAATAAATAATGGCTTATTTAATGGATTTGTTTTATATTTTTCAATTTTACTACCTAGTTGTAATTTTCAGTAGATATGTAGAAATTTAAAATTTTGAGAACTTATTCATTGGCGTCAAAGTTAGGAATATCGTATTTTTTGGCTTTATGTAATATTTACCAACACTAGAGTTGGAAATATTTGTAGGTACTGTTCACTAATGCTAGAGTTAGGAATATGATAAGAAGCAAAAAAAAAAAAAGGAGAACAAATTCTTAGTAATTTTAGACAAAACCAGCAATGCAGTCTGCCTTAGCTAGACCGCTTAAGGGGTGATAACATCTTTCCTTTCGTGTAACCAGTCTCATACCATAGAATCACTATTGACTAGTTAAGGTTTCTAGTGACTATAACACTAGGTGGCAACTCATTGAACTAGACAATACCCCAAGGAACAAGATGGCATATATATGTTCTTTGTCCAATAAATAATCATAAAATTTTTATGTGGTTACTGCGATGTCCATGTGTTACACTTACCAAAAAATATTGTAAAAGGAATATATTTGTTTGAAATAGAATTCAGACAAACACATAATTATGTGTTATTTAACTATGATGAACTATGATTTTTTTATTCAATAAGTATGCTACTTAACATGTCATTATTCTTTAACAATTTATCTCTTATAATATCATAAAATAATACATTATTGAATTTCTCGAAGGCAAATTCATCAATATTTATTGTCCCAAGACTCATAACTGACTAAATCACAAATCTTTCAATTATAAAATGCATAATTTTCCACATAATTTAGAACACATGCAATTACTATTGACTTATTCTCATCCCTTGGGATACTGAATGTCATCACACATTTCTCATTAAATGTTCATGGTTGTACTTCATGTACTATATTTATCAATTGGGAAGGAACGTTCATGTTACTTTATCTTTACTAAGTCTGGATCTTGAAAGAAGGTGAAATGCTATAGTGAGTATTTTTTTCAATGGACATGTGTTTCATCCTGAAAAATATAGGTATGGTAAAAAGACATATAACAATGAAGTTTATACTAAGAGATCAACTTCTAATGAGTTTGAATTTGATAATTATTGAAAGTTAGAAGAGATAAATGAATTGCAATATCATAGTGAATAAAATATAGTTTTTTTTATTCAAATACTATTAGTATGACACCACTTATAGAGGAATTAGAGCATATTCCCATCATAGCTTAGTTGAAATTAATTCAAAGGCTAGACTCCACAACGTCGATGATATCTTTATTTTCATAAAGCAATGCCAACAAGTTTATTACACATACACACCTTCCTTTAGAAATGATCATTCAAGAGTTGATTAGTTATTCGTAGTGAAAATCAAACTTAGGGGTCGTGTTGAGGTTATTCAGGATGAGAACGATGAATTAATTATGGAAGATGATGTCTTTCAACTTGGTGAGTTAATTGATCCATATCAAGTTGCTCCGTCTAATGACTTAGAAGAAAATTCAAATTGTTGCATCACTAATAATATTTTTGTTAATGTTGACATTGAGGAATTGAATGATTTGAGCTCCAGTGGACATACACAAGTCGATAAAGATGATGATAGCGATGAAATCAACATAGAAGATTGCGATAAAGATACGGACAAGTCATTTGACGAAGAAGAAGACAATTCTGGTTAATTTTCACTCACCATGAATTTGTAATGCCATAAACTATAATGTAATATTTATGGAAAAAAAATCACTTCAATGTAATGACAATGATGTTAATATATTATTGAATGACAAGAAAAAATTTATTTTATTATTATTATATGAACCAGTGTTATTAAACCCAGCCCGACGGGTCGACTCGGGACTCGGTCGACCCGGGGCCTGGACCGGGCCAGGCAACATAAAAGACCGGTGGAAGGAAAAAAACAGCCAGACCCGCCCTGACCCGGGTGAGACCCGGAATATATATACTAACTCACCTGCTAAATTTTTACCCTAATTTCTTTCTTTGCAGTTCGAACAATCAAATTTAATTCGAAAAAGAAGCTCGATTCCATTGCCAGGCCTGGAAACTTTACTTCATGCAGACTTGAAGTTCGGGCATGTTGAAGAGCACACAAGGTATCTTCTGCTATTTCATCTTGATGGGATTTTGTGGTGCTTGTATGATTCGATCGTATTTTTTTGCACTCTATTTGACCTGTGCTTTATAACGATTCTTGAACAGAAAGTCTTCCATTTAGTTGAGCATTTTGGATTTGGAATTTATAGGAGAGAAATATAGAACTTGTGTGTAGCCCATGTTTAGTATTATTGCAAATATGGAACAGTAAAGATGAAAATAATCTCTGTTGTTCTTGAATGGATTTTCAGACTAATTGGCCAAGCAAACTTGCAGGCCGAGTTTACTTGATAGTCAAAATATGCTTCAAAATTGAACTACTCAACATCCCATTACATTGTTCTAAGCCCCTAACTGGATCAGCTATTCTAGAAATCTGACTTAATCATCTGGATACCGAGAAAAACTGAAGCTTCTTTTTGTATTTTAATAAATAAAAGATTTCTAACAGCATTGATTTTTCTTAGCTCCCAGATACAGATTGTATCGAACCTAACTTGAGGTTTCGAAATATCTTGAAGAACTTTCTGATATCTGTTGGTCAGCTTAAAATAAATGACTTCTACTGTCAACTTCCTCTGCTCAAGTGTAGAATCATAGGTGACAAATAAGTTCTTGTATAGATAAATCATAGCACAGCTGGCCACTGCTTAAGGTTCTTGTCTTTTCTTTCTGGTTTCTCTGTAATTGAACAGTTCCCATCTTTATGTTTGGATAGCTTGGCTTCAGTTTTCATTGCTTGCATGCGTGTGTTGTTAGTAGACTGTGATATGCTGTTGAATTGCTGCCCAAAGTTTAAAGAAATCTTGGATATAGAAATCAGTTAAAGTTATGGATGTTTGCAGGGCATAGTGTTCTCTCATTGCATGAAGCACTGGACTGGAACGAGCAAAAAGACTTGAACTTGATTTAGTTGAGGTAAGCTTTTGCAATTTATCACCATTCAATTTTTCTCATCGTAGTTTAATTTTTCATGCTTGCCTTATTATATGCTTGAGCTTTCGTTGGGTTATACATATCGAAATAGAGCACCTGATTTAGCTTTGCAGCAACAGCCATCAGGCATGATAATTGAGAACATATTGATACTGAAAAGAAAACAGAAATTTCATTAGCCTCTTAAACCTTTTTGGTTATTTTTTCTCATTGTCTGTTTAGCACGAGATTAACATTACAAAAAGGGGGGAGGGTTAACAACTATATGCTTAAGGGGTTGCTCTACATTTCTCACTACCTCCTTAGTTCCATTCTCAGCGACTATAAGTTTTTTAGATCCGTTGTCTGTTTTTTCATGCTTGCCTTATTATGTGCTTGAGCTTTCGTTGGGTTATACATACAACTTCATCAATTTTCATTTTGTTTAATGTTGACTTTTATGAAGAGATATAGATGGTGATATCTGTCCTCAATTAGGAAAGTAAGCAGCAGCCAACACATGCAACCTTTTTATTCATCATGTTAGTTTGATTTGATTTACTATAGGTTTGTAAAATGGCTTCTCAACATGGTAGCACTTCAAATAGCACTCCTTCAACTACTCAATCATCTGAACCTTCAATTTCCATATCAACATCAAGTAGTATAAGAGGAAAAATAGATTTGGCATGGGGTCATTGCAGAGAAGCTCCTGAACTTAGTGTGGGATGTAAGAAAACCAAATTAGTATGCTTATATTGTGCCAAAGTTTTTGTGGGTGGAGGCATTAATCGATTCAAGCAACATTTAGCTGGAACTAAAGGAGAAGTGGAACAATGCCGCAAATGTCCTCCGAATGTTCGTCATCAAATTCTTCTAAATCTTCAGGGGAATGTTGAAATGAAAAGGAGAGCTAGAGAAATGGAAGCAGATTTCAATTCGTATAGAGCTAAACAAAGAGAGCATGAGGAGAGGATGATTAGACAATTAGAGGATGATTGTAAAGGCGATGATGATGATAATGACGATGATGATGTTGAAGTTGATGGTAAAAAGCTAATGTTACCACCGAAGGTTGCCAATAAAGGAAAGAGTAAAATCACTGGTGCTGTTAAACAATCGTCTGTAAGATGTGGAAAACAGAAAGAAAATATAACACTAGGGGCATATTTTATTCCAAGAACAACTCATGGTGCTCAAAAGTCTCTCCAAAGTTGTTGGAAAAACAAAGAAACTGTCGAACGATGTGATCTTGCTATAGTGAAATGGATGATTGATGCATGTCTACCATTCAATGCTGCAAACTCTGTTTACTATCAGTATGTTATAGATGGTATAACAGCCATGGGTCTTGGTTATAAAGGACCAAATTTCCATGCTCTTTGTGGTTATTACCTAGCAAAGGCGGTTGATGGAGTGAAGATTTTTGTTGAGAGTTATCGAGAAACTTGGAAGAAGACCGGTTGTACATTAATGGCTGATGGATGGACAGATCAAAAGAGGAGAACTTTAATTAATTTCTTAGTATATTGCCCTAAAGGAACTGTTTTTTTTTAAACAGTAGATGCATCAAAGGCCTCAAAGACTGCTATGTTGTTGCATAAATTATTTAGAGAGGTTGTTTTATTTGTTGGGCCTGAAAATATTATGCATATGGTGACTGATAATGCTTCTAATTATATTGTTGCTTGCAAGTTGTTGGTGGAAGAATTTCCTTCAATATTTTGGTCTCCATGTGCTACTCATTGCATCAACCTCATACTCCAAGATGTTGGTAAGCTACAGTCAATTTGTTTTGTTGTTGATCATGCTTCTAGTATTACAAAGTATATTTATAATCATTGTTATCCACTATATTTAATGAGGAAGTTCACTGGAGGGAAAGAACTACTTCGACCTGCTCCTACTCGCTTTGCTACTAATTTCATAACTTTACAAAGTATTTTAGTACACAAAGATAATTTGAGAGCTATGGTGACATCTAGAGAATGGGTCTCCTCTGCTTATGCTAAAGATAGCAAAGGAAAAAGGTTTGTTGATAGTGTATTGAACTCTAT
This sequence comes from Populus alba x Populus glandulosa, assembly GCA_033617975.1. Lineage (NCBI taxonomy): Eukaryota > Viridiplantae > Streptophyta > Magnoliopsida > Malpighiales > Salicaceae > Populus > Populus alba x Populus glandulosa. The sequence continues at coordinate 41,058,796 of CM066143.1, forward strand.
GTTTTGGGAAGAATGTGCATCAATTGTACTAATGACCGAACCATTGGTTCGAGTTCTATGAATTGTTGATAGTGATGATAGACCTGTTATGGGATATTTATATGAGGCTATCCATTCTGCAAAGGAAGAAATGTTGAGGAGATTTCAAAAGAAAAGAACTAAGGTGCAACCTTTCATAGACATCATTAACAATAGATGGGATGGACAATTGTATAGGAAGCTTTATGCAACGGGATTTTGGTTGAATCCTCGATTTCAGTATGATGTCACTCTAATGGATAGATATATAAACACTATTTCCGGACTTCTAGATGTTGTTGAGAAGTATGCAAATGGAAATGCAATTCTGCTAAGCAAGCTTACAAGTGAAATGAAGTTGTTTAGAAATGCAGAACATGACTTTGGTAGAGTGTCCGCAAAAAAAGATCGCACCCTTTTACCTCCAGGTATGTAATTATTTTCATATTCAAAGTAATTTAAAAATATTATCTTGATATAATCTAACTTATTAATTTTGTATATAGATGAATGGTGGGTGTTGAATGGAACTTGTGCTCCAAATCTCCAAAAGCTAGCTATACGAGTTTTAAGTCAAACTTGTAGTTCTTCAGGATGCGAGAGGAATTGGAGTATTTTTTTAGCACATCCACTCTAAGAAGAGAAATCGATTGGAGCATCACAGACTTAATGACCTAGTTTATATCCACTATAATCTGAGATTAAAACAAAAGTATTTTCTTTTCTCTAATTCTTCAAAAGTTATTTATATTATTACATAGCATCATTGATACTTATATTGTGTACCTTAACTTTGATTTTGTATAAATTATTGGAAAGGACGGAATTATAATCCAATTAATTTTGAGGCATTTTCTAACACTGAAAATTGGATAGTAGAAGATGATCCATCATCTTTAACAACTGAAGAAGTAGAGATCTTTCGTCGTGATTTATCAACCATGACTATTCAAGATACTTTAAATGAAGGTAATGGAAGATTTGATCTTTCACTTTGTGTCATGATTATCATGTTTATTGATTAAGTATGTTTCAATTGTAGATTTGATAAATATAAATGAGATTGAAGATGACTGTGATGATGAAGATACACAAGAGCATGATGATGTTTCAATAGGCATTAATGAGGTTGGCTCAATTCCATTGGCATTTGATTCAAATTTTTCTCCTATGGACACTGAAGAAGTCAATGCCTATATTCAACCAAAGTAAAGATGTTGTGTAGAAAAAATATGGTTATTCCAATGAGGTCTTACACTTTACCATTCTTTTCTTTTTTAAAATTATATTAGTGTTAAGTGTTCAACATATTCTAAAATCTTTTGTTTTCTTTATGCAGCTGAAGATGTTGATTTATGGATTCTAATGCAAAATGGAGTTAAAATGTTGATTTATGGATTATAATGCAAACTAGAGTTAAATGTTGTCACCTTATATTTATTATGTTGAATTATATATCTCTAGAACTTGTTATTTTATTATCCTTATCTTTAAATTATGTTAAATGTTTGTTTATTTGAAGATAAATGCACTTTCTAATCTATTAATGCTAATTAATTATGCTAGTACATATGTTAATGTGATATTTTCTTGTTAATTATGCTAGCATATATATTAATGTGATATTTTATGTTAAAAAATCGTATTAATGTGTGTTTTTGTTATTAACCCGGGTTGACCCAGATCAACCCACAAGACCCGTGACCCAATCATTTCACCGAGTCAACAACCGGGTCGGGTCTGATAACTATGATATGAACTGGTGTTATTATGTTGTGCGTGCAACTATGAATTTAAGTATTTACAGGATAGATATATAGGGAATACAGATATAATCTAACATTAGACATTGTTTTATACTAATAAAAATACTGATGGAATGTGTCCATTGGTATATTCCAGTGGTGATGGGAATTGTTCCTCTTCTTCCTGGCACTGTTTATGGTGTTTAATTACACACGAATATACCAACAAAATATTTCTGTTGATATATTCCAATGGTGATATGAATTGTTCACTTCTCAAGGCGTTGATAACTAATGTTTTTTTATCAACAGAATCACCAATAGAATGAGAATTCCAAAGTGCTGACAATTAATGATGTTTTTATTACTATGGTACACATTTCTCAATGAAATCACTGACGAAATGACAATTCCAAAGCATTGGTAATTAATGTTCTTTTTAGTCTTGACTATTTACTCTTTTACCAACAGAATCATCGATGAAATGAAAAGGTCATCGGTAATATTTGGAGGGGTTTCTGGATTTTTTCTTATGATTTAACGATTTGAAAATTTCAACTTGACTTCACAGACGGAATCACCGACAAAGATATTAATATTTAATATTATGTCAATAAAATGTAACATAAAAGACCACAAGCGCAACAAATAGGGTTTCATCTTCTCCATTTTTCTTCTTTCATCTTTTTTTTTCTCTCTCTTTTTCTTCATTTTCTTATTTTTGTTCACGACCCGAGCCAAAATCAAGCATTATATTTTTTTTCTCATCCTAAAGTATGTTGTCTATTTTGTTTTTTCTCCTTATTTTCTTTTTATTTTTCTGGGTTTTTTAAAAATCCTTTTTCATTTTTTTGTTTTTTTTATGCTCAGTCAACACTAAACACATCATAAAAGTAAGATATTTTTCATTCCTTTTTCTTCTTTTTTTTTGCATTATTTTTGTTTTTTTGTCATTATTTTTGTTTAATTTTATGTTGAATTTTAGTGGTTATTTAAATAATTTTTTCATTATTTTGAAAAAAATTTAGTTATTTTGTTTTTCAATTTTGTTGTTCAATTTCAATTAAATGTGTAAGATTAATTTTAATTAATTTTTTTTTATTTTTTTAATTTAGATTATTATTTTTTGTAAATTTAGGATTAAAAAGATTACCACTTAGAAAATGAGAATTTTATTTGAAATTAAATTATTCTAATTTTTTTTCCCATTATTCTATGTAAATGCCTAGAGGAAAGGTTATTGCACGTCGTGAGGACAAGATCACTTCTAATTCTTCTAGCCGTGTTGCTGACAACCACGAGTTATTAAGTGTCGACCAAAAACAGGCATCAACTCACAACACGGGGTCGTTAAGTGCGATGCTACAACATCAATAGGGGTCCCTTCATAATGGGATTCATTTACCTGCAAGTACAAGGCCCGGTAAAAGGATGACATTTCAATGCAAGTTTGATTTGCTTTCACAACGGCATGTTTAATAATTTTTTTAAAATAATTTTATTAAACAAATGCAATTTCAAGTTTACAAACATTAAGGCTACAAGAATAGTAACATCGCCTTTAAATCATCGATGAAAATTTTATTGTTTTAATAGAGCCGGGTTTCCAAATATTTTTAATGGAAACCACAAGTCATTGCATGGTTTTCAAGGTTTAAGGTTAGTATTAACTTAAATATTTTTTTTATTATGTTAATTTGGTTAGTTTATTGAAATTACTGAAATTTTCCTTTTATAAATTTTTATTATAGGGGAAAATTTGAATGAGAGAGAGTTGATGATAATGTTGCGAGGAGAGTTTGAGAGAATTACACTATAACTAGGTAAGATCAAAATCAAGATAATTTTTTTTATTTCAAATATCAAAATTTTATTTTTCATTTATTAATAGATAGGTTGCGTGATTTTTTGTTTAAGGCGCAAAAAAAAAAAGCAAAACAATATGTGAGAGAAAGCGAGTGTTCAGCCTTGAATGACATAGAGGTTGAAAGGATTTTAGACCGCTATATATCTCGAAAGATGTATAGGCAGACTACATTCAACACGTGACATCCACGTTTCACTCAATGGTTACAATCCGATGTGAAGAACTAGTACTAATGTGTTCGTGGTTCCGTTACCACGCACACTAGTGGATCCGTTCCATTTGTTTCACTTGAGAAGCGGATGGTAAGATTTTTTTTATTACTTCTTGTTTTTTTTTTTAATTTTTATAAATATATTTAACTGACAATATCTTTTTTTTATCTTATAGTAGGCTATGGTTTTTGGATTCGAGCAAAGCTTGATGGAGCTTTTTGTTGAAACATATGTGTAAAGTGATGATCGCTAAAAACGAGTGCAGTAATTTGCGGATGGTTGAGCTTTGCACTTTGTGGTATGATGGTTTTTGACCATTTTTTTTATTAAGTTATAATTTTTTTTTATTTGATGAATTTATTTTTTCTTTCCAGGATACATATAACAATCGCTTGAATTATAGAAACAGGGACGATCATTTGACCCATTTGGATCTTGATCCGGATTTGTGATTAAAGGCAGGATCGGGTGGGCCCGATAGAAATCAGGTGGACGAACTTTCTAAAACTATGGAAAATATGATCGGACAACCCATCTTAATGAAAAATATGAACGGCTCACTAGGGATTATGAAGAACTCCACCAAGTGGTAATGGAGATAAGATCACACATAGGTGGTCCATGTGCTCCTCGTTATTGGCCCCACGGTCCTAGCGACGACCAACCTCTTCCTTCAGCGCCGCCTCTGTTTTAGATTTATTGTATTCGAACGAATAAATGTTTACATTTGTAATAAATATTTAATTTTTATATTATTTTAATTTCTTTTTATATATTTGATTTTTATTTATTTTTCTACTTCTATTCAATACATTTTTTAAAAATATATGTATTTTTAAATATTATTGACGAGGCTTCCAACAGACCACACTCGTCGGTACATTCCAGAGGGTTTGTAAAAAATTACTGCAAATATCACTGCTACTGTTAACTCTATAATGGAATTACATATGGTTTGTTGTTGGTGATATATTATAATTACCAACAGATATATCGATGGACAAATAAAAACATTGATTAAATTGAATACAATATTTTGTCGGTTATTTGGCAAACTTCCCGAGGGAAATACTGAAGGAATGAAGCTAATAAAAAAAAATTTGGCGCGCTTTGTCCGTCTATAAATCCATTGAAAAATTTTCTACCAAAGAATTCACCAACATACCAGAAATTACCGATTAGAGTTTTTTTTACAGCCTTTTCCGTTCATAAGCTCATCAATAAAATATTTACCGACAGATTATGAGTGTAAATACAAAAAAAAAAATTCATTGATAAAATTGTTAAATCTGATAGTGTATGTGAGAGTTTTTAGCTCATTTGGTCTCGTTTAATTGAGCTTGAACCAAGGTATTAGATTTCAGTTGCCATAGGTCCATCCTGCACCTTCTAATGTCTTGAGGTTTCATTGCTTTTGCTACTATTTTGGTCCTGCTTTCTAGCTCACTGTCCTGCAGAATCGATCAACCGGTTTTGTGATTTCCCTGAATCGGTCAACCGTTTCCTAGTTTTTTTTATTTTTTGGGTTTCTACATGAACAACCGGTCGATTGCTTTTGGGTTTTTCAGAAACCTGTTGACTGGTTAACAAGCTATTTGTCTAGGCAGTCTAGTTTTTGCACTTTTGTTTTTCTTTTAGCTTTTTCTTTCTTTTCTAGTTGCTTGTAGTTAGTTTTACCTGAGTAACAAGCATTTGTACTCTTTAAGGTATAATCCTCATATTTTTATACACTTTTTTCTCTTTTATATAATTACACTTGTCCCAAAAAAAAATAGCTATGCATATAAAATTATTCATTTACGCTGCAAGGTCATTGTATTAGTCTTGGTTTCTCTCCTTTTTCTCTTTTTTTAAATCAATCGATTTAACTTGTATTTGGAAGTGTAACTCAAACAAAAGTTTACCTAAATATTTTTAAAAAAATTAAATTTTTTTATATTTTCGGATCATTTTGATATATTAAAATTAAAAATAAATTTTTAAAAAATAAAAATATATTATTTTAATATATTTATATAAAAAAAATATTTTCAAAGAATAATCATTACAACTATCAAACACCCTGTCAAGCAAAGAGAATAAATCAATCACAAACTTAATGGAATCCCACTTTTCCAAACAATGATTACATCCTCTCTGTTGACAGTTTATTTCACGTTCTTAAATAAGATCAAAGCCTAATTTTCAACATTTTGATTTTGAAAAAAAAGAAGATGTTGAAATACGGTGGACAAATCAAGCCTGTTAGAGCAATTTTAGTCATGGAAGTCGTGAGGAGAGATCAGTGTTGAAAGCGCCACAAACTCTACCTCGGTAATTTTTATCGGTAAAACTGTTAAATTTTATAATATATATGAGGAGAATTTTTAGCTCATTTGATCCCGTTTAATTGAGCTTGAACTAAGGTATTAAATTTCAGTTGCTATCAAGTCCATCCAGTGCCTTATATTGTCTTGAGGTTTCATTACTTTTGCTACTCTTTGGGTCTTGCTTTCTAGCTCATTGTCTTGCAGAATCGGTCAACCAGTTTTGTATTTTTCTTGAACTGGTCGATTACCTCCTAGGTTTTTTTATTATTATTTTATGGGTTTCTACATGAATAACCGGTGGATTGCATTTGGGTTTTCCAGAAATCAGTCGACTAGTTAACAAGCTATTTGTCTAAGCAGTCTGTTTTTTATACTTTTGTTTTTCTCTTAGCTTTTTCTTTTTTTTCTAGTTGCTTTCGGTCAGTTCAACCAGAGCAACAAGTCTTTGTACTTTTTGAGATATGCTTCTCGTATTTTTATGTACTTTTTTTTTTATACAATTACATTTATCCAAAAAAAAAGCTATGTATATAAATTATTCATTTACGCTGCATGGTCAATGTATTAGTCTCGATTTCTTTTCTTTTTTTTCTTATCTGTCTTCGAATCAATTGATTTAGCTTGTATTGGGGAGTACAGCTCAAACAAAGGTTTGCCAAAATATATATATATATATATATATATATAGATATATATATAATTAATTAATTAATTAATTAATTATTATTTTTTTAATATTTTCTGATCGTTTTAATTCTGCTGAAATAAAAAATAAATTTTTAAAAATTAAAAAATATATTTTCAAAAAAAATTCATTCCAACTATTAAACACCCCATGAAGCAAAGAGAATAAATCAATCACAAACTTAATGAAGTCCAAACAATGATTACATCCTCTCTGTTGACAGTCTATTACGCGTTCTTCGATAAGTTAAAATCCTAATTTTCAACATTTAGATTTTGAAAAAAAAAAAAAGATGTTGAAATTTACGTTGTACAAATCAAGCCTGTAAGAGCAATTTAATCATGGAAGTGGCTTTCTTGGGTGTTGATGATGACAGTGATAGAAACAATCGCGAGGAGAGATCTGTGTTCAAAGCGCCACAAACTCTTTTACCATTTTGTTTTTGTAAATTATTAAAAATATATTTAATAATTGACGAAAGGTAGCATGTTTTCAAGGCAAAGGTTTTGTGTTCTTTTGAAGTAATTTATATGGTAACATCTCGACAATAAGGATTCTTTTAACAATAAGGATTAAAACTTAAAATCATGTCAATTTAATGTAGAAAAATAAATTTGAAAAAACAAATTGGAGTTACTATTACCATATAATTTTTCAATGACAAAAAAAAAAAAGAGAGAGACAAACAATTGCCTTGTATAGCCCACAATGCAATTATCTCACAATCTATAATAAAAGAAACAGTAGTAGTGTTAATAAGTTACTATACTCATTATATATTATGATGAGTAATTTAGAAAGTCTATTTTATTTTTTTTAAGGAAAAAAAAGAAGATTATCATTTTAAATAATAAATCTTGGAAATATGGATAGTTTTGAGAAACCAAATATAACTACATAATATATAGTTTCTGATTATGAAATCAATCACAAAATTATTTTTCCTTTTTGATAAATTGACCACATAACTTTACATAAAAAATTACTTTTTATGGCATGTTTAATGGAAAACACCATCTCAATTGAAACCTCCCCACTCCAAAACAAATTTATTCACACCAAAATAGGTTTTTTTTTTAACCCAAATATGATCAATCAAACACTTTCTTATTTTTTTTTTCTGTTTTTGATGATTCTCTCTCTCATATCTCAATATCCAGGGAATAAAGCATAAAAAAATAAAGTTTAAAAGCAAGGACCAAACATAAAAAAACAAAAATTATAGAGACCAAATTGTAGTTTTTTGCACCAGAATAACAAAAATAAAACAGTTGTTTTTTAAGTGTTAATTTTAGTCCTTGTTGTTTTAATTATTTTTAAAATTTAAAAATAGCTTTTATTTTGTAATGTCAACCTTTAATTAATTTCAAGAAGTTTCTCCCTAACAAGAATATACTAGAGCATACAAATTAAAAAATATATATATAAAACTTGATAATAAATCTAGAAAATATAGTCAGAAACCAAATATTGAAATCGATCACAAAATTATTTTTCCTTTTTGATAAATTGACCAAAAAAATTTACCCAAGGAATCACACAAACCTTGATCTAGTTTAAACACTAGGCTTGTATTCTACACTGCAGGTAGTATAATATTTTTGTAGCAAAAACACAAAAAGTGTTGCAATTAGCAATGTATTCTTGGTAATGGCAAGAAATTCTTTTTTTGTGGGTCCATTTTCTTCATGAGTCAAAACCGTTACCTAACCCCCGCTAATACTATAAAAAATGGTGTTTGTGTGTGTGAGTGATTGAGTGTGAGAGAGATCGGTAGGTAAGAAATTGTTTTAGCTTGTTTATTTATTGGAAAGTAGTGTTTTTAAAAAAATAAATTTTAAAAAAATAAATTTTAAAAAAGTGAATTATTTTTTAATGTTTAATAGTATAATGAGAAATAAATTAAAAAATACTTTCCAATATTTAGTTATGTCATGAAAAATAAGCTGGAAAATAACTTATTAATGTTTTATTTTTTTCAAGTTTATTAAAATAATAAGAAAAAAATCTTATAAATTAAAAAGTTGAATGAGAATGAAATTGAAAAAATAATAATTTCATCAATTATCTCAAATAAAATAAATAATAATCAAAATAAAAGAGATCAAAATCTAAAAAAAAAAAAGATGAAGAAATTAAAATAATAATAATTAATATTTCATAAATTATTTTAAATAAAATAAGTAACAATCAAAATAATAAAAACCAAATTTGATAGATAAAAAATTTCAATAAAAAATGACAAGGAAAAAACAAATAATAATTATAAAAATGAGAACCAATATTTTCTTGAAAACCAAGTCAATTTTTCTTTGATTGAAAAATAATTTTTTATTGATCAGAAAATATTTTCCATTAATTAATTTTTTTAATAATAAATAAATTTAAAAAAAAAAAGTCATTTTCTAAAAATCAATTTTCGAGAAGTAACCGCAGCCTTTTATTGCGGGTATATTTTTTTCATTAGTCAAAACCGTTACCTAACCCCACCTAATACTATGCGCGCGCGAGAGAGAGGGGTTGGGGGGGGGGGGTGCCAGGGCTTTTATTGATATATATCGTATGTTGGCGTAGAATCCAATGACTCTCCGGTAGCTAAAATTCAAGGCATGAGTATTTTATGCCCATCATTTCAATTTTCTACCAGTTATTTTCTTAGGCCAAATCAATGAGATAAACTCATTATGACTTTAAATGACCAAAAAAACAACTAAAAATACCCCAATCAACTTGAATTGAAATCTTTTTAGGCCAAATCTACCATTCCAGACGAGGAATAAAAATAACACCTAACTAAAATTGATGAAATGATTTCATCAACTAAAATTTCATAACTGGAGTTGGAGCTAACAAATTTTTTTTTCTTTTTAACTAGAATCCAACTATTCTTTATCATCTTACGAACCAGCAACTAAAAAAATAGTTTTATACCAAAATTATTTTTTCAAAAGCTAAAGGGACCAAAAGTTTATGATCAAGTGAACTCTTAATGTAAACTTTGAAACTGATACTTTTTTTTTCTTTTCATTTTGGCCCAAAGTCTTTAAATTATGCTTCTTTGTTTTTTTAACAAATAAAAAATAATTAACTATCTATTTAACCACATAAAAAGTAAAGAACAAAAAAATAACAACGGGGATGAAAAAAATTGTGGCTCTGTTTGTTTTTATATTTCAAAAATATTTTTTTAATTTTTTTTATTTGTTTTAAATTAATATATTTTTTTGATATTTTTAGATTATTTTAATATGATAATATTAAAAATATTTTTTAAAAAATATAAAAAAAATTATTTTAATATATTTTTAAATTAAAAATACTTTAAAAATAAACCGAAACCATACTCGCTATTCACAGCACTCTATAATGGTGGGGCGCACAGTAAAAAAAAACGTCATTTAGGTTTTTATTTTTAATTAACGTTAATGTTAATGTTAATAATGAGTGTTCGAAATCCTAACACGAGGACTTGTTCTTGAAACATGGCATTTACTCGTGTTCGCAGGGAGGAACCAATCATGTAGAACCTCATGTCTCTCAAAACCACAACGATTTCTTTCATTAGTTCGAAAAGAACATCATCACGTGAAAGACCGATGATAATAATTCTCTTGCAGCTTCTTACATCTGCGGCCCCGCAAATTCTGAATTTGAATATCTATACCATGATTCTGGATATTACAACTTTCTACCCCGTGATCATGCCTCATCCTTCCATCCATTTTTGTTCATGAGATCTGCTATGTGTAACCTACACATGCAAGTTTCTTCCCGGGGCATAAGTTTGAGAATTGAGTGTGCTTATAGCTTCTAGCGATTACGTGTCTGTCGAGGAGTTCGAGAAATATTATTTTTTAAAATACTTCTTCATCAAGACATATTAAAATAATAAAATAGAAAATTTATGAATAGTAGTACAATTATTGATTGGAGATTTTTTTTTAGTTTCATTTAATTTATATATATCTCTAAATTCAAATAATAAAATTAAATTTCTTTTTTATTTTAAAAATTTATTTATTATTTCTTTTAAAAATAAAATACCTTTAATAAACCAGTTTTTTGTTTCTTTGATAAATATAAAAATAGTTTTCTTTTTGTTTTTATGGTATTGCACAATGTATCATTTAAGAACCAACTAAACCCCCTATCTTTGCTTCAATTAAATCAAATTAAAAATGAAAATAAAGAAATCTTAAAGAATTTTAAAAATAGATAGATCTCGAAAAAATAATTTTTTATACCCACTTATCTTTCGGGAGTATATTTATACATTTGCTTATGATCTTGACTTAAATAGATATATTTTGTTAGAGAATATAGGCTATAACAATAAATATAGTTTATTAATTTAAAATTTATTTTTGATATTATATATTAAAACGATAAAAAATTAAAAGAAAATTTAATTTAAAACCAAAAACAAATTCAAGAGCACATGTAATTGAGTTTTTAAACATATACTTTTTAATTTATTAATGTATTTTCATCTAAAAAAAAACATTTAAAATGTATATTATGTTTACTCTACACTAATTTAATATATTTATTCTATACTAATTTCACAACAAACACACATTTTGAGCCGAAATTTCACCGTTTCAAAAGCTCTAGAAGAGGTCATGCATGTTACAATGTTGTAGAAAGAGTTAAATATAAGACTTAGGGGGCCATAGTGGTAATTTACCTTCCTTTTCTCTCTCTCCTGAATATCCAACCAACCCAAGCATGCTTCAACATCCGCTCTAAACTGTGACACTAGTCAGTCAATAACTTGACAATTAAGGGTATTTTAGTCATTTAACAAATATTAAATGGCCCTCCTTAATTCTCTCAATTTTTTAATACTAGCTAACAGACATACACTATATATACATGAACTCTCCCTGACATCCTTCTCTGTCACACCATTTCCGTCCCAATTTCATCTCCCTGTCTCTTAAATTTACTTTTCTTTTTTCCTGGGATTTGCTTGATCTTCACGTGACTTAGATTTGTAAGTCTATCCTGTCAATTCTCTCTGTTAAACAGTTCTCTTTTTTTTTGGTATTGAAATGCCTTTTTTTTTTCTTTACTAAATTGGAGCATGATTTATGCAAGTTTTGATCTTGATCAGTTGTTGTTGTTTTGAAGCTGCTTACGGTTTTTTTCTTATTATCTTGGTTTTTCTGCAGTTTGTTAGATCTGTAATAAAGGTGGAACCTTTATGTATTTTCTGTTGCTTGCTATTAGATTTGGATGATTCACATTTGTTGCTTAGTTGGATCTGGATCTTTCGTACTAAGAAAATATGATTTAGAACTATTGTAAAATATCAGGTTTATGCTTGTTTTGTTGAAATTGGCCCTTGGAATCATTCATTTGCGTGCCACTTTTTGTTGATCTTTGATGTATTGTTGCCTTATTTACTATATATGGGATCTGATGATTGGCTGGTGATCTTGTTGTCATCTTGCTTTCTTGTTTGCTAATTGTTCTTAATGTTTGCTTTTCTTGAGATTTTGATTGCATATATAACTGAAGTATATAGGTAGTTTCTTGATGGCATGGAAATTTCATTGCTTTAGATTTAGTTGAACTGTATTAATGCTTCATTATATTGAAAGGAAAAACTGGGAAAATGAGATTTAGTTTTCCTTTGGTTTATTGATGATGGACGTCCTACCTAGATTGCACTCGGATTTATTGTCCATTTCTCTCTTTCTCTCTGTTTATTCTGTACTTAATGTGAGCTGTGGTGGTTGGCTGTTGTTTTTCTCTCGAAAAATATAACTGTGGACCCATATTTGATAGCATTCCTTCTACTTTGTCTTATATGGTGATCAAGATCTACATTTCTAGATAAATTCTGGACTAAACTATTATATTCTTTAACTTGCAGCTCTAGGATCTATTTTTTTTAGAAGTTGTTTTGGCATGGCTACCTATACTCCGAAGAACATCCTCATTACTGGAGCTGCTGGGTTTATCGCGTCCCATGTTTGCAATCGGCTTATCCGTAACTACCCTGATTATAAAATAGTTGTGCTTGACAAGCTTGATTATTGTTCAAACCTGAAAAATCTCCTCCCTTCCAAGTCATCCCCTAACTTTAAGTTTGTCAAGGGTGATGTTGGAAGTGCTGACCTTGTCAACTTCCTTCTGATCACGGAGTCGATTGACACAATTATGCACTTCGCAGCCCAGACCCATGTGGACAACTCTTTTGGTAACAGCTTTGAGTTCACCAAGAACAACATATATGGAACTCACGTCCTTTTAGAAGCTTGCAAAGTCACTGGTCAGATCAGGAGGTTCATCCATGTGAGCACAGATGAAGTATATGGGGAGACTGATGAAGATGCTGTTGTAGGAAATCATGAGGCCTCTCAACTTCTCCCAACCAACCCCTACTCTGCAACCAAAGCTGGAGCAGAAATGCTTGTTATGGCATATGGAAGGTCATATGGGCTGCCTGTGATAACCACTCGTGGGAACAATGTTTATGGTCCCAATCAGTTCCCCGAAAAATTAATTCCAAAGTTTATTCTCTTAGCCATGCAAGGGAAGCATCTTCCCATCCATGGTGATGGTTCTAATGTGAGAAGTTACTTATATTGTGAGGATGTCGCTGAGGCTTTTGAAGTCATTCTTCACAAGGGAGAGGTAGGCCATGTTTACAATATAGGGACAAAGAAGGAAAGGAGAGTGATTGATGTAGCCAAAGATATTTGCAACCTTTTCTCAAGGGACCCTGATACGAGCATCAAGTTTGTAGATAACAGACCATTCAATGACCAGAGGTACTTTTTGGATGATCAGAAGCTGAATAATTTGGGATGGTCAGAACATACTACATGGCAGGAGGGGTTGAGAAAGACTATGGAGTGGTACACTCAAAATCCTGATTGGTGGGGTGATGTCTCCGGAGCCCTGCTTCCTCATCCAAGAATGCTCATGATGCCTGGTGGGAGACACTTTGATGGGTCTGAAGAGAAAGATGCTTCTTATGTCTCAAAGAATTCAAATCAGACCCGGATGGTGATTCCAGTTTCAAAAGGAAGCAGCTCTGGCTCTCCTCGCAAACCTTCGCTTAAGTTCCTGATCTATGGCAGGACTGGGTGGATTGGGGGTTTGCTTGGGAAGTTGTGTGAGAAACAAGGAATTTCCTATGAATATGGAAAGGGGCGCTTGGAAGATCGATCCTCACTTTTGTCAGATATTCAGAATGTTAGGCCTACCCATGTTTTTAATGCTGCTGGGGTCACTGGCAGGCCCAATGTTGATTGGTGTGAATCCCATAAGACAGAAACTATACGCACCAATGTTACTGGAACTCTGACGTTAGCAGATCTTTGCAGAGAGCACAACCTCCTGATGATGAACTTTGCTACAGGCTGCATATTTGAGTATAATGCTGGTCATCCAGAGGGTTCTGGCATTGGTTTCACCGAGGAAGACAAGCCCAATTTCACTGGTTCTTACTATTCAAAGACTAAGGCCATGGTAATTATTTTCTTTTAGATTCTCTCTCTCTGTCTCTGTCTCTGTCTCTTTTGAAATTATATTTCTAACTTGCATGTATTTTCTTTGAAATTTTAACCAGGTCGAAGAGCTTTTGAAAGAGTATGACAATGTGTGCACCCTCAGAGTTAGAATGCCAATATCATCAGACCTAAACAACCCACGCAACTTCATTACGAAGATTTCTCGCTACAATAAGGTGGTGAACATTCCAAACAGCATGACTATCCTGGACGAACTTCTACCTATTTCAATTGAGATGGCAAAGAGGAACTTGAGAGGCATATGGAACTTCACAAACCCTGGTGTTGTGAGCCATAATGAGATTTTGGAGATGTACAAGAACTACATTAACCCGGACTTTACATGGGTTAACTTTGACCTAGAGGAGCAAGCCAAGGTGATAGTTGCCCCCCGGAGCAACAATGAGATGGATGCGTCCAAGCTGAAGAACGAGTTCCCTGAGTTGCTGCCAATCAAAGAGTCATTAATCAAGTATGTCTTTGAACCCAACAAGAGAACCTAAGCCAAAGATTCAGGTGCAGACCCTGTTTTGCATTGCTTTACCTCCGAGTGCCCCAATTATATTAAAAATTTTCTGGTCTACCTGCCATTCATTATTAGATTCATCTCATTGCTTCTGCCATGTTAGAGAGTAAGGAGGTTAATTCTATCACTACTTAAGGAACACTTGTCTCAGTTATTTATCTCGGTTTGTATTTTTATTTGCTTATTATCATTTAGTTTCCACAGGAAACTTTTAATAAGTTCTTAAAATTAGTGGTCATATGCTATCTTGCATATTAGACAAATGTTTTGTGTTTTGCTTCTTTATCGCTGAGCTTTTCAATATAAGATTGGTACTATGTTGTTGTTATGTTCTAGGGTTTCAAGAAATTTGACAGGATTCAGTACTTTCCATCCAATTGGGAGTAAGCAAATAAACCTGTGATAGATGAAGACCCTGTTTGAAATTGGGGTTAAACCTGTTTTTTTTATTAAAATTAAAATTTATTTATTTTAAATTAATTTTTTTATATAATTTTTTAATCTGTTAAAATAAAATTTAAAAAATAAAAATATTATTATAATATATTTTTAATTAAAAAATATTTTAAAAAACAATTTCTATCATTGCTCTCGAGTTGAAATACTTGATTAGATCCCCAAATTTGTTCATGGACTAATTATACTGAATACTTCATTCAAGGACTATTAATACTTTAACCAAATAGTTAAAGGGCTATCCATGCTTTGAGTTAGAAATTCCAATTCACTCAAGGAGTACAGGAGGACCGTGTGGGGTCACGCGGAATTAGAGAGGCCTGTGATTTCTAGGACCACACGTACAAGAGTATAAATTCTTGAAAAACAGATTTTTTTTATGTTTAATATTATCATGAGAAAATAAATTAAAAATAATTTTTTTTTTTATATTTGCTAATATCATGAACAAAATAAATTGAAGAATAATTTTCAGTATTTGGATATATTATAAAAAATAAACTAGTAAATGTTTTTCAAGTTTATCAAATATATATATAATATTTAATATAAATATTTAACCGATGAGATTTAAAAAGTTTAATTATGAAAAAAAAATTATTATATCATATATTTATATATAGCTTATTTTATAAAATACAACTATATATGTAATATAAATATTTTAAATATAATATTATAGATATATAATCTTGTGAAATATTTTTTTATGTAAAACCTATTAATAATTTTTTTTTATACTAAAAAAACCAAATTTGTTAATGTATTAAGCAAGAGTTAGATATTTGGGTTTTTTTTTTGGTATGAAGATTTTTTAGAGATAAATAGAAACAAAAATCTTTTGATAGGTTCTTTTGGATAAAAGATTATTTTTTAAAAAATGGTATGGGCAATTATCCCTTTAATATATATATATATATATATATATATATATCAATTAAGCATTAGAAAATAAATATAAATATCTTACAACAAACATAGTAATGCATAAACATTAAGTTTTGATGTCATACATATACATATTAGTTTAAATTAACAAAAATAAACATACTATATATTTTTTTTTTTGCTATAAATGCTTTTGCCAACATTTTATTTTGGATCAAGTGATCAAAAGTATCACCAATAGTGATCTCATCAAGGCCTTCAATTTTCATCACTTCTGCAGATAGTTCGTTAATATCAAGTTGATTTTTTCTTAGGCTTTGAATTGCAAACGCTACATCTCCAACTTTTTTAGACAACTTTTCAACACCATCATCTTCTAACATATGATTTCTCTTCCTATGTTGTCTCTTTTATGCACTAGAGAAAGATGTCTTTTTATTTTTTGAAGTTTCTTCATATTCCTCTTTATTTTCAATTGAAATATATTGCACTTAAGTGTTCTCTTCCAAGTTGATATCAGCATATAATTTGGCATAATTTCCAGTTACCATGTCTTTTCCAATAATATTTGTCATTGTTTCATACATATCAAGTATTTTGTTGAGATACTTGTCATGATTGAATTGTGCATGTTCATAAAGTTTAGAATATACAATTTTTTAGTTCCTTGTATAAAGTTTTGGAAACAAAAGTAAATGTAAAAATTACAAAGAGTATATTATTTATCATACATTTACTTCATCGTATACATCTTTCAAAACTATAATCATCTTCAAACAATTATCCCAACCAAAACCACTTTTATTTTTAAGTCTAGTTATTATTCCCCATTTTTTTTCACAGTTTGAGATGATTGTCCATATATTTACGCTCACATTGCACATTGAACTTTTAATTAATTTTTGCAGTCACCTTAATAAAAGATTTTTCTTTAAAAATGGAAGAAGGCTTGTTTCCTTTAAGTGTATCTTCGGCTAATTTCTGTGTTTTTTTCTTAGAGACCAAACAAAACATGAAAAACACAACAAATTAACAAGATCACAAGATTTATGCTATAATCACAACTACAAATCCAAACAAAGAAAAGAAAAACATAGAGCAGATAATAGAAAGATATTTGAGGAAAATGATTACCTGGAATGAGAGGATTCAATGAGCTTCAATGAAGATTGTTGCAGATAATAGAGAAAAAAAAAGAAAATTATGATGATTTTGTTCTAGTAAAGAGATTTGAGAGAGAGAGATTTACAACAGCCATACTGTATTCGCTTAAGATTTTTTTGTGAAGAAAGGAAAGTGTTTTTCAATAATTAAAAAAAAAACACTTTCCTAGAATAAAGGTTTAACTTTCCTTCAACTAGAATTTATTTTTCTTTGACTAACTTTTCATAAGTTTATCAAACATAGAAAAGTGAGGAAAATAATTTCCAGAAAAGTATTTTTCTAGAAACAAAAAACATCTTAAAAGGGATTTAAATTTATTTTTATTTATTTGGAACCCTTGCTAGAATTTTTTATGTACTGTGAAAAGTTATTTTTTGTCAATGGATTCATTAAAGAAATAATATAAAAAGGTTTAATTATTGAACCGCTCAGTTTTTTTATTTTAATCAAGGAAGTCCCATCAAACAAGATTTGAAATTCATTCTTTAAGTTTGGTCCTTTAGGTTTCACTTTTTTTATATATATCCTTGTTTTTAGAATTTTTAAGATTTTATCTTTAAGTTTATTTTTTTGCGTTTCAATCCCCAAATATCTATAAATAAGAGAGAAAGTTATCTACAAAAAATGAAAGAAAACTCTTGAATAGCCAAATTCCAGTCACCAATAATTATAATTTTGATATCTTTGGATTTATTTTTAAGATTAAAACTCAATGAATATAATTTTTACCTTGAATGATGTTTAGGGTAGATCATGAATCAATTTTTTTAATTTTGATTTGATTTTAAGTTTTTTTTTCTCAAAGTAAATGTTTTGTGGTTAGGAATGTGTTTTTAGATGTCCATATGATTTTTTTCCACGTGATTGTTTTTATAAAAAAAAGGTTTAAATTGCGGTTTTTAGGGTTAAAAAATTGAACCTTGATTTTTTGATTGTCAAAGTCACCTCTAATAATAGAAAAATATTGCAAGTGAACGACGTGGCGTCTTCCTAAGCATCCAACTTGTTTTCTGTGCAATTTAAAAAATATATATATAAGGGTGGAAGGCAATTTTTGAAAACAAATAAAAAATTAACACCTACCTCCAGGCCCCCCATGTTTAGGCTTTATAATTTTGGGCCAAGTGGGGGCCAAACTCTCCAGGTTAAATACACCTAGTTTTTTTTTTTTAATTGCTCTTATATTTTTTTTTTTTTACATTTTACAATTAGAATCATTTTAATTAAATTTGTTAGAATGATATTTAAATAATTATCTAATTATGTTATAGTTTTCAAATAATATTTTATTTTTTATGGTAATATTAACAATTATTTTCTTAATAATTGTATATGAACTTAATATGTTTGATTTTTGTAAATATGTCCTCATGTGAATAAAATATTAAATTCTTTATTTTAAATATTTTTATATGGTTTTTCCCAGATTTACTATTCTTATATTTTTTGATACATTCTTGTAGAAATTATCGATTTATGATTATTTTTTTATTGAAACTTGCTTTAAAGTGCAATAATTTTTAAATTTTTAAAAAAATATTTATGACAAAAATACAAGTTGTAGACCACTGTGTGCAGCTTTGGGGACGAGGCAGAAAAAATTTAAAAGCCTGAGATATGACAATTTTGGTTTGTCTCGTGTTCACACATAAAACATGTTACTTCATCGAGTAATTTTGTAGTATTTAAAAAGTAATTAGTAATATTTTATTAATTATTTTTTGATGAAAATATTTTTATAATTTTTTTACGAATCATAGATTTTATTTTTTTCCCTCTATGTATTTCACCATTAGTAATTTTGTAGTATTTGACCGTTTTGTTATTTTACCATTAGTTCTTCACATTTTACACCGAAAATAAACATCAGCAACGATACATGCAAAAGAACGTAAATGAAGAAATCGAGGCTTTAAGAATTCACTTACTCAATCTTTCAACAAATGACACTGCAATGGTTTGCTGCTCTCCTCGTCTCTCTCTCTCTCTTTTGGTTATTGGTTTGATGCCTTTGGTAATGTTAGGCTCAGGTTTGATTCCATCACTGAATTCACTTCCTCAAGTATTCTAGGCTAACTAGTGATGTTACAACAACATTCAGACCTTTAAAGTTGCCTCGCCATGCTTGCCTTCAAAAACCAGACCTGGTTCCTGAACTTCGCATATATGCATTGCAATTTGCAGGAGCAGGCATTTTATCGACTTCAACACTGTGTCTCACGTAGATGCATTGGCTAGTCTTGTTAGGAAGGACACGACATCATCTGATGATCCCAGTAGATAGCGAGCATTGGTACGAGTTCGACCGACGGCACAGGAGAAGTAGTTATCTCCCTTGAGATCAAGCACGTTCCACGAAGTCTTTTCTGCCGATGGCCGTCGTGAATTCCCGCAGCTGTGGTTAGGAGATCCCTTCTCGGGATTTATTAAAGCACGTTGTGCCTTACCTTGAGATGATTTTGGCCCGCTTCTACTGGCTGGGAGCTTCATAGGAGGTCGTCTTTCATTGGGTAATTTTGGTCCATCATTTTGCTTTGTTCTTGCAGCAACTAGGCCATCAGAGGGGAGCTCTGGCTCAAAGAAGGTGTACACATCTTCATCCTGGTGATCAGGTGCATGACAATGAGATTCCATCATTGAAGTACAAGCACACCATTAGCTATTTAATCATTTCAGCTTTCCAAATAATTTCCATTTATTGCACAATAGAAGCCCACTAAAGCTAAAGCATTGTGCAACAACAAATCCAGCATGATCAAGATTTATCCAAGTACATGAACCACGTCTTGAAAACCAACATCGCATGTAAGATTTTGGTCTCACAAGGATTCTGCTTAGTATTGCAAGTGATATTAAAGTAGCTGAAATTACCTTTCCCAGAAAATGGCCAATGCATAGGACATAATCAATTGGTGTTGTCATCGATTTACTGTGGACAATCTCTCCCAGTATACGATCAATAGCAGCACCCTGAATAAATATGAAGCTGTCATATAAAGAACAACCAGCTCTAGTACTAGTGCGTTGAGAATTCGGTAATGTCAGTAATTTTAACTTTACTAATCATGTAGTTACCTTTGTAACACCAACCGATCGAACCTCAACTGATCGACTCCCTTGGACCACATCAACAGAGGCATTTGAAATTGGGCCTGTCCAGAGGTGTTGCAACATATCCCTTGCTTGAAGCCTTCCAAATTCAACATCTGCAAGCATAATAATATCAGCACAAAACATCAAGGAAGCAAGCAGAGATGCATAACTTCGTAAGATTAGCTGCTCCAAACTCCAAAATGACATGTACCTGCATACTTGTAATTCCATACAAGTGATGTTTCACGGAGTTCAAAATGTGACCGGGGTGTACGTTCTGTGAAGTACTCAAAAACATGCTGAAAAGAAGTGAAAAGTGTCATATAGCTATAGGCAAGAATGAATGAGTAAAAATGAATGCTATTATAACAGAAGTACCTTCACACTGTCAACCCATTCCATATTTAAGTGTTCAGGCATTGTTGTCATCCATTCTCCCTTTGTAAGTCGCAAAAACATTCCATGTTCTGCTGCCAACCACATGTCAAACTCTCCAAAGTTCTGAATAAGAGAAAACATTTGGTTAAAACATTTTCATAACAGGGTAAACAGAAAATGAATGTCAAATAGAGAAAGTACTTTGTCTAATGCTTTTCTGTCACTCCCACTGAGAACAACAATGGTGGTCTTTCGATCACTGCAAAGTGCTGTCAGTGCTTCTTTTAACTCTGGGTGCAATTTAAGTTCCATTTCCTTAATTTGATCAGCTCTTCTCCCAGGAGTGTCCACTGGCTCAGTCAATGTTGCATTGAATCCCTGTACATGAGGGAAGAAAGCAAGCACCGAAACAATTTTAAGACCATTAGAAATCAGGTACTTAAAGCATCTATTACGAGATACTATATGTTTCTAATCCCATTCAACTTTAAATTCTGATGACGAAAATTGTCCAAAATCGTCATTAGGATTTCCATAGCATGGTTGAAAGAAGAAAAGCACGTGTTTAGAATGACAGGTAACTCCCATTTAATATTTTCCAAGGTTAAGCTTTGATTCAGAAAAATAGCAGATTATTGATTTTATAGTTTCATTTTCTTACAAATTTATGTGAGGGAATGGGTGATGCCAAGATGATCACCATGTAAAACAGATGAGAAAGTTGACCTTATTCATCGCTGCCAGGCTGCTTTACTCACGGCATTCAGATGCAATTTTTAATACGGTGCTAGTAGACTTCAAAGCATGGAATAGAGGTAGAAATTGGTGCTTCTCCAGGATACAAAATATTTCAGTTTCAGCTCAACCTAGAGTGATTTAATGTTTATTTAATTGCATTTAGCATTTGGTGTGTGTGTGTGTGTGTTGGCTCAGGGTACTCATTGATAAAATGGGACACAAACTACCATAAACTAGCTGAAAAAAAATATTCAAGTGAAAGAAATAAAATTCCTTCATTAGAAACAGATTGACTAGCTTCATCAGAAGAACGTTGCACAACTTTTGGTTTGTATATAAAATATACTTGTAATAGGATTTCTCATTCTGAGCTGAGAGACATAATGACTTGTTCAAATTAAGAAGAGCAAACCAGTGTACATAAATATATGAAACAGGAGCATACCAGTATGAGCAACCGGTTAGTAGACTGCAAATAACATCTAATTGCATTATCTTCTGGAAGTGAAGGTGGCACTTGCCGGGTCCTTAGCTGTGCCTCGATAACTGTATCATTTAGTTCGCTGGGAGGAAATTATTCAAAAATCAAAGTTTAGTACCACAAAAGGATAGTTGAAAAGCTATAATTTTCTATTCTTGTTGTCTTACAAAATGCAAAATATCAAAAGAGCCATATTTAGTATTGAAGCACATTTTGAAGTTGAATTATGACTACTAGCAATATAAGAGCTTGACCATCTTTGCTGAGCAAATACACCAGGAGAAATCATTTTAACATAATTAACTGGTCTAATCATAACTATTTAAATGTTATTGGTAATGACCAATTATTGCCAATTATACTTCATTCTACACACACGTGGTATGCCAGATGCAGTCATTTATTAACATGCACCAACAGCATTCAAAAACAAAATGATAAGAGACCATAATATTGAAATCAATGTTTCTCATCCAGACTTAATTTATCCTACTTCAAAGGTTCCACAGGATAACTCTGCAAGGTCTCTGGAACAACCTTATGTACAGGGGAAAGGTTATGATTGCACAAGGGGATTGTATTATAAAACGTTTCCACAGTGCTACAAACTCATAACCCCAGTAATCAAAATAGACAAATAATATCACCAACTTGTGTTTAAAAAGGTTTTAAGACCTAAAGTACTTTTGATCCATTTCTCAGAGATAATATATACTTAAAACACTGTTATAAGTGTACCTCACAAAAGTTTCAGCCCATTCTTGAGCAGTGTGGGTTGTCACATGGACAAAGTTGTGCCGGTGTCGCTTCTCTCTTTCTTCAGGTAACATAGTTAGAGCTTGGCGTATTGAATCAGCAACTTCAGTGATGTTCCAAGGGTTCACAAGGATTGCTCCAGCACCCAAGGATTGGGCTGCACCTGCAAACTACAAAATACAAAAAGCCTGTTTTTTAAGACTGGGAGACATATAATGCATAACATACAGAAAATAGTAATTATTCAAATATATAGCTATTAACAATTTATAGTAAATATAATTGATTTTCATTCCAAATCAATGCAGAAAAACACAGCATCAAAGGGTTGGTGTTGATGCTCTGTGTAGAGCTTTATTTGGTCATTTTCACAATTGCAAGAGATAAACAACATCACAAATATTAGAGAAAATTCAAACATCACACATTTTAACTAATGTTTAATTACCTCACTAAGAATGAGCACACCTTTCTTTGAATCTTGGCATGCTACAAACTCATAACTGACAAGATTCATTCCGTCCCTCAAAGAAGTTACAAGAGCAACATCTGGAAAGAAAGAAAGAACATCACGGCAAATGACATCAGCTGAAAAACAGACCAGGTTTCTTGCACATTCATTCTGTTTCCAATAACAATACAATTAAATCAGTGAGAGTCACTTTTAGGAGAAAACACCTAAGTGATGTCAATTTTATTATCATCATGTCATAGCCATTGTCTTGGGTTTTGATACTGTTTATGTAACAATTCTCAACACAATGGTTATACTACTAAACAAACACATGCATACACAGGGTGCACACACGCAAGTTGATGTCCCAAACTGATAATTTTCTAGTTACATTCCACTTCATAAGTTT